>JAECWT010000181.1:0-1388493 GCA_018150885.1 Drosophila tristis
AATATCCACGTAGATGACATTTCAAAGGCATACGAAGTAGCCTGTAGAGAGAAGAATGTATATACTCTAGACGACCCGGAACAAGAGGTAAAAAAGTACCCGACAACAGAGAACCAGGCTAAGGAAACTAAAGAACCTTTGGTGCAAGAGCACGATAGGAAAGAAACTCAGACGCCAGGGGCGCACCGGGAAACGCCAATTTGGCCACAGTACCAATGGGGAGTCAACGGTCAATCATCGTTCGGTATGCCGTTCCCAATGAATAATGGAAGTGGTTGGCCAGGTTTTGGGTTCGTCTACCCAATGGGAGGAAACCCTTTCAGGGGAGCTCCCTTTATGCAGAACAAACAAGCAGGGTACACTAGGGGTCCATATCGGAACCAGCAGAATAGAAACCCTAGATGGGGCTACGACCAACAGAACAATGGAAGGCGTTGGGGCCAAAACAATCGCCAAGAGCAATTAGCGATCCAGGCACCACAAGACGCAGGGAGAAGCGGACAGTCAAGGATGTCTAGAATGACAAATAACACAGGTCAGTCATATAACTCCAGTACAGCAGACACCTAGTACCTCAACTAGAGTTAGCGGACAACCAGCAGTTGGTCAGCTACACAATATTCAGGAAGAAGACGGAAATTTTCTCCAGACAGCCTCGAACAAAGCACAGGGTACCTAGGAGAAAAGAAGAATCAGTCGACCTTGCCCTATATAGTGGTTAGGCTAGCAGCAGGCAAAAATATTAAAATGCTTATAGACACAGGATCCACATTTTCTTTCATAAGACCGGAATTAATACCCGCAGAACACATTAGAAGATTAAAAGAGCCAATAAAAATAAAAACAATAGAACGATCCCACGAAGTACAGAAAGAGACAGTCTTAGCCATGTTCAGAGAACTAGGAGGAGTAGGGGAGATGAGACTGCTCCTCTTTAAGTTTCATCAGTTTTTCGATGGACTGGTAGGAATAGACATACTACAACAAATAGGAGCAGTAATTGATGTAGACAAGCGACAACTGCGTACAGCGGCGATAGAAACACAGATATGGCAGACGCAATACAGAGCAACGGAGGTATATACTATAGAAGCGGGCACAAAAAGGGTTATACAGGTGCCGGTACAGTTACAAGATGGGGCGTTCATAATTAACAAAACGAAAGTAAAACCAAATATGGAAATATCAGAAGGCCTGTATAAGGCAACAGCAGGATCGAGTCTAGAAGAGATAACCAACTATTAGGAAGAGGACCAGATCTGTTTCTGGAGGAACCACTAGTAGTTTCAGAACTCAAAGCTGGAGACCATATAGAAATAAATAACATAGAAAGCAGAAAAGATATAGGGAAGAAAGGAGTTCCGTTTCATAAAATAAGAACAGATCATTTAAACGAGGAAGAAATCATAGAACTAAAAAGACTATGTAAAAAATACCCATCGGCATTTTATATGGAGGGAGAGGACTTATCGTTCACAAACGTTGTCAAACATCAGGTGAGGACAACGGACGATATCCCGGTGTACTCAAGACCATATAGATACGCATTCACAGAAAGACAGGAGGTGAAAAGACAAATAGAAAACTTGCGGGAACAAAAGATCATTAGACATAGTCACTCCCCATGGAGTGCCCCAGTGTGGCTGGTGGCCAAAAAGAAGGATGCGTCAGGGCAGAGAAAATGGAGAATGGTAGTCGATTATAGGAAACTCAATGAAAAACTGATTAAGGACAGGTATCGCATGCCAATAATAAATGACGTATTGGATGGGTTAGGAAGAGCCAAATACTTTTCGACGCTAGATTTGGCGAGCGGGTATCATCAGATAGAGGTGGAGGAAAAGGATGTACCAAAGACAGCATTCTCCGCGGAAGGAGGTCACTTTGAATACGTGAGGATGCCTTTCGGGCTAAGTAATGCCCCAGCGACGTTCCAGAGATTGATGAATAACCTTTTCGGGGAGCTGTTGGGGAAATGTTGCCTTGTATATATGGATGACATCATGGTTTACTCCGCATCCTTACAAGAGCACATGAACGATATGGACAGAGTGTTCGCAAAATTAGACAACGCTAACTTCAAACTACAGTTAGACAAGACAGAATTTTTGAGAAAGGAGGTAGAATACTTAGGTCACGTAGTAACCCTAGAGCGAGTTAAACCGAATCCCAAAAAGATAGAAACAATAAAAAGGTTTCCAATCCCAAGGACTAGGAAGCAAATAAAATCATTTTTGGGACTCTTAGGATATTACAGAAAGTTCGTAAAGGATTTCGCAGCCATAACAAAACCACTAACGAGGCAGCTAAAAGGGAAGAAACCGGTACAAATTGATTCAGAATTCATAGAAACATTCGAAACATGTAAAACACTGCTGTGTAACGACCCCATTTTGCAGTTTCCCGACTTCTCGAAACCATTTATTCTTACAACAGATGCAAGCAATTATGCCGTAGGAGCTGTCCTGTCCCAAGGACACTTGGGAGCGGACAGACCGTTGGCATATGCTAGTAGAACGTTGTCAGACACGGAAATAAACTACGCAACGATAGAAAAGGAGATGCTTGCTATTATTTGGGCAATAAAGCACTTCAGACACTATCTATTCGGACAGAGATTCAAGATAGTCACGGACCACAGACCGTTGACGTGGCTAATGAGTATAAAGGAACCAGATTCAAAGTTGGTTAGGTGGAAACTGCAATTGCTAGAATATGATTATGAAATCCTATACAAGAAGGGATCCCTCAACGTAGTAGCAGACGCCTTGAGTAGGATACAGCCAGAGACCAACATGATGGAAAACATGTCAGAAGTAGCGACTAACGGCGAAACCATACATTCAGCAGAAGAGGACTTACACCTCGGATTTCCCATATCAGAGAAACCACTAAACGATTATAACATTCAAATAGTAGTGAAAAAAGGAACCCCAGCTAGAATAGTGAAGGAAGTCCCCTTTAGAAACAAGATTAGGGTAACATGGACCGAAGATAACTTCGAAGAGGAGACAATAGGACGCAGGCTAAAAGAGATTCTGAAGCCCAATAGAACGGTGGCAATTTTTATACCAGACGAGCTGGTTATAATTATACAGAATGCTTATTGTAAGTATTTCGCCTACAGCAGAATTTATAAAGCCATAAGATGCACATTTATACTACCAGAAATAGTAGAAAGGGATCAGCAGGAAAAGGCAGTCAAAGAATATCATGAAAGAAATAATCATAGGGGAATAGAGGAAACGTTAATCCATCTCAGAAGAAGCTTATACTTCCCACATATGAAGCCAATAATAGCACAGACGATTAACAATTGCGACAGATGTCAGAAAATGAAATACGATAGGAAACCCCAGAAAGTAAAATATAGCATAACAGAAACCCCGGCCAAACCAATGCAAATAGTGCATATAGATTTATACGTTGTAAACAAAAAGTACGTTTTAACGGTCATCGATAAATTCTCCAGGTATGCGTGGGGATACACAATTTCAGCTAGGGACAGCATAAACGTAGTCACATCATTGAGGGACTTTATGGCGCTTTTCGGGATCCCTAATAAAATAGTTTGCGATCAAGGAGTGGAATTTTCTTCTAATCTGTTCAAGGATTTTTGTAAGCAATATGAGATAGAATTGCACACAACATCCTTTCAACAGTCCTCGAGTAACGCAACAGTCGAAAGATTACATTCAACAATTACAGAAATTTACAGGATAATAATAGAAGAGAAGAAGGAAAAGAAGTTACAGGTAAAACACGAAGAGATAGTGAAGGAAGCATTTATTACATACAACAACTCAATTCATTCGGCAACAAAGTTTACGCCGCACGAGCTGTTCACTGGAAGAACGCACAATTTTATGAGTAACGTGACATTCAGTAATGAGCAGGATTATCTCCAAAAAATTAATGCATTCCAGGAAGAAATATACCCAAGGGTAAAGAAAAGGGTACAAGAACAAAAGGTTAAAAGAATAAAAGCAGCAAACGAAGACAGACAGGACCCAATAGAAGTAAACACCAATGACACGATTTTTAGAAAAGAAAATAGGCGGGACAAGCTAACACCAAGGTTCACCACACATAAGGTAGCAACCGACAACAATTTAACAGTAAACACAACAAAACCACAGAAAATCCACAAGGAGAAAATTAGGAAAGTGACCAGGACTAATGATCAATAACAATTTCAGATGGGTTGCAGCGATGGAGACGAAAGGAACATTTGAAATCAGGGAGTTTAAAGAGGATGAGCCTATTGCACAAATCACATTAGGACCAGTCAGGGTAATACAAACATATAAAACCTTCATACACATAGTCCGACTAGATGAATATGTAAAGAGCGTCGACCATTTAGAGCAAACACTCAGGACTATACAAGAAGACAGCGAAACAAAAGATTTAGTCAGGGCACTTCAAAACAAATAAGATCTGGTAAAAGGAAGAATAGAAACGATATCTCCCAGGAATAGAAGTAAGAGGGGATTGATTAACGGATTAGGTTCGGTAGTAAAAGCAATCACAGGAAATGTAGACGCAGAAGACGCAGATAAGTTGGAACAAGAGATCAGAAGAGTACAGGAAGAGGAGAGGTGAAATGAAGAAATAGGTACACGCCAGAACATGGACAATAGGTTTATTATAATGTTTAGAAATTTGACACAACATATTAACGAAGAACAGGTTAGGGTGAACTCTTTTATTAGCAGCTATAAGAACGGGATAAGTAAAACATTTGTGGAAGAGGACAAAAGAATTTATAGAATAGAGTACATCGATAGAATTTCGATCACGATAGACATGATAGCAATGAACCTCAACGAGGTAACGGAAAGCCTATTATTAGCAAGGGTAGGAATAATCCCCAAGTTCATATTAAATAAAGAAGAATCAAGGAGAATTACTCAGAATTTGGAAGACCAAAGGGTACAGATATTATCAGAAGAACACATGTACGAATTTTTAGAGCTAAAAGCCATAATGAATGGTACGGACATATTATTTTCATTAAGTCTACCAATTTTTAAGAAAGAAATGTATTTACTGAAAAGAATACTACCATTACCTATAAATAAGACAGAATTTGTAATAGCACCTAATTTTGTAGCTTATAACAACAACAAAATGTATTACTATAAGAACAAATGTCAACAAATAAGGGAACTTTATACATGTAGAAACGACAAAATTGTAAAGAGAATCAACGAAGGTTGTCTGAGAAGTCTGATGAATGGAGAGGCAACGGAGTGCGAGACAAAAGATATAGGACTTCGAAAGGAAATTTTCGAACCGGAGAAAGGATATATCGCAATTTTCAATGGCGAGAAAGTGAGGATACAAACAGATTGTGGACACGAAGAAATATTCAGCGGGTCAGAAATGATCATTTTCAACGATTGCGGAACAGTAGTTAACAACATCCAATACGAGGCAGTAGAGCAGCTAGAAGTGGGACACATGAAGCTCGAGATTCCACAGATAACGTTCTTGAAGAAAAACAGAACAACCCAAGAATTGGGGGTCCACGAACTCAAAATGGAGGACATCAAAACTAAGTTGGAAATCGGAAGAATGCGAACCGGAATGACGATACAGGCTACAACAACGTATGCAGCTCTCGGAGTACTATTGGTGGGTGCGATATGCACTGTTTACTTTTCAAGGAAGACGACCATTTACGCAACAACTACTTCAAACCCCACGTCCACACCACCGCCCACCTTCGTACCAACCATTCCTCCGTTATGGTCGGTAGCTCAGACTGAGGGGGGAGGAGTTACCACATCAGCACCTACCCTCACCCTCGCCCCGCCGAAACCACTTCGGCTAGCATAAGCAGGCCCCATCGTCAACAAAGTCGACGCTGCAACAAAGTTGCACCAGCTCGACTTACACAAATAAATACCAGACCTCAGCAACCAAACATCCGTTCCAATTGAGGAATGGGGAGTAAGCAGATTCTCTGCCAGCCAAAAGAGCAAGGCCAGCAAATTGTAATTAAGCTGGAAACCAAGAAACGAAATATAGAACCAGAATAATTTTGAAACTCAACCACTCCGGGTGTATTTTATTCCGCAAACCACGTTCCTGCAACAAATCTTCCAAGGAAACTCAACCGATACACTAAGTATCATAACTCGCGCGTGACCGGGGGGAAAACCGCTCATAAGCGTGAGAGCGAGAGCGAGGGCAACAGCTTGCGTAGCTGGATTGCTAACAGTGGTGTGGCTGGAATGCCCACAGAGCTGTTGCCCCCCCAGCACCCTCCTCACTCTGAACAAAGAGAAATACGTCGAGTCATTCGAGAGACTAAAACGACTCATCACCTCAGACCCCATTCTCGTGTACCCAGACTTTAACAAAATGTTTTCTGTTACTACTGATGCTAGTAACATGGCTATAGGTGCAGTCTTATCGCAAGACCATAAGCCAATCTGCTATGCCAACCGAACGTTGAACGAACATGAGATCAACTATTCCGCTATTGAGAAAGAATTGTTAGCAATTGTTTGGGCTACTAAGTATTTCCGTTCGGAAGAACATTCGAAATACTTAGCGACCTTTAGTATGGTTAAACAACCTCAAGGAACCAAACATGAAACTACAAAGGTTAGGTTAGGTTGTCCCGGACGGCCCTCACGGGGCCACGCATAGGCCAGTATGGCCCTTAGTTGTCCGGATTGGTGCGTATGGACCTTCTGAGTGTTTTTACGCGGTTTCGAAATCCGTGATGATCGAGGAGAGTTTTGCAAAGGCAAGGAGTTCCGCTGGCGTTCTCTTGGATGCATCTTCCAGCGATGCCAGTACCGGGTTGCCAAGATGTTTGTTTCTTGCCCTTGAGAGGGCCGGGCATTGGCAGATTAGATGTTCCAGGGTTTCGATAGCCCCAGATTCATTACATTTCCTGCACTTGTAACTGTTGGTGATGCCTAGTTTGACAGCATGTGCTGCAGCCAGGCAATGACCTGTGAGTATACCTATTATCATCCTACAGTCCTTCCGTGGTAGGTGCAGTAGGTATTGGCTGAGTTTGCCATTGCTCTCCTTGCACATGGTTTTCGCGATCCTGCAGGTGGTGGTTCTCCTCCTGGTCTGTATGTGTGCCCGCCTCTCTAGATCGCTTTGAAGCGTGCTGACGGAGACATGCACGTTCTCAGTCCTGTCGTTCGCCAGCCCGACGCCTTCCTTAGCCAGCACGTATGCTGTCTCGTTGCCTTCGATGCCCTGGTGGCTGGGAACCCAATATATCCGCACTGACTTTGTCGTGCTTAGGAAATCTAATGCCTCCCTGCTTGACAGGACATTTTTGGAACTTACCGCTGACGACTACATGGATCTTATCGCCGCCTGCCTGTCCACGAACAGGTTGACCACATTATGTGGGCGTTCCGTACATTGAGCGACCTCCGCCGCTTTCCGTATGGCAAAGACTTCCGCCTGGAAAATGCTGCATTGGTCCGGTAGCTTATAGGACAGCCTTATTTCAGGGTCTGTGCAGTATATGCCCGCTCCTACTCCTCCCTCCATCTTGGAGCCATCTGTGTATATATTTAGGTGTTCATTCTGATCCCAACTTTCTTTCCAGTCGTCGCGTCCCATATGTATGGCTGTTTTGACGTCTAGGCAAGTTCGGGGTATCATGTAGTCAGATATACTGATCATGTCTCGGCCTATTGAACTCTGCCCGAATCCTTGCAGCGACATATTGCCTGATGCGACTAGGCGTTGTGCTGCCTTACCTGTAGTCAGTTGAGCGTGGATGTCCAGGGGGTCAATTCCGAGTATTGTTTCGAGTGCTTTTGTTGGAGTTGACCTCAGCGCCCCCGTAATGCAAAGCAGTCCCTGCCGCTGGGTCCTCTCCATAAGCTTATTGTACGTCTACTTTTCCGTCGCTTGCCACCATACTAAGACTCCATACAGCAGAGTGAGCAGGTGGCAGGCCCCATGTGCTGCTGAGCATCTTCTTGGATGCATATAGCGCAATGGTGGCCTTCTTGACCCTTTCCAAAACATTGGGTCTCCACGCCAGCTTTCTGTCCAGTACTATGCCGAGGTATTTGACTTGTGTTTTCGGGGTCAGCCTGGTTTTTTCAATTTTCGGGGGGATCCATGCCGGTACCTTGTATCTCTTGGTAAAGAGGATGAGGTCCGTCTTGTCCGCGTTGATACTGAGTCCAACTTTTCCCGCCCACTCACATATCTCCCTGAGTGTTGATTCCATTATGGAGCTTAGAGTCGATGGGCATACTCCCGTAATAATTATGCTTATGTCGTCCGCATAAGCTGTTATTTTTGGGGCTCTCCTCTTGAATCTCTTTATCAGGTCGTCGACCACCAGATTCCATAGGAAGGGCGAGAGGACCCCACCCTGAGGTGTGCCTCTGTGCGCCCCTTTCACCATGGAAGCGGTGCCCCACTCTAAGTACACAACTTAGAAGGTTCTTTATCCAGAGGTTGATTGCGGGATGTGTGTTGATCGCTTCTAGGCGGTCCATTATCGCGCTCATATTCACGTTGTTGAATGCTCCGGATATGTCTACAAACACTCCTAGAGCATACTTCTTATTTTGGAGGGCATTTTCGATGGTGGCTACTAGCGAATGCAGTGCCGTCTCTACCGATTTCCCTTTGGTATAGGCATGCTGGTTGGTTGACATCCGCCCACCTACATCATTTCTGATGTGTAGATCCAGCAGCTTTTCTAGTGTTTTGAGTAGAAAAGAGGTAAGGCTTATCGGTCTGTAGTCATTGGGGCTCATATGGCTGCACTTTCCTGCCTTTGGAAGGAAGACAATCCTCGAGGTCCTCCATTGAATAGGGATATAGCCCGTGCTCAGGCAAGCTGAGTATATTGCAGAGAGCCATGGGGTGATCACGTCTTTGGTCACCTGTAGCATGGCTGGGAATATACCGTCTAGTCCAGGTGCTTTCGTACCCACAAAGGAGTCTATAGCCCAGTGGATTCTCCTAGACGATATGAAATCTGTTGGGGGGTGCTGTTCCTCAGTTGCTAGGTCCTGATGCTCTGTAGCGTCAGCAACCTCGGTGCATCCTGGGAAGTGGGCTTCCACTAGTGCTGTTAGGGTATATTCGCTGCCCTCAGTCCATTGTCCATCATTTCGTTTCAGCTGACTTTGTATGGCAGGGACTTTCTGGGACTTTCTCGATATTGGAGCAGAAGTTCCTCCACGAGTTTCTTTGTGCCCTGCGTATTTCCTTCTTATACTCCCTGAGTAGGGTTTTGTATTCCTCATCGATTATCTCCTCGTTCGCCTATTTGGCGATTTTGAAGAATTCTTTGAGGTTATTTCTTTGAAGCGATAGGTCCCGGTTCCACCATAGTGGTCTGGTTCTCTTTTTCGTTCTCGAGGGTGGATATGCTGCGTGGTATGCATCCAGTAGCTCCTTGGAGAGGGTCTCTAGGGACGATTCTATCTCTTCCGGGGATGTCACTGTGCCCGGACAGGTCGCGAGCTTCGAGGTAACTGTCTTTTTAAACTTTTTCCAGTTTGTGTTCCGGGGGTTTCTATAGACAGTTATCTTCGGAGAGTGTTTAAATTCGCACTTAAACTGAATGTACTTGTGGTCTGAGAAGGATGGTCTTTCAAGGACTCTCCAGCCAGATACCAAAGTACTGTTCCCCGTTACGAGTGTTAGATCTAGTACGTTAGACGGGGTGGGCCTACGAAAGTGTGCTCCTCCCCCACGTTTGCTACATCTAGATTTGTAGATAGTATATAGTCTAGGAGTGACTCACCTGTTTCGTTGATATCGGGGCTTCCCCACACGATATGGTGGGCTTTGGCGTCCTTACCAACTATGAGTTGCTGGTCTTTCGGACTGGCTTCAGCCACCAGACTGCTTAGCTCCTCCGGTGGAGCTGGCCTGTCGTGTGCCATGTAGCAGGATGCTACCATAAGGCACTTGCCCTCGCTTTCAAGCATCACCGCAGCCAGGTCATCAGTGCTGTAATGAGACATAAGATAAGCATGGATGCACTTTCGTACGAGTACGGCGGTTCTGTTCCTGCTTACCAATGATGGGTGGAAAATATTGTAATTAGAGGACTTTAGTCCGGCCACAGAATTGCCGGAGGCAAGCCATGGCTCCTGGACCAAAGCTATGTCGACGGGCCATTGCTCCAAGGCAATGAGGAGCTCCGCCGACGTGACCTTGCTTTTATGCAAGTTGAGCTGCAGCACTCTCAATGTCATGGGAGGCTGGCTCAACTGCACTCAACGGGTTGACTATTATAGTCAGGTCACTGTCCTCGTCCTCTGCGGCATCGGAGTCGTCCAGCGCAAGATCCTGGGCGGCCTCCACGATGGACTTCAGACCTAAGTCCTTATCCACCTCGCCTGCCTGCAGGGTATGCGCGTCCTTGTCTTCGGGGTGGCGCTTTTTGAGACGTAGGTATACACTGCCTACGCCCCATGCCATCTTCCCGAATCTCGGGTATAGGATGTCCTCTGCCTCTTTATTGATCTGGAGGATCATGTGCTGGCCCCCCTCATTGGGTAATGGGCTACCAGCATGCAGGATTTTCCAGTCCGCCGTAGGCACCTCTGTATTCTGCCTCTGGAGGAGTTTTAGTGCTCGGTCTCCCTGGACTGCAATGTGGAAGAGCACCTTCGCCTTTGGGATGGAAGGGATCATCTCCCTGTCCGCTACCTCCAGCTTGGCCCCCTCCCACAGAGCTTCCAATTTGGGCACCACTTGCAACAGCCACTTCCTCGTCGGGTCATCATTACATTTGAGGATCTTCACCCCGTTCAGCCATCCCGCACCGTCAAAGCGTCCGGCGCGTCCTCCATTCGCGCGAAAAGGCAGTCTACCAGCTGGGCATGGACCTGTTTCCACTGCACCGCCGTCATCTTCCCATTTTCGTCGCTGCGGTCGATCAGGGCCACGATCAGGTGTCTCTTGGACACGTCACTCAACATGGCCTTCTGCTTGGGCTTCTTTGCCGTAGGTTGAGGGATGACCACCCTTGGCCCGCGTTGCCGTTTGCCCGCCAGAGTGTCCTTGGCACTCTCGATCGAGCGTTGCCTCTTGGTGGCCATCATCTCCTCAACCTTATTGGCGAATTTGCCCTTCGTCGCCTTCATCTGGGGCAGCTGCGCGTAGTGAAGACGCCCCTCTTCTACCTTTTGCTCAGCCCAGGCTAGTTTGGACTTCTCCTCTTGGGAGATGTCCTCTTTGCCTTGTAGCCGGCTTTGGATTTTGAGGGCCGCCTTGTATTGGGCCTTAGCCTTCATCCCCTCTCTAGAACGCTTCGGCCCTTCCCTACGAAGGGAGCTGGTACCTGGTTCAGGCGAGCGGAGAAGGCTCTCTTCCTCCGTTCTGCTTACGCTGAGCACGCTCTCCAGGTCCGAGTCTGTCTCGACCACGGCACCCGTGCGGTTTAGCTTGCAGAGAGGCGTTTTGGTGAAACTACAAAGGTGGAAGATCAAATTAAACGAATTCGACTTCAAAATCAAATATCTACCTGGCAAAGAAAACCATGTAGCTGATGCCCTTTCCCGAGTCAAAGTTAACGAAAACCTACTCGGAGAAGTCTCTGATAGTGCAGGCGCCACAATACACAGTGCGCAAGAAGACAATCTAAATCATATCCCCATCACAGAACGACCAATCAACTATTTCAATCGCCAGATTGAGTTGATCAAGGGAGATGAAGATAAGGTAACTACGCAACACTATTTCCACAAATTGATTATCAAAATCACCTACAAGGAAATGACTAACACCTTAGCCAAAGAACTCATTAAGGAATATCTATGTACCAAAAAGAGCGCATTATATTTCCATAACGACACTGATTTTCCAACTTTCCAACAAGCGTATCTGGAAATTATCAGTCCAAGCAATTTCACAAAAGTGATGAAATCAAGTACAAAGCTCATAGATATATCAAATTACGCGGAATTCAAAGAATTAATAATGAAGAACCATAAAGAATTACTTCACCCTGGAATAGAGAAAACCACCAATTGGCTTAAGGGAAAATACTACTACCCTGATCACCAAAAATTGATACAGAACATAATAAACGAATGCACAACGTGTAACATCGCCAAGACTGAGCATAGAAACACTAAGTTGTCATTTGAAGTAACACCGGAAGTCTTAAACATCCGGGAACGTTACGTAATGGACTTCTATCTGATAGGTAACCAACAGTTCCTATCATGTATCGACATATCGATGCCTAAAAACCGAAACCGCCGAAGCCTGTTACGCGCGGAACCCAGGCAGAAACGCAGCCCTCCTCCCGCCCAACCGACCGAGGGGGCCGCCGCAGGAGCGCGCGACGCGTGTTACCGAACCGATCGCGAGCATGCAGAAAAATTGAGGAAAATTAAAGAGCTAAACACAACTCAAAGAGCTAAACATGCAAAGATAGCTAAGAAATATAACTAAGTACACGGGAAAGGTATGTTAGTATTAGTGATTTAAGGAGAAGGGGAATTAGATTATATTTTTTTTGTGGTAGAGGGAATTGAAGTCCGAGCAAAGTATCCTAAATGGTTCATGCAAGGAGTAATTGATCTACAAAGCGGAAGGAACAAAGGAATGAAGTTTCTAGTAGATCTAATAGGAATCGTAAAGTTTATGCGGCTCAACAAGTCAGGGCTATCTACGTCACCCTTGATCAGGTTGTGCATAAAAATCACGCCAAGCATTTTTCTACGACTAACTAAGGTTGGAAGGTTTATTAAAAGCAATCTACGAGGATAAGATGGCAGTCTCACACCTGCATCCCAGTTAAGGCCCCGCAGAGCAAAAAGTAAAAAGTTTTTCTGGACTGATTCTATACGGTCCTGGTGTACTTTGTACTGGGGGCACCATACACAAGAGCCGTACTCTAAAATCGGACGAACAAGCGAGATGTAGAGAGTCTTCGTTATATAGGGGTCGTCAAATTCCTTTGACCACCTCTTTATAAACCCAAGCACACCCGTGGCTTTATTTACCATGGTAGAAATGTGTTCAGAAAACTTTAACTTTGGGTCTAATTTAACACCAAGATCATCAACCAAGGTAATTCTCTCAAGAGAACCACCGCAGAGGCTATAAGGAGCCAAAAGGGGCTGGAGCGATGAAATGTCATTACTTTGCATTTCGAGGCATTTAGGTGTAACATATTTGCACAACACCATGATTGAAAGTTATTGAGATCGGATTGCAAGCGAGAGTGAAATGAAATGTCCTTATACTGGACACAAAGTTTAACATCATCCGCATACATGAGTACTCGAGAGTTTGTTAATACTGAAGGCAGATCATTAATAAAGAGTGTGAATAGTAGGGGCCTAGATGGCTGCCCTGTGGTACTCAGAAGTAACCTTAACAGGTGAAGAGAAGGAGTTTTTAAAAAGGACTCTTTGAGACCTAGAACGAAGGTAGCTAGAAATCCATCTCAAAAGATTAGGTGGAAACCCTAAAAGGTCGAGTTTTTTGTGCTAAAAGGGAATGGTTTACAGAATCGAATGCTTTACTAAAATCAGTGTAAATGACATCCGTCTGCAAGTTACCTTGAAAGCCTTTTGATGATAAAAGAGGTAAACTCTAATAAATTTGTGGTTGTTGATCGTCGCCTTATAAATCCGTGCTGGGACGGAGATATAAGTGATTTGCAGAGATGTTGCAAGTGCGGAGTTAAAATTTTTTCAAACATTTTAGGAATAGCGGATAACTTGGATATACCTCTATAATTATTTGCATCAGACTTGCTACCTTTCTTATGGAGCGGAATAATAAAAGATTCCTTCCAGATGGGGGGGAAGCATGAAGAGTTAATGGATAGGGTGAATAGTTTAAGCAAGGGTCCACACAGAGCGTCGGCACAGTACCTAAGTACACAGCCGGGAACCCCGTCGGGACCTGGTGAAAACACCGGCTTAACGAGTCGAAGATCATGAAGCAGTGAGCTTTCATTTAACAAGGGGCTGAAGATGCCATTCGACCTTGGTAGATTGTATGGATACGGATGACCAGAGTAGCTTTTATGAGAATAGGTAGTTTGAAAATTTGGCAAAAAGATCGGCAATTGCCTGATCATTGTTTGCTGACATATTGAGAAAAGATAACGAGGATGGATGTGCGGACGTTCTACGCTTACTATTTACGAAGCTGTAAAACTGTTTAGGGTCCTGTGAAAATCGTATCCTGCATCGAGATAGGTAGTTTTTATAGCATTGAGCGTTAAGAACGGAGAAATTTGACCGAGCTATTACATAGTGAGAAAGAGAAGAGGGAGAACCAACTTTTTTATAAAGTCTTGATTTTAAGTTTTTTAGACTGGATAACTCTTTGGTAAACCAAGGAGGCTTTTCAGATCTAACCGGACAAGAAAGTGGGACACAAGAATCCAAAAAATGTGTCAAGTACATTGTAAAAATTTTATTTTGCTCTTTCACAACGTCAGTGCACAAGTACAGAGCGGACCAATCAAAATCCCTAATAAGGTTATTAAGCTTCGTAAACTCGGCTTTACGAAAGCAGGCGGACACGTTCAGATAGCCTACCCATTCGATCCAATTCAGTATGGCCAATATCGACTGACACTTCGAATGTAGGATGGTAGGAGTCTTCAGGTATACTGAGCGGAAGGGCTCAGGTTAACAACGCTATGGTCGGATCCGAGACAAAGCACAGATCAAGCCAAAATCGACCCAAGGAATTTTTCACATGGTTGACTTGAGACAGGGATAGATCTAGCAAGCCGTCGATAAAGTCATGTCGTGACATGGGCAACAAGGTTATTAGACTCGTTTACCGAAGACCAAACAGTACCTGGCAAATTGAAATCACCAAGAATTATTATATGGTCTTTATCTGATAGCGAGGAAGAAACAGTTTTTAAAGCGGACAGGTGAGGAAGGTGGAATATACGAGCAAGAAAATGGAAAAGCCTGGGTTTCAGTTTTACGCACAGGAATTCCAGGTCTTGTTGAACCTGGACTGCAACGAGACAAACGGTCATTTCTAAAAATTGTGTGCCGACTTGCCAAAACTTCGGACCAGGATGTCCGGCCTTAACCAGGTCTGGTACACACAATAACGTGGGACGAGAATCCGAGATTCTTCAGATAAAGAGTGCTGAGCTTACTACGCCAGCCCCTGCATTCTGGTAGGTAACTAAAAGAGAGGATGGGTGGAAGTAGAGGTGGAAGATGAGGATGGAGATGGAGCACTGGTCTGGATGCTAGGAAGAGTAATGGGGCCTATTCTTTTCTTAGCCTTAAACTCTTTAACCACCAAATGCTCTGGCCCAAAACTTAGCGGAACAAATGGTTTCAAATTGAGTTGAGGAGACGCTTATCTTGAAGGAAGATATTCTCTGGCGTAAGAAAAGTTAAATTTTTCCACCTTTAAGCCGACGGCTTTTATTTTTGCTTTGTCATAAAAGCGGTCACATCATTGGATGTGAGGTCAGGGGCTAGCCGCGAGACAAAACTTGTCGCTTTGGTGGGACTCCTACCAGTGGTTTTGGCACCACAGGTCTGGTACCTGTGATGTCAGTATCCGGTGGTCCTGGACATCTATTAGCTGGTGGGAGCTGAGGGGATAGTTATGGGGCGGCCTCGATGGACACGGGACTCTACAGGACATTTCTAACTGCATACTCTCCGAAGTGACGCATTCGGCTCCCGAATCTGCATCACCAGCAGCGATCGTGCCCTGAGTAGCAAACGTAATCAACTGCCGCACTCAAGGGGGTGGTCGGAGTAAGTTTTTCAGATGCTGGCGGACATGAGGCAGTCGGCACTGGCAAGTCCGGGCGGAGTAGACTCTTGCGCCTCGAGACCCAGCCAGCAGCTGTAAACCGCTGAACTGAGTGGTCCATGGCCAAAGAGCCGATCATATTGCTGTTTAAAGCCTACGATCAGCCTTTTGAAGCCACCCGCGTCTGCCTCATGAACGAACGCATGTCGTCTTCAGCACGGCATTCTCACAACCATAATGCAGGCCGTTTTTTGTGACTCAAAATTCGCGACACTAATAGAAGTGAACAGCCGCGACTGGTTAGAAGCTAAAAGAGCGATACTAAAAGTCTTTAATGAAATGGGAAAACCCCAGGAAATTAAAGCCGATAAAGATTCAGCCTTTATTTGCGCAGCATTGCAAGCATGGCTAATCTCGGAAGATGTCAAAATCCTAATCACATCCAGTAAAAATGGAATATCAGACATTGAAAGATTCCATAAAACTGTGAACGAAAAATTGAGTATCATATCCAGTGAGAATGGCCTCGAAAACAAGTACACTAAATTCGAACTAATAATGTACACCTATAATCACAAGACCCGACATAACACCACCAACAGAACACCTGCAGACATATTCATATATGCAGGAAGTCCAGAGTATGACACTCAACTGAACAAGGTGAATCAAATCACCCAGTTGAACCAAAGTCGTAATGACTTTGAAGTGGACACTAGGTTTAGAAAATCACCTCTCGTGAAGTCCACAATAACTAACCCTTTCAAAAAGACGGGGGAAATAACCAAAATAGATGAAAAACACTACGAAGAAAAGAATAGGGGAAGAAAGATAACACATTACAAATCTAAATATAAAAAGAAAAAGAAAATTAACATAAGCAAATATAATAATCGTCCTCATGACATTAATGGTCCTTACAACAGAAGGACAAAATATTGAAATAAATCCGATTGAATCCAGAAACGGATATCTCATACTTAAAACGGGATCAATCGATCTCCCCATAAATTATGAGTACCATTACTTAATAGTTAACGTAACAAAAACCGCAGAAACCTATCGAAACCTTCTTGTAATGGCTAACAAATTTCCAAACGTAATTCAAGTAAAATACCTAGTAGATAAGCTAGATAATAGATAATAGTAGATAATAGGGAAATAAATGGCTTAAAAATAGCTAAACGCAACAGGAGAGGCCTAATAAATATCGTAGGCACCGCCTATAAATACTTATTTGGCACATTAGATCAAGAAGATAGGAAAGAATTAGAACAGAGAATAGAAAATCTCTCCAGCCATAGTATCTAAACAAATTAACTAAATTTAGTTATAGAGGTGGTAAACCATGGAATTGAGATAATAAATCAATTAATAATAAATAATAAATACTGGACTTGGTATTTTTAACCCAAAACTACTAAAACAAGATTACCTGAAACATATAAATTCTGAGAAATTATTAAATATTAAAGCTTCTACATGGCTAAAAGTTGATACAAATGAAATGTATATAATCTCCAATATTCCGAGTGAAACTGCTAATGTCCCAATATATAAAATTGTTCCATACCCAGATAATCAAAATAATATTTTAACAGAAATAACATTCGATGAATATTATATTTCCGAAGACAAAATATATAGCAAGAAACTAAGCAAATAATAGAAGACAATTGCATAAAAGGGATTTTAAAACAAAAACCCACTAAATGTCCATACACAAAAACATTTAAAAATTTCCAAATTAATTACGTTGAACCAAATATATTGTTAACATGGAACCTTCCCAAATCCAAATTAAACCAAAATTAAGATTTAAAACTGTTCAACCCAGTTAAACGAATTCACAAAAACTAATTCAATGCTAGATTTCAAACAAAATGTCTATGTAAGTAATAACATAACTAGATTAGAATCATTGTCTTATGTACAGACAAAAGAAATAATTCTAGAACAAACAAAATATAGTAATATATTGCAGATAGTTATAATAATTATGTTCATTTTATCAATAATAAGCATAATTGGGTTTCTAATTGTTAAATTTAAGAAAATACCTAAAAATATAATTATCAAATCTGTAAAACTTAAGGAAGAAGAAGAAGAAGAAAAAAGTAACCCAATAGTTATAGAGGATATTCCCTCCCTATACCCTAAAGTGAAAACCTGAGGACAGGCTTATAAGAAATGCCGGGGGAGTAACATATCCATAATGCCCTGCATTAAGTATACTTTAAGCACTGGATACATTCATAATCACACCCACACTTACACACGATTATGCATATGCTAAGCACTCACCCTTACACCCATGTATCTCTATATACACCAATACCTGCATAAACAACGCAGAACCGACAGGAAGTCCCATGCAAACCGAAACTCTGGATAATTTGCTTGCTGCTGTTTGTTTTCATTGTTGTTGTTAGCTGCACCTACTCAGTTCCTTTAAAACTGTGAACTTTCGCTGCTGGTCTGTAGAACTGTGAGCCGTGTGTTTGAGCACTGCGATCGAGTGTACAGTTCCTATAAAACAGATCGAGGTTATTGACCGGTTATTAACCTCTCCGTGCTTCAGAAACTTTAACCCAGTACTTCGTAAGCATACTCAATGGCTTCTAAAAGCACCCCCTCACTCTTGCCCCCCACACCATTGTTCGTCGATTCGGAAGCTGCATTCTACAGGCGCAAGGTGCAATCCATGGTAGGGGCAGGACGGAGAATCGAAACGGCCGTCGGCAAGGAGAGGATTGGCGAGCTCAGTGAGGAGGAGCTGAACGTGAGGCTGAAGTTGCTAGCGGATCTTGTAGCTTCATTCAACGAGCACCATAATGCCCTGGAGAAGATTGATCTCGATGAGATCGGTAGTCCCTTGAGGGATGAGTTTGACGAGTGCGTGGTCATGCTGGAGATTCGCATGAAGCGGGAGTTAAACAAGCGGCAGCCCATAATGCTACCTTGCTCATCAATGCGGACGGACCATGTAGGAGAGGCCCCAACTACGGTCGTAGTGCAAAGTCGGCCACGCCTGCCGGAGTTGAAGCTTCCTGCGTTCAGTGGGGGCTACGCTCAGTATTCCTCGTTTTTGAGCATGTTTTCCTCCATAATAGACAAGGATACCGATTTTTCAAATGTGGAGAAGCTGCAGCCCCTGCGTTTCTGCCTGAAAGGACCAGCACTAGACAATATTTCGTCTCTAGAGTTCACGCATGCCAACAATCCCATCGCGCTAGACCTCCTTGATAAGCGTTTTAATAACAAACGTTTAATTTTTCATGCGTACGTCACGGACATTCTAGGTGTGTCGCGCAGAGAAGCTTCGTCTGTGTCGCAACTTCGGTCCTTGTCGAATGCTAATCTTCTGGCCTTGCAGAGTATGGGAACAACGGAGCAGATTGCAGACTGTATTTTGATACACAGCCTGCTGCAGAAGGTGGACAGCGCTACGCAAGCCAAATGGGAGGAAACCTCATCGTTGGATAGCATACCCACAAGCCAACAATTCACCGCTTTTCTGGAGAAAATATGTCAGAATTTGGAGAATCGGGAGCACTGTATGACAATGTGTACGCGTGGCATTCAGGTGGGAAAGATTAAAAAAGTACAGAGCAACACTAGAAGTTCGCTTGTAGCCACTGAGTCGGTTTCTCTTGAGTGTCTATTTTGCAATACTGCTGGCCATAGTATATATACATGCGTGCTGTTTGGAAATCTTTCGTCGTCCCTTCGCCTAATTGAGGTAAAAAAGCTTGGTCTTTGCCTGAATTGCCTGAAGTCTGGCCATCAATTGCACACTTGCAGGTCATCAACTTGTCGCCACTGTGGTAGCTAACATCACACGTTATTGCATTCTCTTCATTCCCGCACCCTGCCTCTCTGGTTGCACAGAACTCCTGCAGGGATGTTGTTCTCTTAGCCACTGCAGTTGTTCTGCTGAGGGATCGTGCTGGATCGCTCGTGCCATGTCGGGCACTCCTGGACTCCAGATCACAAATGCACCTTATAACCTCCAGCCTCGCCCAACAACTTAGACTGAAAAAGACCATGTCGTCGGCCGCAGTATCGGGTCTTGGGGATTCCAGTTTTGTGGGACTCAACTTGCAGTCCCAGGCCTCTGACTAGAGTACCAGTTTCGTAGCGTTGGTAACTCCCACAATCACCGAGCAGCAGCCCAGCTTTTCAGTTGATGTTTCTGGTTGGAAAATTCCGCCGAATTTACCATCGGCAGATCCGCAGTTCTTCAGGCCACAGCGTATTGAGCTGCTCATTGGGGCTAGCCTATTCTTCGAACTGCTGTGCATTGGCCAAATTAAATTGGATGTTGGCCACTGAAGATTCGGTGATGCTAAAGGAGGAGGATCTCGATTGTGAAGAGCACTTCAAAGCAAATTTCTCGCGCCTGTCATCTGGAGAGTTTGCCGTGAAGCTGCCCATCAAGAAAAGTTTGGATATCTTGGGCGACTCTTACACGCAAGCATATCGGCGCTTCCTCAACTTGGAGCGGACTCTTGAGCGTCGTCCGCAGCTGAAAGCTCAGTACTCATCTTTCATTAGGGAGTACCAAGAGCTTAATCATATGTCATTGGTGGAATCAGAACTGCTCAGGCGTTGTCGCTATTTCCTACCGCATCATTGCGTGTTTAAGGAGGACAGCACGACCACCAAATTGCGGGTCGTGTTCGATGGATCTGCCACAACATCAACAGGTTTTTCGTTAAACGAGGTCCTAATGGCGGGGTCTACTATCCAGCCAAAGATGCTACATACGCTGCTTCGTTTCCGTACGTTCCTCATTCCGCTGACTGGAGACATTTGCAGGATGTACAAGTGTGTCCACGTATCTGAGCCGGACAATTACCTGCAGTGCATGTTATGGAGGGATTCCCCTCACGAGGATGTGAAGGCGTTCAAGCTCGACACGGTAACATATGGAACCAAACCGGCTTCTTATCTTGCTACTCGTTCCATGCTCCAATTGGCCGAAGAAGAGAAGACTGCATTTCCCATTGGCTCGGAAGTGTTGACCTCCAATTTCTATGTCGACGATTTGATGACTGGAGGAGGATCTGTGGAGCCGACGAAACGTTCAATGTTGTCAACGATTGCTCGTCCTATGGGAACTGATTGGGCCTGTAATCGCAAAGGCAAATATTTTCCTTCAGTTGGTATGGAAGGAGCAGCTCCAATGGGATGAGAGTCTGCCACAGTCTCTTTCATCAGCGTGGACCATTTTCTGCGAGAGTTTGTTCAACCCTCAGCTGTTTAGTCTGGCAGTTCTCCCCTATTCAACAGTGGAAGTTCACGGGTTTTGTGACGCCAGCCTAGACGCCTATAGCGCATGAGTTGTGCAAGAGAGTCCTGATTGCAGTTTGTTCATTGTAGACTTATCTGACGGCCGAAATTTCTCCAATTCCTTCGGAAAGATCCAGCGCACATTTGGATACGTCTTCAAGTTTCTGCAGCGCATCAGGTCGTCCGGATTAACCGTAGCTGACATCGTTGGTGGTACGCTGATACTTCTTCGTTCGATTCAGCGAGTGCATTTGTGGCCTGACTACAAGACTCTGCGTGACGGACAGCACGCACGGTGGTCGGTTTGAAAATTCATCACTTGATTTCAACGCACGGCACCCAGTCATTCTTTCAAGGCGTCATCCCGTCACATCTGCTGTAATTGTATATTTCCATGAGCAGAATCTGCACACTGGGCCTCGATTTTTGCTCGCACATATTCGCCATGAGTATTGGCCGATTGGAGGGCGCCAGACAATGGCCAACGTCGTAAATCGCTGCACCAGATGTTTTAAGGCCAAGCCGCGCCTGCTTCAGCATATTACACTAGTCAACACGATTTTTCCTCAAGGAACAAAACCAACTTTTTATTAAAGATTTGGGGCTTAGAAATGGTTTGATGATATTTTTTTTTTTTTCTATGGCAGAACTTTTTTTTGAAGAATTTTTGAAGTCTGGTATTTTTTTTTTAGCTTTTTTCAGAGGTAGCGATAGTTTTTTTCACATAACTTTAGTATCTTACGTCTGGTTGTAAAGAACTTTGCTATTTTGAAAAGGTAATTAAAACAGCTAGAAGTTAAGCCCAAATACTTTGTGATTTCAGCTTACCGTCTGGGAAATAAAAGCATTGAAATGCAAAAATGATGATTTTTGTGCGGTATTTGTTACGAAATTTTGACTTTAAAAACTCAGGAAAAGTCGAAAAAAAATTATATCTTGTGTTCTCTCTTTTTTTGTGGGGGGGGAGAATTAAGGCTTTTTCCGGGTACCGGTTTTTTAAAGATATAGACATAAAATTAAACTAAAAAAAAAAAAAAAAAAAAAAAAAAATAAAAAAAAAAAAAAAAAAAAAAAATAAAAACATAAAAAAAAAGAACGCGATCAGGTACCAAATGTACAACCCTTGTTCGTTTGCTTTGTTCCCAATTGGCAGTTGGGCTCGCAACCTTCCAAAAGGTATTTTTTGTTCATTTTTTTCATATTTTAGGTTTGGTTAACGAATTTTAGCTCCAAAGTCTCTCCATAGATTTTAATGAGCGATACCTTAAACGACGCCAAATTAACGCACCTATACACAAAAAAATAGAGGACACAAGATATAATTTTTTTTCGACTTTTCCTGAGTTTTTAAAGTCAAAATTTCGTAACAAATACCGCACAAAAATCATCATTTTTGCATTTCAATGCTTTTTATTTCCCAGACGGTAAGCTGAAATCACAAAGTATTTGGGCTTAACTTCTAGCTGTTTTAATTACCTTTTCAAAATAGCAAAGTTCTTTACAACCAGACGTAAGATACTAAAGTTATGTGAAAAAAACTATCGCTACCTCTGAAAAGAGCAAAAAAAAAATACCAGACTTCAAAAATTCTTCAAAAAAAGTTCTGCCATAGAAAAAAAAACCATAATTCTTTAAAAAATTTTAAATCCTCATATCTATCAGAAAAAGTCGGTTTGGATCCTTGAGGAAACAAAAAGTTCGATTTTGTCGAGTAGTGTTACTTGCCGAAGGATCGTGTGAATGCGTCGTACGTTTTTGCAGTCACCGGTGTGGATTTTTGTGGTCCGTTCTTTTATAAGAGTGAGGTGCGGACCAGACCACCCATCAAATGCTACATATGCCTCTTCAAATGCTTTGCCACCAATGCCGTTCACTCGGAGCTTGTGGAGGATTTATCGACGCCAGCGTTCATAAGCGCTCTAAAGCGATGGGAGGCTGCGGTTAAAACAACCAAACATCATTTCTATCGTTCCGCTTCCAGCTCCCTGCTGTGCTTTGATGACCTGAGAAAGCTTGTGTGCCATATCACTGCCATAATAAATTCAAGGCCATTGCTGCCCATTTCAGAGCACCCCGACGACTTAGACGTGCTAACACCTGCGCATTTCTTAGGTACTGCTGCAATCCGTACCTTCGCAGAACCAGATGTGACCGGACTCAATTTCAATCGTCATGATCGCTGGCAGCTGGTCAACTAGCGAGAGGAGTACCTCACGCTTCTGCAAGAGAGGGCAAAATGGAGGACTGAGCAGCCTAACCTAACGTGGTCCTCGTAAAGAACGAGAACTTGCCTCCACTTAAGTGGCCGCTGGGAAGGGTGACGAAACTGATCCCCGGCAGAGACGGCGTTTCCAGGATAGCTGAGCTCAAAACGGTTACTGGAAGCACCACGAGGGCTATCGCAAAGCTGTGTATGCTGCCAAAGAAGGATGCCGAAGACCCGTGCTCTTCAATGGGGGGAGAATGATCGGCTAAGCGCCAGCCCATGGCAGTGCAAAGAGAGCAGAGCTAAGCTCTTATGCACAACATTGCCCACCTAACTCTGCGCTCTTGAGTCATTTGCCCTTCCAGCTGAGGAAGGCTGTGAGGGAGGCTCGTTTGCTTAGCAGCTGCACTTCGAAATCCCGTATCATCAAACAAACAACGTATCGTCGGTTGGCACAGTGACCTGCCATATCATTATTACTCTTTATACAAAAAACCCATGCGTTCTCGCTTCAACACGGTCCACCACCGGTCAGCCTGTTGCTTACTCTTGCCCATACTTTTCCCACTCTAAAAGTTGATACAAATGAAATTTATATAATATCTAAAATTCCAAGAGAAAATGCAAATGTCCCAGTATATAAAATTGTTCCATACCCAGATAATCAAAATAATAGTTTAACAGAAATAACATTCAATCAAACATTATAGTTATCAAGAAAAAAAAAAAATAAAAAAAAAAAAAAAAAAAAAAAGAAAAAAGAATAAAAAAGAGGTATAAAAAAAAAAAAACTCCAAAAATGTCCAAAAAAAAAAAAAAATTAAAAATTTTAAAATAATTAACATTTAACAAATAACATGGAACCTTCCCGAATCAAAATTAAACCAAAATTGTTTAGACAAAGAAATAACAGTCGAAGGAAATAACATAATTAAGATTTACAACTGTTCAACCCAGTTTAAAAAATTCACAATAATTCACA
Source organism: Drosophila tristis (assembly GCA_018150885.1). Classification (NCBI taxonomy): domain Eukaryota; kingdom Metazoa; phylum Arthropoda; class Insecta; order Diptera; family Drosophilidae; genus Drosophila; species Drosophila tristis. The sequence goes on from JAECWT010000181.1 coordinate 24,225, forward strand.
ATTCACAATAGATTTCACACAAAAGGTGTATGTAAGTAATAACATAACTAGATTAGAACCATTGTCTTATGTACAGACAAAAGAAAAAATTATAGAACATACAAAATATAGTAATATATTGCAGATATTATAATAATTATGTTAATTTTATTAATAATAAGCATAATTGGGTTTCTAATTGTTAAATTTAAGAAAATACCTAAAAATAAAAACAATGAAATATGTAAAACCTAAGGAAGAAGAAGAAGAAGAAGAAGAAAAAAGTAACCCAATAATTATAGAGGAAATTCCCTCCCTATACCCTAAAGTGAAAACCTGAGGACAGGCTTATAAGAAATGCCGGGGGAGTAACATATCCATAATGCCCTGCATTAAGTATACGTTAAGCACTGGACACATTCATAACCACATCTGCCATCACTCACCCTTACCCCATGTATCTCTATATGAAATAAGATACCCCAACACCTGCATAAACAACGCAGAACCGACAGGAAGTCCCATGCATACTGAAACTCTGGAGTGCAATAGAAACGTCGCTGACCAATACGTTATCAGCTCGTTCCCACACTCCATCCTATGACTAATTAGAATCGATCCCACCACTCCAACAGAAGGGAGAACTCATGTAAACAAGTGAGTTCCCAAGAGGAAAGCCGACACCAATCACCAGCTGCGGCTGACCGTTTCATCCAAGCCGACGCCTCCGCCAAGCCTCCCACGCATAGGCCAACGCATCGCTATCAGCATCTCTCTTCAAAACAACGCCTCTCACCACCGAAGCTTCGACTCTCTCAGCCGAAGCCATCATCACTCAATCCCGAAGACAATACATCAGCCGAAGCCAAAAGCTTATGGAGATAAGCTTAAAGCTTCATAACCGAGGTCTCGAGATAAAGAACTCGAGAACCAAAGATCAGGTCCGTCTAAGACTTCTAAATATCGAGTTGGGAAATTCGCCTCCTATGTTCTATTATAAGATCGTTTAATAAAATATCTTTTCAAAAACTTACTTTGGAACTCGGGAATTATTATTATATATAACACCACATAACACATACAACAACCATACCATACTCTATTTGAGCCGCTATTTGGACGCACAATTATATATCGTTTACCGCAATCACTGTCGTCGCGTAGATTATAAATAGTAAAATGGCACAAGAAAATAAGTCTGTTCTCGATGAATTAAAAAGTAAGCTCAAAAACCGAGTCAAAAGCATTCGCCGCTTAGAGGATCGATTAGAGGGTGGGTCGATTCCATTGCAATTGACAGAGCTACAATGCAGACTCGATGTTCTGAATACTGCTATTAACAAGGCCAACCTATTGCAGGAGCAAATAGAAGAAATTGATAGCAAAGATGAATTTGGAGCCGAGCTGGAAGAAATGGCCATTGTAACCAAGGCAAAGATAATGTCGCTTATCGATGCCTTGAAGCTAACAAGCGATACGCAGCCCTCGGTATCAGCTTCTACTGCCCCAACTCGTGCTCGACTTCCGAAATTGTCCCTACCAAAATTTAGTGGTAAATATTCGGAGTTTAAACATTTTATTAGCCTTTTTGAGACTCTTGTTCATAATGATGATAGTATACCGGTGATTGAAAAATTTAATCATTTAATTTCATGCCTCTCTAATGAAGCATTAGGAACAATAAAAGCGTTCGAAGTCACCGAGGCCAATTATGCAAAGGCCATGGCCAGCCTAAAGCGAGTATACGACAACGAGTGTCTAATATTTTCGACCCAAGTCTCCGCACTGTCCGCAACAGTCCGCATCGTCCCTAAGGAGCCTGATCGATACAGTGTCATCGATCTATGGTTCATTACTATCGATAGGAGACGATACGAAGATTTTGAATGCAATGCTCATTCATCTCGTTTTGAACAGAGTCGACCCAGTGACTAGACAGAAGTGGGAAGAACAGCTTGACTTCGAAAAGTTGCCGCTTTGGTCCGACTTTGAAAAAGTTTTAAATCGTGATACCAGCATTTGTCTGCGGAAGAGTTGACAAAGCCAAGGCACGAAAAAGTCATGCCAAGCAAGTCGCACAATCGCAGTTCATTTGCTTGTTCTTCCACTCCCCCCAATAGTAGAGCTCAGCGAACATGCAGCTATTGCAATTCGGGAGACCATGTAGTGGTCTCTCGGTTATGCAAAGGTTCGAGTTCACAAAGTCTGCGTCTTTATGTATTAATTGTCTGCAAAAGGGTCACACGGTAGTAAGATGCAAGGTCGCCAAATGTCGAGTTTGTGGCCGCTCACATCACACATTGTTGCATGGATACACAGTGACTGATAATAGTCTCGCGTTGCGGCCACCCCCAGAGAGTTCGTCTTCTCCTTTAAATCAGGATCACCCTTCCACCTCTCATGCTCTGCATGCGACTTCGTTAGACAGGATGATTTTGGCTACGTCGATCGTACGTGTCAGAACAAAAAATGGTGAACACATTTTGGCCATAGCTCTCCTTGACTCTGGATCCCAAACAAACTTTATCACGGAAGACCTCGCCCACCGCTTACAGATCCGTAGAGCGGAGTCGTATGTTACCTTGCTTGGTATTGGTGAATCCAATTCTCAAGTAAAGAATAAAATACACACTGTGGTGAAGTCGCGCATAAATGGTAGTAAGTTTTCCTTTGATTTTTGGATCCTGAAATCAATTTCAGGTTATTATCCTGACCAGTCAGTTAATGTAACTGATTGGAAAATCCCAGAGAACCTACCACTGGCAGATCCCTATTTCTACAAGCCACAAAGAATAGACATGCTGATTGGAGCTGAATCATTCTTTGAGTTATTAGCTGTTGGTCAAATCATGCAAGGTCCTGAAATTCCAAATCTTCAGAAGACCCTTCTTGGCTGGGTTGTTTCGGGAAATATGTTTCCACAAGTTCTACACCCCAAACTGCAAGCAGTTTTAGTTGCAGTGAACACACTTTAGCACACTTTATGTGAAAAGCACTTTCGGAAGAATACTCAGGTATTGCCATCAGGTCGGTTTGAAGTAAGGTTGCCGTTTAAATCAGATCCAAATTGTCTGAGCAACTCCTTTGAAGTTGGTAAACGGCGGTTTTTGTCGCTCGAAAGAAGATTGTCTCGTGACCCTGAGTTGAAGAAAATGTACTTGGATTTCATGGAAGAGTGCCTCTCCTTAGCTCATATGTCGCCTACTGACGCCTACAGCCCCAAAGTACGTCCACCAAGCTTCGCGTCGTGCTCGATGCGTCGTCGAAGACGTCCTCTCAGGTGGCCTTGAATGGGATTCTGATGGTCGGACCGACCATTCAAGAGGAATTATACTCAACGCTTCTCCGCTTCCGTCTGCACAGGTTCGCCCTGATTGCCGATGTAAAACAGATGTATCGCCAAGTGATGGTGAATGAAGCGGATAGGCAGTTTCAGATGATAGTGTGGAGAAGAGACCCATCTGAGTCCTTGAGATTATATAAGCGTAACACCGTGACGTATGGGACTGGACCAGCTCCCTTTTTGGCTATCCGGTATTTAAAAAGGTTGAGTGAGTCTGTGAAACTATCATTCCCTAAAGCTGCTCACGTTATTGGGTCCGAATTTTACGTTACTGACTGGTGCTGCATGCGTAAAGGAGCTAAGGGCAATTAAGTCCGAAGTATCTCAGGTTCTTCATACCGCAGGGTTTGAGTAAGCGAAATGGTTTTCGAACTCACCTGAGATCACCGCATCTGAGAGCACAGCAAAACCCATAACGATCTCGGATTCAGATTCGACTAAGGCGTTAGGAATCTCATGGTTGCCTAAAGAAGATGCCTTTCAGTTTAAAACTGACAATGAAGTCATGGGTCTCCGAGCGACAAAACGGAACATACTGTCGGTGACATCGAAGCTGTTCGACCCCCTTGGATTGTTAAGTCCTATCGTCATAAAGGGAAAGATCCTATTGCAGGAACTCTGGCTTAACAAACTAGATTGGGATGAGTCGATTCCGATGCATTTGGAAACAGCATGGAATATGTTGAAAAATACACTGTCCCAATTGGATGAGATCTCCATACCGCGGTTTGTGTATTCCGATCCGATGTCACCGGTCCAGATACATGCCTTCGCTGCCGCCTCCATGAGAGTTTATGGAGCGTGCGTCTATGTCCGTAGCAGAACTGCAGAAGGTTTAAAAATATCATTGTTGACTTCAAAGTCCAAAGTAGCGCCGCTCAAGACCAAAACGCTCCCACGGCTTATGTGCCGCTCACCTTCTCGCGGATCTCTGTCACAGAATCAAGCTCCTATTAAAGGTCCCTATCGAACGAGCTGTTTATTGGTCGGACTCTGAAGTAACTCTTTACTGGATTCGGTCGCATCCATCTTCGTTGTCGACGTTCGTTTCGAATAGGGTGGCTGAGATTCAGGAGTGGTCAGCAGATATTGTGTCAAGAGGTTGTGACGTCAAGGAAATCGTCCAGTCAATCTGGTTCAAAGGACCCGCATTTCTAAAGGATGAAGAAAAAAACTGGCCTAAGAACCCTCATTTCGAGCCGTCAGAATATGTTGAGCTGGAGAAGAGGAAGAACGCGGTCGGGCTGACCGCTGCCTTGGAAATTTCGGATTTAGTAGATGTCATCGAGGGATTCTCGTCACACCTCAAGCTGCTTAGAGTGTTTTGTTATATGTTCCGCTTTATAAAAAAATGTAAGAACCCGAGCATGACGTTTGAAAAAACGGTCTCACCGACCGAGTATGATGAAGCCTTTCGCAAAATTGTTGTAATCACCCAACATCACGAGTATCGTGAAGAAATCGAGATAGTTCGGAATAGAACTAGTCCTAGTCTTCAACGGTTTAACCCATTCATCCATGAAGACACTGGTAATTGGTGTACTTTTTCGTTGTTGAGAGTAGGGGGGCGACTAGCTAAAGCTCCTATATCATACGATGCCAAGTTTTCGTTGCTTTTGACAAAGCGCTCGCAATTCGTGCGGAGTTATGTTCGTCATCTGCACCAAACCAATTTTCATGTCGGCCCACGAGCACTTGTGAGCATCCTTCGACAGAATGTTTGGATCGTAAACGCTCAGGAGGTCTGCAGTCAGACAGTTCGACCGTGTATCCGCTGCTTTAAATGCAAGCCTCGACTGCTGACGAAACTTATGGGAAATTTACCCGCAGATCGGCTCCGTGCTCTCCGCCGATTTTCAATTTGCGGCGTTGATTTTTGTGGACCCGTCTCGACGATATTGAAAATTCGAGGAAGGCCCATACATGTCCTATATCGCGCTTTTTGTTTGTTTTGCGTCCAAAGCGGTTCACTTAGAACTTGTATCTGGCTTGACCACTGATTCTTTTTTATTGGCTTTCCAAAGGTTCGTTGGGCGCCGAGGATATCCCCAGATCTTCCATTGCGACAACGGGACGAATTTCGTCGGAGCGAGCTGCCACCTCAGCGCTCTGCAGAAGGCGCTCGAAGACGAGGCGGACGCAGTTCGCGAATTCGCGTCAAGAAACGGATGCGAATTTGCGTTCATACCGCCTCGAGCGCCGCACATGGGAGGACTCTGGGAGGCAGGTGTAAAGTCTGCGAAGAGCCTTCTCCTACGGGCCGTAGGCAGCGCGCTCTTGACCGCCGAAGAGCTCGCCACAGTCCTCGTCGGGATCGAGGCCGTCCTGAACTCCAGGCCGCTAGGAGCCCTCATCCAGGACCCCAGCGACGGCGAGGCACTCACGCCCGGGCACCTATTGATAGGTGGGTCGCTCATCGCCCCCCACGCCACAGCTCAGCGGACTCCGGAGCAGGAGGATCTCAGCTGCTTGCGGCGATGGCAACTTGCCTCGTCAGTCAGGCACACGTTCTGGCGGCGATGGTCCCGAGAATATGTCCAGGGGCTGCAAATTCGGGGCAAGTGACACCAACGGAAGCCCGACATCAAGGAGGGAGACCTCGTTCTCGTGGCCGAGGACAACATGCCTCCACAGGAGTGGCTCCTCGGTGAGGAAATTGAATTCGATCGAGCGCATCAAGAATTTCATTCGTCCCGCACTTTAATAAAACTTTACGCCACCCAAGTATTCGGTATTTTGCACTTAGAAAAACTATTCAAAATTTTCACCGTCTGGGACTGATTGTAGACATGTCTGAAATGTCAATTAGGAAAGGTGCACCTTAGTATTGAAGTCTCCTACTGAGAGACGGACAGGAGCAGAACAGATGTTCCACAGTCTCCTCCTCGTCCTCATCTCTACAGCTCCGACAGAAGTCGTTATAGGGGGCACCCAGCCTGTTTGCATGGGTGCCTATTAGCCAATGTCCTGTAAGGGAGCGTATGACTGAGCTGCACCTGTTCCTACTGAGTTTGCAAAGCTCATCAGTGCGCTTCCTGGTAATGTTAGGCCATGTTTGCCGAGTTGTTCTTTTATTTTGAGCTTGCAGGTGGCCTTACGAATATGGCATACGAATATCCTCTGTTACGGCATGAACCTAAATGGCAGCGCGAAAAACCTTTGCGCCTAACAGCACCGAAACTAACATAAGCCGAACAAAGGGTTAAGCCGGGCGAATAGCATAAAAAGGGTTAAAACGAAAGGTTAAGCAGGGCGAATGGCAGAAAACGAGGAGAGAAGAAAAAGAGAAAGAGGCGTGAAAAAAGCAGCTAAGGTTAAATGAAAAAGCGGTACAAGTTTTTTAGCTCCTCTGTATAGAAAATTCATTATCATTTATAAACTTAAATAATCATAACTATCCACCCGAAACAACTGTGAATAAAGAACATTGAACTGAACGATCGACTACAAGAGACTTATTAAACGTACGGCCTAGATCTGGAGACATTGCCCAGCGAGGCAATATTCTAAAAAACTTTAACCTGCTTTAGCGGAGTGCAAGTCGAATCATTGCGACCTTGCGTGCCCATCGCAGTTCCAGAACGACATCAAGTACCAGAGCATACCAACGGAGGGGGATGGACTGATCAAGTCTCTTAACCAAGAACGAGTTCCAAGTATAACTTAGAATCATTCGCTCAGCGGAGAGCGGATACTATGGGAAGGCCGACCTATGCCAGTGCTTTCGAAGGAATGCGTCCCATAACGACGTATTCAGGACCGCCCCAAACAGGAGGTCTTATGAGCTCTACGGTCCTCAGCGGAGGTTGGGAAAAAGCAGTTCCCAGCTGTACCGGAGGCGACAATTCAGGAATGACAGCGGCGAATCGGATTGGAATGCCTATGGGGCTGAATCCAAACGAGACAATGCCGAGCGGCGCTATGCCTTATCCAATGGGTGCACCGGCATCGAGCACTTATTTATGTGGGCAAAACCCCTTCATACGCGTGTCGACTGCACAGAATTATCCAAGTACGAGCCGAAATATGTCGGACCCGTACGCGTACGTGAATAACCAAGCAGTCGCGGCAGCGGGCAGCGACTAGACAAGTCATCCATAAGGATTTGCCATGCTTTTCCGGCAACCCCGAGGAATGGCCCATGTTCATTGTAAACTTTGAACAATCTACCGAACGTTGCGGGCTTAGCGATCAAGAAAATCTCATGAGGTTGCAAAAGTGCCTGAAAGGTGCCGCTTTGGAAGCAGTACGAGGAAAATTAATGATGCCAGCAACAGTTCGACTAGCCATCGAGACTCTTCGAATGTTATATGGCCGACCAGAGGCTCACCGTCCGTGAAATCGAGCAGCATTGAAAGCCTAGTTCGTCTTGCGCTGTCGGTGCAAAACTATCGTGCGACCATCGACGCGATAGGACTATCCGCTTATCTGAATGACCCAATGTTATTTCGTGACCTTGTAGAGAAACTTCCATTCGACTTGAAGCTGGACTGGGCAAGGCAAACCGCTGGACTCCCGATGGCGAATATCGTCGTTTTTGACGTTTGGCTATTTCGAGTGGCGTCATGTGCAAGCACTGTGATGCCCGTCGCATCCGAGAAAGAAGCCTGCGCGAAGGAGAAGAATCCAAGGGTCCGGCTTATGGTGCATAACGATACCAACGCACAACAACCCTGTCGTAAGTGCAATGGAATCCACAAACTGGAGGACTGTAAGCAGTTTCTAGATCTAGAGGGATCAAGTAGATGGGACTTCGTAAAAGAAAGTAAGCATTGCTGGAGGTGCCTTGGCAAGCACTTTATAAGACACTGCAGGTCAACAAGAGTATGTTCCGTCGATGGATGCTCGAGAAAGCATCATTTTCTCCTTCACAACAGTAACCAGCAAAGGTAGGAAACAAGACAAAGGAAGAAGCTACGGTTCTACACACAATGCAGAACGAAGCTGTGTTGTTTAGATAAGTCCCCTTAACATTGCACGGGCCTAGCGGCCAAATGCAAGTGTTGGCATTGATAGATGAAGGATCCACCTGTACCCTGATCGAGACGGAGATAACGGAAAAGCTGAGTGGCCCCTCTGACGAGTTATGCTTACGCTGGACGGGAGACATCACGCAAAGAGAAGCAGAATCCAAGTGGGTAACATTAACGATCTCGGCAAAGGACAACGCGGCGCGCAAATTTACGCTCCAAAATGTGAGGACAGTCAAAAACCTGGATCTACCGAAGCAGACGCTTGACAATTCAATCCTAAAATCTTATTCGCACTTGGCAAAGCTACCGATACTCGGCTACAAGGATGTAAGAGCGTCGTTGAGCGTCGCAGCATGAAGCAGCAACCAGAGGCAGTAGAGGCCATATTACGCAACACCTTCGTAGACGATTGGCTCCAAAGTTGCGACTCCGAAGACGAAATGGTCCGCTTAGCGCTGGAGGTGCGAAAAATACACAAGGAAGGAGGCTTCAAGATGAGAGGTGGGATATCTAACTCAAATACCGTAATGAGAGCGCTCTCGGGAGAGGGAGACCATCAAGAACGCGCCATAGAGATGACGGATTCGACAAGACAGGAACGCGTGCTTGGGATGTGGTGGGATCCAATAACTGACTACATCACCTTCATCAATAAGTTCCAGGATGACGGCTAATTTTGACCATATTCGATCCTCAAGGACTACTAGATTTCTATATAATACAAGCAAAGATTATACTGCAGGATGTGTGGAGGTCTGCCGTAGGCTGGGACGAAACAGTCGGAGAGAAAGAACGCCAACGCTGGTCGTTATGGGCACGGCAACTTCAAAACATCGAAGAATTAAGGGTTCCACGCTATCTTGGGGTTACGAGAGAGACATCTAACATTCAATTACACATCTTTACAGTCGCAAGCATTAACGCTTTTGCCGTCGCTTACCTGAGGATCGAACAACGACGTCCGGTGCACACTACTCGCTTCGAAAACAAGAGTGGCACCATTGAAAGCGATCTCTTTTCCCAGGATGGAACTTATGGCAGCGATCATAGGCCTACGACTGGCAAAGCTCATTGCTCAGGAGCTTTCCATTGACGTCGAGCAACGTGTTTTCTGGACCGATTCGAAAAACGTGCTGTATTGGATATATTCAGATGCCCGAAAGTACCATCAGTTCGTGGAGATTCTGGAAAACTCAAATATATCGGAATGGAGATGGGTACCCTCCGCTCTAAACTTAGCAGACGAAGGAACGAAGTGGACAAAGGAATCGAGCTTTGACCCAGACGCAGGGTGGTTTTCCGGTCCACCGTTTCTATTCAAAGAAGAAGAACACTGGCCGATCACTCAGCTAAGCCCTAGTAATCTGGAACGGATACACGTACACAAATTGAAGGAGACACTGACGTCGACGCCGCTATCACCAAATATAAACCGCTTCAGCAAGTGGGAAAATTTAAGAGGAACCCTAAGATGCGTGATGCGATTTCTGACCAAAATATGCAAAAAAGATCTAGCGTCAGAGGAAGCAACACTAGCCACTCACTTTCGCGACATAGAAGACGTCAATAACGTTATCTACCGGATGATCCAAGAAGAGGCTTACTCTGAGGAAACGACCCTCCTACGGCAAGGAAGCATCGTGAGTAAGAAAGGTTCGATCTATAAATTATCACCATATCTTGATGAAGCAGGCGTACTGAGAATACGCGGCCGCATAGATAGATCGATCGGCATATCAAGGAACCTGAAACGGCCAGTAATCCTACCCAGCGGACATTACATTACTCATCTTATAGATTATTTTCAACGGAAGTTTCAGCATCAACTTACGGAGATCGTGGTCAACAGGACTGAGGGCAAGAGCTCGCGCCATAGCGAAAACTTGCCAAAAATGTCGCAATAAAAGGGCGCTTCCAGAGGCGCCAGAGATGGGAAGCTTGCCACCGGAGAGGCTAGCAATCAACGAACAACCGTTCACGAACACAGGCATGGACTACTTTGGCCCACTCGAAGTAAATGTAGGAAGACGGCGAGAGAAACGGTGGGGTGTTTTATTCACTTGCCTCACCGTGCGAGCAGTACACATCGAGCTGGCGAATTCCCTGTCTACGGATGCATTAATGCTCATGCTTGAAATGTTTGTAGCCCATCGAGGAGTCCCTAAGAGAATCGTGTCGGACAACGGGACAAACTTTAGAGGAGCGAGCCGACTACTACAAGAAGAAATCGCAAGAATCTCATCAGACGAGCTGGAAACCAAATAACCGGAAATCGAATGGTCCTTCATACCCCCAGGAGCACCTCATATGGGCGGTGCGTTGGAGAGGATGATCAGATCTGTAAAATCCATACTATCCGAGATATTGGAAGAGAAACATGTACAAGAACCAGTGCTGAGAGCGGCACTGGCAAAAATAGAAAATATGCTGAATTCTAGACCCCTGACTTACGTGCCATTAGAGAGTCCGGAGGCTGACGTACTTACACCAAATCACTTCCTGAGAGCAGAGACCAGTTCGATGGCAGCGAATGACGACAGCAGCACGATTGGAGTTTCACTTGGTAAGAGTTTTCGCATTGCAGGTCAGATGGCGGACAGCTTCAGAAAACGATGGCTGATGGAATATCTACCAAGTCTTACTTCACGAACCAAATGGCATGGCCCTCCAACCAACCCTATCCAAATAGGAGACGTCGTGGTTCTAGCTGACGAAACAAGCACCAAGGCGCAGTGGCGGAAAGGCGTCATCATGGACCTTCGAGTAGCCAAGGACGGGATTGCCCGCAGCGCGGTGATTCGCACTGCATCAGGATTGCTAACTCGGCCAATTGTTAAGCTGGCCAAGTTAGACTTGAAGACGACAAATCAACATGCCGACCAAGACGTAACCAGAACTTTGGCAAACATCACGAAAAACGACGAAGTTTGCGAAGGGGGAATGTTACGGCATGAACCTAAATGGCAGCGCGAAAAACATTTGCGCCTAACAGCACCGAAACTAACATAAGCCGAACAAAGGGTTAAGCCGGGCGAATAGCATAAAAAGGGTTAAAAACGAAAGGTTAAGCAGGGCGAATGGCAGAAAACGAGGAGAGAAGAAAAAGAGAAAGAGGCGTGAAAAAAGCAGCTAAGGTTAAATGAAAAAGCGGTACAAGTTTTTTAGCTCCTCTGTATAGAAAATTCATTATCATTTATAAACTTAAATAATCATAACTATCCACCCGAAACAACTGTGAATAAAGAACATTGAACTGAACGATCGACTACAAGAGACTTATTAAACGTACGGCCTAGATCTGGAGACATTGCTCAGCGAGGCAATATTCTAAAAAACTTTAACCTGCTTTAGCGGAGTGCAAGTCGAATCATTGCGACCTAGCGTGCCCATCGCAGTTCCAGAACGTCATCAAGTACCAGAGCATACCAACGGAGGGGGATGGACTGATCAAGTCTCTTAACCAAGAACGAGTTCCAAGTATAACTTAGAATCATTCGCTCAGCGGAGAGCGGATACTATGGGAAGGCCGACCTATGCCAGTGCTTTCGAAGGAATGCGTCCCATAACGACGTATTCAGGACCGCCCCAAACAGGAGGTCTTATGAGCTCTACGGTCCTCAGCGGAGGTTGGGAAAAAGCAGTTCCCAGCTGTACCGGAGGCGACAATTCAGGAATGACAGCGGCGAATCGGATTGGAATGCCTATGGGGCTGAATCCAAACGAGACAATGCCGAGCGGCGCTATGCCTTATCCAATGGGTGCACCGGCATCGAGCACTTATTTATGTGGGCAAAACCCCTTCATACGCGTGTCGACTGCACAGAATTATCCAAGTACGAGCCGAAATATGTCGGACCCGTACGCGTACGTGAATAACCAAGCAGTCGCGGCAGCGGGGATGGAGAGATGCTTGACCCGCGAGCAGATAGCGACTAGACAAGTCATCAATAAGGATTTGCCATGCTTTTCCGGCAACCCCGAGGAATGGCCCATGTTCATTGTAAACTTTGAACAATCTACCGAACGTTGCGGGCTTAGCGATCAAGAAAATCTCATGAGGTTGCAAAAGTGCCTGAAAGGTGCCGCTTTGGAAGCAGTACGAGGAAAATTAATGATGCCAGCAACAGTTCGACTAGCCATCGAGACTCTTCGAATGTTATATGGCCGACCAGAGGCTCACCGTCCGTGAAATCGAGCAGCATTGAAAGCCTAGTTCGTCTTGCGCTGTCGGTGCAAAACTATCGTGCGACCATCGACGCGATAGGACTATCCGCTTATCTGAATGACCCAATGTTATTTCGTGACCTTGTAGAGAAACTTCCATTCGACTTGAAGCTGGACTGGGCAAGGCAAACCGCTGGACTCCCGATGGCGAATATCGTCGTTTTTGACGTTTGGCTATTTCGAGTGGCGTCATGTGCAAGCACTGTGATGCCCGTCGCATCCGAGAAAGAAGCCTGCGCGAAGGAGAAGAATCCAAGGGTCCGGCTTATGGTGCATAACGATACCAACGCACAACAACCCTGTCGTAAGTTCAATGGAATCCACAAACTGGAGGACTGTAAGCAGTTTCTAGATCTAGAGGGATCAAGTAGATAGGACTTCGTAAAAGAAAGTAAGCATTGCTGGAGGTGCCTTGGCAAGCACTTTATAAGACACTGCAGGTCAACAAGAGTATGTTCCGTCGATGGATGCTCGAGAAAGCATCATTTTCTCCTTCACAACAGTAACCAGCAAAGGTAGGAAACAAGACAAAGGAAGAAGCTACGGTTCTACACACAATGCAGAACGAAGCTGTGTTGTTTAGATAAGTCCCCTTAACATTGCACGGGCCTAGCGGCCAAATGCAAGTGTTGGCATTGATAGATGAAGGATCCGCCTGTACCCTGATCGAGACGGAGATAACGGAAAAGCTGAGTGGCCCCTCTGACGAGTTATGCTTACGCTGGACGGGAGACATCACGCAAAGAGAAGCAGAATCCAAGTGGGTAACATTAACGATCTCGGCAAAGGACAACGCGGCGCGCAAATTTACGCTCCAAAATGTGAGGACAGTCAAAAACCTGGATCTACCGAAGCAGACGCTTGACAATTCAATCCTAAAATCTTATTCGCACTTGGGAAAGCTACCGATACTCGGCTACAAGGATGTAAGAGCGTCGTTGATCATCGGACTGGACAACGTGAAACTTTGAGTTCCACTGAACGTAAAAGCGGAGATATCCGCGAAATGTTTCACCAGGTTATGATACGTTCGGAGGACCAAAGCTCACAGCAATTTCTTTGGAGATACGGCGACAACAGTCGAGAACCGGATAGGTACGTAATGAACGTAATGACTTTTGGTGCTTCTTGTTCCCCAGCAGCAGCGACCTACGTGAGAGACAGAAAAGCAAAAAGCAGCATGAAGCAGCAACCAGAGGCAGTAGAGGCCATATTACGCAACACCTTCGTAGACGATTGGCTCCAAAGTTGCGACTCCGAAGACGAAATGGTCCGCGAAAAATACACAAGGAAGGAGGCTTCAAGATGAGAGGTGGGATATCTAACTCAAATACCGTAATGAGAGCGCTCTCGGGAGAGGGAGACCATCAAGAACGCGCCATAGAGATGACGGATTCGACAAGACAGGAACGCGTGCTTGGGATGTGGTGGGATCCAATAACTGACTACATCACCTTCATCAATAAGTTCCAGGATGACATATACGACGAAAAGAAAACGGTGACGAAGCGGCTAATTTTACGCATAGTCATGACCATATTCGATCCTCAAGGACTACTAGGTTTCTATATAATACAAGCAAAGATTATACTGCAGGATGTGTGGAGGTCTGCCGTAGGCTGGGACGAAACAGTCGGAGAGAAAGAACGCCAACGCTGGTCGTTATGGGCACGGCAACTTCAAAACATCGAAGAATTAAGGGTTCCACGCTATCTTGGGGTTACGAGAGAGACATCTAACATTCAATTACACATCTTTACAGTCGCAAGCATTAACGCTTTTGCCGTCGCTTACCTGAGGATCGAACAACGACGTCCGGTGCACACTACTCGCTTCGAAAACAAGAGTGGCACCATTGAAAGCGATCTCTTTTCCCAGGATGGAACTTATGGCAGCGATCATAGGCCTACGACTGGCAAAGCTCATTGCTCAGGAGCTTTCCATTGACGTCGAGCAACGTGTTTTCTGGACCGATTCGAAAAACGTGCTGTATTGGATATATTCAGATGCCCGAAAGTACCATCAGTTCGTGGAGATTCTGGAAAACTCAAATATATCGGAATGGAGATGGGTACCCTCCGCTCTAAACTTAGCAGACGAAGGAACGAAGTGGACAAAGGAATCGAGCTTTGACCCAGACGCAGGGTGGTTTTCCGGTCCACCGTTTCTATTCAAAGAAGAAGAACACTGGCCGATCACTCAGCTAAGCCCTAGTAATCTGGAACGGATACACGTACACAAATTGAAGGAGACACTGACGTCGACGCCGCTATCACCAAATATAAACCGCTTCAGCAAGTGGGAAAATTTAAGAGGAACCCTAAGATGCGTGATGCGATTTCTGACCAAAATATGCAAAAAAGATCTAGCGTCAGAGGAAGCAACACTAGCCACTCACTTTCGCGACATAGAAGACGTCAATAACGTTATCTACCGGATGATCCAGGAAGAGGCTTACTCTGAGGAAACGACCCTCCTACGGCAAGGAAACATCGTGAGTAAGAAAAGTTCGATCTATAAAATATCACCATATCTTGATGAAGCAGGCGTACTGAGAATACGCGGCCGCATAGATAGATCGATCGGCATATCAAGGAACCTGAAACGGCCAGTAATCCTACCCAGCGGACATTACATTACTCATCTTCTTATAGATTATTTTCAACGGAAGTTTCAGCATCAACTTACGGAGATCGTGGTCAACAGGACTGAGGGCAAGAGCTCGCGCCATAGCGAAAACTTGCCAAAAATGTCGCAATAAAAGGGCGCTTCCAGAGGCGCCAGAGATGGGAAGCTTGCCACCGGAGAGGCTAGCAATCAACGAACAACCGTTCACGAACACAGGCATCGACTACTTTGGCCCACTCGAAGTAAATGTAGGAAGACGGCGAGAGAAACGATGGGGTGTTTTATTCACTTGCCTCACCGTGCGAGCAGTACACATCGAGCTGGCGAATTCCCTGTCTACGGATGCATTCATGCTCATGCTTGAAATGTTTGTAGCCCATCGAGGAGTCCCTAAGAGAATCGTGTCGGACAACGGGACAAACTTTAGAGGAGCGAGCCGACTACTATAAGAAGAAATCGAAAGAATCTCATCAGACGAGCTGGAAACCAAATACCCGCAAATCGAATGGTCCTTCATACCCCCAGGAGCACCCCATATGGGCGGTGCGTGGGAGAGGATGATCAGATCTGTAAAATCCATATTATCCGAGATATTGGAAGAGAAACATGTACAAGAACCAGTGTTGAGAGCGGCACTGGCAAAAATAGAAAATATGCTGAATTCTAGACCCCTGACTTACGTGCCATTAGAGAGTCCGGAGGCTGACGTACTTACACCAAATCACTTCCTGAGAGCAGAGACCAGTTCGATGGCAGCGAATGACGACAGCAGCACGATTGGAGTTTCACTTGGTAAGAGTTTTCGCATTGCAGGTCAGATGGCGGACAGCTTCAGAAAACGATGGCTGATGGAATATCTACCAAGTCTTACTTCACGAACCAAATGGTTCCAACCAACCCTATCCAAATAGGAGACGTCGTGGTTCTAGCTGACGAAACAAGCACCAAGGCGCAGTGGCGGAAAGGCGTCATCATGGACCTTCGAGTAGCCAAGGACGGGATTGCCCGCAGCGCGGTGATTCGCACTGCATCAGGATTGCTAACTCGGCCAATTGTTAAGCTGGCCAAGTTAGACTTGAAGACGACAAATCAACATGCCGACCAAGACGTAACCAGAACTTTGGCAAACATCACGAAAAACGACGAAGTTTGCGAAGGGGGGAATGTTACGGCATGAACCTAAATGGCAGCGCGAAAAACATTTGCGCCTAACAGCACCGAAACTAACATAAGCCGAACAAAGGGTTAAGCCGGGCGAATAGCATAAAAAGGGTTAAAAACGAAAGGTTAAGCAGGGCGAATGGCAGAAAACGAGGAGAGAAGAAAAAGAGAAAGAGGCGTGAAAAAAGCAGCTAAGGTTAAATGAAAAAGCGGTACAAGTTTTGTAGCTCCTCTGTATAGAAAATTCATTATCATTTATAAACTTAAATAATCATAATTATCCACCCGAAACAGCTGTGAATAAAGAACATTGAACTGAACGATCGACTACAAGAGACTTATTAAACGTACGGCCCAGATCTGGAGACATTGCCCGGCGAGGCAGTATCCTCCTTATCGTGGAGACGTGGGATTGTTGTACCAGTTCTGGCCAGCTCGTCTGCTATACAGTTGCCTTCAATGTCCTGGTGGCCCGGGACCCATATTAGGCTGATAACAAACTGATAAGCCATCTCATGGAGGGATTTGCGATTCCTCCTCCGACCCTGTTGTCCAGCTTTGAGCCATCAGTAAAGATCTGAATGGCTCCCTCTGGGCCAGGTGGTCGAGCCAGTTGGTTCTGTGAGGGATGATTGTTTCGAAAGGGGTGTCTGTATACTCCCTCGGAACGCAGTAGTACGTTTTTGTGGGGACGATTTTGTTTCCATTTAGGATGGACGCATGACCGGTGTGATGTGACACCCATTGGTCAGAGTCTCTAAGACGGATTGCTGCCATTTCTGCCTGCTCCTTACCTGCAAGGTCAAGGCTCTGCAGGCATAGGATAGCATTTAGCGCATCCGTGGGTGTGGTGCTCAGAGCTGCACTGATGCATAGGGCTGCAGTGCGCTGCACCTTGCCCAGTTGTTTAGTGATGGTCTTTTTCGATAGGGCAGGCCACCACACTGCTACTCCGTAGAGTAGTATTGGTCTTACTATTGCTAGGTATATCCATTGGACTCTTCTTGGGTTCATGCCCCATTTTAGCCCAATGGCCTTCTTGCAAGTGTAGAGGGCTATCGTGGCCTTCTTCACTCTGTCTTTGATGCTCAGATTCCAGCTAAGCTTTTGTCAATTACCAACCCTAAGTAACTGTCGCTGAAGGAGAGCCTGCATCCGTTTAGTATTGTGGGGTTGAGAGGAGGAACTTTGTATTTTGTTGTAAACAATACAAGTTCCGTTTTGGAGGGATTAACTCCCAGTCCACGCGACTTTGTCCATTCTGACAGTCGCGCAGCTTTGCGGTCATTAGATCGCAAAGTGTTTGAGGGAATTTTCCCGAGAAGATAATGGCAACGTCGTCCGCGTATGCAACCACTTTGCAGCCCCCCCCATTTCAGGTCACACAGAATCTTGTTGACTGCTGTTTCATAGAAGGGGAGACAGGACACCACCTTGCGGGGTGCCTCTGTTGACATACCTTAATTGAGTGGACGTTCCCATTGATGATGTCACCGTCCTGCATGTGAGCAATTGATCAATGAGCATCACCAAGTGGCGATCCACTCTCAGGTCAGTCAGGGCCTCCGTGATGGCTCCCGGTATGACGTTGTTAAAAGCTCCCTCGATGTCGAGGAAGGCTATTAGAGAGTATTCTTTGGCGTTTATGGACTTCTCCACCGCCGAGATTACTTCATGGAGTGCCGATTCCGTAGATTTACCTTTCCGGTAGGCATATTGTGCGGCTGACAGCCACTGCGAATTTATGGTTGTTCTCAGCAGCAGCCCGACTAGTCTCTTAAAGGTTTTGAGAAGAAAGGACGATAGACTTATTGGTCTGAAGTCTTTTGGGGTTGTGTGTGAGGGTTTCCCTGCTTAGGGGATAAAGACTATTTTAGCCTTGAGCCAAGCGCGGCGGATTTTTCCCACTGTCAGTATCTTTCTGAAGATACTTTGTAGCCAGTTGATGGCCATGTCCCCGGCTTTTTGTAACTGAGCCGGAATGACTTGGTCCGGGCCAGGCGATTTGAAGGATTTAAAGCTGTTTACTGCCCAGCTAATATTCCGTTTTGTGAGGATGTGCACCATCGGGCCTTCACTTGGGGTGTCTGCCGGCTCGATGGTCGTACACCCAGGAAAATGAGTATCGAGTAGGATATGTAGGGAGTCCTCACTAGAGTTTGTCCACGTACCATCTTTTCTCTTGAGATATGTTGTTTTTGACAGTATCTTGCGTAGCCTTACGGCTTCTGACGTGTCTTCAATTTCGGAGCAAAATTTTTGCCAAGAGGCCCTTTTTGCTCTCCTAGTTTCTTTTTTGTATAGGGTTAGTTTACTTTTGTAATTTTCCCAGTGCGCTTCCTCGCTGCTGCTTTTGGCTCTGTTAAAGAGAGCCCTGCAGTCTTTCCGGAGGATATCTATTGGTTTAGACCACCAGGGGGGTTTCTTTTTCCCTCTTGGTTTGGTTGAGGGGCATGCTGCCACGAAGGCCTTATTGCATGCTTCCGTGAACCTGTCTACAAGACGATTAAGATTGTACCAATAGATTGTAAGATTGTACCAGTTCTGGCCAGCTCGTCTGCTATACAGTTGCCTTCAATGTCCTGGTGGCCCGGGACCCATATTAGGCTGATAACAAACTGATAAGCCATCTCATGGAGGGATTTGCGATTCCTCCTCCGACCCTGTTGTCCAGCTTTGAGCCATCAGTTGTAACGAACCATGGGTCTACCCATGGCTCGCCACAAACGGCGGAGAGTCAGCGCATCCACTCTGGCGGAAGACAAGAAAGAAACTGATCTACACAGAGCTGACGCACCATGGCTCTAGCCACGGTTTGCCCCAAATAGCGGTGTGTCAGCAATTTAAGCAACGTACACAATTAATTAAGAACTCTCGATAAACCACTCTACACATTTTTGTCCACACAACAATTTAAAACCACCCCACCTCTTGTACATTTCGCAATCGACGACCTAGATAAGAAGCCTGCATAAAATTACCGACCTACTGGCCCAAACTCAGCTATCACCTTCCGTGATGCCAAATTAGGAAACCTTCTTTTTCTCTGAACACTACTAACCCACTAGCAAACTGTCAACGAAGCACCAAGCTTCGACCCACTGCTAGCCCCACAGCTATTGTCAGAAAAATAATCATAAGTTAGCAATAATTAATTCGGGGTCAGGTGCGATCACCAGATGCATAAAGGGCAAGATCGGCCGAAAGTAGGCAGGTCCACCAGCCCCAACACACGATACTGCACCAGGCAGTCCATCAGCCCAAACACAAGACACTGCACCAGGCAGTCCACCAGCCCCAATACACGACACTGCACCAGGCAGTCCACCAGCCCAAACACGACACTGCACCGGGCCCACCAGCCCCACACACGATACTGCGACCAGGCAGTCCACCAGCCCCAACACACGATACTGCACCAGGCAGTCCATCAGCCCAAACACAAGACACTGCACCAGGCAGTCCCGCCCCAACACGATACGGCCAGCGTCAGTCCACGTCCCAAACACACGACACTCACCATGGAGCACCAGCCCCAAATCACACAAGACGCACTCCAGGGCGGCTCTCGGCAGTCAAGTAAAAAAAAGTCCAGCAATGTCCTGCTCAACTCGGTTGATGACCGAACGCACGGCCGCTGCAGCCAATTTTTCAGGGGTAGCACCAGCTCTTTCCAGGGTCCGCTACAAGAAAATTTGTAGATTGCAGGTGACTTTCGGGTTGGGCTGGCTTGAAATGAGCATGCAAGGGGGGAAAATGATGACGCCGTAGTTGTATTGGTTGATTTCTTTTGTTTATTTTCTTTGCTTCATTCACTTATTTACGGAGTAATTCTTGACTGTAGAATGCGCTGATGGACTGCGTTGTGTTTTGGGGCTGGTGGACTGCCTGGTGCAGTGTCTTGTGTTTGGGCTGATGGACTGCCTGGTGCAGTATCGTGTGTTGGGGCTGGTGGACTGCCTGGTGCAGTGTCGTGTGTTGGGGCTGGTGGACTGCCCGGTGCAGTGTCGTGTGTTGGGGCTGGTGGACTGCCTGGTGCAGTGTCGTGTATTGGGGCTGGTGGACTGCCTGGTGCAGTGTCTTGTGTTTGGGCTGATGGACTGCCTGGTGCAGTATCGTGTGTTGGGGCTGGTGGACTGCCTACTTCTTCGGCCGATCTTGGCCCTTTTATGCATCTGGTGATCGCACCTGACCCGGAATTAATTATTGCTAACTTATGATTATTTTTCTGACAATAGCTGTGGGGCTAGCAAGTGGGTCGAAGCTTGGTGCTTCGTTGACAGTTTGCTAGTGGGTTAGTAGTGTTCAGAGAAAAAGAAGGTTTCGCTAATTTGGCATCACGGAAGGTGATAGCTGAGTTTGGGCCAGTAGGTCGGTAATTTTATGCAGGCTTCTTATCTAGGTCGTCGATTGCGAAATGTACAAGAGGTGGGGTGGTTTTAAATTGTTGTGTGGACAAAAATGTGTAGAGTGGTTTATCGAGAGTTCTTAATTAATTGTGTACGTTGCTTAAATTGCTGACACACCGCTATTTGGGGCAAACCGTGGCTAGAGCCATGGTGCGTCAGCTCTGTGTAGATCAGTTTCTTTCTTGTCTTCCGCCAGAGTGGATGCGCTGACTCTCCGCCGTTTGTGGCGAGCCATGGGTAGACCCATGGTTCGTTACACCCCCCCCTTTCTTCCGGGTGGGTGATGGAGAGATTAGTGGCGTCGGCGGCGTTGATTTGCGGGTGATGAGGTTCGGCTTTTTCCGAGTTCTCCTGTCCTTTGGCTTGTGCCGAGTCTTTGGATTCGTCGGTGTTAATCTAGTCATTTTAGCGTGGCGTCGGTATAGTTATCTTTTCTACTGCTGCTGTGGTCGTGATCTTTCTGCTGTTCTGGCATTCTTGAATCTGCGATGCTATGTCGGGTGGCCAAGGATCCGTGGGCAGTTCTGGGTCGTCTTTTGGGGCTCCGGGGTCAAAGGGTTGATTCGGGTCTTTCGGAAGGATGGGTTTGTCGAGTGTGCTAGACGGTTCGATCCTCCTTTGGTAGTCGCTTATGTGGGCGATGATCGGGGTGGCGTTGGCCGTGGGTTGATGTGTTTTATATCTCTGATGCAATACTTGGGTGGTATTGGCGGTCGTTTGGCGCATGAACCGGTGAGTCTCGGTGATGCCTCTTGTGTCGCAGCGACGACTTGCGTGGGCGACGAAGATCTCGGACATGGTTCTAGGCATGGCTCGTTGCATGGCGCTAGGAATCATGTCAGTACGCGGAAGGTACTCCATTGTGTTGGCGAGGATCGGTGTGGCGTCGGCCGTGGGGAGGACCGGATGGCTGTCTGGGCATCGTGGGGGCATTGTGCTGGTTTCCGGGCCCTCGTTGAGGGGCTCTGTGGAGATCAGTTCGATTATGGGCCCCGTCCAGCGTGGGGTTAGCGTGGCTGTTTCCCGCGTGGCTGGGCTGTCGGATGGTGGTGGCCGTTGTCCTATTTCGCTGCTGGCGGTCGGTTTTGAGGGTGTCCGTGCGTTCCCTGCTTCCGATGCGGTTTCTCTGCGTGCTTGCTCTGTTGCTTGTCTTGGACCTGGGCTTACTGTGTCGAGCTCCGGGTTCAAGTGTGTTTGTCTCGTGTGTGAGATCCTCGTGGTTTGTTTGGGATGCTTGTTCCCTGTTGTTGGCCTAGGACGCGGTTGCTCCGTAGTGACCGTGGGACTCGTTTTCCCGATTGCTTGATTGCTGTTTTCTGGTGTTGACCTTGGATTCGTGTTCTCCGTTGTGGTCCGGTGCTTCGTTTCCGTTGCGATTGGTTTGGGTGTCAAGTGCTGCGTTGCGTTATTGGGTGCCGTGTGCGTTGTGGTAGGTCGTGGACGTGGGTTCGTTGCGAATTGTTGGGGTTTCTGGTATCGGGGTTCGGCGTCTTGTACGTGGATGGTAGTAAGCACGGGTTCAGTGGGTGTGGGGCGACGGTCTCGTAGCTGTAGCAGCGTGGTGCCGCATTGGATCGTCGTTTCGATGGCACCTAAGAAGTCCATGCCGACAATGACTTGTCCCAACATGTTTGGCAGGACCAGGAGCGGAATTTGAACCTCTCGTTGGTCCAGCTTGATGTGCGCCAGTAGAACTTGTGAGATCTCTCTGACCGAGCCATCGGCCAGGCGTATGCGGACGCATGCATTTTGCAGGTTGGTGTTGTTGTCTAGTTTTCGGGCGAGGTTTGCGCTGATGAAGCTTCTGGATGCCCCGGTGTCGATTGTGGCTTCCGTTGCGTGTCCTCCTATGGTCACCATCGCCACTATCCGGCCGTTGCTCACGTGTAAAGAGTTTTTTAGTCGCGGGTTGGAGGAGGCGTCGTTCCCGGCTGATCCCGTGTCAGATGGGGACGCATGTCGTTTCCCGACGTGTTCTGGCGGCAGCAATCGACGGTCCGTGTGCCGCGTTCGCCACATTCCCAGCAGAATAGGATCGAGGGATTTCGGCAGTCGTATGCCGCATGTCCGTCATCACCACACCGACGGCAAGCTGTCCGTGGGCTGGCGATGGGGGTCGTGATCATGCGAGGTGCTACATCGGGATTCGTCGTACTGTTTGGATGAGCTGGCGGTCTCCCTGGTGTGTCTGTCGACTCCCAATGTGGTCTCCAAAATGGCGTCCGGTTCGAGTCGTCGTTCCTCTGTTCTGTAGTCGGCCTTGCGTATCTTGGTGCGTGTTGCGGGGGCGCGAGAGCTGGGAGGGTCCAGTCTTGGATGCTCTCGAACTCGGTAGCCAACATTGTGAGCTGAGCCAAGCTTTGGAGTTCGTGTCGCCGCACATACATCTGGTATGCTGGCAGGGCGTTGTCGTAGATCCTGTTCAACTCCTTGGCGCCGTCGTACCCGGCGTGGTGCATGAGTAGCCGTATCTCGATGAGGTAATCCTTGAACAATTCTCATCTTGCTTGCCTGCGAGCCCGGATTCGGTCTTCCAATTGCTCGAAGTACCGTGGCGGCAAGAAGAAAGTCAAGAATTCTTGGCGGAAATAGGCCCATGAGCTGCCTTGTAGTTGGCTGGTGCGGTACCAGCGACTGGCCCGATCAGTGAGAAGGTCTGTCATGGCTCGGGGCAGCTGATTCGCGTCCACCCCATATGAGAGAGCTCGTTCCTCGAGTAGTTCCAGAAACGCGAGTGGATCGTCCTGTCCGTCGAACCTGATTCCCCATTTCCGAATCTGTTCCGCGATGTGGGCGGTAGAAGAGTCCATGGCTGGCACGATCCTCTGGGTGGGCGAGCGGCTGGTCTCCGTAACTGGAGGTCTGGGCAGATCGGCTGGCGTTACGATGCGTGGTGGGCAGGGTGTGCTGTATTCGGCCGCTGTGGGTACATGTAACCCGGCTTTTGGGTCGGTCTTCCGCTGGTCAGATGGCCCAGGAGTGGTGGGCATGGGTGATCGGGAGCGTCCTGCTGGTCTGGCGTATTGTCGTTCGAGGTCTCCCAGTCGGACCCAGGCGTCCTGCGAGAGGGTTCCGGCTACTAACGCGGCGAACCTCTTTCGTCGTTCCTCGACCGTTCCTTCGGTGCCAAAGCCGAATTCCTCGGCAAGGGCCTCCAGCTCGTCTCGACGGAGTTTGTAAATCCAGCCGGTGGTGACTCCTGGGTTGGTAAGGTGTCCCTCCGGGTAAATTTCGTTGAGTCGATCGTCTCCGTGGCCTTCCATGGTGTGTTTCTGCGACTATGGGTGCTGACTCACGTTTGGTTTGGTCGTATTTCTGCGCGGTAGCACTTCTGTTTGATACTTTCACTGCGGCACTACTTGTTCGCGACCGGATTTAGTGTGGGCGGGGTTTTTGTGCTTGGCGGTTATTGATCCTCGCTAGCCTAGTCTCTTTCGGTGGCCGTGGGTCTTTACTCCACAAAGCTCCGTATCAAGGTGTTAGTTACCTTAAAGTCACCAAAAAGTCCCTGCTCGGGCGCCACTTGTGAGGATCCTATTTCAGGCTGGGATATGCATCAGTCTGTCCAGGGTCCGCTACAAGAAAATTTGTAGATTGCAGGTGACTTTCGGGTTGGGCTGGCTTGAAATGAGCATGCAAGGGGGGAAAATGATGACGCCGTAGTTGTATTGGTTGATTTCTTTTGTTTATTTTCTTTGCTTCATTCACTTATTTACGGAGTAATTCTTGACTGTAGAATGCGCTGATGGACTGCGTTGTGTTTTGGGGCTGGTGGACTGCCTGGTGCAGTGTCTTGTGTTTGGGCTGATGGACTGCCTGGTGCAGTATCGTGTGTTGGGGCTGGTGGACTGCCTTGTGTGTTGGGGCTGGTGGACTGCCTGGTGCAGTATCGTGTGTTGGGGCTGGTGGACTGCCCGGTGCAGTGTCGTGTGTTGGGGCTGGTGGACTGCCTGGTGCAGTGTCGTGTATTGGGGCTGGTGGACTGCCTGGTGCAGTGTCTTGTGTTTGGGCTGATGGACTGCCTGGTGCAGTATCGTGTGTTGGGGCTGGTGGACTGCCTACTTCTTCGGCCGATCTTGGCCCTTTTATGCATCTGGTGATCGCACCTGACCCGGAATTAATTATTGCTAACTTATGATTATTTTTCTGACAATAGCTGTGGGGCTAGCAAGTGGGTCGAAGCTTGGTGCTTCGTTGACAGTTTGCTAGTGGGTTAGTAGTGTTCAGAGAAAAAGAAGGTTTCGCTAATTTGGCATCACGGAAGGTGATAGCTGAGTTTGGGCCAGTAGGTCGGTAATTTTATGCAGGCTTCTTATCTAGGTCGTCGATTGCGAAATGTACAAGAGGTGGGGTGGTTTTAAATTGTTGTGTGGACAAAAATGTGTAGAGTGGTTTATCGAGAGTTCTTAATTAATTGTGTACGTTGCTTAAATTGCTGACACACCGCTATTTGGGGCAAACCGTGGCTAGAGCCATGGTGCGTCAGCTCTGTGTAGATCAGTTTCTTTCTTGTCTTCCGCCAGAGTGGATGCGCTGACTCTCCGCCGTTTGTGGCGAGCCATGGGTAGACCCATGGTTCGTTACACAGTAAAGATCTGAATGGCTCCCTCTGGGCCAGGTGGTGAGGCCATTTGGTTTTGGGGGAGGGATTTTTGACAGGGGTCGTCTGTATACTCCCTCGGAACGCAGTAGTACGTTTTTGTGGGGACGATTTTGTTTCCATTTAGGATGGACGCATGACCGGTGTGATGTGACACCCATTGGTCAGAGTCTCTAAGACGGATTGCTGCCATTTCTGCCTGCTCCTTACCTGCAAGGTCAAGGCTCTGCAGGCATAGGATAGCATTTAGCGCATCCGTGGGTGTGGTGCTCAGAGCTGCACTGATGCATAGGGCTGCAGTGTGCTGCACCTTGCCCAGTTGTTTAGTGATGGTCTTTTTCGATAGGGCAGGCCACCACACTGCTACTCCGTAGAGTAGTATTGGTCTTACTATTGCTAGGTATATCCATTGGACTCTTCTTGGGTTCATGCCCCATTTTAGCCCAATGGCCTTCTTGCAAGTGTAGAGGGCTATCGTGGCCTTCTTCACTCTGTCTTTGATGCTCAGATTCCAGCTAAGCTTTTTGTCAATTACCAACCCTAAGTAACTGTCGCTGAAGGAGAGCCTGCATCCGTTTAGTATTGTGGGGTTGAGAGGAGGAACTTTGTATTTTGTTGTAAACAATACAAGTTCCGTTTTGGAGGGATTAACTCCCAGTCCACGCGACTTTGTCCATTCTGACAGTCGCGCAGCTTTGCGGTCATTAGATCGCAAAGTGTTTGAGGGAATTTTCCCGAGAAGATAATGGCAACGTCGTCCGCGTATGCAACCACTTTGCAGCCCCCCCCATTTCAGGTCACACAGAATCTTGTTGACTGCTGTTTCATAGAAGGGGAGACAGGACACCACCTTGCGGGGTGCCTCTGTTGACATACCTTAATTGAGTGGACGTTCCCATTGATGATGTCACCGTCCTGCATGTGAGCAATTGATCAATGAGCATCACCAAGTGGCGATCCACTCTCAGGTCAGTCAGGGCCTCCGTGATGGCTCCCGGTATGACGTTGTTAAAAGCTCCCTCGATGTCGAGGAAGGCTATTAGAGAGTATTCTTTGGCGTTTATGGACTTCTCCACCGCCGAGATTACTTCATGGAGTGCCGATTCCGTAGATTTACCTTTCCGGTAGGCATATTGTGCGGCTGACAGCCACTGCGAATTTATGGTTGTTCTCAGCAGCAGCCCGACTAGTCTCTTAAAGGTTTTGAGAAGAAAGGACGATAGACTTATTGGTCTGAAGTCTTTTGGGGTTGTGTGTGAGGGTTTCCCTGCTTAGGGGATAAAGACTATTTTAGCCTTGAGCCAAGCGCGGGGGATTTTTCCCACTGTCAGTATCTTTCTGAAGATACTTTGTAGCCAGTTGATGGCCATGTCCCCGGCTTTTTGTAACTGAGCCGGAATGACTTGGTCCGGGCCAGGCGATTTGAAGGATTTAAAGCTGTTTACTGCCCAGCTAATATTCCGTTTTGTGAGGATGTGCACCATCGGGCCTTCACTTGGGGTGTCTGCCGGCTCGATGGTCGTACACCCAGGAAAATGAGTATCGAGTAGGATATGTAGGGAGTCCTCACTAGAGTTTGTCCACGTACCATCTTTTCTCTTGAGATATGTTGTTTTTGACAGTATCTTGCGTAGCCTTACGGCTTCTGACGTGTCTTCAATTTCGGAGCAAAATTTTTGCCAAGAGGCCCTTTTGCTCTCCTAGTTTCTTTTTTGTATAGGGTTAGTTTACTTTTGTAATTTTCCCAGTGCGCTTCCTCGCTGCTGCTTTTGGCTCTGTTAAAGAGAGCCCTGCAGTCTTTCCGGAGGATATCTATTGGTTTAGACCACCAGGGGGGTTTCTTTTTCCCTCTTGGTTTGGTTGAGGGGCATGCTGCCACGAAGGCCTTATTGCATGCTTCCGTGAACCTGTCTACAAGACGATTAAGATCGTCTTGTGTGTCCGGGCATTTTGGTGCTAGGGGGGGAGTAGTTCCTCCATTTTTTAACTATATATGCCCCAGTTGGCTTTCCTGGGGTTTATGTAGTCAGTGGGTTTAGGGTTTTCGAGAGATAGGACTGTCTCAATATACCTATGATCAGAGAAGGAGTGGTCCTCTTGGACTTTCCAACTCTTAATTATGTCTGACAATTTGTCAGACACTAAAGTGATTTCGATAACCTCCTGCCGGTTTTTTATAATGAAGGTGGGGTCGTTCCCCCGATTACAAATGACCAGATTCGAGTTTAGGATGAAGCTGAAAAGTAACTCACCCCTTACATTTGTATCCGAGCTCCCCCATTGAGTGTGGTGAGCGTTGGCGTCCCAGCCTATTATGAGGCCTGTATTCGACCTCTCGCTGTCGCTGGCTAGGTTGCGAACGAGGTCACTTGGGGGATCGATTTCCTCGTGAGCCATGTAGGACGACACCAGGTTTAGGCGCGTCCCTTACAGCTCTAGGATTCTAATTTTACCTTCAGTTTGGGCTACAATCAGCTTGTAGTCCTTCGTCGCTAATCCACAGACCTTGCCTCCTACCACCCAAGGCTCTTGGATTAGGACTATGTCGACTCCACTTGAAACCAAGCGGAGTATTAGAGCAGCAGATGCTGCTTTACAGTGGTGGAGATTGATCTGCAGAAGTGTTAGAGACATCGGTATGATCAATCTGCACAACTGTCGTGTCGGCGTCCGAGTCGTCGGTTACCTGCTCGTCCTCGCAACACGTTGCCTCGAACTCCTTCATGAGGGTCTTTATGGAGGCGGGCACCCAGATTCTGGCCCTCGGTCTACTGGGCACTTCGCTCCAGTCTACCGCGACGAGCTTTGCACCTGGGTAGACCCCTCAGACTTGCGCTACCGCTGTTTTGTACAGCTGTACGGAGCGCTCGTCTTCGCAGGCTACGATCTTCGTGTTGCCCTGGAACCATCCCATGTCCTTACTGGTTGGGGGTGGCCCAGGGTCCTTTTCCAGCAGCTCGACGCAGCGGTCGGCTAGTGCCACTTCCACCCACTTCCACTGGTTCCTTGGAATCCTTCCATCTGCACTGTGCGATCTGTGCGAAGGATATGTTTGCCAGGACCCTTGAGCGTTTTGCCGCAGGTCCTGGCGTCTCTTGAGAGCGTTGCCTTTTAGGCTGGGGAACCTCCCTAGGTAGCTTCATGCTGAAGTCGGGGAGCAACGCCGTGGCCCACTCCACCTTCTTCAACCAGTCGGCCGACGGGCTGGTCCCCGTGCTTGCGTTCTGCCGACGGAGTATGTGACCTGCACTCCTGTTTTCGGCATAGGAATATTTGGCTTGGGCACTGGTCGACGGCAAATCGTCTCCCTCCACTTTACCAGAAGGTCGGGCAGCCGCAGTATTGCTTAGCTGCCTCTCTTAACTGCCGCCCACCCCGGATTCGGGATGGGACCACCGGGTTCGTACCGGTACCTTCCACCGAGCAGGATTTACCTGCGATTGAGCGGTTTAGGCCAGGCCTTTGGGCCACTGCCTTTTCCTGCTTGGGATTGCTCCCTGTTGGCTTTTGGGGAGTGCCAGTCTCATTTGTTTTTTTTGTATTTTTTTGTTTTTTTGTAATTTGTTGCTTGTTTTCCATATTATTCCCACGAACTGCAGAGAAGGGGAACGGTCAGCCCGGGCAGAGATCCACGTTGCCCGGGTAAGGCATCATTAGAACAGGGGGCTGCCAAGTCCCTGAGCTCTCCGTTCGCGACTGGGCTAGTTTTTTTACCGGGCCCCCAGCCAGGCTGACTCTTGGCACGGGTCGAGTGACACCTTAGTCCTGCAAGGTGTGAGGTGAGTGCTGGGGCTGGGATGTGGGTAGGTAATGTGTAGGGATGGGAGTGTGTGAGCTGCATAATGAGAGGCGGCACCACAAGCGCATCGTCAGTGTTGCTGCGTCGCGAACACCCGCTGGCTGTCCGGGACTGCTTATTTCCGGTACTCTCCCTCAGAGCCAACTTAGTTGCTTCTCTTTGGGATGCCCGCTTATACGCAGCTGACCTAACCACTTCGGTAGGCCGTTCGCTATCCGCAACCTGCGACCCGTTCGGTGGCCTCAGCTAAGCCCCTTCTGAGCCTTACCTCAAAGCCCAATAGGATCATCGGATTACCAAACCTAAAAAATGAAAAAATTTAACAAAAAATACCTTTTGGAAGGTTGCGGGCCCAACTGCCAATTGGGAACAAAGCAAACGAAAAAGGGTTGTACATTTGGTACCTGATCGCGTTTTTTCGTTAGCTGAGGTTTTAACAAGCATTAGCAAACCAAATGTATCACTTATGTTTAAAAACTTGTAGCAACATAACACCAAATAAAAAAGTTTGTATATCCTTAGAATTGACTGAAAAGACTAAAAATTACTGATTGTTGTATGGTTGTTTTGTTGTTTTTGTTGTTGTTGTTTTTCGACTTTTCCTGATTTTTAAAGTCAAAATTTCGTAAAAAATACCGCACAAAAATCATCATTTTTGCATTTCAATGCTTTATATTTCCCAGACGGTAAAAGTGTTTGTGCTTAACTTCTAGCTGTTTTAATTATCTTTTCAAAATAGAAAAGTTCTTTACAAGTAGACGAAAGATATTAGAGTTCTGTGAAAAATAGAGCCAAAATTTAGCCAATAGAGTCATGGCGAACGTTTTTTGAAATGCTCTCGGTATTAACCACATTAATTAAAACAGACAATGGCGAATATTATGCCAACTTATTGGATCGATTTAATAAGGAGTTAATGAGGATTTAAAAAAGAAAGTGCCGCATTTGGCCAAGAGAAAAGTTTTTTTCCACCAGGACAATGCAAGGGAGCAGACATGTGCAGTTCTATTGAAAAATCCATCAATTAGGCTACGAATTGTTCCCTCAACCACCCTATTCTCTGGATTTACTCCCTAGTAAATATTTTTTGTTTTCAAACGTCAAGAAATGGTTCGGCGAAAAAAGATTTGAGTGTAACGATAAGTCATCTCACAAAAAAACGCCTATTTTGACAATATCGACTTATCCTATTTTTTGGAAGGGATACAAAAATTGGAGATTCATTTAAGCACATAAACTAATTCGGAGTCATGATGCGCATTTTTGGGTACGTTCATAAGTTCATCAGTAAGAAAAAGTCACCTGAAGACCTTCGCAAAGGATCGCATTTATTGTGTTGCATTGTTCAACGTGTGAAGGAACCCTTCCCAACCACCACCACCTACCTCAATCCATCACCGGTCTCAGCTCCCCACTTACCTCACCCACACGTCATATTTTATAATTAGTTATATATTTTCATTATTTTTAGTTCTAAGCCGTCCATATTAAATAGCCAATATTTTCATTATTTTTATTTCTAAGCAGTCAACATTAAATAGCCATAGAAACTTAAATATAGCGCCTATCCTTAATTGAGGGACCAGAACCCTCACCCTGACCGGAACCGGTACCAGAACCAGCATAGGAGCCAGCACATCGGAACCAGCATAGGAACCAGCACATCGGAACCCGCACATCGGAATCATCACTGGAACCAGCACATCGGTACCAGCCCACCAGAACCAGTGCTGGAACCACCACCGCGAGCGAAGAGAAAGAGATTAAGAGCAACGACACCAAAGAGAGCCGAATACGCTGTATTGAAGGCCGGGCCCTGGACAGACTGAGAGGCTGTACCTTGGCTGGGAAACTTCCTTACAAACGGGACCACCTGTATCCTGAGTACCGTGCTCTGCGGAAGGGGAACTGTGTGGAGTCCTCCAGCAGCATTATATCTCTCTCGCCTTTCATAGATGACTTTGGTTTGATTCGTGTTTGTGGTCGCTGGCGGCACTCAACTCTTGGCTTCGATGCACGCCGCCCAATCGTTTTGCCCAGGGATCATCCATTGATGTTCTCCATCATCATGCACTTTCATCGGAAGCATCACCATGCTGGTTCGTTGTCGCTACTGGGATCGATTCGCTTGCAGTTCTGACCCCTCGGCGGCATGAAAACTGTTGCAGATCCAGACATCGTCTTGTAATGGCTGACCTACCGAATGATCGAGTGCAGGATTCGCCTGCATTCAGCGTCACTGGAATCGACTACTGCGGTCCCTTCTATTAAAAGCCAGACGGGCGCAGTCGAACGCCTACAAAATGCTACATCAGCGTCTTCATCTGTTTTGCAACAAAGGCCGTTTGGTTGGAATTAGTGAAGGACCTCGTTGCGGCATACCCCGATGCATTTGGTCGCACAATGCCACCAATTTTGTGGGCGCAAGGAACGAGTTGGAGGACCTTCGGCGGCTGAATGTTCGGAGCAGCAGCCGTTAATAGTTCCAAAGCAATTGATATCACATAGTCACACATCATCTCTTATACTGAAAATCGCTCTCTCAGTACGTTGCCGTACCCACACAGATGTATCATCACTTCTTATATTGCATTGCTTCGCCCTGTTCTCGCGACAGTCCAAATTATTTGTCGAACTCATCGAATCGTAAAATAAAAAACATTTGTAAAATTTACCAACGGATAACATTATTTGTAAATGTGGAGTCAGAGTTGCCCAAAAAGCTCGGCAGCTTCCAACAGAAGAAAAACTCTACTCGAAGCGTTAAGGGGTGTATTAGATTTGTGGCAAAAGAAGATGTGTATAATGCAGAGAAGAAAACGTTTCCGACCCCATAAAGTATGTTGATCAGCATCAATAGCCAAATCGATATAGCCATGTCTGTCTGTCCATCCGCCCGTCTGTCCGTCTCGATGAGCGCCCAGATCTCAGAGGCTATAAAAGCTAGATCAACCAAATTTTGTTTCCAGACTCATAAGATAGCACACTGTTACAAGTGTATTTCAAAATTTCGCTCGGACTCCACAAAGAACGAAAATCTGTCGCATCGAAAAACGCATTTTTGTAGAACTACATACAGATTATATCACATAAAATTTGGTTACCTTATCTGAGAACTTGGGAGCAAACGGCTCGGTAAGACATACCGATATGGCATTATCAGGAATAAAAAAATATGAAGAATAAACATATCTCACGCTTTGTAAATGCGTTCAGTTAGAGCTCAAAATCCCCCAAATGCTTTAACCTGTAAATAAAATGCATTTTCTCTTATATAAAATTTGAAGCTTATCCAAAAATATATACAATAAATTTACAATGTTATATTCACATAGATAAATATTTACTTTAAATAATATAGAAGTTCGATGAGGAGGAAGATCAGTCTGATTGATCAAAACTATTTTTGCATATGCATTCCCTGCTTCTAAAGACAATGCAACTGGCGGCGATTCACATGAGCCTCTTTTGAGAAATGCGTCAGTGTTTTTTGCGTAGTAAAGTTCGGGCTGGGATATGCATGAAGGATGACCCGATGGGACATGGCTTTATCAAGAATAAATCGAGAAGGAACGTGTGAGTCGCTTCTGGGTACGCGACTTTACTTATACCCGTACTCAGCATATACATTTTTGAGCATATAATTTTTTAGAATTTTAGAATTAAAAACAATTCTACACTTTACATTTTTTTGCTACATCTGTTATCTACATCTAATCTACAATGTATATTTTATATCTAACATATAGATTATATATGTACCATTTATTTTCTACATCTCCGCCGCTAGGGGCTGCTCGCGCTTGGAACGCGGCAGGGTGTGCGAGCGATAAAGATAATGAGTAGTGGTTCTCTGGCTGAAGTAGACTAGAACCAACAGAAAATTAATTTCTTCATTCTAGCTATATTTATGATCCGAACTGATTTAGATTCGGCAATCTAGTAGATATGGGCATTCCCTATACTGCATTTTTAGTTTTGTCGTATCTGATTACTCGTAGAGGCGTCTCGAAGTCCCACAGTTCAGAATCCCAAAATAAAAGGCGTGAGGCAGTTCCAATTTCTTCAGTATATTTCTGGGGGTTTTGTTCACTATATACATATTTAAGAGATCGCGTGCAAAGCCACCCGTTTGCTTGTGGGTGAAGAAGCGCATTAATACATCTAAGTAGCGCTCAAGCTGCCGAGGGCTGTCGGCAGCGAGAGCGGGAGCGGGAGCGTGAGCGTGGACGGGAGCGGGAGCGTAAGCGTGGTGAGTCTGCGCGCGAGAGCGCGTCGCCGGGCGGAAAAATGCTCTTAAGTATAAGGGCGCAGCCAAGACGAGATGGTCGATGGTCGTCGGCTTATGGAATTGCTCATTGGCCAGCTTCAGGTCGTCGAAGGGAGCACGGACGGTGTCGCTCAGTGGACGGGGCTCGATCTTGAAGACTGCCTCCACTTGGAAGTCTTCCGTTTTAGCCCGGATCATGGCGGTACACACCTTCTCGTCACCGATGCAGGTGGTGGGCCACCTCGGCGTCGATGCAGCTGACCGGCGTGCAGGGATCGATCAACACACCCATCTCCTTAGTGCTCTGCTGCACTGCGAGGACCACCAGTGCCGTCGGGAGGACGTTGATGCTCCGGTGTTGAAACAAGGAGTTTGCTGTCGGGGCTGGACTTCCGATTGCAGGGCGGCTGACCGGAAGGCGAGGGCGTGGTTCGGCGCGGGAAGAAGGTGGTGAAGGCGACGGTGCCGAAGAGGAGCCAGCAGGGCGCCGAGTCCCGGGCAGGTGGAGCAGCTTGTGGTGGTTACGGGAGCACACCTTACACAGGTCCCCACTGCGGCAGTCCTTGCCCGAGTGTTCGTGAGCCAGGCAATTAGAAAAGTGTTTGTGTAGGAGGACGGCTCGGAGTCTCTTCTCTACGCTCAAGCGGATAAATTTCCGGCAGTTCCTTAATGGATGTACTCCTGGGCACACTCGACATTCGAGGGAGGTATTACCTCATGCCCGTGTGCTATCCGACCTTCGGCTGGATCGGGACCGTGAGGAAGTTTGAGGGGCCATGTCTGGATTCCGGAAAAATACTAGGATGAAAGACGGAGTCAAGGAAGCATAAGTAAAAAGCTGGCACGGGTTGTCAACTAATCGAGCAGTGAGATATTGGAATTACTTAGGAGATACTGAGGAACTAAGCTTGACTTAAGCATAAAAAAAGGACGGAGTCTTATGGATCGGAGAGTAGGTGGAATGGACCTCCGATTCCATAGGCAGCAGAACCACCTTCATGATCGGTCTCTTGATAAGGCTGCGGGACGTGAGTAAGTCTACCACACGGACCTTATCATTGGCTCCAAGATATGCGTTCTGTACACGGCCGAGACGCCATTCCTGAGCGGGGATGTTCTCCTCCTTGATCACCACGAGGTCTCCAACCTCGAGGTCTCTTGTCGGATGCTGCCATTTGTTACGCTTGTGCAACTCTCGCAGGTACTCTGTCTTCCAGCGCCAACTGAATTGCTGGTTGAGAGCCTTGAGATGTTGCCAGCGGTTTAGGATGGAGGAGGCGCTCGCTTTTATTTCTGGCTCTGCCACGGATAGTAGCGGACCACCAATCAGGAAATGGCCTGGGCTCAAAGCCAACGGATCCGTTGGATCCTCAGACATAGGAGAGATTGGTCTCGAGTTAATACATGCCTCAATTTTCGACAGTAAGGTCGCGAGGAGTTTGGACGTACACATCGACCGTTGGAACAGAGCCTTAAAGCTCTTCACACCCGCTTCCCACAAGCCCCCCCATATGTGGGGCTCCTGGTGGGATAAACCGCCACAATAGCCCCTACTGGCTGTACACCGCAGAAGTCCGAGTGCGAATGGCCTCGAGAAGGTCCACAGCCAGAGAGCGGGATACGCCGACAAAATTCCAGCCGTTATCGGATTGAACCTCGTGAGGACACCCTCGTCTCGCGACGAAACGAGTGAAGGCGGCTAGGAAGGTGTCGGTGGATAAATCGGACGTGGCCTCTAAGTGGATGGCCTTTGTGGTAAAACAGACGAACACGCACACATACCCCTTCGAGATGCCCCTTCGAGATGCGGGACAGAAGTTGAAAGTTGAAAGTCAACGGATGTGTTTCCAGAGTGTCTCCAGTGATTGCAAAGAAATACAGCCTGAGACCCTCCTAAAAACATGAACAAGTGATCTGGTGTATTCCAATTGGAAAGGATACGTCCCGAGCTTGTCCTAAGCGTGAAAGGTTGACCCTACAGAGCACTCTGCCAGGTCGCGGACGTTCTCCAGCCAGTGGCGAGGGGGCGGAGGGTGCACCCAGCGCCGATACATCCCGCTCTCTTTTCAATTGTATTGGGACCACAAAAACAATACTTTCCACGCGAACTTTACAGCGTGTTTTCCTTTCTCGGGCGACTCGAGCAGCTGATCCAAAAAATCGTGTTAGGTAGCGTGCAAACTAACCACTATAGCACTATCGGCTGCCTAAGACCGTAGCAACCAGCTGCTGCCACGAGTATAACAAAAATAAGACAAAGAGACAACGAGAAAAAAAAAAGGCTGCATACTTCCAGATGAATTTTTGTATTCTTATTTTTATACTGGTAAGGAGAAAAGCGAACTGCCTACTTCTAGGCTAAGCAAAACGGGCCAAGAAGGGGCGGTATATACCCCATCGATCGGGAAACCGGTGGCCAGCGCGGCATCCCTAGAAGAATGGAGGCAGGAAACCCCTTCGCAAAAAGTACTGCGATGGCAAGATCGCCAGTGGCAAGATCGCCACAGTCAGCGGAGCAAGAAATGGAAGAATCCTCAGGAAACACTGAGATAACACCAAAGTCCCTGGCGGACGCGGTAACCCAAATGGGGCTGCACCTGAAGGACCTCTCGACGTGGTTTTCCAGTCATAGGCTCATAAATCAGCGGGAGAGAGAGATCTTATCACAGCTGGTAAACCTGCAGCAGATGGTAGCCAACCTCAGCAGCCAGGAAATCGAAAATGCTATCGAACACAGAGATGTGGATACGCAGACCTCAACAAAAGCGGCAAACAAAAATGGCAGACCGTACGTCGCTGCGGAGAGGAGTCAAGCGACACCAAAGCGGGCAAGGGAACAGCCAGGTCAGAGACAAACTCCGCCGAACTCAGTTCGCGGGAGGAAACATCAGTGAGGAACCAAACTGAAGCCCAGGGGATCCCAACGGACAGACCCACAGGAGGCGGTAAAAAGCAGCGCCCAAAAAAGACGAGATCCGATACCATAGTGGTAGCGAGCGTGGGAGGCAGAGCAAATCGGTGAAAGGAGACGCAACACTGAGCCAGGTCAGCGGTGATGTGGAGAGCATCAGAAAAACAGCAAAGGGTGACCTGCTGTTACGCCTTAAGAAAGCGCCAACTCATAGCGCAGAAGAGGTGAAAACGGCCGTTGGAAAGGCACTAGGGACCAAGGTGGTCGTACGAGCCCTGACCGAGCAAACGAGGCTCGACATCATGGACCTGGACGAGGTGACAACCAAGAAGGGAGGTACTTGAAGCAGTCCAGAACAACAATAACCGAAGATGCGGTGAAATCGCTACGAGCAACCAGAAGTGGAATGCAGATAGCCACACTATGCTTACCGACAAGCACTGCCAGCGCACTTGTTGCGAAGACAAAAATAAGAATAGGATGGGTAATCTG
This sequence comes from Drosophila tristis, assembly GCA_018150885.1. NCBI lineage: Eukaryota > Metazoa > Arthropoda > Insecta > Diptera > Drosophilidae > Drosophila > Drosophila tristis. The sequence goes on from JAECWT010000181.1 coordinate 61,014, forward strand.
TCGCATAAAACCAGTTATAACACCAAAACGCTGCTTTAAGTGCCTGGAATTCGGACATATCTCGCTGAACTGCACCGGACGAAAGGACCTTCGAGGAGCATGCTTTAGATGTGGAGAAAAAGACCATGAGGCCAGAAACTGCAGTAATGACCCACACTGCTTACTCTGCGCACAAACAAAGGGCAGTCCTACTGACCACGCGTCCGGAAGCTTTAAATGCCCGGCGTACCGCGAGGCCGTAAAATTGTCAAAATGCTAAGGTTTTTCCAACTAAACCTAAACCACTGCAGGATGGCGCATGACCTCCTTGCCCAATCCTTAAAAGAGCTTAACATTGACCTGGCACTGTTGAGCGAGCCCTATAAAACCGGGAGATCCAACACGTGGGTCATGGATCAATCGGGGAAAGTTACAATTTGGATGTGTGGCCAACCGGCCCAGCACCTAGACGGAGTGAGAAGCTCGAAAGGTTTCGTTAGAGCGAAGCTGAAAGACACGTGGATATACAGCTGCTATGAGCCACCCAGCTGGCCACTGGAGGAGTTCAGCGCCGCAGGGCATACTCGCCATCGCTTGTAGCGGGCGACTTCAACGCCTGGGCCACGGAATGGGAGTCCACCATAACGAACGCCAGGGGTCGTGTCTTGGTGGAGGCTTTCGCCTCACTGGATATAGTCAACAGATAGCGGAACACTAGAAGTGATCGTCGGCATACCGGCCCATCTGCCTCCTCGACAGTGCAGGCAAGGTGCTGGAGAGCATTATCAGTGGAAGGCCAAACAAAGCAATAGACGCCTCTGGGGGACTATCCGACAGTCAGAACGGTTTTCGGAAGGTTCGCTCAACCCTGGATGCACTGGACAAGGTGTGTAGCACAGCCAAAAAGGCTATAGAAGGCACGCGATGGCTCGGTGGGGCCAAAAAATACTGCTTGGTGGCCACAATGGACATCAAGAACGCATTTAATTCCGCATCTTGGAGCGAGATACTGTCCTCCCTTAGGAGACTGGACATCCCAGATTACCTGCAAGCAGTGGTAAGCGACTACCTGGATGATAGATGTCTCCAATACGATACCGACGATGGCCCACGGACATACTCCATCACTGGAGGGGTCCCACAAGGATCCATACTGGGACCCTTACTGTGGAATACCATGTACGATGGAATCTTGCACGTGGACTTCCAAGCCGGCGTAGAGATTGTGGGCTTTGCTGATGACGTCGCGGTCACGGTCGTCAAGAACACACTGGAGGAAACGGAAAGCGCAATGATCGAGGCCATCAGAACCATGGCTAAACCTGGCAGGACTTGAACTGGCCGAACACAAAACGGAAGCGGTCCTTATCAGCAGCAGGAAACAGGTTGAGGCGGCGAGGATAACGGTAGGAGGAGCCTGCATCGTTTTAAAAAAGAGCCATCAGGTACCTCGGAGTCATGCTGGACACCCGGCTATCATTCAGAGAGCACCTACAGGAGACACACCGGAAGGCACACGGCGTCATTATGTATCCCGTATCCCGTATGATGCTGAAAAATAGAGGACCGAAGTCGACGAGCAGGAGACTTCTCTTCAACGTAGCAAAGTCGTCAATACTGTACGCCGCACCGATATGGGCTCAGGCAACGAACACCAAAAGCTACATCAAGGGGATAGAGTCAAACTTTAGACTTGGAAACGAGCGGCCATAACAGGCTAGCCAGCCTTGTGAAGCAATGCTTCACGGCAGTCCCGCAAGTCTGGTTTATATATACATTTAAATTATACCTTTATTCCTTACCGTATATTTTTATATTTATATGTATATGTATGTATATATCCTTAGGTTACTATTACTATGAATAAAAAATAAAAAAAACCCCTTCGAGATGCGACGTCGAAGGGACCGGCGAAGTCGACTCCGGTGTATGAGTACGGCCTGGAAAATGTGACTCGTGAGGAGGTAGGTCGCCCATTCGTTGGGTTTGGAGTCGCTTACGATGGAGGACGCAAACCTTACAGGAGTGGATCACTGCCCTCACTACGTGACGTAGTCGAGGGATCCAGTATGTTGCCAGGATAAGGCGGATGCCCAGCTGGTTCCCACCATGTAGGGATATGTGATGGGTGAATCCAACCAGCAGGCGAACCAGGAGACATGCGGGTGGCAACAGGATTGGATGTCGTTTGTTGTAGGACAGGGACGCCGAGGCTTGGACTCGGTCACATGCCCGCATGACTCCGTTCTGGTCAAGGAACGGATTAAGATTTTGAAGAGAGCTCGTAGTCGGGAGTGGCTGCTTGTTTACCAGGCACCGATGCTCCCCCACATAATGGAAGCGTTGGGTTGTTATGGTGACAGCTTGGAGAGCTGCAACGACCTCCCTTCCGTTTAACTCCTTGGAGCCACGGCTTGGCGTTGACTGCCCTTTAACTCGTTGGGTGAACCGCCGAACGTAGACGATCACGCGCAGAGCGCGCCCGAGTTAGGAGAAACGGCTGAGGATATTGGAGGCGCAGCTGGTGGCATGGTGCACCTTGACGACTCGGTTTTCTAGGTCAGTCTCAAGGACTGAGTCCCGTAGACATGGCCACTCCGATTGCGGACCACGCAACCAAGCAGGACCATGCCACCATATGTCAGGTCAGTGGGTGCTAGCCCTCGACTGGCCAGGTCGGCCGGATTGTCCTCGAATCGGACGTGGCTCCATCGCTCGCTGGGCCAACATCGAGTGATTTTGGCTACTCGATTACCCACGAAAGTGGTCCAATCGCATGCAGGTCTGTTCAGCCAGGCCAATACAATCGTGGAATCGGTCGAGAAGGACACTTGGCTGGTGTCTAGTGGCAGTTGAGGAAGGATGGCCTCGGAAAGCTCTGTCAGAAGGACGGCTCCGCACAGTTCGAGTCGAGGCAAGGCTGTGAGAAGGGTACAGACAACGCCCTGCGGTCGCTCAACTCGGGTGTAAATCACTGCCCCATAGGCACGTTGAGACGCGTCGCAGAAGCCATGTATCTGCACTTTGGTCATCGGACAAACTTGCAACCACCGCGGAATGCGGATATCTTGGATGGCCGGAAAACTTCTCAGGAATGTCTCCCAGGTTTGCGATAAATCGCTAGGGAGGATTTCATCCCACCCTAACTCTCGTAACAAAATTTCCTGCATGAAAATGTTTGCTTGGGGGGGCTTGCCCCCCATCCCGCTGGATCGAAAAGCTGCGCAATCCGAGACCGAACATTGCGCTTCGTACTCCCGCTGAATTAATTCGGAAGGAGCAAAGAAGAACTCAGCCATCCAGGCTCAAGTCGCGGGCTTAAACTAAACCGTAGCGGCTAAGGCGCAAAGGCGCTGTCACTTCCTGATCGGAGCCGCCTCCAGGCCTGGCCACAAGATCGAGACCATGGCATATGTTCTGCCTCAATTAGCAGGTAACCTTCCCATCGGATCCCCAAAGTCTTAGCGATGCTACTTTCTTCAAGCTCTAGAAAGTAACCTCGGAGTAGGTGGTCGACCGGAATGTCGCGCAGTACGCCCTTATGGTTTACTGTCTATTTTCGGAGTGGAAACCCTGCGGAATCGAGTGCTTCGCGTAATTCGGAAATGGCGGAAATTGCCTGCGACTGAGTGTGAGCACCAGCCAGCACGTCGTCCACGTACATGTAGCTTTCCAGGATGTCGCTTGCCATTGGCAACTGTAGACGCACCTCTTGTGCGAAATGCTTAATGAAACGAAGGGCGAGGTACGGTGCGCAACTGACTCCGAAGGTGACAGTGGCAAGCTCAGTGTCAAACACGTTCCCGTTACGGCTGCAAAAGAGTATTCGCTGATAGGGCGTGTGTTGGGAAGACACTTGGATCTGGCGATACATCTTGCTGATGTCGCCATTGAAGACATAGCGGAAGACTCGCCACCTCAGGATTTGCATGGTCAAGTCAGACTGAAGGACTGGCCAGGATGCAATGTGTCGTTGAGGCGTTTCCCGTTGGAAGACGGGCTGGAGGCGTTGAAGACGCGCCATTTGGTTGTGGGACTGTCGGGTTTAAACACGGCCTGATATGGCCGGAGTCATGACTGGGTGTAATTGCTGTCATGTGGCCTAGCTCTAAATATTCTCAGATAACGGCGTCGTACTGCTCTTTGAGTGGCAGATGCCGTGCATCTGGAGTGTCCTAGATCGACATTTTCTGGACATTTGAAAGGGAGAGTAACAATGTATCTCCCATCGGGGGCTCGTTTAGTGGTATGGAGGAAGATTTCCTCGCACACAGAATCTGACTCACTCGTCGGTCTCCCCGGAAGGGCTTCGTGGTGAAGGCGGAAACTGTCCGAGTCGGTGGAAGGTGGATTTGCCAACGGGAGGTTTGGAAGCTTGTCCAAGTAGTGCTGCGGTATCGGATATGAGGGAAGGTTACCTGCTAATTGAGGCAAAACATATGCCATGGTCTCGATCTTGAGGCCAGGCCTGGAGGCGGCTCCGATCAGGAAGTGACAGCGCCTTTGCGCCTTAGCCGCTACGGTTTAGTTTAATCCCGCGACTTGAGCCTGGATGGCTTCGAACAGTGGCTTAATAATGTTAAAGAGACCTTCAGTGATGAACGTCGCCTCGGAGCCTGGGTCAATCAGAGCGCGGGCACGGAAATTGGTAGCCATGTGGCAAATATTAATGAATGCTGTGCCCAGAAGAATGGTACTTGTGCTGGAGGCGAAATAGCTTTGTACGTTGGGCTGAGATTCGGATGAGCTGGGGGTTTGGGCGGATGTCGAAGCCGCCATGCTGGATGAATGAGCGGCACGATGCAGAAGCGTGTGATGCCGGGCCCAACAAGTGGAACAATTGTGGCTGCAGTCGCGAAGCTCTCGCGAAGACCTCTTGCGAAGCAATTTAGGCACAGCTGCTTTTTCTTAATGCAGCTAGAACGTGCCTTAGCGGACATGTTGAGAAAGCGGGTACAAACTCAAATCGGGTGAACAGAGGTCATACGTTCGCTTCTTCCGACTCACTTGGGTATTGAAAGAGTGAACCTTGTTTAGCATCGGACTGCCTTGCGAACGGAATGGATTGGAGTGGTTTCGAGAGGTGGGTGGATTTTTGCCGCCTTTGGAGGGTGGCGGATTCGTAGCCCCTCGTGAGGTCGAGGGGTCGCTCTCAATAGCCTCGAGAGTCAGATAGCGCTGAGTGAGGAAGGAGTCGATTTCCTTCCAGGGCGGCACCTCTTTTTTTGGATGTTAATTTGGTTGGTCACCAGAAGCCGATTATTTTCATATCGGCTGCGGAGAGCCAACCATGCGGACCCGAAAACGTCATTGGTGAGGGGGGATTTTTCTACGATGGCCTTTGGATCGCCCCTGGTCTTCTCGGTGAGGTAGTACAATTTCTCTACCGGAGATAATTTTGGATTACACTACTCGACAAAATCGAACTTTTTTTTCCTCAAGGATCCAAACCGACTTTTTCTGATAGATATGGGGATTTAAAATTTTTTAAAGAATTATGGTTTTTTTTCTATGGCAGAACTTTTTTTTGAAGAATTTTTGAAGTCTGTTATTTTTTTTTTAGCTTTTTTCAGAGGTAGCGATAGTTTTTTTCACATAACTTTAGTATCTTACGTCTGGTTGTAAAGAACTTTGCTATTTTCAAAAGATAATTAAAACAGCTAGTTAAGCCCAAACACTTTGTGATTACAGCTTACCGTCTGGGAAATATAAAGTATTGAAATGCAAAAATGATGATTTTTGTGCGGTATTTTTTACGAAATTTTGACTTTAAAAACTCAGGAAAAGTCGAAAAAGTCGCTCATTAAAATCTATGGAGAGACTTTGGAGCTAAAATTCGTTAACCAAACCTAAAATATGGAAAAAATGCACAAAAAATACCTTTTTGAAGGCGGCGGGCGCAACTACATTTGGTACCTGTTCGCGTTCCTTTGGTATTAAATGTTGTTGACAGTTACTTTTTTCGTGACCTGAGGTAGAATACCTATTCAGGTCAAATGTTTCCTTTATATTCTCACAAGTGCAGGTCCACAAAAATTGGATCTTTCTTTAGTTGTTCCCAATCTGAGGTATGGGTACCTGTTCAGGTCAAATGTTGACCTTTATTTTTACACAAATTAGACGTTTGTCGCTTCTACCTATTCATATTTCAATGAAACCAAAGTAGAAATACCTGAGATATAGAATTTCATTCCCTAACCCATACAACAATCAGTAATTTTTAGACTTTTTAGTCAATTCTAAGGATATACAAACTTTTTATTTTTTACTGCTTGTTACTGTTCATAAAATAATTTAAGTTTTCTGGCTGTCTTCCTTTGTCACTCCAATCAGATTCCCTTATGAGAGTCCACACATAGTCGCCCATCATGTTTTCATTCCAAACACCTTGATAACGTTGTTCCATAGCCTTTAATTGTTGGTGAAATCTCTCTCCGTGTTCATCACTAACGTTCCCTAGGTTTGTCGGAAAAAAGTCCAAGTGGGAGTGTAGGAAATGGATTTTTATTTTTAGAGGACACAAGATATAATTTTTTTCGACTTTTCCTGAGTTTTTAAAGTCAAAATTTCGTAAAAAATACCGCACAAAAATCATCATTTTTGCATTTCAATGCTTTATATTTCCCAGACGGTAAGCTGTAATCACAAAGTGTTTGGGCTTAACTTCTAGCTGTTTTAATTATCTTTTCAAAGGCCGGCAAAAATCCTCCAGCTGAACCCTCACAGAGGGTGCCGGCTGGGCAATGGGCACTGCATTATCCCGGATTGGGTAATGCACTGTCGCTTGCTCTGTCCGGGGTAATGCAGTGTCTAGCCAAGGCCAGGTCCAGGTCCTCCCGACCAAAAATTGGGGGAACTGAACCATGGCCATGGCTGGAGGTGCCTGGCGGGTAGGCATAAAACGCTAGGGGGTGGTTCCCCCGATAAACATTTACCACGTATGGACCTTCGGGCCTAATATGGAGCGGACAGAAGGTCAAGCACGGGTTGGGATGTCAACCCAAACGTCGGTGGAAAGCGTGACTGCTACCACCGGCGGGCACGGGGAGGAGCAATCCTCTCTGCGTGTCGCCAGCGGTCACACCTCGGATATGGCGGGAGCAGGCCATGTCAGTTGCAATGCTACTGCCACAAAACGGACTCACTCCAAGCTGAGCCGCACAGGTGCCTTAGTCGAGACAGACTCGGACCTGGAGAGCGTGCTCTCGGTCAGCAAGACGGAGGAAGAAAGCCTTCTCCGCTCGCCTGAACCAGGTTCCAGCTCCCTGCGTAGGGAAGGGCCGAAGCGTTCTAGGGAGGGGATGAAGGCTAAGGCCCAATACAAGGCGGCGCTTAAAATCCGAAGCCGGCTCCAAGGCAGAGAAGACATCTCCCAAGAGGAGAAGTCCAAGCTAGCCTGGGCCGAGCAGAAGGTAGAGGAGGGCCGCCTACACTTCGCACAGATGCCGCAAATGAAAGCGTCGAAGGGGGAATTTGCCAACAAGGTGGAGGAGATTCTCGCCACCAAAGGCAACGCTCGACCGAGAGCGCCAGCAAGGACACTCCGGCGAGCAAGCGGAAACGCGGGCCCAAGGGGTGGGACCTCCATCCAAAACGGCAAAGATCCCCAAACACAAGGCGAAGGTCAATGAGGTGACCAAACGACACCTGATCGTGGCACTCATTGACCGGAGCGATGAGAATGGCAAGATGACGGAGGCGCGGTGGAAGATGGTGCACGCGCAACTCGTGGAGTCGCTATTCGGAAGAATGGAGGAGGACCCAACAGCCCCCATGCCCACGTTCGATGGTGCTGGGTGGCTTAACGGGGTCAAAATACTGAAATGTATGGACGACCCAAGTGGCTGACGCAAACGGTCTGCCAAATGGAGGCGTTGTGGGAGGGGGCCAGACTGGAGGTTGTGGACAGGGAGTTAATCCCGTCCATACCAAAGGCGAAGGTACTCTTCCCCATCGCAATCCAAGGAGACCGTGCGCTGAGGCTGCTACAGCGGCAGAACCCAGACGTGCCAACGGCGAACTGGAGAATCCTGCACATTGGGAGCCCACTACCCAACGGGGCCCAGAGTGCGATCCTCCAGATCAGCAAGGAGGCAGAGGACCTGCTATACCCCAGATTCGGGAAGATGGCGTGGGGCATGGGTAGCGTATACCTCCGCCTCAAAAAGCGCCACCCCGAGGATAAAGACACGCACACCCTGCAGGCAGGCGAGGTGGAGAAGGACCTCGGTCTGGAGTCCATCGTGGAGGCCGCTCAGGGTATTACGCTGGAAGACTCCGAAGAGGAGGAGGACGGTGACCTGACAATAATAGTCAACCCGTCGAGTGTAGGTGAGCCAGCCTCTCATGTCAGTGAGGGTGCTGCAGCTCAACCTACATAAGAGCAAGCTCGCGTCGACGGAGCTCCTCATCGCCATGGAGCAAGGGCCCGTCGACATAGCTTTGGTCCAGGAGCCATGGGTTGCCTCTGGCAACGCTGTGGCCGGACTAAAGTCCTCTAACTACAACCTTTTCCACTCACCATCGGTAAGCAGGACTAGAACCGCCGTACTCGTACGAAAGGGCATCCATGCTTACCTTTTGTCTCATTACAGCACTGATGACCTGACTGCTGTGATGCTGGAAAGCGAGGAAAAGCACCTTGTGGTAGCTTCCTGCTATATGGCACACGACAGGACAGCTCCACCGGAAGAGCTAAGGAGTCTGGTGGCGGATGCCAGCCCGAAAGACCAGCAACTTCTGGTTGGTACGGACGCCAATGCCCACCATAGCGTGTGGGGAAGCCCCGACATCAACGACAGAGGTGAGTCACTTCTAGACTTCATACTATCAACTAACCTAGATGTAGCAAACGTAGGGGAGGAACACACCTTCGTAGGTCCCACCTCTTCTAACGTACTAGATCTAACACTCGTAACGGGAAAGAGTACCTTGGTGTCTGGCTGGAGAGTCCTTGAAAGACCATCCTTCTCAGACCACAAGTACATTCAATTCAAGTGCGAATTTAAACACTCTCCGAAGATAACTGTTTATAGAAACCCCCGGAACACAAACTGGGAAAAGTTTAAAAAAACAGTTACTTCGAAGCTCGCGACTCGCCCGGGCACAGTGAAATCTCCGGAAGACATAGAAACGTCCCTAGAGAACCGTCCGAGGAACTACTGGATGCGTACCACGCATCATGCCCACCATCGAGAACGAAAAAGAGGACCAAACCACTCTGGTGGAACCGGGACCTATCGCTTCAAAGAAACAACCTCAAAGAATTCTTCAAAATCGCCAAACAGGCGAACGAGGAGATAATCAATGAGGAATACAAAACCCTACTCAGGGAGTACAAGAAGGAAATACGCAGGGCACAAAGAAACTCGTGGAGGAACTTCTGCTCCAATATCGAGAAAGTCCCAGAAACGGCTAGACTTCGGAAGCTGCTATCAAAGCAACCTACCATACAGAGTCAGCTGAAGCGAGAAGATGGACAGTGGACTGAGGGCAGTGAAGAAGCCCTAACAGCACTAATGGAAGCTCACTTCCCAGGATGCACCGAGGTTGCTGACGCTACAACGCATCAGGACCTAGCAACTGAGGAAGAGCATCCCCCAACAGGTCTCATATCGTCTAAGAAAATCCACTGGGCTATAGACTCCTTTGCGGGTACAAAAGCACCTGGACTAGACGGTATATTCCCAGCCATGCTACAGGTGACCAAAGACGTGATCACCCCATGGCTCTCTGCAATATACTCAGCTTGTCTGAGCACAGGCTATATCCCTATCCAATGGAGGACCTCGAGGATTGTCTTCCTTCCAAAGGCAGGAAAGTGCAGCCATATGAGCCCCAAGGACTATAGACCGATAAGCCTCACCTCCTTTCTACTTAAAACACTAGAAAAGCTGCTGGATCTACACATCAGGAACGATGTAGGGAGACTGATGTCAACCAACCAGCATGCCTACACCAAAGGGAAATCGGTAGAGACGGCACTGCACTCGCTAGTAGCCACCATCGAGAGAGCCCTCCATAATAAAAAGTATGCTCTAGGAGTGTTCGTAGACATATCCGGAGCATTCAACAACGTCACTACGAACGCTATTATGGACCGCCTAGTAGCGACCAACACACATCCCGCAATCAACCTCTGGATAAAGAACCTTCTAAGTTGCAGACAGGTGCAATCAGAGTGGGGCACCGCATCCATGGTGAGAGGGGCGCATAGAGGCACACCACAAGGTGGGGTCCTGTCGCCCCTCCTGTGGAACCTGGTGGTCGACGACTTAATAAAGAGATTCGAGAGGAGAGCCCCAAAAATAACAGCCTATGCAGATGACATAAGCATAATTATTACGGGAGTATGTCCATCGACCCTCAGCTCCATAATGGAATCAACACTCAGGGAGATATGTGAGTGGGCAGGAAAAGTAGGACTCAGTATCAACGCGGACAAGACGGACCTCATCCTCTTTACCAAGAGATACAAGGTACCGGCATGGATCCCCCCGAAAATTGATAAAACCAGGCTGACCCCGAAAGCACAAGTCAAATACCTCGGCATAGTACTGGATAGCAAGCTGGCATGGAGGCCCAATGTAGTGGAAAGGGTGAAGAAGGCCACCATTGCGCTATACGCATCCAAGAAGATGCTTAGCGGCACATGGGGCCTATCACCTGCTCTAATGCACTGGATCTACATCTCGGTGGTGCGACCGACTCTGCTGTATGGAGTCTTAGTATGGTGGCAAGCGACAGAAAAGAAGACGTACAATAAGCTTATGGAAAGGACCCAGCGGCAGGCACTGCTCTGCATTACGGGGGCGCTGAGGTCAACCCCAACAAAAGCTCTCGAAACCATAATCGGAATCGACCCCCTGGACATCCACGCTCAACTGACTGCAGGAAAGGCGGCACAACGCTTAGTAGCATCAGGCAATATGTCTCTACAAGGATTCGGGCACAGTTCAATTGGCCGAGACATGACCAGTATATCTGACTACATGATCCCCCAAACTGGCCTGGATGTAAAAACAACCGCATACATGGGACCCGATGACTGGAAAAGGGGTCGGGACCAGACTCAATACCTCAACATCTATACCGATGGCTCCAAGATGGAAGGAGGAGTAGGAGCAGGCATATACTGTACGGACCCTGAGATAAGGCTGTCCTATAAGCTACCGGACCAATGCAGCATATTCCAGGCGGAAGTCTTCGCCATACGGAAAGCGGCAGAGGCTGCTCAGTCTACGGATCGTCCACACGACGTGATCAACCTGTTCGTGGACAGCCAGGCGGCGATAAGATCCATGCAGTCGTCGGCGGTCAGTTCCAGAAATGTCTTGGCAAGCAGGGAGGCACTAGATATCCTAAGCACGACAAAGTCAGTGCGGATCTACTGGGTTCCCAGCCACCAAGGCATCGATGGCAACGAGATGGCGGACGGTCTGGCTAAGGACGGCGTCGGGCTGGCAAACGACAGAACTGAGAACGTGCCTGTCTCCCTTAGAACGCTCCAAAACGGGCCGACACACAGGCAAGAAGCAGGTGGAGCAGAACCACCACCTGCAGAACCTCAAAAACCATGTGCAAGGAGCGCAATAGGAAACTCAGCCACTACATACTGCACCTCCCACGGAAGGACTGCAGAATGTTGGTGGGAATACTCACAGGTCACTGTCTGGCCGCGGCACATGCTGTCAAACTAGGCATCACCAACAGTGGCAACTGCAGGAAATGCGAGGAATCCGGGGCAACTGAAACCCTGGAACATCTCATCTGCAACTGCCCTGCTCTCTCAAGGGCTAGGAGAATATACCTGGGCGCCCCGGTACTGGCATCACTGGAAGATGCCTCGAAGAGGTCGCCAGGGGAACTGCTAGCCTTTGCTAAAAACACTTCGATCCTCAAGGACTTAAAAAGCTCGTAAATAAACTCGAAAGGTTCATACACCCCCATCCGGACAACTAAGGGCCATATTGGCCTATGCGTGGCCCCGTGAGGGCCGTCCGGGTTAACCTAACCTAACCTAACCTATCTTTTCAAAATAGCAAAGTTCTTTACAACCAGACGTAAGATACTAAAGTTATGTGAAAAAAACTATCGCTACCTCTGAAAAAAGCTTAAACAAAAAATACCAGATTAAAAAAATTCTTCAAAAAAAAGTTCTGCCATAGAAAAAAAAAATAATATCATCAAACCATTTCTAAGCCCCAAATCTTTAATAAAAAGTTGGTTTTGTTCATTGAGGAAAAATCGTGTTGACTAGTGTAATAGACAACGGCAAAAATTCGAGTTATTCGAATTTCTCTGTCTCTGCCATTTCTCTCATTTCGTTTTGTGCACTACTTCATTCTAACTCAGACAACCGAATGTTGAAAAGTGTGAGGCACACACACACTCTCATTCGTTTAAACTCAATTCATTGTGTGTGTGTCACTCACTCAACTCAATTCAATTCGAATGGATTCTATTTTTTTTTTAATTTAGCTACGCAGATCTCTAATACATACATTTATTTCCAGAGTTGGCCGCAATATATCGCCAATATATTTCCAACTATATATGTATGTACATAAAAATACTACACCCCGCATAAAAATACCACATTCTGTAGTTAAATACCGCTTTCCCCTACTCCGCGCAAGTAGGGGAGAGGGCCCTGTTGTGGACCAGGTACTAGTTGTGACCCACCCCCCCAAAAACTTGGACAGCAAGCAGATGCTTCTGATCTGAGTATTGGGAGTCATATTCGGTAACAATACGCAGTTTTTGTGCTAATACAGAAACAAATAGCTGCATTGGTCTAGGTGCTGTGAGCATAATAATACAAAATGGGGAAAAAAACAAACTTCAAAGTAAATTTTATTATTTTTCAAGTGCGAAAAAATGTATGTAAATTTTGTCCAAAAATTATAGTATTTCGTTTTCCTTGTAGTGTGGTCATTGTAGTTTGTGAATTGTTTTCGTTTTCAACCAAAATATATGCACAAAATATTTTTTTGGTTTTTTGGAAAAATTGTCTGTTTTGCCCGGTTATGACACACGCCAAGATACCTGTTGTAGACATCTTGTATTTTGTATTTAATGCGTGTATTTGGTTACGAAGCTACATAATATTGTTGTTTAAGATAATGTAGCAAAAAAAAATAACATTTAGACCACTGTACATCTTCGATAAGCTGCCTATCACTTATGAAAGAAATTGGTCCTCTGCAAAGGGCTACACCACAGAAGCCTTCGAATCGTGATAGAAAGCCGATGGAAAGCTCCGTGCTTACTTTTCCTGAATGCATTATTTCTTTGAAGAAAAATGCAGCTAAGAAAGATTCGAAGCTAAAAAATATGCAGGCAGCTGTTTCTGCCCAGAAAAAGCTTGTACGAAGGCATCATTAGCAAAACTTACAGCTAAGCGAACCAAGGCTCTATCGGACGATGATCAGGATTTCTGCATCATCTGTCTGCACCTCCTGCCAAAGAAGTTGACCGCCACAAACTCCATCGAATGCAATGAATGTAGTAGTCTGGTGCATTTAAAGTGCGCTAATATGCGTGCCAGCTACTTCACATGCAAACACTGCGACTCTGACTACGATGATTCATGTTAAAAGTATCATCCTTCTTTCTCTTTAAGCCAGTAGGCTCTTAAAATAAATAAACTTCTAATTTCTCGTTATTTGTGGTGATATTCTTTCATATTTTTTAATCTTAAGCGGATTTTTCAGGGTGGTCCACAACTAGGCCTATATTTTTTTTTCTCTAAAAAAGGTTACTTCACTAAATTCTTGATAAAATTTTTCCGAATGAAGGAATCAATTTAGTTCTTCATTGATAGTTAGCTAATGCCTCTAGCTTTAAATTGGTATACATATGTTTGTATAATATGCAATTGGTCAAAAGATATGAGGCAAAAACCTAACTATGTCCACAACCGGGCCCTCTCCCTTACCATATTTAATATAAAATTCGCGATTTCGTGCAATTCATGCACTCCAGCCACTTCTCTCGATCGGTACTCCACCTCCAACATTCTCCAATTTCCAAATAAATTACTCGCGACCAAGGCACGGCGCACTCATTGTAATTATTTGGCAATTTACACTGCCAATTGGCAAATTGTTGTTTCGGTCTTTTGTTGTTGTTTTTGTTCCGTGCCTAATGCACGGCCCACGTGGCCCAATCCAAGAACTATCGGCATCATTACCTGGCATCCATCCGAATAGGACAATTGAATTAATTAATTGATTTAATTTGTTTAATTTAATTTTGATAAAAAATCATTGTTTATTTTTTGCGTGGCGTCCGTGTCACTTCCGTCCGCCTTCCATCCGCCAATAACCCGGTTGTGCTCATGATTGCGTCAAAGGGGTAAACGTATTAGCACCGCACTAACAATATTGCCACCACCAGTGTGACCGTTCCTCTCCTCAGCTCGGCTCAATATAAGGTCACTCATTGTTTGGGACCTCTCACCTACAGGTGATCATCTCAAACAATCCGAGTCGATCTGATTATTGCATTCCTGCTAGCTCGAGGCCTTTTTTTGTTCCAGCCGTCCGTAGCGGGGTTATATTTCCGAAAGAATATTTTTTTCCTGACGGTTTTTTCGGGTCACTTCTACTCTGACCAGTCTTCTGTCTCTCACAGACTTCCGAAAACGTTTTTTCTTGCGTGGGTAATTTCAAACTATGCCAACAGGCAACAAGGACGGCAACCAGCTTTTGCCTGTGACCTCTTCCAACCGGTTACGCACCTCGTCCGCCTCCGGAACTACGCCGACACAGAAAATCAAGGCACCCCTCACTCCGAGAGCAGCCAGTAGCAGCCCTGCGGCAAGGACCAAATCGTTTCTATTTCCGTCTCCTGTCACTCTTAAGGTTCCAGCTGTGACCAAACAAGATCCGAAAGGCTCCTTTGTCAGTAGCCCCGTCAGCTCTCGCCACTGCATCCCAATGGCTCAATCCGCCACCTCAGTCGCTCGGACCAAATTGATCGCCGCTATTGGCCGACTGTCGCACCTGGCATCGCCACCCCATCCGCCTCTCTGTCCGAGGTCCGCCGAGGCCAAATCCTCAGCATTTGGACGGACGTCGAGGCCGAGTACAAGGCCTGCTCCGCGGTGATGACTGATGAGGATCTCCGATAGAGAAATTGTACTACCTCACCGAGAAGACCAGGGGCGATCTAAAGGCCATCGTAGAAAAATCCCCCCTCACCAATGACGGTTTCGAGTCCGCATGGTTGGCTCTCCGCAGAGAGCACCCGGCTCGAACTGGACGGTGTTGGGAGCGTAGGTCGTAACGGTCCTTTTGCTGGCCTGCCGCGGCCTTCAGGTAATCCCTTGCGGCATGATGCGTTTCTCGCAAATGAGATTGTAGTTTACCTACAAAGGCCGGGTAGCTCTCTGCGTCGGGTGTTGGGCGGCCATACAGCAGCTCACACGGCAATCGCATCTCCCGGCCGAAGGTTAACTTCGCGGGCGAGAATCCAGTAGCCTCGTGAACTGCTGCTCGGTAGGCCCACAGCGCCCACGGCAGCCGTTCATCCCAGTTCCGTTGATGGTCATCTACGTTAGCCAGATAGCTGAGCAGCTTGCGGTTGAAACGCTCAACCATTCCGTCTGATTGTGGGTGGAGGGGGGTGGTGCGGGTTTACTCGATGTCCATTAATCGTAGGCAGGCTCGAAAAACTTCCGATTCAAAGTTTCTTCCTTGATCCGAATGAAGTACAAAGGGGACTCCATACCGGCAGAACACCTCTTCCGTTAGGGCGCACGCCACCTTCTATGCTGTCTGGTCCGGTAGAGCTAAGCATTCCGGCCACTTGGTAAAGCAGCACATGACGACAGCTATGTATCGGTAGCCCCGGGTGATGGTGGGTAAGGGGCCCAGTATGGCGATTCGTTCGAATGGGGCACCTATGGCACTGGGCTGGAGCCTGCCGACCGTTCGTCTGGCCGGACCGCTTCTGGCTTGACACGCCAAACAACGAGCGCAGTATATTGCTACGTCCGCGCTTAGCCCAATCCAGTAAAACCGTTTCATAGCCTTGGCCAGAGTTTTTCTTATACCGAAGTGGCCTCCGGTGGAAGATTGGTGGATTACATTAAAGTATGTGGGAATGGGGCATATGAGGGAATGGCAGATCCCAGCTGATGGCAAGGTATGGGCACGGTTGGGTGAGGGACATAGGCCAAAGACGCAGGGTCGCATTCTCGATATCACTCTCTCTCTCGCACGTTTTTGCCTCGATGTTATAAAAAGAAGGAGTTGCTGCGAATCGTCGAACGAGAAGAGTCAAGTTTTGTCCCGTGAATGCAAACCGTATAATATTAATTCTATATACTATGTAACCTACCTGTTAAATAAACTTGCGACATTACCCAAAATAAAAACACATAATTTGTAACCCCTACAAATTATTGGGGGCTCAACCGGGATTGTCCAAGAAAGAACAGTGCATAGTTGTGGGTTAACACATCGGAAAAGAGTGACGGCCGGCGAGAAAATTCCAAGAAAGGCGAAGTTTGATGAACAATTAAAAAATCGACGGAGTAAAAACACTAACAAAGGCTAAAACAATGCCAAAAATTTTCTTGGAACATCTGCAATAGACGCCACACAGAAACGCTAATTCCTGTGTGTGTGTGTGTGTGTAAAGAAGTCGGAAAGCAAAAAATGCGGCGAATTGAAGGAGCACAAAGTACGAAGAAATAAAAAGATCGACGTAACGAGGAAAAAATAAAAGAAAGACACGAGGGAACACAGAACCATACAGAAACGCCAATTCCCGTATGTGTGTGTGTGTGTGAAGAAGTCTGCGATCAAAAAATGAGACGAATTGAACGACCGCAGATCTTTTGTACGAAGCCATAGAAGGAAGAGGAGACGACAATCACCATACAGAAACAACAATTCCTGTGTGTGTGTGCAGCAACGAGGAAAAGCAGACAAGAGAGACGACAACCAAGTACACGCAAATTGACGGCGACTATGAACGTTGGTTGTTGTTCCTAATTGAAGAAGAGAGGTTCAACTTTGCAAAAAGACGACTACATTTGCAAAAGGGACTCCAAAACATCGAAGCAACGAGGAAGAGAGAGAAGGAAGACCCCAGAGATTTTGCAGCACCACACAGAAACGCTAATTCCTGTGTGTGCCTGTGTCGAAAGGTCTGCAAGCTGAAAGTGCGGCGAATTGGTCGTACGCAAAATACGACGAGAAAGATCGACGCAACGAAGAAGAGAAGGAAGACACGAACAGGCAAGCAATTGTATGACGACGTGATACAACAAGAGCTTGCTGTGGTTCCTGAATCACGACGAGAGAGGTTCAAATTTGCAATAGACGAAGAAATATTGTAAATAGAACTACATAGAGGCGACGATTGACGAGAGCGGCTACGAAGACGAGAATAGCGGGACGGCGAGAGGCAAGTCAATTGGTTTTGGTGAGCAACATGGGTATGAAAGATATTTAAATTTCGCTGGGTTTTTTTTTCTCAAATATTTTATCTTTAATTCAAAATTTTGTACTTACTTTAAAATTTCAAATCATTTATTAATCCAAACCAAAAATTGTATTTAGGTGTATAAGTATTTTTAAGATTCTATTTCACATTCCAAAGCATTATTGTAAACGGTTAATAGCATTATAATGGAGGCCAGAGCAATTTTAGAAATGACGGTGGCCCTCTTGAAGGCAAAGTTGATTGAACTGGGCTTGGAAACGACGGGGAGAAAGAGTGTTTTGCAGGATCGGCTCCTCGATCATTATGGCTTGAATGTGGGTGAGTGCGCGGATGACGATGATGTGAGTGAGGCTGGTGAGTCCAGTATCTACGTCGAGGCAAGCGCTAATGTTACATCAAGATTTACATTACGAGATGTCCAGGACAGTGTTTCATCATTTTCGGGGTCAGCACAGGAAGACGTTAATCACTGGTTGTCAGAGTTTGAGGATGTCGCAATGACTGTTGGCTGGGATAAGCTTCAGAGATTCATATACGCCAAGCAACTTTTGATTGGAGCCGCCAAGCTATATATCAAAAGTGTCACAGGTGTTCGAGGATGGATAGAACTTAAAAATGCATTAAAGGAAGAGTTTGATAAAAAATTATGTTCAGCGGACATTCACAACATCTTGCGACGAAAGCAAAAATCAGGGAAAGAAACTTGTATTGAATATTTATATAGTTTGATGGAAATAAGTAAGCCAATCCGACTTGACGAGGAAAGTATTGTAGCATATTTTATCGAAGGAATACCAGATAGCAAGGTAAATAAGGCTGGGATGTATCGCGCGAGAACAATCAAAGAGCTAAAAGATGAAATTACCATATACGAGAAGATGAAAGGAAAAGGAAATAACAAAGTAGGTTATAGCAAGGAAGATTCAGGTAAAAAGAATCAAAATGACGGCCTGAAGAAATGCTTTAAGTGCAACACGGAAGGTCATTTTGCAAGAGATTGCAAGGGGGAAGTAGTTTGCTATTTCTGCAATAAAAAAGGTCACATTTCCAAGAATTGTGATCAGAAGAATGCAACTTATTCCGTGAAGAAAGAGGCTGCAAATGTTCTGGAAATGAAAGCTAACAAAGGATTGATTTACAAGAAACTAGAAGCTGCAGGAATTTCATTTATGGCCATGATTGACTCAGGATGTGATTTGTGCTTGATGAGGGAAGATATTTTTCAGAGTTTTAGCGGACTGAAACTTAGATACGAAGTAAAGCACTTGAGAGGTATTGGCAAGGGCGAGCTAGTGACTGTAGGATGCTTTGATGTCGATATAGTAGCAGATGAAGTCAGTTTTAGCGCAACCTTTCACGTAGTTAAACAGAAAGAGTTCGAGTATGCTGCTATCATAGGAAACGATGTACTTCAATCTGTAGATTTTATATTTAGCTCAAACGGCGTACAGTTTAGAGCTAAAGAGTGCGACTTCGCTCCGATCTTTAAAGGAATGGTTATTAAGGATGATTTAGAAACAAAATCGGTTGTGGACAAAGTCGATCTGTCTCATTTGGGAATAGACCAGAAGCGTCAGGTTGAAGTGTTGATAAAAGAATACAATCCGGTGACATCGATAGTGTCTCCCGTCAGCATGAAGATTGTATTGAATGACGACATTCCAGTATATCAACGCCCACGTCGAACTTCCTACGAGAATAAGTGTTTTATAGAGAAGACAGTACAAGAATGGCTAGCAGAACGAATTATAGTACCGAGCTGCTCAGAGTACGCGTCCCCAGTAGTACTAGTTTCGAAGAAGAACGGATCGAGAAGACTTTGTTGTGACTACCGTAAGCTTAATCAAAAGATTAAAAAGGACAATTTCCCCATGAGCTTGATAGACGACGTTCTCGATAGGTTGCAAGGTTCTAAAATATTCACTACACTGGACATGATGAACGGATTTTTCCATGTGCCGATTGAGGAAGAGTCTAGAAAGTTCACAGCTTTTGTAACGCATAACGGGCAATACGAGTTCACACGCGTACCGTTTGGTATTACAAACTCACCTGCTGTGTTTTGTCGATATGTCAGTGCAGTGTTAAGGGATCTTATACAAACTCAGACGATTGTGGTTTATATGGACGATATAATCATACCAACTAAGAATGTGAAGGAAGGACTTGTGGCGTTAGGAAGAGTATTGAGTGTGGCATCCAAAGCGGGATTGAGAATCAAGTGGGAAAAAGCACAATTGTTGAAAAGCAGGATTACTTTTCTAGGGTATAATATTGATAATGGAACAATAGCACCTACAGACGAAAAGATCAAAGCGGTCGTTAATTTCCCAGTTCCTAAAAGCAGACAAGCTTTACAAAGATTCTTAGGATTAACTTCGTATATGAGGCGCTTTATGAAAGACTACGCTTTAGCAGCAAAACCTTTGAGTGACTTACTACGCCAAAATAGTAATAAAATTGAGGATAGACACGTCGAGCTGAACGAGCAGGGTTTAGTGGCTTTCAATTTCTTGAAACATCTACTAGTATCAGCACCTGTACTAAAATTGTTCGATCCGATAGCTGTAACCGAGGTACACACAGATGCGAGCAAGTATGGCTTCGGAGGCATTCTAATGCAGAAAGATTCGGAAGATCAACAATTTCATCCGATTGAGTTCATGAGCAGAAAAACAAACCCTTTCGAGGAAAAGTACAGCTCCTACGAACTCGAGGTATTAGCCATCGTCAACGCGATAAAGAAATGGAGAATTTATTTGCTGGGAAAGCAGTTTACAGTCGTCACAGATTGCAACGCTTTTGCAATGACCATCAAAAAAGATGATTTACCGCCCAGAGTGGCAAGATGGGCAATGGCTTTACAGGAGTTTGATTTTAAAGTAGAACACAGAGCTGGAACTAAGATGAAGCATGTTGATGCACTTAGCCGGTTGTCGTGTTTCCTAATCGAAGACTCCACAAAGTATCGGTTGGTAGAAGCACAAGATAATGATAGTTGGATAAAAGCAGTAAAAGTCGTACTATCCAACAATGACACGTACGAAGATTATTTCCTTAAAAATAATATTTTATACAAAGATGCAGTGAAAGAGTTGTTGGTCGTTCTTGAGTCTATGCAAGATGAAATTATTACCGTAGCGCATAGGGAGGGCCACTTTAGTTTTAGGAAAACGAGAGACATGTTAGAAAAATTTTATTTTATACCAGACGTTCAGAAGAAGGTAGAAAGAGTTGTCAAAGGATGCGTTGAATGCCTGATCACAGACTCCAAACGAGGCAAAAAGGAGGGGCTGCTAACACCTATTGACAAAGCACAAGAACCCCTGGGAACCTATCACATCGATCATGTAGGCCCACTCACTGACACAAAAAGAAATACAACCACATATTGGCAATCGTAGATGGATTTTCAAAATTTGTGTGGCTTTATCCGACCAAGTCAACGGGTTCAGACGAAGTTATAGATAAGCTCGAAAAGCAAGCAGCAGTTTTTGGTAATCCTCGTCGAATCGTAACTGACAGGGGCACCGCATTCACTTCAGGTGCTTTTAATGAGTACTGCAGTCACGAAGACATTCAATTATTACATATTACCACAGGTATGCCTAGAGGCAACGGGCAGGTAGAACGGATACACAAGATTGTCATTCCAATGTTAAGCAAAATATGTCAAGACAATCCAGGAAATTGGTATCGCCATGTAGGCAGAGTTCAGCAAATAATTAATAATACTCCACCTCGAACCACAAAGTATAGTCCGTTTAAAGTTTTGACCGGATTGAATATGAGGAAGAAAGATGATGACCTCAGGAAAATATTAGAAGATTTGGAAGTAGAAGAACTCATTGATGATCGAGAAGAAATACGAAAGAAAGCACAAGAGAATATTGAGAAAGTTCAGCAAGAAAATAGGAAGAATTTCAACCAAAAAAGAAAGGGGGAAAATGAGTACAAGTTGGGTGAATTGGTAGCAATTAAAAGAACACAGTATGGCACTGGTATGAAACTTAGACCAAAATTTTTCGGACCATATAAAATTATAAAGAAAATGAATCATGGTCGCTATGAGGTTCAGAAAGTAGGTAACCAAGAAGGGCCAAAAGTTACAACTACTGCTGCCGAATATATGAAAAAGTGGAGTTCATTCAGGGGCGAATGAAGATTCAGGATGGCCGATTGTGGGAATGGGGCATATGAGGGAATGGCAGATCCCAGCTGATGGCAAGGTATGGGCACGGTTGGGTGAGGGACATAGGCCAAAGACGCAGGGTCGCATTCTCGATATCACTCTCTCTCTCGCACGTTTTTGCCTCGATGTTATAAAAAGAAGGAGTTGCTGCGAATCGTCGAACGAGAAGAGTCAAGTTTTGTCCCGTGAATGCAATATTAATTCTATATACTATGTAACCTACCTGTTAAATAAACTTGCGACATTACCCAAAATAAAAACACATAATTTGTAACCCCTACATTCTTGATCAGCATCAATAGCCGAGTCGATAGAGCCATGTCTGTCTGTCCGTCCGTCCGTCCGTCCGTCTTGTTGAGCGCCTGGATCTCGGAGATTATAAGAGTTAGGGTGACCAAATTTGGTTTCCAGACTCATTTGATATCACACTGCTAAAAGTGTATTTCAAAATTTCGCCCGCCCCATTCCGCCACCACAAAGGACGAAAATCTGTGGCAGGCACACTTTTAAAGATACGATAAAACTAAAAACACAGTATCGTAGAGAATGCCGTAAAGAATGGATCAGATGAATCTGAATCTGATCAGATCCGATCATAATTATAGCCAGAATGAAGAAATTCATTTTCAGTTGCCTCCCCCGTCTCACCTAGCATTAAACACACTACTGATTCTCTTTCTCGCTCGCACACTCTGCCGCGTTCAGTGCGCGAGCAACCCGTAGCGGAGGAGATGTAGAATCTAAATGGTACATGTAGAATATAAATGTTATATGTAAAATATACATTGTAGATGTAGATAACAGATGTAGCAAAAAAATGTAAAATGTAAAATTTTTTTTTTTAATTCTAAAATTCTAAAAAATTATAAGCTTAAAAATGTATATATTGACTGAGTACGGGTATAAGTAGAGTCGCGTCCCCAGAAGCGAATCACACGTTCCTTCTCGTTTTGTATGTAATTCTGTTATGTATGTTATAGTTGGCAATATGGATATATTGCGGGCAACTATGGAAATAGAATCCATTCGAATTGAATTGAGTTGAGTGAATGACACACACACAATGAATTGAGTTTATACGAATGAGAGTGTGTGTGTGCCTCACACTTTTCAACATTCGGTTGTATGAGTTAGAATGTAGTAGTGCACAAAACGAAATGATAGAAATGGCAGAGACAGAGCAATTCGAATAATAACCTATTATCTACCAATCCAGAAAATAAAAACAAAATTATGTTCCTTCATGCCACTTAGTTTAAATCCTTGATTCTTTTGCTTCCCTTACGTACACAAATATGTATACTCAAAAGCAGCAAACAAAAAAATAGAATGCATTCGAATGAATTCGGAAACTGCCCTCACTCTCACTCATTCAATTCGTGCCTTTTTGTTTCAATGTTGTGTGTATGAGTTTTACGTCAGCGCACTCATCGTTAATTCGAATGCCTGTTTTTTATAATTCATGCAGATCTCTAGTATGTATTGTAACGAAATATCGAATTCAAAGTGTAGCGCCCTTAGAGCCCTTGACCCGGACTATCGATAGTTAGCGGTCATCTCGAACGGGCAGACGTAGTAGAAAAAAGAAGAAGAAAAAGCACATGTATGAAGAAAAGATCAAGCGCGAAGGTTATGTACTAAGAATAAACTGGAGAAACAAAGAGAAGGTGTGTTATAATTTCACGGAATAGGACGGCTACCGAGTTTAGGCTGCTGCCTTCGTTAAAGCTCAGCCCCCCAACCTGAAAGGAAAATCCGCTCGGCCCGCCGAGTAGCACAATTTTGTTACATTGGTGTCAGATGTGGGGTTAGCGATCAGATCGGCAACGATCTCAAGCCATAATGCCAAAACGAGGAGTAAAGCAACGTGACCGTTCCGTGAACCCGGAGTCCGAGGTAGTGACGCCAGCTTCATTGACGGCGATTTTAACCGCTTCCCAACACTAGATGGATCTCAAAATAGAGAAGATGTTCGATTCGTTTCAACGAACGATGCAACGTGTAATGGAGGCCCCCCCACGAAATTCGTCGGTCCCTTCCCTAGAAAAACTGGCCAGACCTCCCGTCGCATGGACGTTCGCAGCGGATGCAAGGGACAACGATGCGGTGACTGTGTGCCCAGAGAGTCCACAGGCCGCCTCTACCCTGCGACATTCAAGCGGCCGAGTAACTGCCTTTCAACCTGGGACACTGCCTTCGTACGACGGCTCGGCATCATGGTCGGACTACGAGCGAATTCTGGAAATGGTGGCGGAGAATCAACAGTGGAGCGACGCTGAGCGCTGCCTGGGAATAGCACTGAATGTTCAAGGGCAAGCCCAAAGGTACTTCAGCACACTACCAGTCAGCACAACTCGCAACTATCAGCAGCTAGTGGTATTGATGCGAACACAGTTTGCTCTGGACTGCCAGGCCAGCTACCAACAGTTGCGCAACCGCGCACAACGATCCAAGGAGTCTCTTATGGATTTCGCCATAGAACTTGAACGCTTGGGTCGCGTGGTGTTTGCCGGTACTTCGGAGGACATCTATAATTCCATAAAGGTGCAGCAGTTTGTTGATGGCATGCGTGAAACGGCACTTCAATATCGCGTGCTGGCCAGTAAGCCCTCGACTCTCGCCGAAGCCCGAGATATGGCCATTAAACTCCAAACGCTGCGGGTGCGAAACACCGTTCGCTCCGTTTTCTACGTGGCCGACGCCCCTAGTGGACAAGGATCGAATGCCACACCCCGCAATCGAGGTCGAGAGTCCACCGCATCGCGAGCAGGGCCCAAGCCACTCGAAGAGTTCGCCGCGGGAAACTACGGAAGTCAGCTCCGCGGGCGAGAGTTGACTGCCACCTACATAGCCCCCAATAAAAAAATAGACGTTCAGGCGCCGCCACAACAGGCGTCGCGGCCAGCAAAAGAAGAAGTGGAGCGCCTGCTAGCGGAGATGCGCGCCAACGGAGTGTGGCGAAAACCCATTTTACAAAAGTTAAAAAACACCGAGGTTTTGATCACTATGTATTAGGAAGAGAGTGAGCTTATAAGTTGCGTACCAGAAATTTTCATAGATGGCGCCACATTCGCAAAATCAGCTGTGCAACCCAGCTGTTGTTGCTGAAAAGCACGAGCAGTGAAAAAGTGTCAATTTAATTACAGTTTTAAATCTCTCATAAATTGAAAAATATGATTAACCGACCAAATTTTTTGATTGAATCTTAATTTGTTGGGTTTTTACTACGTGTTTTGTATTGTTAACTGTATCTAGTAGTTGTGATGTCTTCGTACTTTTAGGTTAAAATGAGTCCTTTTTTTTAGCCAATTTTTATTGAAAACTGATTTTTGAAAAGGTATATTTAGTGAGTCCCACCTAGTCCCACCTTGAAATCTATTGTGTGTCGTAGATTAATAAATTCTTGTTGAAATGCATATAGTAGGAAATACCACATTTGACCACAAATCTTAAAATTTTCATTAATAGATTATAACCTCAAAATCAAAAATACAGAGTTGTTTGGCGTTCTATTTTGTTCTAAAACCATTAGTTGTATGCCCAGAGAAGGCTAAATTGATTCGCAAGACTGTACAGAACCCAGTAGGAAAGCCGCAAACTTTCTGACTCAACGAGCACCCTGGAAAAAGCGTTTTCCCCCCTGACACAAGGGTTTTTCTCTAGGTGGCAACAATTAAAAATATAATTTTTTTCAAATCAAAAATTTGTGTTGTTTTTATGTGTGCTACGCCTTTATAATTTTAATAAAAATTAATTAAACTAATTTCTTAATAAAACTGTTATAAATACTTGCTATTTCCTACAATTAATTATTTTTTAATATGCATTATTTAAAAAAAGGCGGTGCCACACCCATTTTTTTTTGTCAATCTTCTTCCTATCGATTATATAGATTCAATACAAGAAACTAATTTGAAAAATCGTGCTTCGTTTTCGAGTTATTAATTTTGGCCAACAAAAGTGGTCGTTGGGACCATAGTGGGATGGTGCGACCAGGTTCTCTACAATGGATCTTCAGAGCGGCTACTGGCAGGTGGAAATGGACGAGCTTTCCAGGCCAAAGACCGCCTTTGCCTGTTCGAGTTCAACGTAATGCCGTTCGGATTGACCAATGCCGCGGCAACGTTCGAGAGGCTGATGGACGGATTGTTTGCTGGCCCCACCTGGAGATCAACGCTGGTATACTTAGACGACATCATCGTGCATTCGAGCACGGCAGGGGAGCATTTGGAAAAGGTTTTCGAACGACTGGCAGCAGCGGGATTAAGATTGAGCCCAAAGAAATGTCAATTTTTGAAGAACGAGGTCAACTTTCTAGGACACGTGGTGGGCAGTCAGGGCCTGCGGGGTTACCCGGATAAGATAACTAAGGTCACTGACTGGCCAAGACCACAAAACCAAAAGGAGGTGCGTTCATTTGTAGGGCTCTGCTCGTATTACCGGAAATTTATCAACGACTTCGCAACGATCGCCAACCACTCCACGAATTGATGGAGGCTCGTCGCACCTTTACCTGGACCACAGCTACGGAGCAATCTTTCGACACGCTGAAGACTAAGCTAACTACAGCTCCGATCCTAGCCTTTCCAGAACCAAAAGAGCTTTTCGTGTTGGACACGGATGCCTCTGACCATGGGGTAGGCGCCGTACTGAGCCAGATGCAGAACGGTCAAGAGGTGGTCATCGAATATTACAGCAAAAATTTCAGTCCTGCAGAGCGCCATTATTGCGTAACTCGAAGAGAACTGTTGGCCGTAGTTAAGGCCACCAAACATTTTCACCATTATCTCTACAGACAGAAATTTGTCGTACGGACAGACCACGCGTCACTTAAATGGCTCCTCACATTTCGGGAGCCGGAAGGCCAAGTACCAAGATGGATCGAGAGACTGCAACCTGCAACAGTACGATATGGAGATACAGCACCGCCCTGGGAAACGCCACGGTAATGCAGACGGATCATCTCGCCGTCCCTGCAACGATTGTCGAGTTTGCGAGAAAGCAGAAGAAAAGGCGGGTCGAGTACTTTTCCTAGAAGCAGTAGCAGAACCTCTAAGCGAACACCAGAAGAAAGACACGGAGCTAGCAGTCGTCTATGAATGGGTTGTGCGAGGAGAGAGGCCGCCGAAGAGTGCAATTTGTGGTGAGAGTCCCGATGTGAAAGCTTATTGGCACCTATTTTTCGTTTAAAGCTGAAGGAGCTAGTGCTTATGGTCACCAACCGAGATGGCGAGCAGGTCCCTGTCATCCCGATCGCAGTACAGCCGCAAATAATGCAAGCCGTCCACCAATCTTCCACCGGAGGCCACTTCGGTATAAGAAAAACTCTGGCCAAGGCTATGAAACGGTTTTACTGGATTGGGCTAAGCGCGGACGTAGCAATATACTGCGCTCGTTGTTTGGCGTGTCAAGCCAGAAGCGGTCCGGCCAGACGAACGGTCGGCAGGCTCCAGCCCAGTGCCATAGGTGCCCCATTCGAACGAATCGCCATACTGGGCCCCTTACCCACCATCACCCGGGGCTACCGATACATAGCTGTCGTCATGTGCTGCTTTACCAAGTGGCCGGAATGCTTAGCTCTACCGGACCAGACAGCATAGAAGGTGGCGTGCGCCCTAACGGAAGAGGTGTTCTGCCGGTATGGAGTCCCCTTTGTACTTCATTCGGATCAAGGAAGAAACTTTGAATCGGAAGTTTTTCGAGCCTGCCTACGATTAATGGACATCGAGTAAACCCGCACCACCCCCCTCCACCCACAATCAGACGGAATGGTTGAGCGTTTCAACCGCAAGCTGCTCAGCTATCTGGCTAACGTAGATGACCATCAACGGAACTGGGATGAACGGCTGCCGTGGGCGCTGTGGGCCTACCGAGCAGCGAACTGCTGCTACTGGATTCTCGCCCGCGAAGTTAACCTTCGGCCGGGAGATGCGATTGCCGTGTGAGCTGCTGTATGGCCGCCCAACACCCGACGCAGAGAGCTACCCGGCCTTTGTAGGTAAACTACAATCTCATTTGCGAGAAACGCATCATGCCGCAAGGGATTACCTGAAGGCCGCGGCAGGCCAGCAAAAGGACCGTTACGACCTACGCTCCCAACACCGTCCAGTTCGAGCCGGGTCTCTGCGGAGAGCCAACCATGCGGACTCGAAACCGTCATTGGTGAGGGGGGATTTTTCTACGATGGCCTTTAGATCGCCCCTGGTCTTCTCGGTGAGGTAGTACAATTTCTCTATCGGAGATCCTCATCAGTCATCACCGCGGAGCAGGCCTTGTACTCGGCCTCGACGTCGTCAATGCTGGGATTTGGCCTCGGCGGACCTCGGACAGAGAGGGGGGGGTGGCGATGCCAGGTGCGACAGTCGGCCAATAGCGGCGATCATTTGGTCCGAGCGACTGAGGTGGCGGATTGAGCCATTGTGATGCAGGACGAAGGAGCCTTTCGGATCTTGTTTGGGCACAACTGGAACCTTAAGAGTGACAGGAGACGGAAATAGAATCGATTTGGTCATTGCCGCAGGGCTGCTACTGGCTGCTCTCGAAGTAAGGGAGGCGGACGAGGTGCGTAACCGGTTGGAAGAGGTCGCAGGGAAAAGCTGGTTGCGGTCCTTGTGGCCTTTTGGCATCATTTGTAATCACCCACACAAGAAAAAACAAGTGTTTTCGGCAGTCTGTGAGAGACAGAAGACTGGTCAGAGTAGAAGTGACCCGAAAAAACCGTCAGGAAAAAAATATTCTTTCGGAAATATAACCCCGCTACGGACGGCTGGAACAAAAAAAAGGCCTCGAGCTAGCAGGAATGCAATAATCAGATCGACTCGGATTGTTTGAGATCACCTGTAGGTGAGAGGTCCCAAACAATGAGTGACCTTATATTGAGCCGAGCTGAGGAGAGGAACGGTCACACTGGTGGTGGCAATATTGCTAGTGCGGTGCTAATACGTTTACTCCTTTGACGCAATCATGAGCACAACCGGGTTATTGGCGGATGGAAGGCGGACGGAAGTGACACGGACGCCACGCAAAAAATAAACAATGATTTTTTATCAAAATTAAATTAAACAAATTAAATCAATTAATTAATTCAATTGTCCTATTCGGATGGATGCCAGGTAATGATGCCGATAGTTCTTGGATTGGGCCACGTAGGCCGTGCATTAGGCACGGAACAAAAACAACAACAAAAGACCAAAACAACAATTTGCCAATTGGCAGTGTAAATTGCCAAATAATTACAATGAGTTCGCCGTGCCTTGGTCGCGAGTAATTTATTTGGAAATTGGAGAATGTTGGAGGTGGAGTACCGATCGAGAGAAGTGGCTGGAGTGCATGAATTGCACGAAATCGCGAATTTTATATTAAATATGGTAAGGGAGAAGGCCCGGTTGTGGACATAGTTAGGTTTTTGCCTCATATCTTTTGACCAATTGCATATTATACAAACATATGTATACCAATTCTAAAGCTAGAGGCATTAGCTAACTATCAATGAAGAACTAAATTGATTCCTTCATTCGGAAAAATTTTATCAAGAATTTAGTGAAGTAACCTTTTTAGAGAAAAAAATATAGGCCTAGTTGTGGACCACCCTGAAAAATCCGCTTAAAATTAAAAAATATGAAAGAATATCACCACAAATAACGAGAAATTAGAAGTTTATTTATTTTAAGAGCCTACTGGCTTAAAGAGAAAGAAGGATGATACTTTTTAACATGAATCATCGTAGTCAGAGTCGCAGTGTTTGCATGTGAAGTAGCTGGCACGCATATTAGCGCACTTTAAATGCACCAGACTACTACATTCATTGCATTCGATGGAGTTTGTGGCGGTCAACTTCTTTGGCAGGAGGTGCAGACAGATGATGCAGAAATCCTGATCATCGTCCGATAGAGCCTTGGTTCGCTTAGCTGTAAGTTTTGCTAATGATGCCTTCGTACAAGCTTTTTCTGGGCAGAAACAGCTGCCTGCATATTTTTTAGCTTCGAATCTTTCTTAGCTGCATTTTTCTTCAAAGAAATAATGCATTCAGGAAAAGTAAGCACGGAGCTTTCCATCGGCTTTCTATCACGATTCGAAGGCTTCTGTGGTGTAGCCCTTTGCAGAGGACCAATTTCTTTCATAAGTGATAGGCAGCTTATCGAAGATGTACAGTGGTCTAAATGTTATTTTTTTGCTACATTATCTTAAACAACAATATTATGTAGCTTCGTAACCAAATACACGCATTAAATACAAAATACAAGATGTCTACAACAGGTATCTTGGCGTGTGTCATAACCGGGCAAAACAGACAATTTTTCCAAAAAACCAAAAAAATATTTTGTGCATATATTTTGGTTAAAAACGAAAACAATTCACAAACTACAATGACCACACTACAAGGAAAACGAAATACTATAATTTATGGACAAAATTTACATACATTTTTTCGCACTTGAAAAATAATAAAATTTACTTTGAAGTTTGTTTTTTTCCCCATTTTTTATTATTATGCTCACAGCACCTAGACCAATGCAGCTATTTGTTTCTGTATTAGCACAAAAACTGCGTATTGTTACCGAATATGACTCCCAATACTCAGATCAGAAGCATCTGCTTGCTGTCCAAGTTTTTGGGGGGTGGGTCACAACTAGTACCTGGTCCACAACAGGGCCCTCTCCCCTACTTGCGCGGAGTAGGGGAAAGCGGTATTTAACTACAGAATGTGGTATTTTTATGCGGGGTGTAGTATTTTTATGTACATACATATATAGTTGGAAATATATTGGCGATATATTGCGGCCAACTATGGAAATAAATGTATGTATTAGAGATCTGCGTAGCTCCATTCAAAAAAAAATTCCAATAGATCCATTCGAATTGAATTGAGTTGAGTGAGTGATACACACACAATGAATTGAGTTTAAACGAATGAGAGTGTGTGTGTGCCTCACACTTTTCAACATTCGGTTGTTTGAGTTAGAATGAAGTAGTGCACAAAACGAAATGAGAGAAATGGCAGAGACAGAGAAATTCGAATAACTCGAATTTTTGCCGTTGTCTATTACACTAGTCAACACGATTTTTCCTCAAGGAACAAAACCAACTTTTTATTAAAGATTTGGGGCTTAGAAATGGTTTGATGATATTATTTTTTTTTTTTCTATGGCAGAACTTTTTTTGAAGAATTTTTTAAATCTGGTATTTTTTTTAAGCTTTTTTCAGAGGTAGCGATAGTTTTTTTCACATAACTTTAGTATCTTACGTCTGGTTTGCTATTTTGAAAAGATAATTAAAACAGCTAGAACTTAAGCCCAAACATTTTGTGATTACAGCTTACCGTCTGGGAAATATAAAGCATTGAAATGCAAAAATGATGATTTTTGTGCGGTATTTTTTACGAAATTTTGACTCTAAAAACTCAGGAAAAGTCGAAAAAAATTATATCTTGTGTCCTTATTTTTTGTGTATAGGTGCGTTAATTTGGCGTCGTTTAAGGTATCGCTCATTAAAATCTATGACTTTGGAGCTAAAATTCGTTAACCAAACCTAAAATATGGAAAAAATGCACAAAAAATACCTTTTTGAAGGCGGCGGGCCCAACTGCCAATTGGGAACAAAGCAAACGAAAAAGGGTTGTACATTTGGTACCTGTTCGCGTTCCTTTGGTATTAAATGTTGTTGACAGTTACTTTTTTCGTGACCTGAGGTAGAATACCTATTCAGGTCAAATGTTTCCTTTATATTCTCACAAGTGCAGGTCCACAAAAATTGGATCTTTCTTTCGTTGTGCCCAATCTGACCTGTTCAGGTCAAATGTTGACCTTTATTTTTACACGAATTAGACGTTTGTCGCTTCTACCTATTCATATTTCAATGAAACCAAAGTAGAAATACCTGAGATATAGAATTTCATTCCCTAACCCATACAACAATCAGTAATTTTTAGACTTTTTAGTCAATTCTAAGGATATACAAACTTTTTATTTTTTACTGCTTGTTACTGTTCATAAAATAATTTAAGTTTTCTGGCTGTCTTCCTTTGTCACTCCAATCAGATTCCCTTATGAGAGTCCACACATAGTCGCCCATCATGTTTTCATTCCAAACACCTTGATAACGTTGTTCCATAGCCTTTAATTGTTGGTGAAATCTCTTCCGTGTTCATCACTAACGTCCCCTAGGTTTGTGGAAAGTAGTTGGTAGGAAATGGATTTTTAGTGACATTTTGGCTCCAATTTTTTCATAATTCTCAATTAGGTCTTGAACGATATTAACGTAATCATCACTCTTGCTGTTGCCAAGAAAATTTGCTACTACCATTCGGAATGAGTTCCAAGCTGCTTTTTCATTCGTAGATAAAATATTTTCAAATCCATCATCTTTTAGTAGTTTTCGAATTTGGGGGCCATCAAATACTCCTTCTTTCACTTTTGCCAGCGACAGACGTGGAAAAACATTATTTAGGTAACTCGTCGATTCACCTTCCTTATCCAGTGCTTTAACAAAATTTTTCATTAGTCCCAGCTTAATGTGTAATGGTGGTAAAATAACGTCTTCAAACTCCACGAGAGCTGCATTCTTTACATTGTAATTTTCCAAAGTATGTTCCTCCCGTTTTGGCCAGAGTTTTGTTGAATAATGCTGTTCTCTAGCTCTACTATCCCATAGGCACAGGAAGCAGCAGTGTTTTGTGTAACCACCTTGCAATCCCGTTAACATGGCTACAACCTTCAAGTCACACGCGACCTTCCACTGGTGTTCTTTATATTTTATGTTTACAAACAACTTAGCCATTGTTTGATATGTTTCCTTCATATTAACAGCATGGGCGATAAGAACAGACGGCTTTTGGTTTCCATTATGTAGCAAAACAGCCTTTAAACTTTCCTTACTGCTGTCAACAAATAAACTCCAATCTTTTGGGCCGTAAGCTTCACCCAGTTGCGTGAAGAGTCCGAAAATGTCGCTGCAAACGCACATGTCTTCCTTCGTCATATAAAATTGTGCGTGAACCAAATGACGCGTCCGGAAATGAGTTATTTTGACACCTTCCTTCAATAAACGGGCATCCTTTAAAAAAGATCCAAGCAGCTCGGATTTATTTTTAGGAAGATCCAGGATCCTCACCAAATCGTTCAATTGTTCCTGTGAAATAGGATTGCAAAATTTCCATTCTCCTGAATAGTTATTGCTTGAATCCGTTGTTCCATTCGACGCGGAAGATACCTCTCCTTTTTGGCGTTTTAGGGGCGGTATTTCCTCTGAAGGACGAGCAGGAAGGGTAAAGCCGAACCCAGATTTTTTCGGGTACACTATTTTCATGTGTTTCCCAATTCCAGTTTTCTTTACTGAACAAAAGAAACATTCGGCGCCGTGAATATCTGTTTTTTTCCACATCATTGGACTACCAAAGTTAAATTGTTTTCTAAAAAAAATTGTAAGAAAAAAATAATGTTTAGAATTTTGGGAAAAGTTAATAGTTTTGTGGATTAGAGTTACTCACTTTTCGTCGTAATCATATGCTGTTAAATTCAATCTACACATTTGACATATATAGCTTGGTGCCCACTTTTCAACAAAACTTTCGGGTTTGATTTTAAAGTTTTCTTCATACTGTTTTTGGAGAGTTTCGGTAAAAGCGATTTTTATTTCGTTGATCATCATGTACTTACCACATATGTAGCAAAATGAGTCTACTTGGAAAGCACATGCAAATGATCGGCCAGAGGTATCCATGGCAATTGATTTGAATTAATTGTTAGATGTTTTGGTAAACACACGATCGTATTCTGAGGGAAGTCAGAACTACACTAAGGCACAGACACTATAGGCACAGCGTTATATATCCATGACTATGATTAGGTAGACGCGACGAGATCCAATTTTTGTGGACCTGCACTTGTGAGAATATAAAGGAAACATTTGACCTGAATA
Source organism: Drosophila tristis (assembly GCA_018150885.1). Lineage (NCBI taxonomy): Eukaryota > Metazoa > Arthropoda > Insecta > Diptera > Drosophilidae > Drosophila > Drosophila tristis. Next base: position 94,561 of record JAECWT010000181.1, read on the forward strand.
GGTATTCTACCTCAGGTCACGAAAAAAGTAACTGTCAACAACATTTAATACCAAAGGAACGCGAACAGCTACCAAATGTACAACCCTTTTTCGTTTGCTTTGTTCCCAATTGGCAGTTGGGCCCGCCGCCTTCAAAAAGGTATTTTTGTGCATTTTTTCCATATTTTAGGTTTGGTTAACGAATTTTAGCTCCATAGATTTTAATGAGCGATACCTTAAACGACGCCAAATTAACGCACCTATACACAAAAAATAGAGGACACAAGATATAATTTTTTTCGACTTTTCCTGAGTTTTTAAAGTCAAAATTTCGTAAAAAATACCGCACAAAAATCATCATTTTTGCATTTCAATGCTTTATATTTCCCAGACGGTAAGCTGTAATCACAAAATGTTTGGGCTTAAGTTCTAGCTGTTTTAATTATCTTTTGAAAATAGCAAAGTTCTTTACAACCAGACGTAAGATACTAAAGTAATGTGAAAAAAACTATCGCTACCTCTGAAAAAAGCTAAAAAAAAACTAACAGACTTCAAAAATTCTTCAAAAAAAAGTTCTGCTATAGAAAAAAAACCATAATTCTTTAAAAAATTTAAATCCACATATCTATCAGAAAAAGTCGGTTTGGATCCTTGAGGAAAAAAAAAGTTCGATTTTGTCGAGTAGTGTTATCTACCAATCCAGAAAATATAAACAAAATTATGTATCTTCATGCCAACTTAGTTTAAATTCTTGATTCTTTTGCTTCCCTTACGTACACAAATATGTATACTCAAAAGCAGCAAACAAAAAAATAGAATGCATTCGAATGAATTCGGAAACTCCCCTCACTCTCACGCATTCAATTCGTGCCTTTTCGTTTCAATGTTGTGTGTATGAGTTTTACGTCAGCGCACTCATCGTTAATTCGAATGCCTGTTTTTTATAATTCATGCAGATCTCTAGTATGTATGTATTGAAATAAATGCAGGTATGTGTATAGGTATAGAACTAAAACACGTTAATTTTAATTGTGGTTGCACTCGGAGTGTGCCAATGTATATTTTTATTGGGGTGGGTGCATGGAATGCACTTGGAGAGACATGGTGCATGTACGCAAGCCGCGCCCTCTCATGGGCTGGAATGTGCGTACATACATATTCTCAGAATGCAATTTTTAATTAATTTTTATTTATTTAATTTGTTCGCAAATCATGGACAGACACAAGGAATCAAAGAACTACCGTATGTCAAGTTGTAGTAGTTGGAGGTGACACGAAGGGAGAGGAATCGGGGTCGAAATCTAAAAGTGACGGCACGGAAAGAAGAAATAAGTACATATATAAGAATATATATATGTATCGTATATATATATATACATGGCCATGTATACATATATATACATGTATATATATACATATATATATATATATGTATATATATCGCGGAACTTGGACTTTGTGGAAATTGGAAACACAAATCTCAAAGGGAGGGACCCCCCGTTCTCCCTTCCTCATATAAAATTGTGGGGGAACCAAAGGGCGCGCCGAAAATGAGTTATTTTGACACCTTCCTTCAATAAACGGGCATCCTTTAAAAAAGATCCAAGCAGCTCGGATTTATTTTTAGGAAGATCCAGGATCCTCACCAAATCGTTCAATTGTTCCTGTGAAATAGGATTGCACAATTTCCATTCTCCTGAATAGTTATTGCTTGAATCCGTTGTTCCATTCGACGCGGAAGATACCTCTCCTTTTTGGCGTTTTAGGGGCGGTATTTCCTCTGAAGGACGAGCAGGAAGGGTAAAGCCGAACCCAGATTTTTTCGGGTACACTATTTTCATGTGTTTCCCAATTCCAGTTTTCTTTACTGAACAAAAGAAAGATTCGGCGCCGTGAATATCTGTTTTTTTCCACATCATTGGACTACCAAAGTTAAATTGTTTTCTAAAAAAAAATTGTAAGAAAAAAATAATGTTTAGAATTTTGGGAAAAGTTAATAGTTTTGTGGATTAGAGTTACTCACTTTTCGTCGTAATCATATGCTGTTAAATTCAATCTACACATTTGACATATATAGCTTGGTGCCCACTTTTCAACAAAACTTTCGGGTTTGATTTTAAAGTTTTCTTCATACTGTTTTTGGAGAGTTTCGGTAAAAGCGATTTTTATTTCGTTGATCATCATGTACTTACCACATATGTAGCAAAATGAGTCTACTTGGAAAGCACATGCAAATGATCGGCCAGAGGTATCCATGGCAATTGATTTGAATTAATTGTTAGATGTTTTGGTAAACACACGATCGTATTCTGAGGGAAGTCAGAACTACACTAAGGCACAGACACTATAGGCACAGCGTTATATATCCATGACTATGATTAGGTAGACGCGACGAGATCCAATTTTTGTGGACCTGCACTTGTGAGAATATAAAGGAAACATTTGACCTGAATAGGTATTCTACCTCAGGTCACGAAAAAAGTAACTGTCAACAACATTTAATACCAAAGGAACGCGAACAGCTACCAAATGTACAACCCTTTTTCGTTTGCTTTGTTCCCAATTGGCAGTTGGGCCCGCCGCCTTCAAAAAGGTATTTTTTGTGCATTTTTTCCATATTTTAGGTTTGGTTAACGAATTTTAGCTCCAAAGTCTCTCCATAGATTTTAATGAGCGACTTTTTCGACTTTTCCTGAGTTTTTAAAGTCAAAATTTCGTAAAAAATACCGCACAAAAATCATCATTTTTGCATTTCAATACTTTATATTTCCCAGACGGTAAGCTGTAATCACAAATATCTTTTGAAAATAGCAAAGTTCTTTACAACCAGACGTAAGATACTAAAGTAATGTGAAAAAAACTATCGCTACCTCTGAAAAAAGCTAAAAAAAAAACTAACAGACTTCAAAAATTCTTCAAAAAAAAGTTCTGCTATAGAAAAAAAACCATAATTCTTTAAAAAAATTTAAATCCACATATCTATCAGAAAAAGTCGGTTTGGATCCTTGAGGAAAAAAAAAGTTCGATTTTGTCGAGTAGTGTTATCTACCAATCCAGAAAATATAAACAAAATTATGTATCTTCATGCCAACTTAGTTTAAATTCTTGATTCTTTTGCTTCCCTTACGTACACAAATATGTATACTCAAAAGCAGCAAACAAAAAAATAGAATGCATTCGAATGAATTCGGAAACTCCCCTCACTCTCACGCATTCAATTCGTGCCTTTTCGTTTCAATGTTGTGTGTATGAGTTTTACGTCAGCGCACTCATCGTTAATTCGAATGCCTGTTTTTTATAATTCATGCAGATCTCTAGTATGTATGTATTGAAATAAATGCAGGTATGTGTATAGGTATAGAACTAAAACACGTTAATTTTAATTGTGGTTGCACTCGGAGTGTGCCAATGTATATTTTTATTGGGGTGGGTGCATGGAATGCACTTGGAGAGACATGGATGTAGGTGTTTGTGTATGTACGCAAGCCGCTCTCATGGGCTGGAATGTGCGTACATACATATTCTCAGAATGCAATTTTTAATTAATTTTTATTTATTTAATTTGTTCGCAAATCATGGACAGACACAAGGAATCAAAGAACTACCGTATCAGTTGTAGTAGTTGGAGGTGAACGAAGGGAGAACGGTCAGAATCGCCGACAATATGGCGGTGTCGAAATAAGAAGTGACACGGAAAACGGATGGCACAGAAAGAAGAAATAAGTACATATATAAGAATATATATATGTATCGTATATATATATATACATGGCCATGTATACATATATATACATGTATATATATACATATATATATATATATGTATATATATCGCGGAACTTGGACTTTGTGGAAATTGGAAACACAAATCTCGAATGGAAGGGATTTGTGGTACACGAAAGTCGTACTTATCTTAGGATCCTCTGGTGCTGACGGCGATGCCGTGCTTGAATGCTGGATCTCCTGGTTGTATCCAGAAGTATCCGGCTCGAAGGACCAATGATTAAGCGTAGAGGCGTCTCGAAGTCCCACAGTTCAGAATCCCAAAATAAAAGGCGTGAGGCAGTTCCAATTACTTCAGTATATTCCTGGGGGTTTTGTTCACTATATATATATATTTAAGAGATCGCGTGCAAAGCCGGCCGTTTGCTTGTGGGTGAAGAAGCGCATTAATACATCTAAGTTGCCGACAGCCCTCGGCAGCGAGAACGGGAGCGCGAGAGTGTGCGGGAGCGTAAGCGTGGTGAGCGCGAGAGAAAATGCTCTCAAGTATGAGGGCGAGAGCGAGGGAGACCAGTGCTGCCGATTCCGCTTTTTTCCGTCAAATCTGGCTTTTTTTGATGAACAACTGAGGGAATGGTGTGGCAATTGCGGGAAGCGGGACTTCTGGATTTTTTAGAATTTAATTTGGCTTTTTTTCCGCTTTTTTTTAATGTTGTTATACTTGAATCAAAAAGTATGAGACCAGTCATATTTTTGTAACGATATTTGCAACTAACCCAACAAGTTTTAAGAATATTATCATCTCTATACCATTCTACCATCCCTATGTGCGCGAAAGTGAATTTTAACGTATAACAATTTGTGAAATGCCTAAAGAATATAAGCAGAAGAGCCGCGATGCTTGGCTTAAAAGCGATGAATTTAAAGCTTGGGCAAGAAAGGACGATACTGATGAGCATAGGGTGTACTGCAGTATTGCAAAATCACAATAATAGCCAAACTTAGTGATCTGCGCGCTCATGCGAAAACGAAGAAGCACATGAGTTCGACGACCGGCTTCAAAAAACAACAAAACAAAATAGATTTGGAACTTTGCCTGTTAAAATTGTTGAGCAGGAAGCAGCGTTGTGTCTCTTTATTGCTCAACATGCAGCCATGGCTCAAGTTGATCATTTGGGCAACTTGTGCAACAAACATTTTGAACTGGCATCTTTCTCTCCAAATGCTTTCGCTATCGTGGTCGAACGCGGAAATTGAGCGAGTTTTTAGCCAGTTTAAGCTGGTAAAATCGAAGTTGAGAAATTCGATGAGCTTGATGATGTGCCCAAAAATTATCTTCGCTTGATTGGTACGACCAAGTCGTACGTTTGCGAGCCCGAAGACAATTATGCTGATTTAGACGAATTAATGGCGGGTTGCCCCGCCAGCGCCGTCATCACTCTGAACAGTATCTTTAAAATTGTGCCTTCTAATTTCTCGTATCTTCACAATAGTGGGTGCCATAGATTCTCGTCCTTTTGTGGCGGCGGAAGGAGGCGGTCAGACGGACAGACAGACATGGCTCTATCGATTCGACTATTGATGCTGATCAAGAATATATATACTTTATGGGGTACTCTTTTATATACTCTAATATATATACTCTTAACTCTTTTTTGAGTACGGGTATAAATATATGAATAATAAAAGTTTAAAAAGCGTTCGGTTAGAGCTAAAAATCCCCCAAATCGTTTACACTATAAATAAAATTTATTTTTTATTATATAAAATTTGAAGCTTTTCCAAAAATATGTACAATAAATTTACAATATTATATTCACATAGATAACAATTTACTTTAAATATTATAGAAGTTCGATGAGGAGGAAGATCAGTCTGATTGATCAAAATCTATTTTTGCATATGCATTCCCTGCTTCTAAAGACAATGCAACTGGCGGCGATTCACATGAGCCTCTTTTGAGAAATGCTCCAGTGTTTTTTCCGCTATAATGGGGAAGATCAAGACTTGCGTAGTAAAGTTCAGGCTGGGATATGCGTGAGGGATGACCCGATGGGAAATTTAAATTTTTAATTGGAAGAAATCTGGATATTGTACAGGCCTCTGTTCTTTTTGGATCAGGTATTTTTAACAGCAAATTGCATTTCGTGCTTGAGCTGGGAACTTTGTCGGTTATCATAATAAAATTTTCTGTTGGTCTAGGCTCCGAACCGTCACTAGGAATGGCCTTTTGATTTTTCTTTAATGAGATTAGTGAGCTATCACTTTTTATTTGAATCATTTTATAACCAGCATCGTTATATTTAGCAAAATGACTGATGTTTCCTGTAACTTGGGTATAATCTTCATTGCTTATTGAATGTACTAATTTCTTTTCATCTAAGACTGGGTAGCTTGGGTCTATAGTGCCGTCTTCTGTTTTTTTTTTCTTGTTGCTTTCAATTTCTTGACTCATGTTGATTCGTTGTCTTATTAAACCAAGATTCTCATTACTGTCAGAAGAGGTCAATTCCATAGTTTTACAACCAATTTCATTTAAACTAGAGTTCTCCAATTCTTCAACAATAACGGATGGTTCATCTGTTTTCCTCGTATCAATAAAACCCTGTATATGTGTTTCCGAATAGTCTTTTAGCTTGAGCTTTTCCATTTTATTTGGAAGGAAAGACACACTTGAGTCACAGTAAGCTTTACCAACAGGTTTCATTTCCAAGTATCCACCATCCGATAGGCCATGTAGGCCAAAGAGGTTTTGATCCGAAGTAACATTTAAATCTGATCGAAAGGTAGGGTTTCGAATGTATTTTGGAAATACATTTTCAACATTTTTGGGAATGTCATTGTTTTTAATGAGCTGTTTTTTTTCCCAATTTGCTGTTTGTGAAAAATCAATTTCCATCAAATCACTCATACGATCAGTGTTTATTTGATTCTTAAGGCTTAACAGAGGAGCACTCGTTGATTTTTTTTCTCGGATTGTACTAGAACGAGTGACTTCATTGGAAATAGAATCGTCTATAAAAATATTGTTATGGCTTCCGTTTGTTCCAGATTTTTTTTTATCCTTTTCTACAAGAACAATACGTTGCAAATCACATCGAGGAATCTTTGACTTTGACCCAACCGAATAAGCTCGAACACGATGTGAGTTCTTTCCAGTATCATTTATGTATCCAATGAGTTTTAGTTTTGAGTGCTCAACTTTATTCCCTATTGAGTAAGCACGAATAGGACGATCAAACCTGAAACAAAATTTGGGAAAACAATTTAAATTAATTTCAAAATAAGTTAAAATACTGCAAAATAGCAGTTCAATTTCCAATAAAAACCATATCTGTGCCTGCCAAACATTGAAATACGAGGGCGGTCTGAATAGTAATCGGACTTACAAAAAGAAACGAGAAGGAACGTGTGAGTCCCTTCTTTGGACGCGACCCTACTCTTATACCCGTACTCAGTCAATATATAAATTTGTGAACTTATGATTTATGTAGAATTTTAAAATATTTTACATTTTACAATTTTTTGCTACATCTGTTATCTGCATCTACATTGTAATAATACCTATTTCAGGATAGGATATGCATCAGCCTGTCCAGGGTTCTCTGCAAGAAATTTGTAGATGTATGGGAACTTAAGGTTCGGGGCTGGCCGCGCTATGTCGCTATGTCCGAAAGAGCAGTAGGAAAGGTGGGAAGAATGATGACGCGGTAACTTTTTTGTGGTTTTGTTTATTATTTACTGTCTTTATTCATTTAATTTTGTACAGTTTGAGATTTGCTGGTCTCGCTGGTTGTGTTGTGAGCTGATGGACTGCTTCAGTGCAGTGTCCTGTGTTCGGGCTGATGGGCTGCTTACTGCAGTTTCTTGGGTTTGGGCTGATGGACTGCCTGCTTCTTTGGCCGATCTTGGCCCTTTTATGCAGTTGGTGATCGCATCTGTCTTAGACCCGGAAATAATTGTTCATTTCTAACTTATGATTATTGGGTGGTAATAATAGTGGCAAGTGGGTTGAAGCTGGGTGCTTCGTTCACAATTGTTAGTGGGTCAGTGTGGTTTTGCTAAGACTGCATCGCGGAAGGTGCGGCTGCAGTTGGGAATTAAGTTTAGGATTGGTTTTGCTGACTCCGCAGCGCAGAAGGTGATATCTGAATTTGGGTCGATAATTATATGCTGGCTTGACTTATTGTGAAATAACGCAAATGATATTTCTTATGTAGGTCGTCGATTGCGAAAAAATTATTAAATATTAAGGGATCTCTTCGCCATCGATTTCAATGGAAAAAGAAGTTTACTGTTTTTCATTCTGCCTATACCCCAAGAAGTGGAATAAATTCACGATGTTGGTGTTGGCCGATCGGAGAATGTATTTGCAAGATATTCTAGAAGCTATAGCCGACATGACTAAGTGGTTTCAAGCACAATGAACAGAAAGATTGACTATTTTTTCTCTGAGACGAGAAAATTAGTCGCTATATTGGAAGAAATATCGATGATTTCGTCAAATATCACTTTGAAATCATATCGTTTTCAACTAAATATATCGAATTTAAGTATCGATATAACATCGATAACGCAATATCGATACCCATCCCTAGTTGCGACACTTACTGCTTTCAGAATGAGGGAACCAAACTCTGGAAACCATCCTCGTTTGGACACTCAGGATTCCTGACGAGACTCATTTTATTACAATTGAGGACAAATTACTGCATCACCTCATCATCGCATCATCGCATAAAGGGAGGACTGGTAGAGGGGCGAAACTGGACCTGCAAATGCGGTCCATATATAGACTCATGGCTCAAAGCAAGGACAATATAAGTATAAGATACATAACGCCATACGTTATGCTCTAGAGCTGGCTCCAGGCTCTCTTGAAATATTTTAGAGAGAGAGCGCTCTAGAGCCAGCTGCTCTCTTGTATGCATACAGCATACGAAGGCACACGAAGTTTGTTCTATGCCGCTGCGAGAGCCGAGTTGACGCCAGGTTGACAGCTCTTTTCGAATTGTAGTGCTGCGTGGAAGTGCAGAGATTATTGTTTTCTCGCAATAAATTAACAATAAATACAAAATGCGTCCGTTGATGCTGCAAGGCCACGAGCGTTCCATAACTCAGATCAAATACAATCGCGAGGGAGATTTGCTCTTCTCCTGCTCGAAGGATCAGAAGCCCAATGTATGGTACTCGTTGAACGGCGAACGCCTGGGTACATACAATGGCGCCCGAGCAGGGACCTTGGGATTAGTTTCGTTTTAAATTAATCGTTGTTCGACCAGAACGCTGTTCGCGAGTTAAAGCCGCGAAAACAAAAAAACCGCCGAGCCAAATCGACAATCCAGAAGGAAGATCACGGAATCCACGGAAGACCACATTGGAGACCGCCATCCACACCTACAACCGAAGCAGAACATGGACATTGAGTTGCCAACGCCCAGGGAAGTGGATTCATCCGACGACCAGGTAACAATGCCAAAGCAATAGCGGCTAAAATAATAGCGTTTAATACCTATTGGCTTGGCATTAAACAAAATAGTTTCGAATTTCTACATGGCGTCGTCACGACTGTATGTGAGCACATGCATACGTTTTTTACAGCGATGTCGAAATATACCCTTCACTTTATAAGTGTAAGTTAATTTTGCAAGACGCTTACCACCCCAATATTGAAAAACTCTTATATTGTATATGTCTGGTTTCCCAGCCGGAAAATCCCCAACAAATTCCTCAATTAATAGCCAGTGGCGCAAGTAACGTAATTTCACATTTGTTTGCTATTTGCATTGCCCACTGCATATAAACATTATAACCGCTTATAATTACTCAATATAATCGCCTATGCAACCGTTCTTTCGTCTCTTCGACTCTTGCCTTTCTACTTTACTTTACTATCTCGCTATATCGCTCTTTCGTTCTATCGATCTCTATTCGTAGCATCGCGTAGGGCACGGGTAATTTGGTCCGTCTGCCCTAACATGCCTTCGCAAAGGCCATGATCTGGTCCAGCACTTGCATGCCTTTGCAATCTCTCGAACTTTTCTGTCGTCGCATATATACATACGCATATATTCGGTCAATTGGTGACACACGAATCATGGTCTATATATGCATCTCGCTTCCAAGTTTCTTTCGCTATCGTTCTCTTCATCTATGCTGCTCTCTCGCATTCTTTCTCTCTATCTATCGCTCGTACTCGGCTCAGCAGCAGCCCGAGCTTCTATCGTTTATTTGCTCTCTCTCGCTTGCATTAGGGCACGGGCAATTCGGCCCGCCTGCCCTTTCACAGTCTGGTATTCATAACCTTCGTATCCATCGCATTAATTTATCGGTCATACTGACGCCTACCTTACATTACCAATACATAATAAATTGTACATTACCCATTGAAACGCTAGACTTTTTTCTTTAAATTAAACGAGTTTCAACAGCTATTAAAAACGCTTAATAGTCAAAAAGTATATATCCCTCCAATGATAATTTCTTTTAACACGGTACATTCGGTATATACTTATATAAAAGTACATAATATATTTAATACATGACTCCAAATTGGAATAATTGTTTCTGGACGTTGATATGTAATGACTGCACCATCAAGTGGCCCATGCGACACCAAGCCGAAGCCTGTTACGCGCGGAACCCAGGCAGAAACGCAGCCCTCCTCCCGCCCAACCGACCGAGGGACGCTGCCGCATGACGCGCGACGCGTGTTACCGAACCGATCGCGAGCATGCGAGAAAGATAGGTGTTAGACTAAAAATTCGAGGAAAATTAGAGCTAAACACAACTCAAAGAGCTAAACATGCAAAGATAGCTAAGAAATATAACTAAGTACGGGAAAGGTATGTTAGTATTAGTGATTTAAGAAGAGGAAGGGTATTAGTAGTTGATATTATGTGGTAGAGGGAATTGAAGTCCGAGCAAAGTACCCTAAATGGTTCGTGCAAGGAGTAATTCGATCTACAAAGCGGAAGGAACAAAGGAATGAAGTTTCTAGTAGATCTAACAGGAATCGTAAAGTTGATGCGGCTCAACAAGTCAGGGCTATCTACGTCACCCTTGATCAGGTTGTGCATAAAAATCACACCAAGCATTTTTCTACGACTAACTAAGGTTGGAAGGTTTATTAAAAGCAATCTACGAGGATAAGATGGCAGTCTCACACCTGCATCCCAGTTAAGGCCACGCAGAGCAAAAAGTAAAAAGTTTTTCTGGACTGATTCTATACGGTCCTGGTGTACTTTGTACTGGGGGCACCATACACAAGAGCCGTACTCTAAAATCGGACGAACAAGCGAGATGTAGAGAGTCTTCGTTATATAGGGGTCGTCAAATTCCTTAGACCACCTCTTTATAAACCCAAGCACACCCATGGCCTTATTTACCATGGTAGAAATGTGTTCAGAAAACTTTAACTTTGGGTCTAGTTGGTGTTACCAAGATCATCAAGGTACGTCGCCTTATAAATCCGTGCTGGGACGGAGATATAAGTGATTTGCAGAGATGTTGCAACTGCTGAGTAAAATTGTTTCAAACATTTTAGGAATAGCGGATAATTTAGATATACCTCTATAATTATTTGCATCAGACTTGCTACCTTTCTTATGGAGCGGAATAATAAAAGATTCCTTCCAGATGGGGGGGAAGCATGAAGAGTTAATGGATAGGGTGAATAGTTTAAGCAAGGGTCCACACAGAGCGTCGGCACAGTACCTAAGTACACAGCCGGGAACTCCGTCGGGACCTGGTGAAAACACCGGCTTAACTAGTCGAAGATCATGAAGCAGTGAGCTTTCATTTAACAAGGGGCTGAAGATGCCATTCGACCTTGGTAAACTGTATGGATACGGCTGACCAGAGTAGCTTTCATGAGAATAGGTAGTTTGGAAAAATTTGGCAAAAAGATCGGCAATTGCCTGATCATTGTTTGCTGACATATTGAGAAAAGATAACGAGGATGGATGTGCGGACGTTCTACGCTTACTATTTACGAAGCTGTAAAACGGTTTAGGGTCCTGTGAAAATCGTATCCTGCATCGAGATAGGTAGTTTTTATAGCATTGAGCGTTAAGAACGGAGAAATTTGACCGAGCTATTACATAGTGAGAAAGAGAAGAGGGAGAACCAACTTCTCGAAATTTTTTATAAAGTCTTGATTTTAAGTTTTTTAGACTGGATAACTCTTTGGTAAACCAAGGAGGCTTTTCAGATCTAACCGGACAAGAAAGTGGGACACAAGAATCAAAAAATGTGTCAAGTACATTGTAAAAAATGTTTGTGCCTTTCACAACGTCAGTGCACAAGTACAGAGCGGACCAATCAAAATCCCTAATAAGGTTATTAAGCTTCGTAAACTCGGCTTTACGAAAGCAGCGGACACGTTCAGATAGCCTACCCATTCGATCCAATTCAGTAGGGCCAATATCGACTGACACTTCGAATGTAGGATGGTAGGAGTCTTCAGGTATACTGAGCGGAAGGGCTCGGGTTAACAACGCTATGGTCGGATCCGAGACAAAGCACAGATCAAGAAATCGACCCAAGGAATTTTTCACATGGTTGACTTGAGACAGGGATAGATCTAGCAAGCCGTCGATAAAGTCATGTCGTGACATGGGCACAAGGTTATTAGACTCGTTTACCGAAGACCAAACAGTACCTGGCAAATTGAAATCACCAAGAACTATTATATGGTCTTTATCTGATAGCGAGGAAGAAACAGTTTTTAAAGCGGACAGGTGATACTCGTATATTAAGTTATCCGAGGAAGGTGGAATATACGAGCAAGCAATGAAGATGGAAAAGCCTGGGAGAATCAGTTTTACGCACAGGAATTCCAGGTTTTGTTGAACCTGGACCATGAAATGTTCCGACGTGAAGTTTGAGTCCACTGCAATAAGGACCCCACCTCCCCGTCGAGACAAACGGTCATTTCTAAAAATTGTGTACCGACCTGCCAAAACTTCGGAACTAAGGATGTCCGGCTTTAACCAGGTCTCGGTGAACACAATAACGTGGGATGAGAATGCGAGACTCTCAGAGTGCTGAGCTTACTACGCAAGCCTCTAGCATTCTGGTAGGTAACTACAAGAGAGGAAGTTAGTTTTTTGGATGGGTGGAAGTAGAGGTGGAAGATGAGGATGGAGATGGAGCACTGGTCTGAATGCTAGGAAGAGTAATGGGGGGCCTATTCTTTTTCTTAGCCTTAAACTCTTTAACCACCAAATGCTCTGGCCAAAACTTGGCGGAACAAATGGTTTCAAATTGAGTTGAGGAGACGCTTATCTTGAAGGAAGATATCTCCCTGGCGTAAGAAAAGTTAAATTTTTCCACCTTTAAGCCGACGGCTTTTATTTTGCTTTGTATAAAAGCGGTCACATCATTGGATGTGAGGTCAGGGGCTAGCCGCGAGACAAAAACTTGTCGCTTTGGTGGGACTCCTACCAGTGGTTTTGGCACCACAGGCCTAGTACCTGTGATGTCAGTATCCGGTGGTCCTGGACATCTATTAGCTGGTGGGAGCGAAGCTGAGGGGATAGTTAAGGGTGCGGACTCGATGCGTCTCCGAAGTGACGCATTCGGCTCCCGAATCTGCATCACCAGCAGCGATCGTTGCCCTTGGAGTAGCAAAAGTAATCAACTGCTGCACTAAGGGGGTGGTCGGAGTAAGTTTTTCAGATGCCGGCGGACATGAGGCAGTCGGCACTTGCAAGTCCCGCGGAGTAGACTTCTTGCGCCTCGGAGACTCAGCCAGCAGCTGTAAACTGCTGAACTGAGTGTCCATGGCCAAGAGCCGATCATATTGCTGTTTAAAGCCTACGATCAGCTCTTTGAAGCCACTCCGCGTCTGCCTCATGAACGAACGCATGTCGTTTTCCACAGCACGGCATTCCTCACAACTATAATGCAGGCCGTTTTTTTGTGAAATGGCGTCTCCTACACGGCCCGAGACCCCTACACATTTTGCGTGCACTACGCTTTCGCAAAGCCAGCAGGGGATATGGGTGATCTGCTTCTTGCAGGTTTTTTTGGCACAGACAACAGAATATTCCATATTATGTCTTTTATTTTTTTTACTTCGGAAAAAAAGTTCAAAACAAATAGCAATCAGACCACTGTGCAGAGGAAATGCTTAGAGCAATGCTTAAAGCGAAATCGGTAAAAGATGAGAGAGGAGAGTGGTTGCAGCAACAGCTTATAAGTGAGAGCGTTACTACACAAAAAGTTACAAGAGCGAGAGCGAAAGAACAGTTATTGAGAGGTAGGTGATAGAGAGAATGATAGACGGCAGTAACTACGACAAAAGAGCGGCTAAATGTAATGAGAGGGCGTACTTACGAAAAGCAACAACACAAACACACGAATAACCGACGCACAAAATTAATTAAATAAGTTGTGTTTTTACACAATTATTAGGCAAGCACCCGCGGTAAAAGTTGATTTTAGTGTAAGTTAGTTAGAAAGTTAAATTATAGATCAAAAACACCGGCTGTTTAAGTTAAACAAAAGGAAAATGCGGAGCGCAAAACAAAAACACGTCTGGTCACTACGAAAGAGAACGAACGAATTAGGGTATTCATCGTGCGACGTATTCAACGACTGTAAATAAATTTGTTTCTCAACTCATAAAAAGGTTTTCGTCTCGAAAAAACAAAATATTATCAGAAATAGTCGATTTTTACTCGATAAAATTAACCTTTTTCTGCCCGCTGTGGACCAAAATTTTTTTTTTGTATGGTTCAGTTTTTTTTAAGAATTTTTAAACTCTTTGTGGTGGCGGAAGGCGGCGGGTCGAAATTGTAGTGTGATATCACATGAGTCTGGAAACAAAAGTTGGTTGCTCTAGCTTTTATAGTCTCTGAGATCCAGGCGACAAACAAGACAGACAGACATGGCTCTATCGACTCGGCTATTGATGCTGATCAAGAATATATATACTTTATGGGGTCGGAAAAGTTTCCTTCTCTGCGTTACACATATCCACTTTTACCACAAATCTAATATACCCCTTAACTCTTTTTGAATACGGGTATAAAAATGTTAAATTTGATCCAAAGGTGTGGTTTTTTTTTAAATGATAGCCAGAGTATGTGGCATTGTTTCTATATAAAAGTTTTTACTTCTCTATAAGTTCCACATAAATTAAAAATTAATCCAAAAAAATCTCATATTTGGTCTACAAATGTGTTTGAAAATTTTAAATATTTAATTGTTTTGAAAAGCTAACAGTAACATTATTAAGAAAAAAATAAGTAGTTTTCAAATCACCCGATGAGGAGTAAAGTTATGACTCTTTAAACTTGAAACAAAGAAGTCAAAAAATACTTTTAATGCCTGTAACTTAAAAACGCAATATGATGGAAAAATATGGGGATCATATTTGAAATCAGCGACCTCAAATTATCAAAAACCTTTAATCAACACATGGTTCAGTAATAGTTGTTTAAATAAAAAAGAAAAGAAAAAATATTAGTTACAAGTACATTATAATATTTATAACTTTCTTTTTGGACTACCGTTTGGAATGAAATAAATATTATTTCATTTAAAATATTTTTAACTAAATGTTTTTTGACCAAAACTGTGATTTTTTTGCCTTTTTTTTGTATTAGTTTTTAAACAAGTAATCGATATCACTCAATCTGTTGTTAAAGGCACGGCTTAAAGACAGTATTGTTGGCGAGTTATGGATTTTTTTTTAGCACTATGTGTAAGGGAAGTGACTTAATTTTGGAAACGCGAAAACTCGAACTGATAGTAAAAAACCAAGAACAGGGTTGGATTCAGCGTCCCCGATTACCTTAAAAACAACATTCAGTTTATAACACTACTCGACAAAATTGAACTTTTTATTTAGGCTGTGAACCAAAACTACTTTTTCTGATAGATTTCGGCATTTAAAAATTTTTTTTGTACTTTATTATTTTTTTTATAGTGTCATTTTTTTTTAAGAATTTTTTTAATCTGGTATTTTTTTCATGTTTTTTTTCAGAGGTAGTGCTTCTATTTTTCACATAACTAAAGTATCTTATATCTAGTTGCATAGAACTTTGCAGTTCTGAAAAGCTGACAAATGCAGCTATCCGACCCAGACCCTTTCTATCTGCAGCTTAACGCTTGAAAAGTATTAAGCTTTCTAATTCAAATTTCATAATTTTTTGCGGTATTTTTGACTTTAAAAACTTGGGAAAATAGAAGCACTACCTCTGAAAAGAAACATTGAAAAAATACCAAATTTTAAAAATTTCTTTAAAAAAAAGCTACATTATAAAAAAAAAACCATAATTGTTTAAAAATTTTAAACCCCGAAATCTATAAGAAAACGTTATTTTGGGCAACAGCCTAATTCTAGTGTTGACTAGGTTATTCATTGTACCGACGGCAATACAAAGAATATTGCTTATCACAAAGCATTGCAATAAATAAAATATGTTATTACATCAAAATTATCATTCCTAAAAATTCAATTCGTAAGCAGCGAAGCGCGCGGGTCTGCTAATTCGACATAAATCATAAGCTCAGAAATTTATATACTGACTGAGTACGGGTTCAAAAAAGCGACTCACGTTCCTTCTCGTTTTTTTCTAGGCAGAACTTTTTTGATGAATTTTTATACCCGTACTCAAAAAAGAGTTAAGGGGTATATTAGATTTGTGGTAAAAGTGGATGTGTGTAACGCAGAGAAGGAACATTTTCCGACCCCATAAAGTATATATATTCTTGATCAGCATCAATAGCCGAGTCGATAGAGCCATGTCTGTCTGTCCGTCCGTCCGTCCGTCTTGTTGAGCGCCTGGATCTCAGAGACTATAAGAGTTAGGGTAACCAAAGTTGGTTTCCAAACTGATGTGATATCACACTGCTACAAGTGTATTTCTAAATTTAGCCCCGCCCCCTTCCGCCACCACAAAAGACGAAAGTCTGTGGCAGGCACAATTTTAAAGATACGATAAAACTAAAAACGCAGTATCGTAGAGAATGACCATATCTATTAGATTGCTGAATCTGAATCAGATCGGATCATAAATATAGCCAGAATGAAGAAATTAATTTTCAGCTGCTTCCCCCGCCCCTTCCAGCAAGAAAACAACCACTCATTCTCTTTCTCGCTCGCACACTTTGCCGCGTTCAGTGCGCGAGCAACCCCTAGCGGAGGAGATGTAGAATCTAAATGGTATATGTATAATCTACATGTTAGATGTAAAATATACATTTTAGATGTAGATAACAGATGTAGCAAAAAAATGTAAAATGTAAATGTCGGGTCAAGCAGCCTAAATATGATTTAATTATGTTCATTATTTGCACTGTACCAATCATTGTTAATCAGCCTATGTTATGCACGGCAGCGGCCGCTCTTTCATTTTATCCCGCCTTCTTCGCTTTGTTGTTGCAGTTGCAGCATCTAAGCTCTCGCGTTCCATATGACGTTTGTGCTCGGCTAAGCATCTGCCCCGATCTGCTCTCCTTTCATCGCTCGTTTTCGCTCTCTTTAACACTTGCTGCATAGGGCGCTGGCAAGTCGGCCCATTTGCCCTTGTAGCCAGTTGAGAGATAATCTTCGTATCAATCGCATCGCTTTATTATATCGGTCATACTAACGACTACTTTAATTACCAATACAAAATAAATTGTGCATTTCCCATTGAAACGCTAGACCTTTTTCTTAAAATCAAACGAGTTTCAACGGCTATTAAAAACTCTTAATAGCCAAACATTTGGTGACCCCGACGTGATTGTGCATTAGTTAATATATTCGTGCAATCACAAACTACAATTAAGCATTCAAACATTGCCATATATTGCCGGTTGTTCGTTATTGTCGTTTGCCCGCGGCTTCAAGTGTCACCGACCACATATATATACACCAGCCGCTCTTGCATATAAGCATATACGTTTTGTTTGCGGTGCTCTTTCCCGTCACTTGCGCGCGGTACTCTTTGTTTTTCATCTTCCCGCTAGAAACGTTTTTCTAACGCCGTCGCTGCTATGGAGTTGGATGGTTCAAACGGCAGTGTAACTACCGCTGCGGAAAACAGGGTAATTTTTCTGAAGCGGAAGGCATCGGAATTGTGCGAAGGCCTCAAAAGATTGAGTGCCACTTGGGAGAATGAATTATCGGCTTGCGACTACTATATGCTCGTGGTAAGGTTGGAGGAGATCGAGGAGCTGCAGGGCACGTTCAAAACCGTGCAGAACGAGCTCGAAGAATTGGGTTGTCGAGAATTTAGCAGTGGATTATAGCATTGAGCGTTAAGAACGGAGAAATTTGACCGAGCTATTACATAGTGAGAAAGAGAAGAGGGAGAACCAACTTCTCGAAATTTTTTATAAAGTCTTGATTTTAAGTTTTTTAGACTGGATAACTCTTTGGTAAACCAAGGAGGCTTTTCAGATCTAACCGGACAAGAAAGTGGGACACAAGAATCAAAAAATGTGTCAAGTACATTGTAAAAAATGTTTGTGCCTTTCACAACGTCAGTGCACAAGTACAGAGCGGACCAATCAAAATCCCTAATAAGGTTATTAAGCTTCGTAAACTCGGCTTTACGAAAGCAGCGGACACGTTCAGATAGCCTACCCATTCGATCCAATTCAGTAGGGCCAATATCGACTGACACTTCGAATGTAGGATGGTAGGAGTCTTCAGGTATACTGAGCGGAAGGGCTCGGGTTAACAACGCTATGGTCGGATCCGAGACAAAGCACAGATCAAGAAATCGACCCAAGGAATTTTTCACATGGTTGACTTGAGACAGGGATAGATCTAGCAAGCCGTCGATAAAGTCATGTCGTGACATGGGCACAAGGTTATTAGACTCGTTTACCGAAGACCAAACAGTACCTGGCAAATTGAAATCACCAAGAACTATTATATGGTCTTTATCTGATAGCGAGGAAGAAACAGTTTTTAAAGCGGACAGGTGATACTCGTATATTAAGTTATCCGAGGAAGGTGGAATATACGAGCAAGCAATGAAGATGGAAAAGCCTGGGAGAATCAGTTTTACGCACAGGAATTCCAGGTTTTGTTGAACCTGGACCATGAAATGTTCCGACGTGAAGTTTGAGTCCACTGCAATAAGGACCCCACCTCCCCGTCGAGACAAACGGTCATTTCTAAAAATTGTGTACCGACCTGCCAAAACTTCGGAACTAAGGATGTCCGGCTTTAACCAGGTCTCGGTGAACACAATAACGTGGGATGAGAATGCGAGACTCTCAGAGTGCTGAGCTTACTACGCAAGCCTCTAGCATTCTGGTAGGTAACTACAAGAGAGGAAGTTAGTTTTTTGGATGGGTGGAAGTAGAGGTGGAAGATGAGGATGGAGATGGAGCACTGGTCTGAATGCTAGGAAGAGTAATGGGGGGCCTATTCTTTTTCTTAGCCTTAAACTCTTTAACCACCAAATGCTCTGGCCAAAACTTGGCGGAACAAATGGTTTCAAATTGAGTTGAGGAGACGCTTATCTTGAAGGAAGATATCTCCCTGGCGTAAGAAAAGTTAAATTTTTCCACCTTTAAGCCGACGGCTTTTATTTTGCTTTGTATAAAGCGGTCACATCATTGGATGTGAGGTCAGGGGCTAGCCGCGAGACAAAAACTTGTCGCTTTGGTGGGACTCCTACCAGTGGTTTTGGCACCACAGGCCTAGTACCTGTGATGTCAGTATCCGGTGGTCCTGGACATCTATTAGCTGGTGGGAGCGAAGCTGAGGGGATAGTTAAGGGTGCGGACTCGATGGACTCGATGCGTCTCCGAAGTGACGCATTCGGCTCCCGAATCTGCATCACCAGCAGCGATCGTTGCCCTTGGAGTAGCAAAAGTAATCAACTGCTGCACTAAGGGGGTGGTCGGAGTAAGTTTTTCAGATGCCGGCGGACATGAGGCAGTCGGCACTTGCTTAAAAGTCCCGCGGAGTAGACTTCTTGCGCCTCGGAGACTCAGCCAGCAGCTGTAAACTGCTGAACTGAGTGTCCATGGCCAAGAGCCGATCATATTGCTGTTTAAAGCCTACGATCAGCTCTTTGAAGCCACTCCGCGTCTGCCTCATGAACGAACGCATGTCGTTTTCCACAGCACGGCATTCCTCACAACTATAATGCAGGCCGTTTTTTTGTGAAATGGCGTCTCCTACACGGCCCGAGACCCCTACACATTTTGCGTGCACTACGCTTTCGCAAAGCCAGCAGGGGATATGGGTGATCTGCTTCTTGCAGGTTTTTTTGGCACAGACAACAGAATATTCCATATTATGTCTTTTATTTTTTTTACTTCGGAAAAAAAGTTCAAAACAAATAGCAATCAGACCACTGTGCAGAGGAAATGCTTAGAGCAATGCTTAAAGCGAAATCGGTAAAAGATGAGAGAGGAGAGTGGTTGCAGCAACAGCTTATAAGTGAGAGCGTTACTACACAAAAAGTTACAAGAGCGAGAGCGAAAGAACAGTTATTGAGAGGTAGGTGATAGAGAGAATGATAGACGGCAGTAACTACGACAAAAGAGCGGCTAAATGTAATGAGAGGGCGTACTTACGAAAAGCAACAACACAAACACACGAATAACCGACGCACAAAATTAATTAAATAAGTTGTGTTTTTACACAATTATTAGGCAAGCACCCGCGGTAAAAGTTGATTTTAGTGTAAGTTAGTTAGAAAGTTAAATTATAGATCAAAAACACCGGCTGTTTAAGTTAAACAAAAGGAAAATGCGGAGCGCAAAACAAAAACACGTCTGGTCACTACGAAAGAGAACGAACGAATTAGGGTATTCATCGTGCGACGTATTCAACGACTGTAAATAAATTTGTTTCTCAACTCATAAAAAGGTTTTCGTCTCGAAAAAACAAAATATTATCAGAAATAGTCGATTTTTACTCGATAAAATTAACCTTTTTCTGCCCGCTGTGGACCAAAATTTTTTTTTTGTATGGTTTAGTTTTTTTTAAGAATTTTTAAACTCTTTGTGGTGGCGGAAGGCGGCGGGTCGAAATTGTAGTGTGATATCACATGAGTCTGGAAACAAAAGTTGGTTGCTCTAGCTTTTATAGTCTCTGAGATCCAGGCGACAAACAAGACAGACAGACATGGCTCTATCGACTCGGCTATTGATGCTGATCAAGAATATATATACTTTATGGGGTCGGAAAAGTTTCCTTCTCTGCGTTACACATATCCACTTTTACCACAAATCTAATATACCCCTTAACTCTTTTTGAATACGGGTATAAAAATGTTAAATTTGATCCAAAGGTGTGTGTTTGAAAGCCTATTTCATTTCGTTTCTTCACAATGTGGTTTTTTTTTAAATGATAGCCAGAGTATGTGGCATTGTTTCTATATAAAAGTTTTTACTTCTCTATAAGTTCCACATAAATTAAAAATTAATCCAAAAAAATCTCATATTTGGTCTACAAATGTGTTTGAAAATTTTAAATATTTAATTGTTTTGAAAAGCTAACAGTAACATTATTAAGAAAAAAATAAGTAGTTTTCAAATCACCCGATGAGGAGTAAAGTTATGACTCTTTAAACTTGAAACAAAGAAGTCAAAAATACTTTTAATGCCTGTAACTTAAAAACGCAATATGATGGAAAAATATGGGGATCATATTTGAAATCAGCGACCTCAAATTATCAAAAACCTTTAATCAACACATGGTTCAGTAATAGTTGTTTAAATAAAAAAGAAAAGAAAAAATATTAGTTACAAGTACATTATAATATTTATAACTTTCTTTTTGGACTACCGTTTGGAATGAAATAAATATTATTTCATTTAAAATATTTTTAACTAAATGTTTTTTGACCAAAACTGTGATTTTTTTGCCTTTTTTTGTATTAGTTTTTAAACAAGTAATCGATATCACTCAATCTGTTGTTAAAGGCACGGCTTAAAGACAGTATTGTTGGCGAGTTATGGATTTTTTTTAGCACTATGTGTAAGGGAAGTGACTTAATTTTGGAAACGCGAAAACTCGAACTGATAGTAAAAAACCAAGAACAGGGTTGGATTCAGCGTCCCCGATTACCTTAAAAACAACATTCAGTTTATAACACTACTCGACAAAATTGAACTTTTTATTTAGGCTGTGAACCAAAACTACTTTTTCTGATAGATTTCGGCATTTAAAAATTTTTTTTTGTACTTTATTATTTTTTTTATAGTGTCATTTTTTTTTAAGAATTTTTTTAATCTGGTATTTTTTTTCATGTGTTTTTTTCAGAGGTAGTGCTTCTATTTTTCACATAACTAAAGTATCTTATATCTAGTTGCATAGAACTTTGCAGTTCTGAAAAGCTGACAAATGCAGCTATCCGACCCAGACCCTTTCTATCTGCAGCTTAACGCTTGAAAAGTATTAAGCTTTCTAATTCAAATTTCATAATTTTTTGCGGTATTTTTGACTTTAAAAACTTGGGAAAATAGAAGCACTACCTCTGAAAAGAAACATTGAAAAAATACCAAATTTTAAAAATTTCTTAAAAAAAAGCTACATTATAAAAAAAAACCATAATTGTTTAAAAATTTTAAACCCCGAAATCTATAAGAAAACGTTATTTTGGGCAACAGCCTAATTCTAGTGTTGACTAGGTTATTCATTGTACCGACGGCAATACAAAGAATATTGCTTATCACAAAGCATTGCAATAAATAAAATATGTTATTACATCAAAATTATCATTCCTAAAAATTCAATTCGTAAGCAGCGAAGCGCGCGGGTCTGCTAATTCGACATAAATCATAAGCTCAGAAATTTATATACTGACTGAGTACGGGTTCAAAAAAGCGACTCACGTTCCTTCTCGTTTTTTTCTAGGCAGAACTTTTTTGATGAATTTTTTATACCCGTACTCAAAAAAGAGTTAAGGGGTATATTAGATTTGTGGTAAAAGTGGATGTGTGTAACGCAGAGAAGGAACATTTTCCGACCCCATAAAGTATATATATTCTTGATCAGCATCAATAGCCGAGTCGATAGAGCCATGTCTGTCTGTCCGTCCGTCCGTCCGTCTTGTTGAGCGCCTGGATCTCAGAGACTATAAGAGTTAGGGTAACCAAAGTTGGTTTCCAAACTGATGTGATATCACACTGCTACAAGTGTATTTCTAAATTTAGCCCCGCCCCCTTCCGCCACCACAAAAGACGAAAGTCTGTGGCAGGCACAATTTTAAAGATACGATAAAACTAAAAACGCAGTATCGTAGAGAATGACCATATCTATTAGATTGCTGAATCTGAATCAGATCGGATCATAAATATAGCCAGAATGAAGAAATTAATTTTCAGCTGCTTCCCCCTTCCAGCAAGAAAACAACCACTCATTCTCTTTCTCGCTCGCACACTTTGCCGCGATCAGTACGCGAGCAACCCCTAGCGGAGGAGATGTAGAATCTAAATGGTACATGTATAATCTACATGTTAGATGTAAAATATACATTTTAGATGTAGATAACAGATGTAGCAAAAAAATGTAAAATGTAAATGTCGGGTCAAGCAGCCTAAATATGATTTAATTATGTTCATTATTTGCACTGTACCAATCATTGTTAATCAGCCTATGTTATGCACGGCAGCGGCCGCTCTTTCATTTTATCCCGCCTTCTTCGCTTTGTTGTTGCAGTTGCAGCATCTAAGCTCTCGCGTTCCATATGACGTTTGTGCTCGGCTAAGCATCTGCCCCGATCTGCTCTCCTTTCATCGCTCGTTTTCGCTCTCTTTAACACTTGCTGCATAGGGCGCTGGCAAGTCGGCCCATTTGCCCTTGTAGCCAGTTGAGAGATAATCTTCGTATCAATCGCATCGCTTTATTATATCGGTCATACTAACGCCTACTTTAATTACCAATACAAAATAAATTGTACATTTCCCATTAAAACGCTAGACCTTTTTCTTAAAATCAAACGAGTTTCAACGGCTATTAAAAACTCTTAATAGCCAAACATTTGGTGACCCCGACGTGATTGTGCATTAGTTAATATATTCGTGCAATCACAAACTACAATTAAGCATTCAAACATTGCCATATATTGCCGGTTGTTCGTTATTGTCGTTTGCCCGCGGCTTCAAGTGTCACCGACCACATATATATACACCAGCCGCTCTTGCATATAAGCATATACGTTTTGTTTGCGGTGCTCTTTCCCGTCACTTGCGCGCGGTACTCTTTGTTTTTCATCTTCCCGCTAGAAACGTTTTTCTAACGCCGTCGCTGCTATGGAGTTGGATGGTTCAAACGGCAGTGTAACTACCGCTGCGGAAAACAGGGTGATTTTTCTGAAGCGGAAGGCATCGGAATTGTGCGAAGGCCTCAAAAGATTGAGTGCCACTTGGGAGAATGAATTATCGGCTTGCGACTACTATATGCTCGTGGTAAGGTTGGAGGAGATCGAGGAGCTGCAGGGCACGTTCAAAACCGTGCAGAACGAGCTCGAAGAATTGGGTTGTCGAGAATTTAGCAGTGGATTGCGCGACAAGTTTCAAACACTTTTCCGAGAGTTGAAGCCGTCAATTTGTCGTGAAATTGCCAGGACTAGCGATCAGATGCCTTCTCATTCCACGTTGGCTGGAACAAATGCAACTGCTGGATTTGCCTGTTCGCAGCCTCCACCTCGTCGTGGACAGTCCCTGCCGCCTTTGCAATTGCCAACGTTTGGCGGATGGTATGCAAACTGGTCAGATTTTTATTCTATGTTTGTTACCATTATTGACAATCATCCGGACCTATCCAATATTGAAAAGTTCCAGCATCTGCGATCTTGCTTGCGTGATTCGGCGTTGGAGACAATTCGATCGTTAGAACTCTCGGATGGCAACTATAACATGGCATTAGAATTTTTGGAAAAGAGATTTAATAATCGACGGTTGGTCTTTCAGGCACACATTACTGAGATCCTGGGGCTCCAGGCTGTGGAGAATGGGTCAGTGGCTATGCTTCGGGAGATTTCGGACAAGTTCAACTCTCATATGCGGGCGTTGCAGACTTTGGGTACTCCTGAGCAGATCGCTGGATGCATAATCGTGCAGGTGCTTCTACGGAAACTGGATCCAGCAAGTCAAGCAAAGTGGGAGGAAACTTTAGAAGATACAGCCTTCGTCAATCTCATTCCTTCGTGGGAATCTATGGCCTCGTTCTTGGAACAGCGATGCAGGACATTGGAAACCGTGGATTTCGTTATGGCAACTTATGCGCCGAGCAGTCAGGTGGGAAGAAGTACAAAAACTAACCCTTCTAGGTCCGCACTTGTTGCCACAAGTCACAGCTCATCGGGATGCGCTCTTTGCAGTGAAACTGCTCACGAAATCCATTATTGCTCGAAGTTCAAGGCCCCGTCCCCTGCGAATCGCCTTAAGGAAGTCAGGAGACTCTCTCTATGCTTAAACTGTCTCAAAGCAGGTCATCGGGTGACTACATGCAGCTCGAGCAGCTGTCGTATCTGCGGGCGCAGTCACCACACTCTTTTGCACTTCGGTAATCCTGAAGCTACTGCAGTCCAAACTCAATCAGTGGCACTTGAAACTATATCTCCGTCTGTGCCGTCTAATCTCAGCACTCAAACATCTACTTCAGCACCCACGTTGTCTCATAATGCCACTGCACTTTCTACTTCGTCGTCTACCTCTGCTGCTCTTATTACCCAAGGTTTCAGTAATGATGTTGTTCTGTTAGCCACGGCAACAGTCTTGGTTAAAAATCGTTCAGGAGTCCTCGTTCCCTGCCGAGCTTTGCTTGATTCCGGCTCTCAGCTCCACCTAATAACCTCTCGTTTTGCAAATCAGCTTCAGCTTCAAAAAATATAATCATCGACTGCAGTATCTGGAATAGGTGATTCAAACTTCGTCACGGATGGATTTTCGGTCAACATTAGCCTGCACTCTCGCTCGACGGACTACTCAACTCTCATCACTGCTGTTGTAGCCTCTAACATAACCGATCGTCAACCAAGTTACGGAATAGACACTCACGACTGGAACATTCCAGCAAACCTACCTCTTGCAGATCCAGAGTTTCATAGACCTCAGCGTGTCGATCTTTTAATTGGCGCCAGTCT
This sequence comes from Drosophila tristis, assembly GCA_018150885.1. Lineage (NCBI taxonomy): Eukaryota > Metazoa > Arthropoda > Insecta > Diptera > Drosophilidae > Drosophila > Drosophila tristis. The sequence continues at coordinate 120,321 of JAECWT010000181.1, forward strand.
GTTCTACGAGCTTCTTTGTGTTGGTCAGGTCAAATTACTGCCAGGACTGCCATCAATTCAGAAAACTCGTTTGGGATGGGTCGTGTCTGGAGGTTATTCTCCGGTAAATAGATCTTCTTTGATTGTGTCGCGTGCTCCGGCCGCAGTTGCTGACAATAGTAACCTAGAAGAGCGACTTGAGGTACTGCTTCGACGGTTTTGGGAGGTAGAGAATTGCATGGAACCTATTGTAAAGTCTACGAAAGAAGAGCTAGATTGTGAGGCTCACTTTGTTCAACATTTCCATCGATTACAAACTGGCGATTATTGTGTTCGGCTGCCAGCTAAATATAACTTGGATCTCTTGGGGGAATCTTATCAACAAGCTCAACGTAGATTCTTATCTCTTGAGCGGAGGTTAGATCGTCGCCCTGATGTGAAATCTCAGTATGCTGCTTTCATAAAAGAGTACCTTGATCTAGGTCATATGTCTTTGGTTCCTGCCGAGTCAATCAGCTGCTGTCGCTACTTTTTGCCTCATCATTGCGTCACAAAGGAAGATAGCTCGACAACCAAGCTGAGGGTCGTTTTCGATGGATCCGCAGCAACTTCATCCGGTTATTCCCTGAACGACGTCTTAATGGCCGGTCCTGTAATCCAACCCAAGCTTTTCCATATTCTCACTCGATTTCGGTCATATGCAGTTGCGATAACGGGAGATATTTGCAAGATGTACCTGTGTGTAAGGGGTCACCCGAGGATAGTAACTTGCAGTGTATTCTGTGGAGGAATTCCATGCAAGAGGATTTGCGTGTGTTTAAGCTGGACACCGTTACTTATGGGACGAAGCCTGCCTCATATTTATCAGTGCGGGCGATGCATCAGCTGGCAATGGATGAGCAGGTAGCGTTTCCTGTTGGGGCTGAGATTCTTTGCCGGGACTTTTACGTCGATGACTTGATATCTGGAGCCAGCTCTCAGGATGAGGCTATCCACATTCGTGAGCAAACCACTGGAATTTTGTCGAGAGGTCAGTTCCGGTTGAGGAAATGGTGTTCGAACGTGCCTGCTGTGCTCGATGGAGTTCCGGAACAGGACAAGGAAACCTTTTTAAAGTTCGACGATGGCAGCAATTTCACCAAAACTTTAGGACTTGCCTGGGATCCGGTTTCTGATCAGCTTTTATTCTCGTTTTCGGCCCTACAGTCATCTTCGCGTCCCTGCAGGCGTTCCGTTTTGTCAACAATAGCTCGGTTCTACGATCCCCTCGGACTAGCTGGGCCTATCATTACAAAATCAAAAATCTTTCTCCAGCAGTTGTGTAAAGAGAAGTTATCCTGGGATGAAAGCTTGCCATCCGCACTCAACACCTCGTGGCAGGAAATATGCAGTAGTTTTGGCCAGATTCGGCGTTATGAATTTCCTCGGCTTGTGCTCATTCCGAACTCTGAGTTAGAAATTCATGGATTTTGCGACGCGAGCATAGAGGCTTATGGTGCCTGCATTTATGTTGTGTCGAAGGGTCAGCGATCCAGTCACTTACTTTGCGCAAAATCTCGTGTTGCTCCATTGAAAACACTAACCATACCAAAGCTGGAGCTTTGTGGAGCGGAATTGCTAGCTAGGCTCATATCTGAGGTAGCAGGAATGAGTGTCTTCAAAGGAAGGTGCTACTGTTCATGTGATTCGGCTGTTGCGCTCTCTTGGATTCGGGACGAGCCATCCCGATTCAATATATTTGTCGCAAATAGAGTGGCAACGATACAGGAACTGACTGAAAAAATGGAATGGCATCATGTTCCCACAGCCTTGAACCCGGCCGACATTCTTTCACGAGGAGCTCTACCAATCGAGTTGAGTGAGTCACCCCTTTGGGCTCATGGACCTCCCTTTCTTTGCGGCTCTTCAGATGACTGGCCAGCTACGGTGTTGCCTGATAAGCCAACCCTGGAGCTGCGTCGTAAGGTTTTCTTGGCCAAATCACCTTACTTGGACATTGTAGCCAAATCCAAGTATGCGAACTCATTCGCTTCTTTGCAACGCGTTTTTGGCTACATTCACAAATTTTGCAACCGGATTCGGCGCCCTGGACTCACCGTCTCTGACATTGAACGTGGAACCCAGCTCTTGGTGCGGCTGGTCCAGCGTACGCAGCTCTGGGAAGACATGAAGTCACTGCGCTCTAGGGGAGTGGTCGCCTTATCCAGCTCACTTTCATCATTGTGCCCTTTCATGGATCATTTTGGACTCCTCAGAGTTGATGGTCGGCTGAAGAATTCTTCGTTGGATTTTGATGGCCGTCATCCCATCATCTTGCCCAGCAGCCATCCGCTTACTCTTGCAATAATCTCTCACTTTCATGAGCGGAATCTACACGCCGGTCCTCGAGCTCTACTGGGATTAATTCGATCCCAATATTGGCCTATTGGGGGGAGAAAGACAGTTAACAAGGCCGTAAACAAGTGCGTGAGATGTTTTCGAACGAAACCTAGAATATTGGAGCACATCATGGCGGATCTTCCAAAAGAGCGCCTAGACGGTTCTCACGCCTTTGAGATCACAGGCGTAGACTTTTGTGGCCCGTTTTTCTACAAGCCGGAGGCACGCAACAAGGCTCCAATCAAGTGCTACGTCTGCGTCCTCATTTGTTTCGCGACCAAGGCCGTTCATCTGGAGCTGATCAAGGATCTATCGACAGTTTCTTTTCTCCACGGCCTAAAGCGCTTTATATGCACCAGACGAAAGCCACGGCAAATTTGGTCAGACAACGCAACCAATTTTGTCGGTGCAAGGAACGAGCTCGTGGAGCTAAGACGCCTGTTTCTTAGCGACGATCATCAGAAGGCGGTTCTGGATTTCTGTTTGGTTGAGTCCATTGATTGGCACTTCATCCCGCCGCGCTCGACTCACTTTGGTGGCCTATGGAAAGCCGCAGTGAAGACGGCCAAGTACCACTTCTAGCGAGCGATAGCCAATTCGGTTCTTGGATTTGACGAGCTGCGGACGCTGTTATGCCACATCACGGCAGTCATTAATTCAAGACCTTTAGTTCCCATTTCAGAGAGTCCTGCCGATCTTGACGTCTTAACTCCAGCACATTTCTTGAATGGCGGCCCTCCTGCTTCATTCACTGAGCCTGACGTCACGAAGCTAAACTTCGATCGCCTTGACGCCTGCCAGCGCGTTTCTTACCTTCAACAGCTCTTTTGGTCCCGGTGGAAGGAGGAGTACATCACGTCACTGCAGCAGCGCTCAAAGTGGCGAACTCAGAAGCCGAGTTTAGCAGTCAAAGACCTGGTCCTCGTCAAGGATGAAAATCTACCTCCCATGAAGTGGCCACTAGCGAGGGTGGTCGAACTACTACCTGGAAGAGATGGCGTCGCCCGAGTCGCTGTGCTGAGGACTGCAACTGGAATCACCAAGCGAGCCGTCTGCTTCCCCTTAAAGATGCTGTTGAAAGTCAGGCTTCCAACGGGGGGAGTATGTCGGGTCAAGCAGCCTAAATATGATTTAATTATGTTCATTATTTGCACTGTACCAATCATTGTTAATCAGCCTATGTTATGCACGGCAGCGGCCGCTCTTTCATTTTATCCCGCCTTCTTCGCTTTGTTGTTGCAGTTGCAGCATCTAAGCTCTCGCGTTCCATATGACGTTTGTGCTCGGCTAAGCATCTGCCCCGATCTGCTCTCCTTTCATCGCTCGTTTTCGCTCTCTTTAACACTTGCTGCATAGGGCGCTGGCAAGTCGGCCCATTTGCCCTTGTAGCCAGTTGAGAGATAATCTTCGTATCAATCGCATCGCTTTATTATATCGGTCATACTAACGCCTACTTTAATTACCAATACAAAATAAATTGTACATTTCCCATTGAAACGCTAGACCTTTTTCTTAAAATCAAACGAGTTTCAACGGCTATTAAAAACTCTTAATAGCCAAACATTTGGTGACCCCGACGTGATTGTGCATTAGTTAATATATTCGTGCAATCACAAACTACAATTAAGCATTCAAACATTGCCATATATTGCCGGTTGTTCGTTATTGTCGTTTGCCCGCGGCTTCAAGTGTCACCGACCACATATATATACACCAGCCGCTCTTGCATATAAGCATATACGTTTTGTTTGCGGTGCTCTTTCCCGTCACTTGCGCGCGGTACTCTTTGTTTTTCATCTTCCCGCTAGAAACGTTTTTCTAACGCCGTCGCTGCTATGGAGTTGGATGGTTCAAACGGCAGTGTAACTACCGCTGCGGAAAACAGGGTGATTTTTCTGAAGCGGAAGGCATCGGAATTGTGCGAAGGCCTCAAAAGATTGAGTGCCACTTGGGAGAATGAATTATCGGCTTGCGACTACTATATGCTCGTGGTAAGGTTGGAGGAGATCGAGGAGCTGCAGGGCACGTTCAAAACCGTGCAGAACGAGCTCGAAGAATTGGATTGTCGAGAATTTAGCAGTGGATTGCGCGACAAGTTTCAAACACTTTTCCGAGAGTTGAAGACATCAATTTCTCGTGAAATTGCCAGGACTAGCGATCAGATGCCTTCTCATTCCACGTTGGCTGGAACAAATGCAACTGCTGGATTTGCCTGTTCGCAGCCTCCACCTCGCCGTGGACAGTCCCTGCCGCCTTTGTAATTGCCAACGTTTGGCGGAGGGTATGCAAACTGGTCAGATTTCTATTCTATGTTTGTTACCATTATTGACAATCATCCGGACCTATCCAATATTGAAAAGTTCCAGCATCTGCGATCTTGCTTGCGTGATTCGGCGTTGGAGACAATTCGATCGTTAGAACTGTCGGATGGCAACTATAACATGGCATTAGAATTATTGGAAAAGAGATTTAATAATCGACGGTTGGTCTTTCAGGCACACATTACTGAGATCCTGGGGCTCCAGGCTGTGGAGAATGGGTCAGTGGCTATGCTTCGGGAGATTTCGGACAAGTTCAACTCTCATATGCGGGCGTTGCAGACTTTGGGTACTCCTGAGCAGATCGCTGGATGCATAATCGTGCAGGTGCTTCTACGGAAACTGGATCCAGCAAGTCAAGCAAAGTGGGAGGAAACTTTAGAAGATACAGCCTTCGTCAATCTCATTCCTTCGTGGGAATCTATGGCCTCGTTCTTGGAACAGCGATGCAGGACATTGGAAACCGTGGATTTCGTTATGGCAACTTATGCGCCGAGCAGTCAGGTGGGAAGAAGTACAAAAACTAACCCTTCTAGATCCGCACTTGTTGCCACAAGTCACAGCTCATCGGGATGCGCTCTTTGCAGTGAAACTGCTCACGAAATCCATTATTGCTCGAAGTTCAAGGCCCCGTCCCCTGCGAATCGCCTTAAGGAAGTCAGGAGACTCTCTCTATGCTTAAACTGTCTCAAAGCAGGTCATCGGGTGACTACATGCAGCTCGAGCAGCTGTCGTATCTGCGGGCGCAGGCACCACACTCTTTTGCACTTCGGTAATCCTGAAGCTACTGCAGTCCAAACTCAATCAGTGGCACTTGAAACTATATCTCCGTCTGTGCCGTCTAATCTCAGCACTCAAACATCTACTTCAGCATCCACGTTGTCTCATAATGCCACTGCACCTTCTACTTCGTCGTCTACCTCTGCTGCTCTTATTACCCAAGGTTTCAGTAATGATGTTGTTCTGTTAGCCACGGCAACAGTCTTGGTTAAAAATCGTTCAGGAGTCCTCGTTCCCTGCCGAGCTTTGCTTGATTCCGGCTCTCAGCTCCACCTAATAACCTCTCGTTTTGCAAATCAGCTTCAGCTTCGAAAAATATAATCATCGACTGCAGTATCTGGAATAGGTGATTCAAACTTCGTCACGGATGGATTTTCGGTCAACATTAGCCTGCACTCTCGCTCGACGGACTACTCAACTCTCATCACTGCTGTTGTAGCCTCTAACATAACCGATCGTCAACCAAGTTACGGAATAGACACTCACGACTGGAACATTCCAGCAAACCTACCTCTTGCAGATCCAGAGTTTCATAGACCTCAGCGTGTCGATCTTTTAATTGGCGCCAGTCTGTTCTACGAGCTTCTTTGTGTTGGTCAGGTCAAATTACTGCCAGGATTGCCATCAATTCAGAAAACTCGTTTGGGATGGGTCGTGTCTGGAGGTTATTCTCCGGTAAATAGATCTTCTTTGATTGTGTCGCGTGCTCCGGCCGCAGTTGCTGACAATAGTAACCTAGAAGAGCGACTTGAGGTACTGCTTCGACGGTTTTGGGAGGTAGAGAATTGCATGGAACCTATTGTAAAGTCTACGAAAGAAGAGCTAGATTGTGAGGCTCACTTTGTTCAACATTTCCATCGATTACAAACTGGCGATTATTGTGTTCGGCTGCCAGCTAAATATAACTTGGATCTCTTGGGGGAATCTTATCAACAAGCTCAACGTAGATTCTTATCTCTTGAGCGGAGGTTAGATCGTCGCCCTGATGTGAAATCTCAGTATGCTGCTTTCATAAAAGAGTACCTTGATCTAGGTCATATGTCTTTGGTTCCTGCCGAGTCAATCAGCTGCTGTCGCTACTTTTTGCCTCATCATTGCGTCACAAAGGAAGATAGCTCGACAACCAAGCTGAGGGTCGTTTTCGATGGATCCGCAGCAACTTCATCCGGTTATTCCCTGAACGACGTCTTAATGGCCGGTCCTGTAATCCAACCCAAGCTTTTCCATATTCTCACTCGATTTCGGTCATATGCAGTTGCGATAACGGGAGATATTTGCAAGATGTACCGGTGTGTAAGGGCTCACCCGAGGATAGTAACTTGCAGTGTATTCTGTGGAGGAATTCCATGCAAGAGGATTTGCGTGTGTTTAAGCTGGACACCGTTACTTATGGGACGAAGCCTGCCTCATATTTATCAGTGCGGGCGATGCATCAGCTGGCAATGGATGAGCAGGTAGCGTTTCCTGTTGGGGCTGAGATTCTTTGCCGGGACTTTTACGTCGATGACTTGATATCTGGAGCCAGCTCTCAGGATGAGGCTATCCACATTCGTGAGCAAACCACTGGAATTTTGTCGAGAGGTCAGTTCCGGTTGAGGAAATGGTGTTCGAACGTGCCTGCTGTGCTCGATGGAGTTCCGGAACAGGACAAGGAAACCTTTTTAAAGTTCGACGATGGCAGCAATTTCACCAAAACTTTAGGACTTGCCTGGGATCCGGTTTCTGATCAGCTTTTATTCTCGTTTTCGGCCCTACAGTCATCTTCGCGTCCCTGCAGGCGTTCCGTTTTGTCAACAATAGCTCGGTTCTACGATCCCCTCGGACTAGCTGGGCCTATCATTACAAAATCAAAAATCTTTCTCCAGCAGTTGTGTAAAGAGAAGTTATCCTGGGATGAAAGCTTGCCATCCGCACTCAACACCTCGTGGCAGGAAATATGCAGTAGTTTTGGCCAGATTCGGCGTTATGAATTTCCTCGGCTTGTGCTCATTCCGAACTCTGAGTTAGAAATTCATGGATTTTGCGACGCGAGCATAGAGGCTTATGGTGCCTGCATTTATGTTGTGTCGAAGGGTCAGCGATCCAGTCACTTACTTTGCGCAAAATCTCGTGTTGCTCCATTGAAAACACTAACCATACCAAAGCTGGAGCTTTGTGGAGCGGAATTGCTAGCTAGGCTCATATCTGAGGTAGCAGGAATGAGTGTCTTCAAAGGAAGGTGCTACTGTTCATGTGATTCGGCTGTTGCGCTCTCTTGGATTCGGGACGAGCCATCCCGATTCAATATATTTGTCGCAAATAGAGTGGCAACGATACAGGAACTGACTGAAAAAATGGAATGGCATCATGTTCCCACAGCCTTGAACCCGGCCGACATTCTTTCACGAGGAGCTCTACCAATCGAGTTGAGTGAGTCACCCCTTTGGGCTCATGGACCTCCCTTTCTTTGCGGCTCTTCAGATGACTGGCCAGCTACGGTGTTGCCTGATAAGCCAACCCTGGAGCTGCGTCGTAAGGTTTTCTTGGCCAAATCACCTTACTTGGACATTGTAGCCAAATCCAAGTATGCGAACTCATTCGCTTCTTTGCAACGCGTTTTTGGCTACATTCACAAATTTTGCAACCGGATTCGGCGCCCTGGACTCACCGTCTCTGACATTGAACGTGGAACCCAGCTCTTGGTGCGGCTGGTCCAGCGTACGCAGCTCTGGGAAGACATGAAGTCACTGCGCTCTAGGGGAGTGGTCGCCTTATCCAGCTCACTTTCATCATTGTGCCCTTTCATGGATCATTTTGGACTCCTCAGAGTTGATGGTCGGCTGAAGAATTCTTCGTTGGATTTTGATGGCCGTCATCCCATCATCTTGCCCAGCAGCCATCCGCTTACTCTTGCAATAATCTCTCACTTTCATGAGCGGAATCTACACGCCGGTCCTCGAGCTCTACTGGGATTAATTCGATCCCAATATTGGCCTATTGGGGGAGAAAGACAGTTAACAAGGCCGTAAACAAGTGCGTGAGATGTTTTCGAACGAAACCTAGAATATTGGAGCACATCATGGCGGATCTTCCAAAAGAGCGCCTAGACGGTTCTCACGCCTTTGAGATCACAGGCGTAGACTTTTGTGGCCCGTTTTTCTACAAGCCGGAGGCACGCAACAAGGCTCCAATCAAGTGCTACGTCTGCGTCCTCATTTGTTTCGCGACCAAGGCCATTCATCTGGAGCTGATCAAGGATCTATCGACAGTTTCTTTTCTCCACGGCCTAAAACGCTTTATATGCACCAGACGAAAGCCACGGCAAATTTGGTCAGACAACGCAACCAATTTTGTCGGTGCAAGGAACGAGCTCGCGGAGCTAAGACGCCTGTTTCTTAGCGACGATCATCAGAAGGCGGTTCTGGATTTCTGTTTGGTTGAGTCCATTGATTGGCACTTCATCCCGCCGCGCTCGACTCACTTTGGTGGCCTATGGAAAGCCGCAGTGAAGACGGCCAAGTACCACTTCTAGCGAGCGATAGCCAATTCGGTTCTTGGATTTGACGAGCTGCGGACGCTGTTATGCCACATCACGGCAGTCATTAATTCAAGACCTTTAGTTCCCATTTCAGAGAGTCCTGCCGATCTTGACGTCTTAACTCCAGCACATTTCTTGAATGGCGGCCCTCCTGCTTCATTCACTGAGCCTGACGTCACGAAGCTAAACTTCGATCGCCTTGACGCCTGCCAGCGCGTTTCTTACCTTCAACAGCTCTTTTGGTCCCGGTGGAAGGAGGAGTACATCACGTCACTGCAGCAGCGCTCAAAGTGGCGAACTCAGAAGCCGAGTTTAGCAGTCAAAGACCTGGTCCTCGTTCTCGTTCGTGCTCGGCTAAGCATCTGCCCCGATCTGCTCTCCTTTCATCGCTCGTTTTCGCTCTCTTTAACACTTGCTGCATAGGGCGCTGGCAAGTCGGCCCATTTGCCCTTGTAGCCAGTTGAGAGATAATCTTCGTATCAATCGCATCGCTTTAACGCCTACTTTAATTACCAATACAAAATAAATTGTGCATTTCCCATTGAAACGCTAGACCTTTTTCTTAAAATCAAACGAGTTTCAACGGCTATTAAAAACTCTTAATAGCCAAACAGTAAAATTTTTTTTTTAATTCTAAAATTCTAAAAAATTATATGCTCAAAAATGCATATACTGACTGAGTACGGGTATAAGTAGAGTCGCGTCCCCAGAAGCGACTCACACGTTCCTTCTCGTTAAGTCTGTGACGGTGAGTCTCATCGATTAGATGCTTCAATGCAAGACCGTTGAAGTCGCAATGGGGACGTCAACTTCCACCAGGTTTGTCGCAGGGCGGAGTCCTCTCGCCCCTATGGAACCTAGCAGTTAATAAACTGCTTTGGGAGAAAGAGGGGGATGGATGTTACGTGGTGGCGTACGCTCATAATGTTGCCATAGCATTCTCTAGGAGATTTCCACAGACGCTATGCGAGTGCATGACAAAGCACACTCATGAAACTGTCCCAGTGGGCAGACAAATGCGGGCTAGGTGTTAATCCGTCTAAAACGTAACTAGTACCCTTCACCAGAAAGTACAAGATTCCGACACTGAGTCCCCCAAAACTCTGTATCTTCGCCTGACCCTCGATAAGAAGTTCGACTGGAAACTGACCATAGAGGGCAGGGTAAAGAAGGCTACTGTGGCCCTCTCTATACCTGCAGAAAAACCAGCGGAGGTTGAAGCAATAAACGAGGCTATTTCTATCGTCTCCAAACTTTCTTTAGACAGACACTTCCACGTCGATCTGGCCAAGTCGATCGAAGAAACGCTCGGAAGAAGTGCTCCACCGTCATCCCAGCCATCACGGTACACTGGCAAATCGGCACACACGATGCCAGACTGTCAATCCCTCATAACGTCTTCTGTAGAAGCTGTAGGGACGAGGAAGAGGAGGAGTCGGTCCTCCACTTCTTCTGTCACTGTCCGGCCCTGGGAAACCGTAGACTACGGCTTCTTGGGGCTCCTTTCTTCGCCGACATTTCGGAAATGTCCGAAATCAGACCAGGGATCGTGTCCAACTACATCCAAGGCACCGGATAAGACTGCCCCTAACTTCGCAATTAGGTTGCTCACCACGGTTAAGGGGGGAAAGGGGTACAAGAAATTGCGGCACCACAACGGTCCTGTAGCAGGACCAAGTGATTTGGGGTGAGGAGAATTTTCTCTCTCTCCAACTAAAAACTAACTTTTTTTTAGAGGTAGACGTTATTTTTATACCCGTACTCAAAAAAGAGTTAAGGGGTATATTAGATTTGTGGTAAAAGTGGATGTGTGTAACATAGAGAAGGAAAATTTTCCGACCCCATAAAGTATATATATTCTTGATCAGCATCAATAGCCGAGTCGATAGAGCCATGTCTGTCTGTCCGTCTTGTTTGACGCCTGGATCTCAGAGACTATAAAAGCTAGGGTAACCAAATTTGGTTTCCAGGCTCATGTGATATCACACTGCTACAAGTGTATTTCAAAATTTCGCCCCGCCCCCTTCCGCCCCCACAAAGGACGAAAATCTGTGGCAGGCACAATTTTAAATATACGATAAAACTAAAAACGCAGTATCGTAGAGAATGCCCATATCTACCAGATTGCTGAATATGAATCAGATCGGATCATAATTATAGCCAGAATGAAGAAATTAATTTTCTGTTGGTTCCCCCGCCTCCTCCAGCCAGAGACACACTACTCATTCTCTCTCTCGCTCGCACACTCTGCCGCGTTCAGTGCGCGAGCAACCCCTAGAGCAGGAGATGTAGAATATAAATGGTACATCTATAATCTACATGTTAGATGTAAAATATACATTGTAGATGTAGATAACAGATGTAGCAAAAAAATGTAAAATATAAAATTATTTTTTTTTTTCTAAAATTCTAAAAAATCATATCTCAAAAATGTATATACTGACTGAGTACGGGTATAAGTAGAGTCGCGTCCCCAGAAGCGACTCACACGTTCCTTCTCGTTTTCACATATCTTAACTATATTACATTTGGTTTTAATTAACTATGCCAATCTGACAAGCTAATTGATGCATCTATAAATGAGACTCAATTATTTTCTGATTTCAGCTTACCGTTTGGGAAATATTAAAATTTCAAATGCAAAAATTATGATTTTTGTGCGGTATTTTTTACGAAATATTGACCTTAAAAACTCTGGAAAAGTCGAAAAAAAATATATCATGGATCCTTCTTATACCCGTACTCAAAAAGAGTTATTTTTGGTAAAAGTGGATGTGTGTAACGCAGATAAGGAAACGTTTGCGACCCCATAAAGTACATATATTCTTGATCAACATCAATAGCCGAGTTGATAGAGCCATGTCTGTCTGTCCGTCCGTCTGTCTTTTTGAGCGCCTGTATCTTAGAGACTATAAGAGTTAGGGTAACCAAATTTGGTTTCAAGAATCATGTGATATCACACTGCTAGAAGTGTTTTTTCAAAATTTCGCCCCGCCCACTTCCGCCGCCACAAAGAAGGAAAATCTGTGGCATCCACAATTTTAAAGATATGATGAAACTGAAAGCGCAGTATCATACAGAATGACCATATCTACCAGATTTCCGAATCTGAATCAGATCGGATCATAATTATAGCCAGAATTTTCAGTTGCTTCCCCCCGCCTTCTACAGCAAGAGACCCGCTACTCATTCTCTTTCTCGCTCGCCACTCTGCCTCGTTATGTACGCGAGCGCCCTCTAGCGGAGGAGATGTAGAATCTAAATGATACATGTATAATCTATAAGTTGGATGTACTCAGTCGTACCCGTACTCAATCAGTAGATACATTTTTAAACTTATGATTTTTTAGAATTTTAGAAATAAAAAAAAATTTTACATTTCTTTTTTTTTTTATACACACACATCCACTTTTACCACAAATCTAATATACCCCTTAACTCTTTTAGTACGGGTCTAATTATAAGTTTTCAGATATTTGAATTACTCGAAGAACAAAGTGGTTCTAATTTTTGAGACTCCACTGAGATTAAATGTTATTTCAAGTGAATGTAATATGTAATTAACCTGAAATACCAACTATACCTTCCCAAAATTATACGACACTTCAGTTTCGACCCTCGTAGGAGAATGGGAAAGCATAATACAACAAAATCAAGTATGCAGAATGTAAGCTTAATGAATTCTGCTCTAAATCTGATTTTCTTATCTCTTATTGCATCTCGCGATTTCAAGTAGTGGTAAAAAAAGCACAAAAGTTCGATTTTTGTTATTTCTGAAAGTGTAAGCTAAATGTTTTCCTTTTATGAATTGAATAGACAGATCATCGTCAAACCAAACAGTTGTTCTAGCTCTCATAGTCTCTGAGAGAACAAGGCACCAATGAGAAAGACATGGCCTTATAGCCTCTGCGGTGGTTCTCTTGAGAGAATTACCTTGGTTGATGATCTTGGTGTTAAATTAGACCCAAAGTTAAAGTTTTCTGAACACATTTCTACCATGGTAAATAAGGCCACGGGTGTGCTTGGGTTTATAAAGAGGTGGTCAAAGGAATTTGACGACCCCTATATAACGAAGACTCTCTACATCTCGCTTGTTCGTCCGATTTTAGAGTACGGCTCTTGTGTATGGTGCCCCCAGTACAAAGTACACCAGGACCGTATAGAATCAGTCCAGAAAAACTTTTTACTTTTTGCTCTGCGTGGCCTTAACTGGGATGCAGGTGTGAGACTGCCATCTTATCCTCGTAGATTGCTTTTAATAAACCTTCCAACCTTAGTTAGTCGTAGAAAATGCTTGGTGTGATTTTTATGCACAACCTGATCAAGGGTGACGTAGATAGCCCTGACTTGTTGAGCCGCATCAACTTTACGATTCCTGTTAGATCTACTAGAAACTTCATTCCTTTGTTCCTTCCGCTTTGTAGATCGAATTACTCCTTGCACGAACCATTTAGGGTACTTTGCTCGGACTTCAATTCCCTCTACCACATAATATCAACTACTAATTCCCTTCCTCTTCTTAAATCACTAATACTAACATACCTTTCCCGTACTTAGTTATATTTCTTAGCTATCTTTGCATGTTTAGCTCTTTGAGTTGTGTTTAGCTCTAATTTTCCTCGAATTTTTAGTCTAACACCTATCTTTTCTGCATGCTCGCGATCGGTTCGGTAACACGCGTCGCGCGTCATGCGGCAGCGCCCCTCGGTCGGTTGGGCGGGAGGAGGGCTGCGTTTCTGCCTGGGTTCCGCGCGTAACAGGCTTCGGCTTGGTGTCGCATGGGCCACTTGATGGTGCAGTCATTGCATATCAACGTCCAGACATGCAATAATACCTATGCTGCTTATACTGACCATGACCATACGTGCTTTTATACATATTTCAACGAATTTAATAAAACCCTTTACTCATTGAGCACCGGATAGGAATGCTGTCTGTTCAAAATAAATCATGAATATCTTTAATTAAATAGGACCGGAATTTATATATCCTGTGCATTAGAAAGAAAGTTGTAATTTCCTGCAAGGGTATTGATATGTTTACAGAATACGTAGTTACAAGAGAATATGTACTTACTGATTGTCCGAATCTATATCCAAATCTTTAATTAGTTTTTCGGATGTATGCTCAGGAAAATTAAAATTTAATTCTTCAGCGCCAGCACTTTTCAACAAAATATGATTAGGCTCCACTATTTCGTTCACATGATCAGTATGACTTATAGGCTTAATAGGAGTCATCGGAATATAGTTATCAACTCTTTCTAAATCCATAAAATATAAAAATTGGTCAGTTATTATAAAAAAATATTTTTTTATGTTCAATTACCATTTTTTACAGTTGTTGAATTCAACTCAGCATTTGCAAAATCGTCAACATTTTCTTCGGGAATAACTCCTTTGGAAGACCGAGTGCTGAAAAAATGTATGAAGCTCACAAAATTACAAATTGGTTAATATTGTATTGTATTTATTTTGATTTTTCCTAGAGTTACAAGTAAAACTTATTTTTTATGTACTAGTCAAAGAAGATTTATAGTTACGATTACAATATTTAATCTTATTTCTAATAAATATTTTACATACATCAAGATTCATTTATTTTAATTGTATTTGTTGTTGTTTTTAGTAGAAGTAGTATTTAGTTTTTACATATTTTTTTTTTACTTTAATAGTTTTTTTAAAGTTTTATATGTGATATGATTGTAGTTGTGTTTTTATATTTTTCCTAAATTGCGTTGGGTTGCTCATTGACTTTACATGATGGGGAAGCTGGTTCCATATGCGAATGGCATTTATAAAATATTGCCGTTCTGAATTCAATGTTTTCTATCGAATGCTCTTTATGCTGTTGGTTCGTGCAGAGTTAGGGAAATCAAGTTTCTGGTAAAGGTATGCCGGTTCTTTAGAGCAAACTACTTTATGTAAGAAAATGTACTATTTTATAGTCCATCCATTTCAAAAAGTCTACTTCAAATATCGTAAAAGCTATGTCTGTTATTCTGTCTCTCCTGGTCAAATCGTAAATGTATCTTGCTATATCATTAAATGCTAATGTCAGCTTGTGTCAACTCCTAGAGTCGCAATTTCCGAATACCGCAATGCCATGCAAGAGAGCAGGAATGAGGTATGCTTTTGCAAGCATTATGCGAGTTTGGGTTGCCTGAAAGTGTTGCGTAAATTTAAGTGATCTTAGCATTCCATAAGTTCTTCCTTAAGCTCTTTTAACTGGTCGACCCATGTTAATGATCTATCAATCACAAACCCTAAGTTGCTTGGCTTTTCGCAGTATTCAATCGGTGTATGACCAATTTGAAGCCGTCTTATTGCATTTATATCCACTTTCGTTTTGTGTTTATAAATAACAAGACATTTAGACTTCATAGGATTTAGGGAAAGCCCAATAGCATAAGCCCAGTTGCTAATTTTGTCGAGTTCCCTATTACACACATTTATACAATCATTTAGTTCACATAGAGATCGACTAACATAAAGTTGGACATCATCTGCATACATATGACAAATAGACCCAGACAAAAAAGATGGCAGATCGTTAACATATATAACGAATAACAATGGTCCAAGAACTCATCCTTGGGGTACACCACGTTTAACAAATAAAGACGCTGACTTAGCAGTTGTTGTGAAAACTGCTTGACATCTATTGCTCAGGTATGAGGTCATTAGTTTTACATCCGTTGGAGAGAAGTTGCACTCAGTGTGTAGTTTTCCGACTAGAATTGCATGATCAACTGTCTCAAAGGCCTTGCTAAAGTCAAGTAGTGTCAGGAATGTTATTTTTCCCTCATCTATTTGTTCTCGTATATCCTCTACTATTTTTATTAGGACTGTTCTACAGCTTCTATTTCTCCTAAATTCAGACTGCTTATCATTTATTTTGTTCTCTGTGAGAAATTCACTGATCTGTTTTGCCATAAAGCTTTCAAAGGCTTTCGATAGTATTGGGAGAATTGAAATAGGTCTTTTGAATTTGGTTTTAGGATGGGTATGATTTTTAGCTTCTTTCCATTTTTCCGGGAACGTGGACGTCATTAGAGCAGTGTATAATATATGGGTGATTGGCCTTATAATATATGGGAGTATAAGTTTGAGAAATTTAGGGTTCATATTATCTAGACCAGTTGCGTTGGACTTTATTTTCAAAATACAGTCAAGGGCATCTCTAGGACTCACGCGGATGAAGTTAAAGTCTGGAAATGTATGACTAGCAGGTACCAAGTTCAGTCTTGTATAGTTTGTAGTGACAGGTACTGGAGGTTGCGAACATTTTATAATTAGTTCTTCTGCATTAATATTTGCTTGGGCCACAGATTGTTGTTTCCCTATTCCTATACTTTTTATTGCTTGCCATTTTTGTTTAGAAGTAAATGCTTCGTTAAGTGTTACTGTATAGTACGATTCTTTAGCTTCGATAATTCTCTTTGTCACATTCTGTCGATTTTCTTTTATTTACTTTACGCTTGGCAATTGCTCTCTTTAGCGGAACATTCCGATTAAAGAGGTAGTTAATATATAACTTCATATTAAGTTAATATAAAGCTTTGCATAGTCAATATTTTTGAAGTATCTGTAGAATATGGGAGGGTCATTTGTGTGAAGGTCAAAAATAACACAAGGGAACAAAATTTAACTTTTTGTGTGTTGATTGAAAACTGATTAAATCTTTTTACTAATTTGAGGTCGCTGATTTCAAATATGATCTCCATTTTTTCCATCAGATCGCGTTTTTAAGTTACAGGTATTAATAGTATTATTGACATTTTTCCACCAACAAATGTTCAAAAAATCATAACTTTACTCCTCATTCAGAGATTTTAAATATTTAATTGTTCTACCAGTTAAGAAAAAATAACTAGTTTCAAAATCGCCCTAAAGTAAAGTTATGACTCTTTAAACTTGGGAAAAAAAGTCAAAAATACTGTTAATACCTGTAACTCTGATGGAAAAAAATGGAGATCATATTTGAAATCAGCGACCTCAAATAATAAAAAAAACTTAAACAAAGTTTGAGGAAACATGGCTCAGTAACGGTTGTTTAAATAAAAAACGAGAAGGAACGTGTGAGTCGCTGCTGGGGACGCGACTCTACTTATACCCGTACTCAGTCAGTGTTTACATTTTGGAGCATGATTTTTTAGAATTTTAGAATTAAAAAAAAATTTTACATTTTACATTTTTTTGCTACATCTGTTATCTACATCTACATCTACAATGTATATTTTACATCTAACATGTAGATTATAGATGTACCATTTATATTCTACATCTCCTCCTCTAGGGGTTGCTCGCGCACTGAACGCGGCAGAGTGTGCGAGCGAGAGAGAATGAGTAGTGTGTCTCTGGCTGGAGGAGGCGGGGGAACCAACAGAAAATTAATTTCTTCATTCTGGCTATAATTATGATCCGATCTGATTCATATTCAGAAATCTGGTAGATATGGGCATTCTCTACGATACTGCGTTTTTAGTTTTATCGTATATTTAAAATTGTGCCTGCCACAGATTTTCGTCCTTTGTGGGGGCGGAAGGGGCGGGGCGAAATTTTGAAATACACTTGTAGCAGTGTGATATCACATGAGCCTGGAAACCAAATTTGGTTACCCTAGCTTTTATAGTCTCTGAGATCCAGGCGTCAAACAAGACGGACAGACAGACATGGCTCTATCGACTCGGCTATTGATGCTGATCAAGAATATATATACTTTATGGGGTCGGAAAATTTTCCTTCTCTATGTTACACACATCCACTTTTACCACAAATCTAATATACCCCTTAACTCTTTTTTGAGTACGGGTATAAAAACAAAATTACAAATTTCTTTTTTTTGTCAAGTTTATTGGCTGGGATTGTGGCAATTGGCAACTGTGCTTTTATTAGCTTTATGTAAAATCATATTAAAGTTGCTTTCTATATACATTTAATCTCTAAACAAAATAATTCGAATTAAAAAAATCGTATGAAAGAAAATTTTTTGATTAGTTACAAGTACATTATAATACTTATAACTTTCTTTTTGGACTACCGATTCGAATAAAGTAAATATTATCTCATTTAAAATATGTTACTAAATGTTTTTAGACCAAAACTGTGATTTTTTTGCCTTTTTTTTTGTATTAATTTTTCAACAAGAAATTTTCGTTTTGTTTTCGTACATTTTTTGTTTTTTTTTCAAAACTGCATCGATATTATGAATCTGTTGGGCAAATTCAAAACTAATGTAGGCACGGCTTAAAGACAGTATTGTTGGCGAGTTGTGGATTTTTTTTTTGAGCTGAATACGGTTAACCGTTTTTAAGTTAATCCACTATATGCAAGGGAAGTGATTTAATTTTGGATATGTATAACGGTAGATCGCGAAGACTCGATCTGATAGGAAAAACCAAGTACAGGGTTGGATTCAGCGTCCCCGATTAGAGTTGGGTAAACATCGTTCAATTTACTGAACCAGTTCGTTCGGGCACTTTTATTCAGTGAACTAAGTCGTTCTTTTAGTTCGTTCGTTTTTGTTCGTTCTTTTTGCTCGTTTATTTTAGTTCGTTCTTTTTGTTA
Organism: Drosophila tristis; assembly: GCA_018150885.1. Taxonomy (NCBI): domain Eukaryota; kingdom Metazoa; phylum Arthropoda; class Insecta; order Diptera; family Drosophilidae; genus Drosophila; species Drosophila tristis. Next base: position 138,863 of record JAECWT010000181.1, read on the forward strand.
GTTCTTTTTTATTCGTTCTCTGTTTCACTTTGATTTCTATTTGTAAATAAAGTACTACTAATTGTGGACGGTTTAAGTTCGAAAATTTATTTTAATTTGTACTTGGTACTTGATATCGTTTTAAGAGATTAAATTTTGTATGTGGATGTCATTCATGGCGTCGGGGCTGAAAAACAGTACTCAATTTGACTTTTGTTGTCCATTATAATTTCAAAAGATATAAAATACACACCTTTATATAATATTTTACATATTATTATGTAAAAACATAAGACTTTCCACCTTATTCGGCATTAAAAGCGTTCTCCTTTTGCGGACTATTTCTCCTGCGGCAGAAAATAGGCCGCTCACATGGCACCGACGTGGCAACCAAGCAAAGACGTTTTAATGCATGATGGTATAATCGTGGATATAAATCTTTTCGCTGTGCCCACCAGATCAAAGGGTCCTGCTTTCTATTCAGGTACTCCTCCGCTAGATATTTATCTACCTCTATCATGGCATCATCCGCGTTGTTGCTTTGCTTTTTACTTTGGTTGAACTGCTTGTCATACTCGTCCCAAATGCAACTTTTTGTTGGTGATGTTTTGTCTGTTTCGATTTTAGATGTCAGATCATCAGCAATATTTGCAACCAATCTTGTTTGAGCAATTTTACCTTTTAGAGCTGCAACTACTTTTTGAAAGCATTCTTCGGATTTAAAACCCCGTTTTTTTTAATCTTGGGTCTATTATGGTGCTTTCCGCATACAAAATGCTATTCTCCAAATCATCAAACCGTGCGGTCATTGCCTCTCTCAGTTTTTCTACGACTTCCTTAAGAACCTCATTATTTGGAATACTATTGGCAATTGATTGCTGCAGCAAGGCGGCCATTATAATAACCTTTGATAAGGTGACATATTTCTCGGCAGAGACTTCAGTTGTAATTTCAAAAAATGGCTTTAGCATCAGCAGTACACCCCCAATAATTTCCCATTCTGCCTGGGTTAGTGCAAGTTCAGGGCGTAGAAGGGAAACTACCACCATAACTCCATCTTTTAAAACAGACAGGCGCTGAAACATTTTGTATGTTGAGTTCCAACGTGTAGGCACATCTTGAGACAACTTAAGCTCAGGCATTTTTAATTAACTTTGGATATCTTTAAGTTTCTTGAGTCCGGATGAGCTTCGATTGAAAAATTCCATAATTGCTTTGGTTTTGACCCTCACACTGTCAATTGGTCCAAGCGCTTTTTGTACAATGATATTTAAAGTGTGGGCAAAGCATGCAATATGGCGCCAATTTCCTAATTTAATAGCCGATACGATATTAGCAGCATTATCTGATGCAATAGCAGTAATTTTATTTTCAATTTTCCATTCAGCTGCCACCTTCTGGAGAAAAGAGCAAAGATTGATGCTTGTGTGCCTCTCACCGAATGTTTCACAAGCAAGCATATACGAAGATTGTAACATATTCTCCTGATCTACAAAATGCGCGGTTACAGCCATGTAACTTTCATTGGTGAGCGATGTCCATCCATCGGTAGTGAGACAAACTGCAGATGCTGCACCCATCTTCTCTTTCACATTTGCAATTAACTCACTGTGTATATTTGGAAAAAGCACATTAGACAGCGTTTTACGTGTGGGCATCTTATATCCAGGACAATACGAAACATCCTCTATCAGCTTCTTGAAATCCGGCTCCTCCACGATCCGGAGAGCATGGTGGCCTTCGGAGATCATTCGCACTAGCTGTTTGTCTAATTGCTCACTTTTACGAGCAGATGGTGGCTTTTGGGAAAATGCAGTTATTTTTTGCTGCGATGTTGTTGCTGCAGAATTATTGGCCTCAGTACTTCCACTTCCTTGCTGTTCAACTATCTCAAAAGAAGCTGGGTGTTTTATCTTTAAATGTCGTGTCAAATTGCTCTGGGAACCTCCAGCCATACTTAGTTCCGACTTGCAGTACTTGCACTTGGCCTTTTTATCGGTTATAGCGTCAAAGTGATTCCATAAATCACTATGTTTTCATTTAAGCGACATTTTAAAATTTCTTTGCCTTTAAATTTTCTTGCCAGAGTCCGCCACAACAAAATGTGAAAAGGTAATGCCATATTAGCTCAAAAATAGCGAAAAAAACGAACCAAGAAAAAACAAACAGAGCTGCCATACCGGCTCAAACATAGCGAAGAAAACGAACAAAAATGAACGAGCAAAAAGAACGAACAAAAATGAACGAGTTTCCCAGTTATTCCACCATCCATCTGGGATGTTCCTAATTCGCACGTTTCTGTGCGGTATTTTTTCGATAATTGTCAAATGCAACCATAAATATTTGACATTAACAACAAAAAATCGGAGTTCACTACGAAAATGTAAACCACTTCCGTTTTGGCAGCCGTGTGTGACTGACGTGTTTTTTTTTCCGGTGTTTTTTCTTAACTCCCTTTGTTCAATCTTGTTTTAATGTGCAATCGTCGACTGTTTTCTGCTGATTTTAAGATCTAAAAACCTCTTGAATCAAAGAGCTTCAACTAATTATTATACTTTGTCGGTCCTAATACACTCCTGCCCAAAATTATACGACACCCCGAAAAGTTTAGTTTCGACCCTCGTAGGAGAATGGGAAAGCATAATAAAACAAAGTCAAGTATGCAGAATGGAAGCTTAATGAATTCTGCTTTAACTCTGATTTTGTTATCTCTTATTGCATCTCGCGTTTTCAAGTAGCGGTAAAAAAAGCACAAAAGTTCGATTTTTGTTATGTCTGAAAGTGTAACAAAGCTATACGACACATTTCAATTTATTGGATTTAGTTAATATTTTAGTCTTATAATGGTATATAAACAATAATTAATAGAGCCACCTTTAGCCTTTGCTACTTCGAAAAGTCTCTTAGGCATTGAATTCACTAAATTTGTGAGTAAGGTTTTGTCTAAAAGAGACCATTGAGCCATAATTTCGCTTTTAAGGCTTTCGACATTCTCAAATTTGTTGTTATTGGCGTAAACTCGCCTGGCTAAGATACCCCAAATGTTTTCAATTGGGTTTAAGTCAGGGGAGCACGCTGGCCAGTCCAAAACATTTATATGGTGATCATTTATGAAGCGCTGGGTCTCTCTGCTCTTGTGAATAGATGCATTATCTTGCATAAAAACAAGATTTTCTTCAATATTTGTTTCCAAAAATGTCAGAAGACGATCCTCCAATACTTTTTTATATTCTCCACTGTTCATCCTGGAGCTTGTGAAGCACAGATCAAGCGTTCCAGACGCATTAAAGGCTCCCCAAACCATTGCGGATCCGCCTCCAAAATTGCGTTTGGAAAACATAAGTGGATCCTTACGCAAATCTCTCCAATAGTGACGAAACCCATCTGGGCCGTCAAGATTAAATTTTTTTTCATCAGAAAAAATTATCTAAATGAGAAATATTGAACAAAGCTGGTAAAACAAAATAAAGTTAAAATTTAATACCGAGGCCCAGTTTCTCTCCAAGTTTTTTTCCACAAATTGAAGTCGTGCTGTTTTGTGGCGCGGCTTTAGGAACGGAGCCTTTTTTAAGACTCCTCTGACAATGCACTGCGATGATTGCAGCGTCCGCCAAACAGTCATCCGTGACACAGGCTTACTACAACATGCGGCAAGTGTGGAGCACGAAGCAAACGAATTGCTAGCTTTAAGTATTATGCGACGTTTATCGCGGTCAGACAACTTAGGTTTTCTTCCAGAGCTATGCTTCACACCATATTCATCCGGATTGTTCAAAAATTTGGTGATAACACAACGTGTTCGACCGATCTTTCTCGATATTTCACTAACATTAAAGCCAGCATCGTTGTAGGCTTTTATTCTTCCCTTTTCCTCGTCGGATAACAAACGTCCACGCGGCATTTTATTAGAAATTCAATAAATTGTTGCCAGAAATATAAAAAAAAATAATTGAAACCAAATCTTTCTCTCCAGTCGCAATAATTGAAATGTGTCGTATAGCTTTGTTACACTTTCAGACATAACAAAAATCGAACTTTTGTGCTTTTTTTACCGCTACTTGAAAACGCGAGATGCAATAAGAGATAACAAAATCAGAGTTAAAGCAGAATTCATTAAGCTTCCATTCTGCATACTTGACTTTGTTTTATTATGCTTTCCCATTCTCCTACGAGGGTCGAAACTAAACTTTTCGGGGTGTCGTATAATTTTGGGCAGGAGTGTAGTGCTTTTCACTTATAGAAGCTGGTAAGTCCCTGGCAGGCTGGTGAAACCACCAGCGAAGATGGCTGACGCCACCATAGTGGCGTCAGGAGTAAAGCGTGCATCTGAGAGCGCTGCAAACAAGACTATGGATATCAAAAAGTTTATAGTAGAGTCGAGGCAGGATTTCAATCGGGAAAATAAAATCGTACATACAAGCGAAATGGAAAATAGCACCAATACAAACAAAGATAGTAATAAATTTGCTGCCGGTAGCGTGTCTCCAAATGACAGTAAAATCAAACAAACAACATGACATAAATCTGTATGAGCTCTCTTTTAAAGGAGAAGCCTGTGTTCTTCTTGCAACTAAACGTAGCAGTATTTTTGAAAAATTATCAATGAAAATAAAAATATAAAAAGTGACCTTTATCTCTTTGAAAAAATTAAACATACAAATCTTGATGGACTCAAGCGCATAAACCCCCTTGCAGCGACTCTATACAAACTGTACTTTAATACCCCTTTAGATGCGAATGCTTTTGTGCTTAACGATGAATTAAAAAAATTAAATATCGATATTTTTATTCCAAAGAACTTCACTGAAACCGTAGGTGTCATTAGGGGCATTCCTACAAACATCTCTGACATAAAACTTCTTGACAATCTTTCCTCGATAGTTAAAATAAACAGTGTTGAACGCATTTTAAGAAAATCTAAAAATGAAGCGAATGAAGTAGTTCTTGAACCAACTGAAACTGTAAAAATTTCTTTTGCAGGCACAGAAATCCCATCGTCTGTTCAAATTTATGACATATGCTCGCTAAAAGTCAGTTATTATATTCCTCCGGTTAGACAGTGTTACAATTGTGGTCGCTTAGGACATACAGCCTCACGTTGTAAGTCACAAAAGCGTTGCAAAAAATGTGGTAGCAATACTTGCAATGAAAGTTGCAACATTAACAAGTGCATCTTGTGTCAGTGTGATGGGCACAATACTTTTGAGAGAAACAAATGTCAGGTATGGGCCAAAGAAGTCGACATAAATAAAATTATGACCATTAAAAAATTAGCCAGGAAAGAAGCCTTAAAGCAATTTTCCTTCCAACAAAACTATGATCGCAATCTTGACTACGACAAAGAATTTCCTCAGATTATCCACAAAAATCAGTTCAATCAAAATAATACCAAATCAAATGATCAAATCTCCCAAGTCATCAACAAGAATGAAGAAGCTAACCATGTTTTAAAAAAGCACTCCTATAGCAGCAGACTTGTTCAACGAACTGTAGGCTTTGCGAAACAAAAACCGCACTTCTCACTAGATTCATACACTAATGACTCCAGTGATCATGCCTATAAATTTCCCAACAAGGAAAATGGGGACACTCTAAGTAGTGTCAATAGCACTATAGTTCAAGAAATTCTTGAACTTATCACTCCTGTACTGCTCTTGTTAGCTAACGGCACTAATATTCTTCAAAACATCAGAGGAAAAGTCCTACAGGGTAGCTCGCATCACAGCAAACAGCATGTAGGGAAGAATATAGACCTTTTACATAATAATGACTGCTAAAATCTTACAACTCAATGTCCAATCTCTTAAAAACAATAAAAATGACATAGAATATACCCTTAACTCTGGTGAATATAGCATTGCTATTTTCTCCGAAGTTTTTTCTCATGATACTACCTATAGAAAACTGATCAATTATGATCTTATTGAAAAACATAGAGATGATGGTTACGGTGGAGTAGCCATTGCTTTTAAAAACGGTATAAAACTTAAAAAAGAAGTCTACAACTCAGATCACGATGTTCTCATCGCCAAAACATGCAACTTAAACAAAAACTTTACCATTGTCTCAGTCTACTTTGAACCTTCAATGAAGACAGATACTTTTAAAAATTTAATTCAAGACATTCTTGAGAAGCTTGATGGCAGGAGCAACGTGATTTTTGCTGGAGATTTCAATGCAAAAAACACCTGCTTTGGTGACTACGTCACGAATGCCAAGGGTAGATTTCTGGAAGACTATATGAGTAATTCTGGCTATAAGTGTTTAAATGATGGAAACTGCACCTTTAGATGTCATATCGACAGTCAAAGTGGTTCTGTTTTGGATCTAACATTCACAAACTGCTGTGAAAATATCACTTGGAGCTGTAATTCCACTTTTGTTGGAGGCAGCCACCATCACCCTATCTCAATAATAATACCAGAAACCAAAGAGAAGCCGAGGCTCATTCTTGCCAAAAACAGACTCCTTAGAAGACTTGCAGGTGCTACGCTAGCAGGAAATATATCAAACATCACAAATAGCCTCACAAACAGTATTTGGGTTTCAACTTATGCCTTAAGCAACATTAGATGCCCCAAAGCTTGGTGGAATCCAGAATTACAGCTGCTGCACTCCAAATATACAGAATCACAAATCCTGGCACAGAGAGCTCCAAGTCTGAACAACTATATAAGAGTGGTTAACCTGAAAACAGAATGGAAAAAGGCAGTAAAGCTTGCAAAAAAGAACTCGTATGCCAACAAAATTGATCTACTCAATCAACAGCCAAACTCAAGGAAAGCCTGACTTTTCTTGAGGAACATCAAGTCCTTCAATGATCCTTTAAAATCAAGCTTTAGTTCAGAATGGTCTTCTCCGTACCTTGAGTTTCTTAGAAGACAAGTCTCTGTATCAGCGAAAGTTCAAACATATTTTCCTAGAAAAACTTCTCAGAACATTGATTCTTTTGACTTGAGTGACCTGTCTGCTGTTCTCAACAGAGGCAGAAACACTGCGGGAGGTATAGACGGAATTATATATGATATGGTAAAAGCACTCAGTAGTCGAGCACAGAACAATCTTATACAAGAATACAACAAGCTATTTACAAAGTGTAGAGTCCCTGATCAATGGCGTTCCATCAAAGTCATTCCCATACCAAAGCGCGGTAAGGATCTCAGCATTTATCAAAACTATCGCCCTATCTCGCTCATCTCTGTGTTGGCTAAAACTCTTAACCTAATGATTAAGAATCGCCTCGATATGTTCTTGGAAGAACACAATACCATGCCCAACCGGACTTATGCCTATCAAAAAGGCAAATCACCAGCCATGTGTATAAATGATCTTATCAATACCATGGCCCATGAGAAAAAACGGGGAAAATCGGTTGTAACTGTCGTTGTAGACATAGATAATGCATATAACTGTGTTAATCTACAAACCCTACAAATGTAGGAACAACTTACAGGTAAAGGTCGATAACTTTCATTTGCTCTGTCAGGATCTAGGTCTTAATTTCAATCCCAGCAAATCTGCAGTTATGGTTGCTGGGAGGGGAAGACGTAACAACATCTCGGTAACATGCAATAACAGCAGTTTTCCGATAAAGGAATCCATCACCTTTTTAGGCAGAGTCCTTAGTGCCAATATGTCAGACAAATTGCACATTGCAAAAATCAGGGACAAGTCAGACAAAAGTCAGCTTCTGCTACATGCTGTAACCACCATTAAATCAGGTCTCAAACCCAAAATCTCTTGCAACATCTTCAAATCTTTCATCAGATCTCAGCAGGAGCACGCCATTACCAGTTTTTCAAATCTAAACATTGGCAATAGCAAATCTCTTAATACTGCACAGACGGACTGCCTTCGCCGATGTGTGGGTGTCCCTCCAAAAACATCTACGCACCTGATTTTTGCTCTGGCTGGTATTTTACCGCCTAAACACAGAGCTAAGATTCTTACAGTCAGAGAACTGCTTAAGGTTAAAGTGCTAAACCCGACTCTTTATGATAATGTCACTCTGTCTAACGCAAGGACTGCTTACACAGCCGTGTACCAAGAATTTAGGGACCTTTTCGACAATTATACTGAAAATAAAAAATACAAACACAGTCCTAAAGCTGCAATTTGTTTCTCAGTCTTTGACAGGAAAAAAAAAAGACATCTCAAATGAAGAATGTAATGCCATATATCAAGCCAAGCTTGAAGAGAGGGTGTTAGATGGGTGGAACATTCTTTCCACTGATGCCTCCATCAATGGTGATAGGATAGGTATAGGTATCATGGATTACCCTAGTAACAACAGCTATAAATTTAAGATTGAAAATAATTCCTCTTCTGTTTTTGCAGAACTTGTCGGAATACTAACAGCAGTAAAGATATCAAGTAAAAAAAGATATAATAAAACTGTTATTCTCTGAGATAGTCAAGGGGCCTTAAAGGCTCTGAAAAGCAATGAATCAAATTCATACTTAACAGACGAAATCCACCTCAATATAGACAATTCCTTCACTAGCAACTTTATTTTGCACTGGATACCCGGTCATAAGAACATTGCTATTAACGAAAAGACTGACTTACTAGCCAAATCAGCCACTAGCGTGGGTAGAATAGTCAACATACCTCTCAGCTTCGATGAAGTAATTAGAACAGTTAAGATTAGAGTCCAGATCGACTGGAATAATGAGTATAAAGAAATATCAAAAATTAAAGGGGCGTATTTTGCTTCAATTTATAGCGAGATTCCAGTCAAACCGTGGCACTGGGCTCTTGATTGGCGTGCCAAAAATATAAAGGTCATAAACAGACTACTTATTGGACGTACCTATGATCACGTCTTTTTACATAGGATCAAAGCCAGAAATACCAACATCTGTGAAGTTTGCAGTGTTCTCGATGATGCGGAACACGAAATTTTCTACTGCCAGAGACATGCCAGTATTAGAAAAAAGTACAAGATTTTCAAGCGATTTAATAACATCAAGGAGTTATTACTCACAAAAGAGCCTCTTTTCTTTAGAGAATTGGCGAAATATATTGATGAGGCCAATTTGGAGTTTTGAATCAAAGCACATGGGATCAATTCAGGTCGGGCAACTCGGTGCTATCGGAAGTCACTTTGAGGAGCAGCCTTCTGTTGTTCCTACTCTCTGGAGCAACCTTCTGTTGCTTTTTTTCTCTGATAATTTTCATACAAACTAATCTCAAACAAACATATCACTTTAATCTTAGAATACCTGTAAAACGTAAACATTAAAACATACACATTACACTTTCTAACCCTTACATTGTATAATTGACATTTTATTATTAATTTCCTTGTAAAACTCACGAACACTAATACACTTTTAAACTAAATATTATTCTGTATAATTACCTACACCGTTAACACCAACCCAATGTACTTTGTTAAAATCATTACACCTAACATTACTTTGTAAAATTAATATCACCGAGAACATTATCTTAATGCAACACCGTGCATGCCCTCATCAACAAAACCTTGGAATCATCGAAAAGCAACACCGTGCATGCCCTCCACAACAAAACATCGATAGCACCATAACAACTGAAGTATCTGGTCATTGCAGATTCATCGTCGTGCGACCACTCAATTCGCTTTAGCGATTAAATACCAAAAAAAAAAAAAAAATTAATCAACAATCCCCTTGTTCCCTTGTGTAATAAGTCATGTTTTGATTATCCAGGTACTGAAAGTTGATTGTATAAAATTATCTTTGCTTTATCACTAACAAAAAATAAGTCAAATAAAGTATTTCGGGTTTTTGTATAGTGTGTGGCCACCGGTGAGTTTACATAGTTCAGTCCTAATGCTTCCATATGTTCTGTCAAGTGACTTTGTCTAAATATATACGTAGTTAAAATCTCAGTCAGAATTATATCAGTTTATGTAAGCGATATGTCAGATATTTTATATGTCAATTCGGAATAGTCAATGTTCTGATTGCCTCCAGTAGTAATTTATTTGAGCTTTTTTTTTCGATAAATTTTACAAAAATATATTCGAGTTCACTTTCTGGGGGCTGTTTGCAGACAGTTTTAATTAAAATATTTTTTCTTGTGTAAATTGCAACCCCACCCGCATGACCAATTCGATCTGAACGAAACACATTGTAACCACTACATGCAATTAACAAGTCACTACATTCAGAGGCAAACCAAGTTTCAGATACACAAATAACATCTATCTTAGAATCGGTAAACATATATCTGAACTCTAACATTAATATGGCACATTTTTAGTTCAGCTCTTTGCTTCACCAGAATTCTTAACAAACCATGAGTATTAAGGTTTATGCTTTCTCTGGAATCACCAATTTTAAATGTTTAAATGAAGTAATATTTAACAACGCAAGAACAGGGAAAAGTCCAAAAACACATCTAAAAACACAAATTTTGATTAAAACTACTGGTAAATTACTATTAATTTTACTTGCTATCATTTACGCGTCACTGCTGCTCTCCTTCTTGATGAAAGGAACCAGTTGGTATCATGGAAAGGTGGTTCATGCTTTCTAGAACAATAATTTCACCGTCTTGGATGGCCCTGACATGTACTACTCCTCTTCGCGTGAAAACAGCCATTAATTTCCTAGCCTTTTTCAGCTTCATTAGCTTCCCTGAAAACCAAATAGTTTTCCTTCGTTAGTTGCTCGTTGACATAAATGGGGGCAGGGGAGTTCAATCCAAGTTTCTGGAGGGTCAGTATTTGTTGCGTTTCGCGCCTTAACGTGCCAATTGCTCTGAGCAGCGCAGCCTTATCACGTAAGTGATCGAAGTAGACGATTATTACCGGATCAACTATTGAGTGTGTTTGGTTCCGTCCTTTTCCAATGCGGTAGATGTCCTTTATGGTAGGCGCTGGGGTTAAACTTAAATTGAAGCATAGGTGCTGAAAATATGCTTCAATTTTTCGCCTTCAAGAAAGGGGACACCATGAATGCGCAAATCGCAGGCGATGTTGGAATTTTCCTCCACAGATAGCTTGTGATTTAGCTTAGCTTCCAGATCGGCAACTCTTTGCGTGATTCCTCGATCCTCGCCCAACTTCATTTCAAGGAATTCCACCCGGTCGCTAAGCTGCTTTATTTGCCCAGTTAGAGCTTGAAGGTTGTAACACTGCTTTGCCGATCAACGGATCTGGTAAGCGAGCGCCCTCTGGTGACAATTTGTGACAAAGCTTTTCCGATATAGGTAATAATCGCTGAACAGCTGTCTATTGCTACCTCTAATGCAAATTGAAATTGGTTTTGTCTTCACACGCTGAGTGAAAACTGTTATTTCGGGCTCTTTTCTCGTCTTTTATCCACAGCTCGTTCAGTTGGAGAGTCAGTGTCAGTAGTCGAAAGCTTGGTAAGCACCTTATGCTTGGATTTTCCAACAGCTGATCTTTTATTGTTTGCAGATTTCTTGAGAGAATGTATATATTGGCGGAGCTCAGTACTAACACGTCTGTTCTTCGCGACTTTTCAATAGCATTTGTAATATTTGTCTTTATATTGTTTATACCTGGCATTCAAAGAGTATAGGGGTAAGTTATTCTGGCGCTGCGTCATGATTCTTTGCGTCTTGCCGGAGACGTATTTTTTTTTTTACATAGGGCTCTAGTGGTGGCAAAAGGTTGCGTCACTTTCGGATGCGCGTTTATTCGAAATATTCGATTGATTTTGCGCTTAAAAGCAAATTTCTGAACTTTTCTGCCTATCAGCGCAACTATCACCACTAACAAAAACTTTCAGATCAACAATCAAAATTGCGCTAAAAAGTTTTATTGTGCGAAAATGTACAAATATACATAAAATCCGTAAATAATATACTTCAAGCTGATTGTATTATTATCATACGACATTTTGTGACCACTGGGGCCATTAAAATACTGCTGGAGGAGAACTTCTATGGTTTTCATGGTTTGAAGAAGAACTCTATGCGATACTAAGTGTCCCAAATGAAGATGAGATCGCCCAAACTCACAAGGCCAACATATTAAGGCCGACACCTATTGTTTAGAATGCTCTACAACATGAAGGGTAATAATAACCAATTTAACGATTGCACTTGTACACCAATGTAAATATTGAGACATAATTGACATATTGAGACCAAATGTACACACATGTTTTATCTTATCTTGGTACCAGAGCTAACAGTTACCAGTGTGTGAGCAATACACACACACACATACCACTGCGTTGGCCCTAGACCTAAGCCTAAGCCTAGTTTTTCTTCACAGTAGAGCTACCTAATCTCATAAATTTTTAATATAGATCGAGTTTTAATATTGAACTCAACAAATGTGGATTTCTTTTCATTTTGGTTTGGTCAAGGCAAATTTGCGCAAACACATTCTATGTCACGTACATAAAAAAGGTAACATAAATTAAACAAAAATACAAGTCAATGATGAACAAAACTATCTATCAGTGGCGAAATACCTCGAAAATGAAAAATGCATAACTACACCCACCAACTTAAAAGAAGCAAAGGATTACAAGTGGTTATCAAAGGAATCGAATTAACAGTCCCAATCAATGATATGATAGATGGACTTAACGATATGGGCTACGCAGTCAAAATGGCTATGAACATAATAAATAAACAGGGTGCCGCCACAGAACTAACTTCCGCTGGAAAATCACCTCAATTCCATTCCGCCGTGCCACACAACAATTTTTCAGCGGAATCAAAATCGCTCAAAATTTATCCAGCGATTTGATTAAATACACCCATAAAAAACACCTAAAACGATTCGAATCTTACTTTTCCATAAAGGTTGTTCAATTGGTGATTAACCCTCATCCAAATGATTTAACATTATACATGTTAAGTAAATAAAATAATCATTTTACTAAATCACAATTCGATCTCTATTCTCAATCCGCTGCAAACCGAGGTGGCCACCTAGGGCGATTCGGACTTTCGAAGTTAATGCAGTAATGAGAGTGTTTTGTTTGACTCGCACGATATGGGATGTTTGGTTGCTTTGAAATTATAAAAGGACAGTGTTGAAAATGCAATTATTCTATTTCTTAAAAGAAAAAAATAAAAACCAATTGTTTTGATATCAATAAAACAGCAAAATGGCCCCTATTCGAATTGAATCTTGAAAGGTGTCAGCCCTAGCCTTAGTTCAAATTTGGTTTGTGTTGCGTTGCCTGTGGGTATGTCCATCTCACTGAGGCCTGCCACGTAAATAAGGAGGGGGACTGTGGGGGAAAGCATACTGACAACTATAGAGGTTGTCCTGTCTATTGTAACGAACCGTGGATCCCAATGTTCGTCACAAGCAGTCGATGTAACCAACGCTAAACCCAGGTGAAGATATCAAAACCAAAGAATTGCGTTAGGTATTACCAGGCAATCCACTCGGCAATATATATTTATGTAAGAACCTTGCAAAATTCCGAAATAAGATATCTGTAAGACATTGATGGGAAAATATCTTGTAATTCAGGACCCTAGACAGAATGATGCATATCCAAACCTGAGATAGGTCCTCACACTATAAAGAATTGAAAAATCGCCTAGTAGAATTGAGTTAGTGCTGTAACAAACACAATGGTTGCAGTACAACAAACGATGCAGAGGCTTATGCGCAATCAAAATTTCCTCCTGGAGCTCCTAGTCAAACAGAAATCTGCTTAAATGGCTTGTCTAAATATATGTTTCTGGAATGCAAATTGCATTTCGCAGCACACTTTATCTCTCCGGGCAAGCCTAAATATTGGCCCACAGATCCAAACAAGCAACCCGACTTGATTGATTTTGCAGTTACACGAAGGGTGCTGCAAGCTCAGATTCATGTAGATCACTTAACAGATCTATCATCGGATCACTCGCCCATTCTACTTCACCTTTACGACCATCCACAGCTTTCGGAACGCCCACACTTTCTAACTTCTAGCCAAACAGATTGGCTCAAATACAGAAAGTACATAAGTTCTCATGTTGACAGCTGCCCAAACATTTATTGTAAAGATGACATTGATAGGTCAGTCGAAGCATTAGTATTCTCAATGTCACTGGCGGCAAAACACTCAACACCAATATTAGTACCTAATAAACTTTCCAACAGCAGTCGTATTTCTAGGCACATTGAAGTGCTGCTACGCGATAAAAGATGGCTTCGGCGAGAGTGAGCCCACAGATCACTTGCCTCGAAAGAGCGGCTAAAATAGCCAACCATAGATCTACTACGCAGATCCCTAGAAGATGAAAAAAACCGATATAAAATATTCTATATGGACCAACCAAAGACAATATAAGTATAAGATGCGTAACGCTCATACATTTCAATTGCCATATGCAAGCCAATTTTTTCGGGAAGCGACGAAATTCGCGCCATCTCGCTCGCACAAATTTGAGAGCGTACAAATCTAAAAATAGAATCCGCTTGCATGTGTGAGTACACACAGAACCATCAAGTGCGTATGTGTGCGTACTTGTGCGAAGCGGACGATTTTCGAGATGAAAACCTTTTTATGAGTTGAGAAACAAATTTATTTACAGTCGTTGAATACGTCGCACGCTGAATACCCTAATGACAATTATTCCAATGTGAAGTCATGTATTAAATATATTATGTACTTTTATATAAGTATATACCGAATGTACCGTGTTAAAAGAAATTATCATTGGAGGGATATATACTTTTTGGCTATTAAGCGTTTTTAATAGCTGTTGAAACTCGTTTAATTTAAAGAAAAAGTCTAGCGTTTCAATGGGTAATGTACAATTTATTATGTATTGGTAATGTAAGGTAGGCGTCAGTATGACCGATAAATTAATGCGATGGATACGAAGGTTATGAATACCAGACTGTGAAAGGGCAGGCGGGCCGAATTGCCCGTGCCCTAATGCAAGCGAGAGAGAGCAAATAAACGATAGAAGCTCGGGCTGCTGCTGAGCCGAGTACGAGCGATAGATAGAGAGAAAGAATGCGAGAGAGCAGCATAGATGAAGAGAACGATAGCGAAAGAAACTTGGAAGCGAGATGCATATATAGACCATGATTCGTGTGTCACCAATTGACGAATATATGCGTATGTATATATGCGACGACAGAAAAGTTCGAGAGATTGCAAAGGCATGCAAGTGCTGGACCAGATCATGGCCTTTGCGAAGGCATGTTAGGGCAGACGGACCAAATTACCCGTGCCCTACGCGATGCTACGAATAGAGATCGATAGAACGAAAGAGCGATATAGCGAGATAGTAAAGTAAAGTAGAAAGGCAAGAGTCGAAGAGACGAAAGAACGGTTGCATAGGCGATTATATTGAGTAATTATAAGCGGTTACAATGTTTATATGCAGATATATGCAAATAGCAAACAAATGTGAAATTACGTTACTTGCGCCACTGGCTATTAATTGAGGAATTTGTTGGGGATTTTCCGGCTGGGAAACCAGACATATACAATATAAGAGTTTTTCAATATTGGGGTGGTAAGCGTCTTGCAAAATTAACTTACACTTATAAAGTGAAGGGTATATTTCGACATCGCTGTAAAAAACCTATGCATGTGCTCACATACAGTCGTGACGACGACTCGTCTCGGCTGTCGTAGCGGCAGAGAACCAATTTCGTGTGCCTTCGTATGCTGCATGCATACAAGAGAGCGGCCGGCTCTAGAGAGCTCTCTCTCTCTCTAAAACAAATCAAGAGAGCCTGGAGCCTAAAGCCAGCCTGCAAAATTCGTGTGCAAAAATTTCGTATGGCGTTATGTATCTTATTCTTATATTGTCTTTGGACCAACTCTCCCCAACTAGCAAACGATTCCCACTGTGGAAAAATCAGGCGTATGCCCAGCAATCAAGAGTGAATCGTCTTTGCGTACACAAACAGGAGAGTGGGCTCGCAGCAACAAAGGGAAGGAAAATACATTTTCCGTCCATCTAGAAAACATCTGATAACCATACCCAGCAATAAATAGCGTTGTGCTCCCACCAACCCACACGGCTTAATCCACAAAATCAAAATATTAATTTCACAGAACATCCATGGAATATTGGAGTCATACCTATAGCAAAGAAGCTTTGCAGTACGATGCAAAGATTTCCTCTCTGAATATCATCCAATTGAAGCTGGTGTACCGCAAGGGAGCGTGCTTGGACCGAACTTTATATCATATTCACAGCAGATCTACCGACAAACAGCCTAACAACAACTTCGACATTTGCTGATGATACTGCCATACTAAGTCGCTCCAAGTGTCCAACAAGGGCCACGGAACACTTATCGTCTCATCTCGTGGCCTTAGAAAAATGGCTAGCAGACTGGCGCATACGCGTAAACGAGCAAAAGTGCAAGCATGTCACTTTTATGTTAAAAAGACAAACTTGCCCTCCATTATATCTGAACAACATCAACATTTCACAAACCCCCGAAGTAACATACCTTGGTGTTCATCTGGATAGAAGGCTTACTTGGCGTAAACACATCGAAGCGAAAAGAAATCTACTTAAATTTAAAGCTAGTAATCTACATTGGCTAATAAACACTCGTTTACCACTAAAACTGGAGTACAAAGTACTTTTGTACAATGCAGTTCTCAAACCCATCTGGACATACGTCTCCGAGCTATGGGGAAATGCTTACGTTAGTAATTTGGAAATAATCCAGAGAGCTCAATCGAAGATACAAAGAACTATCACTGGGGTACCATGGTACATACGGAAGGAAAATATCCATAAAGACTTAAATGTAGGATCAGTTCAAGATGAAATTGCCAAAGTGAAAGCAAAGTATCAGGCCAAGCATCAAGCCCATCCTAATAGACTTCCGCAGTCTTTAACTTGGCACACTAGCCATACACGACTTCGGCGAAGAGACCTCCCCATAAAAAAAAAAAAAAAAAAAAAAAAATTATACCCAACAAAAATGATACTATAAAATAAACAATTAAATCGCAAAAAAAAAAAAACATTACTCAATGTCATAATTGCCAAAGATTCTCTCACATCGCGAGAAACTGCCAGCTGACATATAGATGCAAAAAATGTTTAAGTGATCATGGGCTGGGACAATGTCCGATTAAAAAACCAGACAGTCCGTCCGATAACTGTACATATGTTATTTGTGTCAATTGCTAGGGACAACATACAGCAAACGCCAAAATATGCCCAATACGACAGGAAAAACTCAAACAGCTTCAACAGCTAAGAACTGAAAAAAGAAATGACAATAATAATCAAGTCCCAAAAAATAGACTGAATTTGAATAAATGCCAATCCTTAAGTAAGGATGGACAAACATTGTCCTCAATGTTCAGTCAACAACAGCGAAATAATAGCCTAAACCCAAACCTATACCAACACCAGCTACAACAAATGCAACCTTAAGTCAATATTTGCAAAATAGATTGCAGGAAAGACCAATAGCAATAAATAACAATAACGCTGATTCACTGGATATCTTTGGAAAAGGTATATTCGAATGCATCGAAATATTGCGATTAGTCACACAAAAATACTCGGAGTTACCCTCTCCCTCAAGATAGGAACAACGTAGTATGAAGCAGACGATACTATTAGATTTTCTCATGCAAATATTCACACCCAAAAGATATGAGCACACTTAAATGCATATTTCAGAACGTAAATTCCCTACATTCCCTGCACAAACGAATGTAACTGCAGCAGTTCCTAAATGTGCACAAGCGAAGTATAATGTTGATAGCCGAACATCGGCTAAAGGCACAGAACAACATTGAATCAAAGACTATAAAGACTATAATACAAAGATGTTGCACGAGGAGCAAATGCTCGGCCCGGCACTGGGCCCACTGTGCGCATCTGCTGAGCGGTCTCGAGCTCGCTCGGCTCGTTTCTGACGAAGAGACGAAGCTGTCGGGCAGCGGGCTCGCGGTCAGAGGCGAAGCATAGCCGAAAAGAGAATTGAAACGCCGCGCGCTCCCCCTGTCCATGGGGCGTACCGGTAAGCCTCGGCATAGAACAGCTTTTTGGTCGCTTATGCAGCATCTTGGTATTGTATAGTCTTTGTTAATATTTTCCAGGCGTAATGCTGCAGGTACAAAGTACCTGGGTATGATTTATAGCTGCATTTGTCAGATTTTTAGAACTGCAATGTTCTATACAACCAGATATAAGATACTTAAGTCATGTAAGAAATAGCAGCACTAACTCTGAAAAAAAAAATTTTTTAAATACCAGATTTTAAAAAAATTCTTTAAAAAAAACTACACCATAAAAAAAACATAGTTCGTTAAAAATTCGTAAACCCCGAAATCTATAAGAAAAAGTCCTTTTGGGCCACAGCCTTATTTATTGTCGTGTTGACTAGTGTTATCAATTAATTGAGTGAAAACATTGATCCAACTCGCATTAGTTTTTTTTCTTACTCAGTTTCCTTAAGAAACATCGCGAAAACCGTGCTTTTTGACACTGGCATTTTCCCTATAAAATCTAATAAATTAACGAGTGGTACGTAGTGGCAATTTGTTTCAACACAGAAGATTAAAAAAATACTGGTTTCATAAATATAAATAGATTGAAGGCGAATGGGGACGGATGTCAAAAGATCTATTCCATGCAAGTCTCGGGTATGTTATTAATAGCACACTAAAGGAAATGTTAAGTTCTACAACGGTTTACCATTAATACATATAATCACAGGACCAACACATATATTTTTTATTGAATACTTACCAACTATGATCAAAATAGATGGTAATTTTAATGAAATTCACAAAACATTAAGATTTATTTTGCTTTACCAAAAGCCATAAAAAGGCGGTAAGTAATGACAGAAAAGTTTTCTGCGATTCAACCGCGTGCAGGTACTGGACTATCGATACGAAAAATATATAAATATAGCAATAAATATCAGTGGGATGTTTACTCTCCAAAAAGTAAAAAAAACGAGAAGGAACGTGTGAGTCGCTTCTGGGGACGCGACTCTACTTATACCCGTACTCAGTCAGTAAATACATTTTTGAGATATTATTTTTTAGAATTTTAGAATAAAAAAAAATTTTACATTTTACATTTTTTTGCTACATCTGTTATCTACATCTACATCTACAATGTATATTTTACATCTAACATGTAGATTATAGATGTACCATTTATATTCTACATCTCCTCCTCTAGGGGTTGCTCGCGCACTGAACGCGGCAGAGTGTGCGAGCGAGAAGGAGATATAGTATCATGTCTTTGGCTGTTGGAGGCGGGGGAACCAACAGAAAATTAATTTCTTCATTCTGGCTATAATTATGATCCGATCTGATTCATATTCGGCAATCTGGTAGATATGGGCATTTTCTACGATACTGCGTTTTTAGTTTTATCGTATCTTTAAAAATGTGCCTGCCACAGATTTTCGTCCTTTGTGGGGGCGGAAGGGGGCGGGGCGAAATTTTGAAATACACTTGTAGCAGTGTGATATCACATGAGTCTTGAAACCAAATTTGGTTGCCCTAGCTCTTATAGTCTCTGAGATCCAGGCGCTCAACAAGACGGACAGACGGACAGTCGGACAGACGGACAGACGGACGGACAGACGGACATGGCTATATCGACTCGGCTATTGATGCTGATCAAGAATATATATACTTTATGGGGTCGGAAACGTTTCCTTCTCTGCGTTGCACACATCCACTTTTACCACAAATCTAATATACCCCTTAACTCTTTTTTGAGTACGGGTATAATTAACAAGATTCGACATTTTAATTTTTTATTTATCACCTGCCAGATAGGCAGAATCGACCACTGTGCTATTACACTGTCAGTCTGCGCATTTAATATATATGGATTTAATTTCTTTTGGCACTTAGTCTTGCAATAGTAATCAATTGACATCGTGTTGAATCAACTCGTCTTCAACTTAAAATATCTTAATCTGGCGTTAAGAAATTTTCTGTTATTAATTTTGATTCTAGGAATATTGAAGAGTATGTAATGAATTAGGTTAATATTTTTGTTAACCTGCTTTGTGTTTTAGAATTAGTTTTCTACGCGACGGCTAGTTCGAGGGCTGCTATTTAAGTTTCTGGCCTAACTTTTAGCTTTTAGCTTTATTAGGACCCAATAGTCATTTGGACTAAAAAGTTTGGTATTTTATGGGATTTCTGGCCTCCATATAACTTTTTCATCTACGGCCACGTTTAGTATCGCCACTAACCATACAGTATATAGACGTGCCAGTTGAAGGGTGACTACTGCTTCTAAAAAAAAGGCTTAGGAAAGAATTCCCTCCCACCAATGACCGCAGAATGGATAGAAGATTCAGCATTCAAGAGAGTAGCCAACAGGCTGAGGTAAAAGCTGGCAAAGCTAAAGTCCGACCGCTGCATTCTTCCCATATTATTGGACAGCCCATCCGTAAATCGAGCTATCCCTAATCACCGATTTGGGTTCAGGCTGAGGCATGGTACTCCGGAGCAGCTGCATAGGGTGGTGGAGCATATCCTGGATGGCTTTCACAAGAAGCAGTACGTCCTAGCACCTGGACACCCAGCAAGCATTCGACACAGTTTGGCACGACGGATTACTTGCACTCCTGATTATTGGAAGCTTCCTAAAGGACAGAACGTTCCAAGTCGCAGAGAGCGGAGCTGTTTCCATGGTGAAGGTGATTGAAGCCGGAGTCCCGTAATGCAGCTAGGGCTCACGCTGTACAGCCTTTTCACGCACGATATGCCTAAGAATAGCGTTGACAATACGTCCCCAGCCAATCGATGTGAAACTTGCCACATTTGCCGGCAGTCCTGTCAAGAGCCAACTGCGTTTACGACGCCACGGACAACCTCCAGCGGTACATTAAAAGGTTTGAGAACTGGGCATGCGTGGAATGTCAGTGTGAACCCTGAGAGGTGTTTGGTAGTGATATTTTGTTATCTCTATGGTTAGTGCAAAATGATGGGGCTCATCGACGAGAAGTCTCATACGTTGACATGGTTCTCTGTATGTTCCGCACAATACACCATTAACAGTTCGCAGTTCGCACAGTTCGCAAACACTTGTCTTGGCTAGGATGCAGTGTGTAAAGACGTCCTATTGCATTTGTGGAAAATACTTGTTGGTAATTTGGGACTGGCTGTCCTTTTTTTCGTCGTTGAAATTTCTTTAATGATTGATTCCAGGTAATATCGTGGCATTTCGGAATAAAGCAGTGTTCTTGCAAAGCCATCATTCTGGCAAATTTCAAAGAAGCTGGTCAATGTTGTCGATGGCGGCCTCTCAATTCGTTGTAATACGTTTATCGTTGTAAAGTATACCCTTTGACCATTTTCCAGTTGTACTGCCAAATGAACAACAGTGGGGTATCTTTCATGTATTGGAAATGAAAAAAAAATACGCCACATCGCCTCATTACTACTGACATAGCGTCCCATTTGAAACTTGCAAATATAGTTGATTGATTTTACGGAATGGCAATATTCTACACTTATGTGTGCTTTAAATGTTTTGGATAGTAACGGAGAAAACAGAAGAACCCAACGATTATCAACGTCAATGTCATGCTGATTCACTTTGACTGTTGTTGTCCTTCTGTTGTCGTCAGTGGATTGCCTGCGATAAAGTGGGTAACCATCATTTCCACTAATAGTTTCTGCTACTAATTGTCTTGGATAATTAAAATGCTTTTACCGAGACTGTTGGCCATCAAGGAACAACGGAGGAAACATATTAGAATACAAACCATGCAGCGTAGGCTTCTCAGATGCGCATCGGACTCGTTTTCGCGTTCTGACGTGGTTTTAGTGATTGTCTTCTCAAACTACTGCTAATTTAGTTCATTACTATTACCAGTTTTTATACTCGTACTCAAAAAAAAACTAATGGGTATATTAGATTTGTGGTAAAAGTGGATGTGTATAACGCAGAGAAGGAAACGTTTCCGACCCCATAAAGTATATATATTCTTGATCAGCATCAATAGCCGAGTCGATATAGCCATGTCTGTCTGTCCGTCTTGTTGAGCGCCTGGATCTCAGAGACTATAAAAGCTAGGGCAAAATCTATGCCTCGTACATAACGAGGCAGAGTGTGCGAGTGAGAAAGAGAATTACTAGCGGGTATTGCTGTAGGAGGCGGGGCAAGCAACTGAAAATGAATTTCTTTCTATTGATTCAGATTCGACAATCTTGTAGATATGGTCATTTTCTCCGATACTGCTTTTTTAATCTTAAAGTATCTTTAAAAATGTGCCTGCCACAGATTTTCGTCCTTTGTGGTGGCGGAAGGAAGCGGGGCGAAATTTAGAAATACACTTATAGCAGTGTGATATCATATGAGTCTGGAAACCAAATTTGGTTGCCCTAGCTCTTATAGTCTCTAAAATCTAGGCGCTCATCAAGACGGTCAGACGGACGGACGAACAAACGGACATGCTGATGAAGAATATATATACTTTAAAAATAAGATGTAAAATATTTCAAAAATCACCGATAAGGCGATAAGGCAGCATATTGGCTTTGCCGTCAGAAAAGATTAGTTTTGTCGCTTTCAGCACCAATCTTCATATGAAGAAAAATAAATAAAATAAAAAATAAAATAATTTTATAAAATATTTCGGAAAACGTGGTTTGATAAAACGCCCATCCGCCTCAGGATGTAACATAAGTTCAACCCAAAGGACTATTAAAGGAAGATTGTATTCTTTAACACTTGAAAATCGAGAATCGGTTCAATATGGCATAAGATATTAGAAGGGAGCTTATTCAGTCGGGAACACCAAAAATGGACAGTGGCGCCTTGAAGAGACAGCACCAACGGATGTCGGTCAGCAAAAATGTGTGTCACTATAAATGCTCCAGAAAAAGCTCTTATGGGCCAAAATCAAATAAACTTTTAATTAATTGATTTTCATCGTTATATTGTTAATGAATCTAAGTTAAACCTGTTTGATTCGAATAGTATGACGATAGATCGCCGGAAGGTCGGAGAACGCTAGACAAATTAATTTCCAACGCGAACAGTTTCAAGAAAGTTTTTACCCGTATTCGAAGAGTTAACATTTAGTGCTAAATGTAAACCTTGAATAACTTTCACAGCTATGAACCGATACGCTTATACATAAGTATAAGATATTTTTATTTAATTAAGAATTCTTAAAGATTTTATTCAGATTAATTGTTTGAGATGCCAAGCTTTTTTGTCACCTATATTTATCCAAAAATCAGTTAAAGACTTTGATTTTCAACGTTATAATGTTTATTTATACCGGCGGCAGGTGCAGAGCGCCATTTAACAGGGAGAGCGCAGCAGCACTGCCGAACGCTGGGGACATACACAAGCTTAGGTTTCGATACTCTTATACAACTAGTTACAGCTACATTTAATATTATGGTATACGCTTAAGTGGCCGCTGGCCCGAACATACTCCCCCCTTTGGAAGCTCGTCATTCAACCGACTGTGCAAACACAGCCGAGTAACGGCCCCCCTGATGGTTCCTGAAGCCGTCTTCAAATCAGCCACGCGGCATACTCCATCCTTGCCTTTGACGACGTCGACCACTCTAGCCAGTGGCCACCGCATTGGAGGAAGATTCTCATCCTTCACCAAGACGACATCGTTGACGCAGAGGTTTTTCGCAGGCGTACGCCACTTCGAGCGCTCTCGCAAGAGAGTCAGATACTCTTCGCGCCAACGCCTCCAGAATATCTGCTGCAGTTGAGTGACCCGCTGCCAACCATCCAGACGGTTGTAATTGAGCTTCGTTAGGTCAGGCTCGAGAATTAACTGATGCGGGCCTCCCAACAGCAGATGAGCAGGCGTCAACACATCCAAGTCCTCAGGATTTTCTGAAAGCGAGAGCGCAGGGGGAGAATTAACAATTGCCGCGATCTGGCAGATCAAGGTGCGGAGCTCGTCGAAGCTAAGGATGGATGGCCCAACTGAGCGGTACAGGTGATACTTCGCAGACTTCACGGCCGCTTCCCACAATCCGCCAAAGTGCGGAGAGCGCGGGGGGATGAAATGCCAGTCGATGGTGTCAGCCAAGCAGGATTCATGGACTTCCTTCATGTGCGAGTCGCTCAGGAAAAGCTTCTTCAGCTCCAGAAGCTCATTCTTAGCGCCAACGAAATTAGTCGCATTGTCCGACCAAATATGACTTGGCCTTCCTCGAGTGGACGAAAAACGTTTCAATGCGCCTAGGAACGATGCGGTGGTCAGATCTTTAACAAGCTCCATGTGTATGGCCTTAGATGTGAAGCAAATAAACACGCTTATGTAGCACTTGATCGGAGGCCTCGTGCGGATTTCTGATCGGTAGAAAAAGGGTCCACAATAGTCCACTCCAGTTACTTCGAAGGCCCGCGATCCTTCCAGACGCTCCTTAGGCAAGTCTCCCATAATGTGCTCAACCATGCGCGGCCTCGTCCTGAAGCATCTTACACACTTGCTAACCGCTTTCGAGACGGCTTTGATTCCTCCAACAGGCCAATATTCTAATCGAATTTTAGCAAGCAAGGCGCGAGGTCCGGCATGGAGGTTTCGTTGATGATAATAGCTTATCATTGAAGATGTTACGGGATGCCCCTTGGGCAAAATAAGCGGGTGCTGAGAATTAAACAGGAGCGATGAGTTGCCGAGACGACCTCCAAGTAAACCTGACGGATCGATGAACGGAGATAGCGAACTGAGGGAGCTAGACTTCCTGACTTGCCCATTGCGTCTTATATCCTTTAGGTCCGACCACAAACTTGCCAGCTGAACGTGTCGAACAAGAAGATGCGTTCCTTGCTGTATGTCAGAAACCGTGAGTCCAGGATGCCTAAGACGATGAACGAATTTATGCATGTAGGCGAATGTGCGCTGCATGCCAAAGAAAGAATTAGCAAATTTGCATCCGGACGTGAGATCGGCATGTGGAGACGCGATCAGCAATACACGCTTGCGAAGCTCAATGGTCGGAGTTTCAGAAACGGCATATACAGGCCACTCATCCTTAGAACCTAATAAAAACGAGGGGCCGTGAAACCACAGCTCTGACTGGATGAGGTGGCTGGGAAGCGAGCCTCTGGAGAGGATATCAGCGGGATTCAACAATGTGGGAACATTCCATGCATTCCGCCATTCCATGCCTTGCGTCAACTCCTGAATTGTTGCCACTCGATTTGCCACGAAAACCTGAAATTTGGCTGGCTCATCCCGAATCCAAGATAACGCCGTAGACGAATCCGACCAGCAGTAAAACTGACCTGGGAAAATTCCCGTCTCCTTTAAGTTCCGCATAACCTTCGCAAGCAAATGGGCTCCACTCAATTCCAGCTTTGGAATCGACAATGATTTTAGTGGCGCCACTCGAGACTTTGAGCACAAAACATTGCTCGACGACTCCCCTTGCTTGGACACGACATATATGAAAGCACCATATGCTTCCAGCTGGCATCACAAAACCCATGAACCCCTACAATTGTGCTGGAATGATGGACAACGCGAGGAAAGGTCACCTCACAATAACAGGATTAATCAATCCAAGAGGGTCGTAGAAACGCGCAATAGTTGACAAAACCGACCGCTTGGAGGGCTTTGAATTCGTGTCCAGCGCGGACAAGGCAAACAGCAGCTGATCTGACGCAGGGTCCCAAGCTTAACCAAGAGTTTTGGTAATGTCGCTTCCATCATGAAACCGTAGAAATTTCTCCACGTCGTCTTCTGGAATTCCATCAAGCACCTCCTGGTGACTCGAGCACCATTTTCTAAGCTTAAAGTTACCGCAAGACAGTAGACTTGAAGTTTGGCGCATATTTTCCATGACCTCTGCGACGAGATGAGATCATCAACATAGAACTCCTGTTGCAGAGCAGCTGAGCCAAAAGGCTAGGGATTACCCTCGTCGATGGCCAGCTGGTGCATTGCGCGGACCGCTAAAAACGATGCAGCCCTCGTACCGTATGTGACGGTGTCTAATGTGTAGACCTGAACCTCGGACTGGATGGAATCTCGCCATAGGATACACTGGAGAAAATTGTCGGGTGGAGATACCTTTACGCAGCGGTACATTTTACAAATGTCACCAGTGAGAGCGACGGGATATGTGCGGAACCGGATCAGTATGTTAAACAATGCTGGCTGAATAACAGGACCTGTCATCATCACATCATTTAAGGAGCATCCAGTTGATGTAGCTGCAGAGCCATCGAAAACAACACGGAGTTTGTCGTGGTACTATCCTCCTTTAAAACGCAGTGATGAGGCAGAAAATAATTGCAGAGGCTACGTTAGTCAGGATGGACTTTGGACATATGCTTTAAATCAGTATACTCTGTCATAAAAGCTGAGTAACGCTCCTTGAGAGCGGGATTACGATACAGTTTTTGCTCCAAGCTGAGAAATCGTCGATACGCCTGAGTATAGGACTCTCCCAAGTGATCAGCATCATTCTTTAAAGGCAGCCGAACGGAGTACTCCCTTCTTCCTTTGTACTCAAGCTAGCCTCCACACAATTCTCAACTTCCCAAAACATACGAAGAGTTCGTTCCAACCTTGCATTCATTCTATCCTCCGAATCAGGAGAATTTTGGGTTGCCAAAAGCGACGAGCTTGATACCCTCTGTCCACCACCAGATACGATCCACCCAAGCCGGGTCTTCTGCAGAAGAGGCAATCCATCTATGAGCTTGATTTGTCCTACGCAGAGAAGGTCATAGACCATGCTCGCGCCAATGAGGAGATCTACTCGCTGAGGCTACATTAACTGCCAGACTTGGTTGGCTATCTGTGATTGTGGGTGCGATGAGAGAAGTGAGTGTGGTCGAATAGTCCGAAGTGCGAGACTGCATGCAAATGCTGACGGTGGATCCCTCAGTGGACACGCTAGTATCGCCCAGACCAGAAACAAGGGCAGACGATTGAGTTCTCCTAAGCTGAAGCTGCTGGGCGAACCTGGAGGTAACGAGATGAAGCTGAGATCCTGAATCTAGAATAGCGCGACAAGGAACCAAAACGCCAGATCGATTCTTTACCAAAACAACAGCTGTGGCCAGCAGCACAATATGGAGAGTGGAGTGGAGACCTTGGGCAGCAAGAGAGGTAGACGCATGAGACGGCACACTGCTGGCAGAATCCTGAACCGGCGTAATAGCTCCTGGTTGTACTGCTCGTTCTGCATGAGAAACAGCTGGGGAGCTTTGCGCTATAGATTAGTCGAAGTGCAACAAGGTATGATGCCTCCTTCCGCAAACTCTACACTGGCCACCTGTGCATGCACGAGTCCGATGACCCGATTTTAGGCAGTTAAAACAAAGTGACAGCTTCTTCACTTCCTTGTGACGCAGAAAAGGAGATATATTCCGTGGCCCGCTGAATGGCAGAAAGGGCATCCAGACGGGTCGGCGGAAGAGTTAGAGGCAACAAAGGTTTTCTTTAGGTGTGTAGACTGGCTTTTTCCCACCTGAGCGCTACCAGCGTGTGTCGCTATAGCGTATTGCACGTTCTCCATCTTCAGGCATCGCTTCTCCAGGAAATCGTAGATTCCCCAGCTGTTGGTATCATGTCCGATGACGCAGTCTCTTCCCATTTGGTTTGGGTCTTCTCATCTAGCTTTTGCAGCAGCATGTGGATTATCATGCATCCAGATATCTCCTCAGCACTTCCTAATGTCTGCAGGGCGCGCGTATGCAAGTTGACTGCGTCCGAAAACTCCCGAAGCCTTTTAGCAGAATGCGAATCTACCTTCTTGAGCCCAAGAATCTCCTTGATGTGTGGCTGGAAAACAAGTCGTTTATTATTAAAACGTCTGCTAAGTATGTCTAGAGCCACACGATAATTGGCACTGGAGAGTTCCAACGATCGAACCGAATCCAGGGCCGCATCCGAGAGACATGAGCGAAGATGTTGGGACTTCTCGATTTCACTGAGATCTGCATCCCCTTCGATGACCGAATTGAACATGGTAATAAAATCCGCATATTCCACATAGCCACGGTAGAAGCTAGGTAGCTTCAGCTCAGGAAGCCGCTGCTTGTGAGCCATGATGATGGTGTGACCTCCAGAGTTATTTGGCATGCTAGTGGAATGAGCAGCTAGTTCGAGAGCCGCCAGCAGCTCGGCTTTCAAAGAAATGAAGAGCGTATCGAAGGTTTCACGCAGCTCACTTCCAATCTCGTCTTCATCCAGAGATTCCAACTCATTATGGGACTTGTTGAACTCCTCACGCATTTCAGCCAATATATCGAGGCGCACATCTATTTCAGACGCACTTAGATTGTCGATTTTATTCCCCGAGAATGACTGGCCAAGACGCTGCAGCCGATCATGCAGAGACTGAACTTTGCGCTTGTAAAGCCTCAGCCTTTTTTCCTCCATCGCAATATTTCCGCCCGCACCTATATTCGGCTCGTTGTCCATGCCAACCGGTGCAATGCAGTCTCACTGAACTTGCACTTTAACTGTTCTTATTTACACAAAATGTATTTGTTGGCCGTTAAACGGCACAGCAACGAATATCTTATTCGATTTTTATAGTTTTTAAACGAAACGCGATTAAAAGATGTAGTTAAATCACGTCGGGGTCACCAATGTTTGAGATGCCAAGCTTTTTTGGCACCTATATTTATCCAAAAATCAGTTAAAGACTTTGATTTACAACGTTATAATGTTTATTTATACAGGCGGCTAGCTGAGGCCAATTGCTCGCTCTTTTGCCCAACCAGATAAATGTTCACAAGCGGGGTTCAGTATGCAACCTATGCGGCAAGAGATTAGCATAGAACTACTTGGGCCACGACGGTCGAGCGCCGTTTAACAGGGAGAGCGCCCTTTAACAGGGAGAGCGCAGCAGCACTGCCGAACGCTGGGGACATACACAAGCTTAGGTTTCGATACTACCAAAAACGAGAAGGAACGTGCGAGTCGCTTCTAAAGACGCGACTCTACTTATACCCGTACTCAGTCAGTATATACATTTTTGAGCATATGATTTTTTAGAATTTTAGAATAAAAAAAAAAATTTTACATATTACATTTTTTTGCTACATCTGTTATCTACATCTACAATGTATCTAACATGTAGATTATAGATGTACCATTTATATTCTGCATCTGCTCCGATAGGGGTTGCTCCTCGCGCACTGAACGCGGCAGAGCGTGCGAGCGAGAAGGAGAATGAGTATCGTGTCTCTGGCTGGTGGCGGCGGGGGAACCAACAGAAAATGAATTTCTTCATTCTGGCTATAAATATGATCCGATCTGATTCAGATTTGGCGATCTGGTAGATATGGGCATTCTCTACGATACTGCGTTTTTAGTTTTATCGTATCTTTAAAATTGTGCCACAGATTTTCGTCCTTTGAGGGGGCGGGGCGAAATTTTGAAATACACTTGTAGCAGTGGGATATCAAATGAGTGTGGAAACCAAACGTGGTTACCCTAGCTCTTATAGTCTCTGAGATCTAGGCGCTCATCGAGACAGACAGACAGACGGACAGACAGACATGGCTATATCGACTAGGCTATTGATGCTGATCAAGAATATATATACTTTATGGGGTCGGAAACGTTTACTTCTCTGCGTTACACACATCCACTTTTACCTCAAATCTAATAACCCTTAACTCTTTTTTGAGTACGGGTATAAAAAGATAAATATAAATTAACTTGCACTTAGTGACACTTGAACTCGCTTAACTTCGCTTTGCATTCAGCCCCTTAGTCCGATGCGCCACTGGTTTAGGAGACATACGGTAGTCAATATGTCAGGTTGACTACTTTGTTGCGATAGAACATACGAAAAAACGCACTCCCACAACCAAGCGCTCAAACACGGACAACACAACGCACATATAGAAAAATCGAAAATCCACATCGAAAATCCACATCGAAAATCCACACTAAAAATTTCGTGTGGTTTTCAGCAGTATGGTCGTTACGCATCCTGTTGTGTTATAGAATCTTTGGCTACATCCACCTCCTCCGGTGCTGCTGACGCTACTTATTCTATTTTTTGCTCGCACACACTCTGCCCTATGCATGGCACGATCTTTCGCAGAGAAGATGTATAATCTACATTTTAGATGTGTAATCGACATCGATAACAGGTGTAGTACAAAAAATTTAAAATATTTTAAAATTCTACATAAATCATAAGCATACAAATTTATATACTGACTGAGTACGGGTATAATAGTAGAGTCGCGTCTCCAGAAGCGTCCCCTCATTAATCAAAAAACAATCTAAAAATTTTTTCAAAAATGTGTGTTTGAACGTATATTTCATTTAATTTTGTGTCATTCTGTAGAACGGAACATTTTATGATACATCTAATATACCCCTTAACTCTTTTTTGAGTACGGGTATAAAAAGATACAGAATAACACTACTCAACAAAATTTAAATTTTTATTTAGGCTGTGAACCAAAATGACTTTTTCTGATAGATTTCGGCATTTAAAAATGTTTTTAGTACTTTATTATTTTTTTTATGGTGTCATTTTTTTTAAAGAACTTTTAAATCTGGTATTTTTTCCATGGTTTTTTTCAGAGGTAGTGCTTCTATTTTTCACATATCTTAAGTATCTTATATTTGGTTGCATAGAACTGTGCAGTTCTGAAAATCTGACAAATGCAGCTATAAATCCGGACACTTTGTATCTGCAGCCTAACGCCTGAAAGATATTAAGCTTTCGAATTCAAATTTAATCATTTTTTTTCCGTAGAAAAAAAAAAAAAAAAAAAAAAAAAAAAAACGAGAAGGAACGTGTGAGTCGCTTCTGGGGACTCGATTCTACTTATACCCGTACTCATTCATTCAGTATATACATTTTTGAGCTTAAATTTTTTTAGAATTTTAAATTTAATTTTAATTTGCTACATCTGCTATCTAAATCTACAACGTATATTTTACATCTAACATGTAGATTATAGATGTACCATTTATATTCTACATCTCCTCCGCTAGGGGTTGCTCGCGCACTGAACGCGTCAGACTGTGCGAGCGAGAAAGGGAATGAGTAGCAAGTCTCTTGCTGTAGGGGCGGGGAAGCATCCGAAAATTTCTTCATTCTGGCTTTAAATATAATCTGGTCTGATTCAGATTCGACAATCTTGTAGATACGGTCTTACTCTACGATACTGCGTTTTTAGTTTTATCGTATCTTTGAAATTGTGCCTGCCACAGATTTTCGTTCTTTGTGGGGGCGGAAAAGGTCGGGGCAAAATTTTGAAATACACTTGTAGCAGTGTGATATCAAATGAGTGTGGAAACCAAACGTGGTTACCCTAGCTCTTATAGTCTCTGAGATCTAGGCGCTCATCAAGACGGACAGACGTGCATATGTATATGGCTATATCGACTCGGCTATTGATGCTGATCAAGAATATATATACTTTATGGGGTCGGAAACGTTTACTTCTCTGCGTTACACACATCCACTTTTACCTCAAATCTAATAACCCTTAACTCTTTTTTGAGTACGGGTATAAAAAGATAAATATAAATTAACTTGCACTTAGTGACACTTGAACTCGCTTAACTTCGCTTTGCATTCAGCCCCTTAGTCCGATGCGCCACTGGTTTAGGAGACATACGGTAGTCAATATGTCAGGTTGACTACTTTGTTGCGATAGAACATACGAAAAAACGCACTCCCACAACCAAGCGCTCAAACACGGACAACACAACGCACATATAGAAAAATCGAAAATCCACATCGAAAATCCACATCGAAAATCCACACTAAAAATTTCGTGTGGTTTTCAGCAGTATGGTCGTTACGCATCCTGTTGTGTTATAGAATCTTTGGCTACATCCACCTCCTCCAGTGCTGCTGACGCTACTTACTCTATTTTTTGCTCGCACACACTCTGCCCTATGCATGGCACGATCTTTCGCAGAGAAGATGTATAATCTACATTTTAGATGTGTAATCGACATCAATAACAGGTGTAGTACAAAAAATTTAAAATATTTTAAAATTCTACATAAATCATAAGCATACAAATTTATATACTGACTGAGTACGGGTATAATAGTAGAGTCGCGTCTCCAGAAGCGTCCCCTCATTAATCAAAAAACAATCTAAAAATTTTTTCAAAAATGTGTGTTTGAACGTATATTTCATTTAATTTTGTGTCATTCTGTAGAACGGAACATTTTATGATACATCTAATATACCCCTTAACTCTTTTTTGAGTACGGGTATAAAAAGATACAGAATAACACTACTCAACAAAATTTAAATTTTTATTTAGGCTGTGAACCAAAATGACTTTTTCTGATAGATTTCGGCATTTAAAAATGTTTTTAGTACTTTATTATTTTTTTTATGGTGTCATTTTTTTTAAAGAACTTTTAAATCTGGTATTTTTTCCATGGTTTTTTTCAGAGGTAGTGCTTCTATTTTTCACATATCTTAAGTATCTTATATTTGGTTGCATAGAACTGTGCAGTTCTGAAAATCTGACAAATGCAGCTATAAATCCGGACACTTTGTATCTGCAGCCTAACGCCTGAAAGATATTAAGCTTTCGAATTCAAATTTAATCATTTTTTTGCGGTAGAAAAAGTAAAAAAAAAAAAAAAAAAAAACGAGAAGGAACGTGTGAGTCGCTTCTGGGGACTCGATTCTACTTATACCCGTACTCATTCATTCAGTATATACATTTTTGAGCTTAAATTTTTTTAGAATTTTAAATTTAATTTTAATTTGCTACATCTGCTATCTAAATCTACAACGTATATTTTACATCTAACATGTAGATTATAGATGTACCATTTATATTCTACATCTCCTCCGCTAGGGGTTGCTCGCGCACTGAACGCGTCAGACTGTGCGAGCGAGAAAGGGAATGAGTAGCAAGTCTCTTGCTGTAGGGGCGGGGAAGCATCCGAAAATTTCTTCATTCTGGCTTTAAATATAATCTGGTCTGATTCAGATTCGACAATCTTGTAGATACGGTCTTACTCTACGATACTGCGTTTTTAGTTTTATCGTATCTTTGAAATTGTGCCTGCCACAGATTTTCGTTCTTTGTGGGGGCGGAAAAGGTCGGGGCAAAATTTTGAAATACACTTGTAGCAGTGTGATATCAAATGAGTGTGGAAACCAAACGTGGTTACCCTAGCTCTTATAGTCTCTGAGATCTAGGCGCTCATCAAGACGGACAGACGTGCATATGTATATGGCTATATCGACTCGGCTATTGATGCTGATCAAGAATATATATACTTTATGGGGTCGGAAACGTTTACTTCTCTGCGTTACACACATCCACTTTTACCTCAAATCTAATAACCCTTAACTCTTTTTTGAGTACGGGTATAAAAAGATA
Source organism: Drosophila tristis (assembly GCA_018150885.1). Taxonomy (NCBI): domain Eukaryota; kingdom Metazoa; phylum Arthropoda; class Insecta; order Diptera; family Drosophilidae; genus Drosophila; species Drosophila tristis. The sequence goes on from JAECWT010000181.1 coordinate 172,088, forward strand.
AATATAAATTAACTTGCACTTAGTGACACTTGAACTCGCTTAACTTCGCTTTGCATTCAGCCCCTTAGTCCGATGCGCCACTGGTTTAGGAGACATACGGTAGTCAATATGTCAGCTTGACTCCTTTGTTGCGATAGAACATACGAAAAAACGCACTCCCAACCAAGCGCTCAAACACGGACAACACAACGCACATATAGAAAAATCGAAAATCCACATCGAAAATCCACATCGAAAATCCACACTAAAAATTTCGTGTGGTTTTCAGCAGTATGGTCGTTACGCATCCTGTTGTGTTATAGAATCTTTGGCTACATCCACCTCCTCCGGTGCTGCTGACGCTACTTATTCTATTTTTTGCTCGCACACACTCTGCCCTATGCATGGCACGATCTTTCGCAGAGAAGATGTATAATCTACATTTTAGATGTGTAATCGACATCGATAACAGGTGTAGTACAAAAAATGTAAAATATTTTAAAATTCTACATAAATCATAAGCATACAAATTTATATACTGACTGAGTACGGGTATAATAGTAGAGTCGCGTCTCCAGGACATTACACATCGCAATCGCACAGAAAGGCCCCGTTTAGATCAACGGCACAATGATGCAACAACAACTGCAAATGAATCTACGAGGTGTTGCGTTCAAGTACAATAGCTTCTCATAGCCATTTTATAATTGGTCCAATGAACGACCGTTGTCGCCATTGTCAGGTATATATTTAATTGAATTTAATTCAATTGTAGGTCGAGAAGGAACAAAGAAAGTTAGTGCTATGAATTATTACGCATACAGGCTGCAGATAAGGCATAACCAAGACAACCACATATTGAGGTGTAGTGCACATTTCTGCCAGTATGTTGTTGACATGTATGACAAAATTGAATCGGAAAGGTTGATTTTTGTTCGATTCAACCAAGCCAAATTACGTTCCGAAGAGCATGTTCATTTGCGTGATGACATTAACAACGATGGAAATGCACAAAACATTGGAACTATGATAATATTACCGTCATTGCGCATAATTCATGTCAATAAACTGTACGTATACCTACATCAGTGGTCGGCACGCACACAATCAAATGTTCTGCAGTGCAATTGTGTGCGTGTACAGCAGGAAAAAGAGATCATTTTATTGGTTCCAACCACTGTAATACACGTGTACGTGAGCGACAGCACAGCAGCAGCGCCTTTTCCACAATCAAACAAAAATTCGCCTTATTTATAAGCCTTTTGGCAACAGTTAGTAAAAAAAAAGCGTATTTACTTAACAATGGGTTATATCTTATGTATATTTCTATTCTAAAAATTCACTTACTTTCTTCGATAAGGGGTAAAACTTCCGTTATCATCGGATTCGTCGACACTAACTGATGATTCTTCAGATTCCGAGCATCGTAATGGTGTATTAAGCGGAGGACTATTATTAGGTTTATTGGTAGTGTGTGGACGGCTCCCAGAAATCGTGTTAGATCGGAAACCATGATTTGATCCAAGGTTTAATTGATTGCTGCAGTCGCTTAAGGTTCGATTTCTTGTTGGTAAACTATCACACCGTTCTCTTCCATAAGCTGAAAAAAAAACATTTTTTTATTCAAAAATAAAAATATACTTGAAATTAATTTAGATTAGCAATAAAAAATTTTTAAAAGTTTTACGTATGAATATCGATTGGAATGAAGTTTGCAATGACTGGATACGTTCAGTTGAGATTTTTTATATGCTTTTATGTCGACATATGTCGATTACATCTTCTCAACAAAGGTCGCGCATTGCAGAAGGTAGAGCGAGAACGAGAATGAGTAGCGTGGTATCGTGCTGGAGGAGGTGGGGGTGATGAAACTGAAAAATAATTTGTTTATTATGGATATAACAATAATTTGATCTCATTCGGCAATCTGGTAGATATGGCTATATCGACTCGGCTATTGATGCTGATCAAGAATATAAATATGGGCGGGGCGAAATTTTCAAAAATATACTTGTAGCAGTGTGATATCACATGAGTCTGTAAACAAAATTTGGTTGCTCTAGCTCATATAGTCCCTGAGATCTAGGCGCTCATCAAAAAGTACAAGCGGACATGGCTATATCGACTCGGCTATTGATGCTGATAAAGAATATATATACTTTATAAGGTCGGAAACGGTTCGTTCCCTGCGTTGCTTACATCCACTTTTAACGCAAATATTTTATAAACTTAAATATGCGAGTACGTAGTATTTCGAAATTTCGTCCCGCCCCCTTTCAGACCCAAAAAGGTTGCAAGTCTGTGGCAGCCATAATTTGGAAGATACAAGAAAATGAAAAACGCAATATCTTAGAGAATGACCAGATCTGTCAGATTGCCGAATCTGGTACAGATTGGATCATAGCCAGAATAAAGCCCCACTCTGCGCATCAGACGTTATTAATTCTCTTTCTCGCTCGCACACACTCTTCCCTGTGCCCTGTGCAGTGGGCGATCTTTGCGGAGAAGATGTAGAATATACATACATTGTAGATGTAGATGACAGATGTAGCAAAAGAAAAATGTAATATGTGAAATACTTTTAAATTTCACTTATATCATAAGCTCACACATTTATATATTGACTGAGTACGAGTATAAAAGTATAGTCGCGTCCACAGAAGCGACTAACAACGTTCCTTCTCCTTTTTTTATATATTTTAAAATTATATGAGCTTATTTGTATTTTATATTTGTATTTATTTTTTATTTTTCCTAGTGCTACAACTAGAACTTATTTTTAATGCACTAGTCACAGAAGAGTTAGAGTTACAATTACAATATTTAATCTTATTTCTAAAAAATATTTTTTACATACATCAAGATTCATTTATTTTAATTGTATTTGTTGTTGTTTTTAGTAGAAATAGTATTTAGTTTTTACATATTTTTTTTTTACTTTAATATTTTTTTTAAAGTCTTATATATGTGATATGATTGTAGTTGTGTTTTTATATTTTTCCTAAATTGCGTTGGGTTGCTCATTGACTTTACATGATGGGGAAGCTGGTTCCATATGCGAATGGCATTTATAAAATTTTGCCGTTCTGAATTCAATGTTTTGTATCGAATGCTCTTTATGCTGTTGGTTCGTGCAGAGTTAGGGAAATCAAGTTTCTGGTAAAGGTATGCCGGTTCTTTAGAGCAAACTACTTTATGTAAGAAAATGTACTATTTTATAGTCCATCCATTTCAAAAAGTCTACTTCAAATATCGTAAAAGCTATGTCTGTTATTCTGTCTCTCCTGGTCAAATCGTAAATGTATCTTGCTATATCATTAAATGCTAATGTCAGCTTGTGTCAACTCCTAGAGTCGCAATTTCCGAATACCGCAATGCCATGCAAGAGAGCAGGAATGAGGTATGCTTTTGCAAGCATTATGCGAGTTTGGGTTGCCTGAAAGTGTTGCGTAAATTTAAGTGATCTTAGCATTCCATAAGTTCTTCCTTAAGCTCTTTTAACTGGTCGACCCATGTTAATGATCTATCAATCACAAACCCTAAGTTGCTTGGCTTTTCGCAGTATTCAATCGGTGTATGACCAATTTGAAGCCGTCTTATTGCATTTATATCCACTTTCGTTTTGTGTTTATAAATAACAAGACATTTAGACTTCATAGGATTTAGGGAAAGCCCAATAGCATAAGCCCAGTTGCTAATTTTGTCGAGTTCCCTATTACACACATTTATACAATCATTTAGTTCACATAGAGATCGACTAACATAAAGTTGGACATCATCTGCATACATATGACAAATAGACCCAGACAAAAAAGATGGCAGATCGTTAACATATATAACGAATAACAATGGTCCAAGAACTCATCCTTGGGGTACACCACGTTTAACAAATAAAGACGCTGACTTAGCAGTTGTTGTGAAAACTGCTTGATATCTATTGCTCAGGTATGAGGTCATTAGTTTTACATCCGTTGGAGAGAAGTTGCACTCATTGTGTAGTTTTCCGACTAGAATTGCATGATCAACTGTCTCAAAGGCCTTGCTAAAGTCAAGTAGTGTCAGGAATGTTATTTTTCCCTCATCTATTTGTTCTCGTATATCCTCTACTATTTTTATTAGGACTGTTCTACAGCTTATATTTCTCCTAAATTCAGACTGCTTATCATTTATTTTGTTCTCTGTGAGAAATTCACTGATCTGTTTTGCCATAAAGCTTTCAAAGGCTTTCGATAGTATTGGGAGAATTGAAATAGGTCTATAATCTTTTGAATTTGGTTTTAGGATGGGTATGATTTTTAGCTTCTTTCCATTTTTCCGGGAACGTGGACGTCATTAGAGCAGTGCTGGGTGAGTATATGGGTGATTGGCCTTATAATATATGGGAGTATAGGTTTGAGAAATTTAGGGTTCATATTATCTAGACCGGTTGCGTTGGTCTTTATTTTCAACACACAGTCAAGGGCATCTCTAGGACTCACGCGGATGAAGTTAAAGTCTGGAAATGTATGACTAGGTACCAAGTTCAGTCTTGTATAGTTTGTAGTGACAGGTACTGGAGGTTGCGAACATTTTATAATTAGTTCTTCTGCATTAATATTTGCTTGGGCCACAGATTGTTGTTTCCCTATTCCTATACTTTTTATTGCTTGGCATTTTTGTTTAGAAGTAAATGCTTCGTTAAGTGTTACTGTATAGTGTTAGCGAGAAATTGCCTGCACAGTGAAATTGTAAAATGGGAACACACGACGAACGATGTGAACACGACGAACGTTTTATTAAGAGTGAGTCGTAAACATAAAAGAGTAATACAATACGATAGGGATGGAACTATTTAAGCTTCTAGATAATCATAATATATCGAGTATGATAAATCGTAGTTTAACTTGAATAACTTCAACACTTCTTCTCAAGTTAAATTTAACATTTACATTTCTTCTTAATTAAACATTCCAAGGTATTTTATAAACTTATGGTCCTTTTCTTTTTGCAGAATGTCAGAGTATGTCACGAACACACTGACAAGAGCAAGTGCACAGTGCAAGAGCACTACTTGATCCAAAAACACTAAAATTGAGATTGGAAGGATTTTGGCGGAAATATGAAAATATGAATATATACGTTGTCACCTTAATCTTGCATGATTTTTTTGATGGTGCAACTGGCATTTTTCACTTTAACACAATTTATTAGATCGTGAAAAAAAGACACAGACAGAAATACTTTACTATAGGTCGTGCAGACATATTTAAAATACGACAAAAATCGGTCAAACCGTTTGGGAGGAGTTCAACCACAAACACCGTGAACCGAAATTTGTATATATATAGATTACCGTATTTTGTACTTACTGTTATTATGTAAGGAACTACTATTCCGCAATTCAACAGCACTTTGACGAGTTTGTATTACGTTTATTGGTTTGGAGGATTCGTTTGCCGATGATGAACGTTTTCTCATTGGTTCATGACTAATATCAGATCTTCCTTGATAAACATTTAAAAAGTTCATGTTAGTCTCAGTTTTAGCTGACATAGCGCTAGAAATATAGAGATAAAGTAAACTTAGTTGAAATCAGGGAATAAATCAGAACATTTAAACAAAATTAAAATTGTAAATCTAGTAAAACCGGTGCCGGGAAACAATATTTTTCGAACCAAAAATACTAGTACCGGCTCTGAACCTCTGTTTCAGTTTCGGTCTTGGCGGTTCCTGTCATTCACTTTAATGCGCTTTGCGAGATATATTACAGTTGTCAGAAGTTTGTAACGTACAGATGATAATAAAATAAGGTTGGACTTTTACTTGTCTGGACGCTGATATGCAATGACTGCACCATCAAGTGGCCCATGCGACACCAAGCCGAAGCCTGTTACGCGCGGAACCCAGGCAGAAACCAGCCCTACTCCCGCGCAACCGACCGAGGGGCGCTGTCGCATGACGCGCGACGCGTGTTACCGAACCGATCGCGAGCATGCAAGAAAGATAGGTGTTCACTTAAAATAAGAGCTAAACACAACTCAAGAGCTAAACATTCACAGATAGCTAAAAAATAGTACTAATTACGGGAAAGGTATGTTAGGTATTAGTTATTTAAGAAGAGGAAGGGAATAGTGGATATTATGTGGTTGAGGGAATTTGAAGTCCCAGCAAACGACCCTAAATGGTTCGGGCGGTGTACTTTGTACTGGGCCCCCACCATACACAAGAGCCGTACTCTAAAATCGGACGAAGAAGCGAGATGTAGAGAGTGTTCGTTATAAAGGGGTCGTCAAATTCCTTTGACCACCTCTTTATAAACCCAAGCACACCCATGGCCTTATTTACCATGGTAGAAATGTGTTCAGAAAACTTTAACTTTGGGTCTAGTTGGTGTTACCAAGATCATCAAGGTACGTCGCCTTATAAATCCGTGCTGGGACGGAGATATAAGTGATTTGCAGAGATGTTCCAAATGCAGATGCAGAGTAGCTTTCATGAGAATAGGTTGTTTGGAAAAATTTGGCAAAAAGATCGGCAATTGCCTGACCATTGTTTGCTGTTATATTGAGAAAAGATTGCGAGGATGGACGTTCTACGCTTACTATTTACGAAGCTGTAAAACTGTTTAGGGTCCTGTGAAAATCGTATCCTGCATCGAGATAGGTAGTTTTTATAGCATAGAGCGTTAAGAACGGAGAAATTTGACCGAGCTATTACATATTACAGAGGGTGAACCAACTTCTCCAAATTTTTTATAAAGTCTTGATTTTAAGTTTTTTAGACTGGATAACTCTTTGGGAAACCAAGGAGGCTTTCCGGATCTAACCGGACAAGAAAGTGGGACACAAGATTAAAAAAATGTGGCAAGTACATTGTAAACGAGAAGGAACGTGTGAGTCGCTTCTGGGGACGCGACTCTATTTATACCTGTACTCAGTCAGTATATACATTTTTGGGCATATGATTTTTGGCGAAATTTTGAAATACACTTGTAGCAGTGTGATATCACATGAGTCTGGAAATAAATGGTTTCTCTAACTCTTATAGTCTCTAGGCGACAAACAGGCATGGCTACATGCTTCATATGACTGGATACTGTCACCTATGGCACAAAACCAGCATCAGTTCTAGCCTTCCGTTCTATGCAACAACTAGCAGCAGACGATTTTTATGTGGATGATTTGCTAACGGGGGAGAGTCAGAAAATTATGTGCTGGGAATTTTTCGCCCGGTTTCAGAACTCTTAGCCCAAGGAAATTTTAAGATGAGGAAATCAGCTCAACGGTACAGCTGTGCTTGATAAAACACCAAGTGAAGATAGGGAAACATTTGTTAAATTCACTGATGGCAGCGATGTGACCAAGTTCGGCAAGGAATCCCATCCAACCCCAAGTCATTACCAGCTAAGCATATCATTTCTCATCCTTGGAGGTATGGACATCTATACATGACAGCCAGTATGGATCAGTGGGCAAGTACGCCTGCTCTTCCATAGCCGGTTTTGGAGGACCGGAAAATCATACTAATTACAAACTGCGCGTGAAGATATTTGGTGGGAGATTCAAGGTTTGCAAATTCCTTCCCCGAAATGCTGCGACCTTTCGCGTATATCTGAAAATTTATTCGTCGACGAAAGTTGGAATTTACTGTGGAGGATTTGCGCTTGAGAACCGAACTACTTCTTTGCCTTACTCAGCAATATCGTCTAGCTACTGAAATAAGAGCCCTGAAATGGACATCAAGGCTTTAAGCTCGATCGCCTGGCTCTCGCTATTTTTAGATGAGTGCGGCACTTCACGCAGGACCCCAGTCACTATTAGGCATTATTCGGCAAACGCACTGGCCAATCGGTGGCCGAAAGTCCGTGGCACACTCCAGAAGTGTGTCAGATGCTTTCGAGTGAAGCATCGAACTCTCGAGCAAATAATGGCAGATCTTTCGGCAGACAGAGTTATCGAATCTCGTGAATTTCTAGTTATATTGCGGCCACTTTCTGTATAAATCAGAAGTTCGGAATTGGCACCCAACAAAGTGCTACATAATCATTCTCCACTACCTGGTCGAAATAAATATTGGGACACTTACTAAGCAGAGTTATTTTTTTAAATTATTAAAAACTGGTATGGATTTGTACGAACTAACAAATTTTTTTAATGTGCTTTTATATCAAGAAATTAACGGCAGGTTACAAGTTCGAATTTTTTATTCGGGGACTTTTTCCCAACCACTGTTATAAAATGTGTTTTTTTTTCCTAGTAGGAAATTATTATTGGTACACCATCACAAAAGTTGTGGTAATTGACTGTTTATTTCAGTTTTTTTGTAAATTAAAGTAAGTGTTTGACTCTTACTATCTGTGTACACGTAAATTTAATTATCAAGGACAAAATAAAAGTCAATTTGATACAGTGCGACACGTAAAGACAGTAAAAATGGCGAATGGAGTTAAGTTGTCGGAGAATATGCAAAATATTATCATTAATCTGCACAAGGAAGGCAAAAGCATTCGCGAAATATCCAATATAGCAGAAATTAGTAAGAATACTCCTCAAAAAGGGGCCGACCTTGCACAGTGTCTGAACAAACAAAACGACAAATAAAAGAGTTTAGCTGTAAATACACCGACCGACTAGTTCAAGATATATAAAGGCTAAACTGTCTCTTAAGCAGCCGTCGTATTCAGCAAATATTAAGTTATGATAATAACATTAAATATGAAATTAAATATGGCGCACCCAGTACAGAAGGCGATACAGAGTCAAAAAGATAGCGAAAGGTTCGAGTTAGGTTAATGACGAGTCGGTTGGAGAGTTAGCTGGGTTTAAGACGGGGTCAGATTGTAGACGCGGGGGTCGGTAAAAGACGGTGTCGGATTGAATAGCTCGATTCCAAGACGATGTGCAGTGGTTGCTAGATCAAGACTAAATCAAAGGGCCGGCGGGCCGAATTGCCCGTGCCCTAATGCGAGCGAGAGAGCGACAGATCACTCTCTCGATAGCGAAATGCGATAGAAAGAAAGGTGTGAGTTGAAGACGCGAGAGAACGGCTGCATGGCTGCTGCCGTGCGGGAGCATGAATATGTATATATGTATGTAGATGACAAAATTAAGCAGTGGGCAGTAAAAATGCTGAACAATAATAGATATTTACTGCTGCACCACTGACTATGATCTATTGATTAGTTGGCTGCGTAACCAAACAGCGTACTTGGAACTTTTTTGTCCTCAAGTAAAGCTTAGATCTAGCTCATACTAGATCATAATAGCATTTAAAATAAACATTAAAACAATTAAAAGAAAAGAAAAATTGTCAATATTTGGACATAGTGACGCCCGCGACATGCACACATTAGTAGCAGCCTTTAATTCAATTTTCCGATATGTGATTAATTTAAGACGTTTCGACCATGTATCACACCTAACTAATAAAACACTTGACCTTAACTTGACCACTTGGATAGATTTTAGAACCTTAGTATACTTTCATAAAATTCTAACAACTCAAGAACCGATTTACCTTTACTGCAAACTTAACCCTGCTACATCACAACGAACCAACAACTATTTATGCCCTCCAACTCAAACGTTTTACTCGATGAGGCAGTTCATTGTCAATGCAATCCGCTTATGGAACAGTCTTCCTCATCACCTTAAATCCATTAGGAGCGCAACTCAATTTCAAATTAAAATCAAAGAACATTTAGGAAACCATTAAAAATAAGCAAAATAAATACACATCAAATCACACATCAAAAAACAAGTAAGAAGCAACCGCGTAAGTCAGACGTGTTTACATCGAGCTCCGCGAATATGTTTGATTTGTTGTGAAGAACCTGCGAAAACAACCAATGAGTTGCTGATATACTTACCATCATTCGCGCACTGCCAGCAAATCCCAAACTTTTTGGTAATAATTAGTTTTAAGCATTTGTTCGTCCAACGTCGAAAAGCCACTCAATTTTGTTGAAAGTGTGGAAAGAAGGCCGAAAAAAAGCGGCAAATAAAATTTCACTGAGTGAAAAGCGCAATCAAAGCAACCAACAAAATTAGATGCCACACCAGACAGCTGATCAACGATCGATAGCACCTTCCACCTTGGTGTGGATAAATTCCACCAGAGGGCGTTTAGCATCAGTGCATCAGTAAAGCAGTGCACGGTCGCCCTGACCGTTAAAAGTTTGAAACTTTTAACTTGCCACAAAGATGACGAAAAATGCATCAAAACGCGTTCGTAGCGACTCATCGCTTGTACTGAGAGCTGGTCGCGTCTCTGATCATCTTTCGCCGCAACTGATCGAGCTGATTAATAGCCGGTTCGAAGAGCAGGCGAAGCACAACAGCTGTAGCGTGAGAGAAGTCGAAGCAAGAATTATGCGTGAGATGGCTGAGAAGTTTGAGACTAAGCTTAATAGTCTTTCGGACGAAGTCGAGCAACTTGGAAAACGAATGGTAGAGCTTGAAGAGAGAAGCGATACAGTCCATGCGCTATGCAGCAAGGTGGAGGAGTTAGAGGCAAAACTCCAAGCCAAAGCCAATGCAGATGCCGATGCACTCATTGCATATGATGTGCAGGTACATGGAGTGCCTGTAATGGACAACGAGAACTTAAAGGCTCACTTTAATGGCCTTTTCTACTCGTTAGGCCTCGTCCCACCACCGAAAATTAAGGAGATTTTTCGCATCAAGTCGCGGGTGCATGCACATGCACATGTGTCTGTTGTCGATCCTGTGATCATCGTTAAATTTGAAAGCAGTCGTGACAAAATCATGTTGTTGAAACGGGCTGGAGAAGATCGACGACAGACTAAACAACCACTTTGTCTGGAGTTGCTTGGCATCCAGTCCAAGACCCCTTTCTACATCAATGAGCAACTCAATAGATGCAGCTACACCATCTTCAAGGAGGCCATGAAGATGAAGAAGCGTAATGTGTTGTCTGCCGTCTTCACTCGGCGCGCTCTTGTCTATGGTCGTCAGAGTGTACACGGCGAATTTGTTTGCCTTAGGAGCATGGAAGATCTCTATGCCCTACAGAGCCAAAGCCGTGATGTCGCGACTGAGGAAGCGCCCCCATCCGGAGGCCCCAACAAAACCAATAGCTTTCGTTAGATTATCTAAGTTAATTTCCCTACTCGACAATATTTTTAAGAACCATTATCTTCTAGTAATAATCTTTGTTAAGGATCTTACTCTCTCCACATTATCTCCTCTTACTGACAATGGATGATAGTGCGTGGACATCCAGTGCTAGCAGCTATACAATGCAGAGTACTTGTGAATCAAGGAACAGGTTTGCGTGTCGAATTTAGGTATATATTTGTCCAGTCCAATGTTGATGTCATAAGTGTGTCTGAAACATGGTTTTCGTCTCATGTTAATGATGTGTTAGTAGAATGTTTTGGCTATGACCTATTTCGATCTGATCGATATAGTCACGCAGGATGTGTAGCCATATATGTAAGTAAACGTCTAAATGCAAAATTTGTATGTAAACACCCTAGTGATAGTGTAGTCGAATGGATATTTGTCCAAATCTCCAGTGCAATACACTCCTCAAAAATTTTAATTCGCTGTGTGTATAGACCTCAGCGTTATATAGCATATAACAATTCAATTGACTTATTATCGACATTATCAGTCAACTGTCCATGCCAATGTTTTCGAAACATGACTTAATTTTCTTGACCTATAATTTTAATGCAGACTAAAACGAAAACATAATAGTTTATAGAGATTTTAGAAACATTGACTATGCCATGTTAAGTGCTGACTTGAATACATGTGACTGGGACTCTATATATAACAATTATAATATTGACTCACAATTGACTGATACAATTCATATAATAGATCAATACCTCTAGTGGCAAAAACTGATAAACCCCGTGGCAATCCCTGGTTCAACACGCAAATTAGAATATTAATAAAAAAAACGCGACATTTCATTTCGAAAATGGAAGCGGTACAAAACAAGCCAGCATGCTGAGCAGTATAAGCTACTTAGGAAGAAGGTGATACAATTAAACAACTCAGAGAAACGTAAATATTTGTTTAACAAATTCATTAAGGCAACATCAAATAAGCAGACATGGTCCTACATTAAGCAGCTGGGTATTGGTAAATCCAACAATGAACGCATCTGTGATGTTGATCCTGATGTACTCAATGAACAATTTTTAGACTGCAAAGTACCTGAAGTGACTAAAACTGACTATGTTGAGCACTTGCCCCAAAATCTATATAAAAACTGTGATGATGTAAACTGCTTATGTGATAATGGTACCTGTGATAATAGTTTTAGTTTTTTATGTGTAACTGAGTCAGATGTCCTCGAATCGATGTTACAAATTAATTCAAATGCCACTGGTATTGATGATATAAATCCAAAATTTATAAAATTGATATTGCCAAAAATACTGCCAAACATAGCCCACTTATACAACACAGCATTTACTCAATCAATATTTCCTGATTCTTGGAAAGTAGCAAAAATACTACCAATCCCAAAATCTGCCAACGAATACAGGCCAATCTCTATATTACCTTTTTTATCAAAAGTGTTAGAACGACTAATGGCTGGTCAGATGACAAATTACTTGACAGCTAATAAACTCTTGACTGACAAACAGTCAGGTTTTCGTGTGGAAAGAAGCTGTACAACAGCAATAATAAACGTAGTGGAAGGTATCAGAGAAAAATTGGACAATGACAATATAACGTTCTTGACTCTTTTAGATTATAGTAAAGCTTTTGACACGGTTAACCACGAAATTCTTTGTTTTGAACTAAGTCATCTATGCAATTTTTCGCGTGCAGCAACAAAGCTGATCTTCTCTTATTTGAGTAATAGGAGGCAGACTGTGTCCATTAATAATGTGTATTCGTCTTTACTATGTGTCAAGCGTGGCGTTCCTCAAGGATCTGTCATCGGTCCATTACTATTCTCTGTGTATACTAATGATCTACCGAGTGTATTGACAAATTGTGAAGTACATATGTATGCTGATGACGTTCAAATGTATGTTAGTCGTCCTATTAGTAGAATTAATGACTGTGTTCGTGTGTGTAATAGTGAATTAAAAGCCGTTAGTCAATGGGCAAAAATCAATGGGCTAGGCTTAAACCCAAATAAGTCAAAATGTATAGTCATAGGTAAAAGACAGTTCAACACTGACACTCTACAAAAATTATCGATTGAAAATATCCCTATAGAATATGTAAAACGGGCCAATAATTTGGGTTTTACATTTAATCAAACGTTGACATGGGATGACCACATAAGTAAATCAGTTGGAAAAACATATGGAATCCTAAGATCGCTATACATAACAAAAGACTTTTTACCGCTAAAAATCAAACAAACAATTGCAACAATGTACCTCACACCAGTAGTTCTTTATGGTATCGAAGCCTTTAGTGACTGTAACTCCGCTAGCCAACGAAAGCTGCAAGTTGCTTTTAATAATATCGCGAGATATATTAATAATAGACGTAGAACTGACCGTATTTCTGACATAATGATTAAGATATTCGATATGCCACTTAAATCCTGGACAGACCGTAGGGTCTTGACATTGTTGCAGAAAATTATATACACCAAAGAACACTGAGGTTTAGCACGTCAAGAAGGACCAGAAACATTATGCCAGTTAAATACAAGTACTCCTGCACAATGCGACAATTCTTCGTATATGCTGTCCGCCTTTGGAACCAACTTCCCCACGGCCTTAAGGCCATAAGTGGCGCGAAGCAATTTAAGATCGCACTGGAGGAACATCTGCGCACTGCCTAAATCTAATTTTTTAAAACTTTTTAATAGTGGGGATGGATGAAGAGAGAGCAAGACCTATAGAAGTAAAATTAAATATATTCTGTCAGTAAATGTTAGTACATAAGTTCAATTATAATTCCAACTGTAATTAGTCTAAAATGTTTCTATGTATTCTGAATTTTTTTTTTAAATGTTAATAACTTTTAGAATTGTTGTGACTAGCGCCTTAATTTATAAGTATTTATATGCTTGTCGCGCTAGGATGGAAAATACAAAATACAAATAATACAACAAAATATAAAAAATAAATAAATAACGAGAAGGAACGTGTGAGTCGCGCTTCTGGGGACAAGACTCTACTTATACCCGTACTCAGTCAGTATTTACATTTTGGAGCATGATTTTTAAGAATTTTAGAATTAAAAAAAAAAAATTTACATTTTACATTTTTTTGCTACATCTGTTATCTACATCTACAATGTATATTTGACATCTAACATGTAGATTATACATGTACCATTTAGATTCTACATCTCCTCCGCTAGGGGTTGCTCGCGCACTGAACGCGGCAGACTGTGCGAGCGAGAAAGAGATAGAGTAGCGGTTCTCTGCAGAAGGGGGCGGGGGAAGCAACTGAAAATTAAAATCGTCATTCTGGCTATAATTATGATCCGATCTGATTCGGCCATCTGGTAGATATGGGCATTCTCTACGATACTGCGTTTTTAGTTTTATCGTATCTTTAAAATTGTGCCTGCCACAGATTTTCGTTCTTTGAGGGGGTGGAAGGGGGCGGGGCGAAATTTTGAAATACACTTGTAGCAGTGTGATATCACATGAGTCTTGAAACCAAATTTGGTTACCCTAACTCTTATAGTCTCTGAGATCCAGGCGTCAAACAAGACGGACAGACGGACGGACGGACGGACGGACAGACAGACATGGCTCTATCGACTCGGCTATTGATGCTGATCAAGAATATATATACTTTATGGGGTCGGAAAATTTTCCTTCTATGCCTTACACACATCCACTTTTACCACAAATCTAATATACCCCTTAACTCTTTTTTGAGTACGGGTATAACAATTTAACAAAATACAACATAATAATGTATAAGTATTCGATTTAAGTACATAACTCTTGTCAAAACGTCAATGTATAAGTATTATATTTAAATAGATAAAATCCAAAATACTATACATATACATACTATATTCACCGAGTGACTAGCGCAATAAAAATAAGTTTATACTTTTAGCGTTAGGATAAAGCATGAAATAAATACAAATATAGTCAACAAAAAAGCTCGTTGGACAAAAAATATATTTTTACACCCATGTATTGCATATCGTACACCTAAATTAATGATGATAGACTTCTCCTACTCTAATATGCCCTAAGCTTAAAAGCTTGAAAGCATAAAGCTCTCAAAACGGTGCGAAAAATGTACAGTGGGGTAAATATTATTAATTTATACTACACTTGGAGTAGTCAGTCGGAGCTCAAAGTTTGTTCGAAACGGAGAACCTAAACACACTTTATGTGTTGGAATATTGTAAAAGTAACTGTAACTGAACAATTGAAGAAAAAATTTAACTGTGAGTGGCTTGTCATGAAGCCGTATGAAAGCCGAAGTGCAGCGGCAGTTCAAAGCTGCTATTGGGAGATCAGAATTCGAAGTGTAGGACGACGATATAAAAGTTTATTTGGTATTAGGGACGGTGACAAACACAACAAATCAAAAATCATGAAAATCGGCCTAGCCTTCTAGAGTTATAAGTGTTCGAATTAACACGAGTTTGATTTTATATATATGTATATAGTAACATATCCATAATGCCCTACACCCACATGCGAATTACGTATACGTTAAGCACTTGTCATATTCATAACCACACCTATACATGTTATGCATATGCCCAGCACTCACCCTTACACCTATGACACCTATGTACTCGTATCTATATAAAATAAGATAAACATATGAGACGATACCCCAACACTTGCACAAACAAAGCATGAGTCGTCCAAGCCGAAATCAACAGGAAGTCTCTTGCAACCCAAAACTCCGGAATTCAATCGAACGTCGCTGACCAATCCGTTATCAGCTCGTTCCCACACTCCATCATATAACTAATTCAGAATCATTCCCACACCCCAATGGAAGGGAGGACTCTTGTAAACAAGTGAGTTCTCAAGATGAAAGCCGACACCAATCACCAGCTGCGGCCGCCTGCTTCATCCAAACCGACGCATCTCCCAAGCCTCCCACACATAGCTTATCAGCCGCTCTCACCAAAACCATTCATCTTGCAACCGAAACTTCGACTCTCTCAGCCGAAGCCATCACTACTCAATTACGAAAACGAAAGATCAGCCGAAGCCGAAAGCTTAAAGAGATAAGCTTTAAGCTTCCCAACAGATGTCTCGAGATCAATAACTCGAGAATAAGAAATAAGTTCCGTTTGAGACTTTCTTACATTGACTTGGGGAATTCATTATTATATCCTAAGTTCTAAAATAAGTTCGGTTAAATAAAAACACTCTTTTTAAACACCTACTTTTGAACCCTGGAATTCTTATTATATATATATATATATATATATATATGATTAGAGATCTAGTATGTGCAAAAATAAAATGGAGTAACTTGTTTCTCACTTTAAAAGCTTATTTCCGATATTTTGGAGATTTCATTTTTACACTCACTGGAAAATCCTCTATAAGACATTTAAATGACTGCTGCCACCTTTTTTGTCAGAGTCCCCACTGTGCGACGTAAAGTCCTCAGAGATCCGATTAATGTTAGAGGACCTACAGAAGCAGAACGTATTCGCAAAGGTTCCACATATGAGCATAGAGTGTACGTACTGCAGTTATTGCAGAATCACTAACAGCAAAGCTAAGTGATCTGGGTGCTCATTAGGCTGGGCTAAAAATATTTTTTTCGAAATTCAAACGGGACACCCCCTAGTCTTGTTACCTTAGATTTAACAGTAATTTACATGTTTTTTTTTTTTTTAGAGGTTGCTACCAAAATTTACAAAAAAAAAATTAATCAAGAAAATTAAAAAAATTTTGTTTCTGAATGAGTTGGATAATTGGTGAAATCTATTGCATATATATTGATACCATTCATATCGTCATTAATCAGTTATTGGCAGTAAGAAACCTGCACAAGTTTTTGCGAACTAGTTATCTATATAGTTATCTATATTAACCTCAGCTAAACTTTTTGATATTCACTAATCGTTAATTTTTTAACACTAAAAAAAAATCAAAATTCCTTATCAATATGAACTAGTTTCTAAGTTTCAATATTATTTGAAAAAACGGACGAATTCAATTTTTTTTTTAATGTATATTTACCCGATATTTGGCCCAGCCTAGTGCTCATGCAATAATATAAACGCACACAACTAGAATGAGTGGCTTCAAGCAAGAAAAAAAAAAAAAAAAACCAGTCCTAGCAAGCAATATTTTTTGGGCTTAGAAAATTTAAATTAGCTACATCTTTGAGTTCCTTAAAGCTCAAAATATTGCAGAAATTAAACGCCAAGCACAACTGTTAATGTGTGTGTGAGATTTGGTATGCATACGGTACATAACCCGTATACAATTTTGTCGTCGCAACTAGAACTTAAACCAGTTGGACTGCGGAGAAGGTTTCCTACGGTGAGCAAATGAGGACCTGACTGAAGACACGGCGACAGCCTCTGATGATTGCAGTTGTAGAGTAGACGAGTGAACAGGCAGTGATGGTACTGTATCTGATACTGATTTTATTCAACAAACTTAAATTCTGTTAATAGGTTACAAAGGTACAGAAAGTGCTGAGCCTAGTAGTAAAATGGAATTGGAATTAATATTGAATTAAATTTTATTTAATATGATATTGTGTTATTGGGCAATTAATTGTGATAGTCAGAAATTGCACTAGTGTTTTTTCCCTCTGAAGAGCGATCGCATCGCTCATAAATCTGCGACTGAACTTTCTCCCGGCCGTTGAACTGGTGTTGAACCATCGCTCAAGTCGATGATGATCCGCGTGGCTCTGCTTGGTTGATTGTTGACGGCCTTGGGTTTCATGATTGATATGTTCCCTTTCTCAGCTGATGGTTGCCTCTTGTTGTTCCAATACTTTTAAGCGGTTGGTCCATGGCTGACTTATTACGTTCATTGTGGAGTCAACAATTGACGTTTGATTTCGTAGTAGATGTAGCAGATTTAATGAGCTGGCAGTTGTTACCCTGCAAATTTTATCATTGCCGTGGTCAAACGCGGAAATCGCGCGGGGTTTTTAGTTAAGTAAGTTAGCTAGTTTTGTTTTTTGGTTAAGTCAAAATTAAGAAATTTCATGAACCTGATTACGACCAACTAAATTCTATTCATGAGGTAACGTTTTTTTGTAAGTGAAAGGATATTAGTAATTTTTATTTAAATATACAATCGCTTGCGAAGACTTGCGAAATGTTGCTTTGACTACGAAGGGCCTAATCACACTAGTCGACACGATATTTCCGCTGTGGTCCAAAATATTTCTTTCTGATAGATTTCGGAATTTAAAAATTTGTAAAGAATTATGGCTTTTTTGAATGGTTTATTTTTTTTTTTAAGTTTTTTTTATGTTTTTTTTCATAGGTAGAGCTTCTGTTTTTCAAATAACTAAAGTATTTTATATTTGGTTGCATAAAACTTTGAAGACACTTTGCAGCTGCATCTTTACGCTTGGAAAATATTAAGCTTTAAAATCCAAATTTCATCATTTTTTCGCGGTATTTTTCTGGAAATTTTGACTGTAAAAACTCCGGAAAGGTCAAAAAATATTTCTTGGCATGAATTTTTAGTTTTAAATAAACGCATTAATTAGGCGTCGTTTAAGGTATTGTTCATTCAAATCTATAGAGAGACGGTGGAGCTATAATTCGTTAACCAAACCGAAAAAAATGAAAAACAAAAAATACTTTTTGGAAGGTTGCGGGCCAAACTGCCGATCGGGAACAAAGCAAACGTAAAGGGGTTGAATTTTTGGTACCTGGTTCCTTTGGCATTAAATGTTTTTTCGTTGTATTATTCGTTTTTTATTTGGTGTTATGTTGCTACAAGTTTTTAAACGTATGTAATAAATTTGGTTTGCTACTGCTTGCTGCTTGCCTGCCCCAAACACCTTGATAACGTTGTTCCATAGATTTAAATTGTTGATGAATTCTCTATCCGTGTTCATCACTAAGTTTGTCGGAAAAAAGTCCAAGTGGGAGCGCAGCAAATGGACTTTTAGTGACATATTTGCATCGATTTTTTTATAATTCTTAATTAGCTCTTTGTCGATATTAACATAGTCATCAGACTTGCTGTTTCCAAGAAAGTTTGTTACTACCATTCGAAAGGAGTTCAAAGCTGCTTTTTCATTCTTAGATAAAATATTTGGAAATCCATCATCTTTCAGTAGTTTTCTTATTTGTGGACCATTAAATACTCTTTTCACTTTTGCCAGCGAAAGTTTCTAGGTAACTCATCGATTAACCTTCCTTATCCAGTGCATTAGCCGAATTTTTCATTAGTCCCAGCTTAATGTGTAATGGTGGTGAAATAACGTCTTTAAACTTCACGAGAGCAGCTGTATGTTGAAATTTTCCAATGAATTTTCTTCCCCTTTTTGCCAGAGTTTTCTATAGTAATGCTCACTTCTAGCTCTACTTTCCCACAGGCACAGGAAGCAGCCGTATTTTGGGTAACCACATTACAATCCCGTTAACTGGTGTTCTTTATATTTTATATTTTCAAACAATTTAGCCATTTTTTTTATATGTTTCCTTCATATTAACAGCATAGGCGATGTGAGCAGACGGCTTTTGGTTTCCATTGTGTAACAAAAAAGCCTTTAAACAAAACTATTGATCAGTTTCAAAATACCTCGAATATCAACAATGGAATTACTACACCTACCAACTTAAAAGTAGCAAGGGATTACAAGTGGTTATCAAAGGAATCGAACCAACAGTCCCAATCAATGAGATAATAGATGGACTTAACGATAAGGGCTGCGAAGTCAAAATGGCTATGAACATAATAAATAGAACTGACAGCTGAAAGTATGCATACAAGTAAAAATGAAGTTCACACAATATTCAATATCTACTGCACCGTAGGATAACCGTTGAGGAACCACACACACGAAATGGACCGGTCCAATGCACAAATTGCCAGGAATATGGACACACGAAAACTTATTGCACTCTACGGGCAGTCGGCGTTGCCTGTGGTGATGTTCATCTCACTGAGGCCTGCCCCGTAAATAAGGAGGACCCATCTGCCAAAAAATGTAGCAACTGTGGAGGAAACCATACTGCCAACTATAGAGGTTTTCCAGTCTATAAGGAATTGAAAAATCGCCTAAGCCAACAAATAACTGCAGCTCGAAACTCGGTCGTCCGACAAAACTTACCATATATACCATAACCTACGACTCCAGGAGTTTCTTTTGCTCAGGCGCTAAGTTACAACAACGGGTCATACGCCTCAATCTCTAAGCCGACACTTCAACCAACCACATCAGGAATAATGCAGCATCAGGCATCAAATCAGATCCCAGCAAACTCTGCCCAATATACCCATAAAAATCCGTCCCAATTACCCAGTGGAATTGAGTCTATGCTGGTAACTATAACAAACACAATGGTAGCAATACAACAAACGATGCAGGAGCTTATGCGCAACCAAAATCCCCTCCTGGAGCTCCTAATCAAACAGAAATCTGTTTAAATGGCTTGTCTAAATATATGTTTCTGGAATGCAAATGGCATTTCGCAGCACAAATGCGAGCTCTTACAGTTCCTCGCTCATCACGACATTGACGCCATGGTCATATCAGAGACTTACCTAACAAACAAAAACTACTTTCACCTCAATGGCTATAACTTCTATGCGACAAATCATCCCGATGGTAAGGCACATGGAGGTACTAGCGTTCTGATCAAGCATCGCATCAGGCATTATACATTGCCTTCATTTGCTAAACCTTATGAAATTCAGAGCGGCTACCTAAACCTAGCCGCAGTATTCTGCCCAGCGCGCTTCTGCATTTCCGAAAAAGAATTTGTTACATTCTTCGACCTACTAGGTGACCGATTTATAGCAGCTGGTGACTACAATGCCAAGCACACCCATTGGGGATCTAGACTTACCAACCCGAAAGGAAGACAACTATATAACGCTTTAATAACGCCACGAAACAAGATAGACTTTATCTCTCCGGGCAAGCCTACATATTGGCCCACAGATCCAAACAAGCAACCCGACTTGATTGATTTTGCAGTTACACGAAGGGTGCTGCAAGCTCAGATTCATTTAGATCACTTAACAGATCTATCATCGGATCACTCGACCATTCTACTTCACCTTTACGACCATCCACAACTTCGGAACGCCCACACTTTCTAACTTCTAGCAATACAGATTGGCTCAAATACAGAAAGTACATAAGTTCTCATATTGACAGCTGCCCAAACATTTATTGTAAAGATGACATTAATAGGTCAGTCGAAGCACTAGCATCCTCAATGTCCCTGGCGGCAAAAACACTCAACACCAATATTAGTACCTAATAAACTTTCCAACAGCAGTCGTATTTCTAGGCACATTGAAGTGCGATAAAAGAAGGCTTCGCCGAGAGTGGCAAGCACACAGATCACCTGCCTCCAAAGAGCGGCTAAAAATAGCCAACCACCTACTACGCAGAGCCCTAGAAGATGAAAAAAACCGAGCTCAAATATCCTATATGGAGCAACTCTCCCCAACTAGCAAACGATTCCCACTGTTGAAAGCTAAATCAGGCGTTTGCTCACCAATCGAGAGTGAATCACCTTTGCGTACACAAACAAGAGAGTGGGCTCGCAGCAACAAAGAGAAGGCAAATATTTTTGCCGTCCATCTAGAAAACGTCTTCAAACCACACCCAGCAACAAATAGCTTTGTGCTCCCACCAACCAGCAATCCCGAAGCTACTCCGCCTATTATATTCCAATCAGGAGAAGTCACAAGGGTCATTAAAGACCAAATCTCAAAGCAAAATAAAGCTCCGTTCCGGGCCACGATTTCATCTCCCCTAAAATGATCATAGAATTGTCGAGCTGTGTATTCCTAACTGTAATATTCAACAGCATGATGAAATGGGGCTTATTATCCTCAAGAATGGAAGAAATCAGTCATCACAATGATCCATAAAGCCGGAAAAGACAAGTCCAAGCCATCATCATATAGACCTATCAGCCTACTGCCTTGCCTATCAAAGATATTTGAAAAGCTGCTCCTAAATCGCATCAAACAACACCTACACATCAACGGTGCCATCCCGACTCACCAATTTGGATTTCGCGAAAAACACGGAACCATTGAACAAGTAAATCGTATAACCTCTGAGATACGAAATGCATTTAAAGACGGGAGTATTGCTCCGCTGTTTTTCTGGATGTCGCCCTGGCTTTCGACCGCGTTTGGTTAGACGGCTTAATCCACAAAATCAAAATATTACTTCCACAGAACATTCATGGAATATTGGAGTCATACCTACAGCAAAGAAGCTTCGCAGTCCGATGCAAAGATTTCCTCTCTGAATATCATCCAATTGAAGCTGGTGTACCGCAAGGGAGCGTGCTTGGACCGAACTTTATATCATATTCACAGCAGATCTACCGACAAACAGCCTAACAACAACTTCGACATTTGCCATACTAAGTCGCTCCAAGTGCCCAACAAGGGCCACGGAACACTTATCGTCTCATCTCGTGGCCTTAGAAAAATGGCTAGCAGACTGGCGCATACGCGTAAACGAGCAAAAGTGCAAGCATGTCACTTTTATGTTAAACAGACAAACTTGCCCTCCATTATATCTGAACAACATCAACATTTCACAAACCACCGAAGCAACATACCTTGGTGTTCATCTGTATAGAAGGCTTACTTGGCGTAAACACATCGAAGCGAAAAGAAATCTACTTAAATTTAAAGCTAGTAATCTACATTGGCTAATAAACACCCGTTCACCACTAAAACTGGAGTATAACGTACTTTTGTACAATGCAGTTCTCAAACCCATCTGGACATACGGCTCCGAGCTATGGGGAAATGCTTGCGTTAGTAATTTAGAAATAATCCAGAGAGCTCAATCGAAGATACTAAGAACTATCACTGGGGCACCATGGTACATACGGAATGAAAATATCCATAAAGACTTAAATGTAGGATCATTCAAAGATGATATTGCCAAAGTGAAAGCAAAGTATCAGGCCAGGCTTCAAGCCCATCCTAATAGACTTGCGCAGTCTTTAACTTGGCACACTAGCCATACAAGACTCCGGCGAAGAGACCTCCCCACCCAGCAATAATATCTAGCTAGGGACGTACTCTAAGTAATGAAGTGTAATTAATTAAATAAATATATTAGATTAAGATTTGCATACTTGTCGTAAGTCTCTATTAGGGAAGATTCGATAAATAAAATCACGTAATTAAAAAAAAACGAGAAGGAACGTGTGAGTCGCTTCTGGGGACGCGACTCTACTTATACCCGTACTCAGTCAGTATATACATTTTTGAGATATGATTTTTAAGAATTTTAGAAAAAAAAAAAATTTTAATTTTACATTTTTTTGTTACATCTGTTATCTACATCTACAATGTATATTTTACATCCAACATGCAGATTATAGATGTACCATTTATATTCTGCATCTCCACCGCTAGGGGTTGCTCGCGCACTGAACGCGGCAGAGTGTGCGAGCGAGAAAGAGATAGAGTAGTGTGTGTCTGGCTGGAGGAGGCGGGGGAACCAGCAGAAAATTAATTTCTTCATTCTGGCTATAATTATTATCCGATCTGATTCATATTCAGCAATCTGGTAGATATGGTCATTCTGTACGATACTGCGTTTTTAGTTTTATCGTATCTTCAAAATTGTGCCTGCCACAGATTTTCGTCCTTTGTGGGGGCGGGGCGAAATTTTGAAATACACTTGTAGCAGTGTGATATCACATGAGTCTTGAAACCAAATTTGGTTAACTCTTATAGTCTCTGAGATCCAGGCGCTCAACAAGACGGACAGACGGACGGACAGACGGACATGGCTATATCGACTCGGCTATTGATGCTGATCAAGAATATATATACTTTATGGGGTCGGAAACGTTTCCTTCTCTGCGTTGCACACATCCACTTTTACCACAAATCTAATATACCCCTTAACTCTTTTTTGAGTACGGGTATAAAAAAACATTCCTTACAGCTGTCAACCCCCACCAAATCGTTCAATTGTTCCTGTGAAAGAGGCTTGCAATATTTCTCTTCCTTAGTGGCGGTATTTCCTCTAAAGAAAGAGCAGGAAGCGTAAAGCCTTGACCAGGTTGTTTCGGGCAACCCCGATTCCAGATATTTTGAATGAACAAAAGAAAATTTCAGAGCCGTGAATCTCTGGTTTTCTCCACAGCATTAGTAAAACCAAAAAAAACCTTTTTGTTTCCTTCAATCCCATTTTGGCAGTTGGACCAGTTGAGTAGTTTTAGTTCAACGATGCAACTTGGCCGTTTATCCATCGATTCTTTCAAACGATACCTTAAACGACGCCTAATTAATGCTTCTATCTAAAACCACTATCTAAAAAAAATGTTTAAACACATTTGTAACTGTGTGATTTCAGAGGATACAAAATTGGGTTGCTCTAGCTTTTATGGTCTTTGAGAACTAGGCGTAAAAAAGACGGATGGGCAGACAGGCATGGCTACATCGAATCGCCTATTGATGCTGACTTATATTAGGGCCCTGCATGAATCCACAGTATTCACAAAATCACAGCTATACTAGGTGGCGTGAAAAGCAACCTCCTAGACCGCCAAAATGCGCTGCTATCGCAACCAAAATTGCTGTTGCCTTATATTCCATTTTTATTTGGGCAGACATGTCAAATTTCAGAGCAATAGTGTGAATCGTTTTTTTTTTTTTGACAAATTTTTTTTGTTTTGTCTTTTGTCACTTAATTTATTCGCTTATACAAAATTTTTTGGAGGCAAAACGGAGAATAAAAAGAAAATTTGGATACATATTATGGGGCTAATGCTTTTTCCGAATACAGCGGTAAATATTGTTTTCGAAAATTTCATCGTGACTCCACTGCCCATGACGTCCTACGTGGCAGGCCCTCTGATAAGGTTACACAGGAAAAGGAAAAAAAAAAACTGATGAAATGGTATTGGCTGACAGTAAAGTGAAGGTGGCGAGGCGAGCTAGCAGATGCCACAAGGATTAGTACTGAGCGAACACGAAAAATCTATCGGCGTGTGCCGACTCCAGACCAAAAACATTAACTTCGAAACAGTGTTGGGCCAGGCTCCAATTGCTTCCCCATACACCTTATTCGCCTGAAAAAAAAAATTGACCTCCCTCGAGGAGATTATCAACGCCGAGGATTATTTTGAACACATTTCGGAAAATTATTTGACGGGATGAAATAATTGGAAAATCGCTGGACTAAGTTGAAAGGAGGCTGAATAAAATACAAAAAAAAATCCAAAAATTACATTTTTTCATTCCCTAGGAGGTTACTTTTCACTCCACCTGGTACTCATGCCCACTTTAATGTGTTTGATCATTACGAATCCATCCTTTAATCAAAACCGGATTCGAGCATTGCGGATTAATATCAGCATATTTCATTCGCATGTTTCTGAATTGACTCAAAACATGCTATGTATTTCGTGTACCTTCGGATACGCACATTCGGTATTTTTTTGCACTGGAAAATGAATTTAAAATTTAAAAAATTCGCAATTTGTAACGAATTCATTAGTTAACCATTTTGAACTATTAATACTTAATGTATATGCATAATTTAATATTTGGTACAGTGTGCTTTATTGGCAATAACAGCTGCGCAGCGTCTTGGCATGGAATCAACTAAGTCCTGGCATCGTTTTAGGGGAATTTTGGACCAGAACTCTTTAATTTCTTCCCAAAGTGATCCGATAGGGGTTGGCTTGATAGCAGCAACTGCCTTCTTGACGTCGGACCACAGATTTTCGATCGGATTCAGGTCAGGCGACTGAGCAGACCACTCCAAAACGTTTGCTTTCTTGCTGGTGTGTTTGGGTTCATTGTCCTGTTGAAAGACCATACGGAAGCGGAACTTCATATTCTGCAAAGGATAGCATGATATTCACGTACACGTGCTGATCCATGATGGGTTTTATCCAATGTATTGGACCTACTCCATAGAAGGAGAATCAGGCCCATACCATTACACTACACCCCTCCATTCTTAATAGTTTTTGTGGTGTACTGGGGTTCGTATTCAGTATTCTTTGGACTTCTACCGTATGATCGAGATCCCTTTCCACCAAACATAAGCACTTTGGACTCATCTGACCATATTTCTCCATTTTTGGGATGTCCAATTTGGATGATCCCTGGCCAACTTAATGCGCTTAGTTATATGTGTCGCGTTTAAAATTGGTACCTTTCTTGAGCTGTAGGCTTTAGGGTTATGTTTCCTAAGATATCTGCGAATTGTATGGTCCCTCGCATTTATTTTAAGCTCTTTTTTAAGATCAGTAGCAGGCTTGAAGGGATCCTTCTTGCTCTGACGAATCAGTCTCTTGACATGAAGAGGGGTCATAGATCGTTTTCGCCCGCGTGTTTCAGTCTTTTCTTCATAGTTTAAGAAGTTTTTAATCATTTTATTGGAGCATCCTACCAATCGACCAACCTCTCTGTAAGTTTTTCCATCCAATATCAATTTTTTTATAAGATTGCGCTTCTCCGTAGTGCAGTGCTTTCCATGTCCCATTTTAATTATTATTTTTAACTTTTATGATAGAAACAATGAGTTCTTAATCAAAAATAATGAGCACGTGCATTCTACAAAGGCAATTCCGCGAAATACATGGGACTCACAAAAAAAAAGGGCTAATGGTGCCATTTTGCTTTTCGCTATTTATGGGGTTTTTGTTTTTAAATCCCAAAAAAAATATAAAGACAGAAATTTAAAGAGCGGTAGCACTGTTTTTGTTTATGGCAAATACCAAGCAATATAAAAAAAATTTAAATTTAAAAAAATCGCAAGAGTAAGCGATTGTAGTGTAGTCAGTGTAGTCACTACACTGTAGTGTATTGTAGTGGTGCTATTATTTTTTTCGCGACTGTATATGTATGTTCATTATACTCCCGAAACTTTCGCAATCGTTCGGCCGCTATGTTGTATATAATACTCAGCAATAAACAGTACATACATTACACTGAAATAACTCGGCTTATTAATTTTAAAATTTCACAATAGCTAGTAAAAAATAAAAAAAAAGCTCACTAGCTTAACAGAAACAGCCGAAGCACCTTTCGCATCACAAACTTAGCATTATAGATATGAATACAAATGTGATAATTACCTCAATATTATATTATGCATATTGGTAGCGACAGCAGCATTATCCGTTTCCATCCATAATTCACCACATCCCAAAACACTCTGACGGCCAAGTTCCATATAGAAAATACATTGAGGAGATGCATGGCCGCAACTAGAAAAAAAAAATGTAATGTTATAAAAATATATAAGGAACGAGAGAACGACTGTTCATAATGATTTGCAATTTTCGGCTAATAGTATTTTTCCGCCTTTTAAGTCGGGAGATTGTCTAGGCCACTAAAATAAGACCATGTTAATACGTAAAACGGGAAGGAACGTGTCAGTCGCTTCTGGGGACGCGACTCTACTTATACCCGTACCCAGTCAGTATATACATTTTTAGTATATAATTTTTTAGAATATTAGAATTAAAAAAAAATACATTTTACATTACTACATCTGCTATCTACATCTACAATGTATATTTTACATCTAACATGTAGATTATAGATGTACCATTTATATTCTTCATCTCCTCCGCTATGGGTTGCTCGCGCACTGAACGCGGCAGAGTGTGCGAGAGAAAGATAATGAGTTTGCGGAAGGGGGCGGGGGAAGCAACAGAAAATTAATTTCTTCATTCTGGCTAAAATTATGATTGGATCTGATTCAGATTCGGCAATCTGGTAGATATGGGCATTCTCTAAGATACTGCGTTTTTAGTTTTATCGTATCTTTATAATTGTGCCGGCGGGGCGAAATTTTGAAATACACTTGTAGCAGTGTGATATCATATGAGTCTGGAAACCAAATTTGGTTGCCCTAGCTCTTATAGTCTCTGAGATCCAGGCGTCAAACAAGACAGACAGACGGACTGACACACATAGCTCTATCGACTCGGCTATTGATGCTGATTAAGAAACGTTTCCTTCTCTGCGTTACACACATCCACTTTTACCACAAATCTAATATACCCCTGACGAACTAGCCTGTGTCCAACGCCCTTTGCTGCTGGAGTCCCAGGCGCTTTGCCATTGCCGTAGTGTGCGCTGCCTTGCGTCACCTCTGGTATCCTGGTCGCTAGTCGCTAGTCCCTAGGTCATGTTGTGTCCTTATTCCTGCGGCTTCTGTTGCCAACAGTTGAATAGGGATCATTCCTGCTACCACTAGTGCTTCGTCTTGCGATACCGTTCTGAGTGCACAGCATACTCTCAAGGCGCACACTCTGTGGACTGCGGTGCATTCTCGGGCAAAAGTTTTCTGTTTTAATGCATCGGCCCATATTGGTGCCGCATACATTAACGTCGAACTTACCACGCTCGCTAAGAGCTTCCGTCTCGGCTGTTTCGGCACTCGCCATTATGCGAGATAGGGCAACTGCCGTCTTACCGGCTTTGCTGCTTGCATACTCCATGTGGTGCTTAAAACTGAGTCTATGGTCAATCATGACCCCCAGGTACTTCAGGCTTGGACTGGAGCTAATAGTGGAGTCAACTGCTTGGATTGTGGCCGTCTCAACTATCTTCCTGCTGCTTATGAGCACCGCCTCTGTCTTATGGGTGGCTAATCTTAGTCCCCTCCCGGAAAGCCATGTTTTTGCTCGCTCTACGGCGTCATTGCAGATTTTTTCTGCCACTGTCGTCGGCAAAACCTATCACCGTGGCACCCATCGGCATATTCATCTTTAGAATTCAATCATACATGATGTTCCACAGCAGCGGTCCGAGTACCGATCCTTGGGGAACACCTCCAGTGATTTGGTGCTCACGTGTCCCCTTATCTGTGTCGAATATGAGCACAAGGTCTCTGAGATAGTCAGCGATGATTTTCTGCAAATACGGCGGTACTTGAATGCTTCTATGTGGTCCCAACTGGCAGAGTTTTTTGGCATTTTGGACGTCGAGTGTTGTCACTATGCAATCCATCGGGTGCCACCTATAGCTCGCTTTGCTATCTCACATACCTCGATGATTGCGTCCACCGTGGAGCTACCTTTGCGGAACCCATACTGTCTCGGTGAGAGTTGACGCGTTACAGCTTCCTCCAGCCTTGTGTGGATTATGCGCTCGAGAATCTCCCACAGCTCCAAATCGCTGCTTTTTTCCTGCAATCTACTCCTCGGAGTTGCGATTGCGGTATGATGGTTTGCTCCAGTAGCTGCTGGGCCACCTCACAGTGGTTGAGGTTTATCTGAATGATTTTCATCTATCCCTCATCCCGCCTAGCCCTCCGCTCGTTCCTGGGGGATTGCCGCTGGCCTACAGCGTCCCTCATTGGGGCTTCTATGACTTCTGAGGCTTTGTGCCCATGCTTTGCCTTCCATGGGGTTGAGGACGGGTGGGTGGTGTTTTGGGCCTCTGGCCGCGCGCCGCGCGGTTCCATCTGGTCGTTCATCTGTTCATGCGATCGTTTCACCGCACTTTTTGGTGGGTGTGTTCTGGCAACGCCCTGCCAGCTGACCTGGCGTTGCTTCCTAACACCACTTGCAGAGTGTTTGGCGCTAAATGGAACAAGGAAGTGAAATCAGGCGCCTAACTGCGGTGCCCCCCCCCCACGATCGATTTTTCATTGATAGCTCGGTATATAAACCTTACATAGACTTCGGCGGGTCAACATTACGTGGTTTTTTTTTTTCACAACAAAATTGTTTGTTTTAAATAAAAGTACTTACCGACGAATTGTTGTCAAAAGAATTTCAATACTAGAGATTCGATTATCGCCATTTGTTGTTTTTTCAGGACCTATGCAAACGAGTGTCAGGGATTTTGCGGTTAGGCAGCAGTGATAGGATCCAGTAATTCCTACTTTTTCTGACATTCCTTTTTTTTGAATGAAAACTTGCCAGACATGGTCTGTAAGAAAAAAAAAATATACCTTTTAACATTTTTTGTCTTTTTGAACAGAGTAATGAAAATATAACATGATTTAAAACTTTGTGTGTAGAGGCATAGGTGACTGCCCAATCCTAGGTATGTTTATATATATGTACTATTGGGCAATATGATATGTACACCAGTACAGCAGTGACATTCCGCCTGATATTTTATTTTCTGTGCATATTCTTCCTCTTTCTTTTCTATTTTTGCGAAATGTTCGCAAATCATTGGGAAAATCATCGGGAAATCATTGCCTCCGCCCTCTTCGTTTTCGAATGGTTTTAATTTCAGGTTCATCACTGAAACTTTTTTCCAAGTCCAGATTCTTTGTTTTGAATACACTAGTCACTAGTCACACTGGTTTTTTACATAGGAAGAGCTTCTATTTTTCAAATAACTAAAGTGTTTTATATCTGGTTGCATAGAACTTTGAAGTTCTAAAAAGCTGACAAATGCAGCAATGCAGACCCAGACACTTTGCAGCTGCATCTTTACGCCTGGAAAGTATTAAGCTTTAAAATCCAAATTTCATCATTTTTTCGCGGTATTTTTCTGGAAATTTTGACTGTAAAAACTCCGGTAAGGTCAAAAAATATTTCTTGGCATGAATTTTTAGTTTTAAATAAACGCATTAATTAGGCGTCGTTTAAGGTATTGTTCATTCAAATTTATAGAGAGACGGTGGAGCTATAATTCGTTAGCCAAACCGAAAAAAATGAAAAACAAAAAATACTTTTTGGAAGGTTGCGGGCCAAACTGCCGATCGGGAACAAAGCAAACGTAAAGGGGTTGAATTTTTGGTACCTGGTTCCTTTGGCATTAAATGTTTTTTCGTTGTATTATTCGTTTTTTATTTGGTGTTATGTTGCTACAAGTTTTTAAACGTATGTAATAAATTTGGTTTGCTACTGCTTGCTGCTTGCCTGCCCCAAACACCTTGATAACGTTGTTCCATAGATTTAAATTGTTGATGAATTCTCTATCCGTGTTCATCACTAAGTTTGTCGGAAAAAAGTCCAAGTGGGAGCGCAGCAAATGGACTTTTAGTGACATATTTGCTTCGATTTTTTTATAATTCTTAATTAGCTCTTGGTCGATATTAACATAGTCATCAGACTTGCTGTTTCCAAGAAAGTTTGTTACTACCATTCGGAAGGAGTTCCAAGCTGCTTTTAATTCTTAGATAAAATATTTGGAAATCCATCATCTTTTAGTAGTTTTCTTATTTGCTAGAGACAGTTTTTAGGTAACTCATCGATTCACCTTCCTTATCCAGTGCATTAACCAAATTTTTCATTAGTCCCTGCTTAATGTGTAATGGTGGTGAAATAACGTCTTTAAACTTCACGAGAGCTGCATTCTGTATGTTGAAATTTTCCAAATTATTTTCATCCCCTTTGTACGATTTAGATTTAAACATCAAACCGTATGGTTAGACCTAAATTTACAATTGTTATTAGGTAGTAAGAATTCTCAGCAACCTAAATAAATATTCTCAAACTAACCCAATAAATATGAGATATGCACCGCTGACCTGAAATTTGTAATCATTGTTAAGTCATAAATAAATACAGCATGTTTCCATACCTACTTATACTTAGAACTAATTAAACAAGCCTATGATCCTAAGTAAACAATAGTACTAATAGAAACTGTATATATACCTCGCATTTTACCAAATAAAATCAGTACGAAAGAAAACTCTGACGTATTCATATCTCCGAAGCCCAATTTGTTCAAGTACCGATTGCGGCGACATTTTGTTACTGGTACATGAACCGGTGGCATACACATTTATATTTCAGCATACGGTTGTCATATTGACAATCCCCAGAACCAAGTGAATTTACATCAACAGATTCATTTGATTCGTTCATTTGGTGACCCCCGACTTTTGGACATTTAACCGTTCATCTGGAGTATTGTTCCCGATTTGGAACTTGGATTTATTTGGAAAATCCTACATAATTGGTCAACTTGGCGACCAATTTACATACATACATCATCAATCACAGTTGTGATTTCTCATTACCCTCTGTGAAGGAAAACTAGCTGGATTTATTTAAATCTACCCAAACCGATACAGTCAACTTGGCGACTACGGTTGGATTAAAAATATTTCACATTGTCATTAAAAATATGTTAGATTACTTTGACCACCTTTTTGGTTGTGAGTAGAGGCACAGCCTGTCATAACGACAAACAAATTACCTCCATCGGGTCAAAGTAGTACGACAAATAATAAAATGGCATCATCAAGCATTAATGTTATGCTGGACAGGCAATTGGCCACGGGCGAAGAAATCCAAAACATCATCAGGAACTACAAAAAGGATCCCTCTGAAAGGAAGCAGAAGCCTGAATATTTTCAAACCCGACTTGAGAGGTTAATGAATCTCTGGAAAAAATTTTCAATGGAAGACACAAACATTCAAGAAATAACTCATGGCTCGAAATATGAGCACTATTATTTCTTTAATAAATATTTTGAAAATATTAAAGAATTGGTCAACAAAGACAACGACGAGTTGACCAAACAATTGTCTGCTTTGGAAATGGAGATAGATTCTGGATCTATTACCTCTATGGAGAATGAGTCCGAAATTGAGCCCATGATCCGAGAACAAAGGGTTCTGCTTGAAAGTCTACAGCGCATCATGAACAGAATGACAATTGAGACGCGAAAGGATTTCAAACCAATAATAATAAAATATTGGGATGAGATTAGAACGATCCATGTCAAAATACATTCCAAATGCATCGATCCCGTGAAAATGGGATATAACATTAACAGTTATATTGCAGCTGAAGATGCAGTATTAGCAATTCAAACAATGACTGTATCAGACCCTGTTCAGCCATTTATTCCTCCTCCATATATGCATAATGCATTACCACTGCCAAAGGTTGCAATCCCCAAATTTGATGGAGACTA
The DNA here is from genome assembly GCA_018150885.1 of Drosophila tristis. Classification (NCBI taxonomy): domain Eukaryota; kingdom Metazoa; phylum Arthropoda; class Insecta; order Diptera; family Drosophilidae; genus Drosophila; species Drosophila tristis. Next base: position 205,017 of record JAECWT010000181.1, read on the forward strand.
CCTAAAGTGGCAACAATTTCATGACATTTTTAGGAAAATGATTCATGAAGCATCTGTACCCGTCATTCAAAAGATGTGGTATTTAAAGACCAATGTTACGGGAGAGGCAGAAAATTTAATACGCCACAAGAGAGTGCTCAGTAACACATTGATTCAAAAATTATTGGATCAACCAAACATATCAAATGATGCCAAATCAATTAAGGCATTACACGATAACATCAAAGAAACTTTAGCAGCACTAAATAACATCGACATAAAAACAGATAAATGGGATACGCTTCTTCTATGTTTTCTGACGAAGAAATTAGATCGTCAAACTCATACGTTGTATGAGCAATCCATACAAAATACTAAGGAATTACAGCCCATGAGCGAATTCATGAAATTCCTCGAGCAAAGGTTCCTTACATTGGAAGCCATTGGATGGGAAAAACCAAAGAAACCCATCACATGTGCCTCAGCAGGAGCTGAAAGTCAGTATTTCTGCTATTTTTGTGAAAAGCCAAAAAAAAGTAAAAACGATGTGAGCAGCATTTTTTACAAAATGTTCAGATGGCATCAGATAATAAACTCATCGTACGATTGCCTTTTTTGGAAGACCCTTCATCCCTGGGGCAGAGTCGTGATCTAGCGACACGACGACTCTTTTGCCTAGAAAAGCGGGTCGCTCGAGATCCGGAGACCAAGGCATGCTACGTTACATTTATGAAAGAATATGAGGCTCTTGGTCATATGAAGGAAATGCAGACAAAAGAAATAGCAAGATCACGTTATTTCATTCCACACCATTGTGTCATAAAACCTGACAGCTCTACAACTAAATTGAGAGTGGTTTTTGATGCGTCTGCAGTTACCTCGTCCGGAAAATCGCTCAACGACCTAATGCATAAAGATCCAACTGTGCAAAATTCAATATTTTCAATATTGATAGGTTCAGGATACACAGATATGTGTTTACCGCGGACATCGAAAAAATGTATCGTCAGATCTGGATTAATCCCAGACAATAGTATGGCGCAATGATCCATCAGAAGATATACGATACTATAGACTAAAAACAGTGACTTATGGAACAAAAGCGGTTCCATATTTAGCCACAAAAGGTTTACAATATCTCGCGCAAAGAGAAAGAAAGAATTACCCGTTTGGAGCTGCTGCTCTGGAAAATGACTTTTATGTGGATGATTGCTTAACAGGAGCAGATTCCATACCAGAGGCCCTCCAGAGACAGCAAGAACTTAACAAACTACTGCATAAATCAGGGTTTAAGTTAAGAAAATGGTGCACGAACAACGTTCATGTACTTCAAGGAATTCCAACGGAAGACATCACTTCAAGCGTACAATTGGACGATACTGCTTATGAAGATTACAGCATTAAAACCCTGGGAATCACTTGGATGCCTAAATCTGACCAGTTTTGTGGAAGAACAGAAATTGCCACCAAGGATGTTATATCTAGAAGAGATGTCGTATCGGAGATCTTTAGGATTTTCGATCCACTTGGACTCTTCTCACCAGTGGTAATGAAGGCAAAGATCTTCATGCAACATCTCACAAAGGAAGGATTTGACTACAAAGAAACGCTTCCAGTTCATCTCCAGGAGGAATGGAAAAGGTACAGGGAGGAGTTAAAATTATTAAACACCATAAAAGTACCACGTCATATATTCCAAGGAAAAATTCCGATAGCAACAGAAATACACACTTTTGTTGACGCATCAGAGAAAGCTTTTGGAGCTGCCGTATATATCCGAGCACTGCATAAGGATAAACGAGTAACAATTCAATTGCTATGTGCCAAATCACATTTAGCTCCTATAAATGCGTTAACATTACCTCGTCTGGAACTAAAGGCGGCTGTATTGGGTGCACAACTGACAGCTAAGGTAAAAGAAGATTTATCCATGGAGAACGCCACAACATTGTTATGGTCTGATTCAAGGATTGTTTTGTCATGGATTAATTGTACAACATCCATACGAGACAAATTCGTAGCTACAAGAATAGCTACAATACACGAATTAACGATGCAAAGGCATTGGAGGCATGTTTCATCTGAAAATAATGCAGCAGATGCATTATCTAGAGGAATGACGTCGATTAAATTCGCGAAAAATAGTATGTGGTTTTATGGCCCACTATTTCTTCATGGCCCACCATCTACATGGCCACCAGCATTTGTGGCTACAAAAGAAGAAAATATCAGTGCAAATCCCCAAAAAATTAGTCAGTCATCAATTATGACCATCACTCAGGAGGATGATATTATATACAAAATAAAGCACAACAATTCATACAACAAACTAATCAGAATAATTGCTTACATGATGCGTTTCCGAGGAAGGAGAACGTACACAAGCAATACTATCCAATTCAATGAGATAAAAGAAGCTCAGAAAATTGTCATTCGTAACATACAACAGAATGACTTCAAAGAGGACATACGTTACTTAACAAAAAATAAGGAAACGCAAAAGGGAAGTTCAATTAACTCGCTTACCCCGTTTATGGATCAGGAGGGAATCTTGCGAGTAGGTGGTCGACTGGAAGCGGCAAATATTTCATTTGACGCCAAACACCCAATGCTCCTACCTTACAACGATCCAATTGTCAAGTTGATCCTTGCTAAAATACACAAGGACAACATGCATTGTGGCCCCCAGGCATTGCTGACAGCATCACGGCAACAATTTTGGATACTAAAAGGAACGAGAAGGAACGTGTGAGTCGCTTCTGGGGACGCGACTCTACTTATACCCGTACTCAGTCGGTATACATTTTTGAGGATATAATTTTTTAGAATTTTAGAATTAAAAAAAAAAAATTTTACATTTTTTTGCTACATCTGTTATCTACATCTACAGCTACAATGTATATTTTACATCTAACATGTAGATTATAGATGTACCATTAATATTCTACATCTCCTCCGCTAGGGGTTGCTCGCGCACTGAACGCGGCAGAGTGTGCGAGCGAGAGAGAGATAGAGTAGTGTGTCTCTGGCTGAAAGAGGCGGGGGAACCAACAGAAAATTAATTTCTTCATTCTGGCTATAATTATGTTCCGATCTGATTCATATTCAGCAATCTGGTAGATATGGGCATTCTCTACGATACTGCGTTTTTAGTTTTATCGTATCTTTAAAAATGTGCCTGCCACAGATTTTCGTCCTTTGTGGGGGCGGAAGGGGGCGGGGCGAAATTTTGAAATACACTTGTAGCAGTGTGATATCACATGAGTCTGGAAACCAAATTTGGTTGCCCTAGCTCCTATAGACTCTGAGATCCAGGCGTCAAACAAGACGGACAGACGGACAGACGGTCAGACGGACAGACGGACAGACAGACATGGCTCTATCGACTCGGCTATTGATGCTGATCAAGAATATATATACTTTATGGGGTCGGAAAATTTTCCTTCTCTGTGTTACACACATCCATTTTTACCACAAATCTAATATACCCCTTAACTCTTTTTTGAGTACGGGTATAAAAAACATGGCCAGAAGCATTGTGCAGAACTGTGTGAAATGCACAAGAGCCAAGCCCAAACTGCTAGAGCAGATCATGGGAAATCTGCCACCTCTTCGAGTCACCCAAGCAAGGCCATTCCTCAATTCTGGAGTTGATTACTGTGGACCATTTAAAATCCACTATAAAATACGAGGAAAGAAGCCTAATATAGCTTACATAGCCATATTCTGTTGTTTCGCGACTAAAGCAGTACATTTAGAGCTAGTCAACGATCTCACCACAGAAGGATTTTTAGCGGCACTCCGACGGTTCATCTCTCGTCGAGGAAAATGTCAAGTGCTCCATTGCGACAATGCTACGAATTTCGTAGGAGCCAGGAACAAACTTCAAGAATTAGAAGAGGCCATATTCTCAGAAAAGGCAAAGGAACAAATTGTACAGGAGTGCAACAACAAAGGGGTACAGCTCAAATCTATACCTCCTCGTGCACCACACTTTGGCGGTTTATGGGAAGCTGCAGTAAAATCTGCAAAGCATCTGCTTTTAAAAAATGTGACGACGGCAAATTTAACATATGAGGAATTAGAAACGGTCATAGTCGAAATAGAGGCCATATTAAATTCTCGACCATTGACACCGTTATCTGACAACCCAAACGACGTAACAGCGTTAACACCAGTGCAATTCCTGAAAGGAGAGCTGTTAACCGCACAAGCCGACAGTGAGCCATCCCAACAACCGAAGATGCTAGGACATCGATGGCAAGCAGTGTCCAAATTGAAACACTAGTTCTGGATGCAATGGTCCAACGAATACCTGCAACAACTACAACAGCGTCAAAAGTGGAGGAAAACTTTAAAGAAGGAACATTGGTAATACTAAAGGAAGATAATACACCGGTATTAAAATGGCCACTTGGAAGAATCACTCGATTGTTTCATGGCAAGAACAATTTCGTACGAGTGGTTGAAGTAAAAAGAGCCAAGGGAATATTCAAACGAGAGATTCAACATGTTGCTCCACTGTTCAATGAAGAGGAACCCACACATAAGCATCCGATAGATAATCCATCAGAAAATGGAGAGGCATCTGAAGACAGACAGCCTAGAAAAAGGACACAGCCGAATAGACTGTCGTTAACCATGACAATTTTTGTCATATTGTTACTTTTACCGTTAGCAATGGCGCAGACGATAACACGATAACACGCAGAGCAATGGGAACAACTCAGATGAGAAATCCGTTTTCACAGCAATCAGAACCCCACCAGCAAAAGATGGACGGTCCATTCTATATGTGATAAACTTTGGAACGAAAATTTCATGATCATAGACGGAGGAGTTAAGCCAGGTTTCAGTTAAAGCGACAGCGTCAAAGTCAAAAGAGGCACTATTCGTATGTATTTGACTAACAGACTGCGTACGTTCTGGTAATGAATAATAAAAAGGTTATTTAGTTTTTTGAACTACCAGGGCCAGTAATATTGGGACTCTGGATAGAGTCTTTATGTAGGAACTCGTGCATAATTGTATGCCCAGGCCAAATAGACGGGTCGAGTGATCTGGATAGTAAAGAATCGGGAAGAAGAATCTTAAAGGAGGAAATATTGCGCTTATGTCTAAAAATGAATTTGGTCACAATTACATCATTGAGCGAGGCGTTAAGTCTAGAGCAAAGATGTTGTTTGACATCCTCTATTGTAGCCTCCGGTATAAGACGGGAGACAAAGATAGCCTTTCAAGGTACCACTGCTCTTAGTTAAAGTCCCGAGCGAGAGAGAGAAGGTGGAGCCACTCCCAAAAGAGATCTCGTGGCAGAAACGATGGCAGCGTCGGTAGCAACGGGAGGAACAGGAACAGTGACAGGAACGGTGGGGACATCATCAGCGGCCAGCACGTCCACACTGGGAGCAATCACAGCGGAGCCGACAATGATGGACGCAGTAACTGCTTCATTGCTATTCGGTGTGAGAAACACCGGAGCGACTGAAGGCGGATTGACTAACGGCGAGGCATGACCGCTCAGAGTAGCAAAAAATTCCGATGTATGTAGATGAGAGGCGGGCGTTCCAACTCCAATAAGTTGCAAGAGGTTGTTGTTATCAGAATGAGGGATTTTCCGTCTAGGAGATTCACTCAAGAGTTTGAGGCCAAGGAATTGTGTTTCCAGGGACAGGAACTTGTCGTTGAGAGCGATAAATTGCTTCCGGACATCCTGAAAACCAGTACGAGTCTGTCTCATAAAAGTGCGCATTTCAGCCTCAATCTCACGGCAGGCCAAACATGACCAAGTCAGACCAATGCGTTTTGAGATGAGATCGTGTAGACGTCCAAAAATACCCCCACCAGCACATTTTATATGGGCGACATTATCGCACAGCCAGCAGCAGAGGAATGAATCACCGACTATGTTGCCACCAAATTCGCATTTCTTTGCACTGAAGACAAAAGCCATTTTTGACAGCAGTTGAATCACGGTGCACGAAGAAAAACGCAAAGTGGGAGCGCAAGCGATATATGTAAGAGTGCAGGCAGCAGAACGAGCGACGATCAGCAGCAGCGGCAGACGATCCAGCGAAGTGACGCAAACAAACGGTAAAGCCCACGAAACAGAGACACCGAGAGAGCAATTCAAGAAGATGCTGATGCAGGCGAAGTCCAGAGAGAGTGAGAGCAAGAGAGCTTGCACTTATGCTCTCCAGAGCGTGTGTTAATAGGCGATGTAACGGATGGAGTGCACAAACAGTGAGCGCAGAGAGCAATGATCCAAAGCGGAATGGATAAAAGCACTAACAAATTGCTTGCGCAAGTCTGATACGCGTTCGAAATATAAAGTTATTATTAACTCAATTGTTAAACAGCTAAACACAGATAATTGGCACAAAAAAGGACCGATTATGATGAGTTTAAAGATGTACGCGATTTGTTGTAATTAATATTGAATTAAATTGGCAAAATGGCAGAAAATGCAGGAGCGAGGTGAAAAGACGACCGGCTTAAGCAAGAGCAGCTTCATGAAACAGCTTTCCCTATAACTATCGTGTGGACAAAGAAACTTTCATGATGGTTTTTAATTTGATAAGGGAAGACATCCCATCATCAACCATTTCACCGATCCTGCAGTTGGCAACTGCTCTTCGATTTTTATCTCTAATTTAAAACCATTAAATGCTTGGTTTTGGACGTCGACACCGAATAGCAATTCTACTAGAGATTTGACTAGAGATTTCGTAAAATGTAAATAAAGGGACTAAACCAAGTGAATTCTTAAATTATTCAAATGCAGATATATCACAAATTTAATAAACTTTCCAAAACTGTAACACTTTCTTTGAGTAAATTGTGTTTGAGCAGTGAATTTAACCAAATCTCTAGCCATAATACTAGAGATTTTAAAACCAACCGATACAGCATGCTGTGGCACCTAGCAAACCAACTCACTTGGAATTCGGTCGGTTTGACAGTCTGTGGCACCCCTGAATATTTGAAAATATAATGAGCAAAGCCAGCAAAGTGAGTGAGCAAAGTGAGCAAAGTTTTTTAGCTTCAAAAAAGTTAACCTACTAGCCGGTTAACTTTTAGCTTATATATTTGGAAGTGACACAGCGATTTTTAGTGACTTCGACCCATCTGCGACCTATGGAATCCACCAGTTCGTCACAAATGGATGGATCCATGGAGAACCATTCGGACTTAACTTTTTGAAAAATATCAATCCAATTTTTGGTCTTATAGCCACCAGTCCTTTTCATTAAGATCTCCCAAAGGTGATCTATGAGATTAAGGACTGATATTCCATCAGGCCAATCCATCAGGGAAACTTCTTTGTCCAGGAACCATTTCTTGGTCAGCATTTTGGAGTGTTCGGGTCATTATCGTAATCGAACAAACACTTTAATGGTATTTCCTATTCAGAATTATACTGTCTAGTATATTTACATAGTCGGAGGCACACATTTTTTTCTATATCCAAAGTATTAGACCAATAACCGAATGGGTAAAGTATCCCTTCAACATTATGGGCCCACCACCATGCATACCCGCTTTAAGAGAATACCTGGGTCGTGAGAAATAGTATTAAGATGCCTAATATGAAGTTCCCCAACAAATATAAGCCCATTTAACTTAGTTTCATCTGACTTTAACACATTTTTCTAATTTGGCGACATAAATGCACCTTAGCGAAATTTACTCGGTTTCTAAACTTTGTTTGGAAAGTAGTGGTATATTTTTTGAGCTATGTGACCTTTTAAATTGACATCAATCAGCCTATTCCTTATAGTACGACTACTGACCCGTGCATTAAGATGATTTTTTAGATCTACCGACGGGAAAAAGCTATTTTTTTTGGATTTTCGAATAATGCGACTGTCGAAATGAACCCATGTTGCGGGCTTTCATAAGCGTTTGTATCGTTTTTTTCTGTAGTAAATCACAGTAAACACTTTTTTAAAATACATTTTAGCTATGTGCGACTATCTGACCTTGTGTGGCCTTCAGTTTTTAGATTTACGATATGTTTTCTTTTAATATCCCAACAATATACGCCACGACCCATTCTAAACCGAATATTAACAACAACCAAAACGGGATCCTCAGGAATAGGTATTTCATATCTTCTTTTGTCTTTGGGCGATATTATATTACCTATATAAAGCGATTTTAACCGTTTTATTACAATATAAGAACAAAATTTGAATGCGTTTCTATTATTTTTTTCCAAGACAAAAACGTGATCTTCCTACAAATTAGTGTACCTAGCTCATAATTTTTACGAAAGGAGCCCAAAAGAGAATCCAAAGTAAACACCCATTATCCTGAAACCAAGAACAGTGGTTTTCATTCAAACAATTTCCTCCACAAATAAAATATTTAGTTTTAAATTTGAATGCGCATGCCGTTTCTATTATTTTTTCCATCACTGTACACTCATGGACAAAATAATAGGTGTGCTTTTTTTTCTTTTTCAACTTTTAATTTCTAGTTCATATCTTCTCTAATCTCAACAAATCAAAGTCTTTTCAAATCTTATATTTATTGTCTTTAAAGAAAAAGTAAAAACAGTTTCAAAAACCCTTTAATTTACAAAAAAATTAAATAATTCCCTAAATCTGTCAATTTTGGCTGGACACAATAATAGGTGTACGAAGATAAATGTTTAAATTAAATCGATATTTCAGTATTTTAGGTCTTGTTTTATATAAAATTGAATGTCTGGCAACTAATACCCGGTATATCCGCCATTATTTTGGAGGGCTTTCTCCATTCGTCTTGGCATGGAGGATATTAACTTGCGACAAGTTCCAATTGGAATGTTGTACATCCTCTTTGGACAATATCCTAAAGTTGATTTTTATTTTGTCAAAAAGTCTTTCCGACCTCTCTTTTGGGTTCACCCCAGAGATTCTCGATCGGATTTAGGTCCGGGGATTGACTTGGCCACCCAAGAACATCCACATTTTGCTCTCGGAACCAATCCTTTACTACTCGAGAGGCGTGCTTCAGGTCATTATCTTGCTGGAACTTCCATAACAGTGGCATATTATCCTCGGCATATGGTAGCATCACCGTATCCAATAGAAATTTGTATACGAATCTATCCCATATTCCGTCTATACGATGAATCGGACCAACACCATACCATAAAAAGTAGCCCCATACCATTAGGCTACCACCTCCATGTTTCACAGTTTTACATGTGTACCTGGGATCAAATTCTTTGCCTTTCGGACGACAAACATTCCTTTTGGCATCATTTCCAAATAAATTGATCTTGGTTTCGTAACTCCAGAGGATATTAAGCCATTTTTTCTCACCCTCCGGTCCGCACCAGGTTATACGATCTAGTGCAAATTTTTTCCTCATCTGTAAATTTGCCGAACGAAGCAAAGGAACCCTGCAATCAATCCTACCTGGTAGGTTTGCTATTGCCAATCGTCACCGAACGTCCGTTATGACACAATATTCCCAATTTCGTTGGCAATCGTCCTGGAGGACTTGAACGGGTCGCTTTTAACCAACTGAACCATGCGATCGTCGGTCTTAGATGATGATTTTCTGGGTGCTCCCCAAGTTTCACCTATTTTTTTCGGTTTTATGGCATTAGTTACGAAGTTTTGAGATCGTTTCATTAACCTGGCAATGGATTTATACGTTTTCCCACATCTCGGAGTCGTCGAATGAGCCTTCTCTCCTCCACACTGCAGTGACGACCACGGCCTATCTTATACAATTTTAATGGTTGCTAAGTCTATATTTAGTTATATTTTCCTAATACCTTACCTATTGCAACCAAATAGTTATCTTAATAAGCTACAGGTTAATGTTTGGCGTCATACACCTATTATTGTGTCCAGCCAAAATTGACGGATTTAGGGAATTATTTAAATTTCTTGTAAATTAAAGGGTTTTTGAAACTGTTTTTACTTTTTCTTTAAAGACAATAAATATAAGATTTGAAAAGACTTTGATTTGTTGAGATTAGAGAAGATATGAACTAGAAATTAAAAGTTGAAAAAGAAAAAAAAGCACACGTATTATTTTCTCCATAAGTGTATATGCTACATATAAATATAACAAATATAACGAGAATTTTGAAATTATTTTTGATAGATTTAAACTTTGTATTTCTCCATCGCTGTGCTAATTTTTGCCATCTATTCTAAAAATGAAAAGCCTTTGTATGCCAAATACTGAAGATATACCTACAATATCCATTTAAAGGAAACTATTATTCAAAACATTGAGGATAGATGTATAGTTAATTTAAGTTTGTGGAATAAAGCTGAATTTTTTGAATACCCACCAGCTTTCAGTATGCAGCCTAATGAAATTGAGGAAATTAAAAACTTTTGCATTTCTCATATTCTAGATATTAATTTAGCAAACACTAAAGCAAGGGAATCTTCAAGTTCACCTTTATTTGCTACGGCATCGCAGGTTTATTTTGATTCGAGTAGTGACCTTTTCGGTCAAAGTAATTTTGATAAAAAAAATATTGCTTTCTTTTTTGAAAATCTATTAAATCGACCTGATCAAAAATCATAGAAATTCCTGAAAAGGAAATAGAAAGGAAAAAGTTGATTTGAATGCAAATTTTAATTTGGCAAAGAAATACCTCTATTTGTCAAAACTAGCTTTTTAAATTCACTCAATGCCATCTAGCAGTGTAGCGGCTGAGCGCTCGTTTTCTTTGACGGGCAACATTATAACAGAAAAACGTAATAGGCTAGGTCCAGGTTCGGTTGACAGCTTACTTTTCTTATATTCCTTTCTTAAAAATTGTAATACCTACGTTCCCTTTTTAAATCTATTTTGTTTTTTAATCAACTCAAGTTTTTTGGCTTCACTCCTAGTAAATTCATGTGCAAGAATCGGCATAGTGACATATCTCCGCGTGACATATCTCGTCATATGTCCGCGCGGAGATATGTCGTTTCAAAAACGACATTTCTCCGCTAAATTCTGGGCGGACATATGTCGTTTCAAAAACGAAACATCTCCGCGCGGATTTTTGCGTCATATCTCCGCGCGGAAAATGTATGGGCGGAGATATGTCGCGCGGAGTTATGTCGTTACCCCCAAGAAACCCGATGCCAAAAATGTGCTTGCTCTTTTCGGGACTTCGGTAACAATCATACATGCGTCCCTTATCCGAAGGTTTAATCAGGTCTTTGAACGAAAACACTTCGAACAGGTGAACGGTAAATACCCGGAAATTCATTGTGTTGTCGAACCTGCCCGAACCCGAAAACTTGGTTTCGTCTGAGTAAACCCGAAGGAACATATTTCTGCTGAGCGTTTGAGTTGAGTTGAAAAGAATTTTTTGAAGGGGTATCCAACAGGCTCGACCATACATACAACCATATCAATATTATGAGAAAGCTGAGTCGCTGATTCTAACGGACCGGACGAAGCGAATACCGAATCCCTCCGAGGTATACGTACATATGTCCCTCGAGTTACGCACTTTCTCATGACAACCTTAAATCTTTATGCAAATAGATTCTTGTTGAAAGATACTAAGAATTCTTCGTAGATACCGATTATGGTGGACGCTTCTTGTGAAAAAAATTGATACGCCCCAATGTACATGAATGGCTGAATGGTTTTATCTGGAATGTTTAATTTTTTATTTTTTTTCCAATTTGGCGTTGTCTTTTTCCAAGATTGTTCCATTATTTGTTGGACGGTACTTACTGGTTTTCGGTACTCTGTAACACGCACAAATTGACCAAATTCACAAAAAATTTAAGAAAAACACAGACATATATTAGATTATGTTACAAAAAACACTGAAAATTAAATCTTAGAATTACTTGATACTTTATTGTCTGGACGTTGATATGCAATGACTGAACCATCAAGAGACCCATGCAGCCCCAAGCCGAAGCCTGTTACGCGCGAAACCCAGGCAGAAACGCAGCCAATTAAAGTCCGAGCAAAGGACCCTAAATGGTTTGTGCAAGGAATAATTCGATCTACAAAGCGGAAGGGACAAAGGAATGAAGTTTCTAGTAGATCTAACAGGAATCGTAAAGTTTATGCGGCTCAACAAGTCAGGGCTCTCTATATCACCCTTGCTCAGGTTGTGCATAAAAATCACCCCAAGCATTTTTCCACGACTAAGGTTGGAAGGTTTATTAAAAGCAATCTACGAGGGTAAGATGCCATCTCACATCTACATCCCAGTTAAGGCCACGCAGAGCAAAAAGTAAAATGTTTTTCTGGACTGATTCTTTACGGTCCTGGTGTACTTTGTACTGGGGGCACCATACACAAGAGCCGTACTCTAAAATCGGACGAAGAAGCGAGATATAGAGTCTTCGTTATATAGGGGTCGTCAAATTCCTTAGACCACCTCTTTATAAACCCAAGCACACCCATGGCCTTATTTACCATGGTAGAAATGTGTTCAGAAAACTTTAACTTTGGGTCTAGTTGGTGTTACCAAGATCATCAAGGTACGTCGCCTTATAAATCCGTGCTGGGACGGAGATATAAGTGATTTGCAGAGATGTTGCAACTGCAGAGTAAAATTTTTTCAAACATTTTAGGAATAGCGGATAATTTAGATATACCTCTATAATTATTTGCATCAGACTTGCTACCTTTCTTATGGAGCGGAATAATAAAAGATTCCTTCCAGATGGGGGGAAGCATGAAGAGTTAATGGATAGGGTGAATAGTTTAAGCAGGGGTCCACACACCGGCCTAATTAGACGAAGATCATGAAGCAGTGAGCTTTCATTTAACAAGAGGCTGAAAATGTCATTCGACCTTGGTACTGTATGGTACTGTATGGATACGTCTGACCAGAGTAGCTTTCATGAGAATAGGTTGTTTGGAAAAATTTGGCAAAAAGATCGGCAATTGCCTGATCATTGTTTGCTGACATATTGAAAAAAGATAGAGAGGATGGATGTGCGGACGTTCTACGCTTACTATTTACGAAGCTGTAAAACTGTTAAGGGTCCTGTGAAAATCGTATCCTGCATCGATATAGGTAGTTTTTATAGCATTGAGCGTTCAGAACGAAGAAATTTGACCGAGCTATTACATTGTGAGAAAGAGAAGAGGGAGAACCAACTTCTCGAAATTTTTTATAAAGTCTTGATTTTAAGTTTTTTAGACTGGATAACTCAACTCTTTGGTTAACCGAGGAGGCTTTCCAGATCTAACCGGACAAGAATGTGGGACACAAGAATCAAAAAATATGTCAAGTACATTGTAAAATATGTTTGTGCCTTTCATATCGTCAGTGCAAAAGTACAGAGCGGACCAATCAAAATCACTAATGAGATTATTAAGCTTCGTAAACTCGGCTTTACGAAAGCAGCGGGCATGTTCAGATAGATCCAATACAGTAGGCCCAATATCGACCAACACTTCGAATGTAGGATGGTAGGAGTGACAAAGCACAGATCAAGCAATCGACATAAGGATTTTTTCACATGGTTGACTTGAGACAGGGATAGGTCTAGCAAGACGTCGATAAAGTCATGTCGTGACGTGGGCACAAGATTATTAGACTCGTTTGCCGAAGAACAAACAGTACCTGGCAAATTAAAATCACCAAGAACTATCATATCTTTATGTGATAGCGAGGAAGAAACAGTTTTTAAAGCCTACATGTGATGTTCGTATATTAAGATATCCGAGGAAGGTGGAATATACGAGCAAGTAATGTAAATGGAATAGCCTGAGACAATCAGTTTTACGCACAGGAATTCCAGGTCTTGTTGAACCTGGACCATGAAATGTTCCGACGTGAAGTTTGAGTCCACTGCAATGAGAACCCCACCTACACGCCGAGACGGACGGTCAATTCTAAAAATTGTGTACCGACCTGCCAAAACTTCGGAACTAAGAATGACCGGCCTTAACCAGGTCTCGGTAAATACAATAACGTGGGACGAGAATGCGAGACTCTCAAGAAAAAAAGGCTGAGCTTACTACGCAAGCCTCTAGCATTCTGGTGGGTAACTACAAGAGAGGAAGTTAGTTTTTTGGATGGGTAGAAGTTGAGATGGAAGATAAGGGTAAAGATGAGGGTAAAGATGGAGCACTGGTCTGACTACTAGGAAGAGTTATGGGGGGCCTATTCTTTTTATTAACTTTAAACTCTTTAACCACCAAATACTACGTCCAAAACTTGGCGGAACAAATGGTGTCAAATTAAGTCTGGGAGACGCTTATCTTAAAGGAAGATGTCTCCCTGGCGTAAGAAAATGCAACTATAATGCAGGCCGTTGTTTTGGGAAATGGCGTCTCCTACACGGCCCGAGATCCCTACACATTTTACGTGCACTACGCTTTCGCAAAGCCAGCAGGGGATATTGGGCTGGTCATGGGTGATTTTCTTCTTGAAGGTTTTTTGGCACAGACGACAGAAAATTCCATATTGATGTCTTTTATTTATTTTTTTTTTTTTCGGGAAAAAAGTTAAAAACAATTAGCAATCAGACCACTGTGCAGAGCAAATGCTTAGAGCAATGCTTAAAGCGAAATCGGTAGAAATAAGATGAGAGGTTGCAGCAATTGAGAGTTAGGTGATAGTGAGAGTGATAGACGGCAATAACTACGACAAAAGAGGGGCTAAATGTAATGGGAGGGCGTACTTACGAAAAGCAACAACACAAACACACGACTAACCAACGCACAAAATTAATTAAATAAGTTGTGTTTTTACACAATTATTAGCCATGCACCCGCGTTAAAGATTGATTTTAAGGGACATTAGTTAGAGTGTTAATTTAAAGATAAAACTCCGGCTGTTTAAGTACAATAAACGGAAATGCGGAGCGCAAAACCAAAACACGTCTGAAAAAGAACGAAGGATACAAAATCACTATTACTATACAACAAACGAGAAGGAACGTGTGAGTCGCTTCTGGGGACGCGACTCTACTTATACCCGTACTCAGTCAGCTTATGATTTTTTAGAATTTTAAATTTAAAAATAAAAATTTTACATATTCCATTTTTTTTTTTTACATTTGTTATCTACATCTACAATGTATATTTTACATCTAACATGTAGATTATACATGTTCCATTTAGATTCTACATCTCCTCCGCTAGGGGTTGCTCGCGCACTGAACGCGGCAGAGTGTGCGAGCGAGAAAGAGATAGTGTAGCGGGTCTCTGGCTGAAGTAGGCGAGGGAAGCAACTGAAAATGTCTTCGTTCTGGCTATAGTTATGATCCGATCTGATTCAAATTCGGCAATCTGGTGGATATGGTCATTCTCTACGATACTGCGTTTTTAGTTTTATCGTATCTTTAAAATTGTGCATGCCACAGATTTTCGTCCTTTGTGGGGGCGGAAGGGGGCGGGGCGAAATTTTGAAATACACTTGTAGCAGTGTGATATCACATGAGTCTGGAAACCAAATTTGGTTACCCTAACTCTTATAGTCTCTGAGATCCAGGCGTCAAACAAGACGGACTGACGGACTGACGGACAGACGGACAGACAGACATGGCTATATCGACTCGGCTATTGATGCTGATCAAGAATATATATACTTTATGGGGTCGGAAACGTTTCCTTCTCTGTGTTGCACACATCCACTTTTACCACAAATCTAATATACCCCTTAACTCTTTTTTGAGTACGGGTATAAAAATACCGTGAAAAGACATTTATATACATATAAATATTTAAATACCATGGACATGCTTGGTATAAGCAGTCATCGGGTTCTAAAGAGATAACGAGATACTATCTTACTTTCCTAGCAATTCCGTTTTGAAGTTGATTGAAATTAGTCACCATTAGTCACCATATAATAAATAAAATTATATTAATTCAACCTACCATATGTTGATTGCATTTGACCATTTATATTTGCCTGATGGCGTTGCAAGAATACTAATTTTTCTAGCCATTTACGTAAATCATTTTCAGATTCGAGCACAATTCCAAATCCGCCTTCTCTTGAGGATAATACAATAACAAACCTATGTTTTGTATCAAAACGTGGATTTATATTAAAGCAGCTACTTAAATAAATTATTCGTTTTGGCTCTGCTTTTTGAATAAATTTTTTTTCTGTATCGTAATATTCTAAACGTGCAGCTGAATTGTTCGTTTTTTCATACAAAACAAAATATTTTTTTTTCATTGTTTTTAGTTTTTTTTTGGTAACCGCTAAGCACTAATCCATCATCCGATGTTGAAGCCATTTTTTTAATATTTATAACCTGAAATTTAAGAAGTTGGAAATTAGTGGTGATTTTAATTTTTTTTTTTTTTTTTGCTATATGGGCAGTTTTGCCAAAAGGTCCAAAAGGCCAAAAATCATAAAAAGTCAATATAAACCGACTTCCATATAATTTTTTTCCGGATATTTTCTTCTAAATTTATTAAAAAGTAACTAATTTACTTTATTGACATATAATTTCATTAACTTTCATGCTAAAACCTATTAAAATAAGCGTTCACGTTTTTGGTATTTTCTGGTATTTTTATGGACATGTTTTCTTTTACTATTATATCCTGGGAAGAAGATGATTATTGAAAAAAGTTTCTCCTTAGTCTTTCTAACATAATAAACTACCTAAAACCATTATCAGAACGTTTGTCCAACCTCCGCTAACGGTATATTTTTAGGCTTTTATAATCGCGGAATTTGGTAACGTCACGTCAGTAACGTTCGCCAGATACCTTAGCGGATTTTTAACAAAAAAAAAAAAAAAGAGAAACGTTTGTACATTTGATAAGTTGAAAATGAACTCTCAATACTTAATTGATTAGCACAAAAAATGTTATACAGATAGCCCTATCCAATTCGCAGAGTTTTTCCATTTTCTACCCCAACCTCGAAAACCACTTCTGTTTTATGTAACGCACTTTTAGGTCATACTTTGGCTTATATCTTTAAACCCGTAATCTCGATTATTTCCATTTTTTTTTGTCAATATAGGTCTAACAAAATTATATTCAACGAGGATAATCTTTATCCAAATTTCAGCTTTTTGACTATTTTTTTCAAAATTTTGTCGTACGAATGTAACGTAACGCCAGATATGAACTGCCCATATTCGAGTTTTCACTTTTATTATCCATATACCCATTTAATATACTAATGACTTATATTAATAAATATGTACAGCTGTGTTCATTGAAATAGTAGTGCCGCATCTAATCGCTTTAAAAAAAAACAACGAAACTCAAATAAAAACATAAATTTCATGTTCTTCATGTTTCTTAAGCTTTAGTATTTAGTTTTTAATCAATTTAGTTTTCATTGTGAACTTGCACCGGCCGAACATGGATCATTAATCTCTTGCCAACTCTTCAATAGAATTTGAGCCAATAATCCTTGAACCACTTGCTTAAACTTTGCTACGGTTGACGGATTTGCAGTTGCAATAATGTATTTGGTATTCCAGCATAAGATTTCGATGAGATTAATATCGAGTTGGACAGTTGGCCATGGCAAAACGTCAATTTTTTCCGATAAAAATCAATTCCTAGCGAGCTTTTGTGGGTGTTTTAAGTCAATATCCGGTTAATATATTTTTTTAACAGGAATTTTTCAACTGTCATGTATTCCAAAGTATGCCTACATGCACAGTTTCGCTCAATACCATATTATACTCAAACGCCAGGCTAGAAAGTACTAGCTCATATGAGCTGGGCCCCATAAGGCTTTTAGGGTTGTAGGTGGTAATCGGATTTCTATGTATGCCAAACATATTCTTTTGAGTATATCTCACCATATACGAGCCCCGACCACTATTAATTCGTACGGCAAGCTTTTTTAGCCATATGCAATGTTTAACAGACGATATTTTCAATACTAATGTAGATAACACATGCGAACTTATTTTTCTCTGAAAGATCATTTTATTCTCTTAACATTAGAAACAAAAAGTTTTGTTGTACTTCAACAACAACAATAATAACAAACATTTCTTCGAATGCTTTGCTTAACTGATAAGAAAAATTTGACCACTAATTATTCGTACGGTGCGTTCAATATTAGCTGTTTTGATTAAAAAAATAATTTTTTTTAATATTAATATTGTATTACATCTCCTTTGGCCTCTACAACGCATTTACAACGCTTTGGCATAGATTTTAACAAATTCTGGCATTGTTCTTTTGAAATGGAGTCCCACATCTCTTGCAGTTTTATTTTTAGGTCTGAAAGTGTTCTTTGAGGCTCATTTCTTAGGTTTCTTTTCATTATGCCCCATATATTCTCGATTGGGCTTAGGTCTGGGCTATTTGATGGCCAATCTAAGACCCCAATTTCCTTACACTGCAGCCATGATTTGGTTCGTTAGGCAGTATGAGATGATGCTCCATCCTGCTGAAATGTATATTCACCACAGTCAGCCAGTTTTGGTATTGATGGCAGCAAACTTTCCTCTAATATGTTAACGTATTTTTCCGCGTTAACTATCCCCTCAATAAAGTGCAGTTGTCCTACCCCTTTGGCAGACATACAACCCCACACCATTATGCTTGCAGGGAACTTAACAGTCCTTTTCAGGCAGTCTTTATGGTACGCTTCAGTTTTGTTACGGATGATTCTCCTTCGCGCATCACCGACACACACATCAAATTTTGATTCATCGCTAAATATGATGGTGTTCCATTGCCTTTGAGTCCAAGACATCCGTTCCCGAGACCATTGTAAACGCTTCTTCTTTTGACGAAGCGTAAGCAATGGTTTTTCCTTGGCCTAAGAGTAGTTTAAGCTATTGAGTATGTAACATATATAATCACTATACATACTTTATAGAACTTATATCCAATATCTCGCAACTGCAGGCGCGTCCATTCACGCTTCACACTTTTTCCGATTTTATCAGACCAATCAGAGGCTAAATTTCTCAAACTTTGTCGACGATCAGACTTCACAATTGTGGCCAGGGCTCTTTTGTCACGAGATGTTATTGCCGATTTTCGGCCTCTATTTGCGATATTATTTTCAATATTGCCATTTTTCTTAAAATTGTTTACAATGCCTTGAACGGACGACTTAGCCAGATTTAATTGTTTGGCTATTTCACCAAAAGTGTTCCCCGATTTATAATAATCAATAATTAAACTTCTTATTTCGTTGCAAATCGGCTTACCACGTGCCATCGTTGCTAAACTTTGACTAATTTGAACCAATTACACATTTCTTACATTCGGCATTGTATGACTGATTCCAGATTATGACTAGATAGTGAATTTGTTACACTGTTTGCTTTTGTTTTGATCTTCTTTCAATTCTAAGCTAAGCTAACGCACCGTACGAATAATTAGTGGTCAAATTTTTCTTATCAGTTAAGCAAAGCATTCGAAGAAATGTTTGTTATTATTGTTGTTGTTGAAGTACAACAAAACTTTTTGTTTCTAATGTTAAGAGAATAAAATGATCTTTCAGAGAAAAATAAGTTCGCATGTGTTATCTACATTAGTATTGAAAATATCGTCTGTTAAACATTGCATATGGCTAAAAAAGCTTGCCGTACGAATTAATAGTGGTCGGGGCTCGTAATACAAATTTACTATCAGTAAAAAGAATTTTTGTCACTGTGAACACAGGCCATTCCACATGCGTTTTTCCAAACTGAAGTCGTGCACCCATGTACTCTCAGACCCAAACGCGGAGCTTTCTAGGACTTATTGAATTCAAATAATGTTTAATCAATGTTTATATATACAATATTTATATATATTTTATATACAACGATTTTCAGTCTACTTCTTATAGTTAATTGGATTAAATACAATAGTGAGATTGCATAAAGCTTAGTTTTCAATCCCATTATACCTCCTGCCTTAATTTTTTAGTCTAACTCTTAGGTCTCCTCTTCTGGACCGAGCAATGATTTCATCAACGCTCCAAAATCAAAAGTACCGCTATGTCCAAAACTTTCTTTCATCAAATTATTCGATATCTAAATTGAACTTGCGGGTGGTGGCTTATTAAAATTAATTTGCTTTATTTTTTCATTTTTAAAAATTAATTAACCCAGCACTACTATTTCAATGAACAGCAGATATCATGAGTAGTGGTCTGAACTCATAACAAACAAGAAGATGAAATGCCAATGTAACGGAGTTTCTAATGCTTACATTCCAGGCTTTCCGTAAGGGTATCACATGTCCAATTTGAAAGACTATAAATATCTTAAAAGAGTTTTGAGAGTAGTGACCTGCAGCACTACTAATTTATTGATCACAACTGTATGTATATTGCTCCGGTTATCGCAAATCGCGAATCACCTGTACAATCTGTATGCTCCGGTTTTCACAAATCGT
Organism: Drosophila tristis; assembly: GCA_018150885.1. Classification (NCBI taxonomy): domain Eukaryota; kingdom Metazoa; phylum Arthropoda; class Insecta; order Diptera; family Drosophilidae; genus Drosophila; species Drosophila tristis. Next base: position 225,267 of record JAECWT010000181.1, read on the forward strand.
AGAACAACAACAACTGCAAATGAACGTCGTGATATTCAAAATCTACAAGGTGTTGCGTTTGCGTACAGTAGTGTCACCGATTACGCTTCTCATAGGCAAATTATAATTGGTCCAATGAACGACCGTTGTCACCATTGTCAGGCATTAAAATTTAAAGGTGAAGCAGATGGGATGTGCTGTGCGAGTGGTAAAGTGAAATTGCCTGAATTAGGCAGCCCACCACAACCATTGAGCACATTACTTAATGGATTGACACCCGAGTCTAATCATTTTTTGAACAATATACGAAAGTATAATTCGAGTTTTCAAATGACATCTTTTGGCACCACAAATATTATAAGAGACAACTTCATGCCAACGTTGAAGGTAATTAAATAGTTTTGTTTATGTAAATTGTACGTTTGTTCTCATTCTATCATATATTTTATTCAGATTCAAGGTCAAATTTACCATCGAGCTGGCTCTTTGTTACCTTTCGAAAACGCAGACCACCAATTTTTGCAATTATATTTTATCGGGAACGCGGAAGACGAAGCTGATCGTCGGTGTGCCATTATTACCAACACACGGAGACAAATTATTTTCGATTGGCAAAATATGTTCCATGAGCACAACGAATTGGTTCATAAAATTGTTATTCGAGCTGATAAAACACCGGTGGGCGAACATGCAAGGCGTTTCAATGCACAAACAGTTGACGAAATGGCAATAGTCATAGTTGGTGAGCAAATTAATAATCGTGATATTGTGCTTCATCGTAGAAATGAACAACTTGAACGTGTATCCGAGACTCATCGCTGTTATGATGCACTACAATATCCCATATTGTTTTGGAGAGGACAAGATGGCTATAATTTCAACATTAAACTGAGAGTATGAAGAGTATGTTCATTTGCGTGATGCCATTAACAACGATGGTAATGCACAAAACGTTGGAACTATGATAATATTACCGTCATCGTATGTTGGAAGTCCACGTCATATGTTTGAGTACGCGCCAGATGCGATGTCATACGTTCGCCGTTACGGTCGACCAGACCTCTTCATCACCTTCACGTGTAATCCGCAATGGGAAGATATCTCGGAATTATTGTTTGTTGGCCAAACATCGAAAGATCGCCATGATATTTTAGCACGTGTTTTTAGACAAAAATTGAAATCACTCATGGATTAATTGTCGAACACGGTGCATTTGGGTCTGTTCAATGTTGGATGTATTCAATTGAATGGCAGAAACGAGGTTTGCCTCATGCGCATATTTTAATTTGGCTGATTGAAAAAATAAGGCCGAATCAAATTGACGATGTGATTTCGGCAGAAATTCCAGATCCGACACTGGATCCTGAATTGTTTGAAGTGGTCACCAAAAATGTTATGGTTGAAGGGAAATGCTCCAAATGTTTTCCAAAAAATTTGGTCTCCGATACAGTGACGGGCAACGATGGATATCCCGAATATCGGCGTCGATCAACTGAAGATAATGGCCATTCGGTAACTTTGAGAGTTAAAAATCAAGATTTGGAGATTGATAATCGTTGGGTTGAGCCATATTCACCGTTATTATCTAAGATTTATAAAGCGCACATAAACGTAGCGGTCTGCAATTCAGTTCAATCTATTAAATACATTTGCAAATACATCAACAAGAGCAGTGATATGGCTGTTTTTGGAGCAGTTGCTAATGTTACCGATGAAATCACTCAATTTCAAATGTGCAGATACATCAGTTCAAATAAAGCAGTATGGCGCATATTATCATTCCCGATCCATGATAGGCATCCAACTGTAGTTCAATTAGCTAGCTGTTCATCTTGAAAACGGTCAACGCGTTTTTTTCACACCGGGAAATGCAATGCGAAGAGCTGCGCAACCACCAGCAAGAACTCTAACTGCATTTTTTTCGTTGTGTCCAGCAGATGATTTTGCGAAAACATTGCTATACGCCGAAGTACCCGAATAATTCGTCAAAAGTTTTTCAAAGGTGAAGACGCGGTCAGCCAGTATTGTTTCACTCAGATGCGATAGCAAGAATTGTGTGGGATGTATCGCGAAGCATGCGAACGATTGAATATGCTTGAGAATGACATTCATTGGGATCTTACACTTGAAGATGCAGCATTGTCATCAAGTCCACATCAAATTCGGACACTTTTCGCAATTATTATAGCCACGTGCAGTCCAGCAAAGCCAATTGAATTGTAGCAAAAACATCAAAATCATTGGCAGAGGATTTTTTACATCGATTGCGCCGTCAAACGGGTGATACAAACATGGACTATACGCCGGAAATTTACAACGAAGCATTGATTGGCTTTGGCTTCGTCTGTCATCGCTGCCACATTATTGGATGGTGTGTAGCGTCGCTTGAAGCATAGATTTTTGAGCCACCGAAGTTAAAATTTTCCTAAGCTAATGTTGTAGCTTATGCTAGCGCCCCTAGTGTTCATAATCGGCGGTGCAAGGTGGCAAAGATCGGGAGTAAGAGTGTTGTAGCTACCTATTTATGTTAATTATTTGGAAATGGCGGATGCGGCGCTTTCGCTGTTATCAGGTTCTGGTAGGTGAGCCCAGCTACTGTCATGGTCTTTTCTATGCTGGCCCCCACCCGAAGAGGTTACGTCTCTGGAACAAGTCAATTATATAGCGACTATCTTAAACCGCACAGAGGTTAAATCACATTGTTTTCTGCTCGATATTAAAAAAAAAAAAAAAGATCGAAGAAATTATAAAGTAGACAAAAGTGTGGAGCAGCAACGAGATAACCAGTTGAAATAACAAGAGTGCCAATCGCCAATAAGCGGTAAGTCGGCCAGATTTTGTTTCAGTAGAAATTGTTGGGCAACTTGTAGAGCAACCATTTTTTTTTTCTATGTGCAATTGCAGAATTGGCACTTAGTGCAAATTTTAAATTCGAATTGCCAAATCCATCGCTGGCTCATTAGCAGCTGACCACCAATTAACTAAGTGAGATCGATTCGCCGACTAAAACCAGCAACAAATCAGCTGGCATGCATACATCTGGTCGGGAATTCGCCGCCTTGTAATATGCGTAACTAAGCAGAGATAAGCGCTCTCTGCAATTTGGAGCCGAATTAGTTGCAATTCGCCCCTCCGAAGACACCGTCGGAACCGAAACACGTCGGGGTTATAAAAAACCCTTTTTCTTTTATAATTTATATCAGTTTTCTTTTCGTAAATCTGCCTCTCTAGCCTAATTAGAGCGTGATAATTTAGTAGTGCTAGTGCAAAAGCAAAACCACCAGAAAGAAAACCCCAATTGACTGGAATAGAAAAAACGCAGAGGAGCTGCATCATAATCGCCATATATGAGTGAGCCGCTAAAAATGGCATAAGTGTAGTGGAATAGTTAAAAATAGTTTTTTTTTTTGTGAGAGCGGTAGAAGATGCCGTTTTACATTTTTAATCGTCGTTCCCTTTTTACATTCATAAGTGTCTCTCTTTTCCCAGCCACTTCTTGATAATCGCCATATTAGCAAAGAGAGCCGAAATGAAAAGTGCATAGAAAAGAGATAAAAGTTCAATACTGAGAGAGCGAAAAGAAAAAAGAAAACAAAAGGAACAGAAAAAAATTATAACACAGGCCTATATGCCGTTGGTTTCTCTCCCCCTTCTTGCTTGGTGCGTGCTTTATTTTGATGTTCTTTGGGTGTTACAGCAATTATAGCCGAGTCGTCGCATTGCATCAATAAAAGCGCTTTTGGAGATGGATGGCACGTAAGTAAGAAACACCATTAAATATTTTGCTTAGAATGCAGGCATAAAGGTATAAAAGAGAAGAGAGGGAGAATCCAAGTTCCAGATAAAACGGAACAGTTATTGTAACCCTCACAGTTTTAAAGTCATTATATTTGCTTTGTAACAAAAGAAAAAGAGCACAGTTTAAGAAGAACTGGAACGTTAAGGTGCAGTTCGACAGTCTCGATTTGAGACCGGGTTTAATATGAACCATTTTAACCTTTTTGGCGACACTTTTAGATAGGCTCGCTTTTGGTTTAGATAACTTATAATAATTTTTACTAATGTTATGTATGACGTTTTTTTATTTTTATATTTATATTTTATATTTTTACCTAGTATCAGTGCTGCCGATTCCGCTTTTTTCCCGTCAAATCTGGCTTTTTTTGATGAACAACTGCGGGAATAGTGTGGCAATTGCGGGAAGCGGGACCGCTTGGACCGCTTGAGACCAGTCATATTTTTGTATCGATATTTGCAACTAACCCAACAAGTTTTAAGAATATTATCATCTCTATACTATTCTACCATCCCTATGTGCGCGAAAGTGAATTTTAACGTATAACAATTTGTGAAATTCCTAAAGAATATAAGCAGAAGAGCCGCGATGCTTGGCTTAAAAGCGATTTAAAGCTTGGGCAAGAAAGGACGATACTGATGAGCATAGGGTGTACTGCAGTATTGCAAAATCACAATAATAGCCAAACTTAGTGATCTGCGCGCTCATGCGAAAACGAAGAAGCACATGAGTTCGACGACCGGCTTCAAAAAACAACAAAACAAAATAGATTTGGAACTTTGCCTGTTAAAACTGGAAGCAGCGTTGTGTCTCTTTATTGCTCAACATGCAGCCATGGCTCAAGTTGATCATTTGGGCAACTTGTGCAACAAACATTTTGAACTGGCATCTTTCTCTCCAAATGCTTTCGCTATCGTGGTCGAACGCGGAAATTGAGCGAGTTTTTAGCCAGTTTAATCTGGTAAAATCGAAGTTGAGAAATTCGATGAGCTTGATGATGTGCCCAAAAATTATCTTCGCTTGATTGGTATGACCAAGTCGTACGATTGCGAGCCTGAAGACAATTATGCTGATTTAGACGAATTAATGGCGATCTTACAGAAAAAACCCTATAAAATACTACAGAAATAAAAAATTGGTAAACGCAAAAATTACGCTTTTTTTGTGGCTTTTTTCTGTAATATTTCAGCTTTTTTGTGTCTTGTACAAGTCAGAAATGGCTTTTTTTCCTGATGAAAAGTTGGCAGCACTGCCTAGTATTATTACAAACCAGTATTTTTTTTGGATAGCTTAACCATACCCTTGGTCATTATCTACGTAGATTCTTAATTCGAATATTGTTGAATTCCGAGATTTTAGAGTTTTTGGGTGAGGAAAAATGGAAATCTGTCTTTAATAAATAAGTTTAAATGAATTTTAATATGTTCTAGTTTGTTCGTGTTGTGGGGAGCCATGCCTCGCTGTAGTATGGAGATAGGTTGATGTGGTGGTTGTTTCAGGGATCATCGGCCACTAATTTGGTCTTGCGGCTAGGATGATCAGTGTAGGGAGGGCAGTCTGCTGTCGTATCAACATCAACGCAGCATTACAACCACACCTCAGCTGGCGCAAGAATATCATGCCGTGCAATAAATATCAGTGCAATAAGTAGTCAATTTTACTTTGTTTCCCTATTTTTATTTTTGTTATGTCCAGTCGATCTTGTGTTTTGGGTTAAACCAGCACGCGAATTTTTAATGTAATTATATATGTACAATGCGAGCAGAGCAGATAGCACCGTGGTCTTTCAAAAAGAACTGCAATATCTCAAAAAGATCTCTTATTGTATGGGATGAGTGTACTATGGCCAACAAGAAGTCACTGGAAGCACTTAATCGTACGTTGAAAGATATTCGTGGAGATAATCGATTGTTTGGTGGTGCATTGATATTGTTAGCAGGTGATTTTAGACAAACATTGCCTGTATTCAAATTAGGAACTTCTGCTGATGAAATTAATGCGTGTTTGAAAACATCTAATTTGTGGCGCTCTGTGAAAACAACTAGAATGCCTACAAATGTACGTGTTCAATTGCAAAACGATGCTTCAGCAGATTTGTTTTCCAGACAACTGTTAGACATTGGTAATGGTATACTTCCCGTTGACAATTCTGGCTTCATAACGCTTCCAAATAATTTTTGCACTTTTGTGTCATCGAAGGAATACTTGATACAGAGCGTGTTTCGAAATATTGTACAAAATTATAGAAACCATATGACTGGTTGAGGGAAAGAGCCATTTTGGCTGGAACAAATAAAGATGTCAATGAGATCAACGCATCTATTTTGAATTACATCCCATGAGAAATGGTTTCGTATAGGTCGGTTAATACAATTATCAATCAAGATGATGTTGTAAATTATCCAGTCGAATTTCTAAATTCATTGGACTTACCTGGATTGCCGCCATACTATTTACAAGTAAAAGTTGGAGCCACCATAATTATGTTGCGGAATCTTAATCCACCACGACTTTGCAATGGTACAAGACTTGCTGTGAAAAAAGTTATGACTAATTTACTTGAAGCAACTATTTTGACTGGGAAATTTTGTGGTGAACACGTTTTAATTCCGAGAATTCCGATTATTCCGACTGACATGCCATTTGATTTCAAACGACTACAATTTCCGATTCGTCCGATAAATCACAAGGACAAATTTGGAGCATCCGGTATTTTCACATGGTCAACTGTATGTAGCGTGCTCACGAGTAGGCAAACCTTCGGCATTAATTATTCATTGTACCGACGGCAAAACAGAGAATATTGTTTATCACAAAGAATTGCAATAAATAAAATATGTCATTACATCAAAACTATCATTTTTTAATTTCGATGAATTCCTAAACATAAAATGCATTTAGTAAGCGCTGAAGCGCGCGGGTCTGCTAGTATATCATAAAAAAGCTAAACAAAACATTTGTTAGTGGGAACGGGGAGCAGTCTATGAACCAGCTCCAGAACCAGCACCAAGAACACGAAAGCGGTGCTGATTCCGAGAGCACGAAAGAGAAACCCCACCGAGCGAACGAAAAGAGAGATACGCTTAAGAGAGCGAGAAGCGGGCCTAAGCAAAGAGAGATACGCTTAAGAGAGCGAGAGGAGGGCCTAAGCAAAGAGAACGGAGCTATCCGTCGGGAGAAAAGAGACCTAGCCAAGCATAGCTGGCACACAGCAGCAAAAATGAACGAGAGCCATCGACGCGAGTGTGGTGTACGCGTTCACAGCACCAAGCCGAAAACAACCCCAAGCCAGCCACAGCAGCCGAGAGAGGAACAGCGCAGCCCGAGAGAAAATGCAAGGGAGAATCGACGATCGGCCTGAGCGTTCGGCAGCTAAGCTACAAAGTGGCCGAGGGTCCGGGCAGAATTACCAGCTGGGTCAAGCGGCTTGGCACGCGTCAAAAAAAAATTCGGGAGTCACGAAATGGAGTCGAAAACGAGCAGCCAAGTTCGAGAGCAGTGCACGGACATAGTGCGATCGCCGTGACCTCCCTCAGGATTTGTGCAGCCAGCAGAGGACGGAACCTCGCCAACTTGGGAGTACACGGAAAACTCTCGAGACCAAGACCCAAAGATACGGACGCCACCAAAGACCAGCGTAAGGAGCGCAACACCAGGCAGGGAAGAGGACGGTTAAGCAAGCTCACTTCCGTGGGTCTGTAGGGAGAAGAAGAGAAGAAGAAGGAAAAAATAAAGATTATGTGAAAAACGCCCTGGCTGTTAAATTGGCGGCCGGTCAGTGGGGGCAGAAAGGGCCAAAAAACGTCTACCTCCTCCTACCCCTTCCAATATCCATCCTTCCAACACATAGCACATATACAGTGGTGCCATAGAAACTTATTTCACTTGAATTTCACACCGATTACACTAGTCAAGATCTGGTATTTTTTCAATGTTTTTTTTCAGAGGTAGTGCTTCTATTTTTCACATAACTTAAGTAACTTATATCTGGTTGCATAGAACTTTGCAGTTCTGAAAAGCTGCCCAATGCAACTATAATTCGTACCCAGTCACTTTGTTTCTGTATATTAACGCCTGAAATATATTAAGCTTTCAAATTCAAATTTCATAATTTTTTGCGGTATTTTTTGTTGTTGAAATTTTAACTTTAAGAACTCGGGAAAAGTCTAAATATTTTTGGTACCTGAACGTGTTCTATTGGCATTGGACCAGCAACGGTATTTTTAAGGTAAAATTAGTTTTCAGTCGTTTTGGTCAAACGGCTGCAAGTTGACCGTTTATCCAAAGATTCTATAACACAACAAGATGCGTAACGACCATACTGCTGAATAGCACACGAAATTTTTAGCGTCGATTTTCGATGTGGATTTTCGATTTTTCTATGTGCGCGTTGTGTTGTCCGTGTTTGAGCGCTTGGTTGTGTGAGTGCGTTTTTTCGTATGTTCTGTCGCAACAAAGGAGTCAAGCTGACATATTGACGACTTTCTCTCTCCTAAGCCCGTGGCGCAGCGTACTAAGTGGCTGACTGCAAAGCGAAATTAAGCGAGTTCAAGCCTCACGCAGTGAAAGTTTATTTATTTTTATCTTTTATCTTTTTTTTTTTTTTTTTTCTTTAACCAACTATATTTAAAAACTAACTAATTTTCCCAAAATAGGCCAAAATTTATACTATTTGTGACGAAGAATATTTAGTTTATTAGTGGTTTTTACTTTGTCTGGAGTAACTAGCCACTTGCAATGTTTATAAAGCAAAACTCTTATTAATTTGTCCAACATGCTAATATTATGTACAAAACATTCAGGGCTGGATCAAGCATCAACGGGGCACTAGGCAACCATCAATTTGGGGGTCCCTCCTTTTTTTTCCCGACCCTGCTTTTTTTCATTTGAAATATTATTTTTGGAATGTTGTTTTATTCATGGCATTCATTATTAAATATATTTGATTTTAAAATAAAGATAACGCCAAAAAAAAAAAATCATTACCTTTCGCTGCTGCGAATTGAACTTGGCTCACACTTTCTGCAGGCAAGCAACTTCGCCCCTCCACCAACGTCCGTATTTGTTTTCCTAAACAGTTGCAGTAGCTTAATTTCGTTTTCATCGTTAAGAATTGTGCAGCTTTGACGAAATACGAAATTTGGATTCAGAGTCAGAATTTCAGACGGCAAAAATTGGAGAGCACACACATGCATATGTACATATGTGTGTGTGCCCGAGAGCAACGACGAAATTCTAAAAATATAATACATTTTGTGTAGCGCACTCACACATACGCAAAAGTTAGATTTCTTTAAAAAATTGTGCTGCTCTCATACTTTTTTTTCGTCCTCGTTACGCATCTTGTTGTTTTATAGAATCTTTGGTTTATCCATAGATTTTAATGAGCAATACCTTAAACGACGCCTAAGTAATGCGTCCATCTAAAACCAAAAATGTTGGCCAAGAATTATTTTTTTTTTCAACTTTTCCAGAGTTTTTAAAGTCGAAATTTGGAAGAAAAAAAAAAAAAAAAAAATACCGCAAAAAATTATGAAATTTGAAAGCTTAATATCTTTCAGGCGTTAAGATGCAGATACAAAGGGTCTGGGTCAGATTTATAGCTGCATTTGTCAACTTTTCAGGACTGTAAAAGTATGAAAGCAGATAGAAGATAGACTTAAGTTATGTGAAAAATAGAAGCACTACCTCTGAAAAAAACCATGAAAAATATACCAGATTTTAAAAATTCTCTAAAAAAAATGACACCATAAAAAAAATAATAAAGTACTACAAAAATTTAAAAATCCCGAAATCTATCAGAAAAAGTCATTTTGGTTCACAGCCTAAATAAAATAAATAAAAAGTTCAATTTTGTTGAGTAGTGTTATTAGGCTGTTTCGAAATCGCTCACTATTAATCAAGCTATTTGATTAGATACACCCATAAAACGGGCCTAAGACGATTCGAATCTTACTTTCCCATAAAGGTTGTTCAATTGGTGATTAACCCTCCTCCAAAAATTTGTTAACATTATATATTTTAAGTTAATAAAATAAGCATTTTAGAAAATCTATTTTTCTTTAATTAAGCATTACAAAAATAGCTCATATCAGTAAAACTTCCTTCAAGTCAAACGTGTTCATACTTTTTGTGCAAATTGTGAAAACATTTGCAGTCATTTGTAGTTCTAACAGGTGGCATCGCTTTATAATGCCAAAACAGGACTAAAAAACCGTTTCTTCACATAATTGCCATTGCATTTATGTCAAAACCCCCATTTCGGCTAAGTGCAGACCCATGGCAGCACAAATAGAAGCATAGCGATCATTATAGCAAAAACTTGTAATTGTAATGAACTAAATTATCAGTAGTTTGAGAAGACAATCACAAAAACCACATACGTATCGTCTGAAAGCGAAAACGAGTCCGATGCGCATCTGAGAAGCCTGCGCTGCAAGGTTTGTATTCTAATATGTTGCCTCCGTAGTTCTTCGATGGCCAACAGTCTCGGTAAATGCATTTTAATTAAGTTTACCGTAAAATTCAGATGTCACTTTTTTCAACAGCTGATTGCTGCCATACACGGAGAGTTGCCAGACAACTGCAAGAGTTGCCGAGTACGGTGTTTTGTTTGACTCGCACGATATGGGATGTTTTTTTTGCTTTGAAAGTAAAGCTTTGAAAAATCAAATATTTTATATCATAAAATTCTTTTTTTTTAATTACGTGATTTTATTTATTGAATCTTCCCTAATAGAGACTTACGAAAAGTATGCAAATCTTAATCTAATATATTTATTTAATTAATTACACTTAATTACTTAGAGTACGTCCCTAGCTAGATATTATTGCTGGGTGGGGAGGTCTCTTCGCCGGAGTCGTGTATGGCTAGTGTGCCAAGTTAAAGACTGCGGAAGTCTATTAGGATGGGCTTGGAGCTTGGCCTGATACTTTTCTTTCACTTTGGCAATTTCATCTTTAACTGATCCTACATTTAAGTCTTTATGGATATTTTCATTCCGTATGTACCATGGTGCCCCAGTGATAGTTCTTAGTATATTCGATTGAGCTCTCTGGATTATTTCCAAATTACTGACGCAAGCATTTCCCCATAGCTCGGAGACGTATGTCCAGATGGGTTTGAGAACTGCATTGTACAAAAGTACTTTGTACTCCAGTTTTAGTGGTGAACGAGTGTTTATTAGCCAATGTAGATTACTAGCTTTAAATTTAAGTAGATTTCTTTTCGCTTCGATGTGTTTACGCCAAGTAAGCCTTCTATCCAAATGAACACCAAGGTATGTTACTTCGGTGGTTTGTGAAATGTTGATGTTGTTCAGATATAATGGAGGGCAAGTTTGTCTTTTTAACATAAAAGTGACATGCTTGCACTTTTGCTCGTTTACGCGTATGCGCCAGTCTGCTAGCCATTTTTCTAAGGCCACGAGATGAGACGATAAGTGTTCCGTGGCCCTTGTTGGGCACTTGGAGCGACTTAGTATGGCAAATGTCGAAGTTGTTGTTAGGCTGTTTGTCGGTAGATCTGCTGTGAATATGATATACGGTACAAGCATGCTGCCTTGCGGTACACCAGCTTCAATTGGATGATATTCAGAGAGGAAATCTTTGCATCGTACTGCGAAGTTTCTTTGCCAAAGGTACATCCAATATCAACATCCAACATCCGACTCTACTTATACCCGTACTCAGTCAGTATATACATTTTTAAGCTTATGATATTTAGAATTTTAAAATAAAAAAAATTACATTTTACATTATTATACCCGTACTCAAAAAAGAGTTAGGGGGTATATTAGATTTGTGGTAAAAGTGGATGTGTGTAACGCAGAGAAGGTTCGTCTTGTTGAGCGCCTGGATCTCAGAGACTATAAGAGCTAGGGCAACCAAATTTGGTTTCAAGACTCATGTGATATCACACTGCAATTGTGCCTGCCACAGATTTTCGTCCTTTGTGGGGGTGGAAGGGGGTCGGACGAAATTTTGATACAGACTTCACACATCACATGAGCCTGGAAATCAAATTTGGTTTCCCTAGCTCTTATAGTCTCTGAGATCTAGGCGCTCATCAAGACGGACAGACGTGCATATGTATATGGCTATATCGACTCGGCTATTGATGCTGATCAAGAATATATATACTTTATGGGGTCGGAAACGTTTCCTTCTCTGCGTTACACACATCCAATTTTACCACAAATCTAATATACCTTTTAACGCTTTTGTGAGTCGGGATGGCACCGTTGATGTGTAGGTGTTGTTTGATACGATTCAGGAGTAGCTTTTCAAATAACTTTGATAGGAAAGGCAGTAGACTGATAGGTCTATGTGATGATGGCTTGGACTTGTCTTTTCCGGCTTTATGGATCATTGTGATGACTGATTTCCTCCATTGTTGAGGATAATAGCCATATTTCATCATGCTGTTGAATATCACAGTAATTTCTATGATCTAGATCTATGATCATTTTAGGGGAGATGAAATCGTGGCCCGGAGCTTTCTTTTGCTTTGAGATTTGGTCTTTAATGACCCTTGTGACTTCTCCTGATTGTAATATGATAGGCGGAGTAGCTTCGGGATTGCTGGTTGGTGGGAGCACAAAGCTATTTGTTGCTGGGTGTGGTTTGAAGACGTTTTCTAGATGGACGGCAAAAATATTTGCCTTCTCTTTGTTGCTGCGAGCCCACTCTCCTGTTTGTGTACGCAAAGGTTATTCACTCTCGATTGGTGGGCAAACGCCTGATTTAGCTTTCCACAGTGGGAATCGTTTGCTAGTTGGGGAGAGTTGCTCCAATAAGATATTTGAGCTCGGTTTTTTTCATCTTCTAGGGCTCTGCGTAGTAGGTGGTTGGCTATTTTTAGTCGCTCTTTCGAGGCAGGTGATCTGTGTGCTTGCCACTCTCGGCGAAGCCTTCTTTTATCGCGTAGTAGCACTTCAATGTGCCTAGAAATACGACTGCTGTTGGAAAGTTCATTAGTTACTTATATTGGTGTTGAGTGTTTTGCCGACAGTGACATTGAGGATACTAATGCTTCGACTGACCTATCAATGTCATCTTTACAATAAATGTTTGGGCAGATGTCAATATGAGAACTTATGTACTTTCTGTATTTGAGCCAATCTGTTTTGCTAGAAGTTAGAAAGTGTGGGCGTTCCGAAAGCTGTGGATGATCGTAAAGGTGAAGTAGAATGGTCGAGTGATCCGATGATAGATCTGTTAAGTGATGTAAATGAATCTGAGCTTGCAGCACCCTTCGTGTAACTGCAAAATCAATCAAGTCGGGTTGCTTGTTTGGATCTGTGGGCCAATATGTAGGCTTGCCCGGAGAGATAAAGTCTATCTTGATTCGTGGCGTTATTATAGCGGTATATAATTGTCTTCCTTTCGGGTTGGTAAGTCAAGATTCCCAATGGGTGTGCTTGGCATTGTAGTCACCAGCTTCTATAAATCGGTCACCTAGTAGGTCGAAGAATGTTACAAATTCTTTTTCGGAAATGCAGAAGCACGGTGGGCAGTATACTGCGGCTAAGTTTAGGTAGCCGCTCTGAATTTCAATATGAATTGATGTTGCCTGTAGATAAGGTGTAGCAAATGAAAGCAATGTATAATGCCTGATGCGATGCTTGATCAGAACGCCAGTACCTCCATGTGCCTTACCATCGGGATTATTTGTCGCATAGAAGTTATAGCCATTGAGGTGAAAGTAGTTTTTGTTTGTTAGGTGAGTCTCTGATATGAGCATGGGTTCAATTACGTGATGAGCGAGGAACTGTAAGAGGAAAACCTCTATAGTTGGCAGTATGGTTTCCTCCACAGTTGCTACATTTTTTGGCAGATGGGTCCTCCTTATTTACGGGGCAGGCCTCAGTGAGATGAATAAGTGCAATAAGTTTACGTGTGTCCATATTCCTGGCCATTTGTGCATTGGACCGGTCCATTTCGTTTGTGTGGTTCCTCAACGGTTGTCCTACGGTGCAGTAGATATTGAAGCTTGTATATTGTGTGAACTTCATTTTTACTTATATGCATACTTTCAGGAGCCAGTTCTACTTTGCACATTGGCTGGCGAATTTTATTTCTATTTATTATGTTCATAGCCATTTTGACTTCGCAGCCCTTATCGTTAAGTCCATCTATTATCTCATTGATTGGGACTGTTGGTTCGATTCCTTTGATAACCACTTGTAATCCTTTGATACTTTTAAGTTAGTAGGTGTAGTAATTCATTTTTTCATATTCGAGGTATTTTGCAACTGATCGATAGTTTTGTTCGTTTGTGACTTGTATTTTTTTTCATTTATGTCACCCCTTTTTATGGACGTGACATAGAATGTGTTTGCGCCAATTGTATCAGTTATTTTTTTGACCAGTTCAGCACAATTTGTCTGTCGATCATAAATAGGTGGCGGTCTTAATTTAAATAATTAATAAAAGAAAATAGAAAAAAATTTTGATATGATAAAATTAATAAAACTGCAAAATTAACCCTATTCGCATTGAATCTTGAAACGTGTCAACCCTAGCCTAAGTTCGAATTTGGATTGTGGCAATACTAAGAAAAATGAAATCGCTCGGAATTCTGTGGCATGGCGGAAAGTTTTAAGCGGAAATACTCTGCACTGTTTCCCATTTCACTAGTGATTTCGGTGGCACCCCTGTATATATTCTTGATCAGCATCAATAGCTGAGTCGATATAGCCATGTCCGGCTGTCCGTCTGTGAGCGCCTAGTTCTCAGAGACTATAAGAACTAGAGCAACCAAATTTTGTTTCCAGACTCATGTGATAAAAAATGGTTGAAAAAAAAAAACTCAGAAAGAGAGCGGACGCATTTGGAGATCGCTCCGTAAAGAAATCGGAAAAAGTTCAGAAGTCGTGTTTGTATAGTGTTATAATTGTGCCAGTGAATGGATGAACAAAGCGGGTTATAATAAAGCATTGCCCAGTGAAGCAACCCCAGCTAGTTCAGCATAAATTTGGTTTTAAATAATAAAAGCGCGAGCCCTTGGTGTTGTTGTGAGTGCTTGATCCTCAGCTGGCGCGGTTGCATACCTTTGTCGGACTCAAAGAGAGCATTAGGCTATCAGATTGGAGGAGAGTCGGTAAGCAGTACACACCGAAACAGTACGAGGGGTGTGCAAGTGCAAGCAGCACATCGAGACATAATATCTGTGGATACTCAAAAATATGTTCATTTTTTTGTTTTGTACAATTTTAGTATGTTTCTCAAGAAAAAAACTTATTAAACTAAGATTTCCTTGATTTCAAAAGAATCCTTAAATCAAAAAATTGTCACTTTGGTATTCACTCTTATATTTTTACAGAAAAATCACTCCAAGTTTTTGATCAGCAAATAAAATTGTTATGGACATCGTTTGATTCTATGAATATTGAAGAGAATATAATGAACTAGTTTAAAGAATTTTTTTCAATGGCAGAACTGTGGTTTGAAATATCTTTGAAGTCTGTTATTTTTTGTAGGCGTTTTTCAGAGGTAGCGATTATTTTATTCAAAAACCTTAAATATCTTACATTTGATTATAATGAACTTTGTAATTCTGAAATTTTAAGTTTTGTCATAGAAAAATAAAGTATATAATTAAACAAAAGCCTAAAATATTTCAGAAAAAGTTTGTTTGATTCTTTGAGGAAAAATCGTGTCGGGTAGTGTAATGTGCTAAAGATTATCGATCCAAGTCCAATGTCCTTATTCCCACCATTTTACTTAAAAAAACACATCGTTTTAAAAATCAAACTGAACAAAATTCAGTAAAAATGTTACAAAAAAATATTCTTTACCAATACACAGTGAAAAGGAGCAGAATCTTCCTAGAAGATGAGGGCATCAGTATGCGGAAAGTACTGTCAATTAATACCAAATACCTAAACCTATTATAAAAAAAAAAATCCCTAGACCATCCTGCTGCATCCTTCCCCCACTGTTTGTTTTGGACACCAAACAGGTTTATCTTACAACCATTACCTTTCTCCAATCGTTTAGTCCAAATTTGGTTGATTTTGGTCAATTGGAGCTGGAACATATGCAGCCTTCGTACTGCTAAGGGTGACCAATCTCAGGTCAACAAGTCGGTCTTGGAAGCGCTCGACATTGTCACGTACAACCATTTAGTGTGTACAACCACATACATATGTAATCCGACAGATATATTTACGCTTTGGAAATTCGACCAGTGACAAAGATTTATTTCTGTGAAGAATTTCAATTTCAGTTTTCATTGAAACACGCCAGTCCACTGCATGATTTCTCGTCAATGCATCTTTTGCATTAGCAGGGACAGTAGTATCATCAGTTTATGTGGTATTCAGCAAATGATATTCCCTCGCTGGGCGTCCAGGCCGACCATTATATACCTTTTTAGCTCGCGACCTCTTCGTTCTCCTTATGAACTTGGCTGCCCCACGACTGACTGTCTGTAATTGTCAACTCGACCTGAACATTCCGACTCCTCTCGTGATTGGCATTTTGCCAATATTAATTATTGATTCATTTCAAAAGCATGTTCGTCCGAAATCTAATATTGCTTATGCTCTTTGAATTCTACAAGTTCCGGCTGCACAGATTCAGCAGCACTCGTTGAAGACTTACGTATTCTTTCTGTTTCAGAGTAACAGACTAAATAATATTCCTCGCGTTGGTTTTATTTAAACAATGCTTTTTGCACTAAAGATACGCAAGTGGCCGACATAGGGCTTCCTTCCTGTCCATAATTCTAAAGGTGTCAGGCCCGGTAACGTTGAAGATTCTGCACGGTTACGTGCTTCGCAAGAGTAGCAATTTATTGCCCGATTGATTTTCCACGAATGTTTGAAGTTGACCAAGACTTCGACTGTTGTCTTCAAAGAGTAAAAAAAAAACGAGAAGGAAGGTGTGAGTTGCTTCTGGGAGCTCGACTCTACTTATACCCGTACTCAGTCAGTATATACATTTTTGAGCTTATGATATTTAGAATTTTAAAATAAAAAAAATTACATTTTACATTATTTTACTACATCTGTTATCTACATCTACTATATATATTATACAGATTATATTTCTACCATTTAGATTCTACATCTCCTCCACTAGAGTGCGCTCGCGAACATAACGAGGCAAAGTGTGCGAGCGGGAAAGTCTCTTGCTCTCTTGGTCTCTTGCTGTATGAGGCTGGGAAGCAACTGAAAATTTCTTTATTCTGGCTATAAATATGATCTGATCTGATTCAGATTCGACAATCTTGTAGATACGGTCATACTTTACTATACTGCGTTTTCAGTTTCGTATCTTTAAAATTGTGCCTGCCACAGATTTTCGTCCTTTTTGGGGGTGGAAGGGGGTGGGGCGAAATTTTGATACACACTTCACACATCACATGAGCCTGGAAATCAAATTTGGTTTCCCTAGCTCTTATAGTCTCTGAGATCTAGGCGCTCATCAAGACGGACAGACGTGCATATGTATATGGCTATATCGACTCGGCTATTGATGCTGATCAAGAATATATATTCTTTATGGGGTCGGAAACGTTTCCTTCTCCGCGTTACACACATCCAATTTTACCACAAATCTAATATACCCCTTAACGCTTTTGTGAGTACGGGTATAAAAATCGTCTCACTTTTGTTCTCTCGATTTGCCGAACTAAGAAATCACAAGTAGCGAATTAAATTAGCCGGAAATAGCTACATTAAAGTTGAAGGGCATGGATTTTTTTTGGCGAAGTAGCCATTTAAACATGAATAATCTACATGTTAGATGTCAAATATACATTGTAGATGTAGATAACAGATGTAGCAAAAAAAATGTAAAATGTAAAATTTCTTTTTTTAATTCTATAATTCTAAAAAATTATATGCTCAAAAATGTATATACTGACTGAGTACGGGTATAAGTAGAGTCGAGTCCCTAGAAGCGACTCACACGTTCCTTCTCGTTTTCTCTTGGTTTCTTTATTCCCTCTCGGTTAGTTTTCGCGATTTTTCATTGCGCCATACCTCGACTTAATGGCAAAGTGAAATTGTAAATCAATCGAAATCCTTAGTCTGAATAGTACAAGATGGGTTTCAATTATAAATGAGGAAGAACGGGAGTCGCCACGGGAGAGAAACACACGAAATCATCCATAAGCGTACCGGAAGACGGATGCGGAGATGATCGACTAAAGATGACGGAAACAAGAACGGAATACGGATATTTTATACCTTCCAATTATTTAAAAATTAAATTTATATTAAATTATATTATTTCAAAATTAAATTTATATTAAACGTATTATTCGACTCACTTCTCATCCAAGCAACCACAATGTGCCACAGTGAAGAGTGGAAGGGCCGCTAGTAAAATATAAAACAATAAGAAAAGGTTTCGAAATTTGGTATTACTAACGTAGACAACACACATTGGTTGCTTTACCAGAATCCACGTCTTTTTATTTCGTTAGTCTTAAAACTAATTGCACAGCTGGCAGACAACCTAGGCGCGACCTTAAGAGAAACTGAGAAAGTAAATCATGCGATCTTTTAGAGAGCTAGAGAGATAGTTTGTTGAATTATTTTAATTACACTTTCATCTTAAAGCTGGTTGTTAACGATGCAGCCGCTTCATGGCAGCATCTGTACGTGTGATGCAAACAATCTCATTTTACAAATATAGTTATGCATGCACATTCTCCAGAGAATATCAAAATTATTTAGATATTTTCGCTCAGACATGATGTTTTAGCTATTTCTCTCTCTTCTGACCTCTGTCTGACCAATGCTGCTGCAAAATGCAGCAGCATGTACACAAACTTCACAAACATTAATTCTGCAGGTGGGGCCGCTGAATTGTTTACAACCAACATATTTCGGTTGCATTGCTAGTGGGCAATAAACACATTCAGGGGTGCCACAGAAATCACTAGTGAAATTGGAAACCGCACAGAGGATTTCCGCTTAAAACTTTCCGCCATGCCACAGACTTCTGAGCGATTTCATTTTTCTTAGCATTGTCACAAACCAAATTCGAACTAAGGCTAGGGCTGACACCTTTCAAGATTCAATTCGAATAGGGTTCATTTTGCAGTTTTATTGATTTTATCATATCAAAACAATTAGTTTTTATACCCGTACTCAAAAAAGAGTTAAGGGGTATATTAGATTTGTGGTAAAAGTGGATGTGTGTAACGTACGTAGAGAAGGAAAATTTTCCGACCCCATAAAGTACATATATTCTTGATCAGCATCAATAGCCGAGTCGATAGAGCCATGTCTGTCTGTCTGTCCGTCCGTCTTGTTGAGCGCCTGGATCTCAGAGACTATAAGAGTTAGGGTAACCAAATTTGGTTTCCAGACTCATGTGATATCACACTGCTACATGTGTATTTCAAAATTTCGCCCGCCCCCATCCGCCACCACAAAGGACGAAAATCTGTGGCAGGCACAATTTTAAAGATACGAAACTGAAAACGCAGTATAGTAGAGTATGACCGTATCTACAAGATTGTCGAATCTGAATCAGATCAGATCATATTTATAGCCAGAATGAAGAAATTAATTTTCAGTTGGTTCCCCCGCCTCCTCCTGCAAGGAACACTCTAGTCTATCTCTTTCTCGCTCGCACACTATGGCGCGTTCAGTGCGCGAGCAACCCCTAGCGGAGAAGATGTAGAATCTAAATGGTACATGCATAATCTACATGTTAGATGTAAAATATACATTGTAGATGTAGATGTAGATAACAAATGTAGCAAAAAAATTTAATATGTAAAATTTTTTTTTTAATTCTAAAAAATTATAACCTCAAAAATGTATATACTGACTGAGTACTGGTATAAGTAGAGTCGCGTCCCCAGAAGCGACTCACACGTTCCTTCTCGTTATTTTTTTATTTAATGATATAAGATAATTGATTTTTCAAAGCTGTACTTTTATAATTTCAAAGCAAAAAACATCCCATATCGTGCGAGTCGAACAAAACAATGTACTCGGCAACTCTAGCAGTTGTCTGGCAACTTTCGGTGCATGGCAAAAATCAGCTGCTAAAAAATAAAAACAGACATCTGAATTTTGCGGCAAACTAAATTAAAATGCTTTTACCGAGACTGTTGGCCATCGAAGAACTACGGAGGCAACATATTATAATACAAACGTTGCGCGCAAGCTTCTCAGATGCGCATCGGACTCGTTTTCGCGTTCAGACGATACGTATGTGGTTTTTGTGATTGTCTTCTCAAACTACTGCTAATTTAGTTCATTACAATTACAAGTTTTTGCTATAATGATCGCTGTGCTTCTATTTGTGCTGCCATGGGTCTGCACCACTAACCATACAGTATATAGATGTGCCAGTTCATACAAAGAAAGGGGCGCAGCTGAGTTTGCAGCGTACGTTCCGTCGGCTCTGGGGCCGACCGCGTGTACGTTTAACACTCCAAAATATATGATTGTATGTATAGAATAATTTTTAGCTGCCGAAACCTACTTTGCTTGAGATTTCAGTTTACGTAAATGTGTGTGTGCCATGTATTCACACATACTATGCTTGTGTGGGTTCTACAATTTTTGGCCGCTTGAATTGGTTTTTCGTTTTGTTTTGAGGGCTGATGTAGCGACCTGAGCTGACCTGCCGCAACATAAATGGGGAATGGGCAGAGTGGGTGGGGGTGGGAAATGAATACAATATATAAAAATATATGTTAATTTTTTGACTTATATGATATTCCAAACAAATTTTTTTTTTGATATTAAGTTAATTTCAATCGTGATTAGTTGAAAGATTTATTTGGCCTCCACGATATTGCACACTTAAAATGTGCATGTACATAAATATTGTGCAAATGACTCAGCTTGCGACTTTGCAAATTTGTCAATAAATTCCGAGAACTTTTCTATACATATTTCTTTCTTTTTATATATATTAATACATACAGTTGTGTTCAATGAAATAGTAGTGCCGCACCTCACTACTTTCAAAACCCTTTTTGAGATATTTCTAGTCTTTCAAATTGAACAAGTGATACCTTTACGGAAAGCCTGGAGTGTAAGCATTATAAATTCGAAGAAACTTTGTTACATTTGCATTCCATCTTCTTGTTTTTCATGACTTTAGACAACTACCCATGATATCTGCTGTTCAATGAAATAGTAGTGCTGGGTTAAAATAATTTCTAAAAATGAAAAAAAACAAAGCAAATTAATTTAAATAATCTTCGAATGCTTTGCTTAACTGATAAGAAAAATTTGACCACTAATTATTCGTACGGTGCGTTAGCTTAGCTTAGAATTGAAAGAAGATCAAAACAAAAGCAAACAGTGTAACAAATTCACTATCTAGTCATAATCTGGAATCAGTCATACAATGCCGAATGTAAGAAATGTGTAATTGGTTCAAATTAGTCAAAGTTTAGCAACGATGGCACGTGGTAAGCCGATTTGCAACGAAATAAGAAGTTTAATTATTGATTATTATAAATCGGGGAACACTTTTGGTGAAATAGCCAAACAATTAAATCTGGCTAAGTCGTCCGTTCAAGGCATTGTAAACAATTTTAAGAAAAATGGCAATATTGAAAATAATATCGCAAATAGAGGCCGAAAATCGGCAATAACATCTCGTGACAAAAGAGCCCTGGCCACAATTGTGAAGTCTGATCGTCGACAAAGTTTGAGAAATTTAGCCTCTGATTGGTCTGATAAAATCGGAAAGTGTGAAGCGTGAATGGACGCGCCTGCAGTTGCGAGATATTGGATATAAGTTCTATAAAGTATGTATAGTGATTATATATGTTACATACTCAATAGCTTAAACTACTCTTAGGCCAAGGAAAAACCATTGCTTACGCTTCGTCAAAAGAAGAAGCGTTTACAATGGTCTCGGGAACGGATGTCTTGGACTCAAAGGCAATGGAACACCATCATATTTAGCGATGAATCAAAATTTGATGTGTGTGTCGGTGATGCGCGAAGGAGAATCATCCGTAACAAAACTGAAGCGTACCATAAAGACTGCCTGAAAAGGACTGTTAAGTTCCCTGCAAGCATAATGGTGTGGGGTTGTATGTCTGCCAAAGGGGTAGGACAACTGCACTTTATTGAGGGGATAGTTAACGCGGAAAAATACGTTAACATATTAGAGGAAAGTTTGCTGCCATCAATACCAAAACTGGCTGACTGTGGTGAATATACATTTCAGCAGGATGGAGCATCATCTCATACTGCCTAACGAACCAAATCATGGCTGCAGTGTAAGGAAATTGGGGTCTTAGATTGGCCATCAAATAGCCCAGACCTAAGCCCAATCGAGAATATATGGGGCATAATGAAAAGAAACCTAAGAAATGAGCCTCAAAGAACACTTTCAGACCTAAAAATAAAACTGCAAGAGATGTGGGACTCCATTTCAAAAGAACAATGCCAGAATTTGTTAAAATCTATGCCAAAGCGTTGTAAATGCGTTGTAGAGGCCAAAGGAGATGTAATACAATATTAATATTAAAAAAAATTATTTTTTTAATCAAAACAGCTAATATTGAACGCACCGTACGAATAATTAGTGGTCAAATTTTTCTTATCAGTTAAGCAAAGCATTCGAAGAAATGTTTGTTATTATTGTTGTTGTTGAAGTACAACAAAACTTTTTGTTTCTAATGTTAAGAGAATAAAATGATCTTTCAGAGAAAAATAAGTTCGCATGTGTTATCTACATTAGTATTGAAAATATCGTCTGTTAAACATTGCATATGGCTAAAAAAGCTTGCCGTACGAATTAATAGTGGTCGGGGCTCGTATATGGTGAGATATACTCAAAAGAATATGTTTGGCATACATAGAAATCCGATTACCACCTACAACCCTAAAAGCCTTATGGGGCCCAGCTCATATGAGCTAGTACTTTCTAGCCTGGCGTTTGAGTATAATATGGTATTGAGCGAAACTGTGCATGTAGGCATACTTTGGAATACATGACAGTTGAAAAATTCCTGTTAAAAAAATATATTAACCGGATATTGACTTAAAACACCCACAAAAGCTCGCTAGGAATTGATTTTTATCGGAAAAAATTGACGTTTTGCCATGGCCAACTGTCCAACTCGATATTAATCTCATCGAAATCTTATGCTGGAATACCAAATACATTATTGCAACTGCAAATCCGTCAACCGTAGCAAAGTTTAAGCAAGTGGTTCAAGGATTATTGGCTAAAATCCTATTGAGGCGTTGGCAAGAGATTAATGACCCATGTTCGGCCGGTGTAAGTTCCCAATGAAAACCAAATTGATTAAAAACTAAATATTAAAGCTCAAGAAACATGAAGAACATGAAATATATGTTTTTATTTGAGTTTCGTTGTTTTTTTCAATATTCTAAAAAAACACTACTATTTCATTGAACAGCAGATATCATGGGTAGTTGTCTAAAGTCATGAAAAACAAGAAGATGGAATGCAAATGTAACAAAGTTTCTTCGAGTTTATAATGCTTACATTCCAGGCTTCCCGTAAAGGTATCACTTGTTCAATTTGAAAGACTAGAAATATCTCAAAAAGGGTTTTGAAAGTAGTGAGGTGCGGCACTACTATTTCACTCCGAAAAGGGGTTTCTGACATAAATGCAATGGCATTTATATGAAGAAACGGTTTGTTAGTTCTGTTTTGGCATTTTGAAGCGATGCCACCTGTTTTCACAATTTGCACAAAAAGTATGCACACGTTTGACGTAATGGAAGTTTTACTGCAATGGGCTTTTTTTTGTAATGCTTAATTAAAAAAAAACAGAATGCTTTCAATATAATTAATATTAAATATATTACTGTATTTACTTCGAAAGTCCGAATCGCCCTAAGTGGCCACCTCGGACTGCAGCGGATTGACCGCGGAATCGTTAAGTGAAAAATCATTCAGCGGATTGGATAGTGATTTACTAAAATGCTTATTTTATTAACTTAAAATGTATAATGTTAAATTATTTGGATGAGGGTTAATCACCAATAAGATTCGAATCGTTTTAGGCGTGTTTTATGGATGCATTTAATCAAATCGCTGGATAAATTGTGAGCGATTTTGATTCCGCTGAAAAATCGGTGTTTCGCACGGCGGAATGGAAGTGAGGTGATTTTCCAGCGGAAGTAATTTCTGTGGCAGCCCTGATAGACATACATTGCCTAGATCATCATACTTCAACTTTTGGCAATGAAGCACCCATACATTGCAACTGTGAAAATCAATTAGTGAACGTGCTTCGTTCCAGGACAAATCTCGAGAAGGTGGTGCAAGAATGGTTGTTGACGCGATAAAACTGATGCTTTGGATGAATGGCTATTTCCAGATCACTGTATGAGTCAATTTATGCGATTAAATGAGCAGCCATAGCTAGCCCATTTTTGACATATTAACACGTAAATAATCATGAATATATATGTATGTATGTATGAATTCGAGTCCGAAACAAAATTGAAATTGATTCAAAGCGTATCAAATGCCACAAAAGTTGTGGTATATTTTTAATGTGGTCAAGATCAAATCCAAAGCCAGATTCATACATTGTATGTACATACACATGTATGTAGTTAAAATACACTAAAACGTTTTTAGAATAGATATTCATCTTTCTGGAATATATTTTTAAAAACTATACAACCATTTTTAATGATATGTTGTGTTGTCTTTTCTCTAGAAAATATAATAGACAACCTATGTATGTGTATCTGTTTTTTTGTTAGATATGTTATGTGTACATAGTTACTAGTTTTCAATTAGATATGTATTTACAAAATAATCAGAACGTTTGCTATGAATATTTTTTGTTTAGTTTTATTTTATGGCGTTATTCGAAACTATTCATAGGATTAACAGTGACATTTTAACACTTTGGAAATGTGTGTGCAAAATGTGTATTCACGTTATTCACGAATAAAACATGCGCATATTAATATCAGATGCTCACATGTGATTTTGGGCGCAACTGAATGGTTAGTTATCGTAAGATATCCTTCCTTCCTAAAGAATTTTGTCAGCATTTAATGGTATATATACAAACATATGTATATTTTTGCACAGGTATAAAACACAACTGGGATGTTTTTTAATAAAAAAAACTTTCTGTAGGTAACAAGAATATTGCTTTTCTATTACAATATGGTTAATTTATGTATACAGAAATGAGTATAATATATAATTTACGAAGTTGCACATTAATGTATAATGATTTCACATGCACACATACATACATAACAAAGAAATATATGAGAGTATATTATGCCATGAAAACAGTTACATACATAAGTAGGTTTTATAAATAATTGCATTTAATTATATGAATTATATTTACTTTTTTTTTAATTTCATTACAGATCTTTATTGTTATTGACCACAAGTTTTTATTTTCAACAAGATATTTAGTAGTGATGACACCAAAGCAAAGATAGAGCTGAGGAATCATCGATTTCTTCTATGTTTGTATAGCATTTTCCATACAGCATATCTTTGTGGAACGGTGGGAAATATAAGCAGAATTGTAACTCCGGTACAAACACTGACAATATCCATTAAAAACAGCTGATGCACACAAGTTGGTGCAGCGGAAAATTTGTTTAGGGTAGTGTAAAGTACTCAGATCGAAAAACTGTTTGCCAGCGAACAAATGTCATATATTCTTCGAGCGGCCAGTGTGTGACCAGAGGTGTGTACTACATTCCGAACGGTTACTCTGCTCAGACAGCTGCTTGGTTTTGTGTAAAGTTAAGAAAATGCACTTCTTCGGCTGGGGCCGCTCTTCCCCAGGCATATCCTGGGCTCCCCAACATTTTATTGGAAAGTTAATGTGTCTGACTATCAGCAGCAGCAGATGGCGACGCCTCCCGTGCCGGACACTGTGAAGAAAAAATGTTTTGAAAACAATATTTGTTTTATAAATATGAAAATTAAGAAAAATAATAAATTATAATATCCATATAATTGTCATTCATATAATACTAAATTAATTGCATTCTATTTGTCTTCATTATTAAAATATTTCAATTGGTTTGTTGTTCTCTTATTGCAATGTTTGCTTCGTGTTTGCTGTCAAAATATATCAAATTGATATAACTTTCTAGGTGGGTCGAAACATACCAGCAATACAAGCAAATATTTCGGATACTTTTCTAGTATACACAGCTCGTTTTGTTTGTTGATCTGAGTACTGCTTTCCGTACAGAGCCTAGAAAACAGTTTTTGCCGTAAAAAATTCTGTTCGCGAGGTGTTTTGTTAGATCTGCGTACTAGGCTTTACTAGCACAAACGAAATTGAAAAAATTCACGTTGTGTTGTTGGCCGACCAGAGATTGAATTTACAAGATATTCTGGAAGCCATAGGAAACTACACAACTACACTTGAGTAAGCTTTCCGCAAAACGCACTCATATGAAAACTTCGAAGGAGTGCTTGGCGTTGTTAAACCACAATAAGGACGAGTTTTTTCACCGTTTCGTAAACGTAGATAAGCCGTGGATCCATCACAGCACACCAGAGACCAAAGCAGTCAAAACGGTAGGTTGCTCAGGGTGATTCTAGGCAAAAGAAGGTCAAAGTGGTTTTTTTAGCCAATAGAGTCATGGCGAAAGTTTTTTGGAATGCTCTCGGTATTAACCACATTGATTACCTTCAGAATTGGTAAAACAGAGAATGGCAAATGTTATGCCACCTTATCGATTTAAAGAGGATTAGATATAGAAACGACAGCATTTTGCCAAGAAAAAACAATTTTCCACCAGAACAATGCAAGGGCGCTGTGACATGTAAAGTTTCCATAGCGAAAATCGATGAATTAGGCTACGAATTGCTCACTCACCCACCCTATTCTCTGGATCTAGTCCTTAGTGAATTTCTTGTTTCCAAAACCTGAAAAAATTGCTCGTCGGAATGAGATTTGAGTACAATGATGAAGTCTTCTCCCAAAAAAGCTAATGTTGAGGACCTCGACAAATCGGTTTTTTTCAGGGGATACAAAAATTGGAGATATGCACGCGCAGACTATAACACACTTACGTAATAACCCCTCCCACTTTTTTGGAGTAGAAATAAGATATCTATAAGACAGTCCCGGGAAAATCGAAGGCTGGCGGAACAACTTGGCGTGGAGAAAAGGCAGTCAATCGCGGCAGTCAATCAGCAGTCAATCGCGGGAGTCAATACACGTCGCGCCAGTCAATCGGCAGTCGATCGAGAATCAAAGAGAGTCCACCAGCCTTCGTAAGGCAGTACACCAGCCATCGTAAGGCAGGCAATCGGCAGTCAATCGCGGGAGTCAATACACGTCGCGCCAGTCAATCGGCAGTCGATCGAAAGTCAAAGAGAGTCCACCAGCCATCGTAAGGCAATCAATAAGTAACATACACGCCGCGTTCAAGCAATAAAAACTAAAGAATTAGCATATAATAAAATAATAAATAATAAACAAAACGATTAATACTTTAAAGAGCCAAAAGTGTTGTGATTTAGCTAACCGTTCTCTTTCAGTTCCTGGCAAAGTTCCTGGTTTTTCCCAATAAAGGTCCTCGTGAACTATAAATACTTTGTAGTTCAGAACCCTGGACGGACTGAAGCATACCTCAGCCTGAGATAGGACATAACAAAACATAAATGGTTCAATTAGTTTATTTAAGTATATTATAGTTGGTATGAAGTCGGCGAGACAGCATCAGACCTGTCTGCACACAGATGTTTTATTTCAAGCATATTATTTAGAAAATATCAACTAGTATTAGTTTATGATAATAAACTTATTAACCATTAAACCAATTTAAAGTATTTCATTTACATCAATTAAAAACTCCATTTTACATCTTCCAAATGTTTCACATTGGCATTAGCATTGGCATTAGGTAATGTAGTGAGACTAGACTAAACCTTCGCAGTCGTCATAGTATCAACAGAGAACGGAATACGATCAACTAAATATGGCAGGAATGGAAGTCGATCAACTGGTTATGGCGGGTATTTGGAAATTTAAGAGACTACCACCAATTATTGCACAATATTCGTTATATGTAACGTAGCTCTTTATCATCCTTTTGCTTTTGGTTGCCTTTGCATATGCTCTTACTGGTGCTTTGCTTTTTCTTATGGTGGCACACACTTTTGCATCCTATCTCTCAAAAATCAATTTTTTTCGAATCCTATATCTTATCAAAGACGACTCGTTTTCGAACAATGTTTCTAATCAAATGTGACCCAAAATAGAAGAACTAATCAATTCAAAATATTATTGACATATATTAATAGTGTTGACATATACAGTATATACAAATTATTCTACTCGTTTTCGCTTTGTTACTCGATCTTTAGCGTGTAAAAAAAAACGTTTGTAGCACTGAGTTCATGTAGCACCTTATCCGTACAATTGTATTTTATGTGAGACAAATCTAAAAAAAGAGAAATATTTATTTGATGTCTTCAATAATATAAATATTTACTTATAGCCTTTTCTCACACAGCACATCTCTGAGGAACGGTCGGAATATTTTACAGATGTGAAACTTCGATTCCCACTGACACCATCCACCATCCATGAAGATTAGCTTATAGCATAGTATCCAGCACTGCGGAATAGAAAAATTCCTGCCAAAGTCCATATAAAAAAAACTGACAGGAATGTTTCGTTTACGTAGTCCTGGAGTGTGTATCCAGCACCACGAGCGGAATCCACAGATTTGTATCGATAGTTGCCTATCGGGACCGTGTTTATGGACAGAGAGAACAGCTGATACCCAGCACCAACAATTATTCCTGAAGTGAATGGTGCAAGATGTAGGCAAAAACTGTTGTATTTGAGAAGCCAAATTAGAACATTCCAATTGAGTGCTAGATATATACTGACCATTTATTATATGGAGTTGACAGATTATAATAATACAAATAATGCGTCAGGTAATTTTAGGAATATCGATACATAACAAAAACTGTGCTCAAAACAAAAAAAGTGGAAATTATTCTTTTTTGTTGTGCAACAATATATGCCGAGGCCAATACAATCACTTGATCGTCAGAGTGCATTTTTGCTCCCTTTTTAATTTCAGTTGACTTTAATAATTGGCTCTGTTTACAGAACACAGCTGATTTATCAACCCTGTTTTAGCTATGTTCCACACCCTCACGAAATAGCTCGTATATTCCTGACAGGAATTTTCCGCGGTGCTGGAGACAGGCCTTTAGGCTTTGCCGTTCCGAAAATTTCCCAGTTATTCCAGATGGATGGGGGAAACTCCCACGATCAGTATGCAACATGACGCGTTGGATTACGGACGGCGGCGGTAGCTGCCAAATGCCCGTTACGTAACGTTCTCTAGACGCATCACTTTCGGCATTGACAGCGGCCGCCGCTTGCGCAGCATCATATTGCAATTTTTCTTTAGACTGGTGCTAAAATATTTTAGGAAAAACACACTGCATGAATACACTACAATTATTAGATTGTGCAAGAATATATTTTGGTGCTGGATCACATTCACAACCATCGCAATATTATTAATATTCATAGAAGTAAACAAATTTTCCTCCGCACCATATTGTGTGCATCAGCTCTTTTTCATGGATTGTGGATGGTGCCAGTGGGAATCGGAGTTTAACATCTGTCAAAAATTCCCACTGTTCCTCATAGATGTGCTGTGTGGGAAAATGCTATTAGTTTATCTTCGTCTCTCTGAACGTCCTCATCGAAGTTTCCAATATCTTTAACCGCGGTGAAAGGAAAATACTGCAGTTGCAGATCAATGGTGCCTTTAAGTCGTCCTGTGGAGCTGTGGAGCTTTCTATTTTATAGTTTGACGGCTATAACCTTCTCTGTCAATTTGGTTATCGACTTCTTAATTTTGTGCTGTTTTTCTTCATCGCCAAAACTTCAGCCTTCAACGAAATATTCTCCATCTGCGTTTTGCACTGAAAATAATATTTTTTTAGTCTAACGATATTGGATTTATTAATGAATTACTTACATGTTTTTAAATTTTTGATTGACGAATATTGAAATCTCTCACATGGACAGTATTTGTTCTGAGACAGTGTGAAATATTAGTCTAAATTAGAGACTATTGTCTGAAGAATCACGACAAAATATAAATTTTTTAATATTTGTTTAATTGAAAATTCAATTTTTTCATTGAATGTAATGCCTTCGCGCAATATATGTTAGAGTTATATGTTCTTGTCCTTTTTTTATTGCATCAGATAATGCATTGTTTATACCGAACAATAATTGGGCTTGTTTCTTTGCCAATCTTTTTAACCATTCGTCTGACATTGCTTTCGTTTATTCTTTTATATTCCTTATTTAACCCGTATTATTAAACTTTACTGCAGCTTCACGGAAGCGCACTAATAAAGTGAAGTCAACAGAAATGCAAAAATTTAAAGCAAGGGTTTCAAATTTGCAAAGAGAATTGATATTATTTCGGTCAATCTACTTAGAGTTGTCAAAGGATTGAATGTGACGCCTTCGATAGTCTTTAATGTTCGTAATAATATCGGGCTCAAATAATTAAAATTAAAATGGTAAAAATCAAATATTATTAAAAAAACGGGCTATAAAAGTCTGTCCTGATCCGTTACAAAACCATCGCTTGAAAGGTTCAATCTTCTAGCATCCTCCCCCACGACTCTCAGAATACTCTTTTCATCAGTTGGCGAAAATGGACACTCACGGCTCCACGTGCATGCGGGCAACCGCAGAGGACAACGGTCTTCAGCCAGGTTACACAACTGGGACACTCGAAAGCAAGGTTTCAGGGTAAGCGAGTGTCACCGTCGTGAGTAGGTCGGCTGCTGAGCGGTGCGGTAGGCAGGTTCAAACGAGAACGACAAAGGAAAGGAATAAATAGTAAATAAAACATTATTCCCAAGAAGTGAACAATGATGAATATACGCGCAACAGTTAGTTCCTCCATGCTTCCCCCCACACCGCTAGTGTAGATTTCCACGATTTCCCGCCCTTAGCGCACCTTACAAGGTTTATTTCAACCTATTTGATGCATATCCCTGGCCTTTAAAATGCAGTAGGCAAGGTGGTAAGAATGATGACGCGGTAGCTTTGTGGTTGTTGGTTTATTGTTTACTGTCTTTATTCGCTTAATTGTTTACGTTTCTTGACTTGCTGGTCTCGCTGATGATGTTGTGCGCTGGTGGACTGCGTAGTGTAGTGTCTTGAGTCTGTGACTGCCTAGTGCAGTGTCTTGTGTTCGGGCTGATGGACTGCCTAGTGCAGTGTCTTATGTTCGGGCTGATGGACTGCTTAGTGAAGTGTCTTGTGTTCGAGCTGATGGACTGCCTGCTTTTTCGGCCGATCATGGCCCTTTTATGCAGCTGGCGATCACACCTGAGACCGTGATTTTCCGCGGTCTGTCTTCGACTCGGAAATAATTAATTATTGCTAACTTATGAAATAATGCAAGAGGTGGGTTGTTTTAAATTGGTGCGTGGACAAGAATGGATAGAGTTGTTGATCGAGAGTTCTTAATTTTAGTAATTGCGTGCGTTGCTTAAGACTATTTTATTTTCCGGATGTGCTGACGCACCGCTATTTGTGGAGAACCGTGATTCGTTGGCTCTGTGTATATCAGTTTGATTATTGTTGCCGACCAGCGTGGATGCGCTGAAACTCCACCGTTTGTGACGAGCCATGGCTAGAGCCACCCCACCCCCTTTCTTCCGGGTGGGTGATGGAGAGATTAGTGGCGTCGCTTGGCGGGTGCTGAGGTTCGCTTTATCCGGGTTGTCCTGTCCTTTGGCTTGTGCTGAGTGGTTGGATTCGTCGGTGTTAACCTCGTCCCTTTCGCGTGGCGTCGGTAACGTTATATTTTCTACTGCTGCTGTGGAACTCTTCTTCTGTTCTGGGTGTTTTGTAGATTGATTCTGCTTGGTGGGTCGATTTTCACATATGACGATGGTTTTCTCGGCGATGTCTGACGTCCCGTGGAGATTAGCAAACTTTGGTGGTTCTTTGTCCAGGCATTCTCGAATCTACGGTGCTATGTCGGGTGGCCAAGGATCCGTGGGCAGTTCTGGGTCGTCTTCGGTGGGTTTGGTGGCTCCGGGGTGAAAGGTTTGATTCGGGTCTTTCGGCAGGATGGGTCTGTCGAATGTGCTGGACGGTTCAATCCTCCGGTCGTAATCGCTTATGTGGGCGATGATCGGGGTGGCGTTGGACGTGGGTAGAGTAGTTTTGTAGCTCTGGTGGAATACTTGGGTGGTATTGTCTCCAGACTGGTGCATGATCTGGCTGGTCTCGACGATGTCTCTGTAGTTGGACCAATGGCTTGTTTGGGCGACTTAGATTTTGGAAATGGCTCTAGGCATGGCTCGGTGTATGGGGCTAGGAGTCACTTCGGTACGCGGAAGGTACTCCAATGTGTTGGCGAAGATCTGTGTGGCGTCGGCCGTGGGTACGACAGGGCGGTGGTCGGTATATCGTGGGGTCATCGTCCTGGTTTCCGAGCCCGCGTTGAGGAGCTCTGTGGACATCAGTTCAATTATGGGCCCCGACCACGTGGGGTTAGCGTGGCTGTTTCCCGTGTTGCTGAGCTGTCGGATGGTGGCTGCCATTTTCCTTGTTCGATGCTGGTGGTCAGCTTTGATGGTGTCCTTGTGTTCAATTCTTCCGTTGCGGATTCGTAGCGTGCTTGCTCTGTTGCTTGTCTTGGACCTGGGCTTCCTGTGTCGAGCGCCTGGTTCAAGTGTGTTTGTCTCGTGTGTAAGATCCTCGTGGTTTGTTTGGGATGCGTATTCCCTGTTGTTGACCTAGGACGTGGTTGCTCCGCAGTGACCGTGGGACTCGTTTTCCCGATTGCTTGGTTGCTGTTTACTGGTGTTGACCTTGGATTCCTGTTCTCCGTAGTGTGCCGTTGCTTCTTGTTCGTTGCGATTGGTTTGGGTGTCAAGTGCTGCGTTGCGTTATTGGATGCCGTGTGCGCTGTGGTAGGTCATGGATGTGTGTTCGTTGCGATTTGTTGGGGTTCGGGGTTCGGCGTCAGGTACGTGGATGGAAGTAAGCACAGTTTCAGTGGGCATGGGGCGACGGTCTCGTAGCTGTAGCAGCGTGGTGCCGCATTAGATCGCCGTTTCGATGGCAGCTAGGAAGTCCATGCCGACAATAACTTGTCCCAACATGGTTGGCAGGACCAGGAGCGGGATTTGAGTCTCTCGTTGATCCAGCTTGATGTGCGCCAGTAGAACTTGTGAGATCTCTCTGACCGAGCCATCGGGGAGGCGTATGCGGACGCATGCATCTTGCAGGTTGGTGTTGTTGTCTATTTGTCGGCCGAGGTTTGCGCTGATGAAGCTTCTGTATGCCCCGGTGTCGATTGTGGCTTCCGTTGCGTGTCTTCTTATGGTCACCATCGCCACTATCGGGTCGTTGCTCACGTGTAGGGAGTTCTTTAGTCGGACTAGGAACAGGATGAGTACCCGTTGGATTGGCTCCCGCCGAAAGGACGAGTTGCAGAGCTTGGCCAAGGAATTTGGGCTAGGAGATACCGGTACCGTAAACGAGCTACGCTTCCGGCTTTCAGCCTTTGCCGCACGCAGCGTTCACTCGGAAGAAGTACAGGCAAGACTTGAGGAGTTGAATGCCCACTTTGGAAACATCCCTAGTCCCAGGGAGCATCGAAGCCCGGCTACGTCGCCATGGCCCGAAACTCGTACGAAACGAGAAGGAGACATGGACGAGAAGAAACGACAATTCGTGCCCGAATTGATCAATCTTAACATCTCCAAAGGCACTGGAATCGGTAGCCGAGTCGTTGGCCATAGAGGGCACCCAGTCTGGCCCAAGGGCCACCACGCCTACTGCTACCAGAGCTGTCCAGCACGAGCAGAGGGTCTGGCACTGGGTAACGCGTAATTCCGGTGACAACGCCCATTGCCAATGGTAACGACCATGCCAGCTCGGATTTCCTGGATTTCTTCTTGCCCCCCAGATACTTCCAACGCTTGGAAGACACCAACCGCAGCCGTGACCAGAAGCCCAAAGAATCATTCAGGGCTCACATGATTAAACTTCGGCTGATGATGCAACGCGCCCGGTACACCTGTGAGCAAGAACTAGATAGGATCTATGAGAATCTTAGACCGGAATATCAACTGTACACGCGCAGGCATGATTTTCGGTCACTGGCCTAGTTAACACAGTTCATCGCCGCCTGCAAAACTGCCTGGGACCGAGACGACCTTCGCATTAATGGATCCGGGAAATAAACCTATCCCGGGCCACGTACCCCGGCAACGGCACCACAGCTCAATGGTGCACCCCAAACGAGGCCAACGGGACATCCAACGTCGACAATCGGGTTATCACCCAAGAGGAGGAACGCCCACTCGATGTACGACGAGCGTGCCGAAACTGCGGAGAAGAAGGATACTTCAGCAGTGCGTGCTCCAGCCCACAGAAACTATTCTTTTGGAAATGTGGCCGCCGCGGGGTAAGGACAATCAACTGCTGCCGGAAGACCGAGTCGGGAAACGGTGTGAGGAACTGGATACCGCACACGCTTCAAGGTGTTAAAGCCCGGGCGGTTATCCGCGGATATCCGGATGCGGGGAGGTCGCCGCGCTCGCGCAGAGAGTGGTGGATAGGAGACACGGGTCAGCCAAGGAGAGCGGGACAATGGGATCGGGTTGGCAGCGGCTCGACGCATGCCGAAATATGAGCATGAGATCACGCCACTAACCATGTCCCGTTGCGAAGCTGATTGAAACAAAAGGAATGACCGATGGAAAAACACTGGCCGCGTGGGGGTACCGTTAGTCGAGGCATATATATGGGGGCTGACGGCGGTGATAGGGCCTCTTCCCACGCGGGCAACGAAGGTGAACGGTCAAGTGTCCGAGTGTATTGTATATTATAAGGTTGTATGCATTCAGTGTAATGGCTCACCGCTCTCGGAGTTACCGCTGGGCGTCGCACATTGATGCCACCGAATCAGGGGCCAGCGGTCGCAGCTTACGCTAGGACCCGCCACACCGATTCCGCACTCTAACGGTTCGCCTTTCAGTGGTTACACCGCCGGATCGATATTGATTCTTATTCACTTGTTGACTCACTCTGGGAATTTGCCCTGGGGCCTACGCAGTCCTTGACACTTTTGTGCTATCTTTTCACCGTACTCGTTTTCGCACTTGTTCACTCCACTTGTTGGGTTACAAATTAGCACAATTGGCCGACGCAGCCACTGGCCAACGGCGGAATCCATTTCGCAGGACAAGCCTGACGACCCCTTTCACCGTTAACTTAGCCATTACACCAGCACGCTGCTCGAAGAACCCCCGATACAAACGTTCCGGACCAAAGAACCGCCATCTACTCTTTACGGATAGGTTTACCGTACAAACCGACGCCAGCTCCCATTCGTTAGGAGCAGTCTTGACACAGCAGATCGCCGGAGAAAAGAGGATCATAGCCTATGCCAGCCGCCACCTTTTGAAAGCCAAAGAGAACTACTCGGCAACGGAAAATTCGAGTTTTGCCATCATCTGTGCTATCAGGAAGTTGCGGTGCTACTTGGAAGGTTATCAATTTGACGTCTCGCCTTAAAATGGCTAAATTCGATAAACAACCCTACCGGTCGCATTGCTCGTTGGGCTTTGGAGCTCCCAAGTATCGAAGTATCACTACCGCACTCTCCCGTCAATCTATAAAAGCCTTGCAGCGAACCTTGGAGGCACCACCAACGTAGCGGATCCTTTTGCGCAGTGACAGAACTCTGTGAGTTCTGTGACGCGGTAGTTGTGTTTTGTGTGTTCTTGGTTTATTCTGTGCTTTTCATTCACTTAGTTATTTACTTTGTGGGGTCTTGTTGCTCTGTTTTGGCGGTGTGGTGCGCTGGTGGTCTGGGTAGGGTAGTGTCTTGAGTCTGTGACTGCCTAGTGCATTGTCTTGTGTTCGGGATGATAGACTGCCTAGTGCAGTGTCTTGTGTTGGGGCTGGTAGACTGCCTGCTTTTCCGGCCGATCTTGGCTCTTTTATGAAGCTGGCGATCGCAGCTGTCTTTGACCTGGAAATAATTACTTATTGCTAACTTATGATTAGTTTGTGACAATAATTGTGGGGCTAGTTGTTGCTTCGTTGACAATTTGCAAGTGGGTCAGTAGTGTTCAGGAAAAGGTTTTGCTTTAGTTAGGACTTGGGTTTAGGATTGATTTTGCGAACTCGGCATCGTGAAATCTGAATGTAGGTCGATAATTTTATGCGGGCTTAACTTATTGTGAAATAACGCAAATGATATGTCTTATGTCGATTGCGAAATGTCCCGAGAGGTGGGGTGTTTTTAAATTGTTGTGTGTTCTTAATTAGTTGTGTGCGTTGCTTAGGGTGCTGACACACCGCTATTTGTGGAGAACCGTGGCTAGAGCCATGGTTCGTTGGCTCGGAGTATATCAGTTTGATTATTGTTGCCGACTAGCGTGGATGCGCTGACCCTCCGCCGTTTGTGACGAGCCATGGCTAGAACCAAAAAGTAAAGCACAAAAGGCCACACACGTGAATGTGAAACCCAAGCCAATAATTCGTAAATAAGAATATTATAAAACAACGTTCGACTCACATAAAAACGTATATATGAAGAAGAAAAAAACAAAAAGAACAAAAAAACATGACCAAAGAGGGGAATCAAGAAGGGAACAGTTAAAATTGGCTTCATGGCTTCTATGGGAAGAAAAGCTTGGAATCCACTTCACGGAGTGAAGAGAATGCCAATAAAGCTACTCTCTTGAAGTCTATTGGACCGATTGCATACGAAGTTCTGCATAATTTATGCAGCCCAGCATCACCAGTATAAAAAACGTTTAAGGAGCTTTTCAAGCTACTCAGCACACACTACACGCCACCAACAATTATCTCCCCTGAGCTCAAAGGCTTTCACTCAGCGACTCAATCCGAAGGTGAAACAGTGTCAGAATGGTATGCAAGAGTAAACGAGAAGGAACGTGTGAGTCGCTTCTGGGGACGCGACTCTACTTATACCCGTACTCATTCAGTATATACATTTTTGAGCATATGATTTTTTAGAAATTTAGAATTTTGCTAAATCTGCTATCTACATCTACAATGTATATCCTACATCTCCTCCGCTAGGGGTTGCTCGCGCTCTGAACGCGGCAGAGTGTGCGAGCGAGAGAGTGAATGAGTAGCGTGTCTCTTTGGATGGAGCGGGGGAAGCAACTGAAAATTAATTTCTTCTTTCTGGCTATAATTATGATCCGATCTGATTCGGATTCGGCAATCTGGTAGATATGGGCATTCTCTACGATACTGCGTTTTTAGTTTCATCGTATCTTTAAAATTGTGCCTGCCACAGATTTTCGTTCTTTGTATGGGCGAAAGAGGCCGGGGCGAAATTTTTAAATACACTTGTAGCAGTGTGATATCACATGAGTCTTGAAACCAAATTTGGTTACCCTAACTCTTATAGTCTCTAAGATCCAGGCGCTCAACAAGACAGACGGACGGACGGGCGGACAGACAGACATGGCTCTATCGACTCGGCTATTGATGCTGATCAAGAATATATATACTTTATGGGGTCGGAAAATTTTCCTTCTATGCGTTACACACATCCACTTTTACCACAAATCTAATATACCCCTAAACTCTTTTTTGAGTACGGGTATAAAAAGCTTTCAATGTCGTGCAAATTTGGAGATAGCTTATCAGCATTTGTTCTGGATCGATTCATAATGGGTATCAACAGCCACATTTTCGAACGGCTCTGCGAAGAAGATCAGAAACTCAAAATCGACGATGCTCTACGCAAAGCGATGGTTGTAGAAATGAAGCACACAACGCTTAATGGAAACGGCAAAATTCAAGTAAATTACTTGAAGGGCAATAGGCAAAGTGAAAATGCGAGTTACAACAGCTCCAAAAAGAAAGGCAGCAAGCAACAGAGAAACGATTACGACCGAAAGAAGCAGAGGGAGCCAATCGGCAATACTAGTACAACTGGATCTTGTTTACACTGCGGTTGGCGAAATCACCGATCATATGACTGCCGATATAAAGAAAGCAAGTGCCATTATTGTGGCAAAATTGGACACTTGGCTTCCATATGTAAAAAAAAAAAGGAAAAGTTTTAAATTATGTATCAGAATCTGATTCTTCAAGTTTAGATGAAAGTAATTCTTACAAATATTCTATTTACAGCGTAAGTCCAAGCAAATTTGATGGCTCAACTGATCTTTACACTGTCTCTGTTAAAATCAATGGAATCCCCATGGATATAGTTTGCACAAATTCGTAAAACCGTAAGTCTTGAACCATGTTCAGATCCGTATGTCGATTATAATGGAAATATAATAAAAGCATGTGGTGAATATTATGAGGCAATTGAGTGTAATGGAACCAAATAAAAAGTTAAACTAGTAGTTACGAATAACAACAATACTCCGTTATATGGTAGAAATTTTCTTAGGAAGTTTGGGTTTGAACTTGTTCAAGTTAATTCAGTTATTTTTTCATTTCAATCAAGCATAATCACAGAGCAAATTAAGAACGAATTTTCTGAAATATTTGACAATAAGCTAGGTGAACGGTGGAAAGATAAAATTGAAAATCACTTGGGAAATTTGATTGCAAACGATGTCTTAGAGCCTGTGGATCATACCGAATGGGGTACACCACTTGTCCCAATACTAAAACCAAATGGGGATCTTAGAATGTGTGGCGACTATAAAGTTACCATAAATAAATATATATCTGACTTTAAGTATCCACTTTCCTTGATTGACGAAATCTTTGCTTCACTTCAAGGTGGAGAATCATTTTCGAAACTTGATTTGTCTAATGCATACAACCAATTGGTTCTTGATGAAAAGTCACAACTACTATGCACTTGGTCAACACACATAGGTACATTAAAGATGAAACGTTCACCTTTAGGGGTTAAACCTGCAGCTGCTATATTCAAAAAACCATGGAAAGTTTATAACGTGGTATTCCATTTGTTGTTATATACCAAGATGACATAACAGTATCTGGCAAAGACATGTCTGAACACATTTACAATTTAAAGACAGTACTGCATAAACTAGAAACAGCAGGCTTTAAACTTAATCTAAGAAAATGTGAATTTTTTAAAACTAGAATTTCTTATTTGGGATTTACTATTGATAAATTTGGATTAAGTAAAAACAAAGAAAGAACAGAATCTGTCTTGAAGGCACCAATTCCAAATAATATATTTGAGTTGAGGGCGTTCCTTGGTATGGTAAACTATTATTCTAAATTTATTGAAAAGTTTCCTGAGAAACTGATACCTTTATATCATTTACTACAGAAGAAAGTTACATTCGAATGGTCTAAAAACTGCCAAGTTGCCTCTGATACTATTAAGGCGGATGTAACTTCGGATAAAGTTTTAGTACATTTCAATCCAAAACTACCAATTGTACTTACCACGGATGCGTCAAACAAGGCTGTAGCTGGTATTCTTTCACATGAATTCTCAAAGAATAAGCTTAAGCCAATTGCCTTTATATCAAAAGCTTTATCAAAGGCCGAACAAAATTATAGTACGCTTGAAAAAGAAGCGCTTGCAATTATTTTTTGTGTTTCAAAGTTAAAACAGTACTTGGTTGGAAATTTCTTTACCTTAAAAACAGATCTTCAGTGAAAACAAAGGGTTACCTATAATGGCAGCAGCACGAATGCAACGATGGGCTTTCATTCTTTCCGGCTTTAATTACAGGATTGAGTATGTAAATGGTGATTCGAATGAGGCAGACAATTTACCGCGAATACCACAAATTGAAGTAAAAGAAAAGTATAGTGAACACAGTTTTGTAAATTACATTGAAGAAAATAATATTCTCTGCCTTGACTTCAAGGATATAGCTCGTGAAACTAGGAGAGATCCAACTCTTTCAAAAATTTGTGACTTAGTAAAAAAAGGAACGATTAAAGAATTAAAAGGGGATGATTTTATATCATATAGCAACAGAGAGATGGAGCTCACAGTAGATCATGATTGCTTACTATGGGGGTACAAAAAAATTTTAGCTAGTGCAGAGAAAAGTTCACTCATACCATGGAAACCCACAAGCCCGGTTTGGAACAGATTTCACATTGATTTTGCGGGACCAATAAATAATTACACTAGTCACACGATTTTTCCTCAAGGAACAAAACCAACGCTTTTTAAAGATTTGGGGCTTAGAAATGGTTTGATGATATTTTTTTTTTCTATGACAGAACTTTTTTTTTAAGAAATTTTGAAAACTGGTATTTTTTAATCTTTTTTCAGAGGTACCTTTTTTTCACTTAACTCTAGTATCTTACGTCTGGTTGTAAAGAACTTTGATATTTTGAAAAGATAATTAAAACAGCTAGAAGTTAAGCCCAAACACGTTTTGGTTTCAGCTTTCCGGGAAATATAAAGCATTGAAATGCAAAAATGATGATATTTGTGCGGTATTTTTTACGACTTTAAAAACTAAGGAAAAGTTGAAAGAAAATTATTTTAAAAATTGCGCTGATGAAGCTTCTGGATGCCCCGGTGTCGATTGTGGCTTCCGTTGCGTGTCCTCCTATGGTCACCATCGTCACTATCCGGCCGTTGCTCACGTGTATATAGTTTTTTATTCGCGGATTGGAGGAGGCGTCGTTCCGGGCTGACCCCGTGTCAGTTGGGGACGCATGTCGTTTCCCGACGTGTTCTGGCGGCAGCAATCGACGGTCCGTGTTTGCTAGCCTAGTCTCTTTCAGTGGCCGTGGGTCTTTACTCCACAAAGCTCCGTATTAAGGTGTTAGTTACCTTAAAGTCACCAAAAAGTCCCTGCTCGGGCGCCACTTGAGAGAACCTATCTCAGGATATGCGTCAGTCTGTCCAGGGTCCGCTACAAGAAAGATTTGTAGATCGCAGGTGACTTTAGGTGTCGGGCTGGCTTGAAACGAGCAGGCAAGGGAGAAATGATGACGCGGTAGTTGTGTTTTGTGTGTTCTTGGTTTATTCTGTGCTTTTCATTCACTTAGTTATTTACTTTGTGGGGTCTTGTTGCTCTGTTTTGGCGGTGTGGTGCGCTGGTGGTCTGGGTAGGGTAGTGTCTTGAGTCTGTGACTGCCTAGTGCATTGTCTTGTGTTCGGGATGATAGACTGCCTAGTGCAGTGTCTTGTGTTGGGGCTGGTAGACTGCCTGCTTTTCCGGCCGATCTTGGCTCTTTTATGAAGCTGGCGATCGCAGCTGTCTTTGACCTGGAAATAATTACTTATTGCTAACTTATGATTAGTTTGTGACAATAATTGTGGGGCTAGTTGTTGCTTCGTTGACAATTTGCAAGTGGGTCAGTAGTGTTCAGGAAAAGGTTTTGCTTTAGTTAGGACTTGGGTTTAGGATTGATTTTGCGAACTCGGCATCGTGAAATCTGAATGTAGGTCGATAATTTTATGCGGGCTTAACTTATTGTGAAATAACGCAAATGATATGTCTTATGTCGATTGCGAAATTTCCCAAGAGGTGGGGTGTTTTTAAATTGTTGTGTGTTCTTAATTAGTTGTGTGCGTTGCTTAGGGTGCTGACACACCGCTATTTGTGGAGAACCGTGGCTAGAGCCATGGTTCGTTGGCTCGGAGTATATCAGTTTGATTATTGTTGCCGACTAGCGTGGATGCGCTGACCCTCCGTTTGTGACGAGCCATGGCTAGAACCAAAAAGTAAAGCACAAAAGGCCACACACGTGAATGTGAAACCCAAGCCAATAATTCTTAAATAAGAATATTATAAAACAACGTTCGACTCACATAAAAACGTATATATGAAGAAGAAAAAAACAAAAAGAACAAAAAAACATGACCAAAGAGGGGAATCAAGAAGGGAACAGTTAAAATTGGCTTCATGGCTTCTATGGGAAGAAAAGCTTGGAATCCACTTCACGGAGTGAAGAGAATGCCAATAAAGCTACTCTCTTGAAGTCTATTGGACCGATTGCATACGAAGTTCTGCATAATTTATGCAGCCCAGCATCACCAGTATAAAAAACGTTTAAGGAGCTTTTCAAGCTACTCAGCACACACTACACGCCACCAACAATTATCTCCCCTGAGCGCAAAGGCTTTCACTCAGCGACTCAATCCGAAGGTGAAACAGTGTCAGAATGGTATGCAAGAGTAAACGAGAAGGAACGTGTGAGTCGCTTCTGGGGACGCGACTCTACTTATACCCGTACTCATTCAGTATATTCATTTTTGAGCATATGATTTTTTAGAAATTTAGAATTAAAAAAAAAAATTTTACGTTTTACATTTTTTTGCTACATATGTTATCTACATCTACAATGTATATTTTACATCTAACATGTATATTATAGATGTACCATTTATATTCTACCTCTCCTCCGCTAGGGGTTGCTCGCGCACTGAACGCGGCAGAGTGTGCGAGCGAGAGAGTGAATGAGTAGCGTGTCTCTTTGGATGGAGCGGGGGAAGCAACTGAAAATTAATTTCTTCTTTCTGGCTATAATTATGATCCGATCTGATTCGGATTCGGCAATCTGGTAGATATGGGCATTCTCTACGATACTGCGTTTTAAGTTTCATCGTATCTTTAAAATTGTGCCTGCCACAGATTTTCGTTCTTTGTATGGGCGAAAGAGGCCGGGGCGAAATTTTTAAATACACTT
Source organism: Drosophila tristis (assembly GCA_018150885.1). Lineage (NCBI taxonomy): Eukaryota > Metazoa > Arthropoda > Insecta > Diptera > Drosophilidae > Drosophila > Drosophila tristis. The sequence continues at coordinate 267,653 of JAECWT010000181.1, forward strand.
GTAGCAGTGTGATATCACATGAGTCTTGAAACCAAATTTGGTTACCCTAACTCTTATAGTCTCTAAGATCCAGGCGCTCAACAAGACAGACGGACGGACGGGCGGACAGACAGACATGGCTCTATCGACTCGGCAATTGATGCTGATCAAGAATATATATACTTTATGGGGTCGGAAAATTTTCCTTCTATGCGTTACACACATCCACTTTTACCACAAATCTAATATAACCCTAAACTCTTTTTTGAGTACGGGTATAAAAAGCTTTCAATGTCGTGCAAATTTGGAGATAGCTTATCAGCATTTGTTCTGTATCATATTCATAATGGGTATCAACAGCCACATTTTCGAACGGCTCTGCGAAGAAGATCAGAAACTCAAAGTCGACGATGCTCTACGCAAAGCGATGGTTGTAGAAATGAAGCACACAACGCTTAATGGAAACGGCAAAATTCAAGTAAATTACTTGAAGGGCAATAGGCAAAGTGAAAATGCGAGTTACAACAGCTCCAAAAAGAAAGGCAGCAAGCAACAGAGAAACGATTACGACCGAAAGAAGCAGAGGGAGCCAATCGGCAATACTAGTACAACTGGATCTTGTTTACACTGCGGTTGGCGAAATCACCGATCATATGACTGCCGATATAAAGAAAGCAAGTGCCATTATTGTGGCAAAATTGGACACTTGGCTTCCATATGTAAAAAAAAAGGAAAAGTTTTAAATTATGTATCAGAATCTGATTCTTCAAGTTTAGATGAAAGTAATTCTTACAAATATTCTATTTACAGCGTAAGTCCAAGCAAATTTGATGGCTCAACTGATCTTTACACTGTCTCTGTTAAAATCAATGGAATCCCCATGGATATAGTTTGCACAAATTCGTAAAACCGTAAGTCTTGAACCATGTTCAGATCCGTATGTCGATTATAATGGAAATATAATAAAAGCATGTGGTGAATATTATGAGGCAATTGAGTGTAATGGAACCAAATAAAAAGTTAAACTAGTAGTTACGAATAACAACAATACTCCGTTATATGGTAGAAATTTTCTTAGGAAGTTTGGGTTTGAACTTGTTCAAGTTAATTCAGTTATTTTTTCATTTCAATCAAGCATAATCACAGAGCAAATTAAGAACGAATTTTCTGAAATATTTGACAATAAGCTAGGTGAATATAAATTAGCGAAAATATCTTTACTTATTGACAATGATGCGAAACCAACATTCTTTAAATCGCGTCCAGTTCCATTAGCATGGAAAGATAAAATTGAAAATCACTTGGGAAATTTGATTGCAAACGATGTCTTAGAGCCTGTGGATCATACCGAATGGGGTACACCACTTGTCCAAATACTAAAACCAAATGGGGATCTTAGAATGTGTGGCGACTATAAAGTTACCATAAATAAATATATATCTGACTTTAAGTATCCACTTTCCTTGATTGACGAAATCTTTGCTTCACTTCAAGGTGGAGAATCATTTTCGAAACTTGATTTGTCTAATGCATACAACCAATTGGTTCTTGATGAAAAGTCACAACTACTATGCACTTGGTCAACACACATAGGTACATTAAAGATGAAACGTTCACCTTTAGGGGTTAAACCTGCAGCTGCTATATTCCAAAAAACCATGGAAAGTTTATAACGTGGTATTCCATTTGTTGTTATATACCAAGATGACATAACAGTATCTGGCAAAGACATGTCTGAACACATTTACAATTTAAAGACAGTACTGCATAAACTAGAAACAGCAGGCTTTAAACTTAATCTAAGAAAATGTGAATTTTTTAAAACTAGAATTTCTTATTTGGGATTTACTATTGATAAATTTGGATTAAGTAAAAACAAAGAAAGAACAGAATCTGTCTTGAAGGCACCAATTCCAAATAATATATTTGAGTTGAGGGCGTTCCTTGGTATGGTAAACTATTATTCTAAATTTATTGAAAAGTTTGCTGAGAAACTGATACCTTTATATCATTTACTACAGAAGAACGTTAAATTCGAATGGTCTCAAAACTGCCAAGTTGCCTATGATACTATTAAGGCGGATGTAACTTCGGATAAAGTTTAAGTACATTTCAATCCAAAACTACCAATTGTACTTACCACGGATGCGTCACACAAGGCTGTAGCTGGTATTTTTTCAAATGAATTCTCAAAGAATAAGCTTAAGCCTATTGCCTTTATATCAAGAGCTTTATCAAAGGCCGAACAAAACTATAGTACGCTTCAAAAAGAAGCGTTGTGTTTCAAAGTTAAAACAGTACTTGGTTGGAAATTTCTTTACCTTAAAAACAGATCTGCAGTGAAAACAAAGGGTTACCTATAATGGCAGCAGCAAGAATGCAACGATGGGCTTTCATTCTGTCCGGATTGAATTACAGGATTGAGTATGTAAATGGAGATTCGAATGAGGCAGACAATTTATCGCGAATACCACAAATTGAAGTACAAGAAAAGAATAGTGAACACAGCTTTGTAAATTACATTCAAGAAAATAATATTCTCTGCCTTGACTTCAAGGATATAGCTCGTGAAACTAGGAGAGATCTAGGAGAAACTAGGAGAGAACTCTTTCAAAAATTTGTGACTTAGTATAACAAGGAAAAAGTAAAAGGGGATGATTTTATATCATATACCAACTGAGAGATGGAGCTCACAGTAGATCATGATTGCTTACTATGGGGGTACAAAAATTTTAGCTAGTGCAGAGAAAAGTTCACTCATACCATGGAAACCCACAAGCCCGGTTTGGAACAGATTTCACATTGATTTTCGGGACCAATAAATAATTACACTAGTCACACGATTTTTCCTCAAGGAACAAAACCAACGCTTTTTAAAGATTTGGGGCTTAGAAATGGTTTGATGATATTTTTTTTTCTATGACAGAACTTTTTTTTAAGAAATTTTGAAAACTGGTATTTTTTAATCTTTTTTCAGAGGTACCTTTTTTTCACTTAACTCTAGTATCTTACGTCTGGTTGTAAAGAACTTTGATATTTTGAAAAGATAATTAGAACAGCTAGAAGTTAAGCCCAAACTTGGTTTTCAACACTTGGTTTCAGCTTTCCGGGAAATATAAAGCATTGAAATGCAAAAATGATGATATTTGTGCGGTATTTTTTACGATTTTAAAAACTCAGGAAAAGTTGAAAGAAAATTATTATAAAAATTGCGCTGATGAAGCTTCTGGATGCCCCGGTGTCGATTGTGGCTTCCGTTGCGTGTCCTCCTATGGTCACCATCGTCACTATCCGGCCGTTGCTCACGTGTATATAGTTTTTTATTCGCGGATTGGAGGAGGCGTCGTTCCGGGCTGATCCCGTGTCAGTTGGGGACGCATGTCGTTTCCCGGCGTGTTCTGGCGGCAGCAATCGACGGTCCGTGTGCCGCGTTTGCCACATTGCCAGCAGAATGGGATCGAGGGATTTTGGAAGTCGTATGCCGCATGCCCCCCTTCACCACACCGGCGACAGGCTGCGCGTGGGTTTGCGATGGGGGTCGTGATCATGCGAGGTGCTAAATCGGGATTCGTCGTACTGTTTGGATGAGCTGGCGGTCTCCCTGGTGTGTCTGTCGATTCCCAATGTGGTCTCCAAAATGGTGTCCGGTGCGAGTCACCGGCTCTGTAGCTGGCCTTGGGTATCTCGGTGGGTGTTGCGGGGTCGCGAGAGCCGGGAGGGTCCATTCTTGGAGGCTCTCGCACTCGGTGGCCAACGTTGTGAGCTGCGTCAAGCTTTGGAGTTCGTGTCGTCGCACGTACATCTGGTATGCTGGCAGGGCGTTGTCGTAGATCCTGTTCAACTCCTTGTCTGCATCGTACCCGGCGTTGTGCATGAATAGACGTATCTCGATGAGGTTATCTTTGAACAATTCCCCTACCGCTTGCTTGCGGGCCCGGATCTGGTCTTTCATTGGACAAAATACCGCGGCGGTAAGAAGAAAGTCAAGAATGCTTGGCGGAAATATGCCCATGAGCTGCCTTGTAGTTGGCTGGTGCGGTACCACCGACTGGCCCGATCGGTGAGAAGTTCACCCCATATGAACCCGCACGTTCTTCAAGTAGATCCAGAAATGCAAGTGCGTCGTCCTGTCCGTCGAACCTGAGTCCCCATTTCCGTACCTGTTCTGCGACGTGGGCAATGTAGCTGTGGTGGTCCATCTATGGGTTGGTCTCCCTAACTGGAGGTCTGGGCGAATCGGCCGGCGTTATGATGCGTGGGGGGGCGGGTGTGCTGTATTCGGCCGCGGTGGGGACCTGTAACCCGGCTTTTGGGTCTGTTTTCCGCTGGTCAGATGGCCCAGGAGTGGTGGGCATAGGTGACTTGGAGCGTCTTGCTGGTCTGGCGTATAGCCGTTCGAGGTCTCCCAGGCGACTAACGCGGCGAATCTCTTTCGTCGTTCCTCGACCGTTCCTTCGGTGCCAAATCCGAATTCCTCGGCAAGGGCTTCCAGCTCGTCTCGACGGAGTTTGTAAATCCAGCCGGTGGTTACCCCGGGATTGGTATGGTGTCCCTCAGGGAAGAATTCATCGGGTTGACCGTCTCCGTGGGCTTCCATGGTGTGTTTCTGCGGTTAGTGGCACTGACTTACATTTGGTTTGGTGGTACTTCTGTACGGTATTACTTTCGTTTCATATTCGTAGGATCGGCGTGGGCGGGGGTGGGGTTTTTGTGCTTGACGGTTATTGCTCCTTGCTAGCCTAGTCTCTTTCAGTGGCCGTGGGTCTTTACTCCACAAAGCTCCGTATTAAAGTGTTAGTTACCTTAAAGTCACCAAAAAGTCCCTGCTCGGGCGCCACTTGAGAGAACCTATCTCAGGATATGCGACAGTCTGTCCAGGGTCCGCTACAAGAAAGATTTGTAGATCGAAGGTGACTTTAGGTGTCGGGCTGGCTTGAAACGAGCAGGCAAGGGAGAAATGATGACGCGGTAGTTGTGTTTTGTTTGTTCTTGGTTTATTCTGTGCTTTTCATTCACTTAGTTATTTACTTTGTGGGGTCTTGTTGCTCTGTTTTGGCGGTGTGGTGCGCTGGTGGTCTGGGTAGGGTAGTGTCTTGAGTCTGTGACTGCCTAGTGCATTGTCTTGTGTTCGGGACGATAGACTGCCTAGTGCAGTGTCTTGTGTTGGGGCTGGTAGACTGCCTGCTTTTCCGGCCGATCTTGGCTCTTTTATAAAGCTGGCGATCTCAGCTGTCTTTGACCTGGAAATAATTACTTATTGCTAACTTATGATTAGTTTGTGACAATAATTGTGGGGCTATTTGTTGCTTCGTTGACAATTTGCAAATGGGTCAGTAGTGTTCAGGAAAAGGTTTGGCTGAGACTGTATCGCAGTAGGTGCGAACTCGGCATCGCGGAAGCTGAATGTAGGTCGATAATTTTATGCGGGCTTGACTTCTTGTGTAACAACGCAAATTATGTCTTATGTCGATTGCGAAATGTCCCAAGAGGTGGGGTGTTTTCAAATTGTTGTGTGGACAAGAATGGGTAGAGTGGTTGATCGAGAGTTCTTAATTAATTGTGTGCGTTGCTTAAGGTGCTGACACACCGCTATTTGTAGAGAACCGTGGCTAGAGCCATGGTTCGTTGGCTCGGTGTATATCAGTTTGATTATTGTTGCCGACTAGCGTGGATGCGCTGACCCTCCGCCGTTTGGACGAGCAATGGCTAGAACCATGGTTCGTTACAACTCAGGAACAGCCCGAAAAGTGTCACGATTTTCTGATTGAGAACGGACAGCTCTACAAGCGGACAGACGAGGTAGACTCGCTACAATGGAATCTATGCGTCGCCAACGAACATTAACCACGGGTACTGGAAGATAGCCACGATCATCCCACCACAGGACACCTAGGAATCCAGAAGACAGCCAACCGTGTGACCAGACGACATTACTGGCCTGGACTCTACGTTCCGGTAGAGTACGTACAGTACGTCCAACGATGCGAATGCTGCCAGAAGTTTAAGGTGAGCCAAAGAAAACCAGCTGGACAAATGTACACGCGGCAAGCCAAAGGCCCGTTCGAAATTTTATGTGCAGATTTCGTAAGCCCGTTGCCACCTTCAAAGCATGGAAACACCATGTTCCAGGTGTTTTTCGACGACTTCTGTAAGTGGGTGGAACTGGTACCACTGCGAAAGGCTACCACCGCCCTATTAGAAAAATCATTTCGGGAACACGATTGACGACGACGAGCCGGCACAGACGACACCGCAGACGCTCTAATGAGCGAACGATTCACGAGGGCCACTTACGATAGCGCGCTACCGTAACGTCCTCGCCCCAAAAGAGGCAAACCCACAAGACGTAAGCTGTTATATGTATACATGAAGCGTCAACATAACGAGAGATCGGGCCGACCCCTAGAAGCACATGGCGACGCAACCGGGCACCCCAACGGAGGACAGCGATCGATAGGCAGGTCGGCCAACACTTCGCGGGACACCGCTCCAACAACCAGCAGTGGCTACACCCCTTATGAGCCATCGGGCTATCCGATACTGGATTGCTTCAGGATGGAGCAGGAAGTCTTCGCTGACTACCAACGAATTCCGCGGGACCAGCGACTGGCCGCCGTGACATTATGGCTCGAGCAGCAGTCTCCATTGGTCCCGAACGCAGAGGCAGAGAAAAGAGGGCAGGCCAACGACCGCTCCGCGACAGCTGGGACCGACGGCCAACCACGGGCACAGGCGATCAAGACACGATCGCGCGTGGTAAGGGCAGTCTGGTTTCCACCCTCTTAGACGCCGAACCGAACCGACAAGCACGCAATACCGCCCAAGTTGCGACCCTGCTACCTTACACCAGACAGCCGATTGGGAGCCCGACTTTTGGACATTTTGGGACCTGGTGAGCCCTAAACAGGATAACCTGCCCGAGAACGAGGAAGTAGCCGCAGAACCCCGTCCCCCACTAATCGGACATATCCGAAGGTAGCGACCGGAAAGCAGAGGCAGAAGAAGGGGGGAGTACGACGCCCGCTTCGCGACTACTGGGACTACCGACTACCCCCCAATCACAACGTCGCCGCCTTGAACCGTCGCTTGTTCGGAGCCTACGGATGGGTACGCGGGCAACAGAAGAGGACAACGATCAGGGGACACAACAGGGACACTCGAGCAAGGATTCAGGGTAAGCGAGTCTCACCGTCGTGAGTAGGCGGGCTGCTGCTACCGCGGTGCGGTAGGCAGGACAAAAACGAGCCCTCAAAGGGAAGGAATAAAAAGTAAATGTAACGCTAAAATCGTCGTCTTGCATTATTTTGTCAAGGCGAGTGGGTTTTTTTGAGCAAGAAGGGAACAGTGATGGATAGACGCGCAACATTTGGTTCCTCCATGCTTCTCTCCACCTCGCTAGTGTAGATCAGTAGCTTCCCAGAGGTTCCGCATGGCGACTGCCCAAGCACCTTCTGTGAAAAATTTCGTCGATTCCCCACTCCCCGTAGTTTCCCAGAGGTGCCGCCCGGCGACTGCCCCTTGCCTTCTGGGAATAATTTCCACGATTTTCTCGCCTCTTTAGATAGACACATTAATTAGGCGTCATTTAAGGCATCGTTTGAAAGAATCGATGGATAAACTGCCAAGTTGCAGCCGTTTAACCAAAAAGACTCCTCATTTCACTTGAAAAATACCGTACGGTACGTTGCTAGTGCAACTGCCAAAATGGGATTGAAGGAAAAAAAAGGACCTTACAAGGTCTATTTCAACCTATTTGATGCATATCCCTGGCCTTTAAAATGTAGTAGGCAAGGTGGGAAGAATGATTGTAGTGAACAGTTTTGCAGGGATGTAGAATGTAAAATGTAGTTATGAATTTACATAGGAATGTTGGGAGTTTTGGGAAATGTCGTTAAGGGTAGAGCTTGCAAGTACGCAAAGCAATGTAAGACTAGAAGAGAAAGAGGAATGTCAAATTTACGTCTCTCTCTCTCCCGCTCTGATATCGCTGCAGAAGGCTGACCCTCATTCTTTTCTTTTCAAATCACTCAAAGGTGCAAACGTACAATCGTGCAGCCTCCAGGAACAGTTTCCGCAACGTTTTGTTCAAACAACGTATAATCCGAATAATTTCGAACCATCAGTGGTCATTTTCTCGATTAAACGGCAAAAGAACCCAAGTGAATTAAATTAAAATCATATAGCCCATACATATTTTGATGGTGAGTGTCCATTTAGTGTAAAAACTAGGCAGCTTAATCATAATCTCCGACGCGAGTGTCTCCGATCTTGGCGTGCAAAGGAATAGCAGAGAGGAAACAAATACACCGGCAAAACGACAGGTCAATAAACCGAGGCGACAGCGGCCAAACATATTTTCGTAGCATTGGCAATAACGCTGGGCAACAGGTCTCACTCCGAGCTTTCCTGCACCAAGCCAAAGATCGAGGCAAACATACTACTGGAAGGACGGAGGAACCATACTAACAGCCGGCAGAGGGTGCGGCAGAAGTCTAAGGCGAAAACGGCGAGGTCTCCAATATCCACAGAAGTTGAAAGAGCCCCACCTACGCGATTGGAATATTGGGCAAACTTAGAGAGTTCTGTAGTTTTCGTAGATGAGAAAAAGTAGGGTATTCCAAAGTCGGTTGGACAAGGGCAGCAGATTTAGTTGACTTTTGTTTTCTCTTTTGGTTTGTCTGTTTAAACAGACCGAATTAACGTAACGTAAAAACATAAAAACAGAAGGAAGCGAGAGAAGGAAAAAAATGAAATGGAAAAGGTTTCAAACGCGCAAGTTGGTTAAACATTTCTGAAATTGATTGGTGCCTCATATAAATAACACATTTTTTTTTGAATTAGTGCAAAAACCGAAGAAATACCAAACCTCCTCCTCGAAACGACGAAGGCCTACGGCGGACATGAACTGGGAGTTAATAATATGCAATTCAGCATTGAATGTTACATATGCCCTATATTTACCTTGTTTATTTATATGTAGTGCCACCAAAAGATTAGAAAGAAAAGTAAAGCGTGAAAAAGAGAAAAGAAACGAAAACATGAAAGACATCGAGATTAATTATATTCTATCATAATGCTTACCAGTCTTGCGACTATCATTTAAGCAATTCCCTTTCTCTTCGCATATTCGGCTCGAGACCATTTAGTTAGTACATACATATATGCGCAAGAGCTAAGAAATTCGTCTTGTTTTGCTTTTTGCTCTTCTATCAGTAACTGTAATGTAGTTTACAATGTCGTGCATATAAATAGCACTTAGTATTAACGTTCAATGGAAAAGCTTGGAAATAATTATGTTGAAGTAAATAACAATTAAGAATGGAGTGAAACGTGTGATCGGTTTTCCTAGATGGGTATAAGAGGGTAATTAAAGTGTTGTAACCGCTTTGGGATCTTTCTATAATCGTTGCCAGCGGAAGATCATAGGTAGGGTGGGTATAGAGGCAGGAGCGTTACCATAACACCTAGGTAATTGAAAGCGGTATGGTCCGAGTCACTGTGTAATTCTTTCTTTGCCACTTTTATTTATTGTCGTGCTGCTTGTAAAGTCAGATGGGCTTTACGGGACTCTTGATAATATGTGCTGTAGGTGTGTTGAGTGGAGGTGTTGTTTGTCGCACGTAGCAAAGAAGATTTGCGTGAAAACGCAGGAGTTAATGCTCCAGAACAATGCAGAATTTGTTTCTTTGAGATGCTCGCTAACGAAAACCTAACGAAAACCCAGTGTAATCATCAATTTCATGAGAAATGTCTGCGCGTATTCATAGAAACGAATAAGGAATGTCCCGTATGTAAACAATTGTGCCATCCGAGAGATTTCATTACGATGACTGGTGATATTGGAGGTCAACGTCCACAACCAGCAGGTGTTGTAGCTACCAAGGGGGCTACTCCGAAAGCTCATTATACCCGTAGTCAACATAGAAAGGGAAAAGAAGTGGTAGGGCTACTAACCGCCAGCAATGCTCCAGTCTTGAATATCACAGTTACTCATTGCCCAGCTAGAACAAGTAGTGTAAATTCTTCACGAAAATGTCGGGGTGCAAGGAAGCAGACACAGGCAAGACCAGGCTTGGTAAACTCTTCTATGAGTTCCAATAGAACTCCGACCCAGAGCAATTTGGATTATGAGCAGATACTAGGTATGATGGAAAATTTAATAGATAGGAAGTTCGCTACCTTACAGGTGCAACCCAATGTATCCGGAAACGGACAATTAGCGGATGAGAGGAATCTAAGTTCAATAGGAAGTTCACAATCTCCATTAGGTAGAGTCCAGTCTTCTACACGATCCCAATCGAATACAGGAGGAGGTCTGCTACCCGAGAAATCGGCTCGAATTGTCCAAAGCTGGAATGTGAAGTTTGATGGGTCAGAAAAGGGTCCCACAGTTCAAGAATTTCTATACCGACTCCGAGCACTGACCGCAGATAGCTTGAGCAATGACTTCAGTTGTTTATGTAAGAATTTGCACATCGTATTATGCGGTAAAGTCAGAGATTGGTATTGGCGCTAACGGAAAGATGTAGGTTGTGTAGAATGGGAAGAGTTTTGTGAAGCACTCAAGAGTCAATACCATGATCACAAGGATGATGACATAATTATGGAAGAAGTGCGGGCGAGAAAACAAAAGGAAGGCGAAACTTTTGATGCCTTTTACGATGACTTAGTGACTCTTGTGTCTCAACTGACTATTCCTCTGGATGAGTATAGATTAATACAGCAAGTTAAGAGAAATTTAGTGCCAGATTTGCGACAGGCACTATTGTATGTAACTGTATCATCGTTAGCGCATCTGAGGCCATTAGTGCACATGCGAGAGAATCTTTCGAAAGAGCAGGGTTTTCGAGGAAACAACGTTCAGAAACCATACAAGCGGACGATAGAAGGCGTAGAGGAAGCTGCAGCGGAAACGGGAGATGACGCAACGGAAGACGAAGTCCATGCCATTAATTTTTCGTCAAAGAAGTTAATCTGTTGGAATTGCGATCAAGAAGGTCATGGGTGGGACTTGTGCTTGCAGCCCCGAAGCATTTTTTGCTATGGTTGTGGAGCTAAAACGTCTATAAACCACAATGTTCGGTCTGCTTGAAAAAGTCGGAAAACTTCCGAAAGGGACCACCGACAACAGTCGGGTGGCCCCAAAGTAAATGTTCCGATTACCCAGACAAGTTCTCTGGCAACGCAGCCAGAGCGACAATTGTTACAGAACAATAAGTCGGAAAATACCCAGATTTACGAAAATCTCAAAAATAATAAGACCACACCGGTTTTAAGTCCATTTCGACCGTACCACGAGCGGTATGAAAACTATCTAAGAGTACGAGATACTATTTTTATACCCGTACTCAAAAAAGAGTTAAGGGGTATATTAGATTTGTGGTAAAAGTGGATGTGTGTAACACAGAGAAGGAAAATTTTACGACCCCATAAAGTATATATATTCTTGATCAGCATCAATAGCCGAGTCGATAGAGCCATGTCTGTCTGTCCGTCCGTCCGTCCGTCCGTCTGTCCGTCTTGTTTGACGCCTGGATCTCAGAGACTATAGAAGCTAGGGCAACCAAATTTGGTTTCCAGACTCATGTGATATCACACTGCTACAAGTGTATTTCGCCCCGCCCCCTTCCGCCACCACAAAGGACGAAAATCTGTGGCAGGCACAATTTTAAAGATACGATAAAACTAAAAACGCAGTATCTTAGAGAATGCCCATATCTACCAGATTGCTGAATATGAATCAGATCGGATCATAATTATAGCCAGAATGAAGAAATTATTTTTCTGTTGGTTCCCCCGCCTCCTCCAGCCAGAGACACACTACTCATTCTCTCTCTCGCTCGCACACTCTGCCGCGTTCAGTGCGCGAGCAACCCCTAGAGGAGGAGATGTAGAATATAAATGGTACATCTATAATCTACATGCTAGATGTAAAATATACATTGTAGATGTAGATGTAGATAACAGATGTAGCAAAAAAATGTAAAATGTAAAATTTTTTTTTTAATTCTAAAATTCTAAAAAATCATGCTCCAAAATGTAAACACTGACTGAGTACGGGTATAAGTAGAATCGCGTCCCCAGAAGCGACTCACACGTTCCTTCTCGTTAATAATACAGTAGCGTCGTTACAGTGCAAGGCGAAAAGATCGACTTTACGAATGCGGAATTTTTGGAAAAATATACGTAATACGAGAAAACTGCTAGTAGCTTCCGTGGTGAATGATCAGGTAGATGGTAGATTTTATGCCTCAATTAAGTTTGAACAATTCTCCGAAATGGGGTTACTAGACACCGGAGCAAATATTAGTTGTTTAGGAGCAAGTTTAGCTAATCAGAATTGGACTGAACATAAGAAATTCAAAAACGTATCTTCCGGAGTTAAGAAAGCAGATGGTAAAAGTCATGAGGTCATAGGTTCCGTGCGAATGAATGTGGAGTATAATGGAGAAAAGCATCAAATTCTCGTTTTCATTATTCCTTCGTTAGACAAGCGAGTTATCCTTGACATAGATTTTTTGAAGGTATTTCATTTAGCACCAGGATTTATAAACAGTCTCGACGGTACCCCGGACAGAGAAATCAATGAAGAACTAGATGAGAAAAAGTATCCGTTGACGGGAGAACAGAAGAAACGGTTAGAAGTAGTGATGGATTTGTTTCCGAATTTTGCACGTCAAGGATTAGGAAGGACGCCTTGGATCAAACATGAGATAGATATTGGAATAGCAAGGGCTGTGAAACAACGTTTTTATCCAGTTTCGCCAGCCGTGGAAAAGCTTATGTTTAAAGAAATTGATAGAACGTTGGACTTAGGAGTGATAGAGACGTCAACCAGTGCTTGGAGCTCACCGATGCGATTAGTGATAAAACCGGGTAAGGTACGTTTATGCCTAGATGCCAGGAAAATAAATGAAGTAACTAAAAAGGATGCCTATCCATTGGCCAGTATTGAGGGAATTTTTGCAAGATTACCGAAATCAAACATAATCACCAAAATTGATTTCAAGGATGCCTATTGGCAGATAGCACTTTCGGAAGAGTCTAAGGCCATTACAGCTTTTACAATACCAGGACGAACCCTCTAGCAGTTTACTGTAATGCCGTTTGGACTTTGTAACGCCCCTCAGACTATGTGTCGCCTGATGTATGAATTGATTCCTCCAGAGCTGAAATATTGCGTGTTTGGTTACCTCGATGATTTGTGTGTTGTGTCAGAAGATTTTGATTCTCATTTATCCGTGTTAATCCAACTAGCTGATTGGTTTAGGAAAGCAAATTTGACGCTAAATATAGCTAAGACCAAGTTTTGTGTTACCGAAGTCCCATATCTTGGATTTGTAATAGGACATGGTGGTATCGCAACAGATCCCCAGAAAATTTCGTCTATTCGGAACTGGCCCGCTCCAAAGACAAGAAAGCAAGCCAGAGGGTTTCTAGGATTAGTAGGTTGGTACAGGAGATTCATAAAAAACTTCTCTGACGTAACTTTTCCCATTACAGAACTTTTTTCTACGAAGAAAACGTTTGAATGGACGGCAGCTGCGCAAAGCGCGTTTGATAAGCTAAAACAGTTATTGACCACAGCGCCAATTTTAATTAATCCAGATTTTAAAAGGAAATTTTTTGTCCACTGTGATGCTAGTGACTATGGCATTGGAGCGGTACTCGCGCAGTTATCAGTTATCGATGGGCTATGCGATTGCAAGGCTATAAATTCAGCGTGAGTCATAGACGAGGTCAAGACAATGTCGCGCCAGACGCATTATCGCGCATTTATGCCGATATAGCTTCCCTTGAACAACTCGGTCCCGAGGTCGATTTAAACTCGTCGTGCTTCAAGGACAAAGATTATGAGAAGCTACGTCTAAAAGTTGAAGGAAACCAAAAAAGTTATCCTGACGTAAAGGTCATGGATAAATTTGTATATATCAGGACGGAACATGACGATGGTGTGGAATCTAGTAACCAGCATATCTGGAAACTATGGCTTCCAGTGGGATTAACGCAAGATGCTATTAAAAGATTTCATGATTCCATTGTTACTGCTCACGGCGGTATGGGTAAGACGCTTGAGTTAATTCGGAGAAATTTCTATTGGCCAGGATTGGTAGCTCAAGTTCGAGAATATATTAGGCAATGCGACGTTTGTAAAACTACCAAAGCGCCCAATGTCACGCTAAAACCTCCAATGGGTAAGCAAGCCAGATCAGAACGTCCTTTTCAAAGACTATACGTAGATATACTGGGTCCCTATCCTAGAAGTAAACGTGGTCACATTGGTTTGTGGATTGTCCTAGATCACTTGTCTAAATTTCATTGGCTCTGTCCGTTGAAAAAGTTCACATCTGGGGTGATTAAAGAATATTTGGAGAACCATATATTTTGCATGTATGGCGTTCCAGAAGTTTTGGTAAGCGATGACGGATCTCAGTTTAAAGCAGGAGAATTTAATTCATGGTTGACTTCCTTAGGAGTCAAAAATACATACACCGCCTTATACTCACCGCAATCCAATGCTTCTGAACGAGTTAATCGATCGTTGATAGCGGCTATTCGTGCATACCTACGAGAAGATCACCGAGAATGGGATGAGTTTATCCACCCTATAAGTTGTGCCCTACGCAACGCACATCATAAAGCAATAGGTTGTTCACCCTATCATGCTCTGTATGGGTTTGATATGACGACACACGGTACACAGTTTGATTTACTGAGGAAATTGAATCTTCTAGGGAAATCAGAGAATGTGTTAGGTAGAGACGATCAATTAAAGCTACTACGGAAGTCAATCAAACAAAACATATCGGAAGCGTATGAAAAGAATGCGCAGAAGTATAACTTGAGAACAAGAATCGTAAATTTTCGGGTAGGGCAGGAAGTATTTCAAAGAAATTTCAGCCAAAGCAATTTTCCACGCAATATTAATGCAAAACTAAATCGGCAATGGCTAAAATCTAGAGTGAGAGAAAAAGTTGGCAGCAGTCACTATATTTTAGAAGACCTACAGGGAAACCTACAAGGAACTTACCATGCGAAAGACATCCGGCAGTAACTGTCCTTTTTCAGACTAATCCCATAGATCAGTGTAGTGGTGTAGTGAACAGTTTTGCAGGGATGTAGAATGTAAAATGTAGTTATGAATTTACATAGGAATGTTGGGAGTTTTGGGAAATGTCGTTAAGAGTAGAGCTTGCAAGTACGCAAAGCAACGTAAGACTAGAAGAGAAAGAGGATGTCAAATTTACGTCTCTCTCTCTCCCGCTTTGATATCGCTGCAGAAGGCTGACCCTCATTCTTTTCTTTTCAAACCACTCAAAGGTGCAAACGTACAATCGTGCAGCGTCCAGGAACAGTTTCCGCAACGTTTTGTTCAAACAACGTATAATCCGAATTGTTTGGCTATTAAGAGTTTTTAATAGCCGTTGAAACTCGTTTGATTTTAAGAAAAAGGTCTAGCGTTTCAATGGGAAATGCACAATTTATTTTGTATTGCTAATTAAATTAGGCGTTAGTATGACCGATATAATATAGCGATGCGATTGATACGAAGATTATCTCTCAACTGGCTACAAGGGCAAATGGGCCGACTTGCCAGCGCCCTATGCAGCAAGTGTTAAAGAGAGCGAAAACGAGCGATGAAAGGAGAGCAGATCGGGGCAGATGCTTAGCCGACCACGAACGTCATATGGAACGCGAGAGCTTAGATGCTGCAACTTCAACAACAAAGCGAAGAAGGCGGGATAAAATGAAAGAGCGGCCGCTGCCGTGCATAACATAGGCTGATTAACAATGATTGGTACAGTGCAAATAATGAACATAATTAAATCATATTTAGGCTGCTTGACCCGACATACTCCCCCCGTTGGAAGCCTGACTTTCAACAGCATCTTTAAGGGGAAGCAGACACAGCTTGTTAACGGCTCGCTTGGTGATTCCAGTTGCAGTCCTCAGCACAGCGACACGGGCGACGCCATCTCTTCCAGGTAGTAGTTCGACCACCCTCGCTAGTGGCCACTTCATGGGAGGTAGATTTTCATCATTGACGAGGACCAGGTCTTTGACTGCTAAACTCGGCTTCTGAGTTCGCCACTTTGAGCGCTGCTGCAGTGACGTGATGCACTCCTCCTTCCACCGGGACCAAAAGAGCTGTTGAAGGTAAGAAACGCGCTGCCAGGCGTCAAGGCGATCGAAGTTTAGCTTCGTGATGTCAGGCTCAGTGAATGAAGCAGAAGGGCCGCCATTCAAGAAATGTGCTGGAGTTAAGACGTCAAGATCGGCAGGACTCTCTGAAATGGGAACTAAAGGTCTTGAATTAATGACTGCCGTGATGTGGCATAACAGCGTCCGCAGCTCGTCAAATCCAAGAACCGAATTGGCTATCGCTCGATAGAAGTGGTACTTGGCCGTCTTCACTGCGGCTTCCCATAGGCCACCAAAGTGAGGCGAGCGCGGCGGGATGAAGTGCCAATCAATGGACTCAACCAAACAGAAATCCAGAACCGCCTTCTGATGATCGTCGCTAAGAAACAGGCGTCTTAGCTCCACGAGCTCGTTCCTTGCACCTACAAAATTGGTTGCGTTGTCTGACCAAATTTGCCGTGGCTTTCGTCTGGTGCATATAAAGCGCTTTAGGCCGTGGAGAAAAGAAACTGTCGATAGATCCTTGATCAGCTCCAGATGAACGGCCTTGGTCGCGAAACAAATGAGGACGCAGACGTAGCACTTGATTGGAGCCTTGTTGCGTGCCTCCGGCTTGTAGCAAAACGGGCCACAAAAGTCTACGCCTGTGATCTCAAAGGCGTGAGAACCGTCTAGGCGCTCTTTTGGAAGATCCGCCATGATGTGCTCCAATATTCTAGGTTTCGTTCGAAAACATCTCACGCACTTGTTTACGGCCTTGTTAACTGTCTTTCTCCCCCAATAGGCCAATATTGGGATCGAATTAATCCCAGTAGAGCTCGAGGACCGGCGTGTAGATTCCGCTCATGAAAGTGAGAGATTATTGCAAGAGTAAGCGGATGGCTGCTGGGCAAGATGATGGGATGACGGCCATCAAAATCCAACGAAGAATTCTTCAGCCGACCATCAACTCTGAGGAGTCCAAAATGATCCATGAAAGGGCACAATGATGAAAGTGAGCTGGATGAGGCGACCACTCCCCTAGAGCGCAGTGACTTCATGTCTTCCCAGAGCTGCGCACGCTGGAGCAGCCGCACCAATAACTGGGTTCCACGCTCAATGTCAGAGACGGTGAGTCCAGGGCGCCGAATCCGGTTGCAAAATTTGTGAATGTAGCCAAAAACGCGTTGCAAAGAAGCGAATGAGTTCGCATACTTGGATTTGGCTACAATGTCCAAGTAGGGTGATTTGGCCAAGAAAACCCTACGACGCAGCTCCAGGGTTGGCTTATCAGGCAACACCGTAGCTGGCCAGTCATCTGAAGAGCCGCAAAGGAAGGGAGGTCCATGAGCCCAAAGGGGTGACTCACTCAACTCACTCAAATGTCGGCAGGGTTCAAAGCTGTGGGAACATAATGCCATTCTATTTTTTCAGTCAGTTCCTGTATCGTTGCCACTCTATCTGCGACAAATATATTGAATCGGGATGGCTCGTCCCGAATCCAAGAGAGCGCAATAGCCGAATCACACCAACAGTAGCACCTTCCTTTGAATACACTCATTCCTGCTACCTCAGATATGAGAATAGCTAGCAATTCCGCTCCACAAAGCTCCAGCTTTGGTATGGTTAGTGTTTTCAATGGAGCAACACGAGTTTTTGCACAAAGTAAGTGACTGCTGGATCGCTGACCCTTCGACACAACATAAATGCAGGCACCATGAGCCTCTATGCTGGCGTCGCAAAATCCATGAATTTCTAGCTCAGAGTTCGGAATGAGCACAAGCCGAGGAAATTCATAACGCCGAATCTGGCCAAAACTACTGCATATTTCCTGCCACGAGGTGTTGAATGCGGATGGCAAGCTTTCATCCCAGGAGAACTTCCCTTTAGACAACTGCTGGAGAAAGATTTTTGATTTTGTAATGATAGGCCCAGCTAGTCCGAGGGGATCGTAGAACCGAGCTATTGTTGACAAAACGGAACGCCTGCAGGGACGCGAAGATGATAGGGCCGAAAACGAGAATAAAAGCTGATCAGAAACCGGATCCCAGGCAAGTCCTAAAGTTTTGGTGAAATTGCTGCCATCGTCGAACTTTAAAAAGGTTTCCTTGTCCTGTTCCGGAACTCCATCGAGCACAGCAGGCACGTTCGAACACCATTTCCTCAACCGGAACTGATCTCTCGACAAAATTCCAGTGGTTTGCTCACGAATGTGGATAGCCTCATCCTGAGAGCTGGCTCCAGATATAAAGTCATCGACGTAAAAGTCCCGGCAAACGCTACCTGCTCATCCATTGCCAGCTGATGTATCGCCCGCACTGATAAATATGAGGCAGGCTTCGTCCCATAAGTAACGGTGTCCAGCTTAAACACACGCAAATCCTCTTGCATGGAATTCCTCCACAGAATACACTGCAAGTTACTATCCTCGGGTGAGACCCTTACACACCGGTACATCTTGCAAATATCTCCCGTTATTGCAACTGCATATGACCGAAATCGAGTGAGAATATGGAAAAGCTTGGGTTGGATTACAGGACCGGCCATTAAGACGTCGTTCAGGGAATAACCGGATGAAGTGGCTGCGGATCCATCGAAAACGACCCTCAGCTTGGTTGTCGAGCTATCTTCCTTTGTGACGCAATGATGAGGCAAAAAGTAGCGACAGCAGCTGATTGACTCGGCAGGAACCAAAGACATATGACCTAGATCAAGGTACTCTTTTATGAAAGCAGCATACTGAGATTTCACATCAGGGCGACGATCTAACCTCCGCTCAAGAGATAAGAATCTACGTTGAGCTTGTTGATAAGATTCCCCCAAGAGATCCAAGTTATATTTAGCTGGCAGCCGAACACAATAATCGCCAGTTTGTAATCGATGGAAATGTTAAAAAAAGTGAGCCTCACAATCTAGCTCTTCTTTCGTAGACTTTACAATGGGTTCCATGCAACTCTCTACCTCCCAAAACCGTCGAAGCAGTACCTCAAGTCGCTCTTCTAGGTTACTATTGTCAGCAGCTGCGGCCGGAGCACGCGACACAATCAAAGAAGATCCCTTTACCGGAGAAAAACCTCCAGACACGACCCATCCCAACCGAGTTTTCTGAATTTATGGCAATCCTGGCAGTAATTTGACCTGACCAACACAAAGAAGCTCGTAGAACAGACTGGCGCCAATTAAAAGATCGACACGCTGAGGTCTATGAAACTCTGGATCAGCAAGAGGTAGGTTTGCTGGAATGTTCCAGTCGTGAGTGTCTATTCCGTAACTTGGTTGACGATCGGTTATGTTAGAGGCTACAACAGCAGTGATGAGAGTTGGGTAGTCCGTCGAGCGAGAGTGCAGGCTAATGTTGACCGAAAATCCATCCGTGACGAAGTTTGAATCACCTATTCCAGATACTGCAGTCGATGATTTTATTTTTCGAAGCTGAAGCTGATTTTCAAAACGAGAGGTTATTATGTGGAGCTGAGAGCCGGAATCAAGCAAAGCTCGGCAGGGAACGAGGACTCCTGAACGATTTTTAACCAAGACTGTTGCCGTGGCTAACAGAACAACATCATTACTGAAACCTTGGGCAATAAGAGCAGCAGAGGTAGACGACGAAGTAGAAGGTGCAGTGGCATTATGAGACAACGTGGATGCTGAAGTAGATGTTTGAGTGCTGAGATTAGACGGCACAGACGGAGATATAGTTTCAAGTGCCACTGATTGAGTTTGGACTGCAGTAGCTTCAGGATAACCGAAGTGCAAAAGAGTGTGGTGCCTGCGCCCGCAGATATGACAGCTGCATGTAGTCACCCGATGACCTGCTTTGAGACAGTTTAAGCATAGAGAGAGTCTCCTGACTTCCTTAAGGCGATTCGCATGGGACAGGGCCTTGAACTTCGAGCAATAATGGATTTCGTGAGCAGCTTCACTGCAATGAGCGCATCCCGATGAGCTGTGTCTTGTGGCAACAAGTGCGGATCTAGAAGGGTTAGTTTTTGTACTTCTGCCCAACTGACTGCTCGGCGCATAAGTTGCCATAGCGAAATCCACGGTTTCCGATGTCCTGCATCGCTGTTCCAAGAATGAGGCCATAGATGAGATTGACAAAGGCTGTATCTTCTAAAGTTTCCTCCCACTTTGCTTGACTTGCTGTATCCAGTTTCCGTAGAAGCACCTGCACGATTATGCATCCAGCGATCTGCTCAGGAGTACCCAAAGTCTGCAACGCCCGCATATGAGAGTTGAACTTGTCCGAAATCTCCCGAAGCATAGCCACTAACCCATTCTCCACAGCCTGGAGCCCCAGGATCTCAGTAATGTGTGCCTGAAAGACCAACCGTCGATTATTAAATAATTAAATAATTGTAATGCCATGTTATAGTTGCCATCCCAGAGTTCTAATGATCGAATTGTCTCCAACGCCGAATCACGCAAGCAAGATCGCAGATGCTGGAACTTTTCAATATTGGATAGGTCCGGATGATTGTCAATAATGGTAACAAACATAGAATAAAAACTGACCAGTTTGCATACCCTCCGCCAAACGTTGGCAATTTCAAAGGCGGCAGGGACTGTCCACGGCGAGGTGGAGGCTGCGAACAGGCAGATCCAGCAGTTGCATTTGTTCCAGCCAACGTGGAATGAGAAGGCATCTGATCGCTAGTCCTGGCAATTTCACGACAAATTGACGGCTTCAACTCTCGGAAAAGTGTTTGAAACTTGTCGCGCAATCCACTGCTACATTCTCGACAATCCAATTCTTCGAGCTCTTTCTGCACGGTTTTGAACGTGCCCTGCAGCTCCTCGATCTCGTCCAACCTGACCACGAGCATATAGTAGTCGCAAGCCGACAATTCATTCTCCCAAGTGGCACTCAATTTTTTCAGGCCTTCGCACAATTCCGATGCCATCCGCTTCAGAAAAATCACCCTGTTTTCCGCAGCGGTAGTTACACTGCCGTTTGAACCATCCAACTCCATAGCAGCGACGGCGTTAGTAAAACGTTTCTAGCGGGAAGATGAAAAACAAAGAGTAAGAGCGGCTGGTGTATATATATGTGGTCGATGACACTTGAAGCCGCGGGCAAACGACAATAACGAACAACCGGCAATATATGGCAATGTTTGAATGCTTAATTGTAGTTTGTGATTGCACGAATATATTAACTAATGCACAATCACGTCGGGGTCACCAAATGTTTAGCTATTAAGAGTTTTTAATAGCCGTTGAAAGTCGTTTGAGTTTAAGAAAAAGGTCTAGCGTTTCAATGGGAAATGTACAATTTATTTTGTATTGGTAATGTAAGGTAGGCGTCAGTATGACCGATATAATAAGGCGATGCGATCGATACGAAGATTATCTCTCAACTGACTACAAGGGCAAAATGGGCCGACTTGCCAGCGCCCTATGCAGCAAGTGTTGAAAGAGAGCGAAAGCGAGCGATGAAAGGAGAGCAGATCGGGGCAGATGCTAAGCCGAGCACGAACGTCATATGGAACGCGAGAGACCAGCTAAGATGCTGCAACTGCAACAAAAAAGCGAAGAAGGCGAGATAAAATAAAAGAGCGGCCGCTGCCGTGCATAAACATAGGCTGATTAACAATGATTTGTACAGTGCTAATAATGAACATAATTAAATAATATTTAGGCTGCTTGACCCGACAGCCAGCAAAAGGAAAATTGAATAGAAACGCAACAATAATTCACTAACGTAATCCGGGCGCGAAAACAATCGCGAAAATAAACGCAGTGCCGACCCTACAAAGTTCCGTTTAACCGTGAATCAGTGCCAAAACCAACAGAAAACCACCATGGAACATCACAACGAGGAAAAACCAGAGGAGGCATACCCTGCGGGACACTTTTCCAATCCAGGGGTCAGCACCGGCTGGATCCACAAACTCCATCCGGACGAGCTATAAGTCCTCGCCGAAGAATTCGGATTCGGCAGCGAAGGAACGGTCGATGAACGCCGAAAGAAATTTTCCGCACTCGTCGCCGGGCCACTCGCGCAAGAAGCCTGGCTTCGCCTAGGAGAGTTCGAGAGGCATTATGCTAAACCAGATTCACGCTCTCGCTCCAACTCACCACTGCCCACTACACTCGCCAAATGGTTCGCAAGACCGGATTAGTCCCGCACCCATAGAATACCGCACTCCAAGGCCTCTAGCTACAGAGACTCACCCGTGCCGAGAATCGTGCCAGCGATCGACCGATCGAACAATTTGAAGAACAGATCCGAGCTCCCAAGCAAGGGTTGGGGTACTGTTCAAAGATTTCCTCATCCAGATACGTCTACTCATGCACCACGCCGGGTACGACGCAGCCAAGGAGCTGAACAGGATCTACGACAACTCCCTGCCAGCATACCTGATGTACGTGCGCCGACACGAACTACAAAGCTTGGCCCAGCTCACGCTGCTGGCTACGAAGTTCCAGATACGCAAGGCTGGCTACAGAGCAGAGGAGCGGCGACTCCAATCGGACACCATTTCAGAAGCCCCATTGGGACTCGGCAGGCTTACCAAGGAGACAGCCATCAAAACCAACAAGTATGGCAAGTCCCGATGTACATCCCGTCCCGATGTACATGCACATCGCATGATTACGATCCCCATCGACAACCCACGCGCAGATTGTCGTCGGTGTGTCGAATCAGGGCATGCAGCATACGACTACCTCGATCCTGTTCTGCTGGGAATGTGGCAAGCGCGCACACGAACCATCGATTGCTGTCGCCAGACCACGACGGGAAACGACTCGCGTCTTCAACTGACACGGGATCAGCCGAGAAAGACGTCTCCCCCGTCCCACAAATAAAACACCCACTACACATGAACGAGAACCGGATAGTGGCAATGGTAAACATAGGAGGACAGGCAACGGAAGCCACCGTCGACACAGAGGCATCCCGAAGCTTTATCAGTGCAAGCCTCGCCCGAGAACTAGACAACAACACCAAACTGCAAGATGCATGCGTCCGCATACGCCTGGCCGACGGCTTGGTCAGAGAGATCACTCAGATTCTACTGGCGCACATCAGGCTGGATCAAAGAGAAGTTCAAATACCCTTCCTTGTCCCACCGAACATGTTGGATCAAGTTATCGTCGGCATGGACTTCCTATGTGCTATTAAAGCAACGATCCAGTGCGGTACCACACTTCTACAATTACGAGATCAGTGGCCCACACCACATATCCACACCGTTCCAACCAACAACGTACAAGGCGATGAATCTCGACACCAGAAACCGAAGCCAACGGCAGCCGTCATACCTATCCCAACAATTTTGGCACCCAGCAGCACCAACATGACACCGATACCAGCAACAGCGAACACGCGACCACGACCTACCCCAACGAATACACTGACCCAGAGCGCCACGAAGAACACGACACCCAGCCTAGCCCAAGCAAAGGCAAAACGTCGGGCAACAGCGAAGATCTGGAATCCGAAGCCAACACCAAGAAACAACAAACAAGCAACCGGGAAAACGAGTCCCACGTTCACTACGGAGCAACCGCGTCCTAGGCCAACCACAGGGGACACATACGAAAATCTCACCCACGAGACTTGCACTCACGCACTGGAACCCGGCGCTCGACACAGGAAGTCCAGGTCCGAGTCCAGCAACAGAGCATGTAAGTACCATCTCCTCCAAGGAGAAAGTGAACATAGAAACACCCTCCGAGACGACAATCAGCCCCGAACCAAGACAACAACATCGACACCGACAACGGCAGCAATAGATCAACAGCCCAGCAACAAGGGAAACAGCCACGCTAACCCCACACTGGTCGGGGCCCATAATCGAACTGATATCCACAGAGCCCCTCAACGCGTGCCCAGAAACCAGGACGATGACCCCACGATACACCGACCGCAGCCCTGTCGTACCCACGGCCGACGCCACCCAGATCTTCGCCAACCCATTGGAGTACCTTCCGCGTACCGACATGATTCTTAGCGCCATGCACCGAGCTATGCCTAGGGCCATGTCCGAGATCTTCGTCGCCCAAACAAGTCGTTGTTGCGATACCAGAGGCGTCATCGCGACTCACCTGTTCACGTACCAGTCTGGCTGTAGTATAACACGAGTACTACATCCAGCATACCAAAATATCGTACCCATGTGCGATACCACACCCATTGTCGCCCACATCAGCGAACTTCCCCCGCAGAATCAAACCACCCTGCACGTTTGACACCACCATCCTACCCGAAGCCCCGAACCAACACTTTGACCACGATATCGAAGACGAGCCAGAACCAGCCCCGGATCCCTGGCCACCCTACATAGTGCCACAAATTCAAGCATTTCTGGACGAAGAGCTACCGAAGGTTGCTACCCTCCATGGCACCTCAGACATCACCGAACATACCATCGTCATGAGGGATAATCGACCCATCAAGCAACGATACTATCCTAAAAACCCGGCCATGATGCGAATCATCGACGAACAAGTAGACCAATTGATAACGGAAGGTCTCATCGAGCCCTCCCGAAGCCCTCACAGCGCGCCAATCGTACTCGTGCGTAAAAAGAATGGGAAATGGCGCATGTGCGTGGATTTTCGACAGCTCAACGAACATTCCATCCCAGACGCGTACCCATTGCCCAGAATCAACTACATCTTGGAACGTCTACAAAACGCACGATTTATCACCACTCTCGATCTAAAGAATGGATACTGGCAGATACCAATGGCAAACGGAAGTCGAGAAGCAACAGCTTTCACAGTACCAGGCCGAGGCCTCTATCAATGGAAAGTGATGCCTTTTGGACTACATTCAGCGCCGGCAACGTTTCAGCGGGCCCTCGACACAGTAATTGGTCGCCGATATGGAACCCTACGCATTCGCTTACCTAGATGATATTATCGTCATTGGGCGAGATTTTAATGAACACCTACACAATCTAGAAGTGGTTTTTTCTCGACTACGAAAAGCAAATCTACGCATAAACTCGGAAAAATGCAGTTTCTTTCAAAGCCGGATCAAATATCTGGGCCACATGATCAGCGAAGAAGGCATCCATACCGACCCCGACAAAATTGCCGCCGTCAAAGAACTCAGGCCTCCTACAAACCTGAAAGAACTTCGTCAATGCATCGGGATGGCATCCTGGTACCGGAGATTTGTACCAAACTTCGCGACAGTCGTCCAACCGATGTCCTGCCTACTCAAGAAGGGAAAACCATGGATATGGACCGAAGCACAACAGGCTGCTTTTGACCTACTGAAGAAACTTCTCACGACCGCCCCCGTCCTTGCGTGCCCCGATTTCAACGTCAAGTTCTCACTGCAAACAGATGCGAGCAATCTAGGAGTTGGCGCAGTTCTCACCCAAGAAATCGAAGGCAAAGAACGAGTCATAGCATATGTCAGCCGACGACTGAACCAGGCGGAAGAAAACTACTCCGCTACTGACAAGGAGTGCCTGGCGGTCATTTGGGCCATTCGAAAACTACGCTGTTACCTGGAAGGATACCGATTCGATGTAATCACCGATCATCTCGCGCTTAAATGGCTAAATACGCTTGACAGCCCATACGGTAGAGTGGCGAGATGGGCCCTCGAACTTCAGCAATACCAATATGACGTGCATTATCGAGCGGGCAAACAGAACGTAGTTGCAGATGCACTATCCAGGCAACCATTAGGAACACTCGCACGAATCGAAGAAGAGAAGACAGCCTGCCCCTGGCTCCAGCGCAGGATACAACAAGTCCAGGACGAGAAATACCCAGACTACACTTAACTCAACGGGGAACTATATCGATATCTGGGCCATGGCGACGACGACTACACCACCGCTACCCTGGAACTGGCTTTTCGAGAACGAATACTGAGCCATTTCGGCATACCCAAACGCTTTGTGTGTGACAACGGCACACAATTCACGAGCCGATCGTTTCGGTCATTTCTACAGACAGCAGGAGTAGAACTGCAACATACCGCACCGTACTGCCCCCAGGAAAATCCAACGGAAAGGGCGAATCGGACGGTCAAGACCATTATTGCTCAATTCGTAGGGGATCGACAAAGCACCTGGGACGAACTACTACCGGAAATATCACTCGCAGTAAACTCTAGCGTCTCGGAGACAACGGGATTCAGCCCAGCTTTCCTACTGCATGGAAGAGAGCCCCGTTTGCCTGGAGCCCTCTATGACGAAGTCACGACAGGCACCGGAAGCCCCCAGAGACCGCTCTCGGCAAGGCAACCAAACTCAGCGAAGTATTCACCCTTGTCAGAAATAACATCCAGAGGGCAAGCGAAGAACAAGGAAGGCATTACAATCTCCGCCGCCGGCAATGGCGACCTACAATTGGATCCCTAGTACTCCTACGACAACACCACCTCTCCAACGCGGCCGACGGATTTGCCGCTAAGCTGGCACCCAAATACGATGGACCCCTACCGAGTCAAAGGTTTTGCATCACCGAACATTGTAAAACTACAGCATAAGCTAACAACAACGACTTGAAGGAATTCCACGAAGACAGGGATGCAACCGACGGTGCAAATACTACCACAAGCCCCCGCAATCCCCCTAGCCACGACTTTGGTTCCATACGTTGGTAGCTGACCAGCCAAAGTCAACGAATTTAAAGGCGCAGCGCAAGTCAAGTTTCCCACGGTACCGGTACACATCGATCACCTTACCTGGGACATTGGACACTTGTTGGACACTCACATGCGCGAGCCCGTGATCAGTCTCCGATATTCCTTACCTGGAATATCGAGCACTGACTACACTAGCTAATGATTAGGTAACCTTCTGTTACCGATCAGCCCGTCTGCACGCGCAGACTATAACACACTTACGTAATAACCCCTCCCACTTTTTTGGAGTAGAAATAAGATATCTATAAGACAGTCCCGGGAAAATCGAAGGCTGGCGGAACAACTTGGCGTGGAGAAAAGGCAGTCAATCGCGGCAGTCAATCAGCAGTCAATCGCGGGAGTCAATACACGTCGCGCCAGTCAATCGGCAGTCGATCGAGAATCAAAGAGAGTCCACCAGCCTTCGTAAGGCAGTACACCAGCCATCGTAAGGCAGGCAATCGGCAGTCAATCGCGGGAGTCAATACACGTCGCGCCAGTCAATCGGCAGTCGATCGAAAGTCAAAGAGAGTCCACCAGCCATCGTAAGGCAATCAATAAGTAACATACACGCCGCGTTCAAGCAATAAAAACTAAAGAATTAGCATATAATAAAATAATAAATAATAAACAAAACGATTAATACTTTAAAGAGCCAAAAGTGTTGTGATTTAGCTAACCGTTCTCTTTCAGTTCCTGGCAAAGTTCCTGGTTTTTCCCAATAAAGGTCCTCGTGAACTATAAATACTTTGTAGTTCAGAACCCTGGACGGACTGAAGCATACCTCAGCCTGAGATAGGACATAACAAAACATAAATGGTTCAATTAGTTTATTTAAGTATATTATAGTTGGTATGAAGTCGGCGAGACAGCATCAGACCTGTCTGCACACAGATGTTTTATTTCAAGCATATTATTTAGAAAATATCAACTAGTACTAGTATCAACAACTTAGTAACCATTAAACCAATTTAAAGTATTGCATTTACATCAATTAAAAACTCCATTTTACATCTTCCAAACGTTTCACATTGGCATTAGCTGCACGTACTGGTTCGTCTAAAAATAATCAAGATTTAAAAAAATTGTAATTAAATGTTAAGAAATTCTTTGAAGCAACTGAGTGGTAAAATATTAAATGTAAATACCCCTAATGTTCGTTTTCCACAACACTTCAAGATAATGTAGTGAGACTAGACATAAAAACCTTAGCAGTCGTCATAGTATCAACAGAGAACGGTATACGATCAACTAAATATGGCAGGAATGGAAGTCGATCAACCATATGGCGGGTATTCGGAAATTTAAGAGACGACCACCAAGTATTGTACAATATTCGTAGCTTCGTACGTAGCTCTTTATCATCCTTTTGCTTTTGGTTGCCTTTGCATATGCTCTTACTGGTGGTTTGCTTTTTCTCGGCATTCGTCAGCCGACGAAAGCTGAGAGGGAGGCTCATCAGCAAGGCAAAAGTCACTTCAAGATCGATCATTATCGTATTCAAACGCTTTTTTGTCCGGCACAGTGACTTGTCTGCCACATAATTCCACGAAAATAAATAACATCATATCAACTACAAAACCTTGTGTAATTATTAACGAATCTTTCGCAGACTCAAATCAATTTAAACAAAAACGAGACTAAACGCTGTTGTCGAGCCTCTCCATTTGCACCCGTACTCAGTAAGTATACGAGCATATGTGGGCTTATGATTTATGTGGAATATTAGATTTTATCTGTTTACATGTTTTTGCTACATCTGTCATCTACATCTACATCCTCATGTAGACGATACATCTAGACTGCACGAGGCAGGCTGTTTGAGCGAGATAGAGAATAAGTAGCGCTGCAGCGCTGGAGAGGGGTAGGAAAATTGATTTCTTCATTTCAGATTCGGCAATCTGGGAGATACTGTTATTCTTTACGGTACTGCTATTCTTATTTCTCGTATCTTCACAATAGTGGGTGCCACAGATTTTCGTCCTTTTGTGGTGGCTGAAGGGGGCGGGGCGAAGTTTTGAGTTTTTAGTACAGCAGTGTACTATCCATGACTCTGGAAACAAAATTTGGTTGCTCTAGCTCTTATCGTCTCTGAGAACTAGGCGCTCATCAAGACGGACACACAGACATGGCTAAATCGACTCGGCTACTGATGCTGATCAAGCATATATATACTTTATGGGGTCAGAAACGTTTCCTTCACTGCGTTATACACATTCACATCAACTACAAATCTAATACGCCCCTTAACTCTTTGAGTACGGGTATAAAAAAGTGCAGCGCAATGACCTATTCCGCACTTCAATTGATGATTCGGGGGAATAAGAAAAATTATATTTTTAAATGACAACAAATATCGAAAAATCGGGTAAAAATCGGTCTTTGCTTAAATTATCAAAAATTCCGAAATACGCTAATGCTTAAAATGGAATATTCTCCAGCTGCTCTCGTACTTACCTTTAATATAAATACATCTTTGAAATTCGAAGCTCAATACTTTGACTTGATCTGAGATACAGGAATTCCGACATTGCTTAAAAAACGAATGCGTCATCAATTTCTGTGCACTCCAGCGACACGTTGGATTTTTATTTAGGCAAATTTCAATGTACTGGTGAAAGTCATCTGAAAATGTTTGCTGGTTGTGCATTGCACCTGGGACTGGATCTCGGGAATAATGAACTGAAGTTGATCCTGAAACAAGAAATAATATTGATTACACCATAGAAGCGATCGGCAAGGCCCTATGTTATGTGCATAGGAAAGAGCTCCGCTGCCGCTTACGTACACTGTTATAACAGTGGCACACTTCCTCATCCACTAAGAACGTGTTTCCAATAAATGAAGCTCTCACTTCCATTAAGGTAAGGGCGAAAGAAGCGGACTAGCGGCCGAATAAAAAAGGAGCTATAGCTTGTTGTCTTTGAGATCTAGGCGCTCATCAAGACAGACGGACTGACAGGCTATTCATGCTAATCAAGAATATATATATACATATATGGGTCGGAAGCGATTATATACAAATTTGTTCAGAAAATCAATCTTACTCTTATGCTGGACAAAGCTGGCCCAATTAAAAGAATCACGCGACTCACCAAAACGTTAATACAACTAGTTACGAAGACTCTTATATCTCACTAGACTCACTGCACTTTTTTGGATTGAATAATAATGAGTATGACCGAGTATTAATAATGTATGTATGTAGAAAATTGCTGTAGGAACTGCCAGCATTAGTGTGCGAGAGAACAGACTTGATCCTTATTAGAGTCTTAGATAGGGCGCCAAGGACGGACAGGCTCCTCGTGACAAACGGCCTATGGTGGACAACGAGCTCAATGACCGCTTTCTGCGAGTGAAAGCCATCGCCTGCCAAGAGGCTCGCTCAGCGGCACTTGGTAAAACGAGTAGAGCTGATCGCAAGGACAGGGGACGTGACGGACTACAGTTACTATTTTGTTGTTTTTTGGCAATGGCCAATTTTTCAGTTCTGGTACGAGTATGAGTTTGTGAATCAGTGGCGTAGGTACGTACGTACAAGACGGTGTGGCGCACTGGTGCCCTTGAGCTTAAGAGGCCAACAAGCTCAGGGGCCCAAACTCTGACCAGAAAATCACCAAAAAATCTCTCACTCCACACTTCTCTTTGAAATGCAAGGATGAATTCGACTTGCAGAATTAGGTGTCGCACTGTGGCTCGTGTTCTCAAAACACGTTCTAAAATTAATAGCTTTTGAGGTATTAGTCTGAACTTTAATACATATATTTTCAGTACTTAAAATAAATTTGTAAAAGGAAAATTAAACTGGCGTGTCAGTGGAAGGGGAGTAATTAACGGTCAAACTCGAACTTTCATTTTTTTTACCCTTAAAACCATCATAAAATAATATAAATAAAAGTTAGTTAAATTATGAAAAATTATGAGTCGCACAATACAATGTATATTCTACATCTCCTTGGCTAGAGGGCGCTCGCGTACATAAGATGCAGAGTGCGATTGATTATGATCAAGAATATATATACTTTATGCGGTAAACTTTTCAATAGCAGTCCCAAGTATTTGAAATGCTCTGGTGCATAAAGATGCTGGGACAACTTTCCTCTCAAATTATACATTCCACATCGCCCAAGCCTGGTTAGGGGGCAGGGCCTGCATCACTTGGGATCTGGTTAGGTAAATACTCGCCCCTCAAACGCTCTTCGGCAGCTGGCAAATAAACAAATGCTGCCTCCAAAGTTCCATTTTGTAAATTACGGCCAAGCTTTGTAACGAACCATGGTTCCTCATGGTTCGTCACAACACAGGAACACCTGTCGTTAATATCTTTAAATGTCTTTAATGTCTTTAAAATATCTCTACATTCCTTTCCCACGATACCGGTGCACACCGATCACCTTACCTGGGACATTGGACACGTGTTGGGAGGCGATCGCTTGGGTAACCCTCGATTACCGGGCAAAACCCCCACATGCGCGAGCCAGTCAGCAGTCAGTGTTCCAATTACATAGTAAACAGTAACTTGTGAAAGACGTGCTAGTGCCGAGCTCCGCCAATGCATACATTTTTCCAAGAAGTCTGCAAATAATAAAAGATCAGCTGTTGGAAAATCCAAGCATAAGGTGCTTACCAACACCCGACAACTGACACCGACTCTCCAACTGGCCGGGCCGTGGATAAAAACAACTTTATATTTTTGTCGAAATCCATCATCTTAAAATCACTCAAATTTGGCTCACGTGAGGAAAGGAGACGAGGAAAAAGCGCGAAATAAAAATTTTTCACTCAGCGTGTGAAGGAGAAAACAATTGCACTTTGCATTAGAGGTAACATTAGACAGCTGTCCAGCGATTGATACAGATATCGGAAAAGCTTGTCACAAATTCCACCAGAGGGCGCTCGCTCACCACATCAGATCCGTTGATCGGCAAAGCAGTATCGGTGTTACAACTTTCAAGCAGTTTTTCAGTTAGAAGTTTGAAATGCCACCAGTTACTAAGCGAGTGCGTGAAAACACCGACACTGACCTCAAATCAGCACAAAAGCTGATTCTCTGTCGCCAAGCCTTCTGCAACTATTGGACAAACGCCTAAAGGAGCAGACGGATCTCATTGCAACAAAAATGGAAGAGTGCGAAAATCGGTTATGTGATTTATTAGCCGAAAAAATAGGCACTCTAACTGGACAAATAAAGCAGCTTAGCGACCGGGTGGAGTTCCTTGAAAAGGAGTTGGGCGAGGCTCGAGGAATAACG
The DNA here is from genome assembly GCA_018150885.1 of Drosophila tristis. Classification (NCBI taxonomy): domain Eukaryota; kingdom Metazoa; phylum Arthropoda; class Insecta; order Diptera; family Drosophilidae; genus Drosophila; species Drosophila tristis. The sequence continues at coordinate 299,608 of JAECWT010000181.1, forward strand.
CAAAGAGTCGCCGATCTAGAAGCTAAGCTAAGTCACAAGCTATCTGTGCAAGAAAATGCAAACATCGCCTGCGATTTGCGCATTCACGGTGTCCCCTTTGTTGAAGGCGAAAAATTGAAGCATATTTTCAACACCCTATGCTTCAATTTAAATTTAACCCCAGCGCCTACCATTAAGGACATCTACCGCATGGGAAAAGGACGGAACCAACCACAGTCAATAGTTGATCCGGTAATAATCGTCAAGCTCGATCACTTACGTGATAAGGCTGCGCTGCTCAGAGCAATTGGCACGCTAAGGCGCGAAACGCAACAAACACTGACCCTCCAGCAACTTGGACTGGACTCCCCGGCCCCCGTTTATGTCAACGAGCAATTAACGAAGGAAAACTATTTGGTTTTCAGGGAAGCTATGAAGCTGAAAAAGGCTAGGAAACTAACGGCTGTGTTCACGCGAAGAGGAGTAGTACATGTCAGGGCAAGCCAAAACGGAGAAATCATTGTTCTAGAAAACATGAACCACCTTTCCATGATACCAACTTGTTCCTTTCGCCATCAAGAAGGAGAGCAGCAGTGACGCAGAAATGATAGCAAGTAAAATTAATAATACTTTACCAGTAGTTTTAATTAAAATATGTGTTTTTAGATGTGTTTTTAGATTTTTTCCTGTTCTTGCGCTGTTGAATATTACTTCATTTGAACATTTAAAATGGGTGATTCCACAGAAAGCATAAATCCTAATACCCATGGTTTGCTAAGAATTCTGGTGAAGCAAAGATCTGGCCTAAAAATTTGCCATATTAATGCACAAAGCCTGCCAAAGAAAATAGAAGAGTTCAGATATATGTTTACCGATTCTAAAATAGATGTTATTTGTGTGTCTGAAACTTGGTTCGTCTCTGAATGTAGTGATTTGTTAATTGCATGTAGTGGTTACAATGTTTTTCGTTCAGATCGTATTGGCCATGCGGGTGGCGTTGCAATTTACACAAGAAAAAATATCCTGACTAAAATTGTCTGCAAACAGCCCCCAGAAAGTGAACTCGAATATATTTTTGTAAAACTGATCGACACAAAAAGCTCAAATAAATTACTACTAGGATGCATTTATCGACCTAATCAGAACATTGACTATTCCGAATTGACAACTAAAATATCTGACATATCCCTTACATATACTGATATAATTCTGACTGGAGATTTTAACTGTGATATATTCAGACAAAGTCACTTGACAGAACATATGGAAGCATTAGGACTGAACTTGGTAAACTCTACGGTGGCCACACACTATACAAAAACCCGAAATACTTTACTTGACTTATTTTTTGTGAATGTTAAAACAAAGATAATGTTATACGATCAACTTTCAGTACCTGGATATTCAAAACATGACTTATTATTTTTGACCTATGACTTTAATCTTGACGAAAATGACCCTCCCATATTCTACAGAGACTTCAAAAATATTGACTTTGCAAAGCTTGACATTGACATTAACCTACTTGACTGGCACTCTATATATGACCAATTATCCGTTAACACTCAACTTGACCAGCTTCAGTTTAATATTAATTACCTATTTAATCAGAATGTTCCGCTAAAGAGAGCAACTGCCAATCGAAAAGCAAATCCTTGGTTCTCAAATGACCTAAAACTAGGAATTAAAAAAAGAAACCAAGCTTATCATAAGTGGAAGAGATACAAGACTGAAACTCATTTTAAAATTTACCAAGAAAATAGACAGAATGTGTCAAAGAGAATTATCGAAGCTAAAAAATCGTACTATACAGTAACACTTAACGAAGCAATCACTTCTAAACAAAAATGGCAAGCAATAAAAAGTATAGGGATAGGGAAACAACAATCTGTGGCCCAAGCAAATATTAATGTTGAAGAACTAAATATAAAATTTTCGCAACCTCCAGTGCCTGTCACTAGAAACAATACAAGACTGAGCTCCGTACCTGCCAGTCATACATTTCCAGACTTTAACTTTATCAGCGTGAGTCCGGGAGATGCCCTTGACTGTATTTTGAAAATAAAGTCCACCGCAACTGGTCTAGATAATATGAACCCCAAATTTCTCAAACTTATACTCCCATATATTATAATGCCAATTACCCATATATTCAATACTGCTCTAATGACGTCAACGTTCCCTGAAAAATGGAAAGAAGCTAAAATCATACCCATCCCAAAATCAAATTCAAAAGATTATAGACCTATTTCAATTCTCCCAATGCTATCGAAAGCCTTTGAAAGCTTAATGGCAAAACAGATCAGTGACTATCTGACAGAGCACAAAATACTAAATGATAATCAGTCTGGATTTAGGAGAAATAGAAGCTGTACAACAGCCATTATAAAAATAGTAGAGGATATACGAGAACAAATGGATGAGGGCAAAATAACATTCCTGACACTACTTGACTTTAGCAAGGCCTTTGACACCGTTGATCATGCAATTCTGGTCGAAAAACTACACAATGAGTGCAACTTCTCTCCAACGGCTGTAAAACTAATGACCTCATACCTGTGCAATAGATGTCAAACAGTTGTCACAACAACTGCTAAGTCAGCGTCTTTATTTGTTAAACGTGGTGTACCCCAAGGATCAGTTCTTGGACCATTGTTATTCGTTATATATGTTAACGATCTGCCATCTGTTTTGTCTGAGTCTAGTTGTCATATGTATGCAGATGATGTCCAACTTTATGTTAGTCGACCTCTATGTGAACTAAATGATTGTATAAATGCGTGTAATAGGGAACTCGACAAAATTAGCAACTGGGCTTATGCTATTGGGCTTTCCCTCAATCCTATGAAGTCTAAATGTCTTGTTATTTATAAAAACAAAACGAAAGTGGATATGAATGCAATAAGACGGCTTCAAATTGGTAACACACCGATTGAATACTGCGAAAGGGCAAGCAACTTAGGGTTTGTGATTAATAGATCATTAACATGGGTCGACCAAGTTAATAGAGCGTCAGGAAGAACTTATGGAATACTAAGATCACTTAAATTTACGCAACGCTTTCTGCCAACCCAAACCCGCATGATGCTTGCAAAAGCATACCTCATTCCTGCTCTCTTGCATGGCGTTGAGGTATTTGGAAATTGCGACTCTAGGAGTAGACACAAGCTGACCGTAGCATATAATGATATAGCAAGATACATTTACGATTTGACGAGGAGAGACAGAATATCAGACATAGCTTCTACGATATTTGAACTTGACTTTTTGAAATGGATGGACTATAAAACACTAATTTTCTTACATCAAATAGTTTTCACTAAAGAACCAGCATACCTTTACCAGAAACTTAATTTCGCTAACTCTGCGCGAACCAACAACATAAAGAGCATTCGATACAAAACATTGAATTCAGAACGGCAATATTTTATAAATGCAATTCGCATATGGAACCAGCTTCCCCATCATGTAAAGTCATTGAGCAACCCAACGCAATTTAGGAAAAATTTAAAAACACACCTACAATCATAACATAAAAAAAAAAAAAAAAAAAAAAAAATATATATATAAAAACCTAAAATAAGAATAAAAATGAAAACATGAAAAATTTAGTTTAAATTAAAGTATATTAAATATTATATTAAATATTAAATACAAAATAGATGAAATAAATTAATCTTGATGTATGTCAAATATTGTTTAGAAATAAGAGTAAATATTGTAATTGTAACTATAACTCTTCTGTGACTAGTGCATTAAAAATAAGTTTTACTTGTAGCACTAGGAAAAATCAAAATAAACATAAACATAAACATAAACGCAGTGCCGACCCGAAAAGTGCCGTTTAACCGTGAATCAAGTGCCAAAACCAACAGAAAACCACCATGGAACACCACGACGAGGAACAACCAGAGGAGGCATACCCTGCGGGACACCTTTCTAATCCAGGGGTCAGCACCAGCTGGATCCACAAACTTCGTCGGGACGAGCTAGAAGTCCTCGCCGAGGAATTCGGATTCGGCAGCGAAGGAACGGTCGATGAGCGCCGAAAGAAATTTGCCGCGCTAGTCGCCGGGCCACTCGCGCAAGATGCCTGGGTTCGCTTAGGAGAGTTTGAAAGGCACTATGCCAAACCATCCACACGCTCTCGCTCCAAGTCACCACTGCCTACTACTCCTGGACCATCCGACACTCGCCAAATGGATCCTAAGACCGGATTACGAGTAACTGCAGCCACCGAATATCGCACTCCTGCAGCCCCGTTTCAAAGGCCCCTAGCTACAGAGACTCACCCAGCGCGCGTACCGAGGGCCTTTCCAGCGATCGACCGACCCATGGAAGGACACTACTACAATCACGCCGCACAAATGGCGGAAAACATCCGAAGATGGGGAATCCAGTTCGACGGCCAAGGTGACCCTCTATCATTCATTGAACTACTCGAAGAACGTGCGCTCTCGTATGGGGTGGACACAAACCAGCTGCCGCGGGCCATGACCGAACTTCTCACAGACCGTGCCAGGTGTTGGTTCCGCATCAACCGCCTACAAAGTTCCTCATGGGAAAACTTCCGCCAGGAATTCTTAGCGTTCTTCTTGCCACCACGGTATTTCGAACAACTGGAAGACCAGATCCGAGCCCGCCAGCAAATGCCAGGGGAACTGTTCAAAGATTTCCTCATCGAGATACGTTCACTCATGTACCACGCCAGGTACGACGCAGCCAAGGAGCTAAGCAGGATCTACGACAACGCCCTCCCCGCATACCAGATGTACGTGCGCCGCGACGAACTGCGAGACTTGTCCCAGCTCACACTGCTGGCCACGGAGTTGGAGGGTATTCAAGCACGGACCATCCCGACAACTCTAGCACCACCACAACAACCGCCCAGATACGCAAAGCCGGCTACAGAGCTGAGGAACAGCGACTCTAATCGGACACCATCCCGGAAGCCTCATTGGAACTCGGCAGACTCACCAAGGAGACAGCTATCCAACCTGACCAGTACGACAACCACCGAGGCGGCACAGCGCATGATCACGACCCCCATTCCCAACCCACGCGCAGCCTGTCGCCGGTGTGGTGAAGCAGGGCACGCGGCATACGAATGCCAAAATCCCTCGATTCTATTCTGCTGGGAATGTGGCAAGCGCGGCACACGGACCGTCGATTGCTGTCGCCAACATACGTCGGGAAACGACTCGCGTCCTCGACTGACACGGGATCAGCCGGGAACGACGTCTGACCCGACCCACGAATAAAACCCCCGCTACACATGAACGAGAACCGGATAGTGGCAATGGTAACCATAGGAGGACAGGCAACGGAAGCCACCGTCGACACGGGGGCATCCCGAAGCTTTATCAGTGCCAGCCTCGCCCGACAACTAGACAACCACACCAACCTGCAAGATGCATGCGTCCGCATACGCCTGGTCGACGGCTCGGCCAGAGAGATCACCCAGATTCTACTGGCGCACATCAGGCTGGATCAAAGAGAAGTTCAAATACCCCTCCTTGTTCTACCAAACATGTTGGATCAAGTTATCGTCGGCATGGACTTCCTATGTGCCATTGAAACAACGATCAAGTGCGGTACCACACTTCTACAATTACGAGATCAGCGCCCCACACCACCTATCCACCCCGTTCCAACCAACAGCGTACAAGGCGATGAACCTCGACACCCGAAACCGAAGCCAACGGCAGGCGTCATACGTCCACAACCTATCCCAACAATTTTGGCACCCAGCAGCGCCAAAATGACACCGATACCAGCAACAGCAAGCACGCGACCACGACATACCCCAACGAATACACTGACCCATATCACCGCGAAGAACACGACACCCAACCCCGCCCCAGCATAGGCAAAACGTCGGGAAATAACGAAGAACACGAATCCGAAGCCGACACCGAGAAACAACAAACAAGTAACAGGAAAAACGAGTCCCACGGTCATTACGGAGCAACCGCGTCCAAGGCCAACCACAGGGGACACATACCCCAAAGAAGCTACGAAAATCTCACCCACGAGACATGCACTCACGCACTGGAACCCGGCGCTCGACACAGGAAGCCCAGGTCCAAGTCCAGCAACAGAGCATGTAAGTACACCCCCTCCAAAAAGAAAGTGAACACAGAAACACCCTCCGAGACGACCATCAGCCCTGAACCAAGGCAACAACATCGACACCGACAACGGCAGCAACAGATCAACAGCCCAGCAACAAGGGAAACAGCCACGCTAACCCCACACTGGTCGGGGCCCATAATCGAACTAATATCCACAGAGCCCCTCAACGCGGGCCCGGAAACCAGGACGATGACCCCACGATACACCGACCGCAGCCCTGTCGTACCCACGGCCGACGCCACACCGATCCTCGCCCACACAATGGAGTACCTTCCGCGTACTGACATGATTTTTAGCGTCATGCACCGAGCCATGCCTAGAGCCATGTCCGAGATCTTCGTCGCCCATACAAGTCGTTGTTGCGATACCAGAGGCGTCATCGCGACTCACCTGTTCACGTACCAGTCTGGCTATAGTATAACACGAGTACTACACCCGGCGTACCAAAACATCGTACCCATGGTGGACACCACACCCATCGTCGCCCACGTAAGCGACTACCAACGGAGGATCGAACCGCCCAGCGCCTTCGATACAACCCTCTTACCCGAAGACCCACGCCAACCACTGGACTCCGAAGCCGCCGACCCAACAGAACATGAGCCTGAACCAGTCCCGGAGCCGTGGCCGCCAGACTTAGCCCCGCAGATCCAAGCATTTCTAGATGAGGAGCTACCAAAATTTGATGGCCTCCACGGGACTTCGGACATCGCCAAGCACACTATTGTCATGAGGGATAAACGGCCCATAAAACAGCGGTACTATCCTAAGAACCCAGCAATGATGCGAATAATTGATGAACAAGTGGACCAATTGATTTCGGAAGGCCTCATCGAGCCCTCCCGGAGCCCCCACAGCGCCCCAATTGTACTCGTCCGTAAAAAGAATGGGAAATGGCGCATGTGCGTGGACTACCGACAACTCAACACGCATTCCATCCCCGACGCCTACCCGCTGCCGAGGATCAACTATATTTTGGAACGGTTACAAAACGCGCGGTTCATCACCACCCTCGACCTGAAAAACGGATACTGGCAGATCCCCATGGCCGACGGAAGTAGAGAATCAACAGCTTTCACCGTACCGGGCCGGGGCCTCTACCAATGGAAGGTGATGCCCTTTGGACTACACTCGGCACCGGCAACATTTCAGCGGGCTCTCGACACCGTGATTGGTACAGACATGGAGCCATATGCATTCGCGTACCTAGATGACATTGTCATCGTGGGGCGAGATTTCAACGAGCATCTACGCAACTTGACAGTGGTGTTGTCCCGACTCCGGAAAGCGAACCTAAGGATAAATGCGGAAAAATGCGCGTTCTTTCAAACCCAAATCAAGTACCTCGGCCATATGATCAGCAAGGAGGGAATCCACACCGACCCCGACAAAATTGCCGCCGTCAAAGAACTCCGGCCGCCCACCAACCTAAAAGAGCTTCGTCAATGCATCGGGATGGCGTCCTGGTACCGAAGATTTGTACCAAACTTCGCGACGGTCGTCCAACCGATGTCTCGCCTACTCAAGAAGGACCAACCATGGGTATGGTCCGAAGCACAACAGGCTGCTTTTGACCTACTGAAGACACTTCTGACGACCGCCCCCATCCTTGCGTGCCCCGATTTCAACGTCAAGTTCTCGCTGCAAACAGATGCGAGCAATCTAGGAGTTGGCGCAGTTCTCACCCAAGAAATCGAAGGCAAAGAGCGAGTCATAGCATATGTCAGCCGACGACTTAACCAGGCGGAAGAAAACTACTCCGCTACCGACAAGGAGTGCCTGGCGGTCATTTGGGCCATTCGCAAACTACGCTGCTACCTGGAAGGGTACCGATTCGATGTAATCACCGATCATCTCGCGCTAAAATGGCTCAATACGCTTGACAGCCCATACGGTTGAGTGGCGAGATGGGCCCTCGAACTTCAGCAATACCAATATGACGTGCATTATCGAGCGGGCAAACAGAACGTAGTTGCAGATGCACTATCCAGACAGCCATTAGGAACACTCGCATGGGTCGAAGAGGAGAAGACAGCCTGCCCCTGGCTCCAGCGCAGGATAAAACAAGTCCAGGACGAGCCTCAGAAATACCCCGACTACACCTACGCTAACGGGGAACTATATCGACATCTGGGCCATGGCGCCGACGACGACGACCATATAGCATGGAAACTCTGCGTAGCAAAAGATCAACGAGCCAGAATACTTAACTAATGCCACGACCAACCCACAGCAGGCCACCTAGGGGTCAGGAAAACCATCACCCGAATATCCCAACGGTACTATTGGCCAGGTTTCTACCCAGACGTGAGGAAATATGTCCGTGGCTGCGTAAGCTGCCAGAAGTTCAAAGCTCAACAACGCAAGCCGGTGGGCCAGATGCTCACTCGCAAAGCCGAAGAGCCATTCGCTACACTATGCGCTGACTTCGTTGGACCACTACCTCGATCAAAGAAAGGAAACACGATGCTGCTCGTCTTCTTTGACACTTTCACGAAATGGGTCGAATTGGTACCACTCAAAAAGGCCACCACCGCTACCCTGGAACTGGCTTTTCGAGAACGAATCCTGAGCCATTTCGGCATACCAAAACGCTTTGTGTGCGACAACGGCACGCAATTTACAAGCCGATCGTTTCGGTCCTTTCTACAGACAGCAGGAGTAGAACTGCAACATACCGCACCGTACTGTCCCCAGGAAAATCCAACGGAAAGGGCAAATCGGACGGTCAAGACCATGATTGCCCAATTCGTAGGGGATCGTCAAAACACCTGGGACGAGCTACTACCGCAAATATCACTCGCAGTAAATTCCAGCGTCTCGGAGACAACGGGATTCAGCCCAGCTTTCCTACTGCATGGAAGAGAGCCCCGTTTGCCTGGAGCCCTCTATGACGAAGTCACGACAGGTACCGGAAGCCCCCAAGAGACCGCTCTCGGCAAGGCAACCAAACTCAGCGAAGTATTCACCATTGTCAGAAATAACATCCAGAGGGCGAGCCAAGAACAAGGAAGACATTACAACCTCCGCCGCCGGCAATGGCGCCCCACTATTGGATCCCTAGTACTTCTACGACAACACCACCTCTCCAACGCGGCCGACGGATTCGCCGCTAAGCTGGCACCGAAATACGATGGACCCTACCGAGTCAAGGGTTTTGCATCACCGAACATTGTAAAACTACAGCACCCGGGCAGCCGAAAAGCGAAGGTTGCTAACATCAACGACCTGAAGGAATTCCACGAGAACAGGGATGCCACCGACGAGGCAAATACTACCACAAGCCCCCGCAATCACCCTAGCCCCGAATTTGGCTTCCATCTATTGGCAGCTGACCAGCCAAAGACCTACCGCAAGAAGTACGAGAAACAGTTCGGGACAAACAACGCCGAGGAGGATAGTACAAGTCCCGGCCGCAGCCGGAAACGGCGCCGCTACGATTAAACACGGCGCCCCACAGCACCACCTCCTACCGGAAGAAGGGGGTGGTTCGTCACAACACAGGAACACCTGTCGTTAATATCTTTAAATGTCTTTAATGTCTTTAAAATATCTCTACATTCCTTTCCCACGGTACCGGTGCACACCGATCACCTTACCTGGGACATTGGACACGTGTTGGGAGGCGATCGCTTGGGTAACCCTCGATTACCGGGCAAAACCCCCACATGCGCGAGCCAGTCAGCAGTCTCCGACTTTTCTTACCGGGAATATTGGACACTGGCTGCAGGGCTAATGATTAGGTAACTTTCTGTTACCGATCAGCCCGCTTGCACGCGCAGACTATAATTTGGCCATAGGGATTTATGTAAGAACCCTTCCCACGGTCTGGAGTAGAAATAAGATATCTATAAGACATTCATGGAAGGCCGGCCGATCTATAAAAAGGCAGTCCACCAATCAATCGGGAGTCAATCGGCAGTCGAGAGAGTCAAAGAGAGTCCACCAGCCATGGGGGCAGTCAATCGGCAGTCGATCGAGAGTCAAAGGGAGTCCACCAGCCATCGTAAGGCAATCAAGAAGTAACATACACGCCGCGTTCAAGTAGTAAAACTAAAGAATTAGCATAATAACCCGAAATAATAAACAAAACGATTAATACTTTAAAGAACCAAAAGTGTTGTGATTTCTATTTCAGTTTCTGGCAAAGTTACTGATTTTTCCGATAAAGTCCTCGTGAATTATAAATAACTTGTAATTCAGGACCCTGGACAGACTGATGCATATCCCAGCCTGAAATAGGACATTACAGCTTGAAAGCTGCAGCTGCAAAAACATTCATTGATATGTCTTCAGGGGGAGGACTCGTATATAGCATAGACCGTAGAAATAAAAGTAAGGAAAGTATGTAAAAACTTGTTCACTTTGATTTACCTGGACGTACGCTGTGCTTTACCGAAAACATTTAACTTTTCGACCAATGAAAGGAAAAGAAATAACAAACCTTCATTTTTTTATAAATTTGTACCAGTTAAATTATAAAAAAAAAAATTGTTATAAAAAATTGTTTATTTTGCAAGTAAAAACATTGAACAATTAAACAAAAATAATGGAACTGCTATCGATTTTTTAAATTTTTTGCATCATGAAATAGAGACGCAATCGAAGCGTTTTTAAAAACTGTGCAAGAAAAGTCTTCCCAACAAATTACTTACACTTCAGTTCATAAGAAAAGCTAAAAAACGGAGATTTGTTCAACTTGCTCATAGCTTCCCGGATGAGAGCCGTTCCATTCCCCATATTAAAAAAGGGAAAATTGCTTTGTTAAATAAAATGTATATGCATACATGTGTAAAGCAAGGGGGCTAATCTAAAATTTACGTATTTATACCTTATGAATATTGTTGTTATTTGTTAGCTAGTTTGAATTTGAAACAAAGAATATATTGAGCAACATCTCTACAGCGTTCTCTAATGGACAACTACGTAGGGCCATTTAGATAGCCTGGGTTGAAATGGAAACAAACTAATCAGGGGTGCCACAGAAATCACTATTGAAATTGAAAACCGCGCAGAGGATTTCCACTTCGAACTAAGGCTAGGGCTGACACATTTCAAGATTCAATTCGAATAGGGTTCATTTTGCAGTTTTATTGATTTTATCATATGAAAACAATTGGTTTTTATTATACCCGTACTCAAAAAAGAGTTAAGGGGTATATTAGATTTGTGGTAAAAGTGGATGTGTGCAACGCAGAGAAGGAAACGTTTCCGACCCCATAAAGTATATATATTCTTGATCAGCATCAATAGCCGAGTCGATATAGTCATGTCCGTCTGTCCGTCCGTCTGTCCGTCTGTCCGTCTTGTTGAGCGCCTGGATCTCAGAGACTATAAGAGTTAGGGCAACCAAATTTGGTTTCAAGACTCATGTGATATCACACTGCTACAAGTGTATTTCAAAATTTCGCCCCGCCCCCTTCCGCCCCCACAAAGGACGAAAATCTGTGGCAGGCACAATTTTGAAGATACGATAAAACTAAAAACGCAGTATCGTACAGAATGACCATATCTACCAGATTGCTGAATATGAATCAGATCGGAACATAATTATAGCCAGAATGAAGAAATTAATTTTCTGTTGGTTCCCCCGCCACCAACAGCCAGAGACACGCTACTCATTCTCCTTCTCGCTCGCACACTCTGCCGCGTTCAGTGCGCGAGCAACCCCTATCGGTGGAGATGCAGAATATAAATGGTACATCTATAATCTACATGTTAGATGTAAAATATACATTGTAGATGTAGATGTAGATAACAGATGTAGCAAAAAAATGTAAAATGTAAAATTTTTTTTTTTTCTAAAATTCTAAAAAATCATATCTCAAAAATGTATATACTGACTGAGTACGGGTAAAGGTAGTGTCGCGTCCCCAGAAGCGACTCACACGTTCCTTCTCGTCATTTTTTTCTTTTATGATATAAAAAACCTGATTTTTCAAAGCTGTACTTTTATAATTTCAAAGAAAACAAACATCCCATATCGTGCGAGTCAAACAAAACACTGTACTCGGCAACTCTAGCAGTTGTCTGGCAATTCTCCGTGCATGGCAGCAATCAGCTGTTCAAAAAAAACAGACATCTGCATTTTACGGTGAACTTAATTAAAATGCTTTTACCGAGACTGTTGGCCATCGAAGAACTACGGAGGCAACATATTAGAATACAAACCTTGCAGCGAAGGCTTCTCGGATGTGCATCGGACTCGTTTCCGCGTTCAGACGTTACGTTTGTTTTTTGTGATTGTCTTGTCAAACTACTGCTAATTTAGTTCATTACAATTACCAGTTTTGGGTATAATGATCGCTATGCTTCTATTTGTGCTGCCATGGGTCTGCACTTAGCCGAACAGGGGTTTTTGACATAAATGCAATGGCAATTATGTGTAGAAATGGTTTGTTAGTTCTGTTTTGGCATTTTAAAGCGATGCCACCTGGTAGAACTACAAATAACTACAAATGTTTTTACAATTTGCGCAAAAAGTATGCACACGTTTGACGTAAAGGAAGTTTTACTGCAATTATATATTTTTTGTAATGCTTAATTAAAGAAAAACAGAATGTTTTCAATATAATTAATATTCATTATATTGCTCCGAATTCGACTTAAAAAAGGTGGCATTACTGTATTAACTTCGAAAGTCCGAATCGCCCTAGGTGGCCACCTCGGTCTGCAGCGGATTGAGAGCGGAATCGTTAAGTGAAAATTCAGTCAGCGGATTGAATAGTGATTTACTAAAATGCTTATTTTATTAGCTTAAAATGTATAATGTTAAATTATTTGGATGAGGGTTAATCACCAATTGAACAACCTTTATGGGAAAGTAAGATTCGAATCATTTTAGGTGTGTTTTATGGGTGTATTTAATCAAATCACTGGATAAATTGTGAGCGGTTTTGATTCCGCTGAAAAATCGGTGTGTGGCACGGCGGAATGGAATTTAGGTGATTTTCCAGCGGAAGTGATTTCTGTGGCACCCCTGAATATCTCCTAAAATGTGCAATTGTGGCAATGGTTTTTATACCCGTACTCAAAAAAATGTTAAGGGGTATATTAGATTTGTGGTAAAAGTGGATGTGTGTAACGCAACGAAACGTTTCCGACCCCATAAAGTATATATATTCTTGATCAGCATCAATAGCCGAGTCGATATAGCCATGTCTGTCTGTCTTGTTTGACGCCTGGATCTCAGAGACTATAAGAGCTAGGGCAACCAAATTTTGTTTTCAGGCTCATGTGATATCACACTGCTACAAGTGTATTTCGAAATTCCGCCCCGCATCCTTCCGCCAACACAAAGGACGAAAATCTGTGGCAGGCACAATTTTAAAGATACGATAAACCTAAATCTGAATCGGATCGGATCATAATTATAGCCAGTATGAAGAAATTAATTTTCAGTGGGTTCCCCCGCCTCCTCCAGCGGAGGGGATGTAGAATCTAAATGGTACCTGTATATTCTACATGTTAGATGTAGAATATACATTGTATATGTAGATGTAGATAACAGATGTAGCAAAAAATGTGAAAAATAAAATATTTTTTTAAAATTCTAAATTCCTAAACATTTGAGCTCAAAAATGTATGTATGTACTTAGCCGTACTCAGTATAAGTATAAGTATAAGTATAAGTAGAGTCGCGTCCCCAGAAGCGACTCGCACGTTCCTTTTCTTTTCTTTCTCGTTTCTTTTGTTTTTTTGCTGAATATTGCAACTATTCTTTTGTGCAGTCCAATGATTGGCCAAATATGGCCTTTTTATATCCTGCTTCAAAGTTAGACGGCCGTGTGGGTGGTGGCGTCTACTCTAACGAGCTCAATATTAGTCATTGTTTCAGACTCCCGGATCACTGTAGTGTGTTCCAAGCGTAGGTTGAAGCAATAAACGAGGCTATTTATATCGTCTCCAAACTTTCTTTAGACAGACACTCAGTGTGCGTATTCTCAGACAGCTCTCAGAGCACTTGGCTTAATATTGTCAAAGTCAACGACAGTTAATGACTCTTAATGAGAAAGCAGAGCATTTAGATCTCTCCTTAATATGGGTCCCCGGACACAGGGATATCCACGGGAATAATGCTGTCGCCGAACTAGCCAGGCAAGGTACTACCCACACCTCTCCTACCGGAGAAGAAGCAAGTAGCGATGCCTTTGGCTACGTGTAGGCTACTAACGCACGAATCCTTCGAGCTAATTGCCGTCAGACGATGGCAGCAACCCATCACCTGTAAAACTTCCAGGACGATCTGGCCAAGTCGATCGAAGAAACGCTCGAAAGAGCTTTAGAAACTCAGCAGGGTACAGTGCTCTACCGTCATCCGCGACATCACTGGCAGATCGGCACACACGCTGCCAGACTGTCAATCCCTCATAACGACTTCTGTAGAAGTTGCAGGGACGAGGAGTCGGTCCCCCACTTCTTCTGTCACCGTCCGGTCCTGGGAAACCGTAGGCTACGGTTTCTTGGGGCTTCTTTCCTCACCGACATTTCGGACCTGTCCGAAATCAGACCAGGGATATTGTCCATATACATTCAAGCCACAGGATGGGACTGCCCTTAACTCCGCAATCAAATTGCTCACCACGGTGTAGGGGAGCCCATGCGGCATCACAACGGTCCTGTAGCAGGACCAAGTGATTTTGGGGTGGGGGGGATTCCCCCTCTCACCAACTACCGCATTAAACTAACTGAAAATTTACAATAGTTTTTCTAAATGCAAACTACCAAAATACTTGGGTGGCGTAAAGTTTCATTAAAGTGCGGGACGAATGAAGTTCTTGATGCGGTCGATCGAATTCAATTTCAACGATTATATTCTAAAATTCATTACAATTCGTTCTATGCCTAGCTAACCTACGGTGGCAAAGCGGGGCGAATTCGCTTTGAGCGAAAGAGCGAGCTTTTATTGCGCTCCCGCCTTGCCCTTATCTACTTACACTAGACTTCAAGAATTCAAAATAATCTTAACATAAAACATTGACTAAGACGACGACATGACGAAACACCGGGCCCGTTGAAGGCCTGCGCGGGTTCGACAACATGGTAGCGGCGCCAACTTGTGAATGGCCCGCCGAAAAACGCCTCCATCGCTCCTCCTAACGTCCACGACCCTGACCAGGCCGTCCTCCCCGGCGTGCGTGGCGATGACTCTCCCGAGGAGCCACTCCTGTGGAGGCATGTTGTCCTCGGCCACGAGAACGAGGTCTCCCTCCTTGATGTCGGGCTTCCGTTGGTGCCACTTGCCCCGAATTTGCAGCCCCAGGACATATTCGCGGGACCATCGCCGCCAGAACGTTTGCCTGACTGACGAGGCAAGTTGCCATCGCCGCAAGCAGCTGAGACCCTTCTGGTCCGGAGTCCGCAGTGCAAGGGGGGGCGATGAGCGACACGCTTATCAACAGGAGCCTGGGCGTGAGTTCCTCGCCGTCGCTGGGGTCCTGGCTGAGGGCTCCTTTTGGCCTGGGGTTCAGGACGGCCTCGATCCCGACGAGGACTGTCAGTGGTCAAGCCAGATACGGGTTCTAAGTGAACCGCTTTGGACGAAAAACAAACAAAAAGCGCGATATAGGACTTGTATGGGGGCCTTCCTCGAATTTTCAATGTCGTCGAGACGGGTCCACAAAAATCAACGCCGCAAATTGAAAATAGGCGGAAAGCACGGAGCCGGTCTGCGAGTAAATTTCCAAAAAATTGTGTCAGCAGTCGAGGTTTGCATTTAAAGAAGCGGATACACAATCGAACTGTCTGACTGCAGACCTTCTGAGCGTTTACGATCCAAACATTCTGTCGAAGGATGCTCACAGTGCTCGTGGGCCGACATGAAATTTGGTTTGGTGCAGATGACGAACATGTCGCACGTTGGGCGCTTTGCCAAAAGCAACGGAAACTTGGCATCGTATGATATAGGAGCTTTAGCTAGTCGCCCCCCTACTCTCAACAACGAAAAAGTACACCAAGTACCAGTGTCTTCATGGATGAATGGGTTCAACCGTTGAAGACTAGGACCAACTCTAGATCCTTTTCGAACTTTCTCGATATCTTCACGATACTCGTGATGTTGGGTGATTTCAACAATTTTGCGAAAGGCTTCATCATACTCGGTCGGTGAGACCGTTTTTTCAAAGGTCATGCTCGGGTTCTTACATTTTCTTATAAAGCGGAACATATAACAAAACACTCTAAGCAGCTTTAGATGTGACGAGAATCCCTCGATGACATCTACTAAATCCGAAATTTCCACGGCAGCAGTCAGCCCGACCGCGTTCTTCCTCTTCTCCAGCTCAACATCTTCAGAAGCTCAAGGCTTGAGGGTTTTTAGGCCAGTTTTCTTCTTCATCCTTTAAAAATGCGGGTCCTTCGAACCAGATTGACTGGACGATTTCCTTGACGTCACAACCTCTTGACACAATATCTGCTGGGTTTTGTTTTGTGCGGACATGCCGCCACGTAGCTTCATCTGACCACTCCTGAATCTCAGCCACCCTATTCGACCTATTCACCCTATTGGACTTTGAAGTCAACAATGATATTTTTAAACCTTCTGCAGTTCTGCTACGGACATAGACGCACGCTCCATAAGCTCTCATGGAGGCGTCAGCGAAGGCATGTGTCTAGACCGGTGACATTGGGTCGGAATACACTGTGAAGGTACCCTTCCCAACCACCAGCACCTACCTCAGTCCATCACCGGTCTCAGCTCCCCACCTACCTCACCCACACGTCATCTCGTAAAATTAGTTATATATTTCTTTTCATTATTTTTAGTTCTAAGCCATCCATATTAACTAGCCAATATTTTCTAAGCCATCCATATTAACTAGCCAATATTTTCTAAGCCGTCCATATTAAATAGCCATACAAGTTTAAATATAGCGCCTATCCTTTATTGAGGGACCAGAACCCTCACCCTGACCGTAACCTGTATCAGAACCAGTACATCGGAACCAGCATAGGAACCCGCACGTCGGAACCCGCACATCGGAAACCGCACATCGGAATCATCATCGGAACCAGCGTAGGTACCAGCCCACCAGAACCAGCGCCGGAACCACCACCGCGAGCGAAGAGAAATAAATTAAGAGCAACGACACCAAAGAGAGCCGAACTCCCACCCACCCACATCACCGAGCTTGGACCGCTGCTCACGCCGTAGCGCAAGCGCACGCAACCATGAGTAAGGGAGAAACGCGCAGACTCTCAGCCACGAGCGCGACCGTAGGAACTCCCACCCACCCACATCACCGAGCTTGGACCGCTGCTCACGCCGTAGCGCAAGCGCACGCAACCATGAGTAAGGGAGAAACGCGCAGACTCTCAGCCACGAGCGCGACCGGAGGAACTCCCACCCACCCACAGAGCCGAGCGAGGACCGGTGTCCACGCCACATGGGGAGACTCACCGACTCCCGTGAAGAAGAGGGGAGAGAGCCGAAAAGCCGAAGCGCCAGCAGAGGCTAGCGGCAGAGAAACAGATTTTTGGGAGCCAAGGAAGGCACGCGCCAAACAGAGGATCGGGACAGTAGTTTTGACTCTCGAACTGGCCGGTCGCAAAAATAAAAGTGAAAGTGGAAGCAGAAGACGAGGAGCGGAACAGGAACCAACAGAAGTAGAACACCAGGAAGACAGGAGCGGAGCAGGAAACAGAGGGGTAAGCTGGCCTCACGTAGATGAGAAGGAGAAAAGAGATAGGTGCGATCGTAGGAATTAGGGACACACACACACACACAAACACTAAGCTAGTAGGCAGGAAATAAAGACGACTATTAAAACCTACACACATCCTTTTATACATACATGGAAATTTGTAGTTTTGTAGTTTCCGTTCCTCTGCCCCGCTACTCAAGCGTGGAGCCGTAGTCAACTACCTTCCCCTCCCCTCCCTCGCATGTTTGGGAAGCCAGCCAGTGGTGTCGTACGCGGATGCCCCGGCATCCACGAACTGGTCTTCCCTCTCCCTCTTACCCAACCTCCCTCACCCCGGTCGAGCATTTGTTGACTCCGTTCCTCCGCCCCGCTACCCAAGCGTGGAGCCGTAGTCCGCTACCGTCCCGTCCCCTCCCCCTTCCCCCACGCCTACCCTCCCTCCTCCTGGGGACGCCAGCTAAGTGAGACAGTACGCGAATGCCCCTGTCTTCACGAACCGGGCTCTTTCCCCTTCCCTTTTACCTATTCTCCTACATACACAGGGTCAGCCAGCACCTCGTGCCTGGCCCTCGAACCCAAGCGCTGCAAGGCGTCCCACTTCCACGGGGTCTACGTCCCGCTGGGCGTGCCGTATGTCCTATCGAGGAGGCGGTCCATCACCGCTGCCCATAACTCTGGGCCAACGCCGCCCTCCGTTTACGCCCTACCCAAACGGCACCTCGCACCGCCTATAGGCCTCCCCGACCGCGTGTCTATGGTCTTCAATAAAAATCTTGCTGTATTGAAGGCCGGGCCCTGGATAGACTGAGAGGCTGTACCTTGGCTGGGAAACTTCCTTACAGATGGCGCCCGAGCAGGGACTCTCAAGAGATTAGGATCGGGATCGTTAATGCGGTGCAGAGCGCCACAAATAACAGCTTGTGAACAATAGGGAATATAGCCAGACCAGATCATACGACCCCCCACGCAACTTTCAAATACCACGTCGAGAAACGGTGTGAGCCCGAGCGGGCATTGGAGTGAAAATCGGCAACCACGCCGTACCTGCGAGAGAACGGAAGCGACGCAGCCAGAGCGTGTGGCTGACCAGGCCTCGCCGCCCAGGAGCTTGACAGCAGCGCGCGCGCGCAGAGAGAGCGGCTGCAGCGGCACGACGAGCCAACGCCGACAGCGACGCGACGACCAGGAGCGGAACAAGGCGACCAGGCGCCAAAAGTGAGACGGCGAGCAGGCGCCGGCAGCGACAGGAAAATCCAGCGACAGAGCCCTCTGCCTAAAACCGAGCCGGGGAACCCATATAAGGAGGAGCACAGGCGGAGGACAGGGACTTAAGTCTGGGGCTTCAATGCGATCACAACAAGCCAAAGTCTTCCAAATCAAATCCTAAGCAAAAACAAAACCACATCCTTAACTAGGATCCCTGACCTACAGTGCCGCTTATCCTCCGACTGTTAAACATATCCTGTACCAGGATCCCTGACTTACAGTACCGCGCCGCGTATCCTGCCACTATAAAACATATCCTGTGCCAGGATCCCTGACCTACAGTGCCGTGCCACTTATCCTACGACTGTAAAACATATCCTGTACCAGGATCCCTGACTTACAGTACCGCGCCGCGTATCCTGCCACTATAAAACATATCCTGTGTCAGGATCCCTGACCTACAGTGCCGTGCCACGTATCCTACGACTGTGAAACATATCCTATACCAGGATCCCTGACCTACAGTACCGTGCGGCGTCTTCTACCACGGTAAACCACATCCTTAACCAGGATCCCTGACCTACCGTGTCACGCCGCGAGTCCGGGCACAGTAAAGCATATCCCTTCCAAGGATCCCTGACTCACAGTGCAAATCCCAGTGGCCTTTCCCATCCCGCGCCGTGCTTTTGGTGCTGCATCCCCACAATAAGGATCACCAATCACGCCACCTAACGCAGAGCAGGAAACCTCTCTTGGAACAGAATGAGTACCCGTTGGATAGGCTCCCGCCGAAAGGACGGGCTGCAGAGCTTGGCCAAGGAATTTGGACTAGGAGAAACCGGTACCGTAGACGAGCTACGTGGCCGGCTTTCAGCCTTTGCCGCACGCAGCGGACACTCAGAAGAAGTACAGGCCAGACTTAAGGAGCTGAAGGCCCACTTCGGAAACATCCCTAGCCCCAGGGAGCATCGAAGCCCAGCTACGTCGCCGGGGCCAGAAACTCGTACAAAACGAGAAGGAGACATGGACGAGAAGAAACGACAGTTGATTTTGCCCGAGTTGATTAGCCTCACCCGAGACCCAGACTCCAAATCCTCAAGAATCCAGGAATCGGTAGCCGATCCGGTGGCCATAGAGGGCACCCAGCCGCATCGTCCGTCCCAAGGGCCACCACGCCTACTGCTTCCAGAGCTGCCCAGCTCGAGCAGAGGGTCTGGCACTGGGCAACGCGTAATTCCGGTGACAACGCCCATTGCCCAGAACGACGACCAGGCGCGCATGCTCAAGGTACCAGAAGCCACACCTCAGCCAGGCCATGGGCTAAACGGATCAGGACCCAACGCCATCGTGCCCCGGGCCACAGCGGCCGGATCATCGATTCCCGAGGAGCGCTACCAACCAAGCAGCTCCCAGACTCCGCGAGTCTTCGCCCAGGAGGAGAGATTTCGTATTCCTTGCTGGCGGACAAACTCAGGAAGTGGGGACTCACTTTTGATGGCCACGCTGACCCATTGGCATTCATCGAGCGGCTGGAGGAGCGAGTAGAATCCTACGGAGGGAGCCCCGAGCAGCTACCACGTGCCATCTCAGGCCTCTTAACGGACAAAGCTGAGGGATGGTTCCGCACCTTCCAGATGCAAGGACAAAACTGGACTGATTTCCGCAAGGAATTCCTGGATTTTTTCATGCCCCCCAGATACTTCCAGCGCATGGAAGACACCATCCGGAGTCGTGACCAGAAACCCAAAGAATCATTCAGGGACTACATGATTGAACTTCGGCTGATGCAGCGCGCCCGGTACACCCGTGAGCAAGAACTAGACAGGATCTATGAGAATCTTAGACCGGAATATCAACTGTACACGCGCCGGCATGATTTTCGCTCACTCACTGAATTAACGCAGCTCATCGCCGCCTACGATACGGCCCGGGACCGAGACGCCCTTCGCACTAATGGATCCGGACAGTCAAACCGACCCCGGGCCACGTACCCCGGCAACGGCACGACGGCTCAACGGAGCACATCAAACGATGCCAACGGAACATCGAACGTCGCCAATCGGGTTATCACCCAAGAGGAGGAACGCCCACTCGATGTGCGACGAGCGTGTCGAAACTGCGGAGAAGAAGGACACTTCAGCAGTGCATGCGTCAACCCACAGAAACTATTCTGTTGGGAATGTGGCCGCCGAGGTGTCAGGACGATCAACTGCTGCCGGAAGACCGAGTCGGGAAACGTTCCAACGGGACACGGACGGAGACACACACCCAGGATCAGGAGCAATCCACCCGTTAAGAATGATAGGAGGAAGGATCACAGGGCTGGTCACCATCGATGGGAAAGCCTTCGAAGCTACGCTCGACACTGGAGCCACGCGATCCTTCATCAGTCAGCGAATGGCCGAGGAGATCGGGACAGCGATGAACAAACGCGAGGTGAGGACCAGGATCAGCCTGGCAGATGGGTCAAGGAAGGAGATCACGCAGGCGATAACAGTGAAGGTGCGACTCGACCAGGAGGAAACCCAAGTATCGTTTTTGGTCTTGCCCACAGTGCTGGACGACCTAATCTTAGGCCTTGACTTCTTGGGTGGAGTTCGAGCCAGAATCCACTGCGGACGAGCATATCTCCGGACTCCGGACAGTAACCTTCGCCAACCCTCTGGTGACCCCAAGCCAACCAGCCGCCACCCCGATTCCCCAAGCCACAACCGACACCACCGAAACTACGCCCCGTGCCAAGCAAATCAGTTCCAACAAACAACACAGGAAGACAACCCCGTCAAGCAACCTGGACCGGCACCCGACTACGAACCAAGACTTGGCAGAGACAGCTATCACCAGCGCGGCAAACCAGGAGTCACCTGCAAAACTACGATCACGGGTAAAGACTTTGGCAGAGGTAGCTGTATCCAGCGGGCCAAACCAGGAGTCAACCCCGAAGCAACGGTCACGGACAGAGACTTTGGCAGCGGCAGCCACACCTAGTGTGCCAAACCAGGAGCCTCATGCCCAGACACCTTCCCGGGCAGGAACTTTGGCAGAGACGGCCAATAACAGCGCGTCAAACCAGGAGTCACCTGCGAAACTACGATCACGGACAGAGACTTTGGCAGCGGCCGCCACACCCAGTGTTTTAAACCAGGAGCCTCATGCCCAGACAACTTCACGGGCAGAAACGTTGGTGGAGACGGCCATCAACGGCATGTCGAACCAGAATCCACCAACAAGAAAACGACAACGAACCAAGACTTGGACAGAGACGGCGACAACCAGCCCAGCAAACCAGGAGCCGACTCCAAGAAAACCCAAGGGAAACCCCAGCACTCGCAGCAAACGGACAACATCAATACCGAGCCCCGCGCCCTACGCAACCGGAGAGGCTCCGGAGCAACAGGACGCCGGCAACAAGAACCAAAACGTGGACTACAACCTGGAGCCACTGGCCGACGCCAAAGCAGGCCGGACGAGGAATCCGTTCCGCACCACCGATCGGGACGACTACGACCAATCAATCTTGGCCGCGGTCACAGCCATGGAATTGGAGGACCTCTCTCCCTGGCCACCAGCCACCGACCACGTAGAGCCTCCTACAGCAGAGGCAGCCAAATTCTTGGAGGAGGAATTGGCCAAATTCGACGGGATGACCGGAATTTCACAGATCGCAGAGCATACGATCACCATGCGGGACGACAAGCCCGTGAAGCAGCGGTATTTCCCCAAAAATCCAGCCATGCAAAAGATAATCGACGCCCAGGTTACAGAATTACTACACGACGGACGAATCGAGCCCTCCCGAAGCCCACACAGCGCACCAATCGTACTGGTGAGGAAAAAGACTGGCGAAATGCGGATGTGTGTGGACTATCGGCAGTTAAACGCCCGATCTGTGCCCGACGCATACCCACTTGGTAGTGGGTATAACTCATAATAACGCATAACTCATATTCTGGAAAGACTCCGGAACGCCTGTTACATTTCCACGCTAGACCTCAAAAACGGATACTGGCAGATCCCGGTGGCTGAAGGCAGCCGAGCTGCAACAGCATTCACCGTTCCTGGTAGAGGCCTCTTCCAATGGAAGGTCATGCCATTTGGTCTCCACTCCGCACCAGCCACCTTTCAACGAGCCCTGGACAGCGTCATTGGCCCCGACATGGAGCCACACGCCTTTGCATATCTGGACGACATCATCGTCATAGGAGCCAGCCTGGAAGAGCACATCGCAAATCTGCGAGAGGTCCTTCGAAGACTACGAAAAGCCAATCTCCGGCTGAACCAGAACAAATGCAGTTTTTTTAGGAAGAGCCTGGTGTACCTGGGCCATGTCATCAGTGAAAAGGGTATCCACACAGATCCGGACAAGGTCATCGCAGTCCAGAAGCTTACGCCGCCGACCACACTGAAGGAACTTCGTCGCTGCATAGGAATGGCCTCCTGGTACCGGAGGTTCGTCCCGAACTTCGCCACGGTGGTCCAACCAATGACCAAACTGTTAAAGAAGACCCAAAAATGGGAATGGACGGAGGAGCAGCAACAGGCATTTGATAGCCTCAAAGAAAAGTTGACCCAGGCGCCAGTCTTGGCGTGTCCCGATTTCAAGGAACGTTTTGTATTACAAACAGACGCCAGTGACTACGGCCTCGGAGCAGTATTGACGCAGCAGATCGCCGGAGAAGAGCGGGTCATAGCCTACGCTAGCCGCCGCCTCCTCCAGGCAGAGGAAAACTACTCTGCCACAGAGAAGGAATGTCTGGCCATTGTCTGGGCCATCAGGTAGATGCGCTGCTACCTCGAAGGCCACCATTTTGACGTCATTACCGACTACCTCGCGTTGAAATGCGCGGACTTCGTCGGACCACTTCCCCGATCCAAACATGGCAACACCATGCTATTAGTCTTCATGGACTCCTTCAGTAAATGGGTGGAGCTGGTACCGCTTCGCAAAGCCACAACGGCACTGCTGGAGAAGGCATTCCGAGAACGCATCCTGAGCCACTTCGGGACGCCCCGAAAGTTTGTATGCGACAACGGTACCCAGTTTACGAGCCGCTCCTTCAGAAACTTTTGTAAAATGGCCGGGATGGAATTGCAACACACTGCCCCGTATACCCCCCAGCAGAATCCAACCGAAAGGGCCAACAGGACGATCAAGACAATGATAGCTCAATACGTGGAACAGGACCAACGAACCTGGGATGAACTCCTGCCAGAACTAAGTCTGGCCGTGAATAGCAGCACCTCAGACACGACGGGTTTCAGCCCCGCCTTTCTGATGCACGGACGAGAGCCACGCCTACCCGGAGCACTGTACGACGAGGTGACGCTGGGGCCAAGCCAGACAAGCGAGGACCCACAGGACATGGCATCCAGACTCAGCGAAATCTTCCGAGTGGTACGAGAGAACACCCAGCGTGCTTCTTAAGAGCAAAGCCGAAATTATAATCTTCGGAGGCGCGAGTGGCGACCCGTGATTGGAACACTGGTCATGCTTCGCCAACACCAACTATCCAAGGCCATCGACAACTTCGCCGCAAAACTGGCCCCAAAATTTGAGGGACCATATCGGGTCATCAAGTTCATCTCCCCGACCATAGTACGGCTACAACAACACCCTGGACGGCAGCGGCGAACCGCCGGACTAGCGGATCTAAAAATGTTCCACGACCACAACGACGACAGCAGTGACCAACATGAAGACATCGCAGACGAAGAAGACCAGAACAAAGCAGCCACCTCCCACGCGAGTTCATGAGGGCCACTTAGGGCAGTGCGCTGCCCTAACGTCCTTGCTCCGAAAGGAGCGACCGCGGCAATGCCACAGTAAGCTACGTATAACTCCCCTTATGGGACTAATCCTAAGTCATAGAACCAAATGTAAATCGCACCTATAGGCAGGTCAGGGCATATAGACAAAATGGCTAGGCAGATTCTAACCCATCAAGGTTTCTTCCTTAGAAAAACAGCAATGAGTACCACGGGCGCGGACGACGCCCAACCTTCGGGAGAAGACGGCAGTCAGCCCCAGGCCACGGCGCCCAACACCTCAATCCACACCGCAGCAACGCCCGGCTCACCACGGGCCAACAGTGTGGTAGCGGTCACCGGTCTCTCACCTGTCCAGGCAGCACCACCCCACGCATTCACCGGGGAACACAGCACTCAGAATGCCGATCTCGGGGGCATGCCATCGCACGTGGCCGTGCGCCCGCTACAGGAGCTCGCCGAAGGCCCATCCACCTCACGGGTGGCTCTACGGCGGCTCGCCATCGCCGGCGACACAACTGTGGCCGCCATCCAGGGAGGACGGCCCCACGAGAGCATCGGGGAACTCCAGCTCCTACGACGGGAGAACGCAGCCCTCCGAAGCGAGCTGAAGCGGCTACGACAGCGGGAGCAGGAGCGACGACACTCGAGCCACGACACCACCAAAGGTGGAAGTCCCCCCCACCACCAGTAGCGGTACAAAAACGCCTCGGCTCCTGGCCTCCTCTGCCAGGTGCAGCCCGGAGGGCAGTCAGAAAAAAAGGGACCCGGGACCCGGAACCGGACAGCAGCACCGACAGCGAGGCAGAGGTCTTGCGGGATGGACGCTTCGGAAAGGCCCGGCTCTCCATGGCAACGTGACCCCCAGCTACCGAAAGCAGCCACCAGCCCCGACTAATGGAAGCTGTGCCCATCAGCTGGCAGTGGACATGGTCACGGCCCCGGACGGAGCCAGCGACGGCCCCCCAGCGCCACCAGGGAAACAAAGGCCTGGATAGAGGCCGCCAAGGCGTTCCAAGCCGGCCGAAAAGCAAGGGCAGGGAGCAAGGAGACGGAGCTGAGCGAGGAGACGGAGCCGGGCGAGGAGGAGGGACCAGGCGAGTCCGAAACTCTGGACGACAGCGGGAAAGGGTCGGGGACCACAAGCGAGACCGAGAGTATGGTCTCCACCCCATTCCACAGTCGGGATGACGACGACAGCACGGAGGAATACCCGTGGACGGAGTCGGGCATCGACGACGGGCGAGACACGCCACCATCAGCCTCGCCGCCACCAGAACTGCGGGCAGACACTCGGCCTCCCGAACCACGACCAGCCTCGCCGCCGCCAGAACTGCGGGCAGACACTCCGCCACCAGACCCACGGGCGACCAGTGGTAGCAATGCCCAGGACGAGGAAGAAGAAGACGACCTCTCGATCGGGTTTTCCGGCTCCGAAGCGGAGGAGCTACAGAACCTGTTCCAGGAGCTGCCAGCGCTGGACGAGATACAGGAGGAGCGGGATTGGGTAGAGGCACCGGCTGGGTGGCGTGTGGAGACGCCCGGTCGACGGATCCCGGCCACCCTGAGGGAAAGTGCGAGCCGGCGGGTGCTGATAATAGGATCCCGGACCCGTGAAATTGAGATCCACGACGGGCAGACCTTTCGCCTGTCGGTAAACCGGGGAGGGGAGATTTTCATCTCGGTACGTCCCCCGAAGTAGGAAGGGAGTGTGAAGGTACCCTTCCCAACCACCAGTACCTACCTCAGTCCATCACCGCTCTCAGCTACCCACCTACCTCACCCACACGTCATCTCGTAAAATTAATTATATATTTCTTTTCATTATTTTTAGTTCTAAGCCATCCATATTAACTAGACAATATTTTCTAAGCCATCCATATTAACTAGCCAATATGTTCTAAGCCGTCCATATTAAATAGCCATACAAGTTTAAATATAGCGCCTATCCTTTATTGAGGGGCCAGAACCCTCACCCTGACCGGAACCGGTATCAGAACCAGTACATCGGAACCAGCATAGGAACCAGCACATCGGTACCAGCCCACCAGAACCAGCGCCGGAACCACCACCGCGAGCGAAGAGAAAGAAATTAAGAGCAACGACACCAAAGAGAGCCGAAGAGAGCTCCCACCCACCCACATCACCGAGCTTGGACCGCTGCTCACGCCGTAGCGCAAGCGCACACAACCATGAGTAAGGGACAAACGCGCAGACTCTCAGCCACGAGCGCGACCGTAGGAACTCCCACCCACCCACAGAGCCGAGCGAGGACCGCTGCTCACGCCGTAGCGCAAGCGCACGCAACCATGAGTAAGGGAGAAACGCGCAGACTCTCAGCCACGAGCGCGACCGGAGGAACTCCCACCCACCCACAGAGCCGAGCGAGGACCGGTGTCCACGCCACATGGGGAGACTCACCGACTCCCGTGAAGAAGAGGGGAGAGAGCCGAAAAGCCGAAGCGCCAGCAGAGGCTAGCGGCAGAGAAACAGATTTTTGGGAGCCAAGGAAGGCACGCGCCAAACAGAGGATCGGGACAGTAGTTTTGACTCTCGAACTGGCCGGTCGCAAAAATAAAAGTGAAAGTGGAAGCAGAAGACGAGGAGCGGAACAGGAACCAACAGAAGTGGAACACCAGGAAGACAGGAGCGGAGCAGGAAACAGAGGGGTAAGCTGGCCTCACGTAGATGAGAAGGAGAAAAGAGATAGGTGCGATCGTAGGAATTAGGGACACACACACACACACTCACACAAACACTAAGCTAGTAGGCAGGAAATAAAGACGACTATTAAAACCTACACACATCCTTTTATACATACATGGAAATTTGTAGTTTTGTAGTTTCCGTTCCTCTGCCCCGCTACTCAAGCGTGGAGCCGTACTCAACTACCTTCCCCTCCCCTCCCTCGCATGTTTGGGAAGCCAGCCAGTGGTGTCGTACTCGGATGCCCCGGCATCCACGAACTGGTCTTCCCTCTCCCTCTTACCCAACCTCCTTCACCCCGGTCGAGCATTTGTTGACTCCGTTCCTCCGCCCCGCTACCCAAGCGTGGAGCCGTAGTCCGCTACCGTCCCGTCCCCTCCCCCTTCCCCCTCGCCAACCCTCCCTCCTCCAGGGGACGCCAGCTAAGTGAGACAGTACCCCGTCTCTATGGTCTTCAATAAAAATCTTGCTGTATTGAAGGCCGGGCCCTGGACAGACTGAGAGGCTGTACCTTGGCTGGGAAACTTCCTTACAACACAAACCGCGGTATGGAGATCTCTTCCAATTGAGACAGTATATTTTTCAACATATTCCATGCTGTTTCCAAATGCATCGGAATCGACTCATCCCAATCTAGTTTGTTAAGCCAGAGTTCCTGCAATAGGATCTTGCCCTTTATGACGATAGGACTTAACCAATCCAAGGGGGTCGAACAACTTCGATTTCAACGACAGTATGTTCAGTTTTGTCGCTCGGAGACCCATGACTTCATTGTCAATTTTAAACTGAAAGGCATCTTCCTTAGGCAACCATAAGATTCCTAACGCCTTAGTCGAATCTGAATCCGAGATCGTTATGGGCTTTGCTGTGCTCTCAGATCCGGTGATCTCAGGTGAGTTCGAAAACCATTTCGCTAACTCAAACCCTGCGGTATGAAGAACCTGAGATACTTCGGACTTAATTGCCCTTAGCTCCTCTACGCATGCAGCACCAGTCAGTAACGTAAAATTCGGACCCAATAACGTGAGCAGCTTTAGGGAATGATAGTTTTACAGACTCACTCAACCTTTTTAAACACCGGATAGCCAAAAAGGGTTGCTGGTCCAGTTCCATACGTAACGGTGTTAAGCTTGTATAATCTCAAGGACTCAGATGGGTCTCTTCTCCACACTATCATCTGAAACTGCCTATCCGCTTCATTCACCATCACTTGGCGATACATCTGTTTTACATCGGCAGTCAGGGCGAACCTGTGCAGACGGAAGCGGAGAAGCGTTGAGTATAATTCCTCTTGAATGGTCGGTCCGACCATCAGAATCTCATTCAAGGCCACCTGAGAGGACGTCTTCGAAGACGCATCGAACACGACGCGAAGCTTGGTGGACGTACTTTGGGGCCGAAAGACACACTGATGTGGAATTACGTAGTGTGGAGTAGAAGGAACCGTATTGTCGACATATGACCTAAGGAGAGGTACTCTTCCATGAATTCCAAGTAAATTTTTTCTTCAACTCAGGGTCACGAGACAATCTTCTTTCGAGCGACAAAAACCGCCGTTTAGCAACCTCAAAGGAGTTGCCCAGACAATTTGGATCTGATTTAAGCGGCAGCCTTACTTCAAACCGACCTGATAGCAATACCTGAGTATTCTTCTGAAAGTGCTTTTCACATAACGTGAGCTCAGGCGAAATAATTTGCTTTGGAGATGGCATTTCTTCCAGTGACCAGAATATTTGCAAGGTCCTATCAATGGAAACTAACAACTCTTCACTGCAACTAAAACTGCTTGCAGTTTGGGAGGTAGAACTTTTGGAAACATATTTTCCAGAAACAACCCAGCCAAGAAGGGTCTTCTGAAGAGTTGGAAAGTCAGGACCTTGCTTGATTTGACCAACAGCTAATAACTCAAAGAATGATTCAGCTCCAATCATCATGTCTATTCTTTGTGGCTTGTAGAAATAGGGATCTGCCAGATTTAGGTTCTCTGGGATTTTCCACTCCGTTACATTAACTGACTAGTCAGGGTGATAACCTGAAATTGATTTCAGGATCCAAAAATCAAAGGACAACTCACTACCATTTATGCGCGACAGTTGGCCACTACATGGTCTCCCGAACTGCAATAGCTGCATGTTCGCTGAGTGATTGCGTGTGACAGTGATTGCGGTAAACGATATATAATTGTGCGTCCAAATAGAGGTTCAAATAGAGTATGGTATGGTTGTTGTATGTGTTATGTGGTGTTATATATGTATGTATGTGCACTAATAAATTAAATGCATGCAAATCAAACTCTACTATATCATACGTCTGTGCCAAGAATTGAAAGCGAGGTGCAATTTTTTCAGCACAAAACAATTTATATATGTTTATATGTATGTATTCGGCTCTAGCTTTCAAATTTTTGCACAAATACCTCAGGCTCTGCGTTTGGATCTTTAAGTCCAGCTGCCACTTTCCTCTTGCAGTCCGTGCAATCACAAGGGGCCATTCGTCTTCTAGGTTGCAGCAAAGGGGTCTGTTCGGGAAGCTGCAAGTATGGCGCACGGTGAAACAGCAAGTATAGGCAGGGTAGCAGCAGCGGTGAAGCAGCCGGTATGGCGGCAGGGTAGCAGCCGCGATCACCAACAGGCGGTGAGGGTATTGCGCGGCCGACACGATGGTTTTGGCAAGGATTTGGATACACAAACGACACTTTTATTCTATAATAGAATAAACTAGTTATATTTATTATAACTTTCTGTATGTGTATGTATTTTTTTTTTTTTGTTACACTCTTTTTACACTGTGTCACTGTCACTTTTATTTGTTGCCTTTTTAATTTATTCTTTACTTCCACCCGGGGGCGCCATAAAAATTTAGAATAGTTTTTCTAAATGCAAAATACCGAAATACTTGGGTGGCGTAAATTTTTATTAAAGTGCGGGACGAATAAAGTTCTTGATGCGGTCGATCGAATTCAATTTCAACGATTATATTCTAAAATTCATTACAATTCGTTCTATGCCTAGCTAACCTACTGGTGGCAAAGCGGAGCGAATTCGCCTTGAGCGAAAGAGCGAGCTTTTATTGCGCTCCCGCCTTGCCCTAACCTACTTACACTAGACTTCAAGAATTCAAAATAATCTTAACATAAAACATTGACTAAGACGACGACATGACGAAACACTAACCTAAAAATAAAAAAAGGTTCTTAAAAAAACCTAATAAAATATAATCGCAACAAATATTTCCCTTTTTTTTAAATTCATATTTTAAATCTGTTCATTAAATTAGGGGGAAGAAAATGTTCGCCTAGCCTTCCTTTTTAAGAAAATTGCATTAACCTTTGCCTTTTAAGCTCGGTTTTCTTTTCTTTTTTCTAAAACAGACAAATGGTCCATGCCAGCGCCGTCCTCACTCGGAACACATTATTCTTCATAAACTTCTAGGGAGAAACGGCTGGAGTAACGTTCCAAACGGTAAAATATGATTTTCGGAGGGTTTGTCAACCAATTTCAGATCAGTCTGGGGCTGGGGCCCCACTGTGGGTCGTTACCGTTATTGCTTTCTGCGAGAGTCAGTCAAGGAAAGCAGAACACACCCACTGTGCCGCAAATTGTCATTCTTTACTTATCTTCAAGTCAACAAACCTTTTTCTGGGATCAACAATTCGCCATCTTGAGGAAAGTCCGCTTCCGCAACAGTACCATTCTGAGTGACGCATAATTTTTGAAAGCAGATTGGGGCTCCTTAAAAAGCGCAGCCGTATAAATGATCCGATCTGAACCAAATTCAGCAATCTAGTAGATATGATCATTCTCTAAGATACTGCGCTTTCCCTTTTTCTCGTATCTTCAAAATTGCGTATACCAGAGATTTTCGTTCTTTGTGAAGGCGGAAAGGGGCGGGCCAAAATTTTGAAATACATTTTTTACAGTGAGATGTCACATGAGTCTGGAAAAAAATTGTATTACTCTAGACAGAAATGGCTATATCGATTCGGATTTTCATGTTGAAAATCTCCCAGCATGTTCGATCGGCTCCCTTCTGGAGTGGGGCGAACGTTGGCATCGCTGGCTGCGACCAGTATATTAAATGAATTTAAATTGAGAGGCTGATTTTTCATTTAGCTGAGTACCGACTATCGCCGTTTCGGACACTACCAACTAGAGATGCTGGGCCGGCACTATCCCCATAACCATTTTCGTTGCGGGAAAAAATTTTTCGTTGTCGCATTTTTCGAGGTTATTTGCAAGACAAAGCAGTTAACAAAATTACTGGTTTTTAGTCTTGGTGCGAATAAAGCTCTAGCTGGCTGGTCTGTGACAACTGGTTTAATCATCATATTAAGGAAAGTTCTTCGGAAAATTCAATGCCGAATTTACAGGTATTCAGTGCCAAAAAATTGAGTTCAATCAACACATTATTTATGTGTGGACACTCGGTGAACAAGGGAAAAAGTTTCCATCATCTTGAGGTCCCACTGTACTCGTTAATCACAAGGAACGGAACGGTCTTTGCCTCTATTGTCAATTTTCTTTTATCAAGTTCCGCTTATTAATGGTCTGCTGGCTTCGGTAACGCTATCGTTGCGCCAAATTTTGCATAGGTTGGTTGTGTGCGCTGACAGCATAATTTTTTCTCGTCTCTCTTGCTGTTGCCGCATTAACCCGATAAAGCCGATACACAGTCTTTAGCCATTTGTGTTGTCGGTGTTTGTGTAGTTAATTGTGGATAATAAATTCAGTGGCGGTTTCGGTTGTGTGCGTTGGCATCATAATTCTGCTTTGTAACGTTGCTACGCTGCATTAACCCGCCAAGCGTATAGAGAGTTTTGGGAAACTTCTGTTTTTTTTTTTTGGTTTGGTGGTTGTTTGAAAACAGTTTCGTTGAATACGCTGTACGCTATCACAAAACATGCACATTAGTTTTCGACTGTAGTAATTTGATAAATCGTGTCAAAATGAGTGAAAAAGCGAAGGAATTCGCGGCAAAGTACGGTCTAAACTCAGCCAAAAATTACTGACGGCAATGCAGAAACACGACAAGGTGATAATCGAAATTATGCGACAGAAAACGACTTTTGAGGAAAAAATTATTCCGTTTGACCCTCTTCGAATTAAGTCCAGACTAGAACTGATCGAAAATTATTGCGACAAGTTAGTGGACATTCAGGCAGATGTGGACTCGTTGAATCCCAGCAACGAATTAAGATCAATGGTCGAGGATGTGTGTATTACCACGAGGGGTATGTAGACATATACATACCCCTCGTGGTAATGAGGGGAGAACAGCGAGCACTGGGCACAATGGACACACCTGCCATAAATTAATTTGCCCAAGTTTAGTGGAAAACATTCCAAATTTTAAAACTTTATAAGCATGTTTGAGAGTTTGGTGCATAGCGACCCATCGCAAATGAATGTGGAAAAGTTCAACCACTTGCTGGCGTGTCTCACTGATGCTGCATTGGGCACAGTGAAATCGTTTCAAATCTCTGAGAGCAATTATGAAAAGGCTATAAACAGCTTAAAGAATGCTTACGGCAATAAGTGTTTCATCTTTTTCGACACTATCTCGCAGTTGTTCGACATTCCCCAAATAACAAAACCCTCGGCTTCATGCCTGATGTACCTCATTGACACGGTGGCTGCCCTAAACTCCTCTTTGCAGTCGTTAGGAAGTGAGACGGATATAAATAGCGCAATTTTGATTCACATAGAAATGTCCAAAGTAGATCAGACCACAAAATCACGATTCGAAGAGCAATTGGATTAGATTACGACAAATTGCCGACGTGGTCCGACTTCGCATCCCAGTCAAATCGGCGCTATCAGCATCTGTCAGCTGAAGAGTCAACAAAGAGTTAGGGAAAAAGCAAACTAGAGATAAGCAAAGGACACACGAAGTCTTCATATTCTAGTGCAAAGATTGTTGTCAAGCGTTTAGTACTCTTCCTGTACTTCAACGCGTTGACCGTTGCAACGGTTTGATATCACCAAGCAACTTCGCTTGTACATAAATTGTTTGAAGCCAGGTCATACAGTTTAGAGTTGGGTTGCTCATGAGTGAGTGAACAAAAATGAGCTGTTCACTTCACTGAGTGAACTGAACATGTTCACTTATTCAGTTGTTCAGTTGTTCACTTGTTCAGTTACTCACTCAGTTGTTCACTTGTTTAGTTGTTCACTCAGTTGTTCACTTGTTCAGTTACTCACTCAGTTGTTCAGTTACTCACTCAGTTGTTCAGTTGTTCACTCACTTGTTCAGTTGTTCCCTGTTCACTCACTTGTTCAATCAATTAATCACAAACAATTTTTATCTAGAACAGCACTTCTGAATCTCAGCCACTAGTCCAGGGCTCTAAGCTTGTTTTATCCATGAATAATGATCTCCACATGCCGTATTGAAATATATTCTTCTTTTTTTTTTTTGTCTTATTTTGTATTAAATATTCCTACCGTATTGAAATACATGAATAAACTTTTTTTTTTGCCTTTTCTTTTTCTTAATAAAATATTCTTACTTTTATGTATTGTTATCCGATATTCTTTAATATTTGGGTGGGGGCGTTTTGCTAGACATACTTATTCATACATATGTACATCCATATTTATGTATATATTTCGAATGTACCACAAAAATTAACTGGGAAAAACAAAGCATTGAATTGAGTGAACCACTGAACAGGGAACAACTGAACAACTGAGTGAACAACTGAACAAGTGAGTCAACAGGGAACAACTGAACAAGTGAGTGAACAACTGAACAAGTGAACAACTGAACAACTGAGTGAGTAACTGAACAAGTGAACAACTGAGTGAACAAGTGAACAACTGAGTGAACAAGTGAGCAACTGAGCAAAGTGAGTGAGTTGTTCACTCACTTAAAAGTGAGCAACTGAACTTGTTCACTAAAGTGAACACTCTTTACCCAACTCTAATACAGTTACGAAGTTCAAGATAGCAAAATGTCGAGTGTGCTCCAACTTCCATAATACGCTGCTTCACCGATACGGAGTAGAGTCACAGCAAAGTATATCTGGTTCGGCTCCTGTAGAACAGCGAGTTACTGTAAATCCAACAGCCTACTCGAGTCATTTTCGGCAGTAGTGAAGGTGAAAGTTCGGTCCGGTCAGTTTAAATATGTCAGGGCACTGCTAGATTCAGGCTCCAAAATAAATTTTATTTCTGAGGACAGCGCCTAAGACGTGACGAGTCATGGTTTAGAATCACAGCTGTTAGAAAAAGTTGATCCGTCGTAAAGAATAAGGCTTCCGTCCAATCTCGTGTCAACGCTTATAATTTTACTGCCGAATTTTTGGTATTATGTTAAACTTCCACATACCAACCCGACTTTGTATTAAATTTCGCCCAAAGGAATATTCCAGCAAACCTTGAGCTGGCAGACCCACAGTTTTTCAAGCCTGTTAAGGTCCACTTACTGCTAGGGCCAGAACCTTTCTTCGAATTGATGTGTAGACCAAATAAAGAAAAGTTCCCTAAATCAATCAATCCAAAAAACATTGTTGGGCTGAATTGTTCCGGAAAATATACTGCATCAAAATGGGATGTTGTATGCAATAGCGCTGTTGGTAGCGATACGTGTTCTCTCGACTCTATTGTGACGCTTTCGGGAATTGGAACATGTCCCAGAGAAGTCGAAGGCTGAACAGTCAGTTGGCGGAGCCACCTTCTGACTGATTCGTGTTGGGGGAAGGTTGCTACACGCAGAAATTCCATACGATGCAATGCATTCCTCTACTGCTGTCAAAAAAATCGCAGTTCGTGACACTGTTTCTACGCCATTTGTATCGTGCTCATTATCATGCAAGTGCAAAAGTAATGATTTCCTTTCTAAGTTGTCTTGCGAACGCTTACAGCGGATATCTCCAAGACGTATAGGCAAGTGCAGGTTGCTGAAGAAGATCGAAATTGCCAATTGATTCTTTGGAGGGAGAAAGCCAATATTAATGTGCAAACTTATCGCCTGACTTTTACGTTGATGATATGCTGACAGGAGCAAATAGTCTGGAAGAAACAGGAAGAATTCGGCAAGAAGTGAGTTGGGTTCTGGAAGCTGGGGGTTTCATTTAGGGCAAATGGGCATCAAATCATCCCCATCTGCTGTCCGATAGTGGCCAGGAAAAATCTCTTCAGTTTGACCCTTCTGCTTCCATTAAAACAATCGGAAGTCAAACTGATTTGCCACAATGTCAGTTGGACGACTCCTTTAATTCATTACCCCCTACGAAGCGCAACATATTGTCAGTTGTGACGCTATGTCTCTTAATGGCCAGGGCAAGGTCTTGCTGCAGCATCTGTGGAGGCAAAAGTTGGATTGGAACGAGTCAGTTCCCAAGAGTCTGCATACAAGTTGGAACAGGTTCAGGCAGAATTTGTTCGAACTAGACAAGATCTCTATACCTCGCTTTATTGGTCTTGCCACTAATTCCACTGTCCAAAACCACGGATTCGCTGACGCGTCAGGTGATGCATACGGATGCTGTATATACGTCCGTACCAAGGACGAGAAAAATGTGTTATCACGAATTCTTACAAGAAAGTCTCGAGTATCGCCTCTAAAACAAAATCAATTCCACGACTCGAGTTGTGTGCAGCGCTTCTTCTATCCACGCTGTGGTCTCAAGCTCGACTGCTGCTAAACAAGTTTGTAATTGAAAGCGTGAACTTTTGGTCGGACTTCCAAGTCACCTTGTATTGGCTGGAAAGGCCACGCTAGCACCGTTTGTGGCCAATAGGGTAGCTGAAATCCAGGAATTGCCTAGTGGTGGGATTTGGCGTCACGTTCCCACCGAAAAATCCCAGCAGACTTAGTGTCCAGTGGAACAGAGGTAGACGGTGTAACGTGCTCATTGTGGAGTAATGGGCCGCATTTTTTTCTTTGTGGTCCTGAGAATTTGCCGTGTCTACATCATGTTGAGTTTTCGCCAGAAATGGAAAATTCTAAAGGCAAGAAAAGTGTGGCAGCACATTCTGTAGCAAGGGTTAAGACTAATCGAGCTAATTGGAAGATGCTCGTTGCTTCAGAAGTTGATCGGATAATCGCGTATGTGAATCGGCTCATTCAAGGTTGTAGTCGCAGTTGAGATGTGGTTTTGTCCGCCAAGGTTTCATTTCAGGTAGTCCAAAGACGTGAGCTGGGACCAGAATTCGTCAGCGCATTCGGACGCAGCGCTCGTGACAATGCTGAGAATGCGTCTTCGCGGTCAGCTCTTCTACACTCCCACCATCGATCGCAATCGATATTGCCCTCTGTCAACCATTCTGCCGCTGCCAACAATTCTGCCGCTGACTTGAATTCTTCCGCTGCCAACACTCTGCCGCTTCAAATAATAGTTTTTGTTGAGCTATTAAGCGTTTTTAATAGCTATTTTAGGCCTAAGTTTAGGAAAAGTTTATTTCAATAACTATTTATTAATATGTAGCGGCAGTACGCGTATTTAATAAGATTGGTAAAGGTATGTAGACCGATGGTTTTGAAGATCAATAATTGACTGCTGGTTACAATATTTATATGCAGTGGGCAAATAGCAAACAAAGGTGAAATTACGTTATTTTGCGCCACTGACTATTATTCGAGGCAATCGCTGGGGAATTTCAAGATGGGAAACCAGACAGTTTTCTTTAAGATTTTTTATTCTACATTTAATCAGTCGATATTCAATAAAGAAAGTAAAAAGGATGTTTTCCTTTAAATAGGGATAAATTTAACTGGCGCCCGAGCAGGGACCAGACTAGTGAACAATACAGCAAAAAGTTTAGTACATTCGCGAAAACTGCAACAGCTTGCAGCCGTCGGCCTAAAAATGCAAAGTACCGGTTCGACTCGCAATAATACTTCCGTTTATTGATCGGTACAATCATTAGGTGGACTACCAATTCCTGAAAGAGTTCCGTACTCAAGAAAACCAACCACAGGAGTGAATATCAGGAACCTTAGTAGGTTTACAGCATCGAAAAAGGACCAATTCCGAATCACCCGTTGGAGGAGTCACATCTCCACGATGCTAAGGTAAGTTGATAAGAAAACAAAGTGAATACGAAAATACGAAAAACTTCTACCAGGCAGATAAAGAAACATTAAAGTGAACAATTTAAATATAAGACAAAAAAAGAAACACATTTTCGAGTATTCATATCTCATTAACTAATATTAAAACATTTTACAAACCCCGACAGACCAGCCGTTCTGGCCCATGATCCAAAGAGACAAAATAATACTAGAGAGGAAATCACGCAGATGGTAACTACCTTAGTGACTATAATACTAGAACAGTCGTTACCAGGACTAATTAGAAATATAACCAACCCAAACGCTGACTTTTTCAAAGTTGCTGGCCAAATTATTATTCCAGCTCTTGGTGGGAACTTGAAGATAGAATCCCAGACATAGTAAAGAGTATTCGAGAATTTTCCGGCAATCCATCCGAATTTAGCTCCTGGAAAAAAAGGAGTAGATAAAATTCTAACAACGTCTGCCACTCAAGAAGGAACTCCAAAAAATTTTGGAATCCTGCATTCCATTCGTAACAAGATCGTTGGGAACACCGATACGGCATTAGAATCCTACAATGTTCCACTTAATTGGAATGCGATTTCCAAGTGCTTAACTCTTCACTATGGTGATAAAAGAGATTTGGGTACATTAGAATACCAGATGACTACGATAGTTCAAAGCAACCAATCAGTAGAGGAATTTCATCAGGTTTTTTATAAATTGTTGTTTATAATTGATTCTTAACATGCATGGAATTAGGTAGAGAAGCTGAACAATTAATGAAAAAATTATATCGAGATAAAGCACTAGATACTTTTGTAAGGGGATTATGAGGAGATCTCCCTCGACTTCTAGGAATGCGGGAACCAGTAGACTTCCCATCTGCATTACATTTGTGTCTTAAACTAGAAAACCAAAATTTTGGCGCTGTTCATGCTAATAACAACCCCAATTTCAGGATTTAGAGGATCAAATCAAAAACCGATCCCAGCACCAATATCAAATTTCAATTATATTTCAATTATTATAAAATCAATATAATCAATTTAGACCCTCAATGCCACCGCGTCAGAATTACAATTACCAACCTCCACAATTCACGCAGAATTATTCTCGACAACAAGTCCCTCAGAATTACATTCCAAATCGCACCAAAGCCGCAACCAAAACCAGAACCAATGGACATAGATCCGTACTAGGAATGTAAATTACATGAATCTTCCGCAGTTCGAAGTAGGGAAAAGACCTCCCCCAACAACTCAGAATTATGTGGAAAAGAAACAAAGACAGTTCAATGTCCAAACAGAGGAAAACGAAACCAACACATTAGCTGACGCCGAAAATTACGCTACGATGGCAGAATACGAACAACTAAAAACAGATTACGAGAATGAAAACAACTTCAAACAGAGTTTTGAGGAATATTTACAAGAACCAGGTGACGATAACGTAAATGCAAACCCAGAACACTATAGTGACCTTCATTTTTTAGCATAAAAAACTCCTCATTGCCTTACATCGAATGTAAATTGAGGAGTGGGAAAATTCTAAATGTATTAATAGATACAAAAGCTACATTCAACCCAAGCACGTTAGTAACCCCACCTTAAATGAAAAACCATTTAATGCAGTAACCGTTAGTGGTAGTATTAGAATAACCCACTACAAAATGGCCAATATTTTGAATATACCAAATACTAATGTAACATTTTTTTCTTTTACCAAATGACTATCTTAAAGAATTAGAAGCAATCATTGATACCAATAAACAAATAATAAAAATAAAAAATGGAAACACCATTCCCATAAAAAAAAAACACTTCGAAGACGTCCATGTCATGTTCGTCAGAACAGAACATTTAACAATTACACAGAAATTAACTCTGCAAAATCTTTTCAGAAACCATTCTAATTTATTCGCTGATCCAAACAGAAAACTTACTACCAATATAAAAGCTGATATTCGCACCACCTCAGATACCCCCGTTTATTCACGATGATACCCATTACCGGCCGGATCCAAGGTCGAAGTTGAAACTCAAATAAAAGAACTAATAGATGAGTTAATTAGACCATCTCGATCTCCTTATAATTCACCCGTTTGGCTCGTCCCGAAAAAATTAGATGCATCCAAAAAGAACCAGAAGGAACGTGTGAGTCGCTTCTGGGGACGCGACTGTACTTTTCCCCGTACTCAGTCAGTATATATATATTTAAGCTTAAGATTTTTTAGAATTTTATAAATCTTACATTTTACATTTTTTTGCTACATCTGTATGTACAATTAATGTACAGTTCTAACATGTAGATTCTACATGTACCATTTAGATTCTACATCTCCTCCGCTCGCGTACATAACGAGGCAGAGTATGCGAGCGAGAAAGAGAATGAGTAGCGGATCTCATGCTGAAGGAGGCGGGGAAAGCAACGGAAAATAATTTCCTCATTCTGGCTATAATTATGATCCGATCTGATTCAGATTCGGCAATCTGGTAGATATGGTCATTCTCTACGATACTGCGTTTTTAGTTTTATCGTATCTTTGAAATTGTGCCTGCCACAGATTTTCGTCGTTTGTGGGGTCGGAAGGGGGCGGGGCGAAATTTCGAAATACACTTGTAGCAGTGTGATATCACATGAGCCTGGAAACCAAATTTGGTTACCCTAAAGTGGGCCATCCACGATAGAATTTGTTCGGCAAACATGTTGTGTTCGAATCGTTGGTGGTAGTGTTCGGGTAGTAATTTCGAGTTCGATGTTGTGTTTGAAGAGAATAGAAATTATTCTATCTTCGTTGTGTTCGTGCCAATATGTTCGTCAATGGATGGCAATTTTGGCACGAACATCATTTGTAAACATTTTTTCTTGAGTGAAACACCTTCATTTAAAATGTCAAAACAATTTTTGCAAGAATTTATACATTGCCTGCATTGCCTTTTATCTTTTTTTTCTCCAAACATATATGTATTGCCATTAAGGAAATTACTGTCTCGGTGTCCGCTGACATGTTGACTCGTTGAAAAATGTAAACAAAATGATGTTTGCGAGAAATGTTCGCACTCGTTGGTGGGCAAATGAAATTCATAATAAACAACATGTTTTCCAACAAATTCTATCGTGGATGGCCTGCTTTAATCTTATAGTCTCTGAGATCCAGGCGCTCAACAAGACGGACAGATAGACAGACAGACGGACAGACAGACATGGCTATATCGACTCGGCTATTGATGCTGATCAAGAATATAAATACTTTATGGGGTCGGAAACGTTTCCTTCTTTGCGTTACACATATCCACTTTTACCACAAATCTAATATACCCCTTAACTCTTTTTTGAGTACGGGTATAAAAAACCCACCCCAACAATTATTAAGTGTTTTTATTCCGACATCTATATACACATATTTATTTCCATAGTTGGCTGCAGTAGATCGATCTATATGTATATCGATGGATCCATAATACCAACTATATATGTACATAAAATAACATAACGCACATACGAAAATACCACACTCCGTGTCGTACATATCGCTCACATCCACATACATTTAACAACAAAAATCTGCGATTCCGAGCAGTTTACGCGTTCCAGCAATTACTTTGGTCGCCGCAATACGTGATATTATCTCCAATTCCGTAACAAATAATCCTCAACCCAGGCACAGCGCATTTCCGCAGCGATTTCGCATTTTTTTCGTGCCAATTGTCGAATTGTATGTCCGTGGGAAATTAGAGGTGACAAAATTTAAGAAAAACTATCGGTATCATGAACACCAAATCTAAGACAAGAAATAAAATCAAGCTGTCGCATTATCCAAAAATACATAGTCCGACGTTTATTCCGCTTCCACTAACAAACGACTGTATAAGGAATTATTGTTTTTATTTCATGTTCGTTCCGATAGTCTCCGCCACACCAGTAGCAGTTAATTTCTTGGCTCCGATTCTCGTGCTCGTGTATCCTATCGGCCCTACCACTTCAACGGCACAACAAGGGGAGCAAGAAATCGACCAATTCCGTCCACAATCCATCCGTCAAAAGGGTAAACGGAGGAAAGTCGCACTAACAATATTTTTTTTTTTTTTTTTTCAAATATTGCCACAGCCAGTGTGACCGTTCCTCTCCTCGGCGTGTATCAATTTTATCCACTCATTGTTTGGGAAACTCGATCCAGAGCGGCCACAAATAATTCGAGTTGGTATTTCCTTTCCATTCCTCCAGCAGTGTGTTCTTTTTGTGTGTTGAAGGGATTTAGTGCCTTCTCGTGTGGTGCCCAGCCCAGCCTTAGTTGTTTTTTCTGTTCTTTCGCCAACCCGCGGATTCCGCATCCGACTTCGCATGCAACCTCTGCGTGTGTGCAGCCAACGGGTGATAAGGACAGCAAAGGGCTTTTGGCTGCGACCTCTCCACGTCGGCTACGCACCTCTTCCGCCTCAGGAACTACCCCCACTCAAAAGATCAAGTCGCCAGTCACTCCCAGAGCAGCCAGTAGCAGCCCAGCTGCAAGGACCAAGTCGGTTCTCTTCCCGTCTCCCGTCACTCTCAAGGTGCCAGCTCGGATCCAAGACGATCCAACCAGCTCTTTCGGTAATAGTCCCGTCAGCTCGAGACCTTCCATCACAATGGCTCAACCCGCCACCACTACTGCACGAGCAAAATTAGCCGCCGCCATTGGCCGGCTATCTCATTTGGAAGCGCGCATCACTTCCGCTCCATCCGCATCTCTTTTCGAGGTTCGCCGAGGACAAATTCTGAGTATGTGGGCGGATGTCGAGGCGGAATATAAAGCTTGCTCCGCACTGATGGTTGAGGAGGACCGAAGGGTCCAAGAAGACATCCGAGAGATGTACGGCGAGTGCTATGGGCTATTTGAGCAGTGCCTCGCTGACCTCAATGCTCAAACAGCAGTCCATCCGTCTGCACCGCAAACCTACCAGGGCGGCTGCCGACTGCCTCCCTGCGACATCGAGGTCTTCGCAGGAGATTACGTCCGTTGGCCTACTTTTCGAGATTTATTTACTGCAATTTACATAAATAATTCTAGGCTGTCTCCGGTAGAGAAGTTGTACCATCTCACCGCGAAGACAAGTGGCGATCCGAAGGCCATAGTCGAGAAGTCCCCGCTCACAAACGATGGTTTCGAGTCGGCATGGTCGGCCCTCCGAAACCGTTATGAAAATAATCGGCTCCTGGTCACCAACCAGATAAATATTTTGCTGTTTTTGCCTCGCGTCGATTCCGAGACCAGTCGAGCTTTGAAAGAGCTTCAAAGCACGATGCAAGGGGTCCTCACCGCCCTTGCTCACTCCAAGGTCTGCACCGATAACTGGGATAGCATCCTCGTTACTATTTGTGCCTCCAAGTTGTCGAAGTTGACCCGGTCTTTGTGGGAAACGTCCGTCACAGACAAGAAGGAGGTGCCTTCATGGACGGAAATCGACGAATTCCTCACTCAGCGCTATTTGACGCTAGAGGCCATGGAGAGCGACCCGTCCACTTCCAAAGGCAATCCGACCCCACCATCGTCCAAACGTTCCTTGAATCCGCAGCCCTCCGGAAGCAACTCCAATCCGTTCCGGTCTCATGGTAGTCCCGTGCCAAGGAAGTTTCACTCCTTCCAGACACAAGTGAGTCCGAAGAGAAGAACGTGTGATCTTTGTTCCAAAGAGAACCATCCGATCCGACTGTGCCCGCTATTCCTACAAATTAACGTGGATGCACGAGCCAGCTGCATTAAAAAAAGGCAGCTGTGCTTGAACTGTTTCGCTAGAGGTCATCAGCTCCGGGAATGCCAAAGCGCCCACAGTTGCTTCACTTGTGGAGCCCGCCACCACACGCTCCTGCATCGGGGGCTCTAGCTCCCAGCGAGCTGACTTCCACAACAGCGGAGGATCCCGCTTCTTCCGTCGCTCCGCCCAACGTTCAGAACTATTTTGCTTCGGGAACAAGAGCGGTGCTTCTCGGTAC
The DNA here is from genome assembly GCA_018150885.1 of Drosophila tristis. NCBI lineage: Eukaryota > Metazoa > Arthropoda > Insecta > Diptera > Drosophilidae > Drosophila > Drosophila tristis. Next base: position 343,014 of record JAECWT010000181.1, read on the forward strand.
GGCACTAATCAACATCTGCCACCGGGGGACAAATTTCCGTGCTCGCGCTCATTACGGAACGTCTCTTTAATATCATCCAGTTGCCATTCCGCCTTATTCAGGCCCAGGTTTCAGGCCTAAATCAGACTGTAGCAGCTCAATCCAAGAAGCTCTGTGATTTGTCCATTCGCTCCCTGATTACGCCGAGCGTACTGTTAAACGCCACGGCCTACGTCCTGCCAGACATAGCCGGCAATCTCCCTTCATATCCGATCCCGCAGAGCGCGTTGCGAGACTTGCCGAAATTGCCTTTAGCAGACCCTACATTTTATGAGAGCTCACAGATAGACGTTCTGATCGGAGCCGACATCCTTCCGTCCATACTGTTAAGCGGCTCACAGACCGACATCTGTGGTTCCCTCCTCGGACAGCAAACCATCTTTGGGTGGGTGCTTGCCGGTCCAGTACCAAGTGCTGTTCCAGACCAGATTGCATCTTTCTCCACCCAAATTTCCCACGTCCGCGATGCTCCATTGGACAAACTTCTCACGAAGGAGTCGGCCTCCTATTGCGAAAGAAATTTTCTTCGAACCACGTCAAGAAAGTCAAGAGGAAAGTACGTGGTAACACTGTCGTTTCGTGACCCCGATCATTGTGGGTCAGGCCTGGGGCATTCAAGGTCCATTGACCTAGCTCAGTTTCTCCGAAATGAGAATCGGCTAAAGAGAAACGTTCCATTTCAAGAACAGTATAACTCTGTGATCCAGGAATATTTAGATCTCGATCATATGACAGAGGTTCCGTCCACTAACGAGTCCGCCAATTATTATCTCCCGCACCATGCGGTAATCAAGCCGGAGAGCACTACCACAAAAGTCCGCGTGGTATTCAACGCGTCCAGCCCTTCTGCGAACGGCACGAGCTTGAATGATCTTCTTCATGCGGGTCCGGTCCTCCAATCCGATTTAACCCTCCAAATCCTGAAGTGGCGCTATTTCCGATACATCTTCAACGCCGACATTACAAAGATGTATCGCCAAATTTGGGTACATCCAACGTGCACGCCCTTCCAGCGAATATTATTTCGAAACCAGGAGGGTAAGATTCGGGATTATGAGCTGAAAACCGTGACCTTTGGTGTCAATTGCGCTCCGTTTCTAGACATCTGCAACATCTTGCCGACGACATCCAGTCGCGATTTCCAAAGGCATGTCACATTGTGCGGCATTTCATGTACGTCGACGCCGTCCTAGCCGGGGCAGACTCCATCAAGGATTCTCAGCTGGCTATCCACGAATTGCAGGCAGCCCTCAGCTCCGCAGGTTTTCCACTACGCAAATGGACGTCCAACCAAAAGGAGATTTTGGACGAGCTTCCGAGTGACCAATCCTGCACACGGATTTTCTGGAAATCGATGCCGAGAGCACGGTAAAGACCCTCGGAGTTCGCTGGAAGGCGACGTCAGACGAGTTCTTCTTTGTTCCTCGCGTGTTCACGCTAGAGTTATCCTACACCAAGCGAGAAGTTCTTTCCCAAATTGCGAAGCTGTTTGACCCCGCGGAGTGGCTAGCCCCATTCATCGTCCGGTCCAAGATTTTTATACAGGAGATCTGGTTGCAAGAGTTGGGATGGAACGAACCTCTTCCAAGTTCGTTGTACCAACGCTGGCGAGACTTTTTGCAAAGTTACGCATCACTACCCGAGATCAAGATTCCAAAATGGGTATGTTACCAGCCATCGGTAAAGATCGAACATCACGGTTTCTGCGATGCCTCCGAAAAGGCGTACGGTGCAGCGATCTACGTGCGCGTCGAGTGTGACCAGCATATCACGGTGCATCTACTGTCGGCGAAAACACGAGTCGCTCCCGTGAAAACCGTTTCGCTTCCTCGACTAGAGCTGTGCGGTGCAGTGCTCCTTTCCGAAATAGCGACGGCTATCCTGCCAAGCATCCCGACGGAAAGTCATCAATGCTACTACTGGACCGATTCTACTATTGTACTGGCCTGGTTGAGCAAGCCCGCTTGCCACTGGACTACCTTTGTGGCCAATCGAGTGACGAAAATAGCTCAGACTACCGAAACCAAGGATTGGGCTCATGTTCGTTCCGAACATAACCCCGCTGACTTAGCCAGTAGAGGGGTAGCTTTACCAGAACTGGTGGGTAGCCAACTCTGGTGGCATGGACCAGCGTGGTTGCAATCTCCACGTGATCAATGGCCAGCCCAAGCCGCCGAAACTCCAATTCAAACCCTAGAGCAGCGGGCCGTGAAGGTCCATCTCGTTTCCAGCCCACCCGAAGATTTCCCGGAGCGATTCTCCCAGCTTGAGAAGGCTCTTCGAGTGCGGGCATATGTTCTACGTTTTATTCAGTGTAGCCGGAAAGTAACACCCGCATGTAGGGACCACCTCACTAGTGGGGAAATTAACGAAGCGGAGCGAACTCTTATCCTAGAGGCTCAGCGCCGGGACTTCCCCCAAGAATCTCACTGCCTGAGTGGTAAACGTCCCGTCCCGTTCAAGCTCTATTTTGAATCTGAACCCCTTTCTAGACCGACATGGGATCATGAGAGCCTGTGGCTTGATCACAGCTTCACAAGATCTGAAGTATGACGAGCGCCATCCAATCATCCTGTCCTATAGTTGCCGCCTGTCTCGCCTGCTCGCTCACTTCACGCACAGGATCACTCTCCATTGCGGCAGTCAACTGATGACGCGCCTCATTCGCTGCAAATATTGGATCACGAGAATCCGGAACCTGATGAAGGGCGTGGTGAACTCCTGCAAGGTCTGCATCATCCACAAGAAGAAGCTACAGACCCAACTGATGGGTCTTTCTCCAGACCGTTTACCCATACCGGTATTGACTATGCAGGTCCTTTCGACATAAGGAACTATACCGGGAGAGCGTGCCTGATCACCAACGGGTTTATGTGCGTATTCGTATGTTTTTCCACGAAGGCCATTCACTTGGAGGCCACTTCCGACCTGACCACCGAGAAGTTTCTAGCAGCTTTCGCTCGCTTCGTCGGTAGACGAGGTTGTCCGCAGCGTATCCATTCCGACAATGGAAAAACTTTTCGAGCAGCAACTGTACATTCTCGGGACTTTCTAGAGGCGTTCCAGGATTCGGTGACTGAGGCATATAGCCATCAACGGGTTGCATGGCGTTTCATCCCGCCAGGAGCTCCACATATGGGGGGCCTTTGGGAAGCCGGCGTAAAGAGTTTTAAAACGCTCTTCTACAAAGCCACGTCCACCCGGAAATATACCTTTGAGGAGCTCTCGACGCTGCTCGCTAAGATTGAAGCATGCCTAAATTCCAGGCCACTCTCACCTATGTCCGAAAGTCCGACGGAGTTGGTGGCCCTCACTCAGGGCACTTCCCAATCGGAGGACCGTTAATGGCGACCGCAGAGCCCGAAATAAAGGAGAACCTCCAGTCGATCATTAATCGGTGGCAGCATTTGAAGGCCCTCAACCAGCAGTTCTGCCAGAGGTGGAAGACGGTGGCAGACGGATATGCCAAATCTTCAGATCGGCGATATGGTTATCGTGAAAGAAGATAACCTTCTTTCTAACGACTGGCGACTCGGAAGAGTACAGTCCGTGTATCCCGGCGCCGACAACTGGGTTCGGGTGGTAGACATTCTTACTGCCCGCGGTGTGCTCAAACGCCCGGTCGCAAAAGTCGTTCTCCTTCCGGGGAACTCCCTCGTCCCGTACAATAATGCCTCTCCTTGTCTACTATTCCATCCAAGTTCTTTTCGCCTCCAAACCGCGCTCGTTTGTTCGTCCAACAGTACTTAGAGAAGTGCCTGTCACGTTACTAATGCTTCTCCGATTCTTCTTTTCCAAACCAGTTCATTTTGCATCCAGATCCTGATGGCTCCACAACCCCGGGTCAACCACACCTCAGGGAACAGACGCTCCCGAGTCCAAGCTTCCTACCGCTGCCGAGTCTGCTCCGGAAGCCATCCACTACGGGACTGCCGTAGCTTTCTCAAGCTGAGCGTGGCGAAGAGGCTCCGAGCCGTGCTGGTGAACAAATACTGCCGGAACTGTCTGGCTCATCAGCACTCTGGCAAGGATTGCCTAAGTGGTGGCCGGTGCAAGGTGTGCCACAAGGACCATCACACGCTGCTCCACATGCGACCGTCCCAGCGCCCAGCCCGCTCGGAGTCGCCAGCTCTGTCTCCAGCTCCGGTGTCCCGAGCCGATCGCCGGAAAGACGCCCCAAGACGGGGCCCTCCTGGCAAGCATCCCAAGACGGGGTTAACTAAGTTAATGTCCATCGCTAATTCCCACTTATCATCTGTGTTAATTTATTTGGTGACATATTTGGATTCTATGTCAATAATCCCTCTATAAAAACTTAAATTGGTAATGTGGAGAAGGTCAGCGTATGTTTCATAAATGTAAAGGTCTCTGTCATCTTTAAGTAATAAATAGTCACTGTGCTAACGTCCGAAGTCACTATCCAAACTAAACTAAGTATCAATATATAAGAATACATTTTCTGAAAAATAAACAGAAAATAATAGGAAACTTATCTTAATACTTTATGTTATCTTTATGAATTACTCGACTCCTATTGTTGATTATGATTTTATTCGGTCGATTTTCCCTTAATACCTGTTTTTTATACCGGGAATGCAATTTATTTCTTTCTCCATGTTTTTTTTCGTAGATAACTTCTCCTATTGAATATTCTTTGTCTTTTCCGTTCTTGTTGTGAAACAATATGTCATAAGGTTTTTGATCTGTAGTTTGCCAATTTAATTCATCTTTAATGCATCTGGCTAATTCTGCAAGTGTGGAATGTACTCTTTCTATTTGTCCATTGGAAGTGCTATGTCTGGGGTCTGCGTAGTAAATAGTTAAATTGTTTCCAGCAGTGTCTTAATGGCATCAGGGCGTCAGAAAAATTTCGTATAATAATAATACAATCAGTTTAAAGTATTTTATTTAATGATTTTATGTATATTTTCACCTTTTTGCACAATCATAAATTTTTAGCGCCAAAATTCGATTTTTGATCTACAAGTTTTTGTTGTTATTAGTGGTGATAGTTGCGCTGATACGCAGAAAAGTGCAAAAATATCGAATATATCGAAGACGCACATGAATCAGAGACCGACGCATCATTTTGCCACCACTAGGGCCCTATGCTTAACCTATGTAACAAAAAATGCGTCTCCGGCAAGACGCAAAGAAGCACGACGCAGCCAGTATATACATTTTTGAGCATATAATTTTTTTAGAATTTTAGAATAAAATAAATAAATTTTACATTCTACATTTTTTTTGCTACATCTGTTATCTATCTACATCTACAATGTATTTTTACATCTAACATGTAGATTATAGATGTACCATTTAGATTCTACATCTCCTCCTCTAGGGGTTGCTCGCGCACTGAACGCGGCAGAGTGTGCGAGCGAGAAGGAGAATGAGTATCGTGTCTCTTTGGTGGGAGCGGGGGAAGCAACTGAAAATTAATTTCTTCTTTCTGGCTATAATTATGATCCGATCTAGTTCAGATCCGGCAATCTGGTAGATATGGACATTCTCTACGATACTGCGTTTTTAGTTTTATCGTATCTTTAAAAATGTGCCTGCCACAGGTTTTCGTCCTTTGTGGGGGCGGAAGGGGGCGGGGCGAAATTTTGAAATACACTTGTAGCAGTGTGATATCACATGAGTCTGGAAACCAAATTTGGTTGCCCTAGCTCTTATAGTCTCTGAGATCCAGGCGTCAAACAAGATGGACAGACGGACAGACAGACATGGCTCTATCGACTCGGCTATTGATGCTGATCAAGAATATATATACTTTATGGGGTCGGAAAATTTTCCTTCTCTACGTTACACACATCCACTTTTACCACAAATCTAATATACCCCTTAACTCTTTTTTGAGTACGGGTATAAAAAGGCTATTAAGTTGTATATATTCCCTCAGTATTGTTATTAATAAGTTATCAATAGTATGGAATTCGATTATATGGCGGGTTTTTTCAAAAACGTAAAGTTTCTCATGGACCGTAATTATACCTGTTGCAAGTAGTAATTGTTGTTTAAACTGATTCAAAGGCTTTCTTGTTTCTTGTATTATGTTTTCGAAGCTACTTTCTGCTGAGTGCTGAGTAGTTGTATATGATTCTGTTAGGCTAGTTTCGCTATCCGTTATATGGTGCAATTGAATTCGTGATAACGCGTCTGCCACTACGTTAGTGGTGCCTGGTTTGTAAATAATCTTGGGAGTAAAACTTTCTATGAAATGGTACCAACGTTTCACTTCAACGTTTGGGTTTTTTTGTGACATGGTGAACGATAATGGTTGGTGATCAGTGTGTATTTCTATTCCGTTAACTCCGTATAAATAATTTCGTAAATTCTTTAATGCCCATACTATGGCGAGTAATTCGTTCTTATTCGTTGCATATAACTGTTCGGTCTTACTTAGAGTTTTTGAGATAAAGTTTATTGGATTTCCCTCTTGAGATAAAACTGCCCCTATGGCTACATTTGACGCGTCCGTAGTTAGGACGAATTTTTTATTATAATCTGGTTGCACTAATTCTATATGTGCAATTAGACTGTCTCTTAGATTGTTGAGTGCTGATACTACTGGTTCATCCAGCTGAATTAAGACCTTTTTAGATTCTCTTCGTGATGCCTTTCCATTTACTCCTCCCAAATATTTTGTTAGTGGCTTTGCAATTGTTGCATAATTTCGGACAAATTTTCTATTATACCCTGTCAACCCTAGGAAGCTACGTAGCTCTCGGAATTGGATAATTTTTTATGGTGGCAACACTCTCTGGTTCTGTCTTGATTACGTTGTGAGAAACGATGTATCCTAGAAATTTTGTTTCTAGTCGAAAGAATTTGGATTTCTCTAATGAAATTTTCATATTAGAGCCTTGTAATATCTGTATTATTCTTAGTAGGTCCGAATAATGCTGCTCTTTTGTTCCAGAAAATACTATGATATCATCCATATAAACATGGCAGGTTCTCCCTACTTGTTCCGTTAATATATCATCAATGGCTCGTTGGAAAATTCGAGGTGCATTTGTTAGTCCCATTGGCATTCGGACGAATTCTTTTTTTCCATTATTAATGGAAAACGAAGTTTTTTCTATATCTTCATCTCGCATTAAAATTTGATAAAAATTCAATTCTAAATCTATTGCGGAAAAATATTTCGCCTTTCCCAAATTAGCAAGTATAACTGATGGGTCTTGCATTGGATATCTATCCGTTTTGGTATTATCATTGAGTTTCTTAAAGTCTATCACTAATCTATGCTTCGGGGTACCATCTTCATTACCATCTTCTTTGGCACTATTAATACTGGAGAATTATATGGGCTTCTACTAGGTCTAATTATTGCTTTATCTAACATTTCACTTATTTTGTTGTTAACGAAATCATTCACTGAATGGGCATACGGGTATTGTTTACTATATAGCGGTCTATCATGCTCTGTATTGATTTCTCCTTTAATATCTGTTCTAAATGGTAACTGCAAATCTATATTTGCATGGTTTTCCTCGATTATGTCGACAATAATCGCTCTTAGCTCATTTAGGCTTTCTTCCTTGTCAACTTTAATATTATTCAATTCTATTTTTTTCAAACCGAGGGTTTTATTATTAATTGTGTCGGACATATCTACGACGGCGGGCTCAGGATTTTTTGATCCCAAACTATTTAGTTCGTTATTGACGGATACTTCTACGTCGGCGTGCTCAGGATTTTTTGATCCCAAGCTATCTATTTCTTTATTGACGGATATTTCTACGTCGGCGTGCTCAGGATTTCTTGATCCCAAACTATCTACTTCTTTGTTGACGGATATTTCTACGTCGGCGTGCTCAGGATTTCTTGATCCCAAACTATCTACTTCTTTATTGTCGGATACTTCTACGTCGGCGTGCTCAGGATATTCCCATCCCAAGCTATCTACACTTCCTTCTGCTTTCTCTGATTCTGTCTTATAGTCCGGTATTTCATCGAAATATTCTTTTAATATATACTTCCTCAATGGTAGGATTATTTTACCATCAACAAATGACACCTTATTTAAAAGAGGTTTCTCATCATAGCTTAGCTGTTCTTCTTTATCATTGTCGCGTCAAGACACAATTTGTTTTATTTTGAGAAAATTTGAAGTCTAGTGTAAGATAGTTTAGGGCGAAGCGGGAGCGCAATAAAGCTCTCTCTCGCTCTTGGCGAATTCGCCCCGCTTCGCCGCCCTAGATAAGTTAGGCTTAAGAATATTTTATAACGAGAAAAGAAAAGAGTCGAAAAATAGTATTGAATTCGAGCGCACGTCCCTTTTTTTAGTCCCCCTCCGTCTTTATTAAATATATATAAAATTTGCAGCCACCAAACTCGGTTTTTGTTTGTTAAAGTTAAATTTAGAAAAACTATTCTAAAAATTCAATCATAATACTTAAGGATTCCCTTATCTGTATCGATTATAACCCCAATCCTTTTTAACAAATTATACCCTATTAATAAATCTGTGTCGATTCCCTCTACTTCATAGAATATCGGTCTTGTGTTAAATATAGTTATAATGTGATAATATTTAATTATCGAAGACCCATTTATTGTTGATATTTTTTTATAAATTGATAGTTCTCTTTTTTTATTATAAACTAGCAGACCCGCGCGCTTCGCTGCTTACTAAATGAATTTAATGTTTAGGAATTCATCGAAATTAAAAAATGATAATTTTGATGTAATGACATATTTTATTTATTGCAATGCCTTGTGATAAACAATATTCTTTGTTTTTCCGTCGGTTTGCCTACTCGTGAGCACGCTACATACAGTTGACCATGTAAAAATACCGGATGCTCCAAATTTAAACCACAAATTTGCAACGACTGTCCTTGTGATTTATTAATAGTCATAGCAAAAGCAAGACGAATCGGACATTGTAGTCTTTTGAAATCAAATGGCATGTCAGTCGGAATCAACGGAATTCTCGGAATTAAAACGTGTTCACCACAAAATTTCCCAGTCAAAATAGTTGCTTCAAGTAAATTAGTCATAACTTTTTTCACAGCAAGTCTTGTACCATTGCAAAGTCGTGGTGGATTAAGATTCCGCAGCATAATTATGGTGGCTCCAACTTTTACTTGTAAAGAGTATGGCGGCGATCCAGGTAAGTCCAATGAATTTAGAAATTCGACTGGATAATTTACAACATCATCTTTATTGATAGTTGTATCAACCGACCTATACGCAAACATTTCTCCTGGGATGGAATTCAAAATAGATGCGTTGATCTCATTGAAATCTTTATTTGTCCCGGCCAAAATTGCTCTTTCCCTCAACCAGTCATGGTTTCTATAATTTTTTACAATATTTGGAACACGCTCTGAATCAAGTATTCCTTCGATGACACAAAAGTGCAAAAATAATTTGGAAGCGTTATGAAGCCAGAATTGTCAACGGGAAGTATGCCATTACCAATGTCTAACAGTTGTCTGGAAAACAAATCTGCTGAAGCATCGTTTTGCAATTGAACACGTACATTTGTAGTCAATCTAAGTGTTTTCACAGAGCGCCACACATTAGATGTTTTCAAACACGCATTAATTTCATCAGCAGAAGTTCCTAGTTTGACTACAGGCAATGTTTGTCTGAAATCACCTTCTAACAATATCAATGCACCACCAAACAATCGATTATCTCCACGAATATCTTTCAACGTACGATTAAGTGCTTCCAGTGACTTCTTGTTGGCCATAGTACACTCATCCCATACAATAAGAGAGCCTTGCTGCAGCACTCTCGCCATTGCAGATCTTTTCGAAATGTTGCATTTAGGATTATCGTCAGCCTTCATATTCAAGGGCAACTTAAGAGCAGAGTGCGCCGTGCGACCACCATCCAATAATGTGGCAGCGATGCCAGACAAAGCCAAAGCCAATGATTATACCTTGTGCTCGAATGGTAGCCTAAATAATAGAAATGACAATCGTTTTTCCGGTACCTCCAGTTGCATCCAAAAAGAACAGTCCACCATGTAGTTCTTCGATAGCTCGCAATATTTGGTCGTAAACCGTTCTTTGGTTGATATTGAACTGTGGCTCATTGTTTTGCACAAACGTATTAAGCTCGGCACGATCATACTGTTCACGCTCCAGTTCTTTGTTGAAAAGGTCGTGTATATCACGATTAGGCGCTGTCATACCTAATTGAGATAATGCTTTGCTTGCCATCATCAAGCAAAGGTCTTCAAAAGCAATCAATGCTTCGTTGTAAATTTCCGGCGTATAGTCCATGTTTATATCACCCGTTTGACGGCGCAATCGATGTAAAAAATCCTCTGACAAATGATTTTGATGTTTTTGCCACAATTCAATTGGCTTTGCTGGACTGCACGTGGCTATAATAATTTCGAAAAGTGTCCGAAAGGGTCAAGTGGACTTGATGACAATGCATGCAGCATTCAAGTGTAAGATCCCAATGCATATCATTCTCAAGCATATTCAATCGTTCGCATGCTTCGCGATACGTCCCACACAAGTCCACGAACATTTATTAGCAACAATCGCAAATAATAACACTCTTGATTGTTAGGATGAACTGTATAAATTCGTCCTATCGCATCTGAGTGAAACAATACTGGCTGCGGATTGCGGATTATACGTGAAGGTGATGAAGAGGCCTAGTCGACCGTAACGGCGTACGTATGACATCGCATCTTGCGCGTAGTCAAACATATGACGTTGACTTCCAACATACGATGACGGCAATATTATCATAGTTCCAACGTTTTGTGCATTACCATCGTTGTTAATGGCATCACGCAAATGAACATACTCTTCGGAACGTAATTTGGCTTGGTTGAATCGAAGAAAATTTAACCGTTCCGATTCAATTTTTGCATACAGGTCAACAATATACTGGTGGAAAAGTGCTCTACACCTCAATATGTGGTTGTCTTGATTTTGCCGTATCTGCAGCGTGTATGCGTAATAATGTATGCTCCCCAACTATGACTATTGCCACTTCGTCAACTGTTTGTGCATTGAAACGCCTTGCATGTTCGCCAACCGGTGTTTTATCAGCTCGATTAACAATTTTATGATCGTCAAATGGCATACGATCAAGCGATGTTTTGAAAACCTGAACTTCGTTCATTCGTTGTTGTGCTTCGTTGTGCTCATGGAACATATTTTGCAAATCGCAAATAATTTGTCTCCGCGTGTTGGTAATAATGACACACCGACGATCAGCTTCGTCTTCCGCGTTCCCGATAAATTTGAATTGCAAAAATTGGTGGTCTGCGTTGTCGAAAGGTAGCAAAGAGCCAGCTCGATGGTATATTTGACCTTGAATCTGAATAAAATATATGATAGAATGAGAACAAACGTACAATTTTCATAAACAAAACTATTTAATTACCTTGAACGTTGGCATGAAGTTGTCTCTTATAATATTTGTGGCGCCAAAAGATGTCATTTGAAAACTCGAATTATACTTTCGTATATTGTTCAAAAAATGATTACACTCAGGTGTCAATCCATTAAGTAACGTGCTCAATGGTTGTGGTGGGCTGCCTAATTCAGGCAATTTCACTTTACCACTCGCACAGCACATCCCATCTGCTTCTCCTTTAAATTTTAATGCCTGACAATGGCGACAACGGTACTTCATTGGACCAATTATAATTTGCCTATGAGAAGCGTAATCGGTGACACTACTGTACGCGAACGCAACACCTTGTAGATTTTGAATATCACGACGTTCATTTGCAGCTGTTGTTGCATCATTGTTGCGTTGATTTGAACGGGACCTTGCTGTGCGTAGACGATTATTTTCATTGCGATGTGTAATGTCTTGGCTACTTTCCTTGAAGCCACAGCTTGAAACGAATTTCGCGTTCGCCGATCCAAATTTAACCGTCTTGACATTTAACTTTAAAAACCACATAGGTTGGTTTAAAACGCACACATTTTCAAAAGCAACAAATGTACTTACACAAATTGCATTTAAAAAAAACCGCATGCAATTTTGTGCACGCGTTGCGGAGAAATGAAAGGAAATAGGCGTTCAAACACACACTTTTGGACCAAATTAAAGATTTTTTTAAAATTTTGTAATTCTTGAGGAACCTATTTATAGAAAAGCACAAACTAGGTCACATTCTCTGGCTATCATTTAAACAAAACAGCATGCAATTTGGTGCACGCGTTGCAGAGATAGCCGCTTACACACAGATTTTTTTCTACAAATTTATAGTATAGATTCCTTTTTTTATATAACAATAAGTGGCTCCTGTATCTATTAAAACATTTAAATTTCTCTTAAGTTTAATATCTGTTCTAGTTAAGTAGGGAAGTCCTATTTCGGGGGCTGATCTAAAAAATGTTCCTCGTCGATATTGTTCACCCTGATGGTTTTGTTAGCCGGCACAATTGCCGAATCTGGCGATTTACGTTTTAACGATGTGTCGGCGGCAAATGGATTTTGTTGTTCAACACTTTCCCTGGGTTGTTGAACCTGATTTCGGTTATAATTATTTTGTCGGTAATAATTATTATTAGGTCTATGATAACACTAGTCAACACGATTTTTCCTCAAGGAACAAAACCAACTTTTTATTAAAGATTTGGGGCTTAGAAATGGTTTGAGGATATTTTTTTTTTTTTTCTATGGCAGAACTTTTTTTTGAAGAATTTTTTAAATCTGGTATTTTTTTTAAAAGCTTTTTTCAGAGGTAGCGATAGTTTTTTCACATAACTTTAGTATCTTACGTCTGGTTGTACGTCTTACGTCTTTGCTATTTTAAAAGATAATTAAAACAGCTAGAAGTAAAGCCCAAACACTTTGTGATTACAGCTTACCGTCTGGGAAATATAAAGCATTGAAATGCAAAAATGATTACTTTTGTGCGGTATTTTTTACGAAATTTTGACTTTAAAAACTCAGGAAAAGTCGAAAAAAAATGATCTTGTGTCCTCTTTTTTTTTGTGTATAGGTGCGTTAATTTCGCGTCGTTTAAGGTATCGCTCATTAAAATCTATGGAGACACTTTCGAGCTAAAATTCGTTAACCAAACCTAAAATATGGAAAAAATGCACAAAAAATACCTTTTTGAAGGCGGCGGGCCCAACTGCCAATTGGGAACAAAGCAAACGAAAAAGGGTTGTACATTTGGTACCTGTTAGAGGACACAAGATATAATTTTTTTTTCGACTTTTCCTGAGTTTTTAAAGTCAAAATTTCGTAAAAAATACCGCACAAAAATCATCATTTTTGCATTTCAATGCTTTATATTTCCCAGACGGTAAGCTGTAATCACAAAGTGTTTGGGCTTAACTTCTAGCTGTTTTAATTATCTTTTCAACCAGACGTAAGATACTAAAGTTATGTGAAAAAAACTATCGCTACCTCTGAAAAAAGCTAAAAAAAAATACCAGACTTCAAAAATTCCTCAAAAAAAAGTTCTGCCAAGAAAAAAAACCATAATTCTTTAAAAAAATTTAAATCCCCATATCTATCAGAAAAAGTCGGTTTGGATCCTTGAGGAAAAAAAAAGTTCGATTTTGTCGAGTAGTGTAATTATTAGAGTAACCCCTATACTGATTATTTTGTCGGTTTTGAATATTTAGTGATTCATTTACCTCCATAGGTTCGGGGACCTTTTGTTGCCTGTTAGATAAGTAATGGGTTGTCCCCATGAATTCTTTTGGAAATGATGATTACTAACCGAATTTTTTGTATTACTAAATTGTTGAGCAAATAAAGCCCGTCTATTATTTGATTGTAATTCTTGTACCTTGGCTAGGGCATTTGGTAAATCTGGTGGATTTAATGAAAATAGAATGTCCGATATGTTGCCGTTAAGGCATTCGCTCTAATCTTGTGGCTATTCTCCTTGGTTACGTCACTGTCCTTGCCGTATGTCATTATGGTCTTATTGATGAGCAAGGTCATATTTTGGTTGACCTCGTTATAGTAATCTATCATTGATAAATTCCATTTTCTAAGAACACTTACTTCCTGTTCGATAATGTCTCTTGTCGCTGTAAACAAAGTCAAACAAAGTCTAGACAGTATTGCGTCCAAATTCAATACAGTTCCATGGTTTGTCAAGGCCTCATGAGCCGCTGATGTGATTTTGTTTCTTGATATGGTCAATGCAATATAATATTGCTTGCTACCTATCTTGTATAATTTCATTGCTGTCTCCGTTGTTTCTCTCCATCGAACATATTGGGTAAGGTCCCCATTGCATGCTGGTACAGATTCTATTACTTTTAAGGTTGTATCATCTTTAATTGTGTCGTCAATTTTCTGTGCTTGATAATCTACCACCTGTTCGGTTGTTGCCTCTAGCTGTTGTTTTAGGGCACCTAAATGCTCGTTTACCTGGGCTATTTGAATTGCTATCAATTGCTTGACAAGATCTACCGAGAGATCGTTCCTTGGTTCTATGTTAGGCATGGTTAACTTTGCGAATTCTGATATCAACTAATCCACTGTGGTTTATTTTACTATAATACAAGAGTTTCACTTAATAAAAATAATCTACCTCTTATTCCTAATCACCGATTATATTTTGTATATTAATAATTATATTATTTTATCTAGTCCCACTGCTCTCCTGATGGGGTCGTCCTTCTAATATTGATAGGGTCTTCCTTCTAATATTGATAGGGTCGTCTGCTGTAGATTTTAGGGTCTTCCTTCTATTGTTGTTGTAGTGTTTTTATTTTTATACCCGTACTCAAAAAAGAGTTAAGGGGTATATTAGATTTGTGGTAAAAGTGGTTGTGTGTAACGTAGAGAAGGAAAATTTTCCGAACCCATTAAGTATATATATTCTTGATCAGCATCAATAGCCGAGTCGATAGAGCCATGTCTGTCTGTCCGTCCGTCCGTCCGTCTTGTTTGACGCCTGGATCTCAGAGACTATAAAAGCTAGGGCAACCAAATTTGGTTTCCAGACTCATGTGATATCACACTGCTACAAGTGTATTTCAAAATTTCGCCCCGCCCCCTTCCGCCCCCACAAAGGACGAAAATCTGTGGCAGGCACAATTTTAAAGATACGGTAAAACTAAAAACGCAGTATCGTAGAGAATGACCATATCTACCAGATTGCTGAACATGAATCAGATCGGATCATAATTATAGCCAGAATGAAGAAATTAATTTTCAGTTGCTTCCCCCGCCCCCTCCTGCAAGACAAACACAACTCATTCTCTCTCTCGCTCGCACACTCTGCCGCGTTCAGTGCGCGAGCAACCCCTAGCGGAGGAGATGCAGAATATAAATGGTACATCTATAATCTACATTTTAGATGTAAAATATACATTGTAGATGTAGATGTAGATAACAAATGTAGCAAAAAAATGTAAAATGTAAAATTTTTTTTTTTTTCTAAAATTCTAAAAAATCATATCTCAACAATGTATTTACTGACTGAGTACGGGTATAAGTAGAGTCGCGTCCCCAGAAGCGACTCACACGTTCCTTCTCGTTTTATTTTTATTTTTTGTGTAGAATTTGGTTGGAAGCGTGGGTCCTCCCTACAGATCCTTTCATTTATTTGATTTATTTATTTCATTTGTTGGTTTTGTATTTTACGCGTCGTTAAGTCCCGGTCAATATTCACCTCACTTTTATTTGTTATTTGGCTTGCACCGCGTGGAGAACTTTTTCTCGTCTCGAAGGGTTTTTATGAACAGGTGTTGTGCTTAAACGCGACTTATTATTCACTTGAACTGTCCAGTTCTGATGTTAGAAACCAACTTCCCTAAGTCTAATAATTTTGTTCTCATGAAACCTTCTTGATTCCTCTTCTGGAAGCTTCTATAAACATTTGGATTCGATCGGCTTCGATCGGTTTGGATTCGATCATCCAGTTGAGGAATTGTGAAATTCCAAATAGCAGTGTTTGCAAAAATCATCCACAGCTGCAACGCAAATGGATTTCTAATTGAAATCGAAGATTGTTTATAATAAGACTGGGGTGGCCTGACTTCCAACTTAAATGATATCAACGATTGTTTATAATAAGGCTGGGGTGGCCTGACTTCCAATTAGGGAAACCGAAGATTGTTTACAGCATACTATGGGAAGCCAAAGATTGTTTATAAATTGAATAATATTCTTATAAGAACGGTTACATTAACTTGCACATTTTCTTGTTATATTTATAATAGAATCATAAATTACATTCCAGATGACCTGTAGTGGTAAAATGTCACACCATCTGCATGATAATCGTTTACGACAGTCATAAAATTATCTTAGACCGGACCCACGTACCTTTGGACCCGAACCCCTGCTGTGAGATTGGTAATCATTGTTTAGTCATAAATAAATGTAACATGTTCTTATACCTACTTATACCTAGAACTAATTAAACAAGCCTAGGATCCTCGCAATACCGAATAAAATCAGTACGAAAGAAAACTCTGACGTATTCACATCTCCGAAGCCCAATTTGTTCAAGCACCGCACTATGGGAAATTTGACCACTTTTGTGGAAATAGTTAATAACTTTCAAACGAAACAATATTTTTTGGTTTGGTTTTTTGATAAGTTTATAATAGCAAAATGAACTATTTTGAAAAAATGGGCGTGGCAGTTCCGTTTTTTATGAAGAAATAACATTTTTATTTTTTTGCTCAAAAAGTAAAAAAACAAACATTTTGGGAACATGTTGAGAACAATTTATTGCAAAAATTATTATTTCTGGTAGCTTTATCACAAAAATTTTAATCAGGAGACTTGAAATATAAAAGAAATACAATTTTATTGTAAATAATAGGTTTCCTACAACACCTTTTGTTAATCCTCATGGAGTTCGTTTCCGAGCTCCATCATCCACGAGAATTCGAGTTGATCTTCAGCCAGCTCATTGAAACTAATCTGCTCCGGTGGATCACTGCCTGAACGATTGAACTCGCTTGATAAAAGACCGAACACCTCAGTTGGAAGGGGCTATTTTCTGCATTTGTATGCTGCTTTTAAAGTTAACAGATGAGATAATAGTATCTGAAATCTTTTATCTTTTCGGCCTCGTTCTAAATATAAAATTTAATAAATTTTATTTCGACACTTGGCACTCACTTCTGCAAAATATCTTTCTTTTATATTGCTCGAATGCGCTAGGATTTTGTAAACTGACACAGTTATTGACAACCAAGGACAATAACTACTCGACAAAATCGAATTTTTTTGTAATGCTTTTTTTCAGAGGTAGCTCTTTTATTTTGCACATTACTCAAGTATCTTACATTTGGTTGTAATGAACTTTGATATTCTGAAAAGCTGATAAATGCATCTATAAAGCAGACCTGAGCACCTTGTAGCTTCAGCTTACCGTCTGGAAAATATTAAGTTTTCAAATGCAAATTGATCGGTTTGCTCAGTACTTTTTTCCAAATTTTGGCTTTAAAAACTTGAGAAAAGTCGAAAACAAATCGTACATTTGGTTCTTATATTTTTTTTGTTTTGATGCATCAAAGTATTGCTCATAAAAATCGATGGAGAAATGACTCAGCTAAAATTGGTTGACCAACCGTCCAAAAATCACATTATTTCGTTTCAAATGTTTCTGCAGTCCCAATGTTTTTGTCTAAGAATCAAGATTGGATAGAAGACGCACCCATTCGCAGATAGCCATGATATACATTTGAACAAGAATTAAATTTTATAAGATGCATTGAATTGTATGGTTCCACGAGTGGTCACTTTTTTTATACGACCCTTCAAAGACACATCACTAATTTATACTTGTTAAAAATGAGTCATTAAACATAATTATGAGTGAAATTTTTACAGTTCAAACTCATTAACATATATTACATACCTTTCTGAATCAAACCCGTTGTAAAGAAAGCACTTAAATTGATGAATTTATAACTTTTTAGCCCTTTGTACAAGATGAGAAAAAACCTTTCTGTACCAACGTTCGCGTATCGATAGCAAACAGCAGACGTTATCGGCTGTTAATTTAACAGTGGCGCGCAGTGTTAACTTTTTTTTTGCGTAACATTAAAGATCAATGTGATTCGGATATATGAGGTCTACAAATATATTATTTCAACTAGTTTTGAAAAATAGGTTTTGGCCAGAAAAAGTGGTAAAATTTCCCATAGTGCTACGTTTGGATTGGAAAAAATATTCAAAATTGTCATTAATATTTGTTAGATTACTTTCACCATTTTTTTGGTTGGCACAGCCTCTGTCATAGCGACAAACAAATTACCTCCATCGGGTCAAAGTAGTACGACAAATAATACAAAAATGGCATCATCAAGCATTAATGTTGTGCTAGACAGGCAATCGGCCACGGGCGAAGAGATCGAAAACATCATCTGTAAATACAAAAAGGATCCCGCTGAAAGGAATCAGAAACCTGAATATTTTCAAACCCGGCTTGAGAGGTTAATGAATCTCTGGAACACATTTTCAAAGGAGGAAACAAATATTCAGTTAATAACTCATGGCTCGAAGTATAAGCACTATTATTTCTCCAATGAAATTTTAACGAGAAGGAACGTGTGAGTCGCTTCTGGGGACGCGACTCTACTTATACCCGTACTCAGTCAGTATATACATTTTTGAGCATAATTTTTTAGAACTTTAGAATTAAAAAAAAATTGTACATTTTACATTTTTTTGCTACATTTGTTATCTACATCTACAATGTATATTCTACATCTCCACCGCTAGGGGTTGGTCGCGCACTGA
Source organism: Drosophila tristis (assembly GCA_018150885.1). NCBI lineage: Eukaryota > Metazoa > Arthropoda > Insecta > Diptera > Drosophilidae > Drosophila > Drosophila tristis. Next base: position 361,740 of record JAECWT010000181.1, read on the forward strand.
ACGCGGCAGAGTGTGCGAGCGAGAAGGAGATAGAGTAGCGAATCTCTTGCAGGAGGGGGGCGGGGGAAACTGAAAATTAATTTCTTCATTCTGGCTATAATTATAATCCGATTTGATTCAGATTCGGCAATATGGTAGATATAGTCATTCTCTAGGATAGTGCGTTTTCAGTTTTATCGTAGCTTTGAAATTGTGCCTGCCACTGATTTTCGTCCTTTGTGATGGCGGAAGGGGGCGGGGCGAAATTTTGAAATACACTTGTAGCAGTGTGATATCACATGAGTCCGGAACCCAGATTTGGTTGCCCTAGCTCTTATAGTCTCTGAGATCTAGGCGCTCAACAAGACAGACATGGCTATATCGACTCGGCTATTGATGCTGATCAAGAATATATATACTTTATGGGGATCGGAAACGTTTCCTTCTCTGCGTTACACACATCCACTTTTACCACAAATCTAATATACCCCTTAACTCTTTTTTGAGTACGGGTATAAAAAGTCAGAAAGTATCGGTCTGACGGATCCCTTCTTCCCTTGGCAAAAGTCAAACCGCATCCCTGCTGGCAGCGCATTATGTTGGCGGAGAGCGATGGAGATTATTGCCATAGTTGGTCCGATGCCGATCGACCACAAAAGGTGCATGCACTCTTAGGCTCCTGGCAGGCGCACTGAAGCCAATCCGACTAAGCAGGTCAGGGCAATCAATGTTACCCACTAGTAGATCATACAGAAATATCTGTACCGCGATGGTCCTACGATCCTCCAGAGAGGAGAGGTGAACAAGGCGACATCTACGCTCATACGACGGCAAGGGGAAAGAAAAGTTCAAGGGTTGGAGTGCAAACTTTAGAAACTTTCTTTGCAGTCTCTCGATACGTGAAATTTGCAAGGTCCCGGTGGGGTTCCAAACAACGGAAGCGTACTCGAGCGGCGAGCGTATAAGGAACGAGAAGAGACATAGCCTCGTATATGGGTCTCTGAACTGAGATGCATTGCGCTTAACAAAGCCAAACAGGCTTTTGGCAGAATAAAATTCAAATGCTCGACAAAGAGAAATTATGAGTCGAACAAGATCCCTAGGTCAAGTATCTCCGTCTGTTTTAAAATCGGATGGCCATCTATTGAATATGAGGCCACCACATTAAAGACACACTTGCTAAAAGAGACAGAATAGCATTTGCTAATGTTGAGAGGGAACGAGTTAAGTCTGCACCAACGAGCAACTCCATCCAGATCGCGTTGCATCAGGATACTGTCGCCTAAGGTTTTGACAGCACTGAAAATTTTCACATCATCAGCAAAGAGCAGATACTCAGAGTTTTGGATGCTAAGACATATGTCATTGATAAATATTAAGAACAGCAAAGGACCAAGTGCACTTCCCTGTGGAAGGCCGGAAGTAGCCACATATGGGTCCGAAGGCTTTCCATTTATCAACACCACATACTCCCGTCTCTCAAGATATGAACTGAACCAACCGAGCTGGTAGGAATGAATCCCTATTGATATAACTTGGCTATAAGGGCACTGTGAGAAACTTTGTCAAAGGCCAACTCAAAGGCACGAGTGCAAAAATTACTGAAAGCGACAAGATTAGTGGTCGTGGATCTACCCTATCTACCTATCTTTTTAGCTAGGATTCGCTCAAAAAGCTTCGACACATTACTAAGTTTGGCAATTGGTCTATAATTGGAGATCACATTCTCAGCACCTTTTTTAAAATGGGAGTAATCGTGGCAGCGTTCATGCCTATCACAGAAACGACCCGTGACAAGAGACCTTGTGAAGAGTATCTTGAGAGGATCACAAAAAGCAATATCACAATTGCGAAGAAGGATGGGAGAAATGCCATCACTGTCGGGCTTATTAGAATTGTAGAAATCGGCAACTGCCACCAAGATGCACCAATATTGACGACCGAAGGAATAGAATTTAGAGTACCTAAGTCATTCCAAACTGCATAAAGTTCAAAATTTGATCTGAAAAAAGAAGCAAAAAAGTTAGCTATGCCACTATTAGTATTTGCAGTCAAATCACCTAAACTCATAGCAGAAGGAAGCGAGGAAGGAAGTTCTTTTGGAACTTATGAAGCGCCAGAACGACCTGGGATTGGTTTAAAGTCCCCTCTCAACGTCAGAAATGTACTGGTTATATACAAATTTACTCAGAAAGGTAAATTTGCGCTTATGCTGCACATACCTCGCTTAGTCAACAGGGTCATGTGTCCTACTAAAACGTTCATAGAACTTGTTACGTAGAACTTTTATATCTCCCTAGATCCTTAGTATAACACGGTAACCAATAGAAGCCGTGCACTATTTTGGAAGCATTACTTTCAATAATTTGACGAGCAGTATTTACGAAACTGCAATAAGAAGCGTCAGCCACAGGATGCGAGAGAACAGAAGCCCAGTTTATGTTCGACAATTCATCCCGAATAACATTAAGACTTATATCAGTAAAGAAATAATCAGAAAATCGTTCCGCCCAGGGCGAATACCGATGGAATTTAGACGAAACTACCAAGGGCATATGATGCATGTCGCATTATGCAATAGGCAGTTCACAACATGTAACATAGCAATCGATGTCCGAACTAAGTCTGGAATCTTATTTAACCTATTGAATGCATTATCTACTTGGGATAAGCCCATACTAAAGCAGTCATCTATTTCTTGAATTTCTTGCGGCAAGTGCACATTGCTGGACATCATAGCCGACGATTGAGGATCGGCGGTCCATACTAGCGAACCCAGAGTAAAGTCGCCAACAACGCAGAGGTGCTGACGGTCTCGAAGATTGTCATAAACGTTAATAATATTATGCGTGTGCGCTTTATAGATTTCATAACCACTATTAGATGGGATGTACGACGCGCAGACGTATAGTGTCTCCGACTGACCGGCCACCGACACCAGCAGACGAACCGGATCACAGCGCAGGGTTCGTCTAACAGCCACAACGACCCCACCTCCTCTGTAGCGCTTCGTTTTGGACCAGTCTCTGTCCTTACGAAACACTTGGAAAAGGTTGGGATCGAAATACGCGTTGTCGAAAAAATTTGAGTTGAGCCAAGTTTAAACCAAAATGATGATATCGAAATCGCAGCCTGGGCCTTGGTGCGCATACCAGCTATATTTTGGAAATATATGCGTAGGGAATTAGCTTCGTCCATCGGCAGGTTCACAGAAAATGCAATGCCGTCCGGCCAGCGGCCACGGGAGGAGGCTTCAGAGTATCACCGGGCAGTTCCCAATGAGCATCAGGTGCCCGACGCACATGTGAAGCCTGCCGAATCGTCGCCGTGCGGAACAGCGGACTATTACGCAGCAGGTAGATCCAATCTTGTCAATAGTGCTGATAATGTCACCGAAGAGGGTGCAACACTAAAGAGCGAGCGCCGGGCTGCCGACTCTCTTCAAGTGTCGAGGGCAGCGCCGACGAAAGCATAGCACAAGCATAGCAGTGTAATAGCGTTTGTTGTTGTGATGATGACGATAAACACTAACGCAGTCAGAAGAGATCGCCATCAGATCCGACCGAATGTCGCACAAAGCACAGAGCGATAAAACCATAACCGCTCACTGGGGGTTTTTTGAAGTGGACGGAACTGGACCTTCCTGAGTGGGCGTGGACGTCCGCAACGGTAACATTCCTCAGATGCCAGAACTTTTCATCAAAGACAGCAGAGAATAGGGCTTCAGGGACCCCAAGTTTGAAGTTAACAAACTTCAACGCAGATAGATCGACATCTCGCTTGACCAGCTTCGTACAAGGAATTTTCGATTCCGGCAGTTCAAGTTTTTCGGCAACAAATTTTACCTACGCCTCTGGTTCCGTCGCGTTTGAAAATTTACCGATATGCATGTATTTGCTTCTCTGCATAACGTTTAACTGCTAACAGCTCGGAGAAACACCAACAAAAAGCTTAGTGTTTTTGTTTCTATTTTTCCTCTCCTTCCTGACTGTGACAAAGCCATTCAAATCAGAAGGGAGAGCAGCTGCTGATTCTGGTTCAATGACCGCACTAATCGCGGAGACATCAAATCAGTCACCGCTTATTGGCCTTATTGGCCTCCTTCCTAGGAGGCTTCACGCACTTAGGATTGACGGAAAGTGACTGAAAGTCCGACTTGAGATCTCAATAAAGGCATTCAAGCTTCTGAACCTTATCACTAATCTCGTCAATTTTGGAATGCGAGTCATTTGGAACAATCACACTTCCATAACAATTTAGGCAGATTTATTAGAAGTTTAACAGCATCTGAATGCAGATCAATGCACGTCCAATGAAATGCACGGCGGCATATAAATGAACACCAAACAGCATCAAAGCAACGAAGCTGAGCGGCAGTGACGTCCGAATTAAATTCCGAGCAATGATGAAGCGACATAGCGAAGACACGTCCGAACGTAGTGAGAGCTGAATGATCACTCAATCTGCGGTACTATAGATTCAAAACGGTGACATATGGGACTAAAGCTGACCCATATTTAGCCCCAAGATGTCTACAATATCTTGGTCAAAAGGGAGAAAAGGAATGCCCAGTAGGAGCTGCTGCACTGGAAAATGATTTCTATCTGGACGACTGCATAACAGGAGCAGACTCAATACCAGAGGCGCTTCAGAGACAGCAATAACTCAATCAACTCTTGAATAAATCAGGGTTGAAGCTAAGAAAATGGTGCACTAACAATTTTCATGTACTACAAGGAGTACCACAGGAAGACACGATTCCAAATGTAGAGCTGTAGGCAGATGAGGCTTATGAGGATTGCAGCGTGAACGTCCTAGGAATCCCTTGGATGCCTAAATCCGAGCATTACTGTGAAAAAACAGAGATTGTCACTAAGGAAATAATATCCAGAAGAGATGTCGTATCAGAGATTTTTAGGATCTTTGATTCTCTTGGATTGTTTTCACCTGTTGTGATGAAAGGAAAGATATTCATGCAGCATCTTACAAAGGAAGGATTCGATTATAAAGAAGCACTTCCAGGACATCTTTAGGAGGAATGGAAAAGGTACAGGGAGGAGTTAAAGGTTTAAAAACCATACAAGTACCACGTTATATTTTCCAAAGACAAATCCCGATATCATCAGAGATACATACTTTTGTAGATGCATCGGAGAAAGCGTTTGGAGCTACTGTATATATCTGAGCAGTTCATAAGGACAAACGAGTGACACTTCCGACACAAATCACACTTAGCTCCAATCAATTCATTAACGTTACACCGACTGGAACAGCGGTAATGGGAACTCAATTTACTGCAAAGATAAAAGAAGATCATGGAAGACACGACAACCTTCTTATGGTCAGATTCAAAGTTAGTATTGTCTTGGATTAACAGTCCCACATCCAGTCGGGACAAATTCGAAGCGACGAGAATCGCTATGATACATGAATTGACAATACAAAGGCACTGGAGGCATGTGTCGTCTGCAAATAATGCAACAGATGTGCTTTCCAGAGGAATGACGGCAACTAAGTTTGCAAGAAATAGCATGTGGTTTTATGGCCCATTATTTCTAGATGTCCCACCAGCAACATGGTCACCACCGTTTTGTGGCCACTAAAGATGAGTTGAAGTGGGCAAACCCGTCAAAAGGCTGGTCAATCATCTATTATGACCATCACTCAAGGGGATGACATAATCTAAAAAATAAGGCATAACAATTCATTCAACAAACTACTAAGAATTGTGTCTTACATCATGCGCTTCCGATGAAGGAAGACACATACGAGCGAAACTGTTCAACTTGAGGAAATGCATACAAAGGAATCATTTTAAAGAGGACATAAAGTCCATCACAAGGCATAAGGAGACGCTAAAGGGAAGTTCAATTAACGCAGTAACGCCGTTTTTGGATCAAGATGGAATTTTTCGAGTAGGAGGTCGCCTGGAAGTGGCAAATATCTCGTTTAACGCCAAACCACCGATGCTCCCGCCCTATAACGATTGTTAAAATTATCCCTGGCAAGATTCATAGGGAAAATATGCATTGCGGTCCCCAGGCTTTGCTGACAGCATCACGACAGCAGTTCTGGATACTGAAACTAAAAAAAATGGCCAGAAGCATTGTACAGAACTGTTTGAAGTGCACAAGAGCCAGGCCGAAACTAATGGAACAGATCATGGGAAATCTGCCACCTCTTCGTGTCACACAAGCTAGGCCATTCCTCCATTCTGGCGTTGATTACTGTGGACCATTTAAAATCCATTATAAAATTCGAGGAAAGAAGCCGAAAATCGCATACATTGCAATATTTTGTTGCTTCGCGACTAAAGCGGTACATCTAGAACTAGTCAGCGATCTCAAAACAGATTCATTTCTAGCGGAACTTGGACGGTTTATTTCTGCGACAATGCGGCAATGCTTCAAACTTTGTAGGAGCCAGAAACCAGCTTCAAGAGTTGGAAGAAGCTATATTCTCGGAACAGGCTCAAAAGCAAATCATCCAGGAGTGCAACAACAAAGGAGTACAATTTAAATTTATACCTCCTCGTGCACCACACTTTGGAGGACTATGGACTATTAAAAAATATGACGACGGCCAATTTAACCTATGAGGAGTTAGAAACGGTTATAGTCGAAATAGAGGCAATATCAAATTCGCGACCATTAAAACCGATATCGGACAACCCAAACGATATAACGGCGGTAACACTAGGACATTCCCTGATAGGAGAACCATTAACCACTGAAGCTGACAGTGACCCATCCCAGCAACCGAAGACGTTAGGCCAACGATGGCAATCGGTTTCTAACTTAAAGCATTCCTTCTGGACACAATGGTCTAAGGAATATTTAAAACAGGTGCAGCAGCGTCAAAAATGGAGGAAGTCATCGGCGAATATCAAACAAGGAGCATTAGTAATACTAAAAGAGGATAATACACCGGTATCACAATGACCACTAGAAAAAATTTTTCAAATCTTCCATGGAAAGGACAATTTTTTACGAGTTGTGGAACTCAAGACAGTCAAAGAAATCTTCAAACGGGAGATTCAAAATGTAGCTCCACTGTTCAATGAGTAGGAACCCATAAATAAACATCCAAGAGACGATGAAAAAAGATCGTCCGAGGATAAACAGTCTAGGAAAAGGACACAACCTAAATAACTGTCCCTAACTATGCACGTGATTGTAATGCTGTTGCTATTACCATTATCAATGGCGTAGTCAATAAACCAGTTTGGGCCAGTTCGAGAGAGTAGGAACCACCCAACTTGCGACAACCGATTGGACCGTCATTGTTTACTACAACCTAAAGCCCTTTTGGAAAGACATGAACACATTTACCATGGGGACTACAAAAATCGGCCACTTGTGTACACAGCTTACACAAGTAGACGCATGTACCAGTGTGTATCAGCATTTCAAACATATTGAAGAGGACCTGCAAGCTGGAAATACGCTATTAACGAAGACATGGAGGCAAAGAGCACCATTGGACATCGTTGGAAATATTGTAAGCAGTCTATTTGGCGTCTTGGACTCAACGTATGCCCGCGAAATGTCGGAAACCATAGGGTTAAGGGTTAAACCAAAGGTTAAGGACAACGAGAAGCATCTCTTAACTATGCTGAAAAATCAAACCTCATTGACTGACGCAACAATCAATGTGATAAAGATGGATGAAATTTCGAGCTCCGAGCGATTAAATAGCATCGAAGATTTTATCACCAAGTCAAGATGAAGGGCTGATCACTTCATCGCTTTTCAATGGTATTATCCACAAACCTACAACGAATGCAAGCGGAAATCATCAACGTCTTGACAGATATCCGACAACACGTTAAGCCCTGTGTTAATTTCGCCACGGCAACTAAAGTAACAACTCGAGCAGATACGGGATCACTTAAAGCCGGGACAAGTTCTCCCAGTAACTCCCGAAAATAAGCTTATAGTGTATCAGATGATGAAAGCTGAAGGCACAAAAATAGATGATCATTCGATCATCAGAGTTACGATTACATTAGTTTTAACATACGAACTGGAAATTTAAATCATCCATTCACCAACTGAAAATGGGATAAGTATGTTCGAAGTCAAGACACAATAAATACATCGCAATCAACAGTCACCGAGACAAATTCGTTAAACTGTCTGAGAGTGATTTAAAAATTTGCCATCCGAGATCAAACAATGATTTTGTATGCTATAATAAGCAAACAATGTTCCCGGCTGAAACAAGTTGTGAAATACAAATGTTTCACAACGAAAAAGATTCATCATGCACCTTTATCAAAACAAAAAAATAATTTATATAGTTTAGTATGCATGGAAAAAATCAATGGATCTTTTCAACAAAATCATCGTTGAAATAATCAGCAGTATTGTAATTATAATTCTTTGATGACCGTAACAAGTCAACAACGTAACAACACAATGGAGACCACATGGCATTCGTCATACGCTCGGTTCGGAGAAAATTACATCAACAAAACATCAACTGAACGTCCAACAGATAAAGCTTCAACGAACAAATAAAAATTAAATTACAAGGAGCTATATCAAATGGAAACAAGTCTGCTACCACAGAATAGTTTCAAGTTACCTCACAACCTTGAAACTATCGGTCATCACCATATTGCCATACACATTGCACTGATCTTCATAATGATCATTGTAATAGTTAATTTGGTCAAGAAATGGAACAAAACAAGGAAGACACCTACGCCAAGTTTTTTTCAGAGGTAGTGCTTCTTTTTTTCACATAGTGTCTAACGGCTGGTTGTGAAGAACTTTGCTATTTTGAAAAGATTATTAAAACAGCTAGAAGTTAAGCCCAAACATTTTCTGATTTTAGCTTACGGTCTGGGAAATATACAGCATTGAAATGAAAAAATTATGATTTTTGTGCGGTATTTTTTTACGAAATTTTCACTTTAAAAACTCAGGAAAAGTCGAAAAAAAATATATCCTGTGACCTGTGCATTAATTAGGCGTTACTTAAGGTATTGCTCATTAAAATCTATGGAGAAACTTTGGAGCTAAAATTCGTTGACCAAACATAAAAAATTAACAAAAAATACCTTTTGGAAGGTTGCGGGCTCAACTGCCTTCAAATGATGTCATTTGGAGCCGAAGCTGTTGACCAACCCGGATACAATCAGAATTATAAAATAATGCCGTCAACATGAACAATTCTCATTTTTATTTTTTTCGAAATGGCTTTGAAACGTTTAGATTCAAAGACAAATTCACCATTGAGCGGGCGCTTTGTTACCACCACTAAAAGAAGATCATAAGTTCCTTCAGATCTATTTCGTTGGATATTCAACAATATAACTAGATAGGCGTTGTGCAATTTTTACTGCGACTAAACGGGAAGTAATACACCAATTGCAAAAACTTCTGAATGAGCATAATGGTCAGATTGTTCAAAACAGCATTAGATACAATGCATTCTGACGACCACAAAAACATTATCAGAGCAAACAAAAGACTATCTGGAGGCCATGCAAGACAATTCAATGCTCCAACTATCAATGAAGTCGCAGTTAAAATTGTTGGAGAGAATGTAGAATCACTCGATATTGTTCTAAATCGTCGAATCATCGGTCATATGATATGATGGCTATCACTAAAATATAAAGATGGTCCTTGTAACAAAAGGTTTGTTTAAAAATAATTACTATTTTTTTTCATTCTACAACTAAGTTGGATAAATTCAGATTTCAGGAGAAGAAACGAATACGAAAGTCGCGCAAGGAATTTTATGCATATCGATAGAGAGGTTGAGGTTGACAACCATCTGTTGAGATATCGCCGGTTGTCTCAACAGTACTGCGTCGACATGAACGTAAAGGTCGAAACGAAGCGGCTCAATTTCATTCGTTTTAATCAGTCGAAGTTAAGATCCGAAGAGTACATCCACTTGCTTGACGCCATCGCTACTGACGGAAACGCCGCCATCATAGGTTGTTTGAACATTCTTCCAGCTACTTATGTTGGAAGCCCGCGCCAAATGCATTTATGGATTTATTCATCAGTTTTGTCCGAACTAAGACACGTGTGCCCTGAACTAAAAAATGTTCCAGCGTGCAACTCCATATTTCAACACTTTCAACATTTGTACAAAGAACTACAAGCAGGAAATATGCTAATGAAAGCCTATCGACAACGCAAATCACCGCTGGATATAGTAGGAAACGTGGCACACCAGCTGTTCGGTGTACTTAACTCTACATATGCTGAGAAAATGGCAGAAGTAATCGAAAAGGTACAAACCAGCGAAGTCTTTCTGCTACATCTAGTATTCGACACAATTAGGACTTTGCTTTATTCGGAGTTTCAACGCGCATTGGAATTGTTTTCACAATCAGGTTTTTGTTATTTTATGATCATTAAAATTTTGATACCCGTACTCAAAAAAGAGTTAAGGGGTATATTAGATTTGTGGTAAAAGTGCATGTGTGTAACGCAGAGAAGGAAACGTTTCCGACCCCATCAAGTATATATATTCTTGATCAGCATCAATAGCCGAGTCGATAGAGCCATGTCTGTCTGTCCGTCTTGTTTGACGCCTAGATCTCAGAGACTATAAGAGCTAGGGCAAATTTTGTTTCCAGGCTCATGTGATATCATACCGCTACAAGTGTATTTCAAAATTTCGCCCCGCCCCCTTCCACCATCGCAAAGAACGAAAATCTGTGGCAGGCACAATTTTAAAGATACGATAAAACTAAAAACGCAGTATTGTAGAGAATGCCCATATCTACCAGATTGCCGAATCTGAATCATAATTATAGCCAGAATGACGAAATTAATTTTCAGTTGCTTCCCCCGCCCCCTCCTGCAAGAGAAACGCTACTGATTCTCTTTCTCGCTCGCACACTCTGCCGCGTTCAGTGCACGAGCAACCCCTAGCGGAGGAGATGTAGAATATAAATGGTACATCTATAATCTACATGTTAGATGTAAAATATACATTGTAGTAAACCGTTTCGCGGAACTTCTACAGATGATGGTTTGTTCCCATCTGTTTGCCGTTAGCTGGAATACATCGTGCGTGAAAAATGCGCGTGACTATCGGCATCGCCACATGGTCACGCTCCAATAGGAAAGGGAATGGCTCTAGCCCATGCAACCGCACAATGGGGCTTTAAAAGGCTCAAGGGAGCTTGGAGATGTTCTTCTGTCTCTCCAGCAACCTACCTGACCTAATCTAACCATTGATAAAGCTTTCTTGTAAGGCTCTTCAATGCTACGCATTTTTCCTGGATAAGCATATAAAATATAGTCTCTTTCTTATAAAATAAATTTACAAAACATAATTTAAATATAATGTGGTTAGTTAAAGTATCTCAGTATACAAACAGATTTTTCTGGATAATTACCTTGACTGGATCTATCTAACAATGAAGGAAGATTTCCACGAATTTTTTCTGTGCACATGAAAGTTAGTTCTGAATCCATAAATGGTTGAAAGCCATTTGCCATTTCAAAAGATGTGATTCCAATCGAATATAGGTCACTCTTCTCTGTGTATCCATATAAATTTTGATATAATATCTCTGGAGCTGTCCAGTTCAAATTTTCTTTCTTTCCCATTGTTGATCCGTGTAAAACTTTATCTCTTTTACCTTGTGTAATAAAAGACCGAGAGTCACGAAAATTTGATAAAACGGCTTTATTGTTATCTAATAGTATATTTTTAGCCCTCAAAGATCCATGGACGAAGTGGTGTGAGTGTATGTACATCAAAGCGCACATTATATCTTTAAATATCAGTGCTATTAAAATTTCAGGAAATCCTGTAATAAAACGGAAATAGTTGAAAATGACTTTTATTATTATTATTTAATGCTAATAAATAGTTAAAACCAGAGTCTGTAAGACTTATAATTTTTATAATAAAAATTATGAAATAAGAATTAATTTTTGATTTTTTTTTTTAAATCAGGTAAAAGACTTTTTAAATAAAAATCAAAAAATGATTTTTATTTTTATTATAAAAATAAAAATAAAAATTGAATGCAAATATCTTTGGACCAGGGTGGTCTATATTGATAATCATATATACAGTTACGACTGTTTGTAACAGAATCTGGGCTTCGACTAACTATTTCCAGTAAAAGGCACGACAACCCAAAAGTCGACCGGCCTAGTGGATTTGCACATTCGTTACAAATCATATATATATATATAAATAAAAATCAGAAAATAAGTCTTATTATACCCGTACTCAAAAAAGAGTTAAGGGGTATATTAAATTTGTGGTAAAAGTGGATGTGTGTAACGCAGAGAAGGAAACGTTTCCGACCCCATAAAGTATATATATTCTTGATCAGCATCAATAGCCGAGTCGATAGAGCCATGTCTGTCTGTCCGTCTGTCCGTCTTGTTTGACGCCTGGATCTCAGACTCTACAAGAGCTAGTGCAACCAAATTTGGTTTCCAGACTAATGTGGTATAACACTGCTACAAGTGTATTCCTAAATTCCGCCCGCATCCTTCCGCCGGATTTATAGCTGCATTTGTCAGCTTTTTAGAACTGCGAAGTTCTATGCATCCAGATATAAGAAACTTGAGTTATGTGAAAAATAGAAGCACTACCTGTGAAAAAAACCATGAAAAAAATACCAGAATTTAAAAATTCTCTAAAAAAAAATGACACCATACAAAAGAATAATAATGCTACAAAAAATTTTAAATTCCGATACCTATCAGAAAAAGTCACTTTGGTTCACAGCCTAAATAAAAAGTTCAATTTTGTTGGGTAGTGTTATCATTCTCAAGTCCAACAAATCTAATCCGACACTTTGGTTTGAGAAATCAGACGACTCCTCCGGGGTGGCGACATGACTGGGAAGAAGCCGTCGGAGATCTTGACTCACTTGCGTCGCTTATAACCTGCTAGTGGATGCGAAGCCGTAATACGAAACCTTTTCTTCACTAATTTCGGTTTGGGAGGAGAATGACCTGGATAAGCTGGCAAAAATTGCCGACAAGATGCTCGAAAATAGCCTGCTGAGGCAGCACAGCGTGAAGGCGGTAAGTAGCAACAATCCAACGTTGCTGCTGTTCTGCATATTCTAACGCAGAAGGTGGATAAGCTTCATATGCACGCCGCCAAGAAGCCCAAGGTTCCTCAGCCAGTGAATGGCACGAGCGCAGACAATGATGTCAACAATACAACCCTTTGCTGATACCAAATCGCGTTCGGTGATCGCGCACGCAAGTGCCGCCCAGATTGCCGATATTATCAACAGTTAAACTAAAGCTGCTACCGCTAACTCAGCTGGTAGGTGGTAGCATTTCAACAACCAACGACAAGGCGTCCGAGAATCACGATCACCGACTGCGCATCCAAGATCAGAACACTAGTCGGACCTTTCTCATCGATTTCGGATTGGTGGTGTCAGTTATAACCTGCGCCATGACTCAACGCAAACTTAGCGAAAGTAAACGAAAAGTAATACGAACCTTTGGACATCAGGACCTGGAAGTCGTCCTGGGCCTGGATCGGTCCTTCAAATGGTCATTTGTCGTCGCTGATGTACAATCGGCAATAATTGGCGCTGACTTCCTAGCACAGTTCTATATGCTCGTTGATATCAAGAAACAGCGTCTTACCAACGGCACAAGCATATCCGTAATGTCGCATGATTTTGCTTCGCCAAATAACGATAAAACAGAGCGAGCACCTACACATCGACCACATGAACTCATCCAATTCTCCTTCACTTCCCCACTACATAACAACAACAGAAGCACCCGTAGCAGAGCAGCTCAGGCGCCTGATGGGAGAGAAACTATCTGTGGCTAAAGCACAGATACATAAGCTAATCGACAACAAAATCTGCAGATACTTCAAAAGTCCATAGGCCAGCCAGTTGCACATGGTAGCAAAAAGCAGTGGTGGATGGCGGGCTTGCGGCTACTATCGCCATCACCGTTCCAGATCGTTGCTTGATTCGCCACATTCACAATTTTGCCGACCGACTATATGGCAAAAGCTTTTTCACTACACTAGACCTCGAACGAGCATACTATCAAATACCGATGGACCCAGAGGACATCGAAAAAACAGCAGTATACACACCCTTCGGGCTAATTGAATTCGTAAAAATGATATTTGGACTGAAAAATGTGACACAAACGTTCCAGCGTTTCATGGATCAGATCTTCCAAGCGGTTGAATACGTCTTTTGCTACATTGACGACATTCTCATAATGTCCCACTCAGTGGAGGAGCACAGACAGCACGTGGATAGGATTCTACAAATCTTAAAAGCGCATGGACTTCGCATCAACGAGAAGAAGTGCCATTTCGCACAACCTGAAGTGACGTTCTTAAATTACACAGTTAACGGCAATGGAATTAAAACCCCAAAGAAGCGAGTCAAGGCGATCACTGAGTACACTCGGCCACAAACGATTTGCGAATTAGGTCGCTTTCTTGGTATAGTTAACTATTACCGTCGCTGAATACCTCATGCGTCAGAGATCCAGGCGCCACTCTACGACTTGACCTGCAACATGAAGAAAAACGACAAACGACCAGTGCAGTGGACGCTAAGCTCTATTAAAGCATTGACTACTTAGGCACGACAAAGTCAGTGCGGATCTATTGGGTTCCCAGCCACCAGGGCATCGAAGGTAACGAGACAGCGGATATACTGGCTAAGGAAGTGCCTGTCTCCCTTAGAACGCTACTGAGCGCGCTTGAGAAACAAGCGGACAGGAAGGCCAGAAGCCGGTGGAAGAGTACCACCACCTGCAAAATCTCGGAAACCATGTGCAAGGAGTGCAATGGTAAACTTAGCCACTACTTACTGCACCTTCCACGGAAGGAATGCAGAATGCTAGTCGGAATACTCACAGGACACTGTCTAACTGCAGCACACGTAGTTAAACTAGGCATCACCAACAGTGGTAACTGCAGAAAATGCGATGAAGAAGGGGCTATCGAAACCCTGGAACACCTCATATGCAGCTGCCCGGCGCTATCAAGGGCAAGAAAAAAATACCTGGGTACCCCGGTAATGGCATCACTGGAAGATGCCACTACAAGGGCACCAGGGGAACTTCTTGCCTTCGCGAAAAACACCTCGATGCTCAAGGACTTTGAAACCTCACAACAATGAAGAAGGTTCATGCACCCCCCCATCCGGACAACTAAGGACCATATCGGCCTATGCGTGGCCCCATGAGGGCCGTCCGGGTTAATCTAACCTAACCTTATGTGATATCACACTGCTACAAGTGTATTTCAAAATTTCGCCCCGCCCCTTTCCACCGCCACAAAGGACGAAAATCTGTGGCTGGCACAATTTTAAAGATACGACAAAACTAAAAACACAGTATCGTAGAGAATGACCTTATCTACCAGATTGCTGAATCTGAATCAGATCGGATTATAGTTGTAGCCAAAATGAAGAAATTAATTTTCTGTTGGTTCCTCCGCCTACATCAGACAGAGACACGATACTCATTCTCCTTCTCGCTCGCACACTCTGCCGCGTTCAGTGCGCGAGCAACCCCTAGCAGAGGAGATGTAGAATCTAAATGGTACATATAGAATCTACATGTTAGATGTAAAATATACATTTTAGATGTAGATGTAGATAACAGACGTAGCAAAAAATTTTAAAATGTAAAATTATTTTTTTAATTCTAAAATTCTAAAAAATCATAAGATCTAAAATGTATATACTGACTGAGTACGGGTATGAGTAGAGTCGCGTCCCCAGAAGCGACTCACACGTTCCTTCTCGTTTTAGTCTTTAATTGATCGTCATCATTATCGAACTCACGTTCTACCGTCTTGATCTATCACTCACTTCTCTCGCATATTGAACAGACCCTGCGTCTTCAATTTTCATCGCTTTGATTTGATCAACTGGCATATCTCGCTTTTAATTTCGCTACACACCTCATATTTCGCCTACTTATAACAAATAAATTGTACAAACATAAACTATATCGAATCCGCTCGAGTTCTTATTTTTATCTAAATCAGCTAGTGAAAAAGCTCGCTCGCTCAACAGATATTTTTAGGATATTTTCCTTATTTATGCTTAAAACAATATGTGTAATCAATAAAAATATTTGTTTAAAATATAACCGCAGTGCATATTTCTTCCGGCTTATTAAATGGCTTCAAATTTTCTAAAAACATAGTAATACAAATCACCAGCAAAACGAGACTAAGATCTTTAGCATGCATAAAATAGAAGAGAGGATACAGACTGTTGAAGTGAGAATATTGAACTCGTGTTACAGTTTTGATCGTCAGTGTATGTGCTATGTGCAATTAATTTTAGAAAGATAATTGGCAACCGTTTTTGAATCGTAAGAATCTTACGACTTGCGACAACCAGAGCACGAAATTTAACGATTTGGCAGTCATTGTTTAGGCAAATCAGTTGCCTTAAAATGTAGAATTGTTAAATGTATCGTTACATTTTGAAGTAAAACGAGAAGGAACGTTGTGAGTCGCGTACGAGTAGTTCCGCTTTGGGTTTCGTAATTCTTTTTTGATTACTCTTTTGGAACATTTCGTACGAATATAAATTGTGTGCGCTCCACTACAATACTTTTTGTTCTTGATAAAAAATATGCGATTACTCTGCCGTTTTTTTCATAATTTTTTTTATATTGCTTGATATTCCCCATAAACAAAACTAGTTCTGCCGCTCTTCAAATTAATGTCCATCAGGGGTGCCACATAAATCACTTCGGCTGGAAAATCACCTCACACCGATTTTTCAGCGGAATCAAAATCGCTCACAATTTATCCAGCGATTTGATTAAATACACCCATAAAACACACCTAAAACGATTCGAATCTTACTTTCCCATAAAGGTTGTTCAATTGGTGGTTAACCCTCATTTAAATAATTTAACATTATACATGTTAAGTTAATAAAATAAGCATTTTAGTAAATGCGTGTGGTGCCGGCCCCCCAAAAGTGATGCAATTGTGGGCGTTTTGGCATTCTCGAAGTTTATGGCCTTTTGCGAAGCAGTTTAAACAAAGCTTCTTTTGCTTAATGCAGCTGGAACGAGTATCAACGGTCATGTGCAGGAAGTGTGGATATAGTCGGATAGGGTGATTATCTTTGGAACAGAGATCACATGTGCTCTTGCTTGGATTAACGTCGTTATGGAACGAGTGAGACGTCCTTGGAAAAGGATTTCATTGGGAACGGAACGGATTGCACTGGCTTCTGGTGGGTTGCGGATTCTGATTACCTTTGGACGGTGGTGGATTCAGATCGCCTTTGGAAATGGATGGGTCGCCCTCCATGGCCTCTAGCGTCAAGTACCGCTGAGTTAGAAAGGAGTCGATTTCCGTCCATGGAGGCAACTCCTTCTTGTCAGTGACTGACGCTTCCCACAAAGCCCGGGTAGATTTAGGCAATTTGGAGGCAGAGATAGTCACGAGGAGACTATCCCAATTGTCGGTGCAGACCTTGGAGTGAGCAAGGGCGGTTAGGACCGCTTGCATAGTGCTTTGGAGCTCTTTTAGAGCCCGACTGGTCTCGGACTCGACGCGAGGCAGAAAGAGGAGAATGTTAATCTGGTTGCCCACCAGGAGCCGATTATTTTCGTAACGGTTTCGGAGGGCTGCCCATGCCGATTTGAAACCAGAGTTGGTGACCGGGGACTTCTCGACTATGGACTTAGGATCGCCACTTGTCTTAGCGGTGAGATGGTATAACTTCTCTACCGGAGAGAGCCCAGAATTATTGATGTAGATTGCCGTAAATAAGTCCCGGAAAGTAGGTCAGCGGACGTAATCTCCTGCGAAGACCTCAATGTCGCAAGGGGGCAGTCGACAGCCGCCCTGGTAGGTTTGCGGTGCAGACGGATGGACTGCTGTTTGGGCTAGCTGATCATTGAGGTCAGCTAGGCAGTGCTCAAATACACCGTAGCATTCACCGTACTTCTCTCGGATGTCTTTTTGTATTTCTGGAGAATCGTCAACCATCGCTGCGGAGCCAGCCTTATACTCCGCCTCGACCTCCGCCCACATGCTCAGGATTTGGCCTCGGCGGACCTCGGAAAGTGAGGCGCATGGAGCGGCATTTATGCGCGCTTCTAGGTGAGACAGACGGCCAATGGCGGCGACTAGTCTTGCTCGTGCAGTAGTGGTGGCGGATTGAGCCATTGTCATGTCATGGAGGGTCTAGAGCTGACGGTACTGGTAACGCGATAGCTGGCTGGATCGTCGTGGATCCGAGCTGGCACCTGGAGGGTGACGGGAGATGGTAATAGAACCGATTGGGTCCTTGCAGCTGGGCTACTAATGGCTGGTCTTGGGGTGGGTGGCGACTTGATGTTTTGCGTCGGCGTAGTTCCGGAGGCAGAAGAGATGCTTAGCCGACTTGGCGAAGTCACAGGCAAAGGCTTTTTGATGTCATTGTGTCCTGTTGGCATAATCGGATTAGGAATTCGCGCAAGAAAAAATAACTTAGGCTGGGCTGAGCACCACACACGAAAACAGGTATAAATCTTTTTAAACGAACGGAACAAAAAAAAAAAAACGCAAAACCCACTACTGGACGAATGGAAAAATAAAAAGGCCTTGCTGGACAACAATTTTTATTACAGCTTATTTGTGGTCGCTCTGGATCGAGGCTCACAAACAAGGATTGGATAAAATTGATACACGCCGAGGAGAGGAAACGTTCACACTGGCTGTGGCAATATTTAAAAAATATTGTTAGTGCGGTGCTCCTCCGTTTACCTTTTGACGGACTTGTTCAGTGGGTAAATTTTCCTTGTTATCTAGTGCGGATGGATTGCAGACGGAATTTTTCTATTTCTTGCTCCCTTATTATACCGTGGAGATATTAGAGCCGATAGGATGTACGAGAACGAGGTTTGAAGCCAAGAAATTAACTGCTACTGGTGTGGTGGAGACTATCGGAACGAGTATCAAATAAAAACAATGATTCCTTACAAAGTCGTTTTTTTTTATCGATGCGAAACAGACGTAGGACTTTGTATTTTCGGACAGTTCGCGGCTTGTATTTATTTATTGTCTTGTATTTGGAGTTCGATAATCGAACTTCGATTAGTAATTTTAAGTGTTCGGGCACTTTTATATCTTGTATTGGGATTCGTGAAGGCTTAGTATGTGATACCGATAGTTTTTTTAATTTTGTCACCTCTAGTTTCTCTTTGTCCCACGGACACACAATTTTAAGATTTTCACAGGAAAATGCGAACTAGCTGCGGAAATGCGCTGTGCCTGAGTATAATTTATTGCGTATTTGGAGATAATATTCTTTAGTGTGGCGACCGAAACGTATGGCTGGAATGCGTATATTGCTCGGAATCGCAGAATATTAATATTGAATGTATGTACCTCAGGGAAAGAAGTATATGTGAACTTTTTAATTTGCTTATATTTTCTATACACAATAGCAAACTTTCTCAAAAGACCCACTGAAATCGATACGCGGTGCAAGAGGCAAATTCGTCGTCTAGCCGCTCAAAACAACAAGTCTTGCATGGAGATAAAGGTCAACTGAAACTTGACATATCCAAAAGACGTATAAATCAAATTTTAAACGAAATCGAAATGGTTACATATGCTTCCCGCGACGCTGTACCGAGGTTATTGAAGCGACTAGAACCGCTCGACTAGAATTAGCTAAGAAGTACAAATTTTGGTCAGAGGAGTTATATTATAATATATTATAAGTTATATTTTCGGATGAAAAAAAATTTAACTTGGACGGTCCTGACTCCTGCCAAAAGTATTGGCGCGACAAAAGGCAACCACGGCAGCACTGCCATAAACGAAACCACGGTGGAGTATCATTAATGGTTTGGGGTGGATTTGGGTATGCTGCGAAATCCCCACTTTGTTTTATACCCACCAGAACAAATGCAGAAATGTATGTAGAGTTTTTGGAAACAATACTCATTGAATTTGCTGGAAACCTTTACGCGGATGAGTGGATCTTCCAGCAGGACAACGCGCCCATCCACACGGATGATTCCCTTATTGCAATGGCCAGCGATCAGCCCGGACCTTAACCCAATAGAGGATCTTTGGGGAATATTATCCAACAAAATTTATAAGAATGGACGCCAGTTTGATACGGTAAATGACCTTAAAAAAGCATTGCTCCAGGAATGGGATCAAATTAACCCTACAATTCTTAAAAACTTGGCAACCTCAATGCCCACCCGGATAAATCAAATTTTCACTAAAAAAAGGAAAGCATATAAACTATTAATAAGTGCGATTTGTTTTATTCCCCGTTTTATTCCGGAATCCTCGGAATGCAATTGTAGTTAGTGAGGCTGGATTATGGTGATTTATTTTGTTAATTCACAGTGGAGAAATCGGATGCACACACAAATGAAATTATAGAACTACAGTCGCACTGGTAGTTGGAGTCGAAGTAGCGAGAAAAGCCGGAATCGCCGATAATATGGCGTTGGCGAAAAGGAACACGACACAGAAACTGGATAGCACTGGATGGACATATATGTATACAAGAATATATATACATGTATCGCGAACTCGGATTTTGCGGGGAATAAAACAAATCGCACTAGGAATCGATTTGGGAAGACGCAATCGTCCTTATCTTCGGAATGTAATCCACCGATGCTTGCTGATTGGACTCCTCCTTATAGGGAAGGCGAAGATCCGGCTCGAAGGACCAATGATTGTAGGAGGGTGGGAGGCGTCAATTACATGTTTGCGTATATTTGCGGGTAATTGATACAGCTGGGGGTTGATGTGCGCTTGTAATCGGTTCGTAGTTGAAGAGAGACTCCTGGTTATGTATTTTGGGCAGCATAATGCTAGCGCCAGTGCTGGAGAGTCGAGTGGATCGTGACTGAGCAGCGCGAGAGCAAAGAGCACGAGAGATAGAGCGAGCTAACAGTCCGCTTTTAGCAACACTGCGAACCGACTGTTAACGCTGCTATGTTAACAGCGCTGCTGGCCTGAACAGTATTCTAATATGTTGCCTCCATAGTTCTTCGATGGCCAACAGTCTCGGTAAAAGCATTCTAATTAAGTTTACCGTAAAATTCAGTTGTCTGTTTTTGTTAACATGCATGGAGTGTTGCCAGAAAACTGCTAGAGTTGCCGAGTACATTGTTTTGTTTGACTGGCACGACATGGGATGTTTTTTTGCTTTAAAATTATAAAAGAACAGCTTTGAAAAATCAAATATTTTATATCATAAAAGAAAATAATAACCAATTTTTTTGATATGTTGGCCATCGAAGAACTATGGAGGCAACATATTAGAATACAAAGCATGCATCGCAGGCTTCTCAGATGCGCATCGGACTCGTTTTCGCGTTCAAACGATACGTATGTGGTTTTCGTGATTGTCTTCTCAAACTACTGCTAATTAAGTTCATTACAATTACCAGTTTTTGGTATAATGATCGCTCTGCTTCTATTTGTGCTGCCATGGGTCTGCACTTAGCCGAGCAGGGGTTTTGACATAAATGCAATGGCAATAATGTGTAGAAATGGTTTGTTAGTTCTGTTTGGGAATTTTGAATCAATGCCAACTGGTAGACCTACAAATGACTACAAATGTTTTCACAAGTTGCACAAAAAGTATGCACACGTTTGACGTAAAGTAAGTTTTGCTTCAATAAGCTATTTTTTGTAATGCTTAATTAAAGAAAAACAATGATTTCAATATAATTAATATTAAATATCTTGCTCCGAGTTCGGCTTAAAAAAGGTGGCATTACTGTATTAACTTCGAAAGTCCGAATCGCCCCAGGTGGCCACCTCGGTCTGCAGCGGATTGAGAGCGGAATCGTTAAGTGAAAATTCAGCCATCGGATTGAATAGTGATTTGCTAAAATGCTTATTTTATTAACTTAACATGTATAATATTAAATTATTTAAATGAGGGTTAACCACCAATTGAACAACCTTAATGGGAAAGTAAGATTCGAATCGTTTTAGGTGTGTTTTATGGGTGTATTTAATCAAATCGCTGGATAAATTGTGAGCGATTTTGATTTCGCTGAAAAATCGGTGTGTGGCACGGCGGATGGAATTGAGGTGATTTTCCAGCGGAAGTGATTTCTGAGGCACGCTGTATATTTATACCGATAGTTGCCTATCGGGACTGTGTGTGGACTGAGAGAACAGAGACACCCAGCTCAGGAATATATGTTCAACAATTATTCCCGAAGTGAAATGTGAGAGTACCTCCTTTCTGTTTTGCAACAATATATGCCGCCAACAACACAATCACTTCATCGTCAGAGTGCACTTTTTTTACTTTAATCACAGTTGGCACTGTTTAAAAAACACAGCTGATTCATTAACCCTTTTTTAGTTCCACACCCTCACGGAATAACTAGAAAATTTCTGGCAGGATTTTCCGCGGTGCTGGAGACAGGCCTTTAACATGGTTAGGGAATAAACTTATATCTAGCTAATATAATTAATTTACCAGAAGTAAAAACATTTTCAAGTATTGTTTGGCAGTTTCCGAAACACATAAATGGAAACACTATATACACATAATTTTTATAAACAAAACAGTGCAGGATGGTATTTATATTTTTATGTTTAAACTGTCGAAATTTTAAAACATCTTCACATATCATTGTTAGTTTATCCGCTTGTTGTTCCACTGAAATTTTCTTAATAACTACACATTTATTTTTATTGAGATAATTTGCTTTATATACTGTTCCAAATTTTCCAGTTTTAATAGTAGAGTTTAATTTATAGTCGGATATATTATTGCTAAACATGGTAATAAATGCAATTTTGACTCAGTTACAAAGCAGCAGTGAATTATCGATCAACTATTCCGTCAGACCCTCAGAAATATACCAAAATAGACTTCTCATTTTCAAAACATACTGAAAATATATTTTTATTTATTTTAGCGCAGTACCACTAACAATAAAGTATACAACGAATTTTCGCAGAAAAATGCGACCGTCGAACCTTAAATAATCCGATCGACAGTTCTTCAAATGTAAAGCCCAATATGATATATATTATTTGTATACATACTTAGACGATTGTGTCCGTTTATCCATTTGTTTATTCTATATTAAAAGTATATAAGAATATAAACAATAACACGAACCGAAGAGCCTGGGTTGCAGAGCAGCAGAGCAGCGTTGTATGAACTGGAACATCAATATACTGTGTGGTTAGTGCAAAAACAAATATGTGAAAGAAGAAAATTATGACAAGGGTGGAAAAAGTACCTGCTCTACAATTTCAGTGGCTTGTGTTTGTGTAATCTGAAATTTGTGGTCGACCGAATCGGGGATGTTTTTTGTTCGACAAAAAATTTAGCAGCAGGCTTTAAGAAGAGGAGCACTAAGAGCCTTTTCCCAGTTATTGTACCATCCTTCTGGAATGTTAGTAACTGGCACGTTTCTGTCCAGTATTTTTTCGATAATTTTCAAATTCAGCAATAAATAATTGACATTCATAACGAAAAAACGGATATCACTACGAAAATTTTAAGAATGATAGACAGGACAGACATGGTTCTACCCATGGCTCGTTACAAACGGCGACGCGTCCACGATAGTCGGCAACAAGAATCAAACTGATATACGCCGAGCCAACGAACCATGGCTCTACCCACGGTTCTCCATTAGCGGTGCATCAGCACAACGTAAATACGATAATCTTAAGCAACGCACATAATAAATTAAAAGAACGCTTGGTCAACCACTCTACCCCTTCCACACAACAATTTAAAACCACCCCACCTCTCGGGACATTTCACAACCGACATATCATTTGCGTTATTTCGCAATCAGCTAAAACAGCATAAAATTCTCGGGCACTCAGCTCTTGGCGATATTTCGCAACCCGCTGCAATGCAGTCTCAGCAAAACCTTTTCCTGAACACGCTGACCTACTAAGTAACTGTCATCGAAGCACCACTTTTCGACCCACTTACTATCCCCACAATTATTGTCATAAGTTAGCAATAATTAATTATTTCCGAGTCAGGCGCGATCACCAGATGCATAAAAGGGCCAAGATCGGCCGAAGAGGTAGGCAGTCCACCAGCCCCAACACAAGGCAGTCCATCAGCCCGAACACAAGACACTGCACTAGGCAGTCTATCATCCCGAACGCAAGACGCTGCACTAGACTCAAGACACTACACTACGCAGTCCACCAGCGCACCACCCCGCCAATACAAAGCAACAAGAAACTAAGTGAAAAAGTGAATAAACCAAGAAAACAAACATAACTACGGCGTCATCATTTCTCCCTTGCCTGCTCATTTCAAGCCAGCCCGACACCTAAAGTCACCTGCGATCTACAAATCTTTCTTGTAGCGGAGCCTGGACAGACTGATGCATATCCCAGCCAGGACTTATCTCCGGAACAATGGGGAAAAAAACAACACACAGTCCATCAGCTCTTTCAGTTTTTTTCTTTTAGAATAAATAAAGCGTGGGCCAACTTTTGGTGCTCTATTTAGACCTTGATTTAATTTGGTGCTTTATAATTTATTAGGAATAATTTTGGAAAACAGCATCAATTAAGTGGCCGCCTTTATTGGAAAGAGTAAAACATTTTCGAAATAAAAATAGGTCTCTGCACATAGCCCAACCCGGGGGAACGGTGGGAATTTTCGACAAATGTGAAATCCACATTCCATGGAAAAACATCTGTATGAGCGGAATAAATAAAAAAATATATAAAACGAACTTTTTTCAATTTCTTCAGTATGTGTTTATTCAGTTTATTCGATCTCGTTCAAGAAGTCGGACGTTTTCTTTTGGGTGTAGAAGCGATTCAGACACGATTCATCCAAATACCGTGCTGTGTGCCTCGGGGAAGCCGTCTTCGTGGGCGAGAAAGCCTGGTTAGATAACCTTCGGGAATAAATCGGCCCCCAAGACGAGCAAGATCCAGCTTCAGATCCTCAAAGCGAGCACGGACGTTGTTGCTCAACGGACGAATCGCTGTACGGCTCAATTTTGAACACGGCCTCCAGTTGCAAATCTTTTGGCCCGAATCACTGCGGTGCAGACCTTCTCGTCCCCAATGCAGGTTGTCGGCAATTTGAAGACCTTGGCCAACGCGTCGTCAGGACGTTGATGCGCCGATTTTGGAGCAAGGAGGTTGCTTATGGAGGGCGAGACGAGGGCGCCGTTAGGCACTGGATGCTGAAGATGAAGGCGGCGGTGCTGAAGAGGTGCCAGCTGGGTGCCCAGACCCGGGCAGGTGGAGAAGCGTGTGTTGGTTGTGATGCACAGATCCCCACTACAGTCCTTGTCAGAGTGCTCGTGAACAAGGCAGTTCGAGCACTATTTATGCAGGAGGATGGCTCGGAGCTGCTTCTTGGCGATCAGGCGGATAAACTGGCGACAATTCCGTAAGGGTAACTGTTGCCTCGTGAAAGTGTGCGATCCGGTTTTAACGGGAACGTGTAGTAGCGTGAGGGGCCATATCTGGTAGTAGGTGGCTAGGACGAAAGTGTTCTGACCCTTTGATAGGAAACCTCTGGAAACCTGACTCGAAAACGATGCAATTTGATATCCCTTGGACATGGGACTCGTAAGCATCCAACCGAAAATAGTTTCTTACCCGAGAAGAGAGCCAGATTGTTGGTTTGTTTGCCTTTTAACATAACGGATGGAAGAATATCGTCTCCAATCAGGACACCGATTGGTGAGTTCTCGAAAAACGTAGGATCCACCTATGAACTTCAATAAACTTTGCGAGATAGGATGCAACGGAAGATTTTTTCCCATTTCCGAAATAACGTAGGCTGCGGCGTTGGAGACCTGCGTTTGAATACATTGGAATGGCAATTTAATCGTGTTGAAAAGGCGTTCCGCCTCGGAGCCCGACTCAATCAGAGCGCGGGCGCGGAAATTTTTCCCCAGGTGGCAAATATTAATTGTCTAAGCCGCAAAGTAGGCACCGATGCAGCCCATAGGCTGCAAGCTCCGAAGCATGAAAGCATAACTGCAAGGGAAATTATGCCCATTAGATCTAATGGAATCTAATGAAATCAGAACGTGAATATAGAAAGACGCGCACGCGCTATATTTTTGAAACACTTTCTTCTCATTTTTTTGTTTTGCCACCTAAACCCCACGATTAAGGAACATAGAGGGAAGAGACAAGCTGGCAAGGACCTCCCACTACAAAAATTGGTCCTTCGAGCCGGATTCATCGTTTTTGTGGATCTTCAAGAAAAGCAAACAGAATCCTCCCCCCAATCCGCTCGTCGCAGCTAGTTCATGAGAACCGAAACCAGCTAGGTTACGAAATCTTTCAAAATGTCATCAAATTGGGTAGAGTCTGTGTTGTGTGTAAATATATTTCATAAAAAAACAAAAAATCTTTTGAAAGAATAGAAAGAACGAAGAGAATATATCCGCCATTTTCACATACTCATATGGGCAGTTCCTATATGGCACGTACGACAAATTGTTGAAAAAAATAGTAAAAAAGTTAAAATTTGGAAAAAAGATTATCCTCGTTGAATATTATTTGGTTCGACCTATATTCACCAAAAAAATGGAAATAATCGAGCGTACGGGCTTAAAGATATAAGCCAAAGTATGACCTAAAAGGGCGTTACATAAAACAGAAGTGCTTTTCAAGGTTGGGGTACAAAATAGCAAAACTCTGCGAATTGGATAGTGCTATCTGCTAATAAATTAAGTATTGAAAGGTAATTTTCAAACTTATTATATGTAAAAACTGTTCCTGTTTTTTTGTTAAAAATCCGTGGATTATAAAAGCCTAAAAATATACTATTAGCCGAGGATGGACAAACGTTCTGATATTGGTTTTAGGTAGTTCAATATGTTAGAAAGACTTTAAGGAAAAACTTTTATCAAGAATCACATTTTTACTGGGAGATAAACACTGGAACTTTTGCTTATTTGAATAGGGTTTCGCATGAAAGTTAATGAAATTATATGTCAATAAAGTAAATTAGTTACCTTTCAATAAATTTAGAAAAAAATATCCGAAAAATTATATGAAAACGGTTTTTATTGACTTTTTATGATTTTTGGCCTGGTGGACCTTTTGGCGGAACTGCCCATATGTACAAGTTAACAAGAGTTAACTGAATTGACACTGGGTGGGACGAATTCTGCAATATTGTCGCGATCGCCGGATGCCGGCCGCCACTGGACACCATACACGATGCGCAAGGTCAGCACTTTGGCTGGGCAGCGACGAATGCCGTGGCCGGCAGCTAAGGGTTCGCGGTTGGTTTAGAGTTCTTAAGTTATTTTTTAATAATTAGCCGAGTGGCGATAACATGTAACGTCTCGCCTTGCGCGCATTAATCACTCTTTACAGTCTATTGCTAAATACATTAAATAAATAACACTTTGTAATACCCGTGTTATATTTAAATATTACTGGCGCCCAACGCGATCGAACAAACACCCCCGAGAGAGTAAATTAGTGCGGAGACAACGCCCGCTAAGCGAAAATCGGTGAAAAGTGCAAAAGAAATAAACCGAAAGATCGACAGTATCGTGTGCGCAGAAAACGCCCACTCAAGAAAAAAGTAAGGGATTCAAAAGACCAAAGAACATCGAGTGCGGAGACAACGCCCGCTCCAAAAGACGAATATTAAAAGTGCGTGCAACAATTGCACTCAAAAGCTCGTAGCCTCGAGTGTAAATAAAAGGCATTTATTCAACCCCAAACTGTTACACCAGAGCGGACGGCTTTGGGCAGCGGTGACGATAGACGAGAGGGGAGGACAACGCAGAGCAATATAAGATATAATATACCAAGTGGAGGAGAATAAAAGAGCAACATGAAAGTGAAACTTTTCTTCAATTATCGCCCAAGAAGTAAAAAGTAAAAAGAAAACCAAACAGATAAGACGTTCTTATATCCAGAAATATTCGTCCGTCATCTCAGAATATTTAGCACCACCCCCCACCCTTTTGGTTGCGCTAAGCGCAAGTAAGAAACATAACACCTCACCATAAATACATTGTTGTCGGCGTGCAACAACAACGAGTTCTGTGTTTGAGGGAACTTGAATTTGATTCCTGAAGAAAATAAACAGTAACAACGGCCCGGCAGAGCTGGATCTGACCTACAACAAAGACAAACGAAACGCTAGGGGGCGACCGAGAAAAAAATCCGTTTATGTCCTGTAGTGAACCCACGCATGTACATATGTAACACTCTGTTATATATATAAATACAAATACAAGCGCGTGCATATGAGCAGTGACATAAACAACTTATGTTTATGTTACGCATTCCTTTTGCACAGCAACGATCTACGACTTGAACGCAGATCGCTCAGCTACCAAAACTGCTGAGCAGGCATTTACCCGAACTCAGGCAGAACCCAAACGCCCTAACACTGAGGCGATGGGTCTCCCTCTCAAAAGCCCCTTAACGCTGATCATGCATTTCCATTAGACTCAGGCAGAGCCCACGCGCACTAATACTTATGCGGTGGTACTCTTTTCATATAATGCGTGGGAGAACTCTCGCTCTCCGTTATACATCAGAACGTTTGTACCCAGGGATAAGAACCAAAAAGATATTCAATAAACATTATAAATGGGACTAAATTCTAAAACCAAGCTGAGCGGTCTTGTTTCGCTAAGCATTTGTAACTTAACAGTCCATTTCTGATTTAGATTTTTCGGCGGACTCAGTTTAGACCTGGAAATAGAACCCGAGGCAAGAGTAGAAAGAATGGACCCTGATCAGATCAAAGCCGTTGTAGAGGCGGCGGTCAGCTCTGCGCTAGCAATACAAAAAGCTGACTTTAATCGGCATTTGCAGGCTGTAACTGACCAGCTGCAGGCTGCAAGAGTTCAGGCCCCCGAGGCCAAGGCCTACGAGGCGGTCGCCTTGGACCAAACGGTGAGGTGCGATGAAGCTCTGGATGCGGTAAAAACGCTGCCGGAATTCAACGGGGCCCAGGAGCAGTATGTATACTGGCGCCAGGCAGTAAAAGCTGCCTATAAGATATACGAGGGTTTTGTAAGAACTTCAAAGCACTACCAAGCGGTCTTAATAATCAGGAACAAGATTAGAGTGCCCGCTGACTAACTCTTAGCGTCGTTCAACACAGTGTTGAACTTTGAGGCAATCATAAATCGCCTCGAGAGGCCGAGAAGAAGCTCACCCTTCTCACAAATAAGATGATCATGACACAAGACGCCGCACAGGCGCAATACATTAACGAAAAGTATAGGGCTGACGCACTCCGTGTCTTCGTTTCAGGCTTAAGAAGAGGCCTCACGGATACACTATTTGCGGCACAGCCTGCGGACTTGCCGTCAGCCTTGGCCTTGGCACAAGAAATCGAGGCCAACCATGATAGGCACGACTTTACAACAAATTATGCAAGAGCTCTAGAAAGCAAACCACAGAACCGAACAAAATATAGGCAGGGCGTACAGAATGAGCCCGATCACTATAAGAGATAATCAAAGAACCCGTTCTACACGAACAATCAGGGGAACCATCAAACAGGTGGTATCCGTAGCCAAGACAAAGTAGAGATGACGGATGTTGATTCATCTTCCTCTAAATTCCGTCAGACAACTTCCTTTCAAAAGCAACAGGGGCACAACCCAGGCCTACCCAGGCTACAGCAAACCCTAATAACGGGCAACAACAGGGTGCGTATAAAAGGCCGAACAACGAACAACAATACGAACAGTTAGCATCGGAAGCAGTGGCGGAGATTGATGAGGACAATAGTGCAGGATACGACAGTGATACTGTCGTTACACCATAATAATAATAAATAATAATAATAAGTCAATGAAGTTATGTATGAAATTTAATGTAGTTCGTAAGGTTACGGCATGAAGTCCCGCCACTGTAAATCCAAGCAACATGTAACTACACGCCCGCAGCATAGCCGACAAGCGATGCGTGGGAATAAAGCACTCGTAAATTGAACTTCGTTTCGCACGGTTTATATTTTGATCGCCCTTTATCGCCGCCCACAGCTCTGGTCTGTAATACTAATTCCCGCGTCTCAAGCCTAAGTACAGGCATTAAACAAAATAGTTTCGAATTTCTACATGGCGCCCGAGCAGGGACCTTGGGATTAGTTTCGTTTTAAATTAATCGTTGTTCGACCAGAACGCTGTTCGCGAGTTAAAGCCGCGAAAAAACCGCCGAGCCAAATCGACAATCCAGAAGGAAGATCACGGAATCCACGGAAGACCACATTGGAGACCGCCATCCACACCTACAACCGAAGCAGAACATGGACATTGAGTTGCCAACGCCCAGGGAAGTGGATTCATCCGACGACCAGGTAACAATGCCAAAGCAATAGCGGCTAAAATAATAGCGTTTAATACCTATTGGCTTGGCATTGAACAGTATTGTACATATGTACATTCACCTACCGTTTAACTATTCGTGATAGCTGGGTAGTTCGGGAAGAGTATTAGAAGGTGCCAGCGACATAGTTTACCGCTCATTTCGCATTTGGTAGCATTATTTCGCATTTCGTTTCCTTCGCTGAGAAAACATTGACCCTTGCAGCGGTAAACTAATTTTCGCGCTCTTTAATGTACAGCATACGGTTCTCTTAAGTTTACGTTCGTGCAGTACCCTCGTCGTAACTTTGCTCCCGCAGCTTCGTGGTTATCCAACTCTCTAACTGGTGTCGCCCAGCTTGTCGTTTGTGACGAGAGCTGATCATCCGCTCTTATATTGTGCCAATCAATTGAAACATCGTTCGCCACTTCGTTTTGGGTCGAACGCTGTTCTAATTTAGGTATTTGTGTGCGCTGTGACATCTAATTTTCTAGCTGGTGTCGCCGAGCTTGTCGTATGCGCCAGAGAGCTGATCATCCGCTCTTATATTGCGCCACTCAATTAAACATCGTTCGCCAACTAGTTTTCGGGTCGAACGCTGTTCTAATTTGGGAGTCGAGTGCGTTGCGCGCATTAGAATTGCGTTTGCTTATTGGTTCGAACTTGGTTCGAGCTCAGTGTGTCGAGCCAAACTTGGTGTTGGTTGCGTACGCTTAGCTTAGCGTTGCGCGCATTGGAACTCCAGACGTCCGTTTCGTAGGGGATCGAACGTGGGTCGAGTTTGGTTCGCCGTGACAGAGCTCGGTTGCGTTTGTTGCGTTTTTGTCTGTTCTAACTGTTGCAGTCGTTGTCGCATCGAACCTAATACGTTTATACGTGGGTACTTGAATACTTTTGCCGTACTGTCAACCATTGTTCTTATTGAACGCAGTGCATTTCCTCAGGTTATCGTCGCCTTCGCTTAGCAAGTTTGAAGTTTAGAAGTTAGGAACAGCCAACGTTGGTAATTTAATCAACATGTCTAAAGATCATGATGAAGAGAAGGCAACTGGGAGCGGAATGTGTGGAAGCACGAAGCTCACAAAATTGTATGTGAGGTTGGAGAAAATAAGCGAAGATATAAATCGAATGAGGATAGCATTTGAGGAGGGTTCAATTTCGCTGGATCCATTACAAATCCAATGTCGTTTGGAAATATTGAACTCCTATATTGAAAAAGCAATGGCCCTGCAGTCCGAGATCGATGTACTAGACCCAGATAATTCAGATAGGGCGGCGTTGGAAGAAACGTGTGTGGTCACAAAGGCTCTGTACATGTCGGCAGCGACCAACAGATCCCCTCAACCATACATGAATTCAGCACCCACACACCACCACTCCAATTTGCCAAAATTGAAGTTGCCGAAGTTCAGCGGCAAGCATGCAGATTACAAACAGTTTATTAGTCTGTTTGAAAGTTTGGTAGATTCCGACCCGTCGTTGTCCAATATAGAGAAGTTCAACCATCTCATATCGTGCTTGTCCGATGAAGCCTTGGGAACCGTTAAGGCGTTCCAAATGTCAGATGCCAACTATCCAAAGGCGTTAGAAAGTTTGAAGAGGGTGTACGACAACAAGTGCTTAATATTCTTTGAGACACTTGCCCAGTTGTTTGACATTCCTGCCGTAACCAAGCCGTCAGCGTCTGCATTGCGATCAACTATAGATACAGTGTCAGCCATTCTGGAGTCGCTTTTATCGTTAGGAGACGAGCGAGAGGTTGCTAACGCCATGATAATACATCTGGTGTTATCCAAGGTGGACCCATACACAAAAACAAAGTATGAGGAGCAGCTGAACTACGATGAGCTCCCTTGCTGGTCGGATTGTGCAAAAATGTTGAACCGCCGGTACCAACACCTTTCAGCAGAGGAGTCATCCAAAGCGAGAGGCAAACCAAAGTTTGACATGCCATCGACCAGCAAGAAAACCAGCAGATCGTCATTTTCTTGCGCGAGGGCCGAAAAGTCGATCGACCCCAAGTGTGTATATTGCGGCGCCAACCACTCGATCGGAAACTGCCAGGGATTTGGGGCAATACCCGTCTTGGAGCGTTTCGAGTTCGCAAAAGGCAAGCAATTATGCATTAATTGCCTCCAATCTGGACATAGGGTATCTCAGTGCACATCCTCTAAGTGCAGAGTTTGTTCACAGAGGCATCACACCCTCTTGCATAGATACGCAGCTCAGAGCGCATATTCAGAAAGTCAGGCAATAAGAGTACAAGCATCGTCCCATCCTGCGCATGTGAAGCAGGCATCCAGTGAGCCCGAGCATGTCATCCTTGCCACAGCAGTGGTAAGAGTTCGGGACAGATTTGGCCAAGTTCACTTAGCAAGAGTGTTGTTGGATTCGGGTTCACAGGTCAATTTCATGACAGAAAGTCTAGCGCAATCGCTAAGGTTGGCAAGGGTCAACCGTTGCCTGACAGTGACATCTGTAGGCAAGTCAAGCTCGGTGTCGAGGAGTGAAGTCTCGACGACAATATACTCCAGGTTAAATAACCATAGTTTCGTAGCAGATTTCTGGGTTCTTAGCAGCATTACCAATCAGCAGCCTGACAGAAGTCTGCCCATTAAGCAGTGGAAAATTCCTGCGAATGTGGAGTTGGCAGATCCAGCATTCCATCGACCTCAAAGGGTAGATATGCTGATTGGAGCAGACTCGTTCTTCGATCTGTTGTGCACAGGCCAAATAAAACTGGGTGTAGGGGCACCATTGTTGCAAAAGACCCTTTTAGGTTGGGTAGCTTCAGGTCGGTGTAGCAAGCTTCTGACTGGAGAAGCCGCTTGCTGCGTCGCAACCTACTCACCGGAAGAAGACTCTCTGTCTCAAATGGTCGAAAGACTGTGGGAGATAGATGCAACGCCAGAAGAAAAACATGCTCAAACAAATTCGGCAGAGCAGCTGGCATGCGAAGAGTTTTTCAAAGCCAATGTCTGCAATTTACCGACCGGAAGGTTTCAAATACCGTTGCCTTTTAAGACAGACCCAGTATCGTTGGGGTCGTCCTTCGAGGTCGCAAAACGTCGTTTCTTATCGTTAGAGCGACGAAAGTTAAGAGAGAGTGAGCTGAGAGACATGTATCTCAGTTTCATGAAAGAATATATCGAGCTCGGCCATATGTCTCCGACAGACAACGCGATTCCGCCAGGACCACATTATTTTATACCACACCAGTGCGTCCTGAGGCCTGATAGCAGTTCCACCAAGCTTCGAGTCGTTTTTGACGCGTCGAGCAAGACCACAACTGGGTGGTCATTAAACGATTTACTTATGGTGGGACCTACTATTCAGAGGGAATTATTTTTATCACTCGTTCGATTTCGGGTGAATCGGTATGCTTTAACGGCAGACGTTTCGAAAATGTATAGGCAAGTGGATGTGGCCGTAAAAGACCGGAATTTCCAACTCATCGTGTGGCGAGAACATCCCACCGATCAATTGCAAATTTTTCGGTTGAACACAGTTACCTATGGTACTTCCGCAGCACCTTTCCTTGCCATTCGT
Source organism: Drosophila tristis (assembly GCA_018150885.1). Lineage (NCBI taxonomy): Eukaryota > Metazoa > Arthropoda > Insecta > Diptera > Drosophilidae > Drosophila > Drosophila tristis. The sequence goes on from JAECWT010000181.1 coordinate 395,553, forward strand.
TGTTTGCACGAGCTCGGTGTACGCCACAGAGACACCCACAAGAAGGGTTCTGAGGTGATCTGCAGTGATTTTTATGTAGACGACATGCTGACAGGAGCCGATGACGTAGACACGCTGAAGTCGATTTGCGATCAGGTGTCTGAGATTCTTGGCTCCGGAGGGTTTCAGCTTTCGAAATGGTTTTCGAACCATCCAGAACTAATGGATGGAAACAATGAGGAGAAATCCCTATCATTCAATGATGCCGATTCGACCAAAACATTGGGGATGAGGTGGAGTCCAAGAACAGATACGTTCCGGTATCACTTGGAAGATTGCTTCACAAACTTGAATCCGACTAAGCGCACCATTCTGTCAATTAGTGCTCGACTGTTTGATCCGCTTGGGCTACTTAGTCCAATCAGCATAACAGCGAAAATTTTCCTCCAGAAGCTGTGGCAGCTTCAGCTGGATTGGGATGAAGCCATCCCAATGTCACTGCATACAAGCTGGGAGAGGCTAAAGCTAAACTTGTGTGGTCTTGACAAAATAGCCGTGCCTCGGTACGTTATGGCTAGTGGGTGCTCGTCGATTCAAGTGCATGGCTTCGCGGACGCGTCTAGTCAAGCGTATGGGTGCTGCATTTATGTGTGAGCGCTTTTCGAAGGTCAAACGTACGTTCGATTGATCGCTGGGAAAGCAAGAGTAGCTCCCCTAAAAACAAAGACCATCCCGAGGCTGAAATTGTGCGCCGCAGCGTTATTGGCGCAATTTTGGGCCTACGTAAAGCAAGTTTTGGAAAAGTGTCGAATCGAGAGCGTATTCTTCTGGACGGATTCAGAAATAACGCTACATGGGATTAAAACCCAACCGTCGTCACTTGCAGTATTTGTCTCAAATAGAGTAGCCATGATTCAGGAGCTATGTCAGAGCATTACGTGGCGTCATGTCCCATCGCTGTCGAATCCAGCGGACTTGGCGTCTCGCGGATGCGAAGTGCCTGAGCTCCTGGAGTCCATATGGCTAGAAGGTCCGAAATTTTTATGTGAGCCTGAGCATTGTTGGCCAGAGAACCCGCATTTTAACATCCCAGATGATGTGAAGAACTCCGAGGCGAAACGGTCCGCCCAGGTTCTAATTGGCGTTGCGAACTCGTTTTCAAATGAAATATTTTCTCGTTTTTCGTCGTACCCCAAATTAGTTCGAGTTTTTGCGTATGTATACCGATTTGCTAATATCGGCAAGAACAAGGAACGTTACAGGGAGCTAACTGCAAAGGAGTTGCAGCAATCGTCTCTAAAATTGATGGAGCTGGTTCAGCGAAGCGTCTTCTCTGAAGAGTTTAAGAAGCTGAAGAAAGTGCATACGCTGCAACCGAGCCTGCAGATGATGGCCCCTTTTATCCAAAAAATATCAGAGGAGGGGCGATCGTTTACACTTATCAGGGTCGGAGGAAGGCTGTTGCATGCTCCAGTGCCAATAGAGGCTAAGTTTCCGGTTCTACTTCCCGCCAAGAGTCAATTCGTCGAACTCTATTTAAGGAACCTGCATTTTAAAAATTGTCACGCCAATGCAAAGACATTAGTAAGTTTGCTGAGACAAGAGATTTGGCTAGTAAATGCACGTCGAGAATGCACTCGCATAGTGAGGAGATGCATCCACTGTTTTCGATACAAACCTAAATTGATGGGTCAGATTATGGGGAATCTTCCAGCAGACAGGTTTAGGGAAGGTCGTCCGTTCCTGATTTGCGGGGTAGACTTTTGTGGTCCCATCAACGTCTCGCTTCGGATTCGAGGTCGTCAGCCGCTCAAAATGTACATCGCGGTATTTGTGTGTTTCGCTTCGAAGGCCGTCCATTTAGAGCTTGTCCCAGACCTGTCGACTAATTGTTTTCTTTTATCTCTAAAAAGCTTCATCGCAAGACGTGGCGTTCCGCTGAGGATGTATTCCGACAACGGGACAAATTTCGTCGGAGCCCGGAACGAGCTGCAGAAGCTTCAGGAAGCGTTCGAGGAGCAGCAGTCCAGCCTGATGACGTTCGCGGCGGAGCAAGGGATGTAGTGGAAGTTCATCCCCCCGCGAGCACCGCACTTCGGCGGTTTATGGGAGGCGGCCGTCAAGTCGGCAAGTCGCGCTCACCGAGAGCGAGGTGAGGACCGTGTTGGCCGAGGCCGAGGCCATCATGAATTCCAGGCCGCTCACTCCAGCCAGCACGGATCCAAACGACGGAGAGGTGCTTACGCCAGGCCACTTTTTGATCGGCCAGCCCCTTCGTTCGCTGCCGCAAGGGTGCGAGCCAGACGGACGGAGCAGCGGTACCACCTTTACCAAGAGGTGGCAACTACTCTCCGAGCTCAAACGACGGTTCTGGCAGGCTTGGTCGAAGGACTACGTCCACAACCTGCAGGGACGCAGCAAATGGCAAACCCCAGAGGCCAACATCGAGGTCGGCGCCATGGTGGTGGTCCACAACGACCATACGCCGCCGCAGCAGTGGATCACCGGCAGGGTCACCAGCGTCGTCATGGGAGCAGACGGCAAGGTCAGGGTAGCCGAGGTGCGAACAGGAGGGGGCGTGATTAGACGCCCAATCCATAAGCTGGCACTTTTGCCGATAAGTTGAAGCCCGACGTGCGGTCGTTCAAGGCGGCCGGAATGTCGTTACACCATAATAATAATAAATAATAATAATAAGTCAATGAAGTTATGTATGAAATTTAATGTAGTTCGTAAGGTTACGGCATGAAGTCCCGCCACTGTAAATCCAAGCAACATGTAACTACACGCCCGCAGCATAGCCGACAAGCGATGCGTGGGAATAAAGCACTCGTAAATTGAACTTCGTTTCGCACGGTTTATATTTTGATCGCCCTTTATCGCCGCCCACAGCTCTGGTCTGTAATACTAATTCCCGCGTCTCAAGCCTAAGTACAGGCATTAAACAAAATAGTTTCGAATTTCTACAGATACTGTCAATTTTTTTAGGGGAGAGTCCCTGCTCCCGTTCGTCAGACGAACAGTAGCAGTGAGGGCGCTTAACCTTTTAATAGACACTGGGGCCGCGAAAAATTATATCAAACCGCTAAAAGAACTTAAGGGAATTGTCCCTATAGAGGCCCCATTTGTTGTAAAATCCCTGCACGGCTTCAATAAAGTAGAGCAAAAATGTTTCCTAACCATATTCGGCATTAAATGCCCGTTCTTTATCTTGCCGGAGCTGTCAACCTTTGATGGCATTATAGGGCTCGACACGCTAACGGAAGCTGGCGTCGATATAAACCTGGGGACAAAAAACGTTCACTTTGGACAGGAATCTGAAAGGATTCTATTCCGCAAATGCCCCAGCGTTAACTTTACAAAAGTGGACGACATCGAGGTCCCGCCGGCGGTTAGGGACGAGTTTCTCAGAATGATGTCCAGCCGTATAAAGGCATTTGCAGATCTGACTGAAATGCTACTCATCAACACAGCCGTAGTAGCCACAATTAGAACCGAGGATGAAGAGCCAATTTACTCGAAAATGGACCCCTTCCCTGTAGGAGCCACTAATATCGTCAATGACGAAGTGAAGGACCGATTGCGGAACAAAATCATTCGACCTTCCAGGTCTCCGTACAACAACCCCATATGGGTTGTTGGAAAAAAAGGCACTGACGACTCGGGCTCAAGCAGGAAGCGGTTAGTCATAGACTTCCGCAAGCTTAACTCAAAAACCATACCAGACAAGTACCCGATGCCTTGTATCTCCATGATACTTTCAAATCTGGGGAAGGCGAGATACTTCACTACCCTTGACCTAAAGTCAGGATACCACCAGATCACGTTAGCTGAACGCGATCGTGAAAAGACCTCATTTTCGGTTAACAGAGGCAAAGATGAGTTCTGCCGTTTGCCATTTGGTCTCAGGAATGCATCAAGCATCTCTCAACGGGCCATCGATGACATATTACGGGAGCATATCGGTAAGATGTGTTACGTGTATGTTGACGATGTCATCGTATTCTCAAGAAGTGAGGCGGATCATGTCAGAGACATTGACACCGTTCTTGGCAGCCTCCACGACGCAAACATGAGGGTGTCATAGGAAAAGTCCCAGTTCTTCAAGGGACAAGTGGAATTCCTGGGCTTTGTGGTGTCAACCGAGGGCACGAGAACAAGCGCCGATAAAGTCAAGGCTATTCAGGGGTTTAGACAACCCTCCACCCTGTTTGCGGTAAGATCATTCCTGGGTCTTGCCAGCTACTACAGGTGTTTTATAAAAGACTCGCTCAGATAGCAAGACCTCTAGCATTCTGAGGAGAAAATGGTAAGATCAGCAAACAACGCTCGAAACCATTCCCATACAGTTTGATGAGGCTCAGAAACAGGCCTTTGATAAACTTAGGAACATTTTGGCGCCGGAAGACGTCATCCTCCACTACCCAGACTTCAACCAACCGTTCGACCTAACCACTTATGCCTCATCCAGTGGCATCGGGCGGTATTGTCGCAAAATAATAGACCCATAACCATGATTTCTAGAACTCTGGAAGACAGAGAACTAAACTATGCGACCAATGAAAGAGAGCTTCTGGCCATAGTCTGGGCCCTAGATACGATTCGTCACTACCTGTATGGAAAGAGCGACATCAGCATCTACACAGACCATCAGCCGCTGATTTTCGCGGTTTCAGATAGAAACCCCAGTTCCAAGATAAAACGTGGGAAGGCGAGACTTGATGAATGCGGCGCAAGGGTCTTCTACAAACCAGGCAGGGACAATTACGTAGCAGATGCGCTGTCACGGCAAAACATGAATGCGTTAGAAAGCCAGAGTCGATCCGACTCAGCAACAATTCATAGTGAAGGCGAGGCGCTCACTTACGTAATTGAAGCGACAGACAAACCAGTGAACTGCTTCAGGAATCAGATAATACTGGAAGAGTCAAATACCCCTTCCAAGCAGTTTCACATCCTCTTCTCCGAAAATACCCGTCACAATATCGACTTTGCCAGTCGAGACACACTTCTTGCGTCCATCAAGGAAGTGGTAAAGCCTGGAGTCGTTAACGCCATCCACTGCACTCTGCAACTTTGGCGTTTGTGCAAAACGATCTAGTAAAAGCCTTTCCGGACACAGAATTTCGATTTTGCAAGACCTTGGTGATCACCAACGACGGGGAGCGAAGAGAAATAACGATAGCTGAACACAATCGGGCGCACAGGACAGCCCAGGAGAATGTAATACAGGTACTGCTGATGCTGGTGATTATAATTTTCCAAAGATGGAAAAAATCGCAGCAGAAGTGGTGATAAACTGCAGGATATGCCAGAAGCCAAATATGACCGGCACCCTAGGAAGCAAGAGTTAGGGGTGACTCCAATTCCGGCAAGGGTAGGCGAGTTGATTCATATCGACATCTTTTCCACCGCAGGGAAGTACTTCCTCACTGCAATTGACAAATTTTCAAAGTTTGCAATTGACAAATTTTCAAAGTTTGCAATAACGCAGCAGATTGCTTCACGCACGATCACAGACGTAAAAATACCAATTTTACAATTGGTAAACTTCTTCCCAGCTATTAGAACCATCTACTGTGACAATGAGGCAGCTTTCAATTCAGAGCCCATTCGGTCTTTATTAAAGAAGCAGTTCGACATTTATATAGCGAATGCCCCACCGTTGCACAGCACATCAAACGGACGGGTGGACCGCTTCCACAGCACCCTCTAAGAAATAGCCAGGTGCTTAAAATTGCAACGCCATGTGGACGATACGGTTGAACTAGTTATACTAGCGACCATCGAATATTATCGAACCATCCACTCTGTCACAGACAAGACACCTATGGATGTGGTCCACGCAAGTTGCGACCTTGGGGAAGAAATTATGTTGAAGTTAGTAAAAGCCCAACAAGAACAGCTAGATAGGAACAATCCGACCAGGCAAAATAGGACCTTTGATGTAGGCGAGCAGGTCCTAGTGAAAACCAATAGGAGGTTAGGGAACAAACTAACTCCCCTCTGCGCTTAACAAAAGGTAGAGGCAGACCTGGGAACCACTGTTCTTATTAAAGGGAGGGTGGTCCACAAAGAAAATTTGAGGTAGGTAAGGAATTAGGTCTAGGAAACCAGGATTCATAGCACTAAGTTCAAGTCCACTAGGACAAGTTATAGGAGGACTAAAGAAAGAAAGAAAAACTTGTGTATAACGTTGTGTTTCTCATTTCGTATGGGTCACCTGCTGAATATTTCTGCCTGCTAACAATCTTGACCTTGACAGCCATGACCGACTCAAAGCTGACGGACTACACGCACGCAGACTACATCCCCATAATTGACGGACGGACAGTAATATGGAACGAGACCTTCTACATACAACACTTCACGAACTTGACAGAGTATGAACGATACATTCAAGAGACAATAGAAATGACTGACGTTTTGCCACAGACACATATGCGGAAAATATTAGAAATAGACACGAAACACCTACTGACGTTGACTGCAGCTTTAGTAGTTCATCACAGGCATGCGAGGAGTTTGAATGTCCTGGGGTCACCACCGAAGGTAATCGCAGGGACTCCGGACTTCGATGACTTACAACAAACAAGACAGGTCGCGTATGATTTAATAAACGCAAACAATAGACAGATAGCCATAAATTAAAAGACTCAAACACAGATAAATGCCTTCACCGAAACTGTGAACCAATTACTAAAAGTAAACAAGAAGGAAGAAATTAACACCTCCCATCGATATGAAATACTCTTAACTAGAAACGGAATGCTGACGCTCGAATTGCAGAACCTAATGATCGCCACTACTCTGGCTAAAATAAACATCGTAAATCCAGCTATCATCGATAGCAATGACATAGAGGCGATTTTGAAGAAAGGTTCCACCGATATCAGTGTAGCCCAACTTTTGGGCGCTTCAAATGTGAGGGCTCTAGCTAATAAGGAATTGATCATCTTTGTAATTGAAATGCCTAGACCTAAGCTCATTTGTAAGAAATTAACCATCTTCCTAGTCGCACACAAGGGGGTAACGATTCGGCCTCCCGAGGACATTATAGCAGAGTGCGGCAGCAAGATCATCGCTGTCTCATCATGCATAGGGCCCCCGTCAATCCATCTGGAAACTGGTTCTCTCTGCAGTATTTATATATACACTACAAAAACATTTCGGCCTAGCCTTGTCCATAATTTGGTAGACTGCAACCATTTCACAGATAGCATAGATGCAAACCCAACTCATCTTCAGAGCACACACAGAAAGACAAAGAGACACATACAGAAGTCTCGCTGCAGCAGAGTGCACGCTGTACAATATGCACCGAAGGATAAGATGCACTTTCTGGCAACATGTCCCATCCTAAAGGAGATTAGGGTAAAATACTACGGTAGTCCATATCTAACACTCCTGGGCTTGACTGCCCTGCTCAACGGAACGGGCTGGCACGAATTGGCACATTTCGTCAAGGAAATGTTGCTTTACAGAGAGAATGTATTGAGAGAGCGGTTTTATAGCCTGTTAACACTACGGTTGATTTATTGAGCTATTGCGTTTTGGGCAAAACTCAGTTTTTTTTACATAGGTTTAGCATAAGAGCCTAGTGGTGGCAAAAAGTTGAGTTATGGTTGCGTTTGTTCGATTCTCCGAATTTTTCAACCCTGTTCGCCTATCGTGTGAACTATCACCACCAGAAACAACAACAAAAAATATGTTGTTTACATAGAAAAATAAAGGAAATATGTAAATTCGGATTTATTAGACCTATTTGTAGGCCTTTATAGGATTTTCTAGACTTCTGGAAGGAAAAAGTAATGGTTTTCGTTGTGTACGGAAGAACTCTCATATACATGAATGAAAATCATTACAAATAAATGAATTTTAATAATTAAATTTCTTATTCATTGAGAACTATTCATGAAATGTAGCCCCAAATCTTTTCTGTCGATATTAATAATTTAGTTGATATATAAAATGTTTTTAAAAATACGTAGAACGTGGTGTTGTCAAAACACATAACTCAATAACTCGAGTTTGTACCAGTTTGTTGTAACTCAACAATTGATAGGTATGTAGCTCATGTCAGTGTAAATAGGCTATAAACCTTTCGACACCAAGGTTCTTAACCAAACTGAGCCCGACAGAGAAGCGATGCAAGCCATGCAGGCAAAATACGAGCATTGCTATTTGGTGTACGAGAGATGCGCAACAAACTTACAAGACCGAATCGAAAACGCATCGACTCCTGTTCCTTTGGCGGCCCCTAGCTCTCAGCAAGTTGGTTTCAGTCGGCACCCCCAATCGAAATCGTAATTTTCAATGGCGATTATCTAAAATGGCCCACGTTCCGTGATCTATTTTCCGCCATCTATAAAAATAATACAAGGCTTACGAGGGTGGAGCCATTGTATCACCTCTGCCACAAGACTCGCGGGGAGGCCAAGGACATCGTGGAAAGGGCTCCGCTCACGATTCCGCGTGGAACACCCTAGGATCTTGTTCAGTTTTTCCCTATCCAAAATGAATCCGGAGCTGTTTTAAAGGAGCTCCAAGGTGCAATTCAGGGATGCCTCACGGCCCTTGAACACTCCGACGTTCCCATTGATAACCGCTTTGCTGATGGAGTGCTGGTATTCCTGGTGTCCTCAAAACTGCTTCAAGTGACCTTGTCGCTTTGGGAGCAATCTCTTCCCAGCAAAAGCGAAATTCCGTCATGGCCAGCCATGAATAAATTCCTGAGTGAGCGATACTTGTCATTCGAAGCGATGGAGAAAGCGAATGCAAGTGCTTTCCCAGCACGATAAAAGGGAGAAAAGCTCAAAAAAGGTCAACTCCTTTGAGGTAAAGGTCTGCATCAAAACGCGCATATGCAACCTTTGCGCGAAAGAAAACCATCCTGTGCGTCAGGGTACCAAATCAAAGATTTACAACCTAATTGTTTTACGTGCAAACGTCGGCACCACACGCTTCTGTACCGTGGTACTCCCAATCCAAAGCCCTCTGCAACAGCTCCTTCCATTCCAAACCCAATTCAAGATGTACAGTCCGCTTCATCATCCAATCTCCAAAGCTACTACACAGCGAACACGGCTAGGCACGGCTATAATAAACACATGCCACTTGGGCACCAGTTTTAAAACACGTGCATTGATCGATTCTGGATCGGAAGCAACGTTCATCTCCGAACGTCTGTTCAGAATCATCAAGCTTCCTTTCTAACCAGTTCGGGTTCAAGTAACGGGCTTGAGCCAAGCAATTTCAGCCAAGCCTCAGAAGATATGCCAATTCCAAATATGCTCACCATCAAAACCGAGGATCCACCTAGAAACCTCGTCCTACGTACTCCCAAATGTGGCAGGGTACCCTCGTACCCAGTTCCTCAAGGTTTTGTAAAGGACCTGCCGAACATTTCTCTTGCTGACCGTTCTTTCTATAAGACCTCGCAGATAGATGTGCTCTTAGGAGCAGATATCCTTCCATCTGTTTTGCTCGGCGGCTCCCAACCCAACATTTGCGGCTCGCTACACGGTCAGGAGATCATATTTGGATGGATCCTCACAAGACAAGTAGCTGAGTCAACTCGCTCCCTCAATTTATTCCTTTGCTACAAGGGTAAAGGTCAGCACAGAGCAGCGCTTAGAAAAATAGTCTTAGAGTCTTCTGATTCCGTCTGTGAATACAATTTCATTCAAACTACCCGTAGAGGTTAAAGTGGCAGATATATGGTGTCATAACCCTTTCGATATCTTGAATGTGTCGACTTAGGCCATTTAAGAACAATCGCGCTGGCTCTGTTCAGTACGACAGTATCCTTCAGGGGTATGTAGACTTAGGTCACATGCCACGAGTACCTCCAAGCAATGACTCTGACAACTTCTATCTGCCCCATCATTCTGTCCTTAAACCAGACAGCAATACTACAAAGTTACGGGTAGTATTAAACTCCTCCAGTCCATCCTCAACTGACAAGAGTCATAACGACATCCTTTATTTCAATTATTTAAGAGTTATCTGCTAACTATGAACTATAATAGGAATATACATACTTAAAGAAAAATATATTAGAGGAAGAAAATAAAGGTTTTATAATTTTTCTCGGTGATGGTAAACGTTACGTACAATTTTATCAAGGGATATTTCGGAGCGATATGGTATTGTAATAGGAATTGTAATACTTGCAATGAACACGGAAAGGTTCGTACTGGGCGAAGTTAGGTCTGCAGAAGGGTAAACGAATTGGTCGGAAAGTCCGGATTGGTCTGGAACGAACCGTAAAATCTATATGTCCCAACAGAGTTTGGGAGTCCACAAACCCGAGAATGAGCTTGTGAATGAATAAGACGCCATTGCAAATTCCGCAATTGTGTAAGGAGGGTAGGTCGAGTAGTTTTAGCATAGATGGGTATGGAGGTAACCGTCTGCCAGAGTCCCAGTTCAGATTCCTAAGGGAAAAAATTAAAAATTGTTTTTGAACGGATTCAATTTGAATTTGTTGCTCTTTGTATTGAGGGAGCCCTCATACACAAGAACAGTACTCCAATATCGGGCGTACCAATGAGACGTACAATGATTTTGTTATATAAGGATCGTCAAACTCTTTTACAAACTCTTTATGAACTCTAAAACTCCCTTAGCTTTGTTCACCGTTAAAGCAATATGGCTGTTAAAGCATAGCTTATGATCAAACAGGAATCCTAGGTCAGTTGATGTGGAAATTCGATCCAGAGCATGTTGTCCTAGAGAGTACTCCTAGGAGTAGGAGTCATAAGTTTGCACTTATTCTTATTCTTTATTGTAAATAAACTTATATTTATATAAAATAGGGGAGAGGTGTTAGGTTAGGTTAGGTTTATATTGCTGCTCGACTGAAGTCGAGGTTACTAGGAGGCAAGTCTGCCCATTGTGATGCCCACACTCGTCACGGGATATTGTCCGGTGCCTAGGGAGGTTTCGCGAACCATCCCGAGGCCTCTATAAAGAGCACCAGTTTCTCTAGAGGCATGTTTGCCAGGCTGTCCAGATCTTCGTAGAAGGCGCCACCGAGTATTCGGTGACGCCTCCCCATGAGTGCAGGACAGTTGCAGAGAAGGTGCTGGATGCTCTCTATTTCCTCCTCGTCCCTGCAGCTGCGGCAGAAGTCATGGTGGGGCAGTCTGTACCTTGTGGCCATGCGGCCGATGACACAGTGCCCCGTTATAGCTCCCGTCAGTGTTCGCACCCGACTCTTCCTGAAGCTTAGGAGAGTCTTGGAGCGAGAGATCTCACAGTTGGGTGTGGTGTTCCACCTCCTGTCCGATCTCGTTCTGGCTCGGCCCATCATCTGCGAGATGATGTCTCGTAGTGGTCTCCTTATGTCGCTGACTGCGTCCGCCATTGGCTTGGCCGATCCAGTTCTGGCACACTCGTCCGCACTCTCGTTGCCCGCTATGTCGGTGTGACCCGGAACCCACGTGAGTGTGATTGAGTGCGCGCTGATCTGGTTTAGTGCGTCTACCGTATCACGTACGAGTCTGCTTGTGGTCTTGCAGGATACCAGGGCTTTGATGGCAGCTTGACTGTCAACGCAGATTGCTATGTTCCTCGGAGGTATCTCCAAGGTGTATACCAACTTTGCCGCTTGCCACACTGCACCAGTCTGGTAGTCTTAGGGATATGTTGGTTGCTAGTTCTTCGGAGAAGATTCCAGCTCCTGTCCCTTCGGCCGTCTTTGACCCGTCGGTGAAAATGGAGAGCTCGTTCTGCCCCAGGACAGTGTTACTCTTCCATTTCTCCCTATCCGGTATGTGTCCTTTAAAGTTTCTTTTCCATGAGAACTCTGAGACACAGTAGTCACTCCACCTGGCCGTTCCACTATCTTCCATACGGAGTATAGTGGCGTGGCCATAAGGCGATGGCTTGAAGAACTGCTCGGCTAATAGCCTAGCGGCACTTGTCTCAGCCTTGCACTTAAGATGAAGGTCTATCGGTTCCAGGCCTAACATGGTGTCCAGAGCTGCCTGTGGGGTGGATTTGAGAGATCCGGTGACCCCAAGGCATGCTGTCCGTTGGACTCTACGGAGGTTCTCCAGGTGGGATTTGGTGTTAACCGCTTCCCACCATACCATGCCTCCGTATGTCAGGATGGGTCTTATTACCGCTGTATACATCCAATGGATGATGTGCGGCTGTAAGCCCCATGTTCGTCCAAAAGTCTTCCTACAGGTGTAGAAAGCTGCCATTGCCTTTTTCTTCCTTTCCTCCGTGTTTTTCTTGCAGGAGAGTTTGGAGTCAAGGATGACACCAAGATACTTGGCTTCGCTCGATAGCTCGAGTGTCGTTCCACCGATTGCTGGTAGTTTGAAACTCGGTATCTTATATCTTCGTGAGAACAGCACCAGTTCTGTTTTTTGAGGATTGACCCCCAAACCGTTATGGCGTGCCCAGCTGGCGGTAGTGCCCAGTGCAGATTCTAGAAGGTCACTGATTGTGGGCAGAAGTTTACCCGTTACCAGTATTACTAGATCGTATGCATAGGCCGTAACCTTATATCCGCTCCTCCCCAGCTGAAGAAGGAGGTCGTTGAGGACCAGGTTCCACAGGAGAGGGGATATAACTCCCCCTTGCGGAGTACCTCGTGTGACCGTCTTTCTTGACGAGGAGGAGCCTAGATTGGCGCTTATCGTTCTGCTCCTGAGAACGCTGTCTAGCCATCCGGTTACCGTCGGGTGTGTACCAATCTTGGCCAGTGCGGCCGTTATTGACTCGATTCTGACGTTGTTGAATGCCCCTTCTATATCTAGAAAGGCCGCCAAGGCATATTCCTTATAGCTTAGATTCTTTTCGATATGCCCAACAACTTCGTGTAGTGCGGTCTCAACTGATCTACCTTTGAGGTAGGCGTGCTGAGCTCCACTGAACACTTGTTTGTCTAGCTTGGTTCTTATATATAGATCCATTAGTCGCTCCATCGTTTTAAGCAAAAATGACGACAGACTGATGGGTCTGTAGTCCTTTGGGGAGATGTGGTTTATCTTCCCGGCCTTGGATATGAAGACCACTCTCACCTCCCTCCACCCATGGGGGACGTACCCAGTTAGGAGGCATCCTTCGAATATTTTCTTCAGCCATGGTAGTAGGTGCAGGCAAGTTGCTTGCAGCATGGCTGGTCGGATATCATCCGGTCCCGGTGACTTGTAGGGACTGAATGATTTAATGGCCCAGATAATCTTGTCTGGTGCCATTATATTTCGTATGAGATCCTCGATTTCCTCTCCTGGATGATCCTCAGTGTCGTTGGTGGCGTTGGATTCGTCACCGGTGACATCTGAGCAACCCGGGAAGTGAGTACTCATGAGGAGCTCCAGGGATTCTTGGCTGCTCTCTGCGAAGGTACCGTCCTGGCTGCGGAGCAGGCCTGGTGTGGTGGGTGCCTTCGACAGTACGCGTCGAAGCCTTGAGGCCTCAGTGGTACCGTCTATGGCATCGCAGAAGGCTGCCCATGATTCCCTTTTCGCCCTCCTACAGGTGTTTTTGTAGGTATTGAAGCTGCGGCGATACTCGTCCCAACTTTCCTGTGTGTTTGTCACTTTTGCTTTATTGAAGAGTTTCCTCGATTCCTTTCTGACTTCGCTCAACTCCCGTGTCCACCACGGGTTGTGATTGGACTGGGGGTCGGCTGATCGGGCAGGATTTGAGAAACGCCATGCATGCATGTTACTTCCACTACACCTCTCCTTTTTATAAGAATAACGTAATGTATATGGAGTTATTCTAAGGTGTATATAATGTATTAATTGTGTGTTCTTTATAATGCATTTATGCGCTTAAGTCTACTTTTAATAGTACGTGTATTTTGTTTCAAGTATAAAGTGTAAAGTTGGTATAAAGTGTGTTTCTTATTTTGATTTATTCTATTTCATTTTTTTTTTCATGGCCATGAAATGGTGAAAACGAACCAAGTTTTTATATTGTTTTATTTTTATATAGTTTTAATCCATTTTTTTTACTGTAGTATTATTATTTCTATCCTTTAATATGCAATTTCAGCCAAGCCTCAGTAGATATGCCAATTCCAAATAGGCTCACCATCAAAACCGAGGATCCACCTAGAAACCTCGTCCTACGTACTCCCAAATGTGGCAGGCACCTTACCCTAGTACCCAGTTCCTTAAGGTTTTGTAAAGGACCTGCCAAACATTCCTCTTGCTGACCCTTCTTTCTATAAGACCTTGCAGATAGATGTGCTCTTAGGCTCTCCCAACCGAACATTTGCGGCTCGCTACACGGTCAGGAGATCATATTTGGATAGATCCTCAAGACCAGTAGCTGAGTCAACTCGCTCCCTCAATTTATTCCTTTGCTACAAGGGTAAAGGTCAGCACAGAGCAGCGCTTAGAAAAATAGTCTTAGAGTCTTCTGATTCCGTCTGTGAATACAATTTCATTCAAACTACCCGTAGAGGTTAAAGTGGCAGATATATGGTGTCATAACCCTTTCGATATCTTGAATGTGTCGACTTAGGCCATTTAAGAACAATCGCGCTGGCTCTGTTCAGTACGACAGTATCCTTCAGGGGTATGTAGACTTAGGTCACATGCCACGAGTACCTCCAAGCAATGACTCTGACAACTTCTATCTGCCCCATCATTCTGTCCTTAAACCAGACAGCAATACTACAAAGTTACGGGTAGTATTAAACTCCTCCAGTCCATCCTCAACTGACAAGAGTCATAACGACATCCTTTATTTCAATTATTTAAGAGTTATCTGCTAACTATGAACTATAATAGGAATATACATACTTAAAGAAAAATATATTAGAGGAAGAAAATAAAGGTTTTATAATTTTTCTCGGTGATGGTAAACGTTACGTACAATTTTATCAAGGGATATTTCGGAGCGATATGGTATTGTAATAGGAATTGTAATACTTGCAATGAACACGGAAAGGTTCGTACTGGGCGAAGTTAGGTCTGCAGAAGGGTAAACGAATTGGTCGGAAAGTCCGGATTGGTCTGGAACGAACCGTAAAATCTATATGTCCCAACAGAGTTTGGGAGTCCACAAACCCGAGAATGAGCTTGTGAATGAATAAGACGCCATTGCAAATTCCGCAATTGTGTAAGGAGGGTAGGTCGAGTAGTTTTAGCCTAGATGGGTATGGAGGTAACCGTCTGCCAGAGTCCCAGTTCAGATTCCTAAGGGAAAAAATTAAAAATTGTTTTTGAACGGATTCAATTTGAATTTGTTGCTCTTTGTATTGAGGGAGCCCTCATACACAAGAACAGTACTCCAATATCGGGCGTACCAATGAGACGTATAATGATTTTGTTATGTAAGGATCGTCAAACTCTTTTACAAACTCTTTATGAACTCTAAAATACCTGTTTAGATACCTGTCATAATATATTTTTTGTCTACTTTTTTCATTTTCTAATAATAATTTGGATCTACTATTAGCTATCTGTAATCTGTATTTTACTTCTTTATCGTATGCTTCATGGTTGTATACTGGACTGACCTTGGTTTCTTCTAAAAAATCATATATTTGTGGTTTTTTACCAAACACCAGTTCAAATGGGCAATACCCATGTACTGTGGATGGTGTTGTATTGTAACAATATGTAAAGTACTTCAGCCATTCGTCCCAATCATTCTTTTCACTCGAGATGTACGAGCGAACATACTCGTTAAATGTTCGGTGAGTGCGTTCTACTGCATCGAGTGTCTGATGGTGATGGGCTGTCGATGTTTTATGGTCAATTTTTAATAACTTGCATAAGTCGAAAAAAATGCTGTTTTTATACTCAGTACCCATATCCGCTATGAGCGTCCTCATAGGGCCATAGATAAGAATAATAAAAATACTATTGGCTCGTAACATATACCCTTTTTTTAAGGCTTTTATGATGCATATTATATATTTTAATAACTAAGTTTACCGACGCTAGGATGACCAATGCCAAGAGTAGAAACCATACTTCATTAATGCTATTTGTGTGGTCAACAATTTGGATCTGGTTTACCACATTGGCGTTTGGGTTTTCTACTTTCGATTGTGTTTTCCCCATTGTTATTTATTTACTAGACCCGCGCGCTTCGCTACTTATTAAATGCATTTAATGTTTCGGAATTTATTGAAATTAAACAATGATAATCGAAAGCAACAAATATACTTTCTCAAATTGCAATTTTTCTTAAAACAATACCAAAAGGTTTATACCAAATCTATCATAAAATGTTCTGTTCTACAAATGATACTAAATGAAAGGAAATAGTTTTCCAAACATACACCCTTGGCCCAAATTTAAGATTTTGGGAGAACCTTATGAGAACCTTAGTTATAGAAAAGTACAAATTTATTTATGCAGGCCATGTTCTCTGGATTTTTTTTTCGTTAAAATGTTGATTTCTTAAATGTAGGTGCTAAAAGTACGTAGTGAAGAGTATGTGTCTGTGTTTGTTTAATCTTGATTCTAATAAATTGTATATATTTGTAATGAGAAAACAGAGTATCTGCATAAGTATACATCATTCCGGTTAAAATAATTTAATATTATTATTTTATTTTTATGTTGGCGGCGAACTTCGCCTTTTGCCAGAAAGTTGTCTATGTGGGCACTCTTTTTTTATCTATCCAGGCAGGTTTTATTATTATTATTCCATCTCTTCCTTGTCTTCCCTCGTCTGATTATGCTGTTGTAGTTGTTGTTTTTGTTGCTGCTTTCTGCGCTGTTCCTCTTCCAGTCTGTCGATGCGTGCCCAAATGGCACTAGCAGTTACCCAGGGGGGGGGGGGTCTCTGTTTACTTGATCCAGCAATATAGCCCGCTGTCGTCGAAATTTGGCGAGTTGACCTCCTCGTCGCCTGACCTTGGTAGTGCCGGGTATGGTAGTCAGCCGCTCCTCTTCAATCCTTCTTTTAGCTAGGGCTTGTTTTACGCCGGGCTGGCGTGCCTCCTCTATAGAGAGTGGTTTGGGTCCTGCTGCTGGGCACTCTCTTAGCGCCTTCTTTACCGCTTCCTGATGGCTTGTGCTCATCCTTGTTAAGTCCTTGTGCCATAGTAGGCAGGATCTGTTGCCGTATTAGGCAGGATCTGGTTTTTATTATTTTTGTTTAGGTTGCCGGTTTAGGCAGGATCGCCATATTATGTCTGGTTGAGTTCCAGATTATGATTGATTCTTTATTGTAAATAAACTTCTTTTTATATAAACTAGAGGAGAGGTGTTACTTCCATGCAGGTGACTCACCGCACCGGTCTGCAATATGACGGGTCCAATTTCGGTCCGCTGCCGGGGCCGCAAACAAATTAACAAATTAATAATGCGACTCATCCTATCCAACTATTGGGTTCCGAAACTACGGATCCTAGTCAAGACAACGATAAACTCCTGTAAGGTCTGTGTGGTCCATCGCAGGAAGTTTCAAGCCCAGCGTTTGGGGGATTTGCCCAAAGAGAGGACATTCTCTCGTCCAATCACTCAAACAGGTGTCGACTTCGCTGGACCGCGCATGGCACGAAGGCGATCCATTTGGAAGTAACCTCTGATCTCACAACCGAAAGTCCCTTTAATCGGTTCGAAGCAAGTCGATTTTGCCCTCAGCAAATGTATTCCGATAATGGAAACACATTTGTAGGAGCCGCAAAGGCCCTTTCCTATGATTTTCTGGTAGCTACAATAAACTGCGTTATTGCAGCATCACGCAGCAGCAGTTCACGTGGCGGTTTAACCCTCCAAGCGCACCTCACATGGGTGGCTGGTAGGAAGCGGGAGTGAAAAGTTTCATGGCGCTTTTCTAATTTCGGAGAACTGTCGACCCTCCTTTCTCAATCGAAGCGTGCTTGAATTCGAGCCCGATTTCCCCTATGTGAGAAGATCTAACTGTCTTTCTAGCCCTAAACAATAATCAAACTGATATACACAGAGCCAACGAACCATTGCTCTAGCCACGGTTCTCCAAAAATAGCGGTGTGTCAGCACCTTCGGAAAATAAAATAGTCTTAAGCAACGCACACAATTACTAAAATTAAGAACTCTCGATCAACAACTCTACCCATTCTTGTACACACTCCAATTTAAAACACCCCACCTATTGTGACATTTCGCAATTCGCGTCGACGACCTATATAACAAAATATCACTATCGTTGTTTCACAATAAGTTAAGCCAGCATAAAATTCTCGATCCCCCATCCCCCCCATACGTAATCACTGTAATTTAAGCCAACACCAACTATCTTTTATGCCCATGCGCCAATTCTCGGTCTTCCCAGCTCTTCCGTTATTTCGCAATCAGCGAAGACAGCACAAAATTCTCGGTCTCCCCACCTCTTGCGTTATTTTGCAATCAGCGGAGACAGCACCAAATTCTCCATCCCCCCACCTATTTTGACCTACATTCAGCCGTCACCTTCCGCGATGCAGATTCAGCAAAAACCAACCCTTAGCCCAATCCCCAATTTAAGCCATCCCCTGCCGCGATTCAGACACAGCAAAACACTTCCCCATCTCCACTGACAATTGTCAACCGAGCACCAAGCTTCGAGGTACCTAACCCAAGCCACAATTATTGTTGCCCAATAATCATAAGTTAGCAATAATTAATTATGTCCGGGTCAAAGACACACCGTGGAAAATCACGTCAGGTCTCAGCCCAGCTAGATAATAAGCCCAAGCTCGGCCAAAGAAGTACTGCCTGCTTCTTCATCAGCCCGAACACAATAGGCTGCACTAGGTAGTACATCAGCCCGAACTCAAGAGCCTGCACTAGGCAGCGAGAACCAATAACCGTCAAGCACAAAAAAAACCCGCGCAGTGTCGATCCGACGAGTGTCGAACAGATGTGCTACCGTACAAAAGTACCACAAACAAAACGTAAGTCAGTGCCACTAACCACAGAAATACACCATGTAAACCCACGGAGACGGCCAATCCGACGAATTTTTCCATGGAACCAGCCATGGAACTCAACAGGATCTGCGATAGCGCCCTGCCAGCATACCAGATGTACGTGCGTCGACACGAATTACAAAGCTTAGCACAGCTCACACTGTTGGCCACAGAGTTCGAGAGCATCCAAGTGCGGACCATCCAGACCACTCTTGCAACCCCGCGGAGCACGCCAAGATACGCAAGGCCGACTACAGAGCAGAGGAGCGACGACTCGCACCTTACGCCATTTCGGAGACCCAATTGGGAGTCGGCAGACACACCAGAGAGACCCTCAACTCATCCAAATATTACGGCGAATCACAATGTAGCACATCGCCTGATCACGACCCCCATCGCCAACCCACGCGCAGCCTGTCGCCGGTTTGGTGAAAAAGGGCATGCGGCATATTCTATTCTGCTGGGAATGTGGCAAGCGCGGCACACGGACCGTCGATTGCTGTCGCCAGCACACGTCGGGAAACGACTCGCGTCCTCGACTGTCACGGGATCAGCCGGGAACGACGTCTGCCCCGACCCACGAATCAAACCCCCGCTAAACATGAACGAGAACCGGATAGTGGCAATGGTAACCATAGGAGGAAAGGCAACGGAAGCCACCGTCGACACAGGGGCATCCCGAAGTTTTATCAGTGCAAGCCTCGCCGGACAACTAAACAACAACACCAACCTGCAAGATGCATGCGTCCGCATACGCCTGGCCGACGGCTCAGTCAGAGAGATCACTCAGATTCTACTGGCGCACATCAGGCTGGATCAAAGAGAAGTTGAAATCCCGCTCCTGGTCCAACCAAACATGATGGATCAAGTTATCGTCGGTATGGACTTCCTATGCGCCATTGAAACAACGATCCAGTGCGGTACCACACTTCTTCAATTACGAGACCAGTACCCCACACAACCTATCTACACCGTTCGAACCAACAGCGTACAAGGTAACGAACCCCGACACCAAAAACCGAAGCCAACGGCAGCCGTCATCCGTCCGCAACCTATCCCAACGAATTCGGCACCCAGCAGCGCCAACATGACACCCATACAAACGCCAGCAAACACACGACCACGACCTACCCCAACGAATAAAACAACCATGATCGCCACGAAGAACATGACACCCAGCCCAGCCCCAGCAAAGGCAAAGCTCCGGCCCACAACGGAGAACACGGATCCGAAGACAACACCAAGAAACAGCAACCAAGCAACCGGGAAGACAAGTCCCACGGTCACTACGGAGCAAACGCGTCCTAGGCCAACCACAGGGGACACATACCCCAAAGAAACTGCGAGAATCTCATCTACGAGACAAGCACTAACGTACTGGAACCCGGCGCTCGACATAGGAAGCCCAGGTCCAAGACCAGCAACAGAGGTCGTAATCCATCTCCTCCAAGGGGAAAGTGAACACAGAAATACCCTCAGAGACGACAATCAGCAATGAACCAAGGCAACAACATCGACACCGACAACGGCTGCAACAGATCGACAGCCCAGCAACAAGTAAAACAGCCACGCTGACCCCACACTGGTCGTTGCCCATAATTTAAGTGATATCCAGAGAGCCCCTCAGCCCAGGCCCGGAAACCAGGACGATGACCCCACGATACACCGACCGCCGCCCTGTCGTACCCACGGCCGACGCCACGCAGATCTTCGCCAACCAATTGGAGTACCTTCCGCGTACCGACTTGACTGCTAGCGCCATGCACCGAGCCATGCCTAGAGCCATGTCCGAGATCTTCGTCACCCAAACAAGTCGTTGCTGCGATACCAGAGGCGTCATCGCGACTCACCTGTTCACATACCAGTCTGGCTGTAGTATAACACGAGTACTACATCCGGCATATCAAAATACCGTCAAAGAACTCAGGCCTCCTACAAACCTGAAAGAACTTCGTCAATGCATCGGGATGGCATCCTGGTACCGGAGATTTGTACCAAACTTCGCGACAGTCGTCCAACCTTTGTCCTGCCTACTCAAGAAGGGAAAATCATGGATATGGACCGAAGCACAACAGGCTGCCTATGACGAAGTCACGACAGGCACAGGAAGCACTCCAGAGACCGCTCTTAGCAAGGCAACCAAACTCAGCGAAGTATTCACCATTGTCAGAAATAACATCCAGAGGGCCAGAACAGGGAAGGCATTACAATCTCCGCCACCGGCAATGGCCCCCCACGATTGGATCCCTAGTACTCCTACGACAACACCACCTCTGCAACGCGGCCGACGGATTCGCCGATGAGCTGGCACCAACACCGAACATCGTAAAACTACAGCAACGAAAATCGAAGGTGGCTAACATCAACGACCTGACAGAATGCCACGAGGACAGGGATGCAACCGACGAGGCAAATCCTACCACTAGCCCCCCCGCAACCACCCTATCACCAAAGCCCTAGCAACCAAAGCTCTCAACTGAAAAATAACCTCAACACACGCGAAAACCGAAGACTCAGCACACGGGCCATCGAACGTCAAGGATATGCGATCAGCCCACGCAGCAAAATACAACCAACAGCATGGAAAAGTGCCGACTAACACGATAGAGCGAAACCCGAGCCCGGCTCGGAGCAATGCAATACATAGCAGCACTGGCCATATTAAAAATAGGAAAACGCTATATATATCTGAGTTCTCCCTGTACTAAGGCAGTTCGTTTGGAATTCGCTAGGAGTGCACTTGGAGTTCGCCAGCAGTTCGCAAATCGGCAATTAACTTTTGCCTTCACTTTCGATTCGATAGGCAGTCCATCAGCCATAGTCAATCGGCAGTCGATCGGGAGCAACCACAAGTCGCAGTCAATCGGGAAATCAAGAACTAACAAACACGTCGCGTTCAAAGAAACCGATTAAAAATTAAAAGAACCAAAAAGTATTGTGATTCCGCTAACCAGTCTATTTCAGTTGCTGCCAGAGTTCCTGGGTTTTACCAATAAAGTCCTCGTGAATTATAAATATCTTTTAATTCAGAACCCTGGACAGACTGATGCATATCCCAGCCTGAGATAGGTCCAGTCCAGTGTTTAGTCGTTCGCGTCGAGCGTGTTGCATACGAGGATTGGCAGAACCGAACAAATGTCTTTTTCCGTATGTTTTTTCCGTATCGTTCTGGTCCATTTCGATTTGATGGTATCCGCTAGCCAAGTCAAGGGTTGAATAATATTTTTCTCTGCTTATCTTATCTAAAATTTCATTCGTGTTTGTAATTGGATATTTATCCTTAATGGTATTTTCATTTAGTTTTCTGTAGTCCACTACCAATCTCCATTTTTTTTTCTTTTGAAGCATCTAGATTCTTTGAAACCAGAAACACTGGTGTACTCCATGGAGAATGGCTATGATTAACAATGTTTTGATCAAGAAGTTTCACGATCTGTTGGTGAATTTCCTTAGTTTCTATCGGACTGTATCTAAAGGGTCTTGTGTATAATGGAATGTTATCTAGTGTTCTTATTCTATGTTTCACCAAGTTGGTAAAAGATAGTTTTTGACCTTCTACATAAAACAATTTCGGAAATTCCCGATGAAGTTCTTCTAGTGCTAATTTTTCCTCAGCATTTAAATGGTCCATTCGTAATTTGATCTGCCTTTTAGTTAGGCTCTTATCTGGTTTTTGTTTATTATTCGTGTAACGTCCTATCTCAGGCTGAAGTAGCCTCAGTCTGTCCAGGGATCTGAACTACAAGATATTTATAATTCATGAGGACCTTTATTGGGAAGGAACCAGGAACTTGGCCAGGAAGCTGAAAGAGAACGGCTTTAAATCACAACACTTTTACAGTTTTTAAAGTATTCAAATGGTTTTATTAGTAGTATTTGGTGTGTATTGGCTACCGCGATTGACTGCCGATTGACTATGGCTGATGGACTGCCTATCGCCTCGAAAGAGAAGGCAAAAGTTAATTGCCGATTTGCGAACTGCTGACGAACTGCAAACGTACTGCCTTAGTAGAGGGAGAACTCAGATATATATAGCGTTTTCCTTTTCTTAATAGGGCCAATGCTGCTATGTATGGGACATTGCACCGAGCCGGGCTCGGGTTTCGCTTTAGCGCGTTGATCGGCACTTTTCGATGCTATTAGTTGTATTTTGCTGCGTGGGGTGATCGCATTTCCTTGACGTTCATTGGCACGTGTGGCTGAGTCTTCGGTTTTCCTGTCTGCTGGCCCCGCGTGTGCGGAGGTTGGTAGGTATTTTTCTCTATTTTGTCTCTTGCTGTTCCCATTTTCGTGGATTTTGGTGGCGCGAGTTTTCATTTCGTTGGGTGTTGACTTCGTCATTTGAGAGCTTTGGTTACTTGGTTTTCCTGAGGTTGGGGTCGGCTATATAATCTTGGCCCGGTGTCAGGTTGGCGCAGCTGGGTGCCAAAATTGTTGGGATAGGTTGTGGACGTATGACGGCTGCCGTTGGCTTCGGTTTGTGGTGTTGAGGTTCGTCGCCTTGTACGCTGTTGGTTGGAACGGGGTGGATAGGTGGTGTGGGGCACTGATCTCCTAATTGTAGAAGTGTGGTACCGCACTGGATCGTTGTTTCAATGGCACATAGGAAGTCCATGCCGACGATGACTTGATCCAACATGTTTGGTAGGACAAGGTGGGGTATTTGAACTTCTCTTTGATCCAGCCTGATGTGCGCCAGTAGAATCTGAGTGATCTCTCTGACTGAGCCCTCGGCCAGGCTTATGCGGACGCATGCATCTTGCAGGTTGGTGTTGTTGTTTACTTGTCCGGCGAGGCTTGCACTGATAAAACTTCGGGATGCCCCTGTGTCGACGGTGGCTTCCGTTGCCTGTCCTCCTATGGTTACCATTGCCACTATCCGGTTCTCGTTCATGTTTAGCGGGGGTTTGATTCGTGGGTCGGGGCAGACGTCGTTCCCGGCTGATCCCGTGACAGTCGAGGACGCGAGTCGTTTCCCGACGTGTGCTGGCGACAGCAATCGACGGTCCGTGTGCCGCGCTTGCCACATTCCCAGCAGAATAGAATATGCCGCATGCCCTTTTTCACCAAACCGGCGACAGGCTGCGCGTGGGTTGGCGATGGGGGTCGTGATCATGCGATGTGCCGCCTCGGGTTTTGTCGTACTGGTTGGATTGGATGGCTGTCTCCTTGGTGAGCCTGCCGAGTCCCAATGAGGCTTTCGGAATTGGTATGGTGTCCCTTCGGGTAAAATTCGTCGAGTTGACCGTCTCCGTGGGCTTCCCTGGTGTGCTTCTGCGGCTAGTGGTACTGACTTACTTTTGGTTTGGTGGTACTTCTGTACGGTAGCACTTTTGTTCGATACTTGCACTGCGGCACTACTTGTTCGCGACCGGATTTAGTGTGGGCGGGGTTTTTGTGCTTGACGGGTATTGCTCCTTGCTAGCGTAGTCTCTTTCAGTGGCCGTGGGTCTTTACTCCACAAAGCTCCGTATTAAGGTGTTAGTTACCTTAAAGTCACCAAAAAGTCCCTGCTCGGGCGCCACTTGTGAGGACCTATCTCAGGCTGGGATATGCGTCAGTCTGTCCAAGGTTCTCTACAAGGAAAATTTGTAGATTGTTGGTACTTTTAGGTTCGGAGCGGCCTTGTCTGACCGAAAGAGAGGTAGGTGACAGGGGGGAGCGTTGTGTTGCTGACGAAAATACTTCGAGAATCGTAGTTGGTGTTTTTGCTGGCGGTGTTATTTTTATTACTTAATTCTTCGTGGGTTTGTTTACAATGAATTACTCGCGAGTCTTGTTACTTGGCCTGTGAGCCGGTGGACTGCGTCTTGTGTTGTCTTGAGCTGAGGGACTGCCTAGTGCAGTGTCTTGGGTGTGTGACTGAGGGTCTGCCTAGTGCAGTGTCTTGTGTTGGGGCTGGTGGACTGCCTTGTGTTGGGGTTGGTGGACTGCCTTGTGTTGGGGCTGGTGGACTGCCTTGTGTTGGGGCTGGTGGACTGCCTTGTGTTGGGGATGGTGGACTGCCTAGTGCAGTGTCTTGTGTTCTTCGTCTCTTTTGTTTTCGGTCTGACGTACTGCCTAGTGCAGTGTCTTGGGTGTGTGACTGAGGGTCTGCCTAGTGCAGTGTCTTGTGTTGGGGCTGGTGGACTGCCTTGTGTTGGGGCTGGTGGACTGCCTTGTGTTGGGGCTGGTGGACTGCCTTGTGTTGGGGATGGTGGACTGCCTAGTGCAGTGTCTTGTGTTCTTGGTCTCTTTTGTTTTCGGTCTGACGTACTGCCTAGTGCAGTGTCTTGGGTGTGTGACTGAGGGTCTGCCTAGTGCAGTGTCTTGTGTTGGGGCTGGTGGACTGCCTTGTGTTGGGGCTGGTGGACTGCCTTGTGTTGGGGCTGGTGGACTGCCTAGTGCAGTGTCTTGTGTTCTTGGTCTCTTTTGTTTTCGGTCTGACGTACTGCCTAGTGCAGTGTCTTGGGTGTGTGACTGAGGGACTGCCTAGTGCGGTGTCTTGTGTGTGTGACTGAGGGACTGACTAGTGCAGGCTAGGCTCGTTACAATAAAAAATTGCATATGCTAAGATATACACAAAATAAAAATAAAAATATATTTAGATTACTTTTATACAGTTTAGTAAACTTTAAAAAAAAAAAAAAAAAAATAAATAAAATAAAATAATTTCACTGTTACGTTATTTTTCAAAAAAGGGAGATGTAGTATGCTCATATAGTTAGTACCCACTGTAACAACGATACCTAAAGAATATACACTGTAACACTTTGTTGCAGTTACGTAAGCAAAGTCCCAGACAAAACTTGAGCGAAACTTAATACGATCGCCCAAGTTGTGCCTCGAGCGACATAAATGTATCGTCAGCATATTCCCATAGCTTGACGATACATATATTCCACGCGCATACGACCCCCTCGCGCTCCGCGCTATCAGCAGCGCTGAGCATATATACGTTGTTATGTACAAACACAAGGCGGCCGCTTCACTGCCGTCGTTTCTGGTAGCGCAGCAGCGCTACCTTCAGCTAAGTAGACTTTAAGATTTGTACTGTAAATACATTCAATAAACGAGATTCAAAACAGACGAATGTCTGACTCCTTATCTTTACCCCCGATCAAAGAACCTTTCAATTACAATTCTTTTGAACCCAAGTTAACCTCTCTGCGGCATTTTTCTTTAAAAACTGTGTGTTTTTTCGTCAGAAAACATAGAAGAAGCGTATGTCATTTACCTGTTTCAAAACATGTAAATCAATTAAATTCAAAACAAAATTTTTGCTGAATGAGTTGTATAATTGGTGAAATCTATTGAATATATATTGATACCATTCATATCGTCATTAATCAGGTATTGGCAGTAAAAAACCTGCACAAGTTTTTGCGAACTAGCTATCTAAATATATCATCCTCAGCTAAACTTCTTGATTGTTACCAATCGTTAATTTTTTAAGAGTAACTAAATAAAAACGAGAAGGAACGTGTGAGTAGCTTCTTAGGAGGCGACTCTACTTATACCCGTATTCAGTCAGTACATACATTTTTGAGCTTATGATTTTTTAGAATTTTAGAATTTACATTTTATATTTAATTTACATTAAATTTTTTTTCTATATCTGTTATCTACATCTACAATGTATATTCTACATCGAATATGAAGATTCAAAATGTACCTACATTTCCACATCTCCTCCGCTAGAGGGAGTGTGCGAGCGAGAAAGACAATGAGTAGCAGGTCTCTTGCTGGTGGTGGCGGGAGAAGCAACCGATAATTAGTTTCTTCATTCTGGCTATAATTATGATCCGATCTGATTCAGATTCGGCAATCTGGTAGATATGGTCATTCTCTACGATAATGCGTTCTTCATTTTAACGTATGTCTGGTTTCCCCGCCTGATATTCACCAATAAATTCCTCAAAATGGCCAGTGGAGCAAATTAACGTAATTCCAAGTTTGTTTGCTATTTGCATTGACCACTGCATTTAAATATTGTAACCGATTATTATTACTCATGGCACTTTTTTAATGTATATTTAACCAAAAAAGTGGGCGAAAATCCTCCAGCTGAACCCTCACAGAGGGTGCCGGCTGCCGCTTGCTCTATCCGAGGTAATGCTGTGTCTAGCTAAGGCCAGGTCCAGGTCTTCTAGATATAAAATTGGGGGAACTGAACAATGCCCATGGCTGCAGGTGCCTGGCGGTCCTCCCGATAAATATTAACCAAATGGAGCGGAATAAGGATCGAACAGGGACTGGGATGTCAGTCCAAACGTCGGTGGAAAGCGTGACTACTACCACCGGCGGGCATGGGGAGGAGCAATCCTCTCTGGTCATATTAGTTTCAAAGCTACTGCCACCAAAACGCCTCTCTCCAAACTGAGCCACACGGGTGCCATGGTCGACCTGGAGAGCGTACTCTGTGTAAGCAGAATGGAAGAAGAGAGCCTTCGCCTGAGCCAGGTACCAGCTCCCTGCATAGGGAAGGGCCAAAGCGTTCTAGGGAAGGGATGAACCCTTAGGCCCAATACAAGGCGGCCCTCAAAATCCGAAGCTGGCTATAAGGCAAACCGGACATCTCCCAAGAAGAGAAGTCCAAACTAGCCTGGGCTGAGCAAAAGGTAGAAGAGGGGCGTCTTCACTACACGCAGCTGCCTCAGATGAAGGCGACGAAGGCCAAATTCGCCAATAAGGTTGAGGAGATGATGGCCACCAAAAAGGCAACGCTCGATCAAGAGTGCCAAGGACACTCCGGCGGGCAAGCGGCAACGCGGGCCCAAGGTGGTTATCCCTCAACCTACGGCGAAGAAGCCCAAGCAGAAGGCCAAGTTGAGTGACATGTCCAAGAGACACCTCATCGTGGCACAGATGGACCGCAGCGAGGAAAATGGGAAGATGACGGCGGCGCAGTGGAAACAGGTCCATGCCCAGCTGGTGGAATCCCTTTTCGCGCGAATGGAGGACGCGCCGGACGCTCCCATGCCCACCTTCGACGGTGCGGTATGACTGAACGGGGTAAACATCCTCAAGTGCAACGGTGACCCGACGAGGAAGTGGCTGGTGCAAGTGGTGCCCAAATTGGAAGCTCTATGGGAGGGGGCCAAGCTGGAGGTAGTGGACAGGGAGATGATCCCGTCCATCCCAAAGGTGAAGGTACTCTTCCCCATTGCAGTCCAGGGGGACCGTGCACTAAAACTCCTCCAGAGGCAGAACGCGGACGTGCCAACGGCCGACTGGATAATCCTGCATGCTGGTAGCCCATTACCCAATGAGGGGGGCCAGCACATGATCCTCCATATCAACAGGAAGGCAGAGGACATCCTCTACCCGAGATTCGGGTAGTGTATACCTAAGTATCAAAAAGCGCCTCCCCGAAGACAAGGACGCGCACACCCTGCAGGCAGGTGAGGTGGAAAATGACTTAGGTCTGGAGTCCATCGTGGAGGCCGCCCAGGATCTTGCGCTGGACGACTCCGATGCCGCAGAGGACGAGGACGGGGACTTGACTATAATAGTCTACCCGTCGACTGCAGTTGAGGCAGCCTACCATGACATTGAGAGTGCTGCAGCTCAACTTGCATAAAAGCAAGCTCGCGTCGGCGGAGCTACTCATTGCCTTGGAGCAAGGGCCCGTCGACATAGCTTTGGTCCAGGAGCCATGGCTTGTCTCAGGCAATGCTGTGGCCGGACTAAAGTCCTCTAATTACAATCTTTTCTACCCACCATCGGTAAGACCCGCCGTACTCGTACGAAAGGGCATCCATGCTTATCTTATGTCTCATTAAAGCACTGATGACCTGCCTGCGGTGATGCTTGAAAGCGAAGACAAGCGCCTTATGGTAGCATCCTGCTACATGGCACACGACAGGCCAGCACCACCGGAGGAGATAAGGAGTCTGGTGGCTGAAGCCAGTCCGAAAGACCAGCAACTCATAGTTGGTACGGACGCCAATGCCCACCATAGCGTGTGGGAAGCCCCGATATCAACGAAAGAGGTGAGTCACTCCTAGACTATATACTATCCAATAATCTAGATGTAGCAAACGTGGGGGAGCAAACCTTTATAGGCCCCACCTCGTCTAACGTACTAGATCTAACACTCGTAACGGGGAACAGTACTTTGGTATCTGGCTGGAGAGTCCTTGAAAGACCATCCTTCTCAGACCACAAGTACATTCAGTTTAAGTCCGAATTTAAACAATCTCAGAAGATAACTGTCTATAGAAACCCCCGGAACACAAACTGGGAAAAGTTTAAAAAGACAGTTACCTCGAAGCTCGCGACTCGTCCAGGCACAGTGAAAGAAGAAATAGAAACATCCCTAGAGACCCTCTCTAAGGAGCTATTGGATGCGTACCATGCAGCATGCCCACCCTCGAGAACGAAAAGGAGAACCAGACCACTCTGGTGGAACCGGGACTTATCGCTTCAAAGAAATAACCTGAAGGAATTCTTCAAAATGACCAAACTGGCGAACGACGAGATTGCTATCAAAGCAACCCGACATACAGAGTCAGCTGAAACGAAATGATGAACAATGGACTGAGGGCAGCGAAGAAGCCCTAACAGCACTCATGGAAGCCCACTTCCCAGGATGAACCGAGGTCACTGACGCTACAGAGCATCAGGACCTAGAAACTGAGGAACAGCACCCTCCAACAGATCTCATATCGTCTAAGAGAATCCACTGGGCTATAGACTCCTTTGCGGGTACCAAAGGACCTGGACGAGACGGTATATTTTCAGCCATGTTACAAACGACCAAAGACGTGATCACCCCATGGCTCTCTGCAATATACTCAGCTTGCCTGAGCACAGGCTATATCCCTATTCAATGCAGGACCTCGAGGATTGTCTTCCTCCTAAAGGCAGGAAAGTGCAGCCACATGAGCACCAATGATTACAGACCGATAAGCCTCACCTCCTTTCTACTCAAAACACTAGAAAAACTGCTGAATCAACACACGAAAAACAATGTAGGGAGGCGGATGTCAACCAACCAGCATGCCTACACCAAAGGAAAATCGGTAGAGACGGCACTGCATGCGCTAGTAGCCACCATCGAAAATGCCATCGAAAATAAGAATTATGCTCTAGGAGTGTTCGTAGACATATTCATTCGGAGCATTCAACATCGTGAATACGAGCGCGATAGTGGACCACCCAGAAGCGATCAACACACACCCCGCAATCAACCTCTGGATAAAGAACATTCGTAGTTGTAGACGGGTGTACTCAGAGTGGGGCACCGCTTCCATGGTGAAAGGGGCACACAGAGGCACACCTCAGGGGTGGAGTCTTGTCGCCCCTCCTATGGAATCTGGTGGTCGACAACCTAATAAAGAGATTCGAGAGGAGAGCCCCAAAAATAACAGCTTATGCGGACGACATGAGCATACTTATGACGGGAGTATGCTCATCGAGCATATAATGCTCTATAATGGAATCAACACTCAGGGAGATATGTGAGTGGACGGGAAAAGTAGGACTCAGTATCAACGCAGACAAGACGGACCTCATCCTCTTCACCAAGAGGTACAAAGTGCCGGCATGGATCCCCCGAAAATCGACAGAAGCAGGTTAACCCCAAAAACACAAGTCAAATACCTCGGCATAGTACTGGTCGGCAAGCTGACATGGAGACCCAATGTATTGGAAAGGGTGAAGAAGGCCACCATTGCGCTATATGCATCCAAGAAGATGCTTAGCAGCACATGGGGCCTATCACCTGCACTAATGGACTGTCTACATTTCGGTAGTGCGACCGACTCTGCTGTATGGAGTCTTAGTGTGGTGGCAGGCTACAGAAAAGAAAACCTACAACAAGCTAATGGATAGAACTCAGCGGCAGGAACTGCTCTTCATCACTGGGGCGCTGAGGTCAACCCCAACAAAAGCACTCGAAACAATACTAGGAATTGACACCCTGGACATCCACGCTCAACTGACTGCAGGTAAGGCAGCAACACGCCTAGTCGCATCAGGCAATAGATCGCTGCAATGATTCGGGCACAGTTCAATAGGCCGAGACATGATCAGTACATCTGACTACATGATCCCCCGAACTTGCCTGGACGACAAAACATCGATATACATGGGACCCGACGACTGGAAAGAAAGTTGGGATCAGAATGAACACCTAAACATATACACGGATGGCTCCAAGATGGTGGGAGGAGTAGGTGCGGGCATATACTGTACAGACCCTGAAATAAGGCTGTCCTATAAGCTACCGGACCAATGCAGCATATTCCTGGCGGAAGTCTTTGCCAAACTAGGCATCACCAACAGTGGCAAGTGCAGGAAAAGCGATGAATCTGGGACTATCGAAACCCTGGAACATCTAATCTGCCAATGCCCGGCCCTCTCAAGGGCAAGAAACCAATACCTTGGTAGCCCGGTAATGGCATCGCTGGATGATGCATCCAAGAGGACGCCAGCGGAACTCCTTGCCTTTGCGAAATACTCCGAGATCCTCACGGTTTTTAAACCGCGTAAAACACTCAGAAGGTCCATACGCACTTATCCGGACAACTAAGGGCCATATTGGCCTATGCGTGGCCCCGTGAGGGCCGTCCGGGACAACCTAACCTAACCTAACCAAAAAAGTGTAATTTCTTTTCGTAGTAGCAACCCCCAACCAACATTAAACTAAAAATTTGAAAAAATTTGTATAATTTTATTGAATAACAAAGAAGAGAATTGGTTCTGTCCCTTTGAAAAAACAAAACAAAAATTTGTTGGTAAAATTTTGGCCCAGCCTAATATGGATATGAGGAACAGCGCTAAATTGCTGTACATGTTCGTTACAGTTATTGTTTGAACTGTTAACACTGCGTCTTTAGCTGCTTTATAATTTGCGTTGCTGTCTCCCATTCCTACAGGATCTGTAATTTTTTTGTAAATTTGGACGTGGATCGCTCTAATCTCATCCCAATATTTAATTATTATTAGTTTGAAATCCTTTCGGGTCTCATTCGTCATTTTGTTCATGATGCGCTGGAGACTTTGCTCTCGGATAATTTTTCACAGCCTCGGTGTGAAACGCCTTTGTGGACTGGCATTAAAAATTATCATTTAGCATTTTATTCGGCGCCGATTGCGAACTTCTTATATATACCAGAACGGGCCACAGTAGTTCACTAACTACACACTGGCTCTTTCAGCAAATATCTTGACGCTCGGTTTGTGGTTTATTTTGTTCTTCTATAGATTTAAACCCGGTTCTGGAAAAGCAGGCGAACTTTATGCGAATTGATGAGCTCTGCGGGTAAGGATCATTGAGAAATCATATCGGCCGGATTGAGGATTGGTATGTGCATCCACGGCATTCCAGATGTAAGTTCCTAAAACAGAGAAAGTGTTTTTTTTTAAACAATAAACACAGTGGAGTTGGATGTCTGTTTCTTGATCCAAGCCAAAACGACTGTAGAGTCACATCAATCAAGAAAAGTGCATCAAAGACGCATCAGGCATTAGCTGAGCGAATGGCGCTGCACATAATAATAATTCGCATAATTCCATCTTGGGTATTGTAATAGTCTTCAGAGTTTGGTTTCGATTCGACTTAATTGCCAAACCTAGCGTATTGTTGGCATGGCCTCCATCAGGGAAATTTAACAAACATTTTGCTATATTTACTGGATATTTCATCGATTAAAGCTGTATCGTTAGAACATCACTTCCTGATCTGGAAGTTTCCGTAACATTCCTGACACCTTGTGAATTACCCCTTAACTCTTTGAGTAACGGGTTTAATAAACTCAAAAGACCTAATATTTACAGAACAATCTAACGAAAAGACACGGCGACAGCGTCTGATGATTATAGTTGCAGAGTAGACGAGTGAACAGGCAGTGATGGTACTGTTTCTGATTCTGATTTAATTTAAACTTTTTTAAATCTATATTAAATTTCGCATAAATATTGAAGAATGAATAAAAATATTCATTAAGAGTTTTATGAAAAATATTGACTTGAAATAACTTCTAATCTAGTGTTAATGTGTGTGTGATTTGGTATGCATACGGTACATAAGCCGTTTACAATTTTATTTATTTATTTATTTACTTATTTACTTATTAGTGCGACAAGAAAGTTTCTTATAAATTAATGCACTAGTCAGAAAACTAAACCGTTAAAGTAAAATTATTTTTCTTTGTTTGGGTTTGAGTCGGAATGATTAACCTACTTAGCCTATTTATTTTTATTACTCTTTTTAAGTTAAATTTTTAATATTGCGATGCACTACTAATTTTCTTTATGGTTTATGGTAGCTGATTCCACAGACGAATAGCATGTATAAAAAATTGCCGCTCGGAATTGCCAATTGTTGGTTGGTTGGTTCTTGCAGATGCACCAAAACGGAGCTTTTCATACAAATAGATTGGTTCTCTTGTATAAACGATTTTATGCAACATTATTAGGATTATTATTCTGTAGTCTTTCCAAGTTTCAAACTTCATCTGATTGATGCTGTCAGCCTAACTGGATATGTGCTCACCCCTTTTAACATTGAAAACATATCTAGCTACATTATTGTATGCTACTTTTAGTCGATGCTGAGATGCACTGTCACAATTTCCAAAAATTTCAATACCATATCAAGAGTCTATCAAGAGTCTGAGGTGTTTTGGAAAACATTGCTGAGTCAGGGAAAGTAGTCTTATTATACCATACGTTTTGACGGCTGCCTTGATTACTTGGTCACTCCAGGACAATGTCTTGTTTATGGTGTAACGAACAATGGTTCTAGCCATGGCTCGTCACAAACCGCGGAGTGTCAGCGCATCCACGCTAGTCGGCAACAATAATCAAACTGATATACACCGAGCCAACGAACCATGGCTCTAGCCACGGTTCTTCACAAATATCAGTGTGTCAGCACCTTAAGCAACGCATACAATTAATTAAGAACTCTCGATCAACTCTACACAACAATTTAAAACACCCCCACCTCTTGGGACATTTCGCAATTCGCAATTTCGCGACATTACTTCTGTCTGAACACGGACTTACATTTGGTTTGGTGGTACTTCTGTGCGGTGGCACTTTCGTTCGATACTCGTAGGATCGGCACTGCGGCACTACTTGTTCGTGATCGGATTTTGCGTGGGCGTGGTTTTTGTGCTTGACGGGTATTTGTCCTTAGGTATTAGGTTTTAACTGCCTTAAAGTTACCAAAAAGTCGTGGCTCGGGTGCTTGTAAGGTTCCTATCTTAGGCTGGGAGGCTGATGCATAAGTCTGTCCAGGGTCCGCTACAAGAAAATTTGTAGATTGTAGGAGACTTCAGGTTTCGGGCTGGCTTGAAATGCAGTAGGCAAGCGAGAAATGATGACGCGGTAGGTTTCTTTTTGTGTTTGTTGGTTTTATTCTTTACTGCTTTTTATTCAGTGAATTGTTTACGTTTTGAGACTTGCGGGTTTTTGATTGGTTGTATAGTGCGCTGGTGGACTGCGTAGTGTAGTGTCTGGAGTCTGTGCAGTGTCTTGGGTTTGGGTGGATGGTTTGCCTAGTGTAGTGTCTTGTGTTCGGGCTTATGGACTGCCTAGTGCAGTGTCTTGTGTTGGGGCTGATGGACTGCCTGCTTTTTCGGCCGATGTTGGTCCTTTTATGCAGCTGGCGATCGCACCTGTCTTTGACCCGGGAAAAATTAACTATTGCTAACTTATGATTATTTTGTGACAATTATTGTGGGGCTTGGTAAGTGGGTCAAAGCTTGGTGCTTCGTTAACAATTTGCTAGTGGGTCAGTTGTGTTCAGGAAAAGGTTTTGCTGAGAATTGATCGCAGTAGGTACGGGCTGCAGTTGGGATTTGGGTTTAGGATTGATTTTGCTAACTCGGCATCGGGGAAGGTGATAGCTGAATTTGGGCCGGTAGGTCGATAATTTTATGCTGTCTTGACTTATTGTAAAATAACGCAAATGATATTTTTTATGTAGGTCGTCGATTGCGAAATGTCCCAAGAGGTGGGGGTGTTTTAAATTGTTGTGTAGAGTTGATCGAGAGTTCTTAATTAATTGTATGCGTTGCTTAAGGTGCTGACACACTGATATTTTTGAAGAACCGTGGCTAGAGCCATGGTTCGTTGGCTCGGTGTATATCAGTTTGATTATTGTTGCCGACTAGCGTGGATGCGCTGACACTCCGCGGTTTGTGACGAGCCATGGCTAGAACCATTGTTCGTTACACCATAAACAAGACATTGTCCTGGAGTGACCAAGTAATCAAGGCAGCCGTCAAAACGTATGGTATAATAAGACTACTTTCCCTGACTCAGCAATGTTTTCCAAAACACCTCAGACTCTTGATAGACTCTTGATATGGTATTGAAATTTTTGGAAATTGTGACAGTGCATCTCAGCATCGACTAAAAGTAGCATACAATAATGTAGCTAGATATGTTTTCAATGTTAAAAGGGGTGAGCACATATCCAGTTAGGCTGACAGCATCAATCAGATGAAGTTTGAAACTTGGAAAGACTACAGAATAATAATCCTAATAATGTTGCATAAAATCGTTTATACAATAGAACCAATCTATTTGTATGAAAAGCTCCGTTTTGGTGCATCTGCAAGAACCAACCAACCAACAATTGGCAATTCCGAGCGGCAATTTGTTATACATGCTATTCGTCTGTGGAATCAGCTACCATAAACCATAAAGAAAATTAGTAGTGCATCGCAATATTAAAAATGTAACTTAAAAAGAGTAATAAAAATAAATAGGCTAAGTAGGTTAATCATTCCGACTCAAACCCAAACAAAGAAAAATAATTTTACTTTATCGGTTTAGTTTTCTGACTATTGCATTAATTTATAAGAAACTTTCTTGTCGCACTAATAAGTAAATAAGTAAATAAATAAATAAATAAAATTGTAAACGGCTTATGTACCGTATGCATACCAAATCACACACACATTAACACTAGATTAGAAGTTATTTCAAGTCAATATTTTTCATAAAACTCTTAATGAATATTTTTATTCATTCTTCAATATTTATGCGAAATTTAATATAGATTTAAAAAAGTTTAAATTAAATCAGAATCAGAAACAGTACCATCACTGCCTGTTCACTCGTCTACTCTGCAACTATAATCATCAGACGCTGTCGCCGTGTCTTTTCGTTAGATTGTTCTGTAAATATTAGGTCTTTTGAGTTTATTAAACCCGTTACTCAAAGAGTTAAGGGGTAATTCACGGTAATGTTACGGAAACTTCCAGATCAGGAAGTGATGTTCTAACGATACAGCTTTAATCGATGAAATATCCAGTAAATATAGCAAAATGTTTGTTAAATTTCCCTGATGGAGGCCATGCCAACAATACGCTAGGTTTGGCAATTAAGTCGAATCGAAACCAAACTCTGAAGACTATTACAATACCCAAGATGGAATTATGCGAATTATTATTATGTGCAGCGCCATTCGCTCAGCTAATGCCTGATGCGTCTTTGATGCACTTTTCTTGATTGATGTGACTCTACAGTCGTTTTGGCTTGGATCAAGAAACAGACATCCAACTCCACTGTGTTTATTGTTTAAAAAAAAACACTTTCTCTGTTTTAGGAACTTACATCTGGAATGCCGTGGATGCACATACCAATCCTCAATCCGGCCGATATGATTTCTCAATGATCCTTACCCGCAGAGCTCATCAATTCGCATAAAGTTCGCCTGCTTTTCCAGAACCGGGTTTAAATCTATAGAAGAACAAAATAAACCACAAACCGAGCGTCAAGATATTTGCTGAAAGAGCCAGTGTGTAGTTAGTGAACTACTGTGGCCCGTTCTGGTATATATAAGAAGTTCGCAATCGGCGCCGAATAAAATGCTAAATGATAATTTTTAATGCCAGTCCACAAAGGCGTTTCACACCGAGGCTGTGAAAAATTATCCGAGAGCAAAGTCTCCAGCGCATCATGAACAAAATGACGAATGAGACCCGAAAGGATTTCAAACTAATAATAATTAAATATTGGGATGAGATTAGAGCGATCCACGTCCAAATTTACAAAAAAATTACAGATCCTGTAGGAATGGGAGACAGCAACGCAAATTATAAAGCAGCTAAAGACGCAGTGTTAACAGTTCAAACAATAACTGTAACGAACATGTACAGCAATTTAGCGCTGTTCCTCATATCCATATTAGGCTGGGCCAAAATTTTACCAACAAATTTTTGTTTTGTTTTTTCAAAGGGACAGAACCAATTCTCTTCTTTGTTATTCAATAAAATTATACAAATTTTTTCAAATTTTTAGTTTAATGTTGGTTGGGGGTTGCTACTACGAAAAGAAATTACACTTTTTTGGTTAGGTTAGGTTAGGTTGTCCCGGACGGCCCTCACGGGGCCACGCATAGGCCAATATGGCCCTTAGTTGTCCGGATAAGTGCGTATGGACCTTCTGAGTGTTTTACGCGGTTTCAAAAACCGTGAGGATCTCGGAGTATTTCGCAAAGGCAAGGAGTTCCGCTGGCGTCCTCTTGGATGCATCATCCAGCGATGCCATTACCGGGCTACCAAGGTATTGGTTTCTTGCCCTTGAGAGGGCCGGGCATTGGCAGATTAGATGTTCCAGGGTTTCGATAGTCCCAGATTCATCGCTTTTCCTGCACTTGCCACTGTTGGTGATGCCTAGTTTGGCAAAGACTTCCGCCAGGAATATGCTGCATTGGTCCGGTAGCTTATAGGACAGCCTTATTTCAGGGTCTGTACAGTATATGCCCGCACCTACTCCTCCCACCATCTTGGAGCCATCCGTGTATATGTTTAGGTGTTCATTCTGATCCCAACTTTCTTTCCAGTCGTCGGGTCCCATGTATATCGATGTTTTGTCGTCCAGGCAAGTTCGGGGGATCATGTAGTCAGATGTACTGATCATGTCTCGGCCTATTGAACTGTGCCCGAATCATTGCAGCGATCTATTGCCTGATGCGACTAGGCGTGTTGCTGCCTTACCTGCAGTCAGTTGAGCGTGGATGTCCAGGGTGTCAATTCCTAGTATTGTTTCGAGTGCTTTTGTTGGGGTTGACCTCAGCGCCCCAGTGATGAAGAGCAGTTCCTGCCGCTGAGTTCTATCCATTAGCTTGTTGTAGGTTTTCTTTTCTGTAGCCTGCCACCACACTAAGACTCCATACAGCAGAGTCGGTCGCACTACCGAAATGTAGACCCAGTCCATTAGTGCAGGTGATAGGCCCCATGTGCTGCTAAGCATCTTCTTGGATGCATATAGCGCAATGGTGGCCTTCTTCACCCTTTCCAATACATTGGGTCTCCATGTCAGCTTGCCGACCAGTACTATGCCGAGGTATTTGACTTGTGTTTTTGGGGTTAACCTGCTTCTGTCGATTTTCGGGGGATCCATGCCGGCACTTTGTACCTCTTGGTGAAGAGGATGAGGTCCGTCTTGTCTGCGTTGATACTGAGTCCTACTTTTCCCGTCCACTCACATATCTCCCTGAGTGTTGATTCCATTATAGAGCTGAGGCTCGATGAGCATACTCCCGTCATAAGTATGCTCATGTCGTCCGCATAAGCTGTTATTTTTGGGGCTCTCCTCTCGAATCTCTTTATTAGGTTGTCGACCACCAGATTCCATAGGAGGGGCGACAAGACTCCACCCCTGAGGTGTGCCTCTGTGTGCCCCTTTCACCATGGAAGCGGTGCCCCACTCTGAGTACACCCGTCTACAACTACGAATGTTCTTTATCCAGAGGTTGATTGCGGGGTGTGTGTTGATCGCTTCTGGGTGGTCCACTATCGCGCTCGTATTCACGATGTTGAATGCTCCGAATGAATATGTCTACGAACACTCCTAGAGCATAATTCTTATTTTCGATGGCATTTTCGATGGTGGCTACTAGCGCATGCAGTGCCGTCTCTACCGATTTTCCTTTGGTGTAGGCATGCTGGTTGGTTGACATCCGCCTCCCTACATTGTTTTCGTGTGTTGATTCAGCAGTTTTTCTAGTGTTTTGAGTAGAAAGGAGGTGAGGCTTATCGGTCTGTAATCATTGGTGCTCATGTGGCTGCACTTTCCTGCCTTTAGGAGGAAGACAATCCTCGAGGTCCTGCATTGAATAGGGATATAGCCTGTGCTCAGGCAAGCTGAGTATATTGCAGAGAGCCATGGGGTGATCACGTCTTTGGTCGTTTGTAACATGGCTGAAAATATACCGTCTCGTCCAGGTCCTTTGGTACCCGCAAAGGAGTCTATAGCCCAGTGGATTCTCTTAGACGATATGAGATCTGTTGGAGGGTGCTGTTCCTCAGTTTCTAGGTCCTGATGCTCTGTAGCGTCAGTGACCTCGGTTCATCCTGGGAAGTGGGCTTCCATGAGTGCTGTTAGGGCTTCTTCGCTGCCCTCAGTCCATTGTTCATCATTTCGTTTCAGCTGACTCTGTATGTCGGGTTGCTTTGATAGCAATCTCGTCGTTCGCCAGTTTGGTCATTTTGAAGAATTCCTTCAGGTTATTTCTTTGAAGCGATAAGTCCCGGTTCCACCAGAGTGGTCTGGTTCTCCTTTTCGTTCTCGAGGGTGGGCATGCTGCATGGTACGCATCCAATAGCTCCTTAGAGAGGGTCTCTAGGGATGTTTCTATTTCTTCTTTCACTGTGCCTGGACGAGTCGCGAGCTTCGAGGTAACTGTCTTTTTAAACTTTTCCCAGTTTGTGTTCCGGGGGTTTCTATAGACAG
Organism: Drosophila tristis; assembly: GCA_018150885.1. Taxonomy (NCBI): domain Eukaryota; kingdom Metazoa; phylum Arthropoda; class Insecta; order Diptera; family Drosophilidae; genus Drosophila; species Drosophila tristis. Next base: position 435,079 of record JAECWT010000181.1, read on the forward strand.
TTATCTTCTGAGATTGTTTAAATTCGGACTTAAACTGAATGTACTTGTGGTCTGAGAAGGATGGTCTTTCAAGGACTCTCCAGCCAGATACCAAAGTACTGTTCCCCGTTACGAGTGTTAGATCTAGTACGTTAGACGAGGTGGGGCCTATAAAGGTTTGCTCCCCCACGTTTGCTACATCTAGATTATTGGATAGTATATAGTCTAGGAGTGACTCACCTCTTTCGTTGATATCGGGGCTTCCCACACGCTATGGTGGGCATTGGCGTCCGTACCAACTATGAGTTGCTGGTCTTTCGGACTGGCTTCAGCCACCAGACTCCTTATCTCCTCCGGTGGTGCTGGCCTGTCGTGTGCCATGTAGCAGGATGCTACCATAAGGCGCTTGTCTTCGCTTTCAAGCATCACCGCAGGCAGGTCATCAGTGCTTTAATGAGACATAAGATAAGCATGGATGCCCTTTCGTACGAGTACGGCGGGTCTTACCGATGGTGGGTAGAAAAGATTGTAATTAGAGGACTTTAGTCCGGCCACAGCATTGCCTGAGGCAAGCCATGGCTCCTGGACCAAAGCTATGTCGACGGGCCCTTGCTCCAAGGCAATGAGTAGCTCCGCCGACGCGAGCTTGCTTTTATGCAAGTTGAGCTGCAGCACTCTCAATGTCATGGTAGGCTGCCTCAACTGCAGTCGACGGGTAGACTATTATAGTCAGGTCCCCGTCCTCGTCCTCTGCGGCATCGGAGTCGTCCAGCGCAAGATCCTGGGCGGCCTCCACGATGGACTCCAGACCTAAGTCATTTTCCACCTCACCTGCCTGCAGGGTGTGCGCGTCCTTGTCTTCTTCCTTGTCTTCACCGTTGCACTTGAGGATGTTTACCCCGTTCAGTCATACCGCACCGTCGAAGGTGGGCATGGGAGCGTCCGGCGCGTCCTCCATTCCCGCGAAAAGGGGTTCCACCAGCTGGGCATGGACCTGTTTCCACTGCGCCGCCGTCATCTTCCCATTTTCCTCGCTGCGGTCGATCTGTGCCACGATGAGGTGTCTCTTGGACATGTCACTCAACTTGGCCTTCTGCTTGGGCTTCTTCGCCGTAGGTTGAGGGATAACCACCTTGGGCCCGCGTTGCCGCTTGCCCGCCGGAGTGTCCTTGGCACTCTTGATCGAGCGTTGCCTTTTGGTGGCCATCATCTCCTCAACCTTATTGGCGAATTTGGCCTTCGTCGCCTTCATCTGAGGCAGCTGCGTGTAGTGAAGACGCCCCTCTTCTACCTTTTGCTCAGCCCAGGCTAGTTTGGACTTCTCTTCTTGGGAGATGTCCTGTTTGCCTTATAGCCAGCTTCGGATTTTGAGGGCCGCCTTGTATTGGGCCTAAGCCTTCATCCCTTCCCTAGAACGCTTTGGCCCTTCCCTATGCAGGGAGCTGGTACCTGGCTCAGGCGAAGGCTCTCTTCTTCCATTCTGCTTACACAGAGTACGCTCTCCAGGTCGACCACGGCACCCGTGTGGCTCAGGTTGGAGAGAGGCGTTTTGGTGGCAGTAGCTTTGAAACTAATATGACCAGAGAGGATTGCTCCTCCCCATGCCCGCCGGTGGTAGTAGTCACGCTTTCCACCGACGTTTGGACTGACATCCCAGTCCCTGTTCGATCCTTATTCCGCTCCATTTGGTTAATATTTATCGGGAGGACCGCCAGGCACCTCCAGCCATGGGCATTGTTCAGTTCCCCCAATTTTATATCTAGAAGACCTGGACCTGGCCTTAGCTAGACACAGCATTACCTCGGATAGAGCAAGCGGCAGCCGGCACCCTCTGTGAGGGTTGAGCTGGAGGATTTTCGCCCACTTTTTTGGTTAAATATACATTAAAAAATTGCCATGAGTAATAATAATCGGTTACAATATTTAAATGCAGTGGTCAATGCAAATAGCAAACAAACTTGGAATTACGTTAATTTGCTCCACTGGCCATTTTGAGGAATTTATTGGTGAATATCAGGCGGGGAAACCAGACATACGTTAAAATGAAGAACGCATTATCGTAGAGAATGACCATATCTACCAGATTGCCGAATCTGAATCAGATCGGATCATAATTAAAGCCAGAATGAAGAAATTAATTATCGGTTGCTTCTCCCGCCACCACCAGCAAGAGACCTGCTACTCATTGTCTTTCTCGCTCGCACACTCCCTCTAGCGGAGGAGATGTGGAAATGTAGGTACATTTTGAATCTTCATGTTCGATGTAGAATATACATTGTAGATGTAGATAACAGATATAGAAAAAAAATTTAATGTAAATTAAATATAAAATGTAAATTCTAAAATTCTAAAAAATCATAAGCTCAAAAATGTATGTACTGACTGAATACGGGTATAAGTAGAGTCGCCTCCTAAGAAGCTACTCACACGTTCCTTCTCGTTTTTATTTAGTTACTCTTAAAAAATTAACGATTGGTAACAATCAAGAAGTTTAGCTGAGGATGATATATTTAGATAGCTAGTTCGCAAAAACTTGTGCAGGTTTTTTACTGCCAATACCTGATTAATGACGATATGAATGGTATCAATATATATTCAATAGATTTCACCAATTATACAACTCATTCAGCAAAAATTTTGTTTTGAATTTAATTGATTTACATGTTTTGAAACAGGTTAATGACATACGCTTCTTCTATGTTTGCTGACGAGAAAACACACAGTTTTTAAAGAAAACTGCCGCAGAGAGGTTAACTTGGGTTCAAAAGAATTGTAATTGAAAGGTTCTTTGATCGGGGGTAAAGATAAGGAGTCAGACATTCGTCTGTTTTGAATCTCGTTTATTGAATGTATTTACAGTACAAATCTTAAAGTCTACTTAGCTGAAGGTAGCGCTGCTGCGCTACCAGAAACGACGGCAGTGAAGCGGCCGCCTTGTGTTTGTACATAACAACGTATATATGCTCAGCGCTGCTGATAGCGCGGAGCGCGAGGGGGTCGTATGCGCGTGGAATATATGTATCGTCAAGCTATGGGAATATGCTGACGATACATTTATGTCGCTCGAGGCACAACTTGGGCGATCGTATTAAGTTTCGCTCAAGTTTTGTCTGGGACTTTGCTTACGTAACTGCAACAAAGTGTTACAGTGTATATTCTTTAAGTATCGTTGTTACAGTGGGTACTAACTATATGAGCATACTACATCTCCCTCTTTTTGAAAAATAACGTAACAGTGAAATTTTTTTATTTTATTATTTTTTTTTTTTATTTTTTTAAAGTTTACTAAACTGTATAAAAGTAATCTAAATATATTTTTATTTTTATTTTGTGTATATCTTAGCATATGCAATTTTTTATTGTAACGAGCCTAGCCTGCACTAGTCAGTCCCTCAGTCACACACCCAAGACACTGCACTAGGCAGTACGTCAGACCGAAAACAAAAGAGACCAAGAACACAAGACACTGCACTAGGCAGTCCACCAGCGCCAACACAAGGCAGTCCACCAGCCCCAACACAAGGCAGTCCACCAACCCTAACACAAGGCAGTCCACCAGCCCCAACACAAGACACTGCACTAGGCAGACCCTCAGTCACACACCCAAGACACTGCACTAGGCAGTCCCTCAGCTCAAGACAACACAAGACGCAGTCCACCGGCTCACAGGCCAAGTAACAAGAAGAATTAAGTAATAAAAATAACACCGCCAGCAAAAACACCAACCACGATTCTCGAAGTATTTTCGTCAGCAACACAACGCTCCCCCCTGTCACCTACCTCTCTTTCGGTCAGACAAGGCCGCTCCGAACCTAAAAGTACCAACAATCTACAAATTTTCCTTGTAGAGAACCTTGGACAGACTGACGCATATCCCAGCCTGAGATAGGTCCTCACAAGTGGCGCCCGAGCAGAGACTTTTTGGTGACTTTAAGGTAACTAACACCTTAATACGGAGCTTTGTGGAGTAAAGACCCACGGCCACTGAAAGAGACTACGCTAGCAAGGAGCAATACCCGTCAAGCACAAAAACCCCGCCCACACTAAATCCGGTCGCGAACAAGTAGTGCCGCAGTGCAAGTATCGAACAAAAGTGCTATCGTACAGAAGTACCACCAAACCAAAAGTAAGTCAGTACCACTAGCTGCAGAAACACACCAGGGAAGCCCACGGAGACGGTCAACTCGACGAATTTTACCCGAAGGGACCCCATACCAATCCAGGAGTCACCACCGGCTGGATTTACAAACTCCGTCGAGACGAGCTGGAGGCCCTTGCCGAGGAATTCGGATTTGGCACTGAAGGAACGAGGAACGACGAAAGAGATTCGCCGCGTTAGTCGCCTGGGAGACCTCGAACGGCTATTCGCTAGACCAGCAGGACGCTCCCGGTCACCCATGCCCACCACTCCTGGACCATCTGACCAGCGGAAAACAGACCCAAAAGCCGGGTTACAGGACCCAACCGTGGCCGAATACAGCACACCCGCCCCCCCACGCATCGTAACACCGGCCGATTTGCCCAGACCTCCAGTTACGGAGACTAACCGCTCACCCACTCAGATGATTGTGCCGACAATGGACCCTTCCATAGATGGACGCGACCACAGCCACACCGCCCACATCGTGGAACAGATTCGGAAATAGGAAATCAGGTTCGACGGACAGGACGCAAGTGGGTCGTGCAACGAGCCATGCCTAGAGCCATGTCCAAGATCTTCGTCGCCCACACAAGTCGTTGCTGCGATACCAGAGGCGTCATCGCGACTCACCTATTCACGTACCAGTCTGGCTGTAGTATAACACGAGTACTACACCCGGCATACCAAAACATCGTACCCACGGCCGACACCACACCGATCCTCGCCAACACAATGGAGTACCTTCCGCGTACCGACTTGACTGCTAGCGCCATGCACCGAGCCATGCCTAGAGCCAGGTCCGAGATCTTCGTCGCCCGAACCAGCTGTTGGTCCGACACAAGAGGCATCACCGAGACTCACCTGTGCATGCGCCAAACGACCGCCAATACCACCCAAGTATTGCATCAGAGATACGAAATATATCTACCCACGGCCAACGCCACCACGATCGTCGCCCACATAAGCGATTACCAACGGAGGATCGAACCGTCCAGCACACTTGACAAACCCATCCTTCCGAAAGACCCGAATCAACCCTTTGACCCCGGAGCCACAAAAGACGACCCAGAACTGCCCACGGATCCTTGGCCACCCGACATAGCACCGCAGATTAAAGAATACCTGGACAAAGAACGACCAAAGAAAACCGCCATCGTCATATGGGATAATCGACCCACCAAGCGGAGACCAACTACAAAGCACCCAGAACAGCAGAAAGAGCACGTTACCGATGCCACACGAAAGGGACGATGTTAACAGAGACGAATCCAAAGACTCGGCACAAGCCAAAGGACAGGAGAACCCGGAAAAGGCGAACCTCAGCACCGGCCAAGCGATGCCACTAACTTCTCCATCACCCACCTGGGGGTGTAACGTCCACGATAGTCGGCAACAAAAATCAAACTGATCTACACAGAGCTGACGAACCATGGCTCTACCCACGGTCCTCCACAAATCGCGGTGTGTCAGCACCTCCGGGAAATAAAATAGTCTTAAGCTACGCACGCAATTACTAAAATTAAGAACTTTCTATCAACAACTCTACCCATTCTGCACATTTCGCAATCGACGACCTAGATAAGAAATATCACTTGCGTTATTTCACAATAAGTCAAGCCAGCATAAAACTTCGCACCCACTCGGCCTCGAAACATCGACATAAATATCACCTTCCGTGATACCGAGTTAGCAAAACCCATCCGAAATCCAATTTCCCGCACCTACTACGATGCAGTCTCAGCAAAACCTTTTCCTGAACACTACTAGCAAATTGTCAACGAAGCACCACGCTTCGACCCACTTACTAGCCCCACAATTATTGTCATAAAATAATCATAAGTTAGCAATAATTAATTATTTCCGGGTCAGGCGCGATCACCAGATGCATAAAAGGGCCAATATCGGCCGAAAAATCAGGCAGTCCATCAGCCCCAACACAAGGCAGTCCATCACCCCGAACACAAGACATTGCACTAGGCAGTCCATCAGCCCTAACACAAGACATTGCACAAGGCAGTCCATCAGCCCCAACACAAGACACTGCACTAGACAGTCCCTCAGCTCAAGACAACACAAGACGCAGTCCACCGGCTCACAGGCCAAGTAACAAGATTCGCGAGTAATTCCTTGTAAACAAACCCACGAAGAATTAAGTAATAAAAATAACAACGCCAGCAAAAACACCAACCACGATTCTTGAAGTATTTTCGTCAGCAATGCAATGCTCCCCCCTGTCACCTACCTCTCTTTCGGTCAGACAAGGCCGCTCCGAACCTAAAAGTGCCAGCAATCTACAAATTTTCCTTGTAGAGAACCCTGGACAGACTGATGCATATCCCAGCCTGAGATAGGTCCTCACAATATGTTTTTAGGACATTGGGTTATTTGTTACAAGCAGCGTTTTCACGCAGCAGCTTGTGGGTAATATTATAGTTAAAGGTAAATGAAGGCATTGGCATAAATGCAGCCTTATTTATTTTGCTTTGCATGGCAAAGTTTCTTTTCGATGTCAGCCAGTTAGTGTTTGAGGTCTTCACTGTTTTTCCCCGGTGCTGCTTTTCGGAGGTATTTCACCAGCCTTCTTCGTTGTAGAGGGCAGAGACTGGCCCTTTTCCGGCGCGGTGTTTCTTCTTTTTGATTGGTTTTTCGTTGCGAGCCCGGTACTCAGCTATAGTGAGTGGGCATGGTCCATCGGTTGGACAAGCCTCCAAAATGTCACGCATTTTCAACCACTCTATCTGCATCTGTTTATATATCTGTCTGGTGTCCCATCCATGTATAACAGCTTGTATGTAACGTAACGATCAACTTTACTTCGTTCGATTAAAAAATTTAACATTTCAGCACAGTTATTTAATTTCTAGTTAGTTTCTTTCACTTTCTTTTCTTTTCGTATTAGTTTTTGTTTGGTTTTCACAACCATTAACACAACATTTCAGCACCGTTATTTCATTTCTGGTTTTTGTTTTCGCAATGTTAAGTCCATAGCTGTCACGGTTGCCATGTAATTGAACGGTTCTTTGATCGGGGGTAAAGATACGGAGTCAGACATCCGTCTGTTTTGAATCTCGGATATTGAATATATTTACAGTATAAATTTTAAAGTCTACTTAGCTGAAGGCAGCGCTGCTGCGCTGCCAGAAATGCCGGCAGTGGAGCGGCCGCCTTGTGTTTGTATATAACAACGTATTTAAGTAATATTTAAATGCTTTCACGGGTATTATAAACTGTTCTTTATTTAACGTTGCAAGGCGAGACGTTACATGTCTTCGCCACTCGGCTAACTATTATAAACCAAACTTAAAACTCTAAACTCCCCAACCTCGAGCCCTTAGCTGCCGGCCAAAGTGCTGACCTTGCGCCTCGTGCTGGATGCGGCCGACATCCGGCGATCGCGACGACGACGGCGAACCCACGGGTGACGAAACTGCTTATTTTGCAATATTGCAGAATACTACGAATACTAGAATACTACGGTCATACTCTGTCAAGTTCTTGGAGTGTTGTGTGTAGAAGGTCTCGTTCCATATTACTGTCCGACCGTCTATAATGGGAATGTAGTCCGCGTGCGTGTAGTCCGTCAGCTTTGAGTCGGTCATGGCTGTCAAGGTCAAGATTGTTAGAAGGCAGCAATATTCAACGGGTGACCTATAAGAAATGAGTCCGTCAGCTTTGAGTCGGTCATGGCTGTCAAGGTCAAGATTGTTAGAAGGCAGCAAAATTCAACGGGAGACCTATAAGAAATGAGAAACACCATTGCTTATTAACTATACTTTCTTTAGTCCTACTATAACTTGTCCTAGTGTACTTGAACTTAGTGCTATGAATCCTTGTGGACCACCCTCCCTTTAATAAGAACGGTGGTTCCCAGGTCTGCCTCTAGCTTTTGTTCAGTGCAGAGGGGAGTTAGTTTGTTCCCTAACCTCCTATTGGTTTTCACTAGTACCTGCTCGCCTACATCAAAGGTCCTATTTTTCCTGGTCGGGTTGTTCTTATCTAGCTGTTCTTGTTGGGCTTTTACTAACTTCAACATAATTTCTTCCCCAAGGTCGCAACTTGCGTGGACCACATCCATAGGTGTCTTGTCTGTGACAGAGTGGATGGTTCGATTATATTCGATGGTCGCTAGATTTACTAGTTCAACCGTATCGTCCACCTGACGTTGCAATTTTATGCACCTGGCTATTTCTAAGAGGGTGCTGTGGAAGCGTTCCACCTGTCCTTTCTGGCATATCCTGCAGTTTATCACCACTTCTGCTGCGATTTTTTCCATCTTTGGAAAATAATAATCACGCAGTAACTGTTTTACATTCTCCTGGGCTGCCCTGTGCGCCCGATTGTGTTCAGCTGTCATTATCTCTCTTCGCTCCCCGTCTGTTTAGAATGCTCTAAAACATGAAGATAATAATAATAAAAATAATAATAATAACCAATTTAACGACCGCACTTGTACACCAATGTAAATTGATATTTAGACACAAACTCATATATTGTCTAGTTCTTAAGTGCACAGCCGAGAAATCTCTAAGAAAAGGTCCCAAGCTGACAGATGTCTGCGATGCGTTGGTTGCCGATGTCACACCAATTGTACACACATGTGTTATCTTATTTTGTTACCAGAGCTCCAGTGTGCTCACACACAAACACATACCACTGCGTTGGCACTAGACCTAAGCCTAGTTTTGCTTCACAGTAGAGCTACCTAATCTCATACAATTTTAATAAAGAACCAGTTTTAATATTGAACTCAACAAATGTGGATGTCTTTTCATCTTGGTTTGGTTAAGGCATTTACATTTTGGTCCTTCGACATCTTTGCAGTTGCACCCTCTATGGTAACGCAACTCAGAGAATAAACCAGCACCATAATTTTGCCACCGTGCAAATATTGTTAAAGTGGCGTATTCGAGGCCGAAACATCGTATAAAAATTGTGACATTGTGGTCGAGAAATCGACAAATTTAAATAATAATTTTGCCACCGTGCAAATATTGTTAAAGTGGCGTGTTCGAGGCCGAAACATCGTATAAAAATTGTGACATTGTGGTCGAGAAATCGGCATTTCAAATAAAAGTGAAGTTACAGAGAACCCCGTCAACAAAAGATTAAAAGAAAAAGTCATCATCATTCGTCTACAAAAATAAAATCATCAACCAACACCAAAATAACAAAGTGAAAAAAGAAAACAGTGTAACAACAAATTGCAGCCGCAACTACACCATCTGCAACACCGCAAAAAAAAAAAAAATTCAATTCTGCAGCTCCACAGCGACGACTTCAATCCGCAGCCACAGAAACTACAGCAACAACTACAAACTGCAGCCCCATCAATTACAAACTGCAGTCAGCATCGACTTCCGACTACAACCTCAGATTCTTCAGCTAAGTTTCATTTAAGATTAAAAAATATATATATACATAGATAAAGTAAAGTAAATTTTAGTTACCATTTAAATTTTTCACATATTTATACTTAACATTAAAAAAAACATCATGATGTCCAAAGAGACAATAGCCTTAATAAAAAGGCAGGTAGAAACTTCCATGATAAGGGTATTAGACGAATTTAAAACTTTAAGTAGTGAGCAGGTTAAAGAAGTTAAATTGTTGACAGCAGAATGTATTAATAACAACCATATGCTCTTAAAAATTGGTGTTGTCGATCACGACTATTTTAAGAAAAACCACTATGCAACTATGATGGGTATAATAAGAAGAATACAAAGTACTGTGGATAGTCAGAATCAGATGAGTGAAAGTGTCGATATGGAACAAGAACAGAAAGCGTTATGTTCTGAGCAGAAGCAAAAGATTTCTGGTTCCGATATGGATAGTACGAAAACTGTTAGCAAACTGTCAAAATCAATAGAGCAGTTAAAAAGGTATTTAGATGAAACTTTGAATGCTATAGATGACGGAAAAATTAAAAATTTGGAATTCAGGATAGAAAAGTTAATGTTTTATTGGAGAAAGGTAGTTGATATGAAAGAAGACGAAATGATTGAATCTACTGATATGTATGATGATATTTTAAATGAATTAGAATTTGACGTGTTAACTGTAACTAAAATCATGAAGAAAAAACTTAAGGATAATATGCCAAAAACGGGAGAAGTTACAAAACAAAAAATTGATGATTTGCCAACACTTCCAAAAATTAAGGTACCCACATTCTTTGGGGATTCCAAAGACTGGGACCTGTTTGATGAATTATTTACCGAACTTATTCATTTAAGAGAGGATCTAAGTCCTACCTTAAAATTTAATTACCTTAAGATTTCACTTAAGGGAGAAGCGAGAAATGTAGTTTCTCACTTAGTGTTAGGTTCAGGGGAAAATTATGTGACCGCTTGGGAATTGTTAACCAAGCGGTATGAAAACAAAAGGAAAATATTTTCCGATCAAATGAACCGCCTTCTTGAGCTACAAAATTTAAGTTTGGACTCAGTTAGGCAGTTAAGAATGTTTATTGACACTATAAATGAGTCAATTCACATGATAAAATTAAAGGCACAATTATCTGATGAGGTTGATGTAATCTTTGCACATATAATTATCAGAAAATTAAATAAAGAGGCTCTGCAATTATATGAGAGCCATGTTAAGAAAAACAAGGAAATTCAAAAATTATCCGACGTCATGGATTTTTGCGAGCAGCGATTAAATTCGATAAGCTCGATTCAGGGGGAAAAACCTGTTAAAACGAGAAGGAACGTGTGAGTCGCTTCTGGGGACGCGACTCTACTTATACCCGTACTCAGTCAGTAAATACATTTTTGAGATATGATTTTTTCGAATTTTAGAAAAAAAAAAACATTTTACATATTACATTTGTTTGCTACATCTGTTATCTACATCTACATCTACAATGTATATTTTACATCTAACATGTAGATTATAGATGTACCATTTATATTATACATCTCCTCCGCTAGGGGTTGCTCGCGCACTGAACGCGGCAGAGTGTGCGAGCGAGAAAGAGATATAGTAGCATGTCTCTGGCTGGAGGAGGCGGGGGAACCAACAGAAAATTAATTTCTTCATTCTGGCTATAATTATGATCCGATCTGATTCATGTTCAGCAATCTGGTAGATATGGTCATTCTCTACGATACTGCGTTTTTAGTTTTATCGTATCTTTAAAATTGTGCCTGCCACAGATTTTCGTCTTTTGTGGGGGCGGAAGGGGGCGGGGCGAAATTTTGAAATACACTTGTAGCAGTGTGATATCACATGAGTCTTGAAACCAAATTTGGTTGCCCTAGCTCTTATAGTCTCTGAGATCCAGGCGTCAAACAAGACGGACAGACGGACAGACAGACATGGCTCTATCGACTCGGCTATTGATGCTGATCAAGAATATATATACTTTATGGGGTCGGAAAATTTTCCTTCTCTACGTTACACACATCCACTTTTACCACAAATCTAATATACCCCTTAACTCTTTTTTGAGTACGGGTATAAAAATATTTAGCAAGAACATAAAAGAGTTGTCTGCTAATACTTGTCCTATTTGCAAAAGTATGGGACACACAATATTTCAATGTCACAAATTTAAGGCTTTAAATCCATCTGAAAGAATGGATAAAGTTAAAAAAGCGTTTCTGTGTTTTAAATGCTTAAAACACACACATAGTAAAAAAATGCACTAGCGAAACATCATGTTCGCTGTGCAAAAGAAATCACCATAGCATGCTACTTATTAATTATGTAAACAATCAAAAAAGTGAAAAAGTTAACACTTGCATGACGACGGAACAACCGTTGTTAGCTACAGCGCGTGTTCAAATAAAATCTTCTAATGGAGAATTTGAAACATTAAGGGCTTTGATTGACAGTGGGTCACAAAGTACAATTATTTCAGAAGAATCTGCGCAGATTCTGAAATTTTAAAAAATTCGATCTCAAACAGAGATCAGTGGCGTATCGTCCACAGGGAAGTGCATATCGAAGCACAAAGTATATCTTCAAATTAAAAGTGAAGATTTACAAAAAATTTTAAAGGTTGAAGCCATAATACTGCCAAAATTAATGAAGGCTCTTCCAGTCAACACCGTGAATGTCGACAAATCGAAATGGGAAAAGTATAATTTAGCTGACCCCGATTTTAATAAACCTGGCCGTGTTGACCTTATAATTGGGGCAGATTTATACGCTCATATTCTACAGAATGGAATTGTTAAAATCAATGGGCTCTTGGGTCAAAAAACGGATTTCGGGTGGATTGTCTCTGGGTGTAAAAAATCGAAAGGAAAAGAGGCAATTGTTGCAACCACTATCGAATTAAGAGATCTGGGTGTAAAAAATCGAAAGGAAAAGAGGCAATTGTTGCAACCACTATCGAATTAAGAGATATGGATCGATATTGGGAAGTGGAGGAAGAAGACAAAAATGATATCGAATCTGAATTATGTGAAAACAACTTCATAAGAACAACAAAGAAAGATTCAGATGGGCGATACATTGTGTCAATTCCATTTAAAGAAGATGTCACCTTAGGAGATTCAAGGAAACAAGCAATAGCTCGTTTTATGAATTTGGAGAAAAAGTTAGAAAGGAATCAAAAACTTAAGGTGGACTATACTAAATTCATAAATGAATATATGGATTTAGGACATATGGTCGAGGTAAATAATGAAGGCAAATATTTCTTACCACATCAGGCAGTTATTAGAGATTCAAGCCTAACGACCAAGCTAAGAGTAGTTTTTGACGCTTCAGCCAAAACTACTAATAATAAAAGTTTAAATGATATAATGTGGATTGGTCCACGAGTTCAAAAAGATATTTTTGATATCATTATTAAGTGGAGAAAATGGGAATATGTTGTATCTGCAGACATCGAAAAATGTACCGTTAGATAAAAATAATTGAAAAAGAAAATATAGCGGACAAATGCCAGAACAACAAAATTAGTGATATTATTAGGAATGATTTCTACATGGATGACCTAATGACTGGCGCGTATTCTATAAAAGACGCAAAAAATTTAATTAAATTAATTTCAAACGAACTACTCAAAGTTGGATTTAATTTAAGAAAATGGATTTCCAATAATTCGGAAATAATTAAAACGGTGGAAGACACTGGTGACAATAAAGTTCTTAGTATTATTGAGAATGAAAGTGTTAAGACTCTGGGACTTAAATGGGAACCCCAAAAAGATTTATTTAACTTCAATGTAAGCTGCGGGTCATCCAAAATAACAAATAAAAGGGTTGTGTTATCGACACTATCAAAAATCTATGATCCCTTAGGATGGCTGGCTCCCGTGACTATTATAAGAAAACTTTTCATTCAAAGGCTTTGGATAAATAAAAGTGAATGGGATCAGGAATTATCGAAAGAAGATAGGAAAGACTGGGAAGCTTACAAAGAAAATTTAATAAATTTAGAAAATATTCGAATCCCAAGGTGGATAAAGTCCAAAGAATTTTCAATAATTCAACTTCATGGGTTTGCTGACGCTTCGGAAAAAGCATATGCTGCAGTAGTGTATGCTAAAATAGGAAATGCTGTAACTATAGTAGCTAGTAAAAGTAGAGTCAATCCAATTAAAAATAGAAAACCCATCCCCAAACTTGAGCTGTGTTCAGCTCATTTACTTAGTATATTAATTCAAAGAGTAAAAGAATCCTTTGACAATATGGTAGAAATCTATGCTTGGAGTGATTCAACTATCAATTTAGCATGGATTAAGAGTGGCCAAAGTAAGATCAAATTTATCAGACGAAGAACAGATGACATTCGGAGATTGACGAATACTGAATGGAATCACGTAAGGTCCGAAGATAATCCAGCTGACTTAGCATCTAGGGGAATTAGTTCCAACCAATTGACTAACTCTGATCTTTGGTGGAAAGGTCCTAAATGGCTAGCTGAATCAAAGGAGCATTGGCCTCAACAGCAAACTATAGAGGAAGCTGTGCTGATAAACACATTAATAAATAACGAAATAGACGATCCTATTTACAATTTACTAGAGAGGTATTCCTGCATTAAAAAACTAATACGTATAGTAGCTTACACAATTAGATTTATTCATATAAAAACAAAGAATAAATCATATCAATCTTTTCTCTCAGTAAGCGAGTTAAAACTAGCTGAGAAGGTTGTTATAAAGAAACAGCAAGAACACCAGTTCCGTTTAGAAATACAGTGCATAAAAAACAACAAAGAAATAAAGACAAATAACAGAATTTTGTCTTTAAATCCGTTTCTAGACACGGATGGAATACTTCGAGTGGGCGGAAGATTGCAAAACTCCGCTGCCGAATTTGATGTTAAACATCCAATAATTTTAGAAAAATGTCACGTATCAGGATTAATAATTAAAAATGCCCATAGAGAATCTTTACATGGAGGCATAAACTTAATGCGTAATTATATCCAAAGAAAGTATTGGATTTTCGGGCTCAGAAATTCGTTAAAGAAATATTTAAGAGAATGCGTAAAGTGCGCAAGATACAGACAAAAGACTGCTCAACAAATAATGGGAAATTTGCCTCAATACAGAGTTACAATGACATACCCGTTCTTAAATACTGGAATAGATTATGCAGGTCCTTATTACGTCAAATGTTCCAAAACTCGTGCAGGATGGAATTATCACTAGACCCATCAGTAAAATTTGTACCTTAGACGGAATTAAGTCTGTCGCCAAGGTTGAGGCTGAAACTGAAGAGATCCAGCAAAAAAGGCAGACTAGAAATTCATCGAGAATGTCAAAACTCGGGTTTATAATGGCCATGTTGTTATTTATATTAAGTTGTCAATTTTCTAACGCATCACTCAAGGTTGATAAACCAAAATATGCAATAGAAAAAATAAATAAGACTTCGGCAATATATTTAGATCCAATGGGGGACGTTGAAATAGTAGCCTCCTCTTGGAATCTAATAATTTCCTATAATATGGACACCTATTTTGAGATGCTAAAAAAGAGTAAAGATTTGGTTCCGAAAATGAAATTGATTTGCGAAAGGCTTCATACTTTCGAAGACCAATGCCTTTTAGTTTTGGAAAATACAGAAAAGAAAATGTTAGACTTGGAAGAAAATAACAAACTGTTCATGGCTCAAAGTAGGGCACGAAATAAGCGAGCTCCATTTGGATTTATGGGATCCCTATATCATATTTTATTTGGGATAATGGATGAAGACGATAGGGTTCAAATGGAGGATAATATGAAAAACGTATTAAGCAATCAGCACAATCTGAATGAGCTAAGTAAGAAACAAACTTCTTTAGTCGATTCTACAACAAACATTTTAAAAACAACCACTGATGAGGTAAATAGGAATTTTAAGGGAATGAATACGCGAAGTGAGAATATGACTGCTACACTACAGGAATCATATTATGTGTACAGAGAATCTATCAAATTCTTCATGATAACCAAACAATTAAGTAACATAATTGATGAATGCGAAAAAATACAATCTGGAATCATAAGCTTACTAATAGATATTAACCATGATCGACTTAATACTAACATTTTAAAGCCCAGTCAATTAAAAGGTGAGATTTCAAAAATAAAGGATAATTTATCAGAAAATTACGTTTTGCCTGGGAAAAGAACTGGCACAGAGCTAAAAGAAGTTTATTCTCTGTTAACAGCTAGGGGCTGATTTGTTGACAAAAGACTTATAATATACGCGAAGATACCTTTGTTTGGTCGACATGCGTCAGCGTTATTTAAGGTTGTTCCAATACCAATCAGAATTGAAGAACGCATGATTATGGTGCACGTCGAGGTTCAGTATTTAGTTTATAACTTCGAGATAGATGCATATCACCTTATGAAAGAATCTGAAAGAATCCTCAATAAGTGCCAAAGGTGGCAATCTAATAAAAGAGTTTGTGAAGGAAGTTGGCCTTGGAGTAGTGCCAGCGATGGCAGTTCTGAACTGAAGCCTCTCAAACCAAATAGAGCATCAAATTGCATTTATAAGTCAATAGTGGAGAGCAAGTCGTATTGGATAGAGTTGGAAAGAAAAAGTAGTTGGTTTTTTAAGGTTGAGGATAATGCAAGGGCTAGGATACAATGCGGCACCACAAGCTTAGATATAGTAGAATTGCCCGAACAGGGGATTTTAACAATTAGGTCGGATTGTACTGCTCGAGTTAATGATAAGATACTAATTCCTCATCACAGTATAGAAACAGAAGATCAGGGAACATTGTCTTTGTCATACATAGGAGACATCAGCGAAATACCCAAGATTGTTTGGAACCAATTAGACTTACCAATTATTAATCATACAGACGAAATAAACCGCATACAAAATGAATTAAATTATTTGAAAACGCACAAGCTAGAATTAAAAGAACTAAAATTTCACCATGTTTCCGGGCACACATCTTTAATTTTAGTAATAATAATAACTGTAATTTTATTTGTATATTTTGTAAGAAAAATAAATGT
Source organism: Drosophila tristis (assembly GCA_018150885.1). NCBI lineage: Eukaryota > Metazoa > Arthropoda > Insecta > Diptera > Drosophilidae > Drosophila > Drosophila tristis. The sequence goes on from JAECWT010000181.1 coordinate 451,629, forward strand.
AAGGCGGCAATTGCAAGGCATTGTCATACTGGAAAGCATGGTTAGTTAAAACAAACAATAAAAAAAGCATATTTTAAGATATGTATGTATGTATGTATGAATACAAAAATAGAAATTAAGAAAAAATTAAAATTGTAAAGTAATACATCTCGGCACCTTTTCTGGCCTTTTGCAGAATGTTTAGAATGCTCTAAAACATGAAGAGTAATAATAATAAAAATAATAATAATAACCAATTTAACGACCGCACTTGTACACCAATGTAAATTGATATTTAGACACAAACTCATATATTGTCTAGTTCTTAAGTGCACAGCCGAGAAATCTCTTAAAAAGGTCCCAAGCTGACAGATGTCTGCGATGCGTTGGTCGCCGATGTCACACCAATTGTACACACATGTGTTATCTTATTTTGTTACCAGAGCTCCAGTGTGCTCACACACAAACACATACCACTGCGTTGGCACTAGACCTAAGCCTAGTTTTGCTTCACAGTAGAGCTACCTAATCTCATACAATTTTAATAAAGAACAAGTTTTAATATTGAACTCAACAAATGTGGATGTCTTTTCATCTTGGTTTGGTTAAGGCATTTACACCGTCGTTGGTTATGTCTGTCACCAAGGTTTTGCAAAATCGAAATTTTGTGTCCGGAAAGGCTTTTACTAGATCGTTTTGCACAAACGCCAAAGTTGCAGAGTGCAGTGGATGGCGTTAACGACTCCAGGCTTTACCACTTCCTTGATGGACGCAAGAAGTGTGTCTCGACTGGCAAAGTCGATCTTGTGACGGGTCTTCTCGGAGAAGAGGAAGTGAAGCTGCTTGGAAGGGGTATTTGACTCTTCCAGGATTATTCCTGAAGCAGTTCACTGGTTTTTCTGTGGCTTCAATTACGTAAGTGAGCGAGGCTTCACTATGAATTGTTGCTGCGTCGGATCGACTCTGGCTTTCTAACGCATTCATGTTTTGCCGTGACAGCGCATCTGCTACGTAATTGGCCCTGCCTGGTTTGTAGAGGACCCTTGCGCCGCATTCATCAATTCTCGCCTTCCAACGTTTTATCTTGGAATTGGGGTTTCTGTCTGAAACCGCGAAAATCAGTGGCTGATGGTCTGTGTAGATGTTGATGTTGATGTCACTCTTTCCATACAGGTAGTGACGAAGCGTATCTAAGGCCCAAACTATGGCCAGAAGCTCTCTTTCATTGGTCGCATAGTTTAGTTCTCTATCTTTCAGAGTTCTAGAAATCATGGTTATGGGTATATTATTTTGCGACAGTACCGCCCCGATGCCATTGGATGAGGCATCAGTGGTTAGGTCGAACGGTTGGTTGAAGTCTGGGTAGTGGAGGATGACGTCTTTCGACGCCAAAATGTTCCTAAGTTTATCAAAGGCCTGTTTCTGAGCCTCATCAAACTGTATGGGAATGGCTTTTGAGCGTTGTTTGCTGATCTTACCATTTTCTCCCTTCAGAATGCTAGAGATAGGTCTTGCTATCTGAGCAAAGTCTTTTATAAAACACCTGTAGTAGCTGGCAAGACCCAGGAATGATCTTACCGCAAACAGGGTGGAGGGTTGTCTTAACCCCTGAATAGTCTTGACCTTATCGGGGCTTGTTCTCGTGCCCTCGGTTGACACCACAAAGCCCAGGAATTCCACTTGTCCCTTGAAGAACTGGGACTTTTCCTTTGGCACCCTCATGTTCGCGTCGTGGAGACTGCCAAGCACGGTGTCAATGTCTCTGACATGATCCGCCTCACTTCTTGAGAATACGATGACGTCGTCAACATACACGTAACATATCTTACCGATATTCTCCCGTAATACGTCATCGATGGCCCGTTGAAAGATGATTGCTTAATGCATTCCTGAGACCAAATGGCAAATGGCAGAACTCATATTTGCCTCCGTTAACCGAAAATGAGGTCTTTTCACGATCGCGCTCAGCTAACGTGATTTGGTGGTATCCTGACTTTAGGTCAAGGGTAGTGAAGTATCTTGCCTTCCCCAGATTTGAAAGTATCATGGAGATACAAGGCATCGGGTACTTGTCTGGTATAGTTTTTGAGTTAAGCTTGCGGAAGTCTATGACTAACCGCTTTCTGCTTGAGCCCGAGTCGTCAGTGCCTTTTTTTCCAACAACCCATATGGGGTTGTTGTACGGAGACCTGGAAGGTCGAATGATTTTGTTCCGCAATCGGTCCTTCACTTCGTCATTGACGAAATTAGTGGCTCCTACAGGGAAGGGGTACATTTTCGAGTAAATTGGCTCTTCATCCTCGGTTCTAATTGTGGCTACTAAGGCTGTGTTGATGAGTAGCATTTCAGTCAGATCTGCAAATGCCTTTATACGGCTGGACATCATTCTGAGAAACTCGTGCCTAACCGCCGGCGGGACCTCGATGTCGTCCACTTTTGTAAAGTTAACGCTGGGGCATTTGCGGAATAGAATCCTTTCAGATTCCTGTCCAAAGTGAACGTTTTTTGTCCCCAGGTTTATATTGACGCCAGCTTCCGTTAGCGTGTCGAGCCCTATAATGCCATCAAAGGTTGACAGCTCCGGCAAGATAAAGAACGGGCATTTAATGCCGAATATGGTTAGGAAACATTTTTGCTCTACTTTATTGAAGCCGTGCAGGGATTTTACAACAAATGGGGCCTCTACAGGGACAATTCCCTTAAGTTCTTTTAGCGGTTTGATATAATTTTTCGCGGCCCCAGTGTCTATTAAAAGGTTTAGCGTTCTCACTGCTACTGTTCGTCTGACGAACGGGAGCAGGGACTCTCCCCTGAAAAATTGACAGTGTCACTGTTGTATCCTGTACTATTGTCGTCATAAATCTCCGCCACTGCTTCCGATGCTAATTGTTCGTATTGTTGTTCGTCCGGGTCCACCTGAGCGAGGTGATTGACCCTCTGTCTGCGCTGGTCGGAGAATCTCTGGGATCCAGCCGGAATTCTGTGGGAATTCTGAGAACAATGACGGCCGAATATTTCTGACATAAAAACGTCTTATCTGTTTGGTTTGGTTCTGTTTTTACTTTTCACTTTTTTGAGCGATAATTGAAGAAAAGTTTCACTTACATGTTCCTCTTATATTCTCTTCCACTTGGTATATTATATCTTATGCTGCTCTGCGTTGCCCTCCCCTCTCGTCTATCGTCGCAGCTGCCCAAAGCCGTCCGCTCTGGTGTAACAGTTTTGGGGTTGATTAAATGCCTTTTATTTACACTCGAGGCTACGAGCTGTTGAGTGCAATTTTTGCATGCACTTTTAATATTTGTGTGTTTGGAGCGGGCGTTGTCTCCGCGCTTCACTGTTTCTACTTTCTTTTTATTTGTTCTCGAGCGGGCTTTGTCTCCGCACTCGATGTTCTTTGGTCTTTTGGTTTCTTTCTTCTGCACTTTTCACCGATTTTCGTTTAGCGGCCGTTGTCTCCGCACTAATCTACTCCCTCGGGGGTGGTTGTTCGATCGCGTTGGGCGCCAGTAATATTTAAATGCTTTCACGGGTATTATAAACTGTTCTTTATTTAACGTTGCAAGGCGAGACGTTACATGTCTTCGCCACTCGGCTAACTATTATAAACCAAACTTAAAACTCTAAACTCCCCAACCTCGAGCCCTTAGCTGCCGGCCAAAGTGCTGACCTTGCGCCTCGTGCCGGATGCGGCCGGCATCCGGCGATCGCGACGACGGCGAACCCACGGGTGACGAAACTGCTTAATTTGCAATATTGCAGAATTCGTCCCACCCAGTGGACAATTCAGTTAACTCTTGTTAACTTGTTAAATGCTCAGCGCTGCTGATAGCGGGGAGCGCGAGGATCGTATGCGCGTGGAATGTATGTATCGTCAAGCTATGGGATCGTATTATGTTTCGCTCAAATTGTGTCTGGGACTTTGTTTACGTAACTTCAACAAAGTGTTGCAGTGTATATTCTTTAAGTACCGTTGTTATAGTGGGTACTAACTATATGAGCATACTACAATGGTCCAGAAATACTTCTTTTGCTCTGCGTGGCCTTAACTGGGATACGGGTGTGAGACTGCCATCTTACCCTCGTAGATTGCTTTTAATAAACGTTCCAATCTTAGTTAGTGGTTGAAAAATGCTTGGGGTGTTTTTTATGCAGAACCTGCAGAATCAAGGGTGACGTAGATATCAGTGACTTGTTGAGCTGCATAAACTTTACGATTCCTATTAGATCTACTAGAAACTTTGTTCCTTCCAATTTGTAGATCAAAGTAAACCTTGCACGAACCATTTAGGGTCCTATGCTCGGACTTCAATTCCCTCTACCATGTAATATCCACCACTAATTCCCTTCCTCCTCTTAAAACACTAATACTAACATACCTTTCCATACACTACTTAACAAAATTGAACTTTTTATTGAGGCTGTGAACCAAAATTACTTTTTCTGATAGATATCGGGATTTAAAAACTTTTGTAGTACTTTATTAATTTTTTATGGTGTCATTTTTTTTTAAAGCCTAGTACTCAGATCGAAAAAACACCTCGCGAACAGAATCAGGGTTGATATTCGTATGAAACCGATAAGGCTTTTCTAGACTCTAGGCTCTGTACGGAAGGCAGTACTCAGATCGAAAAACGAAAAGGTCGGTATTTACTGGAAGTGTATCAGAAGTATTTGCTTGTTTTTTTGGTATGTTTCCACCCACCTCGAAAAAGATATCAACTTTTGCTAGCAAACACGAAGCAAACATTGCAATTAGAAAACAAAAAACCAAATGAAATATTTTAATAATGAAGACAAATATAATCTTATTAATGCAGCATTATATAAAGGACAATTATATGGATATTATATAATAAAATATTTTTATTATTTTTCATATATATAAAACAAATATTGCTTTCAAAACAGTTTGTTTTCACGGTGGTCGGCACGGGTGGCGTCGCCATCTGCTGCTGCTGATAGTCAGACACATTACCTTGCCAATAAAATGTTGGGGAGCCCAGGATAGGCCTGGGGAAGAGCGGCCCCAGCCGAAGAAGTGCATTTTATTAACTTTAAACAAAACCAAGCAGCAGTGTAACCGTACGGAATGAAGTGCACACCTCTGGCCACACCACTGGTCGCTCGAAAAATATATGACATCTGTTCGCTAGCAAACAGTTTTTCGATCTGAGTACTAGGCTTAAAGAATTTTCAAAATCTGGTATTTTTTTCATGGGTTTTTTCAGAGTGCTTCTATTTTTCACACAACTTAAGTATCTTATATTTGGTTGCATAGAACTGTGGAGTTCTGAAAAGCTGAAAAATGCAGCTATACAAGCTCGGGGGGGGTTATTTCACAATAAGTCAGGCCAGCACAAAATTATTGACCTACTGGCCCAAATTCACCTAGCACCTTCCGCGATGTCAAGTTAGCAAAATCAATCCTAAACCCAATTATCAACTGCAGCCCGCACCTACTGCGATGCAGTCTCAGCAAAACCTTTTCCTGAACACTACTGACCCACTAGCAAATTGTCAATGAAGCACCACGCTTCGACCCACTTACCACACCCCATAATTATTTTTACCCAATAATCACAACTTATCAATAATTAATTATTTCGGGGTCAAAGACACACCATGGAAAATCACGGTCTCAGGTGCGATCGACAGCTGCTTAAAAGGGCCAAGATCGGCCGAAAAAGCAGGCAGTCCATCAGCCCCAACACAAGACACTGCACTAGGCAGTCCATCAGCCCGAACGCAAGACATTGCACTAGGTAGTCCATCAGCCATATACAATACTAGGCAGTTCATCGTCAAAGTGTAAATAAACAAGTAACATGTATAAAGATAACTAAAGATAAAAGAACAAAATACAAACAGTCATTTCTTTGGTAAGCCAACTGTTCAGTCGCATATTTATGCATTAATTAATATTACATAATATACACTCATCGAATAAATCAGGTCGATCTATGTAACGGGAGACACAATAACAAACGAGAAAGCATTCTAGTTGAGACAACAATAACCGCTTCAGCAGCAATTTCTGCCAACGATGCGATCGCTCTTCAGAGGGAAAAACACTGGTGCAATTGCTGACTATCACAATTGTACAATAACACAATATCATATTAAATCCAAATGAATTTAATATTAATTGCAATTCCATTTTTACCCTATTATTACTATACTCAGCACTTTCTGTACCTTTTGTTACCTATAAATATAATTTAAGTTTGTTAAGTAAAATCAGTATCAGTACCATCACTGCCTGTTCACTCATTCCCTACAACTGCAATCATCAGAGGCTGTCGCTGTGTCTTCAGACCCTCATATGATCACCGTAGGAAACCCTCTCCGCAGTCCAACTGGTTCAAGTTCTAGATGATACGACAAAATTATAAACGGTTTATACCGTATGCGTACCAAATCACACACAAACAAACACACATTAACATTTGGTGACCCCGACGCAGGAAATCCTCTACAAACTGTCCAACAAGCGACAGGAAAAGGATACAACCTGCAGATCACACTGAAGAAGTCATCAGGACTCTTTAACACAAACTAGCAAGAAGCCAGTTACTTACAGTAGAATCTTCTAACAATAAGTAGTACCATGTGGCAGATCCGTCACGTTCAGATCATCAGCCAATAAGATCAACGATCAATAAGACCATGGTCACACGTGCGTTTTAATATTGAAAACAGTTCAAAACCTCCATCCAGTACTGTTCTTTTAATTTGCCTAACATAGGTTGCGAATAAGATGGTATCCAGCTGTAAAGAAAATAAAATACTCCCAACTTCCAGACTAAAAAGGCGGCTCTCGAGGATGCATGGAATCGGTTTAACGAAATTGACAGAAAGCTATCGAAAGCATACAAAACAGTGAATACATACTTTGCGATCTTTACCAAAAGCATGGACAAGCTAAATCAGGCATCAAGTGCTCATGTGTGGATGTTGATATGCAATGACTGCACCATCAAGTGGCCCATGCGACACCAATCCGAAGTCTGTTACGCGCGGAACCCAGGTAGGATCGCAGGCCCTCCTCCCGTCCCACCGACCGAGGGGCGCAGACGCATGACGCGCGACGCGTGTTACAGAACCGATCGCGATCATGCAGGAAAGATAAGTGTTAGACTAAAATTCGAGGAAAATTAGAGCAAAACACAACTCAAAGAGCTAAACGTGCAAAGATAGCTAACAAATGGTACTAATTACACTAGTCAACACTAGAATTATGCTGTGGCCCAAAATAACTTTTTCTTATAGATTTCAGGGTTTAAAATGTTTTAACGAATTATGGTTTTTTTGTATGGTGTTTTTTTTTAAAAGAATTTTTTAAGATCTGGCGCGGTTCCACCGTGCCACAGAATTCTGAGCGATTTCGTTTTTCTTAGCATTGTCACAAACCAAATTCGAACTAAGGCTAGGGTTGACACCTTTCAAGATTCTATTAGAATAGGGTTAATTTTGCAGTTTTATTGATTTTATCATATCAAATCAATTGGTTTCTTTTTTTGTTTTATGATATAAAATAATTGATATTTCAAAGCTGTACTGCTATGATTTCAAAGCAAAAAAACATCCCATATCGTGCGAGTCAAACAAAACAATGTACTCGGCAACTCTAGCAGCTGTCTGGCAACTCTCCGTGCATGGCATCAATCAGCTGATAAAAAAATGCTTTTACCGAGACTGTTGACCATCGAATAACTACGGAGGAAACATATTAGAATACAAGCCTTGCAGCGCAGGCTTTTTCGCGTTCAGACGATACGTATGTGGTTTTTGTGATTGTCTTCTCAAACTACTGCTAATGATCGCTATGCTTCTATTTGTGCTGCCATGGGTCTGCACTTAGCCGAACAGGGGTTTTTGACATAAATGCAATGGCAATAATATGTAGAAATGGTTTGTTAGTTCTGTTTTGGTATTTTGAAGCGATGCGACCTGGTAGAACTACAAATGACTACAATTGTTATCCCATGTTATGTTGAAGCTCAGCGAAGTCATACCGCATCGGTTGGTGGCTTAATTCAGAATTATTGAATATCTTTTTGTTCTTATCCTAGGGTACAATCGTTCTTATGTATAACGGAGAGCGAGAGTTTTCCCATGCATTATATGAAAAGAGTACCACCGCATAAGTATTAGTGCGCGTGGTCTCTGCCTGAGTCCAATGGAAAAGCAAGATCAGCACTATGGGGTGTTTGGAGAGAGACACCCCCCCTTTTTTTTGGGGGGTGGGTTGGTTCTGTGGGTGAATAACTCCCCACCCCTCTTTTAGGGGGTTGGTCCTCCTTCCATTCAAAATTAAGAGTTTTGATGAAAAAAAAGAAAAAAAAAAAAAAAAAATAAAATTATTCTTAAATAAAAAATATATATTTATATATATAAATAATAAAAAAAAAAATATAAAAATACAAAAACCCATCCCTCCAACCCCAACATAAAAAAAAAAAATAAATAAAATTAAATAAATAATAAAAAATTTTAAAATTATAAATTTATTTAAAAATATAAAAAAATTAAAATTTTTTTTTTTTTTTTTTTTTTTTTTTTTTTTAAAATTTTATTATTTTTATTTTTTTTTTTTTTTTTTTTTTTTTTTATTATAATTTAAAAATTTTATTTAATAAGGTTATTTATAAATAAAAATTATAAAACAAAGGCCTAAAAAATTGAGGCATATTTAATGAATCCTTAACTAAAAGTTCCTTAAATAATGGCTATTTACCTAAGTATATCTACATAATAGCCAAAAAAGGAAAAAATAAAAAAAATAAAAAATAAAAAAAAAAATTAAAAACTTTATTTTTTTTTATTTTTTTTTTTTTAATTTTTAAATTATAATTTTTTTATTTGTTGAGCTATTGAGATTTTTCAATAGCGTAGAGCTAAATCGACAATTCGTACTTTGATTAATTCACACCACAGTTTGTTTGATTATGTTAGTTTCTTTATTTGCCATGCAAGGCGAGTGGGAATAGTATGGGCAAGAGTGTTAGCAACAGGCGGACCCGTGGTGGACCGTGTTGGAGCGAGAACAATAAAAGGTTTTTGTATAAAAAGTAATAACGATGTAGCAGGTCACTGTGCCAACCGACGATATGTTGTACGTTTGATGATGCGAGATTTCGAAGTGTCGAAGCTGCGCAGACGAGCCTTCGTCGGCTGACGATTTTCGGGAAGGGGAAAAATGACTCAAGAGCGCAGAGTCAGGTAGGCAATGTTGTGGATAAGAGCTTAGCTCTACACTCTTTGCGCTGCCATGGGCCGGCGCTTAGCCGAACATTCTCCCCCGTTGAAGAGCACGGGTCTTCGACATCCTTCTTTGGCAGCATACACAGCTTTGCGATAGCCCTCGTGGTGATCCCAGTAGCCGTTTTGAGCTCAGCTACCCTGGAAACGCCATCTCTGCCGGCGATCAGTTTCGTCAACCTTCCCAGCGGCCACTTAAGTGGAGGCAAGTTCTCGTTCTTTACGAGGACCACGTCGCCGACGCTGAGGTTAGGCTGCTCAGTCCTCCATTTTGCCCTCTCCTGCAGAAGCGTGAGGTACTCCTCTCGCCAGCGGGACCAGAAAGTCTGCTGCAGGAAGTTGACCTGCTGCCAGCGATCAAGACGATTGAAGTTGAGTCCGGTCACATCTGGTTCTGCGAAGGTACGGATTGGAGCAGTACCTAAGAAATGCGCAGGTGTTAGCATGTCTAAATCGTCAGGATGCTCTGAAATGGGAAGTAATGGCCTTGAGTTTATTATGGCAGTGATATGGCACACAAGCGTTCTCAGGTCATCAAAGCACAGCAAGGAGCTGGAAGCGGAACGGTAGAAATGATGTTTGGCTGTTTTAACCGCAGCCTCCCAGAGTCCGCCAAAGTGGGGAGAGCGAGGGGGAATAAACCGCCAGTCAATATGATCCGCAACGCAAAACTCCTGAACTTCCTTCATATGCCTTTCTGCCAGGAACAGCTTCTTCAACTCTGCCAACTCGTTCTTTGCTCCCACAAAGTTGGTTGCGTTATCGGACCAAATTTCCCTGGGCCGACCGCGAGTTAAAATGAATCGCTTCAGAGCGCTTATGAACGCTGGCGTCGATAGATCCTGCACAAGCTCCAAGTGAACGGCCTTGGTGGCAAAGCATATGAAGAGGCATATGTAGCATTTGATGGGTGGTCTGGTCCGCACCTCACTCTTATAAAAGAACGGACCACAAAAATCCACACCGGTGACTGCAAAAACGTACGACGCATTCACACGATCCTTCGGCAAGTCGGCCATAATATGCTGCAGCAGGCGCGGCTTGGCCTTAAAACATCTGGTGCAGCGATTTACGACGCTGGCCACTGTCTTGCGCCCTCCAATCGGCCAATACTCATGCCGAATAAGTGCGAGCAATGACCGAGGCCCAGCGTGCAAATTCTGCTCATGAACATGCACAATTACAGCAGATGTGACGGGATGACGCCTTGGAAGAATGACTGGGTGCCGTGCGTTGAAATCAAGTGATGAATTTTCCAACCGCCCACCGACGCGTAACAAGCCATGGTCATCCAGGAACGGCGCGAGTGACGAGATAGAGCTAGACGACTGCACCTGCTGTTCGTCACACAGAGTCTTGTAGTCAGGCCACAAATGCACTCGCTGAATCGAACGAAGAAGTATCCGCGTACCACCAACGATGTCAGCTACTGTTAATCCGGACGACCTTTTGCGCTGCAGAAACTTGAATACGTATCCAAATGTGCGCTGGATCTTTCCGAAGGAATTGGAGAACTTTCGGCCGTCAGATAAGTCTACGAATGGACAAACTGCAATCAGGACCCTCTTGCGCAACTCCAGTGTTGGCGCGGATTGAATAGACGCTGCTGGCCACAGAGGTTGCTCATCCTGAAGAAAGGGTGGCCCGTGGGCCCAAAGTTGCGATTCCAGAAGCTCTGACGGCGAAGCGCCTCTGGACAATATGTCAGCAGGGTTTTGGGCGGTGGGCACGTAGCGCCACTCCATCTGAGCAGTCCGCTCCTGAATGGCTGAGACCCGATTTGCAACGAATACGTTAAAGCTTGATGAGTCATGGCGCACCCAAGACAAGGCAGTTGTGGAGTCCGACCAGCAATAGAAGCTTCCAGTGAACAATTTAAGTTGCTGTATCTCACTGATCAATTGAGAAAGCAAGTCAGCGCCACATAACTCCAACTTGGGCACCGTCAATACCTTAAGAGGGGCGACACGAGACTTCGCACACAGAAGTTGCACGTACGCGCGATTATTTGTCCTTGACACAACGTAAATACATGCTCCATAGGCGTCTAGGCTGGCGTCACAAAACCCGTGAACTTCCACTGTTGAATTGGGGAGAACTGACAGACGAGGAAATCTAAACAGCTGAGGGGTGGACAAACTCTCGCAGAAAATGGTCCACGCTGATGAAAGAGACTCTGGCAAACTCTCATCCCATTGGAGCTGCTCCTTCCATACCAACTGAAGGAAAATCTTTGCCTTTGCGATGACAGGCCCAATCAGTCCTAAAGGATCATAAAAACGAGCAATCGTTGACAACATTGAACGTTTCGTCGGCTTTGATGGCAGCTGCGTGGGTACTACCGAAAAGAGAAAATTATCAGATGAAGGCTCCCAAACCAATCCAAGAGCCTTTGTGAAGTCGGTGCCATCGTCGAACCTTAGCAGCGTTTCCTTATCCTTGTCAGGAATTCCCTCAAGTACGCCAGGGACGTTGGAGCACCATTTCCGAATTGGGAACCTTCCCCGAGCCAATAACTGGGATGTCTGCCTCATCTTTTCGCGCACTTCCTCTACAGATCCTCCTCCAGTCATCAAATCGTCGACATAGAAATTGGAGGTCAACACTTCCGAGCCAATGGGAAATGCAGTCCTCTCTTCTTCTGCCAATTGGAGCATGGAGCGAATTGCAAGATAGGAAGCCGGTTTGGTTCCATATGTTACTGTGTCGAGCTTGAACGCCTTCACATCCTCGTGAGGGGAATCCCTCCATAGGATGCACTGCAGGTAATTGTCCGGCTCAGATACTCGGACACACCTGTACATCTTGCAAATGTCTCCAGTCAGCGCAATGAGGAACGTACGAAAACGAAGCAGCGTATGTAGAAGCTTTGGCTGGATAGTAGGCCCAGCCATTAGGACCTCGTTTAACGAAAAACCTGTTGATGTTGTGGCAGATCCATCGAACACGACCCGCAATTTGGTGGTCGTGCTGTCCTCCTTAAACACGCAATGATGCGGTAGAAAATAGCGACAACGACTGAACAGTTCTGATTCCACCAACGACATATGATTAAGCTCTTGGTACTCCCTAATGAAAGATGCGTACTGAGCCTTCAGCTGCGGACGACGCTCAAGTTTCCGCTCCAAATTGAGGAACCGCCGATATGCTTGCGTGTATGAGTCGCCCAAGATCTCCAAACTTTTCTTGATGGGCAGCTTCACGGCAAACTCTCCAGATGACAGGCGCGAGAAATTTGCTTTGAAGTGATCTTCACAATCGACATCCTCCTGCTTGACCATCACCGAATCTTCAGTGGAACTTTCAACCTCCCAGAAACGCCTCAGTAACAGTTCCACTTGATCAAGAGACTCCTGCCTGACGTCAGATGAGGCCTGAGCCCCAAGTAAGGCTGTCCTACGCGTTTGCTGACCACCTCCTGAAACCACCCATCCAAGGCGAGTCTTCTGAAGCGATGGCAAGCCAACATCCAATTTAATTTGGCCAATGCACAGCAGCTCGAAGAATAGGCTAGCCCCAATGAGCAGGTCAATACGCTGTGGCCTGAAGAACTGCGGATCTGCCAATGGTAAATTCGGCGGAATTTTCCAACCAGAAACGTCAACTGAAAAGCTGGGCTGCTGCTCGGTGATTGTGGGAGCTACCAACGCGACGAAACTGGTACTGTAGTCAGAGGCTTGGGACTGCAAGTTGAGTCCCACAGTATAGCCCTCCGATACAAAACTGGAATCCCCAAGACCCGATACTGCGGCCGACGACATGGTCCTTTTCAGTCTAAGTTGTTGGGCGAGGCTGGAGGTTATAAGGTGCATTTGTGATCCGGAGTCCAAGAGTGCCCGACATGGTACGAGCGATCCAGCACGATCCCTCAGCAGAACAACTGCAGTGGCTAAGAGCACAACATCCCTGCAAGAGTTCTGTGCAACCAGAGAGGCAGCTGAGGACTGCGGCTGCGCTTCAGGCTGCGGGAATGAAGAGACAACGGGTTCCGTGGGCGAGGGTCTGGCGTTTAAATGCAATAAAGTGTGATGTTTGCTACCACAGTGACGACAAGTTGATGACCTGCAAGTGCGCAATTGATGGCCAGCCTTCAGGCAATTCAGGCAAAGACCAAGCTTTTTCACCTCAATTAGACGAAGGGACGGCGAAAGATTCCCAAACAGCGCGCATGTATATATGCCATGGCCCGCAGTATTGCAAAATAGACACTCAAGAGAAACAGACTCAGTGGCTACAAATGAACTTCTAGCGTTGCTCTGTACTTTTTTAATCTTTCCCACCTGAATGCCAGGCGTATACATTGCCATAGCGTGCTCGCGATTCTCCAACTTCTGACATCTTTGCTCCAGAAAAGCGGTGAATTGTTGGCTTGTGGGTATGCTGTCCAGCGATGACGTTTCCTCCCACTTGGCTTGCGTAGCGCTGTCCACCTTCTGCAGCAGGCTGTGTATCAAGATACAGTCTGCAATCTGCTCCGTTGTTCCCATACTCTGCAAAGCCCGAAGATTAGCATTCACAGTGTCCGACAAAGACCGAAGTTGCGACACAGACGAAGCCTCTACGCGCGGAACACCCAGAATGTCCGTGACATGCGCCTGAAAAATTAAACGTTTGTTATTAAAACGCTTATCAAGGAGGTCTAGCGCGATGGGATAGCTGGCGTGCGTGAACTCTAGAGACGAAATAGTGTCTAGTGCTGGTCCTTTCAGGCAGGAACGCAGGTGCTGCAGCTTCTCCACATTTGACAAATCGGTATCCTTGTCTATTATGGAGGAAAACATGCTCCAAAACGAGGAATACTGAGCGTAGCCACCACTGAACTCAGGAAGCTTCAACTCCGGCAGGCGTGGCCGACTTTGCACTACGACCGTAGTTGGGGCCTCTCCTACATGGTCCGTCCGCATTGTTGAGCATGGTAGCATTGTGGGCTGCCGCTTGTTTAACTCCCGTTTCATGCGAATCTCCAGCATGACCACGCACTCGTCAAACTCCTCCCTCAAGGGACTACCGATCTCATCGAGATCAATCCTCTCCAGGGCATTATGGTGCTCGTTGAATGAAACTACAAGCTCCGCTAGCAATTTCAGCCTCAGGTTCAGCTCCTCCTCACTGAGCTCGCCGATTCTCTCCTTGCCAACGGCCGTTTCGATTCTCCGTGCTGCCCCTACCATGGATTGCACCTTGCGCTTGTAGAATGCAGCTTCCGAATCGACGAACAATGGTGAGGGGGCAAGAGTGAGGGGGTGCTATTAGAAGCCATTGGGTATGTTTACGATGCACTGGACTACAGTTTCTGAAGCACGGAGAGGTTAATAACCGGTGAATAACCTCGAACAGTTTGATAGGAACTGTACACTCGATCGCAGCGCTCAAACACACGGGCTCACAGTTCTACAGGCCAGCAGCGAAATTTCACAGTTTTAAAATAACTGAGTAGGTGCAGCTGACAACAACAATGGCATGCACACTTAGAGCACCGAAAACCGAAACGAAACAACCGCAAGACAAACCGCAAAGCAGATGACGCGAGAACCGTTTATGTTGCTTGTGCACAAACGCCGAATCGAAAAACCGTGGTACAAAGCGAATTAAACAACCGACAAGTGTTATTTGCGAGGCATATATATGTGTATATATATAAATATATATCGATTATATCACGTCGGGGTCACCAAAATGTTGAGCTATTGAGATTTTTCAATAGCGTAGAGCTAAATCGACAATTCGTACTTTGATTAATTCACACCACAGTTTGTTTGATTATGTTAGTTTCTTTATTTGCCATGCAAGGCGAGTGGGAGTAGTATGGGCAAGAGTTAGCAACAGGCGGACCCGTGGTGGACCGTGTTGGAGCGAGAACAATAAAAGGTTTTTGTATAAAAAGTAATAACGATGTAGCAGGTCACTGTGCCAACCGACGATATGTTGTACGTTTGATGATGCGAGATTTCGAAGTGTCGAAGCTGCGCAGACGAGCCTCCCTCACAGCCTTCGTCGGCTGACGATTTTCGGGAAGGGGAAAAATGACTCAAGAGCGCAGAGTCAGGTAGGCAATGTTGTGGATAAGAGCTTAGCTCTACACTCTTTGCGCTGCCATGGGCCGGCGCTTAGCCGAACAATTTTTTTTTCTTTTTTTTTTTTCCTTTTTTGGTTTATTTTTTTTTAATATTTTACTTACCCCCTTTTTTTTTTTTTAAAACCCTTTCTCTTTTTTTTTTTTTTTAAAATCTAAACAGTTTTTATCATAATTAATTTTTTGTTTCTGTTTGTTAGATTCTATCATTAATCTTGCTCTTTTAAAAGCTTGTTCTAGTCTAAATTTTGATTCTTTAGCGTAATCATCTATATTATAAAGAGGATCTATTCTATCTATGCTATTAAAATGTGTTGGTAAGTTCGAAGTCTTACCGAAAACTAATTCATATGGACAATAATCATGTGCCATAGAGGGGGTTGTGTTGAAGCAATATACGAAGTATTGTAGCCATACATCCCAATCTGTTTTGTCAGTTGAAATGTATGAGCGTATGAACTCATTAAAAGTTCTGTGGCTTCGCTCCACGGTTCCTACAGTCTGGTGATGATGTGCAGTGGATGTTATGTTTTGAATATTTAAGTTTTTACATAAATCTTCAATTATTGAATTTTTGTATTCCGTTCCCATGTCCGTAATGAACGTCTTCATTGGACCGTACTTTAGAATAAAATCTTCAAATATAGCTTTAGCTACTGTTTTTGCACTTTTGTTCTTGATTGGTATGGCTACAAGGTATTTTGTCAAGTTACAGATTAAAGTGACTGCATATTCGTTTCCTTGTTCTGATTTAGGAAGTGGACCGATCGTATCCACAATTACCCTATCAAACGCCATTTGTGGTGTTTCAGTTATAGTCAATGGGGTCTTGGTATGTTTAGTCGTTTTGGACTTTTGGCATTTGGGACACTTTCTCACATAATTTGTAATTTGACGTGTCATGTTTTTCCAATAATAATGCCTTCTTATTTTCGCTAATGTTTTAGCTATACCTGTGTGACCTCCTTGGATTGGATCATCATGGAATGTAGACAGTATCTTTTCCTTTTCTTTATTTTCTTTTATTGTGGTCACCGGCTTGAGTAGCGCTACTCTTAAATTCTTTAATATCACTAGTCAACACGATTTTTCCTCAAGGAACAAAACCAACTTTTTATTAAAGATTTGGGGCTTAGAAATGGTTTGATGATATTTTTTTTTTTTCTATGGCAGAACTTTTTTTTGAAGAATTTTTTAAATCTGGTATTTTCTTTTAAAGCTTTTTTCAGAGGTAGCGATAGTTTTTTTCATATAACTTTAGTATCTTACGTCTGGTTGTAAAGAACTTTGCTATTTTGAAAAGATAATTAAAACAGCTAGAAGTTAAGCCCAAACACTTTGTGATTACAGCTTACCGTCTGGGAAATATAAAGCATTGAAATGCAAAAATGATGATTTTTGTGCGTTATTTTTTTCGAAATTTTGACTTTAAAAACTCAGGAAAAGTCGAAAAAAAATTATATCTTGTGTCCTCTATTTTTTTATGTATAGGTGCGTCGTTTAAGGTATCGCTCATTAAAATCTATGGAGAGACTTGGGAGCTAAAATTCGTTAACCAAACCTAAAATATGGAAAAAATGCACAAAAAATACCTTTTTGAAGGCGGCGGGCCCAACTGCCAATTGGGAACAAAGCAAACGAAAAAGGGTTGTACATTTGGTACCTGTTCGCGTTCCTTTGGTATTAAATGTTGTTGACAGTTACTTTTTTCGTGACCTGAGGTAGAATACCTATTCAGGTCAAATGTTTCCTTTATATTCTCACAAGTGCAGGTCCACAAAAATTGGATCTCGTCGCGTGTACCTAATCATAGTCATGGATATATAACGCTGTGTCTATGGTGTCTGTGCCTTAGTGTAGTTCTGACTTCCCTCAGAATACGATCGTGTGTTTACCAAAACATCTAACAATTAATTCAAATCAATTGCCATGGATACCTCTGGCCGATCATTTGCATGTGCTTTCCAAGCAGACTCATTTTGCTACATATGTGGTAAGTACATGATGATCAACGAAATAAAAATCGCTTTTACCGAAACTCTCCAAAAACAGTATGAAGAAAACTTTAAAATCAAACCCGAAAGTTTTGTTGAAAAGTGGGCACCAAGCTATATATGTCAAATGTGTAGATTGAATTTAACAGCATATGATTACGACGAAAAGTAAGTAACTCTAATCCACAAAACTATTAACTTTTCCCAAAATTCTAAACATTATTTTTTTCTTACAATTTTTTTTAGAAAACAATTTAACTTTGGTAGTCCAATGATGTGGAAAAAAACAGATATTCACGGCGCCGAATGTTTCTTTTGTTCAGTAAAGAAAACTGGAATTGGGAAACACTTGAAAATAGTTTACCCGAAACAATCTGGCTTCGGCTTTACCCTTCCTGCTCCTTCCGAGGAAATACCGCCCCTAAAACGCCAAAAAGGAGAGGTATCTTCCTCGTCGAATGGAACAACGGATTCAAGCAATAACTATTCGGGAGAATGGAAATTTTGCAATCCTATTTCACAGGAACAATTGAACGATTTGGTGAGGATCCTGGATCTTCCTAAAAATAAATCCGAGCTGCTTGGATCTTTTTTAAAGGATGCCCGTTTATTGAAGGAAGGTGTCAAAATAACTCATTTCCGGACGCGTCATTTGGTTCACGCACAATTTTATATGACGAAGGATGACATGTGCGTTTGCCACGACATTTTCGGACTCTTCAAGCAACTTGGTGAAGCGTACGACCCAAAAGATTGGAGGTTATTTGTTGACAGCAGTAAGGAAAGTTTAAAGGCTGTTTTGCTACATAATGGAAACCAAAAGCCGTCTGTTCTTATCGCCCATGCTGTTAATATGAAGGAAACATATCAAACAATGGCTAAGTTGTTTGTAAACATAAAATATAAAGAACACCAGTGGAAGGTCGCGTGTGACTTGAAGGTTGTAGCCATGTTAACGGGATTGCAAGGTGGTTACACAAAACACTGCTGCTTCCTGTGCCTATGGGATAGTAGAGCTAGAGAACAGCATTATTCAACAAAACTCTGGCCAAAACGGGAGGAACATACTTTGGAAAATACAATGTAAAGAATGCAGCTCTCGTGAAGTTTGAAGACGTTATTTTACCACCATTACACATTAAGCTGGGACTAATGAAAAATTTTGTTAAAGCACTGGATAAGGAAGGTGAATCGACGAGTTACCTAAAAACTGTTTTTCCACGTCTGTCGCTGGCAAAAGTGAAAGAAGGAGTATTTGATGGCCCCCAAATTCGAAAACTACTAAAAGATGATGGATTTGAAAATATTTTATCTACGAATGAAAAAGCAGCTTGGAACTCATTCCGAATGGTAGTAGCAAATTTTCTTGGCAACAGCAAGAGTGATGATTACGTTAATATCGTTCAAGACCTAATTGAGAATTATGAAAAAATTGGAGCCAACATGTCACTAAAAATCCATTTCCTACACTCCCACTTGGACTTTTTTCCGACAAACCTAGGGGACGTTAGTGATGAACACGGAGAGAGATTTCACCAACAATTAAAGGCTATGGAACAACGTTATCAAGGTGTTTGGAATGAAAACATGATGGGCGACTATGTGTGGACTCTCATAAGGGAATCTGATTGGAGTGACAAAGGAAGACAGCCAGAAAACTTAAATTATTTTATGAACAGTAACAAGCAGTAAAAAATAAAAAGTTTGTATATCCTTAGAATTGACTAAAAAGTCTAAAAATTACTGATTGTTGTATGGGTTAGGGAATGAAATTCTATATCTCAGGTATTTCTACTTTGGTTTCTGTTGTGTTTCGGTATGGAGAAAACGTTGTGTTCAGGGTGAGAACTAAAATCGAACTGACTTTATTACTCTCTCAAGCGCTCTTTGAGCATACATACATTCGGGTGAGGTAGTGTTAGTGTGTATGTGAATACATTTCAATGGATGGTGAAATAATACTTATGTTGCTAACATATAACACATCTCTCCCCTTAAATTACGGTTTGTTAATGATTTTTACGTTTCCTCTAAGGCTAAGGTGAGTAGCGGCTGGGGACTCTGCGTTGGCGAGTGCTGCTACGGATGGGGATACCCGAACGTCGTTGTTGGGGTTGTTGTAGAACGTGTTGTGTAGATGCTGCAGGCACTTCGTTGGAGCTAGCAATAGATTGAGAATTCTGTACTGGATCGGATGACGGTTCTTCTTCTTGGGTTAGTGTCGTCGGAGTTGCGGGCGAACTTGAGACTTCAGGAGCCCACCAAAACTTATTGTTGTCCTCGTTGTAGCTGGAGCTGCAGTTATCAGGGTCAGATCTTGGCTTTATCTGGTTTATGTGGCGCTTGATGAAACCTGTGGATGAACGAAGGATAAATAACATACGACCTATAGGCCGATCGATGATAGCTTTTATCC
The DNA here is from genome assembly GCA_018150885.1 of Drosophila tristis. NCBI lineage: Eukaryota > Metazoa > Arthropoda > Insecta > Diptera > Drosophilidae > Drosophila > Drosophila tristis. Next base: position 471,355 of record JAECWT010000181.1, read on the forward strand.
ACTTTTCTCCCCTTGCATAGTTTCTGGCAAAAACTTTCTGATTAGGAGAATACTTTGTTTGCTGCGTCTGCTTGCTTTCAGATCTCTTCTCGAAGAGTTGACTTAAGATCGTTCGAACCGGACGACCATGAAGAAGTTCTGCAGGTGTTTTTCCTTCAGAGTTAGGTGTGAAACGATACGTGCTGAGGTACTTTGTTACGGCTTTGTTGACTCGATATCCATCCTTTATATTTTTGCTGACGGACGTTTTGAATGTTTGGACGAAGCGCTCAGCAAGTCCATTTGATGCTGGATGAAATGGGGCGGTTGTGATGTGGCTTATTCCATGTAGCTGACAGAACTGATTAAACGAGTCGGATGTAAGTTGAGGCCCGTTATCACTGACTAAAGTTTTAGGATAACCCTCAATGGCAAAAATGGCTGTAAGTGCGGCTATAGTGTTTTCTGTTGTTGTCGCTGTCATTTGTACTACGAACGGAAACTGAGAATGTGCATCGACGCAAATTAACCACATGGAGTCAAATATAGGACCGGCAAAGTCGATGTGTATTCTTTCCCAGGCGGATGTCGTTTTTGGCCAGCTCTGGAATTCCTTTACTGGGGCTGGATTGCCTATCTTGCAAACGCTACAATCCTTTGCAATTGTTGCGATATCATCGTCGATACCTGGCCACCACACGTGTTGTCGTGCCAGTTGTTTCATGCGTACTATTCCCCAATGACCCTCGTGGAGGATATTTACAATCTTATTCCGTAGTGTTTGAGGAATGATGATTCTATTTACGTCAGAATGGAGACATAGTAGCTTGTTGTTAATCGTCAGGGCGAATCTACGATTATAATATGGCAACATTTCGAGATCCTGCTGTTGTTCTGGCCAACCAGTAGATACGAATTGATAGACCTTTTTTAGAGTACGGTCGTTTTGAAGATGTTGCAAGATTATGTCGGCATTTATTGGACATGACATCTCGACGACATTGTAGCATGCCTCTTCTGTGTCGAACTTTTCATCCGAGCTGATAGGAAGACGTGAGAGTGCGTCTGCATTTCCATGAGCTGTGGTGCTGCGATACCTTATTTCAAAGTTGTATGCCATCAAGATTATAGCCCAACGTTGAAGCCTGTTCGAAGTCATCGTAGGCAGATGCTTGCTTGGGTTGAATATCGTGACCAATGGCTTGTGATCCGTAATGAGAATAAACTTTCTGCCGTAAAGGTACTGATGGAATTTCTTTACCCCAAATACAATCGAAAGTGCTTCCTTTTCTATTTGGCTGTATCGAACCTGGTGGACATCTAAGGTTTTAGATGCAAATGCTATTGGTCTTTCCTTACCATCTGCTTGAGTGTGTGACAAGACCGCACCAATGCCATATGAAGATGCATCGGTGGCTAGAACAAGCGGTAGATGCTCGTTGAAATGTGCTAGTTCTGTAGCGTTGAGAATGTGTGCTTTTAAAGCTGTAAAAGCCTGCTGCTGACTCCGACCGAATTTGAAGACTACGTTCTTCCTTCGAAGCTGATTGAGCGGAGACGCTAGCTGAGAAAAATTGGGGATGAAATTGCAGTAGTAGTTAACTTTTCCCATGAAAGCATCCAGCTGCTGTAGATTAATGGGGGGTTTCAATTGCTTGACAGCTTCTAGTCCCGAGGTATCCGGAAGGATGCCCTTGATGCTTACTCTTCTTCCGAGATACTCAATTTCGTCTCTCAAGAAGAAACACTTCTCCCTCTTACATTTAATGCCATTCTCTCGTAGAATGCGTAAAACTTGTTCGAGGCGGGCAAGGTGCTGCTCAACTGTTGGAGCTGAGATTATTATGTCGTCTAGGTAATTTCCACAACCTTCTATGCCACTCAGAAGTTGTTCAAGATGACGCTGGAATATAGCTGGAGCGCTCGCTATTCCATATGGTAAACGTTGGTATTGGAAGAGACCCAATGGCGTGCTTACGACCATAAGTTCTTTTGCCGCATCATCTAACTCCATTTGAAGATATGCGTCTTTCAAGTCGATTTTGGAGAAATGGGTGCCGTGACGGATCGTATGTAATAAAGACTCACGTGTTGGCAGTGGATATTGCTCGATGTCCAATTGTGAATTGACACCTTGTTTGAAGTCGCCACAGATCCGTAGTGCTCCACCTGGCTTGGGTGCTAGTACTATTGGTGATGCCCAGTTGCTGAATTTGACTGCTTTCCAAATACCGGCATCTGTGAGACGCTTAACTTCCTCCTTGAACTTTTCCATTTGAGCAAATGGAATTGGTCTGCTTTTGTAGAATTTCGGCACGAAATTTTGCTTTAAGTAGATGCTTGCCTTAAAGTTTTTTATTGTACCGATAGCCGGTTCAAATACTTCTTTGTACTTGTTACAAAGATCAGTCATTTGAGAACCCTGCACTTGACTCACATTTGAAATTTGTTGAATTTCGAAATTGAATGTCTGAAACAAATCCATTCCGAACAAATTGTTTGAGTTTTCTACATTTGTCACGATTATGACAACATTTGCCAATTTATTGCCACACTTTGCCACAGTGTGCAATTCACCCAGCACGGGGATTTGTTGTTGGCCAAACGCATGCAAAATGCGATCACACTTCCGCAGCTTTGGACTTTTGAGTTGTTTGTAAGTTTTCAAATTCATAACAGACACAGTTGCGCCAGAATCCATTTGGAAAGAAATGATTTCGTTGAAGATTTGCAGGTCGATTAAATTTTTATTTCCATCCAACTGCACCAGGTTTGACACGATGTGAATTGTTTGAACTGATTCTGCATGTTTTGCTTTGTTTTGGTATTTTTGGTGATCATTCTCTTTCCAGGTTTTTTCTTTCATATCTTTGCACTGCTTTGACATGCAAACGATAGCTATGTGTCCCTTTCTTCCACATTTATGGCAAGTAGCCTCGCGAAATTTACAATTTTCACGAGTGTGCGTGTTTCCACAACCGGAGCAAGATTTGAGAGTGTTCTTGCCTTCTTTTGTTTCCATACCACTTCGTTTCTGTTGATGTTGCTTATGTGTGTGTACAGCGTTCATGTCCAGTGCTTTGTTCTCTCTCTCCTTTATGACCGCGACTGTTTTCGTTGTTGCCTCGTACGTTTCGGCAATTGCGAGTACGTCAGCGAGGGAAGGCTGAAGCTTTTGCAAAGCGGCTGTGCGTACGGCTTCGAATGGCGTGTGTACAATTATTTGATCGCGTATCATTTCGTCAACATAATTGTATGTACACCCATTGGCGTTGCAAGCAAACTGACACTCACGAGCTATACCACGTAGATCAGCTACCCATTCCTTATGTGATTGTGAGTCCGCATCTGACGTTTAAAAATTCATATCGAGCAGCAACAATGTGACGCTTCTGTTTGAAGTGCTCCGATAATTTGTCTGTGATTTGTGTATATGACTGCTGGTCCAAATGTTCGCTACCAAACAGATTTTTTACAAGTTCAAAAACTTTTGAGCCTACCCACGATAGAAGATATGCTTTTTGTTTCTCGACGGAGGTAACGGAATACGCGGCGAAATGCTGCGAAATTTGTTGTAAATACGTCTCCCAATTTTGTTGATCCTTATTAAAACTTGGGAACGGCGGACAAGCTGTTAATTCTGCTGATCTATTAACACCATTGTTTTGTGCGAGCATGGCTTCCATCCATTGTTGTTGCTGTTGCATTAACTTTTCTGTGAATTGTTGCTGTTGAGCCAACAATGCACTTATGTCTGTGGAATTTCTATCCATTGTTGTTGTTTTATCCTCGTCGCCAAAATGTTGTGTTTCGGTATGGAGAAAACGTTGTGTTCAGGGTGAGAACTAAAATCGAACTGACTTTATTACTCTCTCAAGCGCTCTCTGAGCATACATACATTCGGGTGAGGTAGTGTTAGTGTGTATGTGAATACATTTCAATGGATGGTGAAATAATACTTATGTTGCTAACATATAACAGTTTCATTGAAATATGAATAGGTAGAAGCGACAAACGTCTAATTTGTGTAAAAATAAAGGTCAACATTTGACCTGAACAGGTACCCATACCTCAGATTGGGCACAACGAAAGAAAGATCCAATTTTTGTGGACCTGCACTTGTGAGAATATAAAGGAAACATTTGACCTGAATAGGTATTCTACCTCAGGTCACGAAAAAAGTAACTGTCAACAACATTTAATACCAAATGTACAACCCTTTTTCGTTTGCTTTTTTCCCAATTGGCAGTTGGGCCCGCCGCCTTCAAAAAGGTATTTTTGTGCATTTTTTCCATATTTTAGGTTTGGTTAACGAATTTTAGCTCCAAAGTCTCTCCATAGATTTTAATGAGCGATACCTTAAACGACGCCAAATTAACGCACCTATACACAAAAAAATAGAGGACACAAGATTTTTTTTCGACTTTTCCTGAGTTTTTAAAGTCAAAATTTCGTAAAAAATACCGCACAAAAATCATCATTTTTGCATTTCAATGCTTTATATTCTATTATCTTTTCAAAATAGCAAAGTTCTTTACAACCAGACGTAAGATACTAAAGTTATGTGAAAAAAACTATCGCTACCTCTGAAAAAAGCTTAAAAAAAAAATACGAGACTTAAAAAATTCTTCAAAAAAAAGTTCTGCCATAGAAAAAAAACCATAATTCTTTAAAAAATTTTAAATCCCCATATCTATCAGAAAAAGTCGGTTTGGATGCTTGAGGAAAAAAAAAAGTTCGATTTTGTCGAGTAGTGTATTTTATTGCCCTTGTTCTTAAAAGAATCTATTGAAATGTTCTCAAAGATTTCTTCGCTCGGTGCCATTTTAAGTTGGCTGATGTTATTTATACCGGCTTCTTTTTCAAGCCTTTGGAAAAATTGACCTAAGTCGAAGGTTCCATTAGTATAAAGGTCGCTAACTTTAATTCTCACAAATATCTTTTTCCCATGTTTAAAGAAACATTTAGTCGAAGATAAATGTAAGGTCACTACTTTTTTAACATCATCATTTTGTATGACGTTGTATATATTGGGCTTTGAAGAGATCGATTGCTTTTGCAATTCTGTGTTTGAACCTGCGCAGGTTTTTTGTCTACTTTGATTTCTTGTAGTGACTTTTAATACTGTATTGGTTGTTTGTATATTTTTTAAGTCTGTAATGGTTATTCTTGATAACGCATCTGCTATATGGTTGTCCTTTCCCTTAAGATACTCCACAGTAAAATCATATTCCTCCAAATCTAGTCTCATACGTGTTAATTTTGAGCTGGGGTTAATCATAGAAAATAAATAGGTAAGTGGCCTATGGTCAGTTTTGACAGTGAAATGTTTGCCATAAATGTATGGTCGAAAATGATTTATTGCCCAATGTATTGCAGCTAATTCTTGTTCTGTTGTGTTTTTATTACTTTCTCCCTTTGTAAATGATCTTGATGCATACGCTACTGGTAGCTGAGTTCCATTATAATTTTGTGTTAGAACAGCACCACATGCTTGTTTACTTGCATCCGTTGTTATACATTACATTTATACAATTCTTTGCTAAAATCTGGATATTGCAGTAAGGTTGGTTTCATCAATTGTACTTTTAAATATTCGAATGCTTTCTGACATTTATCTGTCCATTCGAAGTTAACATTCTTTTTACATAATCTTGTTATGTGACATGAATAATCGGAAAAATTTTTAATGAAACGTCTATAATAATTGCAAAATGCAACGAATCTTCTAGCGCTATCTGCGTCCGTTGGGACTGGGTATTTCTCTATAACGTCATATTTCTTGTCGTCTGGTAAAATACCTTTATCAGTACACTTATGACCTAGAAAGGTTACTTCGTGTCTGAAGAATGAGCACTTTTCAGGGTGCAATTTAAGGTTGTGTTTTCTACACATATCAAAAACGCTGGTGAGTTTTTTTATCATGTGTTTTTCGGAACAACCGATGACAATTAGGTCATCCATATACAGGAATGCCTGAGAAGGTTCGATACCTGAAAATGCAATTGTCATCATTCTTTGAAAAGAATTGGGCGCTATTTTTAAACCATATGGTAATCGCGTGAAGCGATAGGAGCCATTGCTCGTTGAAAATTAAGTTATATTTCTTGAACTTTCTTCAAGTTGTATTTGATGAAAACCTGACATCAGATCTAGGCATGAAAAGTAGTTAGCTCTACCTAATTGATCAAGAATATCATCTATTCTGGGAAGTGGAAATTTGTCTGATAAAACTTTTTTGTTTATTTGGCGGTAGTCAATCACTAGGCGCCATCTCTTACTATCTGAATTCGGTAATGATTTTTTCGGGACAATTAATAATGGACTGTTGTATTCAGAGACTGAGGGTTCTACTATTTTGTCTTTTATAAGCTTTTCTACTTGCTTTGTTACTTCCTCTTTTTGACTGTGGGGAATTCTGTAGTTTTTTATATATATCGGTTCATCATCTTTCATCCTTATCTTTTGTTTATAAAAATTATTAGTTGATATCGATTCGGTTTCTGTTCCGAATATATCACAGTATTTGGTGCATAATTCTGTAAGAATGGTTTTGAATTGGATAGGGAAATTTTTATCTAACTTGTCTAAAATTTCGGTGTGATTATTATTAGGATTGGTATTTACTATGTCATAATCATCTAATGGTTCGAATTTTATTGTATTTAATTCAATGATTGCATTTGTATTTGTTGTATTTAATATTCGGACGAAGGTGTTTTGAGAGTCTGAAATAGAGTTTCCAATGTATACTCCATTTTGAATCTCTTGATTTGGTATGAATATATATTCAGTTGCTGTATTTATAGCAATCTTTCGGACAACTTCGGATCGTGCTGGTAAAATTGTTAAATTGTTTTCTAGTGTATGATATATTGGAATATTGATGGGATAATTGAAATTATTTGGTCTCAGGATGAGCCAATCATTTTCTGGTTTTAAATCTATTTGACAATTGAATTTTTCATGAAATCTATACCAATTATTCCATCGCAAGGAATGGGAAAGTTTGAATCTACTATATGAAAATTATGTGGAATAGCATATTTTCCTGAGAGAAGTTCTATGAATGCTAATCCTTTGGAATTGGTTGAACCTTCGCCAATACCTGATATTTGTGTGATATTTTTGTAATCTATGTTACGAAATGTGTCTTTTGTATTTTCTTTTATTAAAGAAATGTCCGCACCTGTATCTACCAATAATGTATACATGTTGTGTGTTTTTTCATTTTGTAATGAAACAAAAAGGTTGAAATTAAGATTGATAGTGTGAACCGTTACTGTTTTTGTTTTCTTAAGGGGGCTTACTGGTTTTCCTGTGTGGTTTGCACCTGTCGGACATTATTATTTTGCCTGTTGGAGTTGGCATTATTACCACTATAGAATCCACCGTTCTGACGGTTGTTTCCTCTATAGTTTGTATTGTTGCTATTGTTGTAACGTCGAAAATTTCCTCTGAAATTTCCGCGTCCTCGGCTTTGGCTACTTTGGTAACTACCTCGGTAATTACCTTGGTATCCACCTCGGCTTCCGCCTCGGTATGAGTTTCCTCTATATGAGTTATTGCTCTGCCGATTATAGTACAATACGGTATCAGTTTTACCGGTTGCATCTGTGCAACTGTTTACGAACTTGGAGACAGCTTAGTTCATGTTATTGAACTGTCCCGCTTCCATGATAAGTTTAACTTTTTCGATGGAGCAATTCTTTGTCATAGCTTTTACAGCTTGTTGGGTTGAATATTTAGTGGCAAGGGAAAGAGAAATTCCGTCTGCAATATAGGCGCTTTCTAGAGCCTTTGTCAGTTGTTGAATTTCTTGAGTATAGACGTTTGCAGTTTTATTTTTCTGTTGGACGTTCAACATTTTAGCGTTTAGTACTTCAACTGACTCGCCTTTTACGTCATTTTTATATACAAAAGAAGTCTCCCTTTTTTTTTTTTTTCTTTTTATTTTATTCTCTCTTCTCTTTTTTATTTTTTTATTTAAAGAAAGAAACAAAAAAAAACTAAAAATTTTTTTTTAATATATATTATTTTTACTGTGTCTAAAAAAAAAAAAAATTTTTCGTTTTTACCATCGAAATTAGATAAAAACCTGAGGGGAGGAAAAAAAATATATTTTTTTTTTTGTTCTTTTTTTTTTTTTTTTTGTTTGTTTGTTTAGAGGCGTTTTTGTTTTTTTTTTTTTTATTATATTTATTTTATAAAAGAAAAATTAATTATTTTAAAAAGGTTGAATAATTTTTTTATTTATTAAGTAAAAAAAGCTAAATATTATTATTTTTTTAATTTTTATTTTTTTTTTTTGGAATTTTTTTTTAATTTTAATTTTAATTTTAATTATAAAAGTAATTTTTTTAAATTTAAAAATATAAAAATATTTTATTATTTTATTATATAAAAAATTTTTTTTTTTTTTTTATTTTTTTTTTTTTTTATAATAAATTTTTTTTTATTTAAAAAAAAAAAAAAAATATTTAAATTATTTTAAAATTTTTAATTTTTTTTTTTTTATCAATATCCAAACAATATAAAAAAATTTAAATAAATTTTATTAAATTTATTTTTTTTTTTTTTTTTTTATATATAGTAACATATCCATAATGCCCTGCATTAAGTATACGTTAAGCACTGGACACATTCATAACCACATCCACACTTACACACGATTATGCATATGCCCAGCACTCACCCTTACCCCATGTATCTCTATATGAAATAAGATACCCCAACACCTGCATAAACAACGCAGAACCGACAGGAAGTCCCATGCATACCGAAACTCTGGAATGCAATAGAAACGTCGCTGACCAATACGTTATCAGCTCGTTCCCACACTCCATCCTATGACTAATTAGAATCGATCCCACACTCCAACAGAAGGGAGAACTCATGTAAACAAGTGAGTTCCCCAAGAGGAAAGCCGACACCAATCACCAGCTGCGGCTGACCGTTTCATCCAAGCCGACGCCTCCGCCAAGCCTCCCACGCATAGGCCAACGCATCGCTATCAGCATCTCTCTTCAAAACAACGCCTCTCGCCACCGAAGCTTCGACTCTCTCAGCCGAAGCCATCATCACTCAATCCCGAAGACAATACATCAGCCGAAGCCAAAAGCTTATGGATATAAGCTTTAAGCTTCATAACCGAGGTCCCGAGATAAAGAACTCGAGAACCAAAGATCAGTTCCGTTTAAGACTTCTAAATATCGAGTTGGGGAATTCGCCTCCTATGTTCTACTATAAGTTCGTTTAATAAAATATCTTTTTAAAAACTTACTTTGGAACTCGGGAATTATTATTGGCGCAGCCGGTAGGATTCACAACACTAACGTTATTGTTCCGGTACTGATCTATTAGAAGCAATCTAAACGACTAGATTGCTGGAGATTAGCGAAGATAGTTAGACCAAGTGAATCCGCCAAAGAACCTAGGTGCAACGTAGCACTAGGCTAACCACAAACGTTAAACAAACAACACCTGTGTAACCAAAACTAAAACGATTTAACTAAATCACCAACCGCAACGATTGAAATAAAATACCAACCAAATAATCAATCGAGTGATATACACGCGAAGTGAATTAAAATAAACTACAGATCAAAATGGCATTACCACCAGCAATCCTCAGTGAAATTCACTTAAACCAAGCACTATTGTCAATTCGACAAGTGCCGGCATATGACGGATCAGCTGGAAAGCTGAGCTCCTTCATCAAACGCATCGAGTTCATCCTAGAACTGTACCCGACCCAAGACCCCCGACAGTCACGAGTACTGTTTGGAGCCATTGAGGTGCAGCTAACCTCAGAAGCCCAACGACTATCACAAATGAGGCAACCCAACACCTGGCTGGAACTGAAGACAGCTTTAATAGATGAATTCAAGAACCACACACCATACGAAGAGCTGTTGAGACAAATCTACTTCACAAAATTCAATGGGAGTCTTCGTAAGTTTATAGAAGATCTAGAAACCAAAGCTCTCGTAGTTACCAATAAGCTAGCATTAGAAAACAGTGCAGCCAACACCCTGATTTACCAAAATGCCTTAAATAATACAATCAAAGACGTAATATCACGTAAGCTCCCAGATAGGACCTTTATGACCTTAGTACGTAAAGACATAACAACCCTGTCTAAACTTAAAAAAGCCGCTCAAGAAGAAGGCTTATACGAAGCCAAGATAGAAGATAAGAATACAAATAAAGAACAGCATAAACCGCAACAGTCCGCTCAGAAGAATAATGGGAATTATTACCCAAACTTTAGTACTAACACACAACAATCTCAGAATCCATCTGGTTCAGGTACATCTAGGTACAATCATAATAATCCTGGACTGCAACAGGAATTTCGTAATTCCTTGTATAAAGGTCAAGCACAGAATCCAGCGAATTACCAAGCTAATCAAAACCAGGCTAGTAGCAACAGATACAATCAACCTACTAAAAGGGTTAGAGAAAGCGAAAGCGACCAGATGAAAATGGATGTAAATTTTCATCAAACAGCCTCGGAAGAAACCGAGGGGGATCCTATATAAACCTAAAATTAAATAATAAAATACTTAGAGGTATCGTGGATTCGGGATCATCCATTAACATCATAAAAGAAAATATTCCGAATGCCCCCATAAACACAGAAAACCTCAAGGTCCATACCATCAACGGACCAGTTAAGTTAACAAAAAGTATAGTTAGGCCCCCCAACAAAGTCTGTCCCAGTGAGCAGAAGTTCTACCTGTATAACTTCTCGGACAACTATGATATCCTTCTAGGAAGAGAATATCTGATGGCTAGCAAGGCCGTAATTAATTACAGAGACAATACTGTAATGTTAGGAGAAAGAACATTCCCAATCATTATTAGTGGAGAAACAATTGAAGAAGTTAGGACCGCACATAAGTGCAAAGATACCTCTTCGGAAGAAGACAATATCGCACCGACGTGCCTTGACTCATCCTCAGAAGGGGATCAATATTTCACTTCCGCTATCGAGAATGAACTAAGAGAATGTCACGAGCTTAGGCTAGATCATCTAAACGATGAAGAGAAAGAAAAACTGAAGAAAGTGTTGTATGAGTTCAGCGATGTGCAGTACAGAGATGGTGACAATTTGACCTTCACAAGTACTGTCAAACATCCAATTCAAACACAACACGAAGATCCGGTATACCGAAAGCCATATAAGTATGCCCAAATACATGACGAGGAAGTCAACAAACAAATCAAAGAAATGATTGAACAAGGAATTATTCGTAAATCGAAATCGCCTTACTGTTCCCCCATTTCAATGATTCCAAAGAAGATAGACGCTTCCGGAAAACAAAAGTACAGGTTAGTCGTAGACTATAGAGGTCTCAACGAGATAACCATAAAGGATAAGTTTCCCACTCCAAGAATGGATGAAATCCTAGACAAATTAGGAAAGTGCCAATATTTCACTACGATCGACTTGGCAAAAGGTTTCCATCAAATCCCAATGGAAGCCAATTCGATCGCGAAAACGGCCTTTTCTACTAAACATGGTCATTACGAGTATACTCGAATGCCATTCGGGCTAACCAACGCCCCTGCCACATTCCAAAGATGCATGAACGATCTTTTGGAAGACTTAATTTTCACCGATTGTTTGGTGTACTTAGATGACATAATAATTTTCTCCACTTCATTGGACGAACACCTTCTGTCACTAAGAAAAGTCTTTGGCAAGCTGAGAGATGCAAACCTCAAGCTACAAATGGACAAGTGTGAGTTTCTGAAGAAAGAAACTGAGTTCCTAGGTCACATAGTTACACCCGAAGGAATAGTACCAAACCCCAACAAGATCACAGCCATCACAGGGTTTCCCATCCCAGAAACCACAAAACAAATCAAGTCATTCTTAGGTCTATGCGGATTTTATAGAAAATTCATCCCTAATTTCGCTAACATAGCCAAGCCTATGACGCTCAAACTCAAGAAACGAGCAATAATAGATCCTAAAGAAGAGAAATATGTCGAGGCATTTGAGAGACTAAAAGTACTCATCACCTCAGACCCCATTCTCGTGTACCCAGACTTTAACAAAATGTTTTCTGTTACTACTGATGCTAGTAACATGGCTATAGGTGCAGTCTTATCGCAAGACCATAAGCCAATCTGCTATGCCAGCCGAACGTTGAACGAACATGAGATCAACTATTCCGCTATTGAGAAAGAATTGTTAGCAATTGTTTGGGCTACTAAGTATTTCCGATCATACTTGTTCGGAAGAACATTCGAAATACTTAGCGACCATAAGCCTTTAGTATGGTTAAACAACCTCAAGGAACCAAACATGAAACTACAAAGGTGGAAGATCAAATTAAACGAATTCGACTTCAAAATCAAATATCTACCTGGCAAAGAAAACCATGTAGCTGATGCCCTTTCCCGAGTCAAAGTTAACGAAAACCTACTCGGAGAAGTCTCTGATAGTGCAGGCGCCACAATACACAGTGCGCAAGAAGACAATCTAAATCATATCCCCATCACAGAACGACCAATCAACTATTTCAATCGCCAGATTGAGTTGATCAAGGGAAATGAAGATAAGGTAATTACGCAACACTATTTCCACAAATTGATCGTCAAAATCACCTACAAGGAAATGACTAACACCTTAGCCAAAGAGCTCATTAAGGAATATCTATGTACCAAAAAGAGCGCATTATATTTCCATAACGACACTGATTTTCCAACTTTCCAACAAGCGTATCTGGAAATTATCAGTCCAAACAATTTCACAAAAGTGATGAAATCAAGTACAAAGCTCATAGATATACCAAATTACGCGGAATTCAAAGAATTGATAATGAAGAACCATAAAGAATTACTTCACCCTGGAATAGAGAAAACTACCAATTGGTTTAAGGGAAAATACTACTACCCTGATCACCAAAAATTGATACAGAACATAATAAATGAATGCACAACGTGTAACATCGCCAAGACTGAGCATAGAAACACCAAGTTGTCATTTGAAGTAACACCGGAAGTCTTAAACATCCGGGAACGTTACGTAATGGACTTCTATCTGATAGGTAACCAACAGTTCCTATCATGTATCGACATATACTCAAAATTCGCGACACTAATAGAAGTGAACAGCCGCGACTGGTTAGAAACCAAAAGAGCTATACTAAAAGTCTTTAATGAAATGGGAAAACCCCAGGAAATTAAAGCCGATAAAGATTCAGCCTTCATGTGCGCAGCATTGCAAGCATGGCTAATCTCGGAAGATGTCAAAATCCTAATCACCTCCAGTAAAAACGGAATTTCAGACATTGAAAGATTCCATAAAACGGTGAACGAAAAATTGAGAATCATATCCAGTGAGAATGACCTCGAAAACAAGTATACTAAATTCGAACTAATAATGTATACCTATAATCACAAGACCCGACATAACACCACCAACAGAACACCTGCAGACATATTCATATATGCAGGAAGTCCAGAGTATGACACTCAACTGAACAAGGTGAATCAAATCACCCAGTTGAACCAAAGTCGTAATGACTTTGAAGTGGACACTAGGTTTAGAAAATCACCCCTCGTAAAGTCCAAAATAACTAACCCTTTCAAAAAGACGGGGGAAATAACCAAAATAGACGAAAAACACTATGAAGAAAAGAATAGGGGAAGAAAAATAACACATTACAAATCTAAATATAAAAAGAAAAAGAAAATTAACATAAGCAAATATAATAATTCCAGCCCGCCCATCGAATCGGAAGGTAACGATCAACGGCAACATAATTAAATTCATCGTCCTCATGACATTAATGGTCCTTACAACAGAAGGACAAAATATTGAAATAAATCCAATTGAATCCAGAAACGGATATCTCATATTTAAAACGGGATCAATCGATCTCCCCATAAATTATGAGTACCATTACCTAATAGTTAACGTAACAAAAACCGAAGAAACCTATCAAAACCTTCTAGTAATGGCCAACCAATTTCCAAACGTAATCCAAATAAAATATCTAGTAGATAAACTAACTAGGGAAATAAATGGCTTGAAAATAGCTAAACGCAACAGGAGAGGCCTAATAAATATAGTAGGTACCGCCTATAAATACTTATTTGGCACATTAGATCAGGAAGATAGGAAAGAATTAGAACAGCGAATAGAAAATCTCGCCAGCCATAGTATCCAAACAAATGAACTAAACTTAGTTATAGAGGTAGTAAACCATGGAATTGAGATAATAAATCAATTAAACAAAGAAAATAACAAAAATCAACAATTAGAAATTTTAATTTTCAATCTACAACATTTCACAGAATACATAGAAGATATAGAAATGGGAATGCAACTTACTAGACTTGGTATTTTTAACCCAAAACTACTAAAACAAGATTACCTGAAACATATAAATTCTGAGAAATTATTAAATATTAAAACTTCCACATGGCTAAAAGTTGACACAAATGAAATTTATATAATCTCCAATATTCCGAGTGAAACTGCTAATGTCCCAATATATAAAATTGTTCCATACCCAGATAATCAAAATAATATTTTAACAGAAATAACATTCGATAAATATTATATTTACGAAGACAAAATATATAGCAAAGAAAATAAACAAATAATAGAAGACAATTGCATAAAAGGGATTTTAAAACAAAAACCCACTAAATGTCCATACACAAAAACATTTAAGAATTTCCAAATTAATTACGTTGAACCAAATATATTGTTAACATGGAACCTTCCCAAATCCAAATTAAACCAAAATTGTTTAGATAAAGAAATAACTATCGAAGGAAATAACATAATCAAGATTTACAACTGTTCAACCCAGCTAAACGAATTCACAATATCTAATTCAATGCTAGATTTCACACAAAATGTCTACGTAAGTAATAACATAACTAGAATAGAACCACTGTCTTATATACAGACAAAAGAAATAATTATAGAACACACAAAATATAGTAATATATTGCAGATAGTTATAATAATTATGTTCATTTTATCAATAATAAGCATAATTGGGTTTCTAATTGTTAAATTTAAGAAAATACCTAAAAATATAACTATCAAATATGTAAAACCTAAGGAAAAAAGAAGAAGAAGAAAAAAGTAACCCAATAGTTATAGAGGGAATTCCCTCCCTATACCCTAAAGTGAAAACCTGAGGACAGGCTGCATTAAGTATACGTTAAGCACTGGACACATTCATAACCACACCCACACTTACACACGATTATGCATATGCCCAGCACTCACCCTTACCCCATGTATCTCTATATGAAATAAGATACCCCAACACCTGCATAAACAACGCAGAACCGACAGGAAGTCCCATGCATACCGAAACTCTGGAATGCAATAGAAACGTCGCTGACCAATACGTTATCAGCTCGTTCCCACACTCCATCCTATGACTAATTAGAATCGATCCCACACTCCAACAGAAGGGAGAACTCATGTAAACAAGTGAGTTCCCAAGAGGAAAGCCGACACCAATCACCAGCTGCGGCTGACCGTTTCATCCAAGCCGACGCCTCCGCCAAGCCTCCCACGCATAGGCCAACGCATCGCTATCAGCATCTCTCTTCAAAACAACGCCTCTCGCCACCGAAGCTTCGACTCTCTCAGCCGAAGCCATCATCACTCAATCCCGAAGACAATACATCAGCCGAAGCCAAAAGCTTATGGATATAAGCTTTAAGCTTCATAACCGAGGTCCCGAGATAAAGAACTCGAGAACCAAAGATCAGTTCCGTTTAAGACTTCTAAATATCGAGTTGGGGAATTCGCCTCCTATGTTCTACTATAAGTTCGTTTAATAAAATATCTTTTTAAAAACTTACTTTGGAACTCGGGAATTATTATTATATATATTTTGTTTATAAGGTGGTTTTTTTTATTAAAAATTTAAAAAAAGATAGAGAAAAAAAAAAAAATATTATTAATAATAAATTAAATTTAATAATTAAATATTTTTGGGGGGGGGGGGGGGGGGGGGGGGGGGGGGGGGGGGGGGGGGGGGGGGGGGTAGTTGCACCTTGGGCTGTAGAGTGGTCCTTGGCAGTCTCCAGGGCACTTCTTTTGTTGTTTTGGTATGGCTCTGGGGGCAGGACGGTGATTAACAAGTTGTCTATTTTGTTCGTAATTTTCTGAGGGACAGGGTTGACTCTTAGTTTTTAATAACGAATCGAGGTGTTCGAGTTCGTTATTCAATTTTATCGCAGTGTCCCACGGTGGCGGATTCTCGCATTTGTAGAGGAGTCTTACAATCTCAGACTTTCTACGTCTGATTCGCTCTTTTAATCCACTTTTAATCCACGTTTCACAGAACTGTTGTTTTTCCAAGAGTATTCTCAATTTTGTTGGTGCTGTGCCTCGCATTTTGCGGACACACACCCTTCTGAAGACTGGAGACCATTAATTTTTATCTACTTCCAACACTCAATTTATTTTTCCATAATTGGTCAGGAATATGGCCAAAAACTTTATTTTATATTTTCACTTTGATCACTTGTCACGGTCGCCATGTTATGTAGAAGCTCAGCGAAGTCATACCACATCGGTTGGTGGCTTAATTTAGAATGTTTATTGAATATCTTTTTGTTCTTATCCTAGGGTACAATCGTTCTTATGTATAACGGAGAGCGAGAGTTCTCCCATGCATTATATGAAAAGAGTACCACCGCATAAGTATTAGTGCGCGTGGTCTCTGCCTGAGTCTAATGGAAATGCATGATCAGCATTAAGGGGCTTTTGAGAGTGAGGGCGTTTGGGTTCTGCCTGAGTTCGGGTAAATGCCTGCTCAGCAGTTTTGGTAGCTGTCCGATCTGCGTTCAAGTCTTAGATCGTTGCTGTGCAAAAGGAATGTGTAACATAAACATAAGTTGTTTATGTCACTGCTCATATGTATATATGTATTTATATATATAACAGAGTGTTACATATGTACATGCATGGGTTCACTACACCCAATTTTCACAAAAAGTATGCACACGTTTGACGTAAAGGAAGTTTTACTGCAATGAGCTATTTTTTTAATGCTTAATTAGAGAAAAATAGGATGCTTGCAACATAATTAATATTAAACATATTGCTCCGAATTCGGCTTAAAAAAGGTGGTATTACTGTATTAACTTCGAAAGTCCGAATCGCCCTAGGTGGCCACCTCGGTCTGCAGCGGATTGAGAGCGGAATCGTTAAGTGAAAATTCAGTCAGCGAATTGAATAGTGATTTACTAAAATGCTTATTTTATTAACTTAACATGTATAATGTTAAATTATTTAGATGAGGGTTAACCACCAATTGAACAACCTTTATGGGAAAGTAAGATTCGAATCAGTTTAGGTGTGTTTTATGGGTGTATTTAATTAAATCGCTGGATAAATTGTGAGCGATTTTGATTCCGCTGAAAAATCGGTGTGTGGCACGGCGGAATGGAATTGAGGTGATTTTCCAGCGGAAGTGAGTTCTGTGGCACACCTAAATGTTTTTTTTTCAGAGGTAGTGCTTCTATTTTTCAGTTATCTTAAGTTTCTTATATCTGGTTGCATAGAATTTTGCAGTTCTGAAAAGCTGACAAATGCAGCTATATATTTTTTTTTTCGAAATTTCGACTTTAAAAACTCGGAAAAAGTAAAAAAAAATAATTCCTGGCCACCATTTTTGGATTTAGATAGCCGCATTACTTAGGCGTCGTTTAAGGTATTGCTCATTAAAATCTATGGATAAACGGTCAACTTGCAGCCGTTTGACCAAAACAACTCAAAACTAATTTTACCTTAAAAATACCGTTTGCTAGTCCAGATCACTCAGATTTTACTGGCGCACATCAGGCTGGATCAAAGAGAAGTTCAAATACCCCTCCTTGTCATACCAAACATGTTGGATCAAGTTATCGTCGGCACGGACTTCCTATGTGCCACCGAAACGACAATCCAATGCTCCCAAACCAATCGCAACGAACACGAAGCACCGGCCCACAACGGAGAACCCGAATCCGAGGTAAGCCCCAGCAAACAGCAACCGAGAACGAGTCCCACGGTCACTACGGAAACACTCGCGTCCTAGGCCAACCACAAGGAAGACGCATCCCAAACAAACCACAAGTATCTCACTCACGAGACAAACACTCTTGAACCCGGCGCTCGACACAGAAAGCCCAGGTCCAATACAAGCAACAGAGCAAGCAAGCACAGGATCCGCAACGGAAACATTTAACACAGTGACGCCCTCAGAGCCGACCACCAGCATCGAACAAGGATAACGACAGCCACAATCCACAGAGCCTCTCCGCCAGGACTAGGAAACCAGGACGATGACCCCGCAAAACAGCAACCTCAGCCCTCTCGTGCCCATGGCCGACGCCACACAGATCTTCGCCAACCCATTGGAGCACCTTCCGCGTACCGACATGATCCTTAGTGCCATGCACCGAGCCATGCCCAGAGCCATGTCCGAGATATTCGTCGCCCAAACAAGTCGTTGGTCCAACAACAGAGACATCGCACCAGTCTGGAGACAATACAACCCAACTAATCCACCAGATCTAAAAGACACCTCTACCGAAGGCACCGCCACCCCGATCGTCGCGATTACCACCGGAGGATCGAACCGTACAGTACATTCGACAGACCCATCCTGCCGAAAGACCTGAATCAAACCTTTGACCCCGGAGCCACCGAAGACGAGCCAGAACAGCCCACGGATCCTTGGCCACCCGACATAGCACCGCAGATTCAAAAATGCCTGGACAAAGAACTACCAAAGCTTGCTAATCTCCGTGGGACGTCAGACATCGCCGAGCAAACCATCGTCATATAGCTCTAGCCATGGCTCGTGATAAACAGTGGAGTGTCAGCGCATCCATGCTAGTCGGGAACAATAATCAAACTGATATACAAACAGCCAACAAACCATGGCTCTAGACACGGTTCTCCACAAGTAGCAGTGTCACCACCTCCGGAAAATAAAATAGTCTTAAGCAACGCACACGATTACTCAAATTAACAACTCTCGATCAACAACTCTACACTTCAGAATAAAGACATTACTAAATTCTCGCTCGACCTACTGACCTAAATTCAGCTATCACCTTACGCGATGCAGATTCAGCAAAAACCAATCATAAACCCAATACCCAACTGCAGCCAGCACCTGCCGCGATGTAGTCACAGCAAAACACTTTCCTCAAACCCACTGACCCACTAGCAAATTGTTAACAAAGCACCAAGCTTCGACCCACTTACCACGCCCCACAATTATTGTCACAAAATAATCATAAGTTAGCAATAAATAATTATTTCCGGGTCAAAGACAGGTGCGATCGTCAGCTGCATAAAAGGGCCAAGATCGGCCGAAAAAGCAGGCAGTGCATCAGCCCCAACACAAGACACTGCACTAGGCAGTCCATCAGCCCGAACGCAAGACATTGCACTAGGTAGTCCATCAGCCATATACACCCCTAGGCAGTTCATCGTCAAAGTGTAAATAAACAAGTAACATGTATAAAGATAACTAAAGATAAAAGAACAAAATACAAAACAGTCATTTCTTTGGCAAGCCAACTGTTCAGTCGCATATTTATGCATTAATTAATATTACATAATATACACTCATCGAATAAATCAGGTCGATCCATGTAACGGGAGACACAATAACAAACGAGAAAGCATTCTAGTTGAGACAACAATAACCGCTTCAGCAGCAATTTCTGCCAACGATGCGATCGCTCTTCAGAGGGCAATAACACTGGTGCAATTGCTGACTATCACATTTGCCCAATAACACAATATCATATTAAATCCAAATTAATTCATTATTAATTCCAATTCCTCTTTATCATATTCTTACTAGACTCACCACTTTCTGTACCTTTTGTTACCTATAAATAGAATTTAAGTTTGTTGAATAAAATCAGTATCAGAAACAGTACCATCACTGCCTGTTCACTCATTCTCTACAACTGCAATCATCAGAGACCGTCATTTTCTCGACGTAGGAAACCCTCTCCGCAGTCCAACTGGTTCAAGTTCTAGGTGCGACGACAAATTTGTAAACGGTTTATGTACCGTATGCATACCAAATTACACACACACATAAACATACATTAACATTTGATTTCCTGCGTCGGGGTCACCAAATGTTATTGTTTCCCCCTTGCCTAACACTCTTTCGCTCATACAAGGGCAGTCCCGAACCTAAAGTTCCAGCAAATCTACAAATTTCTTGTAGAGGAACCCTGGAAAGGCTGATGCATATCCCAGCATGCAATATGGTATCTTACAGTATCGTACATTTGGTTGTATTAAACTTTGCCATGTTGAAAAGTTTATAAATGCAGCTATAAAATGGACACTAGTTTTGGACACTGGTTTCAGCTTACGGTCCGGGAAATATTAAGCTTTTAAATGCAATAAAACGTTTTTAGTTTTATCGTATCTTCAAAATTGTGGCTGCCACAGATTTTCGTTCTTTGTTATGGCGGGAGGGGGCAGGTCGAAACACGCTTGTAGCAGTGTGATATCACACGAGTCTGGAAACAAAATTTGTTGCTCTAGCTTTTATAGTCTCTAAGATCTAGGCGACAAACTAGACGGACAGACAGATATAGACTCGGCTATTGATGCTGATCAAGAATTTGATTCTTGCATATAATTTTTTTCATTCTTTTTCTGAATTTAATAAGTAAAAATTTCGAAAAAAATAAATGAAAAGTAGCTCTAATTTGTTCTAATAATTTGTTATAAGTTCATTTAAAAAAAGTTTTGTCATAAAAACAAAATATTATTTAAGAAGGCTCTTGTTCACAAATTCACTGTACGTTGTATTTTTCAGCATAAAGTCATACTTTTCGTTTTCAGGAGCTCTGGAATCCGCAAAAGTCGAATTATTTACTCTTGTATTGTCAACAGCATAATTTAATGCTGTTATATATTTATCTTTTTGTCGATAAAAAATGATAGTTTGCCAGTTTTGTCACTTTTACAATAAATTATAATTTTTTATTTGTTTTTGTGCTAATTAATTTAATTGGCTAAAAAAAAAAATAAATAAAATTATTTTTTAATTCATATTTCGTTTTTTTCTTTTTATTCCTGCGGCAGCGCTGATGAATATTGAAGGAAGTTTTTTGTCCGAGGTTTCGACAAAAATCGCTATAGACAGCCCTCTTGCGCAAAACGCCGCAAAAAACGACCCATATGCGTGTAGGTTAAGAAATATTCAAAGAAAATTAAAAATAAAATTCTCGATAAGTTGGAAGAAGTAATATTTGACATGATATCAAGTTGCAATATGCCAAAGAAAAATTTTTAGCTTGAAAAATAAAATGTTCCTTTAGAGTATTTCGAACAATTTGATGTCGCAGACAAGATGTTCAGTCGCAGATTTAGGCATTAATTAATACTACATAATATAAACTTATCGAATAAAGCAGGTCGATCCATGTAACGGGAGACACAATAACAAACGAGAAAGAATTCTAGTTGAGGCAACAATAACCGCTTCAATAGCAATTTCTGCCAACGATGCGATCGCTCTTCAGAGGGAAAAACACTGGTGCAATTTATGACTATCACAATTGTACAATAACACAATATCATATTAAATCCAAATTAATTCAATATTAATTGATTAATTAATTTTTACCCTATTCTTACTATACTCAGCACTTTCTGTACCTTTTGTTACCTATAAATAGAATTTAAGTTTGTTGAATAAAATCAGTATCAGAAACAGTACCATCACTGCCTGTTCACTCATTCCCTACAACTGCAATCATCAGAGGCTGTCGCTGTGTCTTCAGACCCTCATTTGATCACCGTAGGAAACCCTCTCCGCAGTCCAACTGGTTCAAGTTCTAGTTGCGACGACAAAATTATAAACGGTTTATACCGTATGCGTACCAAATCACACACAAACAAACACACATTAACATTTGGTGACCCCGACGCAGGAAAAACATTGAAAACAGTTCAAAACCTCCATCCAGTACTGTTTTTTTAATTTACCTAACATAGGTTGCGAATAAGATGGTATCCAGCTGTAAAGAAAATAAAATACTCCCAACTTCCAGACTAAAAAGGCGGCTCTCGAGGATGCATGGAATCGGTTTAACGAAATTGACAGAAAGCTATCGAAAGCATACAAAACAGTGAATACATACTTTGCGATCTTTACCAAAAGCATGGACAAGCTAAATCAGGCATCAAGTGCTCATGTGTGGATGTTGATATGCAATGACTGCACCATCAAGTGGCCCATGCGACACCAATCCGAAGTCTGTTACGCGCGGAACCCAGGTAGGATCGCAGGCCCTCCTCCCGTCCCACCGACCGAGGGGCGCAGACGCATGACGCGCGACGCGTGTTACAGAACCGATCGTGAGCATGCAGGAAAGATAAGTGTTAGACTAAAATTCGAGGAAAATTAGAGCTAAACACAACTGAAAGAGCTAAACATGCAAAGTACTAATTGTACTAATTACACTAGTCAACACTAGAATTATGCTGTGGCCCAAAATAACTTTTTCTTATAGATTTCAGGGTTTAAAATGTTTTAACGAATTATGGTTTTTTTGTATGGTGTAGTTTTTTTTAAAAGAATTTTTTAAGATCTGGCGCGGTTCCACCGTGCCACAGAATTCCGAGCGATTTCATTTTTCTTAGCATTGTCACAAACCAAATTCGAACTAAGGCTAGGGTTGACACCTTTCAAGATTCTATTAGAATAGGGTTAATTTTGCAGTTTTATTGATTTTATCATATCAAATCAATTGGTTTCTTTTTTTGTTTTATGATATAAAATAATTGATATTTCAAAGCTGTACTGCTATGATTTCAAAGCAAAAAAACATCCCATATCGTGCGAGTCAAACAAAACAATGTACTCGGCAACTCTAGCAGCTGTCTGGCAACTCTCCGTGCATGGCATCAATCAGCTGATAAAAAAAAGAACAGACATCTGAATTTTACGCTAAACTTAATTAAAATGCTTTTACCGAGACTGTTGACCATCGAATAACTACGGAGGAAACATATTAGAATACAAGCCTTGCAGCGCAGGCTTTTTCGCGTTCAGACGATACGTATGTGGTTTTTGTGATTGTCTTCTCAAACTACTGCTAATGATTGCTATGCTTCTATTTGTGCTGCCATGGGTCTGCACTTAGCCGAACAGGGGTTTTTGACATAAATGCAATGGCAATAATGTGTAGAAATGGTTTGTTAGTTCTGTTTTGGTATTTTGAAGCGATGCCACCTGGTAGAACTACAAATGACTACAATTGTTATACCAATTTGCACAAAAAGTATGCACACGTTTGACGTAAAGGAAGTTTTACTGCAATGAGCTATTTTTTTAATGCTTAATTAGAGAAAAACAGGATGCTTTCAACATAATTAATATTAAACATATTGCTCCGACATCGGCTTAAAAAAGGTGGCATTACTGTATTAACTTCGAAAGTCCGAATCGCCCTAGGTGGCCACCTCGGTCTGTAGCGGATTGAGAGCGGAATCGTTAAGTGAAAATTCAGTCAGCGAATTGAATAGTGATTTACTAAAATGCTTTTTTTATTAACTTAACATGTATAATGTTAAATTATTTAGATGAGGGTTAACCACCAATTGAACAACCTTTATGGGAAAGTAAGATCCGAATCATTTTAGGTGTGTTTTATGGGTGTATTTAATTAAATCGCTGGATAAATTGTGAGCGATTTTGATTCCGCTGAAAAATCGGTGTGTGGCACGGCGGAATGGAATTGAGGTGATTTTCCAGCGGAAGTGAGTTCTGTGGCACACCTAAATGTTTTTTGTCATAGGTAGTGCTTCTATTTTTCAGTTATCTTAAGTTTCTTTTATCTGGTTGCATACAATTTTGCAGTTCGGAAAAGCTGACAAATGCAGCTATAAATCCGACCCAGACTTTTTGTATCTGCAGGTTAACGCCTGAAAGATATTAAGCTTTCAAATTCAAATTTCATCAATTTTTGCGTTATTTTTTTTTTTTTTTTCGAAATTTCGACTTTAAAAACTTGAGAAAAGTCGAAAAGTTCTACCAGGTGGCATCGCTTCAAAATGCCAAAACAGAACTAACAAACCATTTCTACACATTATTGCCATTGCATTTATGTCAAAAACCCCTGTTCGGCTAAGTGCAGACCCATGGCAGCACAAATAGAAGCATAGCGATCATTAGCAGTGTAAGGGAGTGCCCTTACAAGGGGCATGTACATATGTAAATAGAGGGAGGTAGAACCGAATTTTTTTAAGGGGTATATTAGATTTGTGGTAAAAGTGGATGTGTGTAACGCAGAGAAGGAAACGTATCCGACCCCATAAAGTATATATATTCTTGATCAGCATCAATAGCCGAGTCTATATAGCCATGTCTGTCTGTCTGTCTGTCTCGATGAGCGCCTAGATCTCAGAGACTATAAGAGCTAGGGCAACCAAATTTGGTTTCCAGACTCATGTGATATCCCACTGCTACAAGTGTATTTCAAAATTTCGCAACGCCACCACAAAGGACGAAAATCTGTGGCAGAAAAATTTTTAATGATACGATAAAACTAAAAACGCATTATTGTAGAGAATGACCATATCTACCAGACTGCCGAATCTGAATTAGATCGGGTCATAATTATAGCCAGAATGAAGAAATTAATTTTCAGTTGGTTCCCCCGCCTCCTTCAGCCAGAGACACGATACTCATTTTCCTTCTCGCTCGCACACTCTGCCGCGTTCAGTGCCCGAGCAACCACTAACGGAGGAGATGTAGAATATAAATGGTACATCTATAATCTACATGTTAGATGTAAAATATACATTGTAGATGTAGATGTAGATAACAGATGTAGCAAAAAAATGTAAAATGTAAATTTTTTTTTTTTTATTCTAAAATTCTAAAAAATCATATCTCTAAAATGTATATACTGACTGAGTACGGGTATAAGTAGAGTCGCGTCCCCAGAAGCGACTCAAACGTTCCTTCTCGTTATTCCTGCGGCAGCGCTGTTTTTGAATATTGAAGGAAGTTTTTTGTCCGAGGTTTCGACACAAATCGCTATAGACAGCCCTCTTGCGCAAAACGCCGCAAAAAACGACCCATATGCGTGTAGGTGAAGAAATATTCAAAGAAAATTAAAAATAAAATTCGCGATAAGTTGGAAGAAGTAATATTTGACATGATATCAAGTTGCAATATGCCCAAGAAAAATTTTTAGCTTGAAAAATAAAATGTTCCTTTAGAGTATTTCGAACAATTTGATGTCGCAGACAAGATGTTCAGTCACAGATTTATGCATTAATTAATACTACATATACATACATACTACATACATTCTACATATCCGATGATCCTATTCGGCTTTGAGGTGGCTCAGAGGGGGCCTAGCTGAGGCCACCGGACGGGTCGCAGGTTACCCTAGTGGGTAGGTCAGCTGCGAATAAGCGGGCATCTTAAAGAGCATCAACTAAGTTGGCTCTGAGGGAGAGTACCGAAATAAGCAGTCCCGGACAGCCAGCGGGTGTTCGCGACGCAGCAACACTGACGATGCGCTTGTGGTGCCGCCTCTCATTAAGTAGCTCACACAATCCCATCCCTACACAACACCTACCCACATCCCAGCCCCAACACTCACCTCACATCGGGCCGGACTAAGGTGTCACTCGACCCGTGCCAAGAGTCAGTCTGGCTGGGGGCCCGGTATAAAAACTAGCCCAGTCGTGAACGGAGAGCTCAGGGACTTGGCAGCCCCCTGTTCTAATTATGCCTTACCCGGGTAACATAGAGCTCTGCCGGGGTGGACCGTTCCCCTTCTCTGCAGCTCGTGGGAACTTTATGGACAAATACGGAAATATTAATAGCCAACAAAAAGAGAGAGGCACTCCCCAAATGCCTGCAGGGAGAAATCCCAAGCGGGAGAAGGCAACGGCCCAAAGGCCTGGCCCGATCCGCTCAGACGCAGGAAAGACCTGCACGGTGAAGGACGCGGGTATGAATCCGGGTGGGTCCCATCCCAAACCTGGGATGGGTGGAAAGCCAACACCCAAAACTGATACCATGGTAGGGCAGCTAAGCAATATTGCGGCTGCTCAACCTTCCGGTGAAGCGGCGGGTGATGACTTACCATCAACCATCGTCCAAACCAAAAAATATAGCTATGCCGAAAAGAGGAGTGCTGGGCACATACTCCGTCGGCAGAACGCCAGCCAGGAAGTCAGTCCAACAGCAGACTGGCTGAAAAGGTGGAATGGGCCTCGGCGGTGTTGCCCAACTTCAGTGTGGAGCCACAGAAGGTGGCCGCACAACCGAAGAGGCAGCGCTCGCAAGAGACGCCCGGACCTGCCGCGAAGCGCTCCAGAGTGCTTCCAAACGTGTCCTTCGCGCAGATTGCCAAGGAGAGGACGCTGATAGGCGTTCTCGACAAAGGCAGCGCGGAGGGGAAAATACCCAGAAGCCAATGGAAGTGGGTGGAAGCGGCACTGGCCGACCGCTGCTTCGAGCTTCTAGAGAAGGATCCCGGGCCACCCCCAGTCTGCAAAGACATGGGATGGTTCCAGGGGAGCATCAAAGTGGTAGCCTGCGAGGATGAGCGCTCCGTAAAGCTATACAAAGCTGCGGTGGCGCAAATCGGTGAGGTCTACGCCGGGGCGAAGCTCGTCGCTGTGGACTGGAGCGAGGTGCCCAGTAGACCAAGGGCCCGTATATGGGTACCGGCCACTTTCAAGGAGCCCGAGCGGATTCTCACGATGTTGCAGAGATGCAACCCCACACTGCCAACCACAGACTGGAAGGTGGTCAAAGTGGAGGCATCGAAAGGCCCCACTAACCAGGCAGTGATAATCCTGAATAAGGAGTCACTAGCCCCGATCGAGGCAGCCAAGGGAGAGCTCAACTTCTGGTTCAGCTCGGTGACCATGAAGGTCTATAAGTCGGATGCAGCGGCCGAGGCGCGTTCTGTCAACAACCCAGTTGAGCAGGACGTTGCCTCGGAGATCGAGGCACCCGAGGTAGACCCGGAGCCGGCCCTGGAGAGCTACTCCTCGGAGACGGAGCTGATGCTCGATTTTGAGGCGCTGTGTCGGGACGAGATCCTCCACGACTCGGACGCCGAAATAACAGTGGTGGAGAATGAATCTAATGAAGTCTCTGAGACTTCTGCAGATAAATCTCCACCACTGTAAAGCAGCATCCGCTGCCCTGATACTCCGCTTAGTCGCGAGCGGAGGGGACATAGTCCTAATCCAAGAGCCCTGGGTGGTAGGAGGCAGGGTCTGTGGATTAGCGACGAAGGACTACAAGCTGATTGTACCCCAAACGGAAGGTAAAATTAGAACCTGCATATTAGCAAGAAAGCACCTAAATATCTTTCTGCTCCACAATTTTAGCAATGGCGACAACACGGCGGCTAGCCTAGAGCTACAAGGGACACGCCTGAACCTGGTGTCGTCCTACATGGCTCATGAGGAAAGCGATCCTCCCAGTGACCTCGTTCGCAAGATTGCCAGCGACAGCGAGAGGTCGGATACAAGCCTACTAATAGGCTGCGATGCCAACGCTCATGACACCCAATGGGGGAGCTCGGATACAAATGTAAGGGGTGAGTCACTTTTCAGCTTCATCCTAAACTCCAACCTAATTGTTGTAATAATGACCCCACTTTTATCATAAAAAACCGTCAAGAGGTTATTGATCTCACTCTATTGTCTCACAAACTGTCAGACATAATGAAAAGTTGGAGAGTCCTAGAGGACCACTCCTTCTCCGAGCACAGGTACATCGAGACAATCCTATCGCTCGAAAGCACCATACCCACTAGCTATATTAATCCAAGAAAAGCCAACTGGGATACGTTTAGTGCAAAAATGGAGGAATTACTCCCCCCTAGCCCCAAAATGCCCGGACACACAAGACGATCTTAATCGTCTTGTGGACAATTTCACGGAAGCTTGCAACAAGGCCTTCATGGCAGCTTGCCCCTCAACCAAACCAAGAGGGAAAAAGAAACCCCCTGGTGGTCTAAACATATAGATACCCTCCGGAAAGACTGCAGGACTCTCTTTAACAGAGCCAAAAGCAGCAGCGAGGTAGAGCACTGGGAAAATTACAAAAGTAAGCTAACCCTATACAAAAAAGAAACAAGGAGAGCAAAAAGGGCCTCTTGGCAAAAATTTTGCTCTGAAATTGAGGACACGTCAGAAGCCGCAAGGCTACGCAAGATCCTGTCAAAAACATCCCCCTCGGTGGGATATCTCAAGAGAACGGATGGTACGTGGACAAACTCTAGTGAGGACTCCCTATACATTCTACTCGATACTCACTTTCCTGGGTGTACGACCATCGAGCCGGCAGACACCCCAAGTGTAGGCCCGGAAACCTCGATGGGGCACATCCTCACAAAACGGAATATTAGCTGGGCAGTAAACAGCTTTAAATCCTACAAATCGCCTGGCCCGGACCAAGTCATTCCGGCTCAGTTTAAAAAGCCGGGGACATGGCCATCAACTTTCTGCAAAGTATCTTCAGGAAGATACTGACAGTGGGAAAAATCCCCCGCGCTTGGCTAAAGGCTAAAATAGTCTATATCCCCAAAGCAGGGAAACCCTCACACACAACCCCAAAAGACTTCAGACCAATAAGTCTATCGTCCTTCCTTCTCAAAACCTTTGAGAGACTAGTCGGGCTGCAGCTGAGGACAACCATAAATCCTCAGTGGCTGTCAGGCGCTCAACATGCCTACCGAAAAGGGAAATCCACGGAAACGGCACTCCATGAAGTAATCTCGGCGATAGAGAAATCTCTACACGTCAAAGAATACTCCTTAATCGCTTTCCTAGACATTGAGGGAGCTTTTAATAACGTCATACCGGGAGCCATCACAGAGGCCCTGACTGACCTGGGAGTGGATCATCACTTGGTGATGCTCATAGATCAATTGCTCACATGCAGGACAGTGACATCATCAATGGGATCGTCCACTCAGTCAAGGTATGTCAACAGAGGCACCCCGCAAGGTGGTGTCCTGTCTCCCCTTCTATGGAACATAGCAGTCAATAAGATTCTGTGTGACCTGGAAGGGGAGGGCTGCAAGGTGGTAGCATACGCGGACGACGTTGCCATTATCTTCTCGGGAAAATTCCCTCAAACACTCTGCGATCTAATGACCGCGAAGCTCGCGCGACTGTCAGAATGGACAAAGTCGCGTGGACTGGGAGTTAATCCCTCTAAAACGGAACTTGTGTTGTTTACAACCAAATACAAAATCCCGTCCCTCAACCCCCAATACTAAACGGATGCAGGCTCTCCTTCAGCGACAGTGCCAGTTACTTAGGGTTGGTAATTGATAAAAAGCTTAGCTGGAACCTGAGCATCAAAGACAGAGTGAAGAAGGCTACGATAGCCCTCTACACTTGCAAGAAGGCCATTGGGCTAAAATGGGGCATGAACCCAAGAATAGTCCAATGGATCTACCTAGCAATAGTAAGACCAATACTGCTTTACGGAGTCGCAGTGTGGTGGCCTGCCCTATCGAAGGGGACCATCACTAAACAACTAGGCAAGGTGCAGCGTACTGCAGCCCTAAGCATCAGTGGAGCTCTGAGCACAACACCAACGGATGCGCTAAATGCTATACTATGCCTGCAGAGCCTTGACCTTGCAGGTAAGGAGCAGGCAGAAATGGCAGCAATCCGTCTTAGAGACTCTGACCAATGGGTGTCACATCACACCGGTCATGCGTCCATCCTAAATGGAAACAAAATCGTCCCCACAAAAACGGACTACTGCGTTCCGAGGGAGTATACAGATACCCCCTTTGAAACAATCATCCCTCACAGAAACAACTGGCTTGTGGGACCACCTGGTCCAAAGGGAGCCATTCGAATCTTTACTGATGGCTCAAAGCTGGACAACAAGGTCGGAGGAGGAATCTACTCCGAACAGCTGAACATAAGTTACTCCTTCAGGCTCCCGGATCACTGCAGTGTTTTCCAAGCGGAGGTCATAGCGATCAAGGAAGCTTTGAGCTGTCTTCAGGAACTAACCCCTGCGGCAACTCACATAAATATCTATAGTGACAGCCAAGCTGCAATCAAATCGCTGAATGCGATAACGACAAGCTCGGCTACCGTGGCAAACTGTCGCAAATCTCTTCAAGAGATGGCTTATTATTTCGTCATCAGCCTAATATGGGTCCCGGGCCACCAGGACATTGAAGGCAACTGCATAGCAGACGAGCTGGCCAGAGCTGGAACAACAATCCCCCTTCTCAATGATAAGGAGGATATTCGTATGCCAATGGCCACCTGCAAGCTCAAAATAAAAGAACATTTTAAGCAACTAATAAATGACAGATGGCAAACTGTGCCACTATGTCGCATAACTCGGCAAACATGGCCTAACATTAATAGGAAGCGCACCGATGAGCTCTGCAAACTCAGTAGGAGTAGGTGCAGCTCAGTCATACGCTCCCTTACGGGACACTGGCTAATAGGCACACATGCAAACAGGCTGGGCGCCCCATATAACGACTTCTGTCGTAGCTGTAGAGATGAGGACGAGGAGGAGACTGTGGAACACCTGTTCTGCTCCTGCCCGGCTCTCAGTAGAAGGAGACTAAAATACTTGGGCGCTCCTTTTCTAGGTGACATTTCGGACATGTCTGCAATCAGTCCCAGACGGATCGCAGGCTTCATAAGGGCATCCGGATGGGATAATGGATAAAATAGGGTCTCACGAGGGAGAAGGGAACGAAACATGCGGTATCACAATGGGCCGAAACCGGCCTAGGTGTGTCGGGTCTCAGACAACCCCGACAGCCGCCTCAACCTAACCTAACCTAATACTACATAATATAAACTTATCGAATAAATCAGGTCGATCCATGTATCGGGAGACACAATAACAAACGAGAAAGCATTCTAGTTGAGTCAACAATAACCGCTTCAGCAGCAATTTCTGCCAACGATGCGATCGCTCTTCAGAGGGAAAAACACTGGTGCAATTGCTGACTATCACAATTGTACAATAACACAATATCATATTAAATCAAAATTAATTCAATATTAATTGCAATTCCATTTTTACCCTATTCTTACTATACTCAGCACTTTCTGAACCTTTTGTTACCTATAAATAGAATTTAAGTTTGTTGAATAAAATCAGTATCAGAAACAGTACCATCACTGCCTGTTCACTCATTCCCTACAACTGCAATCATCAGAGGCTGCCGCTGTGTCTTCAGACCCTCATTTGATCACCGTAGGAAACCCTCTCCGCAGTCCAACTGGTTCAAGTTCTAGTTGCGACGACAAAATTATAAACGGTTTATACCGTATGCGTACCAAATCACACACAAACAAACACACATTAACATTTGGTGACCCCGACGCAGGAAAAGGATACAACCTGCAGATCACACTGAAGAAGTCATCAGGACTCTTTAACACAAACTGGCAAGAAGCCAGTTACTTACAGTAGAATCTTCTAACAATAAGTAGCGCCATGTGGCAGTTCCGTCACGTTCATATCATCAGCCTATAAGATCAACGATCAATAAGACCATGGTCACACGTGCGTTTTACCATTGCAAACAGTTCAAAACCTCCATCCAGTACTGTTCTTTTAATTTGACCAACATCGGTTGCGAATAAGATGGTATCCAGCTGTAAAGAAAATAAAATACTCCCAACTTCCAGACTAAAAAGGCGGCTCTCGAGGATGCATGGAATCGGTTTAACGAAACTGACACAAAGCTATCGAAAGCATACAAAACAGTGAATACATACTTTGCGATCTTTACCAAAAGCATGGACAAGCTAAATCAGGCATCAAGTGCTCATGTGTCGATGTTGATATGCAATGACTGCGCCATCAAGTGGCCCATGCGACACCAATCCGAAGTCTGTTACGCGCGGAACCCAGGTAGGATCGCAGGCCCTCCTCCCGTCCCACCGACCGAGGGGCGCAGACGCATGACGCGCGACGCGTGTTACAGAACCGATCGTGAGCATGCAGGAAAGATAAGTGTTAGACTAAAATTCGAGGAAAATTAGAGCTAAACACAACTGAAAGAGCTAAACATGCAAAGTACTAATTGTACTAATTACACTAGTCAACACTAGAATTATGCTGTGGCCCAAAATAACTTATTCTTATAGATTTCTGTGTTTAAAATGTTTTAACGAATTATGGTTTTTTTGTATGGTGTAGTTTTTTTTTAAAGAATTTTTTTTAATCTGGCGCGGTTCCACCGTGCCACAGAATTCCGAGCGATTTCATTATACCCGTACTCAAAAAAGAGTTAAGGGGTATATTAGATTTGTGGTAAAAGTGGATGTGTGTAACGTAGAGAAGGAAAATTTTCCGACCCCATAAAGTATATATATTCTTGATCAGCATCAATAGCCGAGTCGATAGAGCCATGTCTGTCTGTCCGTCTTGTTTGACGCCTGGATCTCAGAGACTATAAGAGCTAGGGCAACCAAATTTGGTTTCAAGACTCATGTGATATCACACTGCTACAAGTGTATTTCAAAATTTCGCCCCGCCCCCTTCCGCCCCCACAAAAGACGAAAATCTGTGGCAGGCACAATTTTAAAGATACGATAAAACTAAAAACGCAGTATCGTAGAGAATGACCATATCTACCAGATTGCTGAACATGAATCAGATGGGATCATAATTATAGCCAGAATGAAGAAATTAATTTTCTGTTGGTTCCCCCGCCTCCTCCAGCCAGAGACACGATACTCATTCTCTCTCTCGCTCGCACACTCTGCCGCGTTCAGTGCGCGAGCAACCCCTAGAGGAGGAGATGTAGAATATACATGGTACATCTATAATCTACATGTTAGATGTAAAATATACATTGTAGATGTAGATGTAGATAACAGATGTAGCAAAAAAATGTAAAATGTAAAATTTTTTTTTTTTCCTAAAATTCTAAAAAATCATATCTCAAAAATGTATATACTGACTGAGTACGGGTATAAGTAGAGTCGCGTCCCCAGAAGCGACTCACACGTTCCTTCTCGTTTTTCTTAGCATTGTCACAAACCAAATTCGAACTAAGGCTAGGGTTGACACCTTTCAAGATTCTATTCGAATAGGGTTAATTTTGAAGTTTTATTGATTTTATCATATCAAAACAATTGGTTTCTTTTTTTGTTTTATGATATAAAATAATTGATACTTCAAAGCTGTACTTCTATGATTTCAAAGCAAAAAAACATCCCATATCGTGCGAGTCAAACAAAACAATGTACTCGGCAACTCTAGCAGCTGTCTGGCAACTCTCCGTGCATGGCATCAATCAGCTGATAAAAAAAAAACAGACATCTGAATTTTACGCTAAACTTAATTAAAATGCTTTTACCGAGACTGTTGACCATCGAATAACTACGGAGGAAACATATTAGAATACAAGCCTTGCAGCGCAGGCTTTTTCGCGTTCAGACGATACGTATGTGGTTTTTGTGATTGTCTTCTCAAACTACTGCTAATGATTGCTATGCTTCTATTTGTGCTGCCATGGGTCTGCACTTAGCCGAACAGGGGTTTTTGACATAAATGCAATGGCAATAATGTGTAGAAATGGTTTGTTAGTTCTGTTTTGGTATTTTGAAGCGATGCCACCTGGTAGAACTACAAATGACTACAATTGTTATACCAATTTGCACAAAAAGTATGCACACGTCTGACGTAAAGGAAGTTTTACTGCAATGAGCTATTTTTTTAATGCTTAATTAGAGAAAAACAGGATGCTTTCAACATAATTAATATTAAACATATTGCTCCGACATCGGCTTAAAAAAGGTGGCATTACTGTATTAACTTCGAAAGTCCGAATCGCCCTAGGTGGCCACCTCGGTCTGCAGCGGATTGAGAGCGGAATCGTTAAGTGAAAATTCAGTCAGCGAATTGAATAGTGATTTACTAAAATGCTTTTTTTATTAACTTAACATGTATAATGTTAAATTATTTAGATGAGGGTTAACCACCAATTGAACAACCTTTATGGGAAAGTAAGATCCGAATCATTTTAGGTGTGTTTTATGGGTGTATTTAATTAAATCGCTGGATAAATTGTGAGCGATTTTTATTCCGCTGAAAAATCGGTGTGTGGCACGGCGGAATGGAATTGAGGTGATTTTCCAGCGGAAGTGAGTTCTGTGGCACACCTAAATGTTTTTTTTCATAGGTAGTGCTTCTATTTTTCAGTTATCTTAAGTATCTTATATTTGGTTGCATAGAACTGTGCAGTTCTGAAAAGCTGACAAATGCAGCTATAAATCCGACCCAGACCTTTTGGGCTTAACGCCTGACAGATATTAAGCTTTCAAATTCAAATTTCATAATTTTTTGCGTTATTTTTTTTTTTCGAAATTTTGACTTTAAAAACTTGAGAAAAGTCGAAAAAAAATAATTCCTGGCCAACATTTTTGGTTTTAGATAAATTTTTGGACGTTTCCCGAGTTTTTTAAGTTAAAATTTCAACACCAAAAAAACGTCGAAAAATGTTTGGTACCTGAACGTGTTCCATTGGCATTGGACCAGCAAACTGTATTTTAAGGTAAAATTAGTTTTGAGTCGTTTTGGTCAAACGGCTGCAAGTTGTCCGTTTATCCATAGATTTTAATAAGCAATACCTTAAACGACGCCTAAGTAATGCGTCTATCTATGCATCGTTCCGCAACCGATGTTGGTCAACTTAAAAGAACAGTTCTGGATGGAGGTTTTGAACTGTTTGCAATGGTAAAACGCATGTGTGACCATGGTCTTATTGATCGTTGATCTTATTGGCTGATGATCTGAACGTGACGGATCTGCCACATGGCGCTACTTATTGTTAGAAGATTCTACCGTAAGTAACTGGCTTCTTGCCAGTTTGTGTTAAAGAGTCCTGATGACTTCTTCAGTGTGATCTGCAGGTTGTATCCTTTTCCTGTCGCTTGTTGGACAGTTTGTAGAGGATTTCCTGTGTCGGGGTCACCAAATGTTAATATGTGTTTGTTTGTGTGTGATTTGGTACGCATACGGTATAAACCGTTTATAATTTTGTCGTCGCAACTAGAACTTGAACCAGTTGGACTGCGGAGAGGGTTTCCTACGGTGATCATATGAGGGTCTGAAGACACAGCGACAGCCTCTGATGATTGCAGTTGTAGGGAATGAGTGAACAGGCAGTGATGGTACTGTTTCTGATACTGATTTTATTCAACAAACTTAAATTCTATTTATAGGTAACAAAAGGTACAGAAAGTGCTGAGTATAGTAAGAATAGGGTAAAAATGGAATTGCAATTAATATTGAATTAATTTGGATTTAATATGATATTGTGTTATTGTACAATTGTGATAGTCAGCAATTGCACCAGTGTTTTTCCCTCTGAAGAGCGGTCGCATCGTTGGCAGAAATTGCTATTGACTCAACTAGAATTCTTTCTCGTTTGTTATTGTGTCTCCCGTTACATGGATCGACCTGCTTTATTCGATAAGTTTATATTATGTAGTATTAATTAATGCCTAAATCTGCAACTGAACATCTTGTGTGCGACATCAAATTGTTCGAAATACTCTAAAGGAACATTTTATTTTTCAAGCTAAAAATTTTTCTTGGGCATATTGCAACTTGATATCATGTCAAATATTACTTCTTCCAACTTATCGAGAATTTTATTTTTAATTTTCTTTGAATATTTCTTAACCTACACGCATATGGGTCGTTTTTTGCGGCGTTTTGCGCAAGAGGGCTGTCTATAGCGATTTGTGTCGAAACCTCGGACAAAAAACTTCCTTCAATATTCAAAAACAGCGCTGCCGCAGGAATAACGAGAAGGAACGTTTGAGTCGCTTCTGGGGACGCAGGTGGTGTCAACCCTAGCCTTAGTTCGAATTTGGTTTGTGACAATGCTAAGAAAAATGAAATCGCTCGGAATTCTGTGGCACGGTGGAACCCCGCCAGATTTTAAAAAATTCTTTTCAAAAAAACTACACCATACAAAAAAACCATAATTCGTTAAAACATTTTAAACACAGAAATCTATAAGAATAAGTTATTTTGGGCCACAGCATAATTCTAGTGTTGACTAGTGTAATTAGTACAATTAGTACTTTGCATGTTTAGCTCTTTCAGTTGTGTTTAGCTCTAATTTTCCTCGAATTTTAGTCTAACACTTATCTTTCCTGCATGCTCACGATCGGTTCTGTAACACGCGTCGCGCGTCATGCGTCTGCGCCCCTCGGTCGGTGGGACGGGAGGAGGGCCTGCGATCCTACCTGGGTTCCGCGCGTAACAGACTTCGGATTGGTGTCGCATGGGCCACTTGATGGTGCAGTCATTGCATATCAACATCCACACATGAGCACTTGATGCCTGATTTAGCTTGTCCATGCTTTTGGTAAAGATCGCAAAGTATGTATTCACTGTTTTGTATGCTTTCGATAGCTTTCTGTCAATTTCGTTAAACCGATTCCATGCATCCTCGAGAGCCGCCTTTTTAGTCTGGAAGTTGGGAGTATTTTATTTTCTTTACAGCTGGATACCATATTATTCGCAACCGATGTTGGTCAAATTAAAAGAACAGTACTGGATGGAGGTTTTGAACTGTTTGCAATGGTAAAACGCACGTATGACCATGGTCTTATTGATCGTTGATCTTTTTGGCTGATGATCTGAACGTGACGGATCTGCCACATGGCGCTACTTATTGTTAGAAGATTCGACCGTAAGTAACTGGCTTCTTGCCAGTTTGTGTTAAAGAGTCCTGATGACTTCTTCAGTGTGATCTGCAGGTTGTATCCTTTTCCTGTCGCTTGTTGGACAGTTTGTAGAGGATTTCCTGCGTCGGGGTCACCAAATGTTAATGTGTGTTTGTTTGTGTGTGATTTGGTACGCATACGGTATAAACCGTTTATAATTTTGTCGTCGCAACTAGAACTTGAACCAGTTGGACTGCGGAGAGGGTTTCCTACGGTGATCAAATGAGGGTCTGAAGACACAGCGACAGCCTCTGATGATTGCAGTTGTAGGGAATGAGTGAACAGGCAGTGATGGTACTGTTTCTGATACTGATTTTATTCAACAAACTTAAATTCTATTTATAGGTAACAAAAGGTACAGAAAGTGCTGAGTATAGTAAGAATAGGGTAAAAATGGAATTGCAATTAATATTGAATTAATTTTGATTTAATATGATATTGTGTTATTGTACAATTGTGATAGTCAGCAATTGCACCAGTGTTTTTCCCTCTGAAGAGCGGTCGCATCGTTGGCAGAAATTGCTATTGAAGCGGTTATTGTTGCCTCAACTAGAATTCTTTCTCGTTTGTTATTGTGTCTCCCGTTACATGGATCGACCTGCTTTATTCGATAAGTTTATATTATGTAGTATTAATTAATGCCTAAATCTGCAACTGAACATCTTGTGTGCGACATCAAATTGTTCGAAATACTCTAAAGGAACATTTTATTTTTCAAGCTAAAAATTTTTCTTGGGCATATTGCAACTTGATATCATGTCAAATATTACTTCTTCCAACTTATCGAGAATTTTATTTTTAATTTTCTTTGAATATTTCTTAACCTACACGCATATGGGTCGTTTTTTGCGGCGTTTTGCGCAAGAGGGCTGTCTATAGCGATTTGTGTCGAAACCTCGGACAAAAAACTTCCTTCAATATTCAAAAACAGCGCTGCCGCAGGAATAACGAGAAGGAACGTTTGAGTCGCTTCTGGGGACGCAGGTGGTGTCAACCCTAGCCTTAGTTCGAATTTGGTTTGTGACAATGCTAAGAAAAATGAAATCGCTCGGAATTCTGTGGCACGGTGGAACCCCGCCAGATTTTAAAAAATTCTTTTCAAAAAAACTACACCATACAAAAAAACCATAATTCGTTAAAACATTTTAAACACAGAAATCTATAAGAATAAGTTATTTTGGGCCACAGCATAATTCTAGTGTTGACTAGTGTAATTAGTACAATTAGTACTTTGCATGTTTAGCTCTTTCAGTTGTGTTTAGCTCTAATTTTCCTCGAATTTTAGTCTAACACTTATCTTTCCTGCATGCTCACGATCGGTTCTGTAACACGCGTCGCGCGTCATACGTCTGCGCCCCTCGGTCGGTGGGACGGGAGGAGGGCCTGCGATCCTACCTGGGTTCCGCGCGTAACAGACTTCGGATTGGTGTCGCATGGGCCACTTGATGGTGCAGTCATTGCATATCAACATCCACACATGAGCACTTGATGCCTGATTTAGCTTGTCCATGCTTTTGGTAAAGATCGCAAAGTATGTATTCACTGTTTTGTATGCTTTCGATAGCTTTGTGTCAATTTCGTTAAACCGATTCCATGCATCCTCGAGAGCCGCCTTTTTAGTCTGGAAGTTGGGAGTATTTTATTTTCTTTACACCTGGATACCATCTTATTCGCAACCGATGTTGGTCAAATTAAAAGAACAGTACTGGATGGAGGTTTTGAACTGTTTGCAATGGTAAAACGCACGTATGACCATGGTCTTATTGATCGTTGATCTTATTGGCTGATGATCTGAACGTGACGGATCTGCCACATGGCGCTACTTATTGTTAGAAGATTCTACCGTAAGTAACTGGCTTCTTGCCAGTTTGTGTTAAAGAGTCCTGATGACTTCTTCAGTGTGATCTGCAGGTTGTATCCTTTTCCTGTCGCTTGTTGGACAGTTTGTAGAGGATTTCCTGCGTCGGGGTCACCAAATGTTAATGTGTGTTTGTTTGTGTGTGATTTGGTACGCATACGGTATAAACCGTTTATAATTTTGTCGTCGCAACTAGAACTTGAACCAGTTGGACTGCGGAGAGGGTTTCCTACGGTGATCAAATGAGGGTCTGAAGACACAGCGACAGCCTCTGATGATTGCAGTTGTAGGGAATGAGTGAACAGGCAGTGATGGTACTGTTTCTGATACTGATTTTATTCAACAAACTTAAATTCTATTTATAGGTAACAAAAGGTACAGAAAGTGCTGAGTATAGTAAGAATAGGGTAAAAATGGAATTGCAATTAATATTGAATTAATTTTGATTTAATATGATATTGTGTTATTGTACAATTGTGATAGTCAGCAATTGCACCAGTGTTTTTCCCTCTGAAGAGCGGTCGCATCGTTGGCAGAAATTGCTATTGAAGCGGTTATTGTTGCCTCAACTAGAATTCTTTCTCGTTTGTTATTGTGTCTCCCGTTACATGGATCGACCTGCTTTATTCGATAAGTTTATATTATGTAGTATTAATTAATGCCTAAATCTGCAACTGAACATCTTGTGTGCGACATCAAATTGTTCGAAATACTCTAAAGGAACATTTTATTTTTCAAGCTAAAAATTTTTCTTGGGCATATTGCAACTTGATATCATGTCAAATATTACTTCTTCCAACTTATCGCGAATTTTATTTTTAATTTTCTTTGAATATTTCTTAACCTACACGCATATGGGTCGTTTTTTGCGGCGTTTTGCGCAAGAGGGCTGTCTATAGCGATTTGTGTCGAAACCTCGGACAAAAAACTTCCTTCAATATTCAAAAACAGCGCTGCCGCAGGAATAACGAGAAGGAACGTTTGAGTCGCTTCTGGGGACGCAGGTGGTGTCAACCCTAGCCTTAGTTCGAATTTGGTTTGTGACAATGCTAAGAAAAATGAAATCGCTCGGAATTCTGTGGCACGGTGGAACCCCGCCAGATTTTAAAAAATTCTTTTCAACAAAAACTACACCATACAAAAAAACCATAATTCGTTAAAACATTTTAAACACAGAAATCTATAAGAATAAGTTATTTTGGGCCACAGCATAATTCTAGTGTTGACTAGTGTAATTAGTACAATTAGTACTTTGCATGTTTAGCTCTTTCAGTTGTGTTTAGCTCTAATTTTCCTCGAATTTTAGTCTAACACTTATCTTTCCTGCATGCTCACGATCGGTTCTGTAACACGCGTCGCGCGTCATACGTCTGCGCCCCTCGGTCGGTGGGACGGGAGGAGGGCCTGCGATCCTACCTGGGTTCCGCGCGTAACAGACTTCGGATTGGTGTCGCATGGGCCACTTGATGGTGCAGTCATTGCATATCAACATCCACACATGAGCACTTGATGCCTGATTTAGCTTGTCCATGCTTTTGGTAAAGATCGCAAAGTATGTATTCACTGTTTTGTATGCTTTCGATAGCTTTGTGTCAATTTCGTTAAACCGATTCCATGCATCCTCGAGAGCCGCCTTTTTAGTCTGGAAGTTGGGAGTATTTTATTTTCTTTACAGCTGGATACCATCTTATTCGCAACCGATGTTGGTCAAATTAAAAGAACTGTACTGGATGGAGGTTTTGAACTGTTTGCAATGGTAAAACGCACGTATGACCATGGTCTTATTGATCGTTGATCTTATTGGCTGATGATCTGAACGTGACGGATCTGCCACATGGCGCTACTTATTGTTAGAAGATTCTACCGTAAGTAACTGGCTTCTTGCCAGTTTGTGTTAAAGAGTCCTGATGACTTCTTCAGTGTGATCTGCAGGTTGTATCCTTTTCCTGTCGCTTGTTGGACAGTTTGTAGAGGATTTCCTGCGTCGGGGTCACCAAATGTTAATGTGTGTTTGTTTGTGTGTGATTTGGTACGCATACGGTATAAACCGTTTATAATTTTGTCGTCGCAACTAGAACTTGAACCAGTTGGACTGCGGAGAGGGTTTCCTACGGTGATCAAATGAGGGTCTGAAGACACAGCGACAGCCTCTGATGATTGCAGTTGTAGGGAATGAGTGAACAGGCAGTGATGGTACTGTTTCTGATACTGATTTTATTCAACAAACTTAAATTCTATTTATAGGTAACAAAAGGTACAGAAAGTGCTGAGTATAGTAAGAATAGGGTAAAAATGGAATTGCAATTAATATTGAATTAATTTTGATTTAATATGATATTGTGTTATTGTACAATTGTGATAGTCAGCAATTGCACCAGTGTTTTTCCCTCTGAAGAGCGGTCGCATCGTTGGCAGAAATTGCTATTGAAGCGGTTATTGTTGCCTCAACTAGAATTCTTTCTCGTTTGTTATTGTGTCTCCCGTTACATGGATCGACCTGCTTTATTCGATAAGTTTATATTATGTAGTATTAATTAATGCCTAAATCTGCAACTGAACATCTTGTGTGCGACATCAAATTGTTCGAAATACTCTAAAGGAACATTTTATTTTTCAAGCTAAAAATTTTTCTTGGGCATATTGCAACTTGATATCATGTCAAATATTACTTCTTCCAACTTATCGAGAATTTTATTTTTAATTTTCTTTGAATATTTCTTAACCTACACGCATATGGGTCGTTTTTTGCGGCGTTTTGCGCAAGAGGGCTGTCTATAGCGATTTGTGTCGAAACCTCGGACAAAAAACTTCCTTCAATATTCAAAAACAGCGCTGCCGCAGGAATAACGAGAAGGAACGTTTGAGTCGCTTCTGGGGACGCGACTCTACTTATACCCGTACTCAGTCAGTATATACATTTTAGAGATATAATTTTTTAGAATTTTAGAATAAAAAAAAAAAAATTTACATTTTAAATTTTTTTGCTACATCTGTTATCTACATCCACGCTAGATTTTACATCTAACATGTAGATTATAGATGTACCATTTATATTCTACATCTCCTCCGTTAGTGGTTGCTCGGGCACTGAACGCGGCAGAGTGTGCGAGAAGGAAAATGAGAATATAAGAATAAGTTATTTTGGGCCACAGCATAATTCTAGTGTTGACTAGTGTAATTAGTACAATTAGTACTTTGCATGTTTAGCTCTTTCAGTTGTGTTTAGCTCTAATTTTCCTCGAATTTTAGTCTAACACTTATCTTTCCTGCATGCTCACGATCGGTTCTGTAACACGCGTCGCGCGTCATACGTCTGCGCCCCTCGGTCGGTGGGACGGGAGGAGGGCCTGCGATCCTACCTGGGTTCCGCGCGTAACAGACTTCGGATTGGTGTCGCATGGGCCACTTGATGGTGCAGTCATTGCATATCAACATCCACACATGAGCACTTGATGCCTGATTTAGCTTGTCCATGCTTTTGGTAAAGATCGCAAAGTATGTATTCACTGTTTTGTATGCTTTCGATAGCTTTGTGTCAATTTCGTTAAACCGATTCCATGCATCCTCGAGAGCCGCCTTTTTAG
Organism: Drosophila tristis; assembly: GCA_018150885.1. Lineage (NCBI taxonomy): Eukaryota > Metazoa > Arthropoda > Insecta > Diptera > Drosophilidae > Drosophila > Drosophila tristis. The sequence goes on from JAECWT010000181.1 coordinate 513,554, forward strand.
TCTGGAAGTTGGGAGTATTTTATTTTCTTTACAGCTGGATACCATCTTATTCGCAACCGATGTTGGTCAAATTAAAAGAACTGTACTGGATGGAGGTTTTGAACTGTTTGCAATGGTAAAACGCACGTATGACCATGGTCTTATTGATCGTTGATCTTATTGGCTGATGATCTGAACGTGACGGATCTGCCACATGGCGCTACTTATTGTTAGAAGATTCTACCGTAAGTAACTGGCTTCTTGCCAGTTTGTGTTAAAGAGTCCTGATGACTTCTTCAGTGTGATCTGCAGGTTGTATCCTTTTCCTGTCGCTTGTTGGACAGTTTGTAGAGGATTTCCTGCGTCGGGGTCACCAAATGTTAATGTGTGTTTGTTTGTGTGTGATTTGGTACGCATACGGTATAAACCGTTTATAATTTTGTCGTCGCAACTAGAACTTGAACCAGTTGGACTGCGGAGAGGGTTTCCTACGGTGATCAAATGAGGGTCTGAAGACACAGCGACAGCCTCTGATGATTGCAGTTGTAGGGAATGAGTGAACAGGCAGTGATGGTACTGTTTCTGATACTGATTTTATTCAACAAACTTAAATTCTATTTATAGGTAACAAAAGGTACAGAAAGTGCTGAGTATAGTAAGAATAGGGTAAAAATGGAATTGCAATTAATATTGAATTAATTTTGATTTAATATGATATTGTGTTATTGTACAATTGTGATAGTCAGCAATTGCACCAGTGTTTTTCCCTCTGAAGAGCGGTCGCATCGTTGGCAGAAATTGCTATTGAAGCGGTTATTGTTGCCTCAACTAGAATTCTTTCTCGTTTGTTATTGTGTCTCCCGTTACATGGATCGACCTGCTTTATTCGATAAGTTTATATTATGTAGTATTAATTAATGCCTAAATCTGCAACTGAACATCTTGTGTGCGACATCAAATTGTTCGAAATACTCTAAAGGAACATTTTATTTTTCAAGCTAAAAATTTTTCTTGGGCATATTGCAACTTGATATCATGTCAAATATTACTTCTTCCAACTTATCGAGAATTTTATTTTTAATTTTCTTTGAATATTTCTTAACCTACACGCATATGGGTCGTTTTTTGCGGCGTTTTGCGCAAGAGGGCTGTCTATAGCGATTTGTGTCGAAACCTCGGACAAAAAACTTCCTTCAATATTCAAAAACAGCGCTGCCGCAGGAATAACGAGAAGGAACGTTTGAGTCGCTTCTGGGGACGCGACTCTACTTATACCCGTACTCAGTCAGTATATACATTTTAGAGATATAATTTTTTAGAATTTTAGAATAAAAAAAAAAAAATTTACATTTTAAATTTTTTTGCTACATCTGTTATCTACATCTACAATGTATATTTTACATCTAACATGTAGATTATAGATGTACCATTTATATTCTACATCTCCTCCGTTAGTGGTTGCTCGGGCACTGAACGCGGCAGAGTGTGCGAGAAGGAAAATGAGTATCGTGTCTCTGGCTGAAGGAGGCGGGGGAACCAACAGAAAATTAATTTCTTTATTCTGGCTATAATTATGATCCGATATGATTCAGATTCGGCAATCTGGTAGATATGGTCATTCTCTACGATACTGCGTTTTCTGTTTTATCGTATCTTTAAAATTGTGCCTGCCACAGATTTTCGTCCTTTGTTGGTGCGGAAGGGGGCGGGTCAAAATTTTGAAATACACTTGTAGCAGTTTGTATCACATGTATCACATGAATCTTGAAACCAAAATTGCTTGACCTAGCTTTTGTAGTCTCTGAGATCAAGACGGACAGAGGGACAGACGGACGGGCAGACGAACATGGTTATATCGACTCCGGCTATTGATGCTGATCAAGAATATATATACTTTATGGGGTCGGAAACGTTTCCTTCTCTGCGTTGCACACATCCACTTTTACCACAAATCTAATATACCCCTTAACTCTTCTTTGAGTACGGGTATACAAAGAACAAAACGATGTACCAAAATATGAATTAAAAAATAATTTTATTTATTTATTTTTTTAACCAATTAAGGCACAAAAAAAAAATAAAAAATTATTATTTATTAAAAAAGTGACAAAACTTGCAAACCATCATGTTTTATCGACAAAAAGATAAATATATAACAGCATTAAATTATGCTGTTGACAATACAAGAGTAAGATATTCGACTTTTGCGGATTCCAGAGCTCCTGAAAACGAAAAGTATGACTTTATGCATAAATTTATAAATACAACGTACAGTGAATTTATGAACAAGAGCCTTCTTAAATAATATTTTGTTTTTATGACAAAACTTTTTTTTAAAAGAATTTATAACAAATTATTAGAAAAAATTAGAGCTACTTTTCATTTATTTTTTCGAAATTTTTTCTTTTAAAATTCAGAAAAAGAAGAAAAAAATTATATGCAAGAATCAAATTCTTGATCAGCATCAATAGCCGAGTCTATATCTGTCTGTCCGTCTAGTTTGTCGCCTAGATCTTAGAGACTATAAAAGCTAGAGCAACAAATTTTGTTTCCAGACTCGTGTGATATCACACTGCTACAAGCGTGTTTCGACCCGCCCCCTACCGCCATCACAAAGAACGAAAATCTGTGGCAGCCACAATTTTGAAGATTCGATAAAACTAAAAATTTTTATTGCATTTAGGTTAGGTTAGGTTGTCCCGGACGGCCCTCACGGAGCCACGCATAGGCCAATATGGCCCTTAGTTGTCCGGATTGGTGCGTATGGACCTTCTGAGTGTTTTTACGCGGTTTCGAAATCCGTGAGGATCGAGGAGAGTTTTGCAAAGGCAAGGAGTTTCGCTGGCGTCCTCTTGGATGCATCTTCCAGCGATGCCAGTACCGGGCTGCCAAGATGTATGTTTCTTGCCCTTGAGAGGGCCGGGCATTGACAGATTAGATGTTCCAGGGTTTCGATAGCCCCAGATTCATCACATTTCCTGCACTTGTTACTGTTGGTGATGCCTAGTTTGACAGCATGTGCTGCAGCCAGGCAATGACCTGTGAGTATACCTATTAGCATCCTACAGTCCTTCCGTGGTAGGTGCAGTAGGTATTGGCTGAGTTTACCATTGCTCTCCTTGCACATGGTTTTCGCGATCTTGCAGTTGGTGGTTCTCCTCTACCTGCTACTGGCCTGTACGTGTGCCCTCCTCTCTAGATCGCTTTGAAGCGCTCTGAGGGAGACAGGCACGTTCTCAGTCCTGTCGTTTGCCAGCCCGACGTCTTCCTTAGCCAGTACGTCTGCTGTCTCGTTGCCTTCGATGCCCTGGTGGCTGGGAACCCAATAGATCCGCACTGACTTTTTGCTTAGGAAATCTAATGCCTCCCTGCTTGCCAGGACATTTTTGGAACTAACCGCTGACGACTGCATGGATCTTATCGCCGCCTGGCTGTCCACGAACAGGTTGACCACATTATGTGGGCGTTCCGTACATCGAGCAACCTCCGCCGCTTTCCGTATGGCAAAGACTTCTGCCTGGAATATGCTGCATTGGTCCGGTAGCTTATAGGACAGCCTTATTTCAGGGTCTGTACAGTATATGCCCGCACCTGCTCCTCCCTGCATCTTGGAGCCATCCGTGTATATGTTGAGGTGTTGAGTCTGGTCCCGACCCCTTTTCCAGTCGTCGGGTGCCATAAATGAGGTTGTGTTTACGTCCAGGCAAGTTTGGGGGATCATGTAGTCAGATATACTGGTCATGTCTCGGCCAATTGAACTGTGCCCGAATCCCTGTAGAGACTTGTTGTATTGCATTTAAAAACCAGTGTCCAAAACTAGTGTCCATTTTATAGCTGCATTTATAAACTTTTCAACATGGCAAAGTTCAATACAACCAAATGTACGATACTGTAAGATACCATATTGCATGCTGGGATATGCATCAGCCTTTCCAGGGTTCCTCTACAAGAAATTTGTAGATTTTCTGGAACTTTAGGTTCGGGACTGCCCTTGTATGAGCGAAAGAGTGTTAGGCAAGGGGGAAACATTAACATTTGGTGACCCCGACGCAGGAAATCAAATGTTAATGTATGTTTATGTGTGTGTGTAATTTGGTATGCATACGGTACATAAACCGTTTACAAATTTGTCGTCGCACCTAGAACTTGATCCAGTTGGACTGCGGAGAGGGTTTCCTACATCGAGAAAATGACGGTCTGAAGACACAGCGACAGCCTCTAATGATTGCAGTTGAAGAGAATGAGGGAACAGGCAGTGATGGTACTGTTTCTGATACTGATTTTATTCAACAAACTTAAATTCTATTTATAGGTAACAAAAGGTACAGAAAGTGGTGAGTCTAGTAAGAATATGATAAAGAGGAATTGGAATTAATAATGAATTAATTTGGATTTAATATGATATTGTGTTATTGGGCAAATGTGATAGTCAGCAATTGCACCAGTGTTATTGCCCTCTGAAGAGCGATCGCATCGTTGGCAGAAATTGCTGCAGAAGCGGTTATTGTTGACTCAGCTACAATACTTTGTCGTTTGTTATTATGTCTCTCATTAAATGGGTCGACCTGACTTATTCGATAATTGTATATTATGTAACATTAATTAATGCATAAATATGCGACTGAACAGTTGGCTTACCAAAGAAATGACTGTTTTGTATTTTGTTCTGGATTTATTTAGTTACCTTTATACGTGTTACTTGTTTATTTACACTTTGACGATGAACTGCCTAGTGTTGTATATGGCTGATGGACTACCTAGTACAATGTCTTGCGTTCGGGCTGATGGACTGCCTAGTGCAGTGTCTTGTGTTGGGGCTGATGGACTGCCTGCTTTTTCGGCCGATCTTGGCCCTTTTATGCAGCTGACGATCGCACCTGTCTTTGACCCGGAAATAATTATTTATTGCTAACTTATGATTATTTTGTGACAATAATTGTGGGGCGTGGTAAGTGGGTCGAAGCTTGGTGCTTTGTTAACAATTTGCTAGTGGGTCAGTGGGTTTGAGGAAAGTGTTTTGCTGTGACTACATCGCGGCAGGTGCTGGCTGCAGTTGGGTATTGGGTTTATGATTGGTTTTTGCTGAACCTGCATCGCGTAAGGTGATAGCTGAATTTAGGTCAGTAGGTCGAGCGAGAATTTAGTAATGTCTTTATTCTGAAGTGTAGAGTTGTTGATCGAGCGTTGTTAATTTGAGTAATCGTGTGCGTTGCTTAAGACTATTTTATTTTCCGGGGGTGGTGACACTGCTACTTGTGGAGAACCGTGTCTAGAGCCATGGTTTGTTGGCTGTTTGTATATCAGTTTGATTATTGTTCCCGACTAGCATGGATGCGCTGACACTCCACTGTTTATCACGAGCCATGGCTAGAGCTATATGACGATGGTTTGCTCGGCGATGTCTGACGTCCCACGGAGATTAGCAAGCTTTGGTAGTTCTTTGTCCAGGCATTTTTGAATCTGCGGTGCTATGTCGGGTGGCCAAGGATCCGTGGGCTGTTCTGGCTCGTCTTCGGTGGCTCCGGGGTCAAAGGTTTGATTCAGGTCTTTCGGCAGGATGGGTCTGTCGAATGTACTGTACGGTTCGATCCTCCGGTGGTAATCGCGACGATCGGGGTGGCGGTGCCTTCGGTAGAGGTGTCTTTTAGATCTGGTGGATTAGTTGGGTTGTATTGTCTCCAGACTGGTGCGATGTCTCTGTTGTTGGACCAACGACTTGTTTGGGCGACGAATATCTCGGACATGGCTCTGGGCATGGCTCGGTGCATGGCACTAAGGATCATGTCGGTACGCGGAAGGTGCTCCAATGGGTTGGCGAAGATCTGTGTGGCGTCGGCCATGGGCACGAGAGGGCTGAGGTCGCTGTTTTGCGGGGTCATCGTCCTGGTTTCCTAGTCCTGGCGGAGAGGCTCTGTGGATTGTGGCTGTCGTTATCCTTGTTCGATGCTGGTGGTCGGCTCTGAGGGCGTCACTGTGTTAAATGTTTCCGTTGCGGATCCTGTGCTTGCTTGCTCTGTTGCTTGTATTGGACCTGGGCTTTCTGTGTCGAGCGCCGGGTTCAAGAGTGTTTGTCTCGTGAGTGAGATACTTGTGGTTTGTTTGGGATGCGTCTTCCTTGTGGTTGGCCTAGGACGCGAGTGTTTCCGTAGTGACCGTGGGACTCGTTCTCGGTTGCTGTTTGCTGGGGCTTACCTCGGATTCGGGTTCTCCGTTGTGGGCCGGTGCTTCGTGTTCGTTGCGATTGGTTTGGGAGCATTGGATTGTCGTTTCGGTGGCACATAGGAAGTCCGTGCCGACGATAACTTGATCCAACATGTTTGGTAGGACAAAGAGGGGTATTTGAACTTCTCTTTGATCCAGCCTGATGTGCGCCAGTAAAATCTGAGTGATCTCTCTGACCGAGCCGTCGGCCAGGCGTATGCGGATGCATGCATCTTGCAGGTTGATGTCTAGTTATCGGGTGAGGTTTGCGCTGATGAAGCTTCTGGATGTCCCGGTGTCGATTGTCGCTTCCGTTGCGTGTCCTCCTATGGTCACCATTCCCACTATCCGACCGTTGTTCACATGTAGTGGGTTTTTTAGTCGCGGGACGGAGGAAGAGTCGTTCCCGGCTGATCTCGTGTCAGTTGGGGACGCATGTCGTTTCCCGACGTGTTCTGCCGGCAGCAATTGAGCCACGTTTGCCACATTCCCAGCAGAATAAGATCGAAGGGTTTTGGCAGTCATATGCCGTATGCCCCGCTTCACCACACCGGCGGTAGGCTGCGCGTGGGTTGGCGATGTGTGTCCTCATCATGGGATGTGCTACATTGGAACTCGCCGTAATGTTTGGATGAACTGGCGGTCTCTCTGGTGTGTCTGCCGACTTCCAATGGGGTCTCGGAAATGGCGTACGGTGCGTTTCGTCGTTCTTCTGCTCTGTAGCCGGCTTTGAGTATCTTGGCGTGCACCGTGGGACATGTGAGAGTGGGCGGAATGGTCCGCTCTTGGATGCTCTCGAACTCTGTGGCCAACAGTGTGAGCTGTGCTAAGCTTTGTAGTTCGTGTCGCCGTACTTACATCTGGTATGATGGGAGGGCGTTGTCGTAGATCCTGTTTAGCTCCTTGGCTGCGTCGTACCCGGCGTGGTGCATGAGTAGACGTATCTCGATGAGGAAATCTTTGAACAGTTCCCCTGCCACTTTCTTGCCGGCTCGGATCTGGTCTCCCAATTGTTCAAAATACCGTAGTGGCAAGAAGAACGTTAAGAATTCCAGGCGGAAATTTTCCCACGAGAAACTTTGTAGGCGGCTGGTGCGGAACCAACGACTGGCACGGTCTGTGAGAAGTTCGGCCGTGGCCCGTGGCAGCTGTTTTGTGTCCACCCCAGCGCGCGTTCTTTGAGAACGTTCTTCAATGAACGAGAGAAGGTCATCTTGGCCATCAAACTGGATTCCCCATTTTCGGGTTCATTCCGCCATTGGTGCGACGTGGTGGTAGTGGTGCCCTTCCGTTCGATCGCTGGCTTGATCCTCGGTACGGACACTGGGTGGCTCGTGTCGGATGGTCCAGGAGTAGTGGGTAGTGGTGACTTGGAGCGTGAACGTGCGGCTGGTTTGGCAAAGTGCCTCTCGAACTCTCATAAGCGAACCAAGGCTTCTTGCGCGAGTGGCAAATTTCATACGACGCTTATCAACCGTTCCTTCGTTGCCGAATCCGAATTCTTCGGGGAGGACTCCTAGCTCGTTCCGACGGAGTTTGTGGATAAAGCCAGTGCTGACCCCTGGATTGGAAAAGTGTAGGAGTATGCCTCCTCTGCTTGTTCCTCGTCGTGATATTCCATTGTGGTTTTTCTACTGATTTTGGCACTGAGTCACTGTTAAACGGCACTTTTAGGATCGGTACTGCGGTACTTTCGCGCCCGGATTACGTGAGTGACTTATTCTTGATATTAGCTTTTCTATTCAAATTTTCTTTTGATGGCAGTGGGTCTTTATTCCACGAAGTCCCTGATTTCGGTTTCCTTGAAATTTTCCTTTAAAGTCCCTGCTCGGGCGCCACTTGTGAGGACCTATATCCGGCTGAGGTATGCATCAGTCCGTCCAGGGTCCTGAATCACAAGATATTTGTAATTCACGAGGACTTTATCGGGAACAACCAGGAACTTTGCCAGGAACTGAAAGAGAACGGTTAGCTATTCACAACACTTTTTGGTTTGTTAGATTTTTAAATAGATTTGCTTATTATTTCGCTTTATTATGCTACTTGTTTAGTTTGACTCCTTGAACGCGGCGTATATTTTGCTTCTTGATTCTGCCCATTGACTGCCTTGCGTGTTTGTTATTTCTTGATTGCCGGTTGACTGCGAGTCCCGATCGACTGCCGATTGACTATGGCTGATGGACTGCATATCGACTCGAAAGCGAACTCGAAGTTAACTGCCGATTTGAGAACTGCTGGCGAGCTGCGTCTTAGAATTCGTTAGTGTTTATATCTTCCCCAGGGGGTAGAGTTGGTTGCACCGACTGATTGGATCCCATGGTAGAATAGCGACAACGATAGAACCAACCGATTATGTCGACGATCAAATTGAAGTGCAATGCAATGCAGACGGGTTGAGGAAAGTCGAGAAAAGTCAAATTGATATCCTACGGTAGAGCGTAGGCAGAGGCAAGAAAACAAAAGTGCGTATGTTCAGGATTCAGAGATAGTTGGTTTGTGATTTTGTGCTGCCATGGGCAGGCGCTTAACCGAGCACATATATTTACACAAATTATAGCTTTTATGGTGACTAACTAAAAAAAACCGTGTCCGATCCTACCCAACAAATGATTTGCATGTCATTGAAAAAACTGTATGCAAAATTTCCTTGGGACTGTTTTAAATTCAAATATTTATTAAATATTTGAAAAAAAAAACAGACTGACATATATGTAGTACAAGGTTGCCACAAAGTATCAATCCCACAGAATCAGCTTTACTAAAGAAAACCTTCACCTAAAAAGACCTTTTTACTATTGAAATAAGAAAGATATTTTATTTTAGATAAATAATTTTAAAAAATATATTAATGCTTTTTATTAATTTCATAAAAGTTGATAATTTTGTTTAGGTTAGTTTTAGAGAACTGGCAATTCTTGACGAGTAAAAAACGCACATCATTTGAGCTGTTTTGCGCAATTTTGTCCAAAATAAGTGCACTTCGATACACTGCGGCCGTTGGTGGTAGCAGCAAACCTTGCTTATTTCCTTGCAAAAGCTTACGTTCTGCTATCACCTCAGTTTATAAAATTTAACTCTTACCACATGTACCACTAAATACGTCTGAATTTCACGTGCGCATTGCACTAACTAAAGAAATTTGTGAATTGTCTATCGTCTTTCTTATCGCATTAATCTGCATTCCATTATTTTCAGCGTCGTTCTTGCTTACCTTTTACTTACATTAGTTCCGAATATACTCAGACATATGAGCCCGTGCTTTGAAAGCACTGAATATGCTCCGAAAACGCTCCAACTTATGTGTTTACTCCAAAAACGCTCTTAAGCTCGGCTCTTTTCAGACACATAATTTTGAGCGCTCCTAACTTTGTTTGCTGGGAGGATTCCTCACAGGCTTTCGATGGTTAAGGTCAGAAATGGTTTATCCGAGTATATCCGGTCGCGGCAAACGGGACTCTGGGAGAGCGGCAGAGAATTGGCCGCTGACCGATGGAGCAAGTCTCGCGAGAGGCGTGGGAAGTCGGGATCGGGCCGGCTGCGCTTGAACGCATGTGCTAATAAGGTCATGAAATAACGCCACCACGCTGGTCCCGGTAAGAAGATTGTGGAAACCCATAGAATCGCCGATGGAAAAGTATTGGCTGCATGGGAGCACCGTTAGCCGGGGCCTATAAAGGGCGGCCGGTGGCGAAAGCTCGAGATCTTCTGCGCGCTCGTGGCCAAGGCAACAAGTCAAGTGAACAAGTGCGGAATCGAGTACGGTAAAAGGAAATTACAAGATTGTCAAGGAGTTTGCAGGCCCCAGGGCAACTTCCCAGAGAGAGTCAACCCGTGAGCAAGGATAAATAGCGACCCGGTGGTGTAGCAACTGAAAATCGAATCGTTAGAGTGCAGAATTTGTGGCGGGTCGTGGCGTAAGCTGAGACCAGTGGCTCCTGATTCGGTGGCATCGATGTGCAACGCCCAGCGGTAACCCCGAGAGCGTTGAGCCCTTATACTGAATACACTATTACAACATTATACTATACTAGTCCTAAGCGTATATTAAGATATCAATAAATACCCGGTCGGTGAGGCACCAACATAAACTCGTTGCAGCGAACCCCACGATTGCTGAGCTAGCTCAGCAGAGTTAGACGGCCGGACAAAGGGCTCGTTAGAACTGGCGCCCAACGTGGGGCCTCACCGACCAGAAGGACTAGAATAGGCATCCAATAAACGCCACTATAGGAAAGGGACAATGGATCCATGCCTTTAAGAAGGAGGAGCGGCCAAGCCTTCGGCGTGGATGAAATGCGGAAGGCATTCGAGGAGTGGATGAGGGCCAATGGGACGAAGCACGAATGGCATGGGAATATCGAGCAGGCAAAGACTCGCCGGCACCCAGGGCTGACAACAAGCAAGGCGCACTGGAACACCTGGCGATCCCGGCTCCCTGGCGACATTGCGGCGGCGACACTGTGGAAAACACCGAAGGAAAAGCAACAGGTGCTTATCGCTAGCCGACACCTACACGTAAGCCGAGATAGAAGCCGGGATCTAGAGAGAACAGCGCCAGACGTCCCAAACACGAGACCGGCACAACTGGATTATGCCAGAGTGGCTAAACAAGTGAGGCTAAACAACCCACGCCAGCAGCGGCCACGCCCACAACGACAAGCCATGTGGTATGGGACAAACCCGGCACAGGCCTGTAGGCGGTGCGATAGTGGAGAACATTGGTGGCGAGAATGCAGTGTCCGGCCTCTCACATATTGATTGTTGTATGGATTGTTGTAAGACCGAAAACGCCCCGCGACCCAAGTCGAGCAGTGCCGTGCCCGGGTCGAAGTAAACCGCCCCCACAACCTAGTTGGAAGGCTCACGAGTGAAGAACGATGGATACGGGAGCCACCAGCAGCTTCATTAATTGCGAATTGGCAGATAGGTTGAGAGGAGCCGGGAGAGAAATAGCTACGAGGAAGCGGGTTCGTCTGGCCGACGGCCATGGTCAAGAAGTAACTAGACAACTCGAGGTGCAGATAGCTTTCGGAACCCAGGAAGTGTCGTTGATGTTGCTAATATTGCCGGGCGTAATCGACGAGTTGGTTCTAGGGTGGGCTTTCATTAGATCGATCGGGGCGGTGATAACCCGCCAGAGATCAGAGACGAGAAGGAAAGGAAGAGAGACTGTCAGTTGCGATGGTGGAGACCTCGAACATGGCTCCGGAACCGGCAGTGTCGGCCGGAGTGATCGAGGCAGAGGCCTTGGTCGTGACCCCCACTGGAGCTCGGCAAGACGAGACGCCAAGGGAGGAGTCGGTAGAGACTTTCCTCGCCCGGGATTTAAAGGAGTTCGACAAGCTGAAGGGAGTATCCAATGTCACGATGCACACAATCACCATGAGTGATGCACAGCCGGTCAAACAGAGGTAGTATCCAAAGAATCCCAAGATGCAAGGAGGGATTAACCAAAAAGGTGGATGAGTTGCTAGAATTGGGATGCCGTCCAAGGGTCCCTACAGTTCACCCATAGTCATGGTGAAGAAAAAGACTGGCCAATGGAGGCTACCAAGTCTGTGAAGGACGCGTACCCGATGCCGAGGATCGACTATATCCTAGATCAGCTGCGGGAGGCCCGTTTTATCAGCAGTTTGGACTTGAAGGACGGATATTGGCAAATTCCCCTGGAGGAAAAGAGCCGGCAGATCACTGCCTTCACCGTGTCTGGGAAGGGGTTGTACCTATGGAAAGTGCTGCCTTTCGGTCCACACTCGGCTACATTCTAAAAGGCATTGGACCAGGTAATCGGACCGGAAATGATACCACACGCGTTTGCATACCAGGACGATATCATCGTCATAGGACGGACATAGGAAGAGCACTGGAAGAAGTTACACGAGGTTTTTCGACGGCTACGGAAGCAAATCTACGACTGAATGCGGATAAGTTCCTTCGGAACGAGTTGCGATACCTTGGTTGGTAACGGGCGAGGGAATCTGCACCGATCCGATGGCGGACCCCGTGTTGGCGTGTCCAGATTTCTAAAAGAAGTTGTTTCTACAAGCGGATGCCAGCGATTATGGATTAAGAGTGATTCTGACGCAGGAGGCAGAGCGGGGAGAACGGGTGATATCGTATGCCAGCAGGTTGCTGAATGGGGCGGAGAGAAACTACTCAGCGACCGAGAAAGAATGCCTGTCCATGTGGGCTATCTTACGGCTAAAACCATACCTGGAAGGATTCAAGGCTTCAAGGTGGTCACGGATCACATGGCTCTGAAGTGGCTGAATAGCATAGAGTCCGTCAAGGAGAGTGGCCAGGTGGGCGTTGAAACTGCAACAATATGACTTTGATGTAGCTTACAGGTCAACGTGGTCGCGTACGCGCTCTCCAGACAGCCATGGACGGAACGATGCCTGAGAATGGGAACTGAAGAGGGAGGTGATAAGGCGGGCGGGACACCATGTAAATGGCTTGTCAGTCTGAGAGAACGGGCCAAAAAGGAACCCGAAAAGTTTCTGGATTATGTGGAAAAGGCGGGAGGTCTATACTGACATATTCCCCATCGAGCAGGAAACCAGGAAGTGGCTTCATGGAAGTTATGCGTGCCACGAGAGTGCACGGAAAGGGTGCCGAAGGAGATCACGATGACCCGGAAGCAGGCCACGCTGGAGGAAGAAGGATGGCGGTGCGAATAGCGGTATTACTGGTCGGGGATGCATAGGGACGTAAGAGAGTACGTGCGGAAGTGCGACCTATGTTTGCGCTTCAAGCCAAGCCAGTTACAGGCGGCAGGGAGGATGCTGACCCAAATCCCAAATGCCGAGTTCGTGGGGCACCTGCCGAGATCTAAACACGGAAATGCGATGCTACTGGTACTCGGAGATCGTTTCTCCAAATGAACCGAACTAGTGCCAATGAGGAAGGCCACTGCCGAAGCACTCACAAAGGCATTCCAAGAGCGCATCATGTCGCGGTTCGGGGTGCCTAAGGTGGTGATAAGAGCCTTGTATGACGAGGAGACAATTTGGAACTGGACAGGAGACTCAAACACCGGGGGACAACGCCACGCGGCTAAAGGAATTATTCCAACAGGTGCGTCGGATCTTGAAGAGGGCGGTGTAAGATTTAGATTTAAACATCAAACCGTATGGTTAGACTTAAATTTATGTTTCTTATTATTTGGTAAGAATTCTCAGCAAACTAAATAAATATTCTCAAACTGACCCAAATAAATGTAGGTTATGGAGGACCGAGAGAGACACGAAGCGGCCGTAGTTTCGTCGCGTCGTCTGTATAGGCAGCCTTCGGCTCTGAGAGAGCCGCGAGCAAAGAAAGAGATCAGTCGAAGTCGAGAGTCAGAGACAGTCAGTCAAATTCAGCCAAGCATCGTACGAAAATCACACACATAAGTTAAGAACATAACTGTACCACAAATTGTACTTGGACCTAAGAAATAAATATAATAAGTTTAACATCCATACTTATAAATAAATTGCCATTAAGCAAACAAACTATCTACAAATTGGGGGCTCGTCCGAGAAATAAGCCCAAGACTACATCTAAATCTGTGGTTTGTGTGTGTTTTTGGAGAAATTTGGCGAACACGAGACTGCGTGCACTGGAAATCGGTGGCTGCGCGAAATTGAAGCGGAGTCTGGCGTACAAGTGCGAGAGAGACAGCACCACAGTTGTCGGAAAGAAAAACGCAAGAGTGTATGCAGACGTTCAAGGGCACGAGAAGCGACAAAACGACGAGAGACAGCAGAGGACGCTAGAGCTACAGGGAGACAAGCGGCACAGAGACGACAATCTGAGCGCGTTTGTTCCAACGAGAGCAGAAGCGACAAAGCGACGAGAAACGGCAGAGCACGCTAGAGCTACAGGGAGACAAGCGGCACAGAGACGACAATCTGAGCGCGTTTGTTCCAACGAGAGCAGAAGCGACAAAGCGACGAGAAACGGCAGAGCACGCTAAAGCTACAGGGAGACAAGCGGCACAGAGACGACAATCTAAGCGCGTTCGTTCCAACGAGAGCAGAAGCGACAAAGCGACGAGAGACGGCAGAGGACACAGCAAAAATCAAAGAACATTGGTTGTTGTTGTGCACTGCGTCTAGGAGAGGCGTGAGCTACGAAAGGCAAGCGGCAAAAAGACGACCATCCGAGCGCGCTTGTATTCGTGAGCATAAGCAACGACGAACAACGAACAGCGAAGCAAGGCAAGCGGCAAAGAGACGACCATCCGAGCGCGCTTGTATTCGTGAGCATAAGCAAGGCAACAAAGAGAGGACGACCAAAGCAACATCGACAGTCAAGCGAGATCTGGATGTGGCAGTGTGTGTGCGTCGTATTTGGAGTCTGGAAAGTTCTACGAGCGTAACAAGGGTAAAGCCCTAGTAAGGGGAGGTGAGTGTTAACAGAGAAGCGATCGTTAACAGCGGCTGTAAAGGCGAAATCAGAAGCTGTGTTTACATAGAAGATTGTTAACAGGCCAACGTTAAGACCTTAATTATTTGATTTATATATTATATTCTTTGATTTATATCGTTTGATTTATATTGTTTGATTTAACTAAATTTCTTAGATATAAGCTAATATTAATCAAATTGTATTTAAATCGTCACGATGCAAGTTGAAGAGATTATGACACTGAGAGTCGCAGATTTGCGAGTTAAGTTGAGAGAGCTTGCGTTACAGACGACGGGTCGGAAACGCGATTTGCAAGATAGACTGTTAGTTCATTTCGGTTACCAAGTTGAGGAAGATGAAAATGAAGGTTCAGATGATGAGTCTGTAGTTACAGCAATCGACGATACCGTGGCAGTCCAACGAGGTGCACGACAGTTAGAGAATAGATCATGGTTTACGCTGAAAGACGTGGAAGGTAGCGTGTCACAATTTTCTGGTTCTAATAACCCCGACATTAATCAATGGATAGAGGAATTGGAGGAATGCGCATCTACTGTTCAGTGGAGTCAATTACAAATATTCATATATGCCAAGCAGTTGTTGGCTGGTGCCGCAAAATCGTTTTCTCGTAGTTTGCGTGATATTCGTAATTGGAGTTCGTTGAAGGCAGCTCTGTTGGAAGAGTTTAGTGTAAAACTATCGTCAGTGGAAGTACATAGGATGTTGCAGAAGCGTCAGCAGAAAAAGGGAGAGTCGTTGCATGAGTTTTTGTACGCGTTAATGGAGATAGCCAAGCCAATTAAACTAGATGATTCTAGCTTGATCGAATATTTTGTGGATGGTATCCCAGACGCAAGGACAAATAAGGCAATGCTGTACCAAGCTAGAAACATAAAGGAGCTTAAATTTCAGATTGACGTATACCAGAAATCAAGAGGCGGATCCAAGCCAGTAAGCAAGAATTGGTTGCAGGGTATCAGAATTGAGAGTTCGGCGAAAGATTCGATAGCAGAGAATTTCAAGAAATGCTTTAAGTGTGGGGAAAAATCGCATTTAAGGAAAGACTGTCCCAAAAATGATTTTTGTTGTTTTAAGTGTGGTAAGCCAGGGCACCGTGCTGCTAATTGTGAAGTTAAGATCGAAACCGGACAAGAAAGGAGGATGAATACGAACATTATTCGAGATAAGGAAGTCGTTGCTAAGCCGACAGGTATTTTCACTCCATCAGGTTTGGAATTAAAGAATGTAAAGTATGCTACATTTGTATTCCAAGGTTTAATTGACACGGGAGCAGATTTGTGTTTAATTCGTAGAGGTGTATTCTTGAAATTCGGAAATGTTAAACTGATCGGCCGCGAGAAATGTTTAACAGGTATTGGAGATAGTCAAGTTGTGACTTTCGGTAGCTTTTCGATACCAGTGAAAGTGGATGAGATTGAAATGGAGGTGGAATTTCATGTCATACCTGACGAGGATATTGGTTTTGAAGCCATTTTAGGAAGGACTATTCTTGATCATGTTGATATGCAAGTTTCTAAGGCAGGAACAAAGTTTGTTCGTAGAGTTTTTATTGAGGAAAAAGATCAGAAACCAAATAATGTAGAATCGTCGTCATGTGAGGAATTGTTTGATGAGTTTGGAGGCATTTGCATGTCAAGTATTGATGAAGTTGAGAAGGAGTACTCAGTGGACGTATCGCATCTCAGTGAGTCAGATGCCAGATCAGTTATGAGTATGGTCAAAGAGTACCAGCCTCAGAGGAATGTTGATGCACCTGTCAAAATGAAAATCATATTAGCGGATGAGATTCCAGTTTTTCAGCATCCAAGACGTTTAGCGATGTGTGAGCAAGAAATCGTAGATAAGCAAGTGGAAGAGTGGTTGGCTCAGAAGATTATAAAGCCAAGTACATCGGAGTACGCATCACCAGTAGTGTTGGTAGGAAAAAAGAATGGCAGCAAAAGGTTATGCTGTGACTACAGAAAGCTTAACGAGAAAATAATTCGCGATAACTTTCCAATGTCACATATGGATACAGTGTTGGAGAAGCTGCAGGGTGCAAAGTATTTCACCACATTGGATTTAACGAATGGTTTCTTCCATGTACCAGTAGAAGTGGAGTCTCAAAAATATACGTCTTTTGTGACTCAAAAGGGCCAGTTCGAATTTTTATATGTACCATTTGGAATTTCGAACTCCCCAGCGGTATTTACCAGATTTATAATGGCAGTTTTGAGAGATTTGGTGAAGAATGACGAAGCAGCAGTCTATATGGATGACGTAATCATTTCGAGTAAAGACATAGAAGAGGGTTTGTTAAAGCTGAGAAAAGTTTTGAAGGTAGCTGAATTGAATGGGCTACGTATAAATTGGAGCAAGTGTCAGCTGTTACAACAAAAGGTTAATTTTCTAGGGTATATAGTAGAAAATAATACGATAAGACCAAGCGATGAGAAGACGTGGGCTGTCGAAAAGTTCCCAGTGCCAGGTGATAAGAAGGCTGTACAGCGTTTCATAGGATTGACTTCTTATTTCCGAAAGTTTATTGAGAGTTATGCTGCTATTGCAAAGCCGTTGACAGATCTGTTGAGGAAGGATGTTAAATTTGTGTTTAAGGAGATCCATCAAGTTGCGTTTGAACAACTAAAGTTAGCATTGTCTAGTAGGCCTGTTTTAGAAATGTACAACCCGAAATTGGAGACAGAAATCCACACTGATGCTTCAAAATGGGGATACGGAGCCGTGTTATTGCAAAAGAGTTTGGAAGACGGCCAATTCCATCCTGTTCAGTACATGAGTCGTAGGACTAAGCCGTGTGAAGAAAAATATCCTTCGTATGATCTCGAGGTTCTGGCAATTATCGAAGCGTTAGTAAAATGGCGTGTATATGTTTTGGGTATACAGTTCAAAATCGTCACAGACTGTAATGCGTTTACAATGACGATAAAAAAGAAAGATGTTCCTTTGAGAGTAGCACGTTGGGCCATGTACCTCCAAGATTTCAATTATGTTATTGAACATCGCTCAGGCACGAAGATGAGGCACGTTGACGCGTTAAGTCGTGTAGCTTGTTTTATGTTGGAAGAAAGCATTAGTCATCGTCTCAAAGAAGCTCAGCTAACCGATGATTGGGTGAAGGCTGTTAAAGGTATTGTTGAGGACAAAGAATATGAGGATTATTATATTCAGAATCAGATTTTGTTTAAGGATCCAGACAGGGAGCTTATTGTAGTGCCAGCTTTAATGGAAAAAGAGATTATATCGATAGCTCATAACCAAGGGCATTTTTCAGCCAAAAAGACTCAGGATATAATCGAAAAGTCGTATTATATTCCAAAATTGAAGGATAAAGTATCGCAGGTAGTAAATAATTGTGTTCAATGTATCATCGTTAATGAAAAGTCAGGGAAACGTGAAGGTTATTTGCAACCGATAGACAAGGGCGACAGGCCACTATTAACTTATCACGTTGATCACGTTGGACCGATGGAAATGACCAAAAAGCAGTATAATTATATACTGGTAGTCGTTGATGGTTTTTCCAAGTTTGTTTGGTTGTATGGTACTCGTAGTACAGGCGTTGGAGAGGTCGTGAAGTGTTTAGAAGTTCAGGCAACTAACTTTGGTAATCCGAACAGAATAGTGACGGATAGAGGTGCAGCATTTACTTCCAATTTGTTCCGTGAGTACTGCGAGGGGCAGAAAATTCAGCATTTAATGATCGCCACAGGAGTTCCAAGAGGAAATGGGCAAGTTGAAAGGATGCACAAGATAGTGATTCCTATGTTGTCGAAATTGTGTCAGGGTAGTTCTGGGAGTTGGTACAAACACTTAGGAAAGGTACAGCAGATGATCAACAGTGTTGAGCCACGAAGTACCAAGACAACGCCGTTTAAGATACTAACTGGATTAGACATGCGCATACCTATTGATCCGAACATAAAAGAAATACTAGAACAATCACTAATAGAAGAGTTTGATAAAGAGCGTGAAACGATTAGAGAGGAAGTATTAGAGAACATAGCACGGATACAGCAGGAGAATAAGAAGAGTTTTGACTCAAACAGGAAGATAGATAGACAGTATAAGGAGAATGACTTGGTAGCTATAAAGCGTACTCAGTATGGTACTGGGCTAAAACTAAAAGGAAAGTACCTAGGGCCGTATAAAGTTACCAAGGTAAAGAATCATGGAAGGTACGAAGTCGAGAAGATTGGAGATACTGAGGGACCCTATAAGACTTCTACAGTTTCAGAGTATATGAAGTCTTGGCTAGACCCATCCGAGGCGAATGGTCCGTCAGGACAGCCGATTGTAGGTTATGGAGGACCGAGAGAGACACGAAGCGGCCGTAGTTTCGTCGCGTCGTCTGTATAGGCAGCCTTCGGCTCTGAGAGAGCCGCGAGCAAAGAAAGAGATCAGTCGAAGTCGAGAGTCAGAGACAGTCAGTCAAATTCAGCCAAGCATCGTACGAAAATCACACACATAAGTTAAGAACATAACTGTACCACAAATTGTACTTGGACCTAAGAAATAAATATAATAAGTTTAACATCCATACTTATAAATAAATTGCCATTAAGCAAACAAACTATCTACATAAATATAAAATATGCACCGCTGACCTAAAGAAATATCTAACAGACAGCTTGATGCATCTTTTTATATTCATAATACAGTCATAAATTACATTCGAGATGACCTACAGTGGTAAAATCTGCACCATCTGCATGACAATCGTGGATGATAGTCATAAAATTATCTTAGACCTGACCCACGGACCTTTGGACCCAGACCCCTGCAGGGAGATTTGTAATTACTTTTTAGTCATAAATAAATACATATAGCATTTTCTCATACCTACTTATACTTATAGCTAAATAACCAAGCCTATGATCCTAAGTAAACAATTGTTCTAATATAACCTCGCATTTTACCGAATAAAATCAGTACGAAAGAAAACTCTGACGTATTTGCATCTCCGAAGCCCAATTTTTTTAAAGATTGCGGCGACTATTTGTTAATGTTACATGAATCGGTACATACACATTTCATTTTCAGCATACGATTGTCATATTGACGATCATCCGAACCTAGTGAATCTACATCAACAGATTCATTTCATTCGTTTATTTGGTGATCCCCGACTGTTGGACATTTACCCATTCATCTGGATTTTGTTCCCGATTTCGAACTTGGATTTGTTTGGAAAATCCTACATAATTGGTCAACTTGGCGACCACTTTACATACATTCATCATCAATAACAAATGTGATTTCATTACTTATTACCTTCTGTGAAGGAAAATTAGTTGGATTTATTTAAATCTACCCAAACCGATACAGTCAACTTGGCGACTTGTCATTAAAAATTTGCTAGATATTCGTTGTGGTATTTATTTGTGACTAAATATGAAGAGCAAAAAGATGTCCGTCAAAGGCAGACGGAATACAAATCAAAAAGGGAGACGAGAGAACGCCGCTTCATTGCGACTCATACATATGTACATGCTTACTTATGCTGGATAATGCATAACAGAAAGAAAAATAGAGAAGACAGTGCGTTGTTTAAGTTTACATATTCAACACTCCTTCTCAACGCATTATGTTTGACTTTACAAATATCATTTTAAATTACAATCAGCATAATCCCATTAATTTCGTACATTTCTCGTGCTTAACTTTAGACAAATTTTTGGTTAATACATCAGATATCATTTCTTCAGTGGGAACATATTCTATTTCAATTACATTTTTCTTAAACATTTCCCTAACATGATGGTACTTAATATCTATATGTTTGCTTCGTGCGTGGAAGGTCGCATTCTTAACAAGATGTTGAGCGCTCTGATTATCGCTGAAGATCTTCACTGGACGGAGCTTTCCAACGCCAACACCCAATTCATCAACCAGCTTGATAATGTAGGCCGCTTCTTTAGACGCCATTGATAGTGCAACGTATTCAGCCTCCGTACTGCTAAGGGCAACCACACTCTGCTTCTTGGATTCGAATGAAAATGCAGCTCCTGCAGCAAAGAAGGCCCAACCGCTGTATGATTTGCGGTCCGTGTTATCGCTGGCCCAATCGGCGTCTACATAGCAATGTATTGCACGACCAGTTCGATGGTAATGCAACTGCCGATCAGCCGTGCCTCTTAGATAGCGAAGCACACGTTTGGCCGCGACTTCATGTTCAGTGTGGGGATCAGTATTCTGTTGCGCCAATTTCGCTACAGAATGAAGAATATCGGGAAGCGTGGTGATAGCCAGATACATCAGAGACCCAATCAATGATTGATAGGCCACCTGATTCACACGTACGCAGCTCGGATTGTCGCATTTTACTTGATGTCCTGCCTCTAGTGGTGTAACATTTGGCTTGCAGCACTGCATAGAGTAATCTCTGAGTAGATCCTCTATATACTGCTTGTGGCCAACCCTCACGCTTCCGGTCTCGCCATCTCTCTCCACTTCCATTCCTAGGAAATGCTTTAGTTGGCCGCCATCGACCACTTTAAACTCGTCAGCAATGGCAGTCTTGACGCTTTCAAGATATCCTCTGTCGGAACTGGCTATTAGAAGATCATCTACGTATACAACAATAATACAAATATTAGTAGAAATTTTTCTAGAATACAAACACGGCTCGCTTGCACATGGTAGAAATCCAAGCTTGATGAGTGTAGAATTGAGTTTCTCGTTCCATTCCCTGCCGCTCTGCTTTAGACCATACAACGATTTGTGCAACTTTAGCACACGCTCAGGATATTGATTATCAATGAATGCCTCCGGCTGACGCATGTAGATGACATCATGTAACTCGCTATTAAGATACGCTGACGAAACGTCCATTTGGTGCATATACCACCCGTGTTCTGCAGCCAATGCCATGACCAGCCTGATCGTTGAGTATCTGGCAACTGGTGAAAAAGTCTCGGTGAAGTTTACTCCATATCGCTGAGCACAACCCTTGGCAACAAGTCGGGCTTTGAAGCGCTCGACATTGCCATCCTTGTCACGCTTTAGTGCGTACACCCACATACATCCGATAGGTTTTTCACCCTTTGGTAGATCGACTAGAGACCAAGTCTTATTTTTGAGAAGACTGTTCATTTCCGTTTTCATTGAAGCACGCCAGTCCGCTGCATGATTACTCGTTAATGCCTCGTTTGCATTAGCAGGGACAATAATAGCTTCAGCCGATATGGTGTTCAGCATGTGATATTCCTTCGCTGGGCGTCCAGGCCGACCCGTATAAACCTTTTTCGGTCTCCCGCGACCCCTTCGTGCTCCTTCTGAAATCGGCTGTCCGACGACCGACTGTCTGTCATCGTCAACTCGATCTGAACCTTCTGGCTCCTCTGTGTTTCGCATATCGTCCATTTCAATTAAGGCTTCATCCTCACTAGCCACGTCCAGGGCCTCTTCGTCCGGAATAGAATGCTTCTGGAACTCTACAAGCTGCGGCTGCACATATTCAGCAGCACTCGACGAAGGCATGCGATTCCTATACAGGGAGCTCTCGATGAAAATTACATCTCGTGCTTCAATCACTTTATGTTTTTCGGGATTAAACAGCCTATATGCCTTTGCTGTTTCAGAATAACCGACCAAATAATGCTCTTCGCCTTTTGGCGAAAATAGCTTATGTTGAGTTTTATTCAACACAATTGCCTTCGCACCAAAGATCCGCAAATGGCCGACACAGGGCTTCCTTCCTGTCCACACTTCAAACGGTGTCATGCCAGGTAAAGTTGAAGATTCTGCACGGTTACGCAAATAAGCAGCAGTTTTGATTGCTTCTGCCCAGAATCGCTCGTGCAATCCTGCATGAAAGAGCATGCTGCGGGCCATTTCTACCAATGTACGATTGGCTCGTTCCGCGACACCATTCTGTTGGGGGGTATGAGGCACAGTTAATTGTCTTTTTACCCCGTTGTCAACAAGATATGACTCAAACGCGTCACTCAAGTATTCGCGACCGTTATCGCTTCTCAAGAGTACCAACTTCTTTCCCGACTGATTTTCCGCGAATGATTTAAATTGTTTGAATTGTTTTCGTCTCTTGTCTTCAGAAAATCAACAAACACATAGCGCGATTTGTCATCGATGAATGTTACGAAGTACCGAGCTCCGCCTAAGGAGTTTTTATTCATTGGTCCGCAAATGTCAGTATGCACCAATCCAAGAACATTGTTTGCACGGCTTGCACTAGCTTTTGGGAATTGCTTTACACAAATTTTGCATTTTGCACAGGTTTCGCACACCTGGCCGTTCATGTCATTTAATGGACTTGTTTTAATACCGTTAACCATTTTTTCACACATCATCTTTTTTAGGCTTCCATAGTTTAAATGTCCGAAACGATCGTGCCACACGTTTACTGGGTTTGTTTGTACATTTAAGCATTTGTTTTCTTGATTTTGGAACAAGAACAAATCGTGCTGCTTTTTTGCAACCATTATGGCGACGCCTTTATTGTTTTTCACACGCGCTTCTGTCTTTGCAAATTCAACAGAGAAACCATTTTCGATGGCCTTGGACACCGACATAAAATTGCATTGTAATTCCTTCACATACAAAACGTCGACAAGTTTTATGTGGTTATTTTCCCAAATCAAATCCACTGTGCCGCGCCCTTCAGCTTCTATGTAGCTATTGCCCGCTAAAGTAATTCGCTCTTTGTGCTCTTTTAGTTCGGTAAAACGAGATCGCTCACAACACAAGTGAGCCGTGGCACCACTGTCGACACACCACATACTCTTCGGAAAGAGAGTTTTAGACGCGCACGCAAAAACGGAATACGATTTCTCTCTTTCGGTTTCGTTATTTCCTTTCGGTGTGTTTTCTTGATTGTTCTTTGCTCTACACTTTGACGCCTTGTGTCCGCGACGACCACACGACCAGCAAATTATCCCACTCGGGCCATTCGTTTTCTTCTGTCCGTTTTCGTTATTCGTCTTTTGCTTTGACGACGACCAATTTTTAACACCCGAACCGAACGCTCGTTGTTCACTTTTCTCTGCGCATTCTTGATTTGCCTTGCGCCTGTCTCCTTCTTCATGAAGCTTTACCTTCAGAGAGTTAAAATTTGGCAAACAATCACGTGTCTCCATTGCTACCACAAAATTTTCGTAGGCCTCGGGCAGGCTCGATAGCAACAGAATAGACAAAATTTCTTCAGGAACTGTTAAGTCAATTTCTTTCAGTTTTTCCACGATCGCACAAAAATTATTTACGTGGTTCACTACCGATTCATTTTCGCTCATTTTTACGAACAACAACTACTTTAACAGGCTTATGCGACGCGCGGGGCCTGATGGCATATGGATACCCGCTAGAACTTTCCATGCTTCTTTTGCAGATGTACAGTTTTTCACATAGTTTATCTGGGCTGGCTTGATACACAGCATAATACTCGCAAGAGCCTTCTCGTCTTTTAAATCAAACTGTGCCTTCTGCGCATCATTATCTTCTTAATTTTTTACTTCTCGACCGCACACTACTGACCACAACTCAGAGTGTATTAGCACGCTTTTCATTTGGATTACTTTGACCACCTTTTTGGTTGTGAGTAGAGGCACAGCCTGTCTTAACGACAAACAAATTACCTCCATCGGGTCAAAGTAGTACGACAAATAATACAAAGAATGGCATCATCAAGCATTAATGTTGTGCTGGACAGGCGATTGGCCGAAGAGATCCAAAACGTCATCTGGAACTACACAAAGGATCCCGCTGAAAAGAAGCAGACACCTGAATATTTTCAAACCGGGCTTGAGAGGTTAATGAATCTCTGGAAAAAATTTTCAAAGGAAACAAATATTCAGCTAATAATTCATGGCTCGAAATATGAGCACAATTATTTCTCCAATGAATATTTTAAAAACAACTGAAAACTAAATCACTTCACTACTTGATCCAAAAGGCGATAAGAAAGTTTAAAAATAATTCTGCATTGATTACATGTTCTCTTTTTTTGACTATTTGCCCTTCACTTTCAACAATGCACCGAATTGAAGAACAAGTTATCAAAAAAATTGGCTAAATGCTACAAATCCAGTGCTAATAGTGTAAAAAACATTATAATAAAGTTTGGAGACATTTTGTTTAAAAGACTTGGCAAAAACTGGAAGAAAAAAAGGTACAAGTGATGAAAATGTTGATAACAAAGTATTGGCCTTAATCCACAAAGACTGCACGATGTCCGTTCGAGAATTGGCAAAAAAAAGCCCGAGCTAGTATGAGTATGATACAAAGAATAAAGCAACGGCATAACTTAAAGACATACAAGAAACAAAAAGTTCCGAAAAAGAGTCTGCGGCAAATAGAAGTCGGCAAAATGAGAGTGCGAAAGCTCTATGATCGCTTTCTCACTGACGCAGTGGGATGCATTGTTATGGCCGACGAAACATATGTCAATTTGGACTCAAAAACGTTACCCGGCCAACTTTATACAAAAGCGAAAGGTGGGACTGTTGACGACTCGGTGTCCAAAATTCAAGTTGATAAATTTGGCGAGCAAGTGCTGATATCGCAGGCCATTTGCACCTGTGGCTTAAGAACAAGCTCTTTTTCACAAAAGGGACAATAAACGCTGATATTTATATGACGGAGTGCTTAAAAAAAACGCCTGATACCTTTTTATCAAAAACAAAATTGTGTCGATAATATTTTGACGAGATCTAGCGTCAGCGCACTATGCCCGCTCAACTCTGGCGTTGCATGACTCAAAAGAGATCAATTTTGTAACAAAAGAGGAGAACCCCCAAATTGCCCAGAGCATTGGCCAATTGAGCGATATTGGGCCATTGTCCATCGCAATTTAAAGAAGAATGGTGTCTCTCCCAAAATATGGAAGATATGAAAAAAACGAGAAGGAACGTGTGAGTCGCTTCTGGGGACGCGACTCTACTTATACCCGTACTAAGTCAGTATATACATTTTTGAGCATATATTTTAGAAATTTAGAATAAAAAAAAAATTTTTTAATTTTTAATTTTTTTGCTACATCATTTATCTACATCTACAATGTATATTTTACATCTAACATGTAGATTATAGATGTGCCATTTAGATTCTACGTCTCCTCCGCTAGGGGTTGCTCGCGCACTGAACGCTGCAGAGTGTGCGAGCGAGAGAATGAGTAGCGGGTCTCATGCAGGAGGGGGCGGGGGAAGCAACTGAAAATTTCTTCACTATGGCTATAATTATGATCCGATCTGAATTGGATTCGGCAATATGGTCATTCTCTACGATACTGCGTTTTTAGTTTTATCGTATCTCTAAAAGTGTGCCTGCCAAAGATTTTCGTCCTTTGCGTGGGCGGAAGGCGACGGTGCGAAATTTTGAAATACAATTCTAGCAGTGTGATATCACATGAGTCTGGAAACCAAATTTGGTTGCCCTAGCTTTTATAGTCTTTGAGATATAGGCGCTCAACAAGACGGACAGACAGATATGGCTATATCGACTCGGCTGTAGATGCTGATCAAGAATATATATACTTTATGGGGTCGGAAACGTTTTCTTCTCTGCTTTACACACATCCACTTGTACCACAAATCTAATATACCCCTTAATTCTTTTTTGAGTACGGGTATAAAAAACTAGATGCGTGCAACCCGTATGGTTACTAAAGAGTGTGTGCAGAACCTGATGAGTGGGGTTAAGCAGAAAATCCGATTAAAAAAAGATGCTGAACATTTCTTTAATTTTTCAACGAAATTGAATTCTAATGTTATTCTCTAATATAAACCAAAATAACAATTGGTATCGGATAAAAAGGAACGAAGTTATACGAAAAATTAAGTGTGCAGTTTCTTTTCGGTACATTCCTTACTTAATACACGACTAAAGTTTCATGAAAATATAAATATATAAATTAACTGTAGTAGTAGTAGTATTAAACGAAGACATTTTTACAAGACAAGAAATATTACAATTTATTTGTTTTTCGTTTAAGTTACAAGGCTAAGAATGCCATCGAGAAACTATGATTATTTTAACATTTTTTTACATCTCTTAAATTTTGTTGAATGCAGCTATATCAACGCTTTGGACAAAATCTTCTAATTGTTCTATTTCTTCAGTAAGCCAATCAATAGAAATTTTATCATCCTCAACAACACATGAAATACTTAGTTTCTTTATTCCAAAAGCCACTGGGACAAGTTTAGAAGCTCCCCATAATAATCCTTCTAAAGCAATTTTTCGGATTTCTATTTCCATAGCTTGGAGGTCAGTTTCATCATCCCATGGCTTAACGTCTAAAATTAAACTTGACTTTGCCACAATAATTGCTTTATTTGATTTCTTAGCTTTATAAGCGGCCAGTCGTTCTTCTCTTATGCGTACAGCCTCCTCTTTAGTTTCTTCTTCACTGTCTGAAGCAAATAAGTCGACATCATCCTCTTTCAAGTTTCCGTTGGAAAAATTTAGACGATTTTCAACTATATCGATGCGCTTCAATACATCGGTGTATGCTTGATTTAATTGGAAAACTTGAGATTTTAGATCCGCGTTTTGGTTTTCTATTAGCGATATTCGGTCAAGAAACTCCAATCGGCACCTATCTTCCAGGGTTGCAACATCAATCTGAAAAGAAAGTATTGTTAGCGCATTAGCAAATACAATACAAATACAGTGATGAAAATGTTGATAACAAAGTATTGGCCTTAATCCACAAAGACTGCACGATGTCCGTTCGAGAATTGGCAAAAAAAAGCCCGAGCTAGTATGAGTATGATACAAAGAATAAAGCAACGGCATAACTTAAAGACATACAAGAAACAAAAAGTTCCGAAAAAGAGTCTGCGGCAAATAGAAGTCGGCAAAATGAGAGTGCGAAAGCTCTATGATCGCTTTCTCACTGACGCAGTGGGATGCATTGTTATGGCCGACGAAACATATGTCAATTTGGACTCAAAAACGTTACCCGGCCAACTTTATACAAAAGCGAAAGGTGGGACTGTTGACGACTCGGTGTCCAAAATTCAAGTTGATAAATTTGGCGAGCAAGTGCTGATATCGCAGGCCATTTGCACCTGTGGCTTAAGAACAAGCTCTTTTTCACAAAAGGGACAATAAACGCTGATATTTATATGACGGAGTGCTTAAAAAAAACGCCTGATACCTTTTTATCAAAAACAAAATTGTGTCGATAATATTTTGACGAGATCTAGCGTCAGCGCACTATGCCCGCTCAACTCTGGCGTTGCATGACTCAAAAGAGATCAATTTTGTAACAAAAGAGGAGAACCCCCCAAATTGCCCAGAGCATTGGCCAATTGAGCGATATTGGGCCATTGTCCATCGCAATTTAAAGAAGAATGGTGTCTCTCCCAAAATATGGAAGATATGAAAAAAACGAGAAGGAACGTGTGAGTCGCTTCTGGGGACGCGACTCTACTTATACCCGTACTAAGTCAGTATATACATTTTTGAGCATATATTTTAGAAATTTAGAATAAAAAAAATTTTTTAATTTTTAATTTTTTTGCTACATCATTTATCTACATCTACAATGTATATTTTACATCTAACATGTAGATTATAGATGTGCCATTTAGATTCTACGTCTCCTCCGCTAGGGGTTGCTCGCGCACTGAACGCTGCAGAGTGTGCGAGCGAGAGAATGAGTAGCGGGTCTCATGCAGGAGGGGGCGGGGGAAGCAACTGAAAATTTCTTCACTATGGCTATAATTATGATCCGATCTGAATTGGATTCGGCAATATGGTCATTCTCTACGATACTGCGTTTTTAGTTTTATCGTATCTCTAAAAGTGTGCCTGCCAAAGATTTTCGTCCTTTGCGTGGGCGGAAGGCGACGGTGCGAAATTTTGAAATACAATTCTAGCAGTGTGATATCACATGAGTCTGGAAACCAAATTTGGTTGCCCTAGCTTTTATAGTCTTTGAGATATAGGCGCTCAACAAGACGGACAGACAGATATGGCTATATCGACTCGGCTGTAGATGCTGATCAAGAATATATATACTTTATGGGGTCGGAAACGTTTTCTTCTCTGCTTTACACACATCCACTTGTACCACAAATCTAATATACCCCTTAATTCTTTTTTGAGTACGGGTATAAAAAACTAGATGCGTGCAACCCGTATGGTTACTAAAGAGTGTGTGCAGAACCTGATGAGTGGGGTTAAGCAGAAAATCCGATTAAAAAAAGATGCTGAACATTTCTTTAATTTTTTCAACGAAATTGAATTCTAATGTTATTCTCTAATATAAACCAAAATAAAAATTGGTATCGGATAAAAAGGAACGAAGTTATACGAAAAATTAAGTGTGCAGTTTCTTTTCGGTACATTCCTTACTTAATACACGACTAAAGTTTCATGAAAATATAAATATATAAATTAACTGTAGTAGTAGTAGTATTAAACGAAGACATTTTTACAAGACAAGAAATATTACAATTTATTTGTTTTTCGTTTAAGTTACAAGGCTAAGAATGCCATCGAGAAACTATGATTATTTTAACATTTTTTTTACATCTCTTAAATTTTGTTGAATGCAGCTATATCAACGCTTTGGACAAAATCTTCTAATTGTTCTATTTCTTCAGTAAGCCAATCAATAGAAATTTTATCATCCTCAACAACACATGAAATACTTAGTTTCTTTATTCCAAAAGCCACTGGGACAAGTTTAGAAGCTCCCCATAATAATCCTTCTAAAGCAATTTTTCGGATTTCTATTTCCATAGCTTGGAGGTCAGTTTCATCATCCCATGGCTTAACGTCTAAAATTAAACTTGACTTTGCCACAATAATTGCTTTATTTGATTTCTTAGCTTTATAAGCGGCCAGTCGTTCTTCTCTTATGCGTACAGCCTCCTCTTTAGTTTCTTCTTCACTGTCTGAAGCAAATAAGTCGACATCATCCTCTTTCAAGTTTCCGTTGGAAAAATTTAGACGATTTTCAACTATATCGATGCGCTTCAATACATCGGTGTATGCTTGATTTAATTGGAAAACTTGAGATTTTAGATCCGCGTTTTGGTTTTCTATTAGCGATATTCGGTCAAGAAACTCCAATCGGCACCTATCTTCCAGGGTTGCAACATCAATCTGAAAAGAAAGTATTGTTAGCGCATTAGCAAATACAATTATAAAAACATCAAACAAAAAAAAAAAAAAAAAAAAAAAAAATTATATTATTGGAATATTATGTAGGAGAACCTATTGGCTTTGTCCGGTGGCCCGAGAAGAAACGTGTGAGTCGCTTCTGGGGACGCGACTCTACTTATTCCCGTACTCAGTCAGTATATACATTTTTGAGAATATGATTTTTTAAAATTTTAGAATTTAAAAAAAAATTTACATTTTACATTTTTTTGCTACATCTTCTATATACATCTACATCTACAAATGTATATTTTACATCTAACATGTAGATTATAGATGCACTACCTCTGCAAAAAACAAAACAAAACGAGAAGGAACGTGTGAGTCGCTTCTGGGGACGCGACTCTACTTATACCCGTACTCAGTCAGTAAATACATTTTTGAGATATGATTTTTTAGAATTTTAGAAAAAAAAAAAATTTTACATTTTACATTTTTTTGCTACATCTGTTATCTACATCTACATCTACAATGTATATTTTACATCTAACATGTAGATTATAAGATTATAGATGTACCATTTATATTCTGCATCTCCTCCTCTAGGGGTTGCTCGCGCACTGAACGCGGCAGAGTGTGCCAGCGAGAGAGAGAATGAGTAGTGTTTGTCTTGCAGGAGGGGGCGGGGGAAGCAACTGAAAATTAATTTCTTCATTCTGGCTATAATTATTATCCGATCTGATTCATATTCGGCAATCTGGTAGATATGGGCATTCTCTACGATACTGCGTTTTTAGTTTTATCGTATCTTTAAAATTGTGCCTGCCACAGTCCTTTGTGGGGGCGGAAGGGGGCGGGGCGAAATTTTGAAATACACTTGTAGCAGTGTGATATCACATGAGTCTTGAAACCAAATTTGGTTGCGCTAACTCTTATAGTCTCTGAGAACCAGGCGTCAAACAAGACGGACAGACGACAGACAGACATGGCTCTATCGACTCGGCTATTGATGCTGATCAAGAATATATATACTTTATGGGGTCGGAAAATTTTCCTTCTCTACGTTACACACATCCACTTTTACCACAAATCTAATATACCCCTTAACTCTTTTTTGAGTACGGGTATAAAAAAAACCAGATTTTAAAAATTCTTTTAAAAAAATTACACCTGATAAAAAATAATAAAGTACTACAAAAATTTTTAAATCGCGATATCTGATAGAAAATAGAGTCGAGTAATTATGATCCGATCTGATTCAGATACGATACTGCATTTTCAGTTTTATAGTATCTTTAAAATTGTGCCTGCCACAGATTTTCGTCCTTTGTGTTGGCGGAAGGGGGCGGGGTGAAATTTTGAAATACACTTGTAGCAGTGTGATATCACATGAGTCTGGAAACCAAATTTGGTTGTCCTAGCTTTTATAGTCTCTGAAATCCAGGCGCTCAACAAGACAGACAGACGGACGGACAGACAGACAGACAGACAAATGGACAGACAGACCTGGCTCTATCGACTCGGCTATAGATTCTGATCAAGAATATATATACTTTATGGGGTCGGAAACATATCCTTCTCTGCGTTACACACATCCACTTTTACCACAAATCTCATATACCCCTTACTCTTTTTGAGTACGGGTATAAAAATTAGTCAAAAAAAATATCAAATTTTGTCTAAAAATGTGTGTTCGAACGTTAGAACGTTTTTGTTAGATTTGATTAACAATACACTGCACTATGGTCCCAGCGACCACTTTTGTTGGCCAAAACCCATTTTACAAAAGTTAACGAGAAGGAACGTGTGAGTCGCTTCTGGGGACGCGACTCTACTTATACCCGTACTCAGTCAGTGTTTACATTTTGGAGCATGATTTTTTAGAATTTTAGAATTAAAAAAAAATTTTACATTTTACATTTTTTTGCTACATCTGTTATCTACATCTACAATGTATATTTTACATCTAACATGTAGATTATAGATGTACCATATATATTTTGCATCTCCACCGCTAGGGGTTGCTCGCGCACTGAACGCGGCAGAGTGTGCGAGCGAGAGAGAGAATGAGTAGTGTTTGTCTTGCAGGAGGGGGCGGGGGAAGCAACTGAAAATTAATTTCTTCATTCTGGCTATAATTATGATCCGATCTGATTCATATTCGGCAATCTGGTAAATATGGGCATTCTCTACGATACTGCGTTTTTAGTTTTATCGTATCTTTAAAATTGTGCCTGCCACAGATTTTCGTCCTTTGTGGGGGCGGAAGGGGGCGGGGCGAAATTTTGAAATACACTTGTAGCAGTGTGATATCACATGAGTCTGGAAACCAAATTTGGTTGCCCTAGCTTTTATAGTCTCTGAGATCCAGGCGTCAAACAAGACGGACAGACGGACGGACGGACGGACGGACGGACGGACGGACAGACAGACATGGCTCTATCGACTCGGCTATTGATGCTGATCAAGAATATATATACTTTATGGGGTCGGAAAATTTTCCTTCTCTATGTTACACACATCCACTTTTACCACAAATCTAATATACCCCTTAACTCTTTTTTGAGTACGGGTATAAAAAAAAACCGAGGTTTTGATCACTCTGTATTAGAAAAAGAGTGAGCTTATAAGTTGCGTACCAGAAATTTCCATAGATGGCGCCACATTCGCAAAATCAGCTGTGCAACCCAGCTGTTGTTGCTGAACAGGACAAGCAGTGAAAAAGTGTCACTTTAATTACACTTTTAAATCTCCCATAAATTGAAAAATACGATTAACCGATCAAATTTGTTGATTGAATCTTAATTTGTTGGGTTTTTACTAGGTGCTTTATTTTTTTATTTATTTATTTATTGACTTATTTCCTAGTGCGACAAGAAAGTTTCTTATAAATTAATGCACTAGTCACAAAAACAAAAACCGTTAAAGCAAAATTATTATTCTTTGTTTGGGTGTGATTCGGTATGATTAACCTACTTAGCCTAATTTTTAATTTTTATTACTAATTATTACTAATTTGTATTACTATTTTTATTATACCCGTACTCAAAAAAGAGTTAAGGTGTATATTAGATTTGTGGTAAAAGTGGATGTGTGCAACGCAGAGAAGGATATGTTTCCGACCCCATAAAGTATATATATTCTTGATCAGCATCAATAGCCGAGTCGATAGAGCCAGGTCTGTCTGTCCATTTGTCTGTCTGTCTGTCTGTCTGTCTGTCTGTCTGTCTGTCTGTCCGTCCGTCTGTCTGTCTTGTTGAGCGCCTGGATTTCAGAGACTATAAAAGCTAGGACAACCAAATTTGGTTTCCAGACTCATGTGATATCACACTGCTACAAGTGTATTTCAAAATTTCACCCCGCCCCCTTCCGCCAACACAAAGGACGAAAATCTGTGGCAGGCACAATTTTAAAGATACTATAAAACTAAAAAAGCAGTATCGGAGAGAATGACCATATCTACAAGATTGTCGAGTCTGAATCAATAGAAAGAAATTCATTTTCAGTTGCTTCCCCCGCCTCCTACAGCAAGACCCGCTACTAATTCTCTTTCTCACTCGCACACTCTGCCTCGTTATGTACGCGACCGCCCGGTGGCGGAGAAGATGTAGAAACTAAATGGTACATGTATAATCTACATGTTAGATGTCAAATATACGTTGTAGATGTAGATAACAGATGTAGAAAAAAAATGTAAAATGTAACATTTTTTTTTAATTCTAAAATTCTAAAAAATTATATGCTTAAAAATGTATATACTGACTGAGTACGGGTATAAGTAGAGTCGCGTCCCCAGAAGCGACTCACACGTTCCTTCTCGTTTTCTTAAGGTTTTATGGTAGCTGATTCCACAGACAAATAGCATGTATACAAAATTGCTGCTCGGAATTGCCAAGCTTGTAACGTATATTAATAATATTGTTGGTTCTTGCAGACGCACCAAAACGCAGCTTTTCATACAAATAGCTCGGTTCTCTTGTATAAACGATTTTATGCAACATTATTAGGATTCTGTAGTCTTTCCAAGTTTCAAACTTCATCTGAATGATGCTGTCAGCCAAACTGGATATGGGCTCACCCCTTTTAACATTGAAAACATATCTAGCTACATTATTGTATGCTACTTTTAGTCGGTGCTGAGATGCACTGTCACAATTTCCAAAAATTTCAATACCATAACACAGCGTCGGTATTAGATATGTTTTGGATATCAAGAGTCTGAGGTGTTTTGTCAAAAATTTGCTGAGTCAAGGAAAGTTGTCTTATTATACCATACGTTTTAACGGCTGCCTTGATTACTTGGTCAGTCCAGGACAATGTCTTGCTTATGTTGATACCAAGATTAACAGCCTGATCCACAGATTCAATTGGCGTGTTATTTATTGATAATTTTGGCAGATTTTCCATGCTCAGCAACCTTTTATATATAATAATTTAGATTTAGATTTGACAGGGTTTAGCGACAATCCATTACGTTGGCCCATTTACTAACGTTCGACAGTTCAACATTACACAACAATACACACTCATTTATTCTGCTTAACGGACAACTAACATACATTTGGCCATCATCGGCATACATATGAACTTTACACTTGGATAACATACCAGGGAGATCATTTACATATAAGGTGAAGAGGAGTGGACCAAGGATTGAACCTTGGGGTACTCCGCGTCTCACAGGTAAAAATGTTGATATTTCAGGGTCAGTTAACACAGCTTAGGTTCTTCCATGCAGGTAGGACGATATTGGTTTTACTGCAGTGTTGGAAAAATTAAAGAATTTGTTTAACTTAGTACATAGGATATTGTGGTCTACCGTGTCAAAAGCTTTACTAAAGTCTAAGAGTGTCAGAAATGTAACCTTATTATCGTCAAGTTCCTCCCTAATGTTTTCTGTGACGGTAGTAAAGCTTCGGAATTTACGGAAGCCGGATTGTTTATTGCACAATAACGAATGTTGTACTAGGTAGTTATTGATTTTTTGCGCCATGAGATTTTCGAGTACCTTTTATGGGTAGGGCAGGATAGATATTGGCCTGTAGTCATTATTTTCCTTTGGTACTGGAATTAGTTTAGCCAGTTTCCACTGATCTGGGAAACTTGATGTTGTAAGCGCAGTGTTGCATATATGAGTTACATGACTGATTATCCTAGGCAAAATAAATTTTAATAAATTTGGGATGCTGATTATCCATGCCAACAGCATTTGACTTAATTTTAAGGACGGAACTCAGGACATCACAGGGAGTTACGCACATAAAGCTAAAGCTATTATCACAGTCGGTATTTGTTACGGCGTCAATGTAAGGGTTTGTCATGACATCAGGTACGGTCGATTGCACACATTTTCTGTTCAGTTCGTTGGCATCAGCAGTAATTTTAGGGGAAGCTTTCAGGTTTCCTATGACAAGTTTTTTAAGCTCACCCCATCTTTGCTTTGTTGTTATTGCATTGTTGAATTTTACAGCGTAATGGTGACTTTTTTCAGTTGAGATCATTTTATTTACTGTCCGTCTTAAAATTTTAAACTGCTGGTAATGCTCAGGAGTCTTGTATCTCTTCCACCTAGAATATGCAATATTACGTTCCCTTATTTTACAAGCAATACCTGGATTGAACCAAAGTTTATGGCTGGCTTTAAGAGTTTTTCTTTTTAAAGGTACATGTCTATCATACAATGCGTCAATATACGCAGACAATTGTCTTAATTGAGAGTTTACGTCCGAGTTAGTGAGTATATTGCATTCCAATAACATAAGTCAATTTCAGTACAAAGTAGCCCAATATTAATGTTCTTAAAGTCCCTTAAATACAAGATCTGGTCAGTCCGATGTGGGTTAAAATCATACGTCAGGTAAATTAAATCATGCTTAGAAAATACTGGTACGTCAATTTGGTCATAAAAGAGAATTTTATTAATATCATTTACGAAAAAAACATCTAGTAGCGTATTAGTAGTATTAGAAAAGTGTGTTGGCATAGACGAATTAACAAGGTTTAAACCCAAAGAAGACATTGAATCGGCAAGGTGTCATTCAGTTAGCATATTGCTGTTAAGGTCTCCAGTTATGACGATATCTTCGTAACTTAAAGGTAAAGTCGTAATTGTGTCAATTGCATCCGAATAGTCAATAAAACGATTAGGTCTATAGCGGCAGCCAATAAGAATGCTCGTTGAACTCCCTTTACCAGTGACTTCAAGCAACAAGTACTCTATTGCGCTTTCACTGGGTTGTTTACTTACTACTTTGGATTTCAGTTTTTTTTTAGTGTATATTGCTACCCCACTTGCATGGCCTTCTCGATCAGATCGATATAAGTCATAGCCGTCACAAGAAATCCAGACATCGTATAGTTGGGAGACAAACCACGTTTCAGAAACACATATTACATATTACATTACTTGACAAACAAATTCCTGAACTCTTCAATTTTTGGCATAGACTTTGTGCATTTATATGGCATATATCTTTAATTCTCGGTGGCGGTGTGAGCTTTAAAGCAAAACACAGTGAGTGATATTGAGTTTTCAGATTCTCCTCCTGGCTAAAAGGAACACCGTGTACGCGCAGGTCACAAGCAATGCTTTGATTTGCTTGCGCGGCCAGTTTTACCTCCATCTCGCCCACCTGTCACCGCAGTGCGTGCATTTTTCCAACTTCAGCCTCCAGCTCCAGAACACGAACTTTTAATTGTTGGACCACACCAACCTCCGACTCCAGATGGTGTACCCGCTGAGTGCGATTTTTAATTTCTCCGGTCATAACTTTCAGCCTATCCTGGAGGTCAAGCAGAATGCGATCCTCAGATTGCCGAATGCTGTCCGTGATTTGCTGGAGCTGCTCACTCATCTTCTGTTCGATGAGCTAGACCAAGAGGGGCGAAGGGGCTTTCGACGAACGAGCGACTCTCAGGTCCGTAGACGTTTGTTCCCGCTGGCGTTTTAGTGCTGGTGGCATTTTGAGTGTTTATTTTATTTTTCTTATGTTTTTTGTATTTTTGAGTGATTATCGTTTGTTCGTCTTTCGTAGTTGAAATGATTTGTGCCACGTAATTATGTGTTAAACTCGCTAGTATATGTTTAATTTGCTAGTTTAACCCGATTTTTTAGTTGAAATGACGGAGCGACTCGCAAACAAAGTGTACTGTATCAAGTAGTTGTGATTTCTTCGTATTTTTAGGTTAAAGTGAGTTTTTTTTTAGCCAATTTTGATTGAAAACTGATTTTTGAAAAGGTTTATTTAGTAAGTCCCACCTAGTCCCACCTTGAAATCTATTGTGTGTCGTAGATTAATAAATTCTTGTTTAAATGTATTTAGCAGAGCTCGAAAAAGATGCTCAACCAATTTTTTTTATGCTGTCTGCTCGCGGAAAAGACAGAGAAAAATGAAACAGACGTGCTCTCTCTCTGAACAGAACACGTATTTTTGTTGCTCTCGTGTTTTCGGTCTCGTGCTGAGCGGCGAAGCATAAGTGTTTTCCTACGAAAACAGTCTAAGCGAGAGACTTTCGTTCGGCGCTCAACAGCTGAGTCACTGAGCAAATCGAGCCAGCTGCATGCACGAAGTGTCTTTTTGTTGTAGTTGCGTTAGGTATTTGTTGTTGCTACTATATATTCCCTCGCAGGCAAAGCGTGGAAGAGGAAGGGATAACGAAGAACGAGAATGTAAATACGAAATCATAGGCAAATTTATAAACTTAAAAGATTTAATATCCATACTTCCACATATTCTTCATAACAAAACAAAAAATTAAAGCTGCATATTTGAAATATTTTTTTGTTCGCTTAAATTAAGAATTGAGCTTAACAACTTATATTGAATTGATATTTTCGGGAGTTAAAGAGGTGCGCTTCTCATTTAAAATTCCATAAATTCTTCGTCCTTGTCATCATCGGTTATACTTTTCTCTGTGGCATCATCATTTATCGGCTCTATGGCCTTAACCATGTTTTTGCCATTGTCGGATGTAATGCTGAGCACAAAATACATTTATTGGCTTTTATGCTTATTTTAATGAATAAACCCTTACCTAAAAATCTGATCAAGTTCAATACCATACTCCTGAACAATCTCCACAATTTTATTTTTTAAATAAAGTCCAGTATGTGACTCGAAGCTGGATCATCCCAAGCGTTTTCACGACAATCTCCGTTTTTGACAGTGTGGATTTAAACATCTGTAAATTTATACCCAAGATGGATTTTTCCATCCTGGTTGCCACATCTATTTTAAGTGATACGAGCTTCCGTTTAACAGAAGCCTTTATATCTTCTCTTATGGATATCTCCCTCATTCGCACATGATCCATTATATTTCTTGATGTTATTGTAGGCATTTTCAGTGCATTATATATGTGGCTTAAAATTTCACGAAACCCTTCGCTGTCTAAAAGTAAAAATGGCCTGCCATCAGAGGTAACAATTTTTACCAGCGATTCAATTATACCCGCTTCACTTGCCTCGTAGGCTATTTTATTTTTTGTTGCTTTTTGTTGCTCAGCGGTGTTTGAGATATCTTCATTGTACGAGTCGAATGTTTTTTTATGTTTGGTGTTTAAATGTCGCCGCCAATTTGTAACATGGTTGCCTGATAATTTTGCACCACACACGTTGCACACCGATTTATTGTCAGTTTTATCAAATAAAAAAAAAAGTGCACTTTATTATTTCCCTGACGGCTCATCGTAATTGATCCACACGCTTCAACAAAAACAAACAAATGAGGCACGCGCGCAGAACACACACGCACACATACATTCGCAAAACACACTTTCGGCTCAACGAAGTGTCTCAAGTGAGTGAATGCATAAGGAGAGCGACAAGACACTCTCGTTGGCTGAGCAAAGAGCGAAGAGCGAAAAAACGAAGCGGAAGGGTCTTTTCGATTCCGTTTTTAAGCGTGTCCGCGAACAACCGGTTTTTTCATGAATGCTTGCACTTCTTGCGAGCTCTGGTATTTAGTAAGAAATACCGATTTGACCACAAATCTTAAAATTTTCATTAGTAGATCATAACCTTAAAATCAACAATACAGATTTGTTTGGCATTCTATTTTGTTCTAAAACTATAAGTTGTATGCCGAGAGAAGGCTAAATTGATTCGCAAGGGTCTACAGAACCCAGTACAAAAGCCGCCAACTTTCTGACCCAACGAGCACCCTGGAAAAAGCGTTTTCCACACTGACAAAAGGGTTTTTCTCGTGGCGGCAAAATTATTTTTTTAAATTAAAATTTGTGTTATTTTTATGCGTGCCACGACTTTATAATTTAAATAAAAATTAATTAAATTAATTTCTTAATAAAACTGTTATAAATACGTGGTATTCCCTATAATTAATTATTTTAAAAAAGGCGGTGCCACACCCATATTATATACAATACAAGAAACTAATTTGAAAAATCTTGTTTCGTTTTCGAGTTATTAACTTTGGCCAACAAAAGTGGTAGTTGGGACCATAGTGCACTGCAGTGCACTAACCAGTGCACTGGTTAGACTCGAGATTACACACATTCACTTTTACCACAAATCTAATATACCTCTTAACTCCTCGAGTAACAAGTTAACAAAAAAAAAAATGTTTAAAATTACCTTTTCCAGAGAGTTTTGTATATGCTCCCTAGCCTTTGCAATTTCGGACACTAAAGGGCTGTATTGGTGCCTCTCAGTTACCTTTAAAACAAGACAAAAAAAATTCATAATTATTGTATATTTTCATAAAATTAAACAAGCATATATATAGGCATATTTGTCAAGAAAACAGGTTATTAATGTAATTAAAAAATATGAAAGTAAGTCAAAAAATACCACTACAAAAGGAAATAAAGAAACATTAATATTGAGATATTCAGATGCTTGAATAATTATATTATATTAATTAATTAATTAATTAATTAAATAATGACAATTTTGATGTATTGTTATGGCTGGTTGAGTTCCAGATTATGATTGATTCTTTATTGCAAATAATATTCTATTTATACAAAACAGAGAAGAGGTGTTACCTCCATGCAGGTGACTCACCGCTCCGGTCTGCAATATGACGGGTCCAATTTCGGTCAGCGACGGTAGCTGTTGCCTGAATGCAGACGCATCACTTTTGGCCAACGACAGTGACCGCTGCTGGGGCCGCATCATATTGCAATCCGTTTTTAGAGTGGTTCTTAAACACACTGCATGAATACACTACACCTCCCCTTTTTATAAGAATAACGTAATGTATATGGAGTTATTCTAAGGTGTATATAATGTATTAATTGTGTGTTCTTTATAATGCATTTATGCGCTTATGTCTACTTATAATAGTACGTATATTTTGTTTCAAGTATAAAGTATAAAGTTGGTATAAAGTGTGTTTGTTATTTTGATTTATTTTATTTTATTTTTTTTTTCATGGCTATGATATGGTGAAAACGAACCAAGTTTTTATATTGTTTTATGTTTATATAGTTTTAATCTATTTTTGTTTACTGTGGTACTTTTATTTCTATCCTTAAATATGTAATTATTCCTCTCATCTATTCCTATGACCTTATATAGTCCCTTGTATTGGTTATCTAGTTTATGTCCCGTATCATTTTTAACTAATACTAGGTTAGGTTAGGTTGAGGCGGCTGTCGGGATCGTCAGAGACCCGACACACCTAGGCCGTTTTCGGCCCATTGTGATACCGCATATATCGTTCCCTCCTCCCTCGTGAGACACTATATTATCCATTGTCCCATCCGGATGCCCTTATGAAGCCCGCGATCCGTCTAGGACTGATTGTAGACTTGTCCGAAATGTCAATTAGAAAAGGAGCGCCCTAGTATTGAAGTCTCCTTCTACTGAGAGCCGGACAGGAGCAGAACAGGTGTTACACAGTCTCCTCGTCGTCCTCATCTCTGCAGCTTCGACAGAAGTCGTTATATGGGGCGCCCAGCCTGTTTGCATGTGTGCCTATTAGCCAGTGTCCCGTAAGGGAGCGTATGACTGAGCTGCACCTACTCCTACTGAGTTTGCAAAGCTCATCGGTGCGCTTCCTAGTAATGTTAGGCCATGTTTACCGAGTTATGCGACATAGTGGCACCGGTTGCCATCTGTCATTTATTAATCGCTTAAAATGTTCTTTTATTTTGAGCTTGCAGGTGGCCATTGGCATACGAATATCCTCCTTATCATGGAGAAGGGGGATTGTTGTACCAGCTCTGGCCAGCTCGTCTGCTATGCAGTTGCCTTCAATGTCCTGGTGGCCCGGGACCCATATTAGGCTGATGACAAACTGATAAGCCATCTCATGAAGAGATTTGCGACAGTTTGCCACGGTAGCCGAGCTTGTTGTTATCGCATTCAGCGATTTGATCGCATCTTGACTATCACTATAGATATTTATATGAGTTGCCGCAGGGGCTATTTCCTGAAGACAGCTCAAAGCTTCCCTAATCGCTATGACTTCCGCTTGGTATTTATTTGTATGCTATTTATATACCTGTCATAATATATTTTTTGTCTACTTTTTGCATTTTCTAATAATAATTTTGATCTGTAATCTGTATTTTACTTCTTTATCGTATGATTCATGGTTGTATGCTGGACTGACCTTGGTTTCTTCTAAAAAGTCATATATTTGTGGTTTTTTACCAAACACCAGTTCAAATGGGCAATACCCACGTACTGTGGATGGTATTGTATTGTAGCAATATGTTAAGTACTCGCATAGGATTGTGACGGCATATTCATTATTATTTTCCGACCTTGGCAGGGGGCCCATTGTGTCAATCTGAACCGTATCAAATGCTTTTGCTGTCGTTGCAGTTAATAGCATTTCTTCTTTGTTGTGTTTGAGAGTTTTGTTCTTCAAACATTTTTCGCAGTGTTTTATATACTGTTTTATATCCCTTGTCATGTTTTTCCAGTTGTATTTATACATTTTTTTTTTTCGAAATGGCTTTGAGACGTTTACATTCAAGGACAAATTCACCATTGAGCGGGCGCTTTGTTACCACCACTAAAAGAAGATCATAAGTTCCTTCAGATCTATTTCGTTGGATATTCAACAATATAACTAGATAGGCGTTGTGCAATTTTTACTGCGACTAAACGGGAAGTAATACACCAATTGCAAAAACTTCTGCATGAGCATAATGGTCAGATTCAAAACAGCATTAAATACAATGCATTCTGACGACCACAAAAACATTATCAGAGCAAACCAAAGACTATCTGGAGGCCATGCAAGACAATTCAATGCTCCAACTATCAATGAAGTCGCAGTTAAAATTGTTGGAGAGAATGTAGAATCACTCGATATTGTTCTAAATCGTCGAATCATCGGTCATATGATATGATGGCTATCACTAAAATATAAAGATGGTCCTTGTAACAAAAGGTTTGTTTAAAAATAATTACTATTTTTTTTTTCATTCTACAACTAAGTTGGATAAATTCAGATTTCAGGAGAAGAAACGAATACGAAAGTCGCGCAAGGAATTTTATGCATATCGATAGAGAGGTTGAGGTTGACAACCATCTGTTGAGATATCGCCGGTTGTCTCAACAGTACTGCGTCGACATGAACGTAAAGGTCGAAACGAAGCGGCTCAATTTCATTCGTTTTAATCAGTCGAAGTTAAGATCCGAAGAGTACATCCACTTGCTTGACGCCATCGCTACTGACGGAAACGCCGCCATCATAGGTTGTTTGAACATTCTTCCAGCTACTTATGTTGGAAGCCCGCGCCAAATGCATTTATGGATTTATTCATCAGTTTTGTCCGAACTAAGACACGTGTGCCCTGAACTAAAAAATGTTCCACCGTGCAACTCCATATTTCAACACTTTCAACATTTGTACAAAGAACTACAAGCAGGAAATATGCTAATGAAAGCCTATCGACATCGCAAATCACCGCTGGATATAGTAGGAAACGTGGCACACCAGCTGTTCGGTGTACTTTACTCTACATATGCTGAGAAAATGGCAGAAGTAATCGAAAAGGTACAAACCGGCGAAGTCTTTCTGCTACATCTAGTATTCGACACAATTAGGACTTTGCTTTATTCGGAGTTTCAAAGCCAAAAGCGAATAAACTGCGCATTGGAATTCTTTTCACAATCAGGTTTTTGTTATTTTATGATCATTAAAATTTTTATACCCGTACTAAAAAAGAGTTAAGGGGTATATTAGATTTGTGTGTAACGCAGAGAAGGAAAC
Organism: Drosophila tristis; assembly: GCA_018150885.1. Taxonomy (NCBI): domain Eukaryota; kingdom Metazoa; phylum Arthropoda; class Insecta; order Diptera; family Drosophilidae; genus Drosophila; species Drosophila tristis. The sequence goes on from JAECWT010000181.1 coordinate 556,411, forward strand.
GTTTCCGACCCCATAAAGTATATACACTACTGGTCAAAATAATAAGTACACGCTCATGAGCTTTCTTTCACGTCTCGTAAAACTTTTTTAAAAAACATTATGAAAAAATCCACCTAACTTTTAGATTACTAACCTACAGTAGAATATAACAAAATTTAACATATGCAATTATCGCTTCAAATGAAGGTTTTCTGATCTATTTTATCGACAAAACATAAACAAGGGGTGGTCAAAATAATAAGTACAGCAATTCTACAAAGCCAAAAACTCAAAGCATATCAAAATTTTTTCACTTTTTTCTTATTATTAGCAATCCTACGATATTATCCGATATAGCCACCCTTATTTTCTTCAGCTTTGGCGATTATTTTTGGCATCCCAGCAATAATTTTGCGCCAAGTCTCTACTGGAATCTCATACCAAATTTTTGGGACAAATTCCCACAATTCTTCGGAGTTTCGAACTGTATTAGTGCCAACGCGACGTTTTAAGTCTCCCCATAGGTTTTATATTGGGTTTTAGTCAGGAGATTGACTTGGCCAATTCAAAACGTTTACCTTGCCCTACGTAAACCAAGCCTTGACCAGCCTTGCGGTGTGTTTTGAGTCGTTGTCCTGTTGAAAGACCCACCTCAAGGACACGTTTTCCTTAGCATATGGTTGCATAATGTCAGTCAATATTTTTTTATACCTGATTCGGTCATAGGATCATTTTTAAGATGTATCGGTTCAACGTCATGCAAAAAAAAAACAGCCCCAGACCATAAGGCAACCGAAGCGGTGGTTAAACATTTTTTTTTGCTGGACGTCGAAATATTTGCCTTTGGGCCGTCGTACATATCTCCTGTAGTCATTACCAAAAATATTTGGTTTTGTTTTGTCGTTCTATAATATATAAATTCATTTTTTTAGATCCATCTGGCTCAGAGCATGCAAAATTAGTTTCGCAAAATTGTTGCCTCATCTCAAAATTTTTTTCTCGGAGTAAGGAACCTTTTTGGGCTATACGTTCTGATAAGTCTGAATATTGACGCCTACGAGGAACTGTCTAAGATGATATTCCATGGCCAATTTGAGCGGAAATGGCTTTGTAAGACATGAACGCATAATTTTTTGCAAGACTGGCGATGCGAGTGTCCGTTGTTCGTGAAGATTTCTTCTTCATTCTTCGATTTTCAGTAAGAAATCTTAAATTTAAGCCATTCTGATCCAAATATACCGAGCGTCAAAGACTTGTCGCAGTTTCCCGAAGACTTTTCCCTTATTTTTTAAGATTCAAGACAATCTTCAATTTTTCAGCAGAACAATGATTTTTCGGCCCATATAGGGAAATTTTTTTAACTCTCATGTACTTTGATATGCAAGGAGTCAATAAAAACCAACAATCCTTTGACCAAATCCCAATCAAATCCTTAAAAATTCATAAATACCTCCAGTGTACTTATTATTTTGACCACACTAAATATGCACAGCAAGCACAAATTTCAGCTTAGAATTAAATTAAGGGTGCTGACAACTTTAATTTTTGATTTAAATGTTTGACTAAACTGTAATCTTTAAAAATATAAACAATTGGCAGTCATAAACTCAAAAACATTCGAGATATTTCATAAAAAATCAGCACGATGCCTCTGTACTTATGTTTTTGACCAGTAGTGTATATTCTTTATCAGCATCAATAGCCGAGTCGATAGAGCCATGTCTGTCTGTCCGTCTTGTTTGAAGCCTGGATCTCAGAGACTGTAAGAGCTAGGGCAACCAAATTTGGTTTCCAGACTCATGTGATATCACACTGCTACAAGTGTATTTCAAAATTTCGCCCACCCCTTCCACCACCCAAAGGACGAAAATCTGTGGCAGGCACATTTTTAAAGATATGATAAAACTAAAAACGCAGTATCGTAGAGAATGCCCATATCTACCAGATTGCCAAATCAGATCGGATGATAATTATAGCCAGAATGACGAAATTAATTTTCTGTTGGTTCTTCCGCCTCCTCCAGCAAGAGAAACGCTACTCTATCTCTTTCTCGCTCGCACACTCTGCCGCGTTCAGTGCGTGAGCAACCCCTAGCGGAGGAGATGTAGAATCTAATCTAATCTAATCTTATCTATAATCTACATGTTAGATGTAGAATATAAATGGTGATGTAGATGTATATAGCAGATGTAGCAAAAAAATGTAAAATGTAACATTTTTTTTAATTCTAAAATTCTAAAAAATCATGCTCCAAAATGTAAATACTGACTGAGTACGGGTATAAGTAGAGTCGCGTCCCCAGAAGCGAATCACACGTTCCTTCTCGTTTTGTCTAATTTTGTTGATTGTACGATTGACTCCCTGGTGGCCACCAGTAATAGGGTCATCGTGGAAATGTTTTAATATTTAATCGATCTATTTTTTGACTTGCAAGTATACTGTTTTTGGCGTTAACGCAATTTTTGTGTCTATAAGGTTTTTATTTCCAATTTCTATAAATTCATCTACCCGGATATACTTAAACAGTCTGTCTTCTAAGGACAGCTGTAATTTGGTGACGCCTAGATTACCGGCTTCTAAAGTAAGCCTCTTGAAGAATTGTCCTTAGTCAATTTTCTCGTTAATAATGAGGTCATTCACTATAAATTGGCTACTAATTCTTTTCCCCTTTTTGAATAGTAAAATCGGAAGGGTCAGAATGAGCTCGACGACATGTGGTTTTACTTCTTTTTTATATAGCGCTTCGTATATTTTTGGAACCTTAAGACTTTCTTTGATACTCATATTAGGAGTATTTTTTATTTTTAATTTTTCGGCTTCCGACCGTGTTGTTACCTTGAGTATTTGGGCTGCCTTGGCAGTTAAACTTTTCAAATCTGATATTTCTATGCGGGATAGCGCATCCGCTACATAGTTCTCCTTCCCTGCTATGTACTCCACCACAAAATCATATTCTTCTAAATCCAATCGCATTCGTGTTAATTTAGACGAGGGGCTTTTCATTGAAAATAAGTATGTTAATGGACGATGATCGGTTTTTACCAAAAATTTGGTACCGTATAGGTATGGTCTGAAATATGTGATTGCCCAGTGAATGGCTGCTAATTCTTTTTCTATTGTTGATTTATTGGATTCGCCTTTTGTGAATGCCTTATATGCATATGCAACTGGTAGTTGTTTACCATCGTACTCTTGACTTAGTACTGCTCCACATGCGAACCCGCGCATCTGTGGTTAAGGAAAATGATTTTTTGAAATCTGGGAATTGTAAGATTTGAGGGTTTATAAGAGCCTGTCAGTTAAAAGTTAAAAGCTGTACTGCATTCTTCAGTCCATATAAAAGGTGTATTCTTTCTACTTAATCTTGTTAGATTGCGAGATTGTTCCGCAAAATTTGGAATGAATCTTCTATAGTAGTTACAAAACGCAACAAATCTTTTTGAAACTATTGAAATGTAAATTGAACACGAATATGGATTTTGGGGGGGAGTTTATGCGTTTTCCGCATTTGCTTGACTATCTACAACGCGGACATTTTGGTAGCCCCCTCGGTTATTATTTGGTGGGTTACCTTCGTTTCGGTAATAGCCACTGCTATTGTACCGAGTGTTGTAGTTACCGCGGAATTGGTTGTTACCGCGACCTTGGAAACGTCCTCTGTTGCCACGATATCCTCTATTTGAATTAGAGGCCCGGCCCGAGCACGAAATGAAATTTTTAGGCCCGAATAGGCCCGGCCTGGTCATATTTAACAAGGGGCCCGGCACGGCCCGGGCCCGGACCGATACTTCCAACAATTATCGACTGCATAAAAATACACATATAGACATATTAGTTTTTATTTATTAAATCTAAATATGTTACATGTTTTTATAAAGAAATATTAGTTTATCTAAATTAGCGCTTGTTAGCCTCAGAAATATACAAAAATATACCGTCCAATCCTTATAAATATACCGTCCGACCCTCAGATATATTCGGAATATACCTTCTCTCCTTTTCAAAATATACCATAAATATACTTCTTCGGGCCTAGCGGGCTTTTAGCTAACGCACGAAGCCCGCACGACTTCGTGCCAAACTCGATTTGAGGCACGAAGCCCGCAGTTTTCATGATGAGGCCCGCGGGACACGAAGTCCGGCCCGGCCCGCGCCCACCTCTAATTTGAATAGAACATTAAGGTATCCGTTCGTCCAGTTGCTTCAGTGCAACTGGAAACGAATTTCGACACCGCCTCGCTCATTGTCACGAAAGTGCACGCCTGCATTATTTTGACCTAAGAACTTCCCATACCATTCCGGATGGAAGTTAAATATCCGAAGTTTGTAATTGAGTTTAAATTATATTTTGTCTAGTTCATTAGCTTGGGACATATAACTTTTTTTAAGGATTTTATGATGCATATTATATATTTTAATAACTAAGTTTACCGACGCTAGGATGACCAATGCCAAGAGTAGAAACCATTCTTCATTAATGATATTGGTGTGGTCAACAATTTGGATCTTGTTTACCACATTGGCGTTTGGGTTTTCTACTTTCGATTGTGTTTTCCCCATTTTTATTTATTTACTAGATGTTTCGGAATTTATTGAAATTAAACAATGATAACACTAGTCAACACGATTTTTCCTCAAGGAACAAAACCAACTTTTTCTTAAAGATTTGGGGCTTAGAATATTTGATGATATTTTTGTTCTATGGCAGAACTTATTTTTTAAGAATTTCCCAACTTCCAATTGGGAACAAAGCAAACGAAAACGGGTTGTACATTTGGTACCTGATCGCGATCCCAATTCCCAATTCGGCCCGCAACCTTCCAAAGGGTATTTTTTGTTCATTTTTTAGGTTAACGAATTTTTGCTCCAAAGATTCTCCATAGATTTTAATGAGGAATACCTTAAACGACGCCTAATTAATGCACCTCTACCTAAAAAAGAGGTCACAGGATATAATTTTTCTAAGTTTCTGAGTTTTTAAGTACAAATTTCGTAAAGAATAACGCACAAAACTCATAATATTTGCATTTCAATGCTTTTTATTTCCCAGACCGTAAGCTTAAATCACATAGTAATTGGGCTTAACTTCTAGCTATTTTAATTTACCTTTTCAAAATAGCAAAATGCTTTACAACCTGACGTAAGATACTAGAGGTATGTGAAAAAAGAAGCGCTACTTCTTAAAAAAGATTAAAAAAATACCAGTTTGTAAAAAGTCTTAAAAAAAAGTTCTGCCATATAAAAAAAAAACCATAAAACCATAAAAAATATGTAAGGTCCCATATCTATTAGAAAAAGTCGGTTTGATTCCTTGAGGAAAAAAAAGTTTGATATTGTCGATCATCAATCATTACACTACTCGACAAAATCGAACTTTTTTTTCCTCAAGGATCCAAACCGATTTTTTCTGATAGATATGGGGATTTAAAATTTTGATTTTTTTTAAGAATTATGGTTTTTTTTTACATAACTTTAGTATTTACGTCTGGTTGTAAAGAATTTTTGCTATTTTTGAAAGATATCTAAAACAGCTAGAAGTTGTCCAACACTCTGTGATAGCTTACCGTCTGGGAAATATAAAGAAATGCAAAATGTATGATTTTTTGTAATTTTTAAAACTCAGAAGAAAAAAATATCTTGTGTCCTCCATTTTTTTGTGTAGTTTGTAAAAGTCGTTTAAAATTAAAATCTATGGAAAAAAAAAAAAAAAAAAAAAAAATGCACCTTTTTGAAGGCGGGGCCAGTTGCCAATTGGGAACAAAGCAAACGAACAAGGGTTGTACATTTGGTACCTGATCGCGTTCCTTTGTTCCCAATGGGCAGTTGGGCTCGCCGCCTTCAAAAGGTATTTTTTGTTCATTTTTTCCATATTTTTGGTTTGGTTAACAAATTTTAGCTCCAAAGTCTCTCCATAGATTTTAATGAGCGATACCTTAAACGACGCCAAATTAATGCACCTATACACAAAAAAATAGAGGACACAAGATATAATTTTTTTCGACTTTTCCTGAGTTTTTAAAGTCAAAATTTCGTAAAAAATACCGCACAAAAATCATCATTTTTGCATTTCAATGCTTTATATTTCCCAGACGGTAAGCTGTAATCACAAAGTGTTTGGGCTTAACTTTTAGCTGTTTTAGATATCTTTTCAAAATAGCAAAGTTCTTTACAACCAGACGTAAGATACTAAAGTTATGTGAAAAAAACTATCGCTACCTCTGAAAAAAGCTTAAAAAAATACCAGATTTAAAAATTCTTCAAAAAAGTTCTGCCATAAAAAAAAAAAAAACCATCAAACCATTTCTAAGGCCCCAAATCTTTAAAAAAAGTTGGTTTTGTTCCTTGAGGAAAAAAATCGTGATTGACTAGTGTTATCAATCAAAATGATGTAATTTCAAAATTCATTGGACTTACCTGGATTGCCGCCATACTATTTACAAGTAAAAGTCTGAGTCACCATAATTATGCTGCGGAATCATAATTCAACACGACTTTGGAATGGTAAAAGACTTGCTGTGAAGCAATTATTTTGACTGGGAAATTTTGTTTATAACGTGTTTTTAATTCCGAGAATTCCGATGATTCCGACTGACATGCCATTTGATTTTAAACGACTACAATTTCCGATTCGTCTTGCTTTTGCTATGACTATTAATAAATCACAAGGACAGTCGTTGCATATTTATGGTTTTAATTTTGAGCATCCGGTATTTTCACATGATCGACTGTATATAGCGTGCTCACGAGTAGGCATTAATTATTCATTGTACACAAGGCAAAACAAAGAATATTGTTTATCACAAAGCATTGCAATAAATACAATATGTTAATACTGTAGTGTATTCATGCAGTGTTATTAAGAACCACTCTAAAAATGGATTGCAATATGATGCGGCCCCAGCAGCGGTCACTGTCGTGGGCCAAAAGTGATGCGTCTTCATTCAGCCAACAGCTACCGTCGCTGACCGAAATTGGACCCGTCATATTGCGGTGAATCACCTGCATGGAGGTAACACCTCTTCTCTATTTTATATAAATAGAAGTTTATTTGCAATAAAGAATCAATCGTAATCTGGAACTCAACCAGACATAACATGGCGATCCTGCCTAAACCGGCAACCTAAAACAAAAATAATAAAAACCAGATCCTTCCTAATACGGCAACAGATCCTGTGGCATTTGAAATCTCGAATTATACTTTCGTATATTGTTCAATAAATGATTAGACTCTATGAGAAGCGTAATCGGTGACTCTATTTCACGCGAACGCAACACAACACCTTGTTGATTTTGTATATCACGTTGATTTGAACGGGGCCTTTCTGTGCGTAGACGATTATTTTCATTGCGATGTGTAATGTCTTAGCTACTTTCACGACTCCTTGAATCCACAACTTGTAACGACATTTAACTTTAAAAACCACACAGGTTGGTTTAAACGCCAATTTTCAAAAGCAACAAATATACCTACACAATTTACAATTTTCGCAGAAAACAATTTTTCACACAAAAAGTTATAAAAAACAAAATCTATTTTATGATAGATATTTTATAACATGTTCTTCTACAGAATGACACAAAATCATATGAAATAGGCGTTTAAATACACATTTTTAGACCAAATTTGAGATTTTTGTTTGATGAATTTTGAATTTTTTTGGAACCTATTTATAGAAAAGTAAAAACGTTTTTTATAAAAACAATGCTACATACTCTATCATTTAAAAAACCCGCATGCAATTTGGTGTACTCATGACGCAGAAATGAAATGAAATATTCGTCCGAACACACACCTTTTGACCAAATTTAAGATTTAATATTGTCTGGCCTTAGTAAAGTCAGCTTTAAAGTTCAGTTCAAAGGCATGAGTACACAAATTACTGAAAGCAATCAGATAGTGGTCGTGGATCTGCCGGCATAAAACCATTATGATTTCTGTTAAAGTTCGACAAGTCGACTGCTAAGTGAAAGTGATCACCGAAGGATTAGAGTTCAATATTTCTAAGTCATACCGAACTTCATATGGCTTGGATTATGCCCATACTAAAACTATCTTATGGAAGAAAGATTTCGTGCGGTATATGCACATTGCTCGAAATCATAGCCTTTGACTGCGGATCTACATACCAATACCAACGAACCCAATGACAATCACAAGTTGACAGCTTGAACCTTGCGTGAGCATACTCGATGTTTCTTAGAAAAATATGCGTAGGGATTTAGCACCGCCCATCTGCAAGAAAGTGGCAGTATCAAAGACAATTTTGGCAGTACCGTCCGGTCACCGGCAACGGAAGGCATAATCCACTAAACAACAGGAGTTAGGGCCATGCGTAAAACTTGCCGTGCAAGTCGTTCTCCTTCTTTCAGACTGTAATGAAGCCATCCAATGCCAGACCGATACAAAGCCGTAATGAAAGCGGTATGCTCTGCTTTTCGTAAATTTTTGCGATTGCGATTTTGGAACAATACGTACGAGTTGAGATTGTGTGCGCTCCGGTTTTCGTAACATTTTCCCATCAATACTGGGATATTTGTCTTGAAAAAAATTTGTTTGGTTTGGTTATGGAAATATTTTAATTGAATATACCATCGTTTTGGCAATCGCATTATATTATACCCAAAACAACTACAAAAATCCGTGAATTAAGAACAGACGGCATTTTTGCCCTGGTCGATATTGATATCGATATTTTATCGGTCAAATGCTAATTCGAAATTTGTTGTTGCTTACGTTTATTGTGGTGAGATTAAAGGATAAACGAAAATGAATTATTAATTATATAAATATAGACTTAAAATCAGCAAAGTTGTAAATATTTTTTTTCCCGCTCATACAAGTTTTTATTTAAGGCCTGTCTCCAGCACCGCGGAAAATTGCTGCAAGGAATTTGCTAGTTATTTTGTGAGGGTGTGGAACATAGTTAAAACAGAGTTGATGAATAAGCTGTGTTTTGTAGACAGAGCAACTATAATATAATGCTGAACTTAAAAAAGGAAAAAATTCACTCTGATGATGAAGTGATTGTGTTGGTGGCGGCATATATTGTTGCAAAACCAAAAAAAAACATTTTCATCTCTCTTTTTGGTTTTGCGGACAGTTTTTGCCTACATCTTGCACCATTCACTTCAGGAAGAATTGTAAAGTATATATTCCTGGGCTGGGTATCAGCTGTTCTCTCAGTCCACACACGGTCCCGATAGGCAACTATCGATATAAATCTGTGGATTCCGCTCGTGTTGCTGGATACACACTCCAGGAATGCGTAAACGAAACATTCCTGTCACAGTTTTTTTTATATGGAGTTTGACAGGAATTTCGAATTTCGATTCCGCGGTGCTGGATACTATGCTTTAGGTGCTATGTGCAATTCGTTTTGAAATCGCGAGCTAATTAGCAACCAGTTTCAAATCGTTAAAATCTCGCGATTTACGAAAACCGAAGCACGCTTTTCTGCGATTGTAAAATCGTAACTTTTTGCGATTTGCGATAACCGGAGCATGGCTGATGGTTTAGTTTAATTAAATTAGTCAAATCTCAGCTAATCTTAGTGGCGGTATGTAAAATTTCTTATAATATATACGACAATTTCGAAAAAAGGGTACATATAGGTATATTTGATCTTGATTTTTTGGCTAGGGTTTGTTCATTATAAATATGTAAATATATAAAAAAATCTTCACAATTCTGAGGCATATTTTAGGAATGTGGATCATACACTTTTGACAATCAGAACCTAATGTACCTTTACAATGACTTCGTAGAACCTTTTTTCTGCTAAATCATATCGACTCTTATCCGTCCAAAAAATATCCAAAGCTTCCACTCTCATTCTGAGCTTTATTTTTTGCACTGTTGTGGGTAAACTGGGTGCACTGTTAAATGGGTATAATAGATATATGCAAGCTTAAATCTTTTAATTATACAATGTAAATGAATTGAAGTGCGTCAAGACACAATAACAAGATCTAAAGCCTTATATATAATGGAACGATGGAAAACGGGACACAAAATGAATATTTATACAAACAAGATTCTTAAACCATTTGCACTTGAACCCATCCCGGATGAACGGTGGGAAATTTTGAGATATATGAAACACCTATTAACACTGGCACCATCCATGAAAATCAGCTGGTTTAGCATAAAAATATTAGTTATAGATTTGTGCGGAAAATGCATAGGAATAATAAGCAAATGCGTATATCCATTAATCATAAAACATAGAAAAGTTTCATTTACTTAAATTTTTATTTATTCTAATAGAAAATCTTGTCGCTGAATCCCACACAGCACATATATGAGGAACTGTTGGAATTTTTGACAGATTAGAAACTCCGATTCCCACTGGCACCATCCACCATCCATGAAAAATAGCTGATGCACACAATTTGGTAAGGCGGAAATTTTTGTTCTTTTATAATTTAAATGAAAATTAACAATATTGCAATGATTATGAATTTTATTGAGCAGCAAAATATATTCCTGCACAATCTTATCATGTTGCAGGACATGAATGATGATAATGTGGCCAACATTGAAGAGGAGAATTTATTGGAATGGAAATCTGTTTTGAAAATACTGAAGCTTGGTCATATGTAACTGCCTCTACTAAATTTGTTAAGGTCTGTCTCCAGCACCACGGAAAATTCCTGCCATGAATTTGCTTTTTATTCCGTGAGAGTGTGGAATATAGCTAAAACAGGGTTGATGAATAAGTTGTGTTTTGTAGACAGAGCAACTATAATATAATGCTGAACTTAAAAAAGGAAAAAATTCACTCTGATGATGAAGTGATTGTGTTGGTGGCGGCATATATTGTTGCAAAACAAAAAAGAATAGTTTTCATCTCTCTTTTTGGTTTTGCGGACAGTTTTTGCCTACATCTTGCACCATTCACTTCAGGAAGAATTGTAAAGTATATATTCCTGGGCTGGGTATCAGCTGTTCTCTCAGTCCTCACACCGGGACCGTGTAGGCAAATATAGGCCAATATCGAATTAAATCTGTGGATTCCGCTCGTGTTGTTGGATACACACTCCAGAAATATGTTAACGAAACATTCCTATCACAGTTTTTTTTAAATGGAGTTTGACAGGAATTTTTCAATTCCGCAATGCTGGATACTATGCTTCACCAAAAAAATGGGATTTACTTTTCAAAACGAAAGGTCGGGCGCTCCCACACTCGTAAAACGCAAGACTCTTCCGTTTTCGAAATATCAACAAATTCCTCGACGAAATTAAACGACTTTTTATACAAATAAACAAATCTTAATTGCAAAAGGAAAAAAATAGATGACTTAATTATGAATTGACATAAATTTGGCAGCATTACCAGTGTAATTGATTTTGTGCACTTTTTATAAATAATTTTTATTTAAACCAACCTTAAATTTAGATCATAAAAATTGGTCAGTGCAAAAAAAAGTTAATTCATCTTAACAGCTGTGGCAGCCCAATTTGGCTGTCGATAAATCTCTGTTAAACATAACAGAAGCCTTATTGTATAACAGGTATGACAGCAGTAAATTTTGCGTTTACAAAAATGCAAAAATGTGCTGTTACGCGCAAAAGCATTCGAATATTTCGAATAGACGCACTAGGGCCCTATGCTTAACATATGTAAAAAAAACTGCGTCTCCGGGAAGACGCAAAGAAGAAAAAAAGAAAAACCCCAGTGTAAGCAGCCTATACAACACAAAGTGAATGTTAAAACCGGAGCCGGTCTGAATATCACAAAAGGTTAATAAACAAAGTTAAACGAAATGGAACAGAAGCGACACGCTTTTGTTTCCGCGACTCTACTTTTATGCCCGTACTTAGTCAGTATATATGTGAGCTTATAATATATGTGGAGTTTTTAAATATTTTCCTGTTTTCATTTTTTTGCTACATCTGTCATTTACATCTGCTTCTACATCTACAATGTAGATAAAACAGCTCCTACGCCAAAGGTCGCACACTGCACTGTGTGGGTGAGCGAGAGAGAAAATGAGTAGCGCTGCAGCCTCTGTCCATTAATTTCTTCATTCTGATCTGATCTGAATCAGATTTGGCAATCTGGTAGATATGGTCAATCTCTGCGACACTGTTTTCTAGTATCTTCAAAATTGTGGATGTCACAAATGTTCGTTCTTTGTGGTGGCGGAAGGGTGCGCACAGTGGCTCGCTTTTATCACACTTCAATAAGGAATTGAAGTGAAATGGGAAACCGCGCAGAGAATTTCCGCTTAAAATTTTCCGCTGTGCCACAGAATTCCGAGCGATTTCATTTTTCTTAGCATTGTCACAAACCAAATTCAGACTAAGACTAGTGTTGATTTCAAGATTCAATTCGAATAGGGGTAATTTTCAGTTTTATTGATTTTATCATATCAAAACAATTGCTTTTTATTTTTTTCTTTTATGATATACAATAATTGCTATTTCAAATCTGTACTTTTATGATTTCAAAGCAAAAAAACATCCCATATCGTGCGAGTCAAACAAAACAATGTACTCGGCAACTCCAGCAGTTGTCTGGCAACTCTCTCTCTAAAAACATAATGATTTCAATATAATTAATATTAAATATCTTGCTCCGAATTCGGCTTGATATATAACATTTATACATAAATTAAACTGAAACTTCTCAACTCTTTTTTAAACCTTACTTCGTCGCTAATGCATAGACCTTTTCTCTTACCACCCAATGCGCCTATATTAGGACTACATCAGCTCCGATTTCGTCCGAGCGGAGTATATGTGCAGCTGAGATTGACTTGGAGTAAGGTGAGGGACATCATCAGATATCTCCAACACTACGTCCGAGTCGTTGACGATATCGTCCTCGCGGCACATCGTCTCGACTAGGTTGTCGACAGGATGTGCCTCGGCCGCTGCATCAGACTTGTATATCTTGATGGTGACTGAGCTCAACTTTCACAACCTTCAAATCTGATGCTGGAAGGAGTGGGTTGTACCTTTGCAACATGTTTGGGATGCTATCCGGCGGGCACCTAGACTCTCATACCAGCCAAATGTATGAATAAAAACCGCGACACTCACATTTTACTACCCATAATTACAAAATAAAAATCTTTCGACAAATCTTAGACTATTGTGTAATTTCATATAAAAAAGTTTGAAATTTTTGACATTTTATTCAATAGCACACCTGATTCTCTTTACATATTGTATGGGCAAAAGAAATTCATTTAAAAATAACTTCGTTCGACCGCCAAATAATTTCTGCACGTAAATTCTTGATAAATCGCGTCCGTTATCAGTTTTGTTGTTTTTATTTGTGGTAAAAGTGGATGTGTGCAACGCATAGAAGGAATTCTTTCCGACCATATCTATCAGATCGCCAATTCTGATTCAGATTGGATTAATATTATACCCAGTGTTGTGAGCTGTCGCGTTAAACTAAACAAACATGGCTTTATTCTCGACAAGCGACAGATTTAATTCGTGTGTTTTATGGCGAAGGGTTACTGAACATATAACTACTTTCCAAGGGTCGTCGGAATATATTATTATATTATTATACCCCCGCTCTCAAGAGCAATGCAACTCACTCAGCCCGCCTCAACGCTATGCACTTGGGCTGGATCTACGATCAGTGATCGAGCGTTTGATGGTAATTGAGAGCGTGCATTCGATGTAAGAGCGCCAGCTAGCGCAAAGAGCTTGTTGCCAGCGGCTGCTCCGAACAGTAACTAGTAAAAATGTATTAAAAATTAAGATTTGTTGTAAGAAATCTATTTGCCAATTATAATTATTCAATTTTATTAATATTTTTTATGATGGTTTTACGGTTAAAAACATGAATTTTCCAGTTAATTACGCCCCTTCCAGTGACACGCCTACTTTAATTTTTCTTTTAAAAATGTATTTTAATTATTGAAAATATTTGGTTTCGGGTTTAAAAGTTATTAATTTTGCAAAGTGTTTTGACAAAACGAGCCACTGTGGCACGGGGTGCCACTTTTTATCACATCGTTCGTTCTCTTTCGTAGGACCAGGCGTGTTTTTGTTTTGCGCTCAGCATTTACCTTCTATTTTGCTTAAACAGCCGGTGTTTTTATCTTTAAATGAACTCTGCTACAAACTAACATTAAAATCAATCTTTACCGCGGGTGCATGCCTAATAATTGTTTAAAACACAACTTATTGTGTCGTAGCTTTTGCCGCCTATCACTCTCTCTCTCTCTATCACCAAATTTTAAATAACTGTTCTTCTCTCGCTCTTGTAACTTTCTCTGCAGTAACGCTCTCACTTATAAGCTGTCGCTGCAACCACTTTCTCCAGTCTCTCATCTTATTTCTACCGATTTCGCTTTAAGCATTGCTCTGAGCATCTGCTCTGCACATTGGTCTGATTGATATTTGTTTTGAACTTTTTTTTTCCTCGAATTAATAAAATAAGACATTATTATTGAATTTTCTATCGTCTGCGCCAAAAAACTGCAAGAAGCAGATACCCCATGATCAGCCCAATATCCCTGCTGGCTTTGCGAAAGCGTAGTGCACGAAAAATGTGTAGGGATCTCGGGCCGTGTAGGAGACGCCATTTCCCAAAACAACGGCCTGCATTATAGTTGTGAGGAATGCCGTGCTGTGGAAAACGACATGCGTTTGTTCATGAGGCAGACGCGGAGTGGCTCCAAAGAGCTGATCGTAGGCTTTGCTGTACAGTTGCTGGCTGAGTCTCCGAGGCGCAAGAAGTCTACTCCGCGGGACTTGCAAGTGCCGACTGCCTCATGTCCGCCGGAAGCCGAAAAACTTACTCCGACCAGTGCAGCAGTTGATTACGTTTGCTACTCCAATGGCAACGATCGGTGCTGGTGATGCAGATTCGGGAGCCCAATGCGTCCCTTCGGAGAGTATGCAGTTAGAAATGTCTGTAATGTCCGTGTCCGTCGAGTCCGCACCCAACTTCTTAGCTATCCCATCAGTTTCGCACCCACCAGCTAATAGATGTCCAGGACCACCGGAAACTGCCATCACAGGTATTAGGCCTGTGGTGCCAAAACCACTGTTGGGAGTCCCACCAAAGCGACAAGTTTTTGTCTCGCGGCTAGCCCCTGACCTCACATCCAATGATGTGACCGCTTTTATACAAAGCAAAATAAAAGCCGTCGGCTTAAAGGTGGAAAAATTTAACTTTTTTTACGCCAGGGAGATATCTTCCTTCAAGATAAGCGTCTCCCAAACTCAATTTGAAACCATTTGTTCCGGCCAGTTTTGGCCGGAGCAATTGGTGGTTAAAGAGTTTAAGGCTAATAAAAAGAATAACCCCCCCCCCACACCACCCCACCACCATTATTCTTCCTAGTAGTAAGAGCAGTGCTTCATCTCCACCCTAATCTTCCACCTCTACTTCCACCCATCAAAAAAAATAACTTCCTCTCTTTAAGTTACCTACTAGAATGCTACAGGCTCTCGTGCCACGTTATTGTGTTTACCGAAACCTGGTTAAAGCCGGACATCCTTAGCTCCGATGTTTGGCAGGTCGGTACACCATTTTTAGAAATGACCGTTCGCCTCTACGTGGAGGTGGGGTCCTCATTGAAGTGGACTCAAACTTCACGTCGGAACAATTCATAGTCCAGGTTTCACAAGAAAAAGCTCAGTAGCTCAACAGATACCTTAAACGACGCCTGATTAATGCGTCTATCTAAAACTTAAAATGTTTTTTTCGACATTTCCTGAGTTTTTAAAATCAAAATTTCGAAGAAAAAAAATACCGCAAAAAATTATGAATTTTGAATTAGAAAGCTTAATATCTTCCAAGCTTTAAGCTGCAGCTTAAAAATGTCTGGGTTGGATTTATGGCTGCATTTGTCAGCTTCTCAGAACTGCAAAGTTCTATGCAACCAGATATAAGATATTTAAGTTATCTGAAAAATAGAAGCACTACCTCTGAAAAAAACCATGAGAAAATACTAGATTTTAAAAATTCTTTTAAAAAAATTAAACCATAAAAAAAAGAAAGTACTAAAAAAATTTTTAATTCCCGTAGTCCATCAGAAAACGTCATTTTGGTCCACAGCAGAAAGAGAAAGTTCAATTTTGTTGAGTAGTGTTCGCTGGCGTCGGAAGGTAGAGTTTCCATTACTACTTCAAATTCCAAATTATTTTATACTAATGACGTTTCTTTTTATACCTGTACTCAAAAAAAGAGTTTAGATTTGTGGTAAAAGTGGATGTGTGTAACGCAGAGAAGAAAACATTTCCGACCCCATAAAGTATATATATTCTTGATCAGCATCAATAGCCGAGTCGATAGAGCCATGTCTGTCTGTCCGTCTGTCCGTCTTGTTTGACGCCTGGATCTCAGAGACTATAAGAGCTAGGGCAACCAAATTTGGTTTTCAGGCTTATGTGATATCACACTGCTACAAGTGTATTTCAAAATCTCGCCCCGCCCCTACAAAGGACGAAAATCTGTGGCAGGCACAACTTTAAAGACACGATCAAACTAAAAACGCAGTATCGTAGAGAATGCCCATATCTACCAGATTGCCGAATCTGAATCAGATCGGATCGTAATTATAACCAGAATGAAGAAATTTCTGTTGCTTCCCCCGCCCCCTCCAGCAAGAATCAAACCACTCATTCTCTTTCTCGCTCGCACTCTCTGCCGCGTCCAGTGCGCGAGCAACCCAGTATATGTAGATGTAGATAACAGATGTAGCAAAAAATTTTTTTTTTATATTCTAAAAAATCATAAGCTCAAAAATGTATATACTGACTGAGTACGGGCATAAGTAGAGTCGCGTCACCAGAAGCGACTCACACGTTCCTTCTCGTTTTTTCCTCCAATTAGTGCCTGCAAAGCCAAATGGGTCCACAAAAATCGAATGATAAAAATTGCTAAAATTACTATTTTTAAGGATTATATGGGAATTTACATGTTTTCTCAATTTTTAATGGAAATGAACATGTATTTTTCTAGATGCTATGAAAACGCACGTCTGCCATTATACCATCATTCGTTATTATATACATATATAGACGATTTTTGTTCTTATGTCGAGTTCCAAGTGCTATCTCAATCGATAGATTCTCAATTTATTGTTTTTAAAAGTCTGGCAACTTCTAGATCCAGAAGCCTCAAGAACGCCGAAATTTGAATTGGCTTTTTTTATTCATAAATTGAGAAATGGAAGATTTTGAAAAAATTGAGAAGATTGGCGAAGGCACCTACGGTGTGGTTTATAAAGGCCGCAATCGACTCACAGGTCAAATCGTAGCAATGAAAAAAATTCGATTAGAGTCTGACGACGAAGGCGTACCATCAACTGCTATCAGGTAACTGGTACTAACACCCTAACATGTTGCCAATTTTTATATATTTATGCTTTTTTACATATTTAGAAGCATTACTTACCTATATATGTGTATGTTTGGATGGCATACAGAGGCGAATTTATTCTTTTATTTGTTGGAGCAGAACATACAATTTTTATCTGATCTATTCTGAACACGGCTATCCACATTTGAAATCTCGTCAAACAAATATTCGAAGAACAAATTCGCGTTACATATGTAGATACATACGTAGTACGTTCTAAATTACAAACATAATTGAGAAACTTGCTTTTACACAGTGAATCTACAAGTCCAGACGCCTATGTCGGCTTTATGATATACATACATACATATTTACATATATATGCACATTTGTATGTATTTTCAATCGTTTTGAGCTATGTAATATAGTGGTATATAAGAAAGTATTCTCGATTATTCCAATCGAAGCCATATGAAATGTATGCCACAATACATTCCTTAAAATGCAGTCAAGTCATCTGCCTATTTAACTTATTGCCTATTATTCCACTATATGTAGAGACTTTGCACTTGATGCTTCCCACAGTGGGTTAAAACAGCTATGATCTTCTCTAAAAAAATTAATTTTAACTATGTTACAAATGAAGACGGTAATACAGTTGTACTTCCATATGTGGTGGGGAAACAGAATTAATTTTAATACATGACTAATAACGCCTACTTACATATTTCCCAACACTCTGTATAAGGTCTATCCTGTCGATGGAACCACTCTAAACTGAAATCATGTACACCTGGCCCTCGCTTAACATGAACTCTTTTTAATACGAACTCGGTATTACACAGCTATAAATTGGCTCCCTTTTCCTTTTTAACACGCTCAAAACCTCGTTCTAAAAAATTTTTTTGTCAATAATGCCTTAGGTTGTTTTTGTACGCGTGGGGAGCGCGTAATAAAAGGGAAAGCTCTCACGGAGCTGTAAGATGTAATAACAGTAGGCACAAAACATTAATTTTTGTTACGCAGTGAATCAAATAAAATTGTTCTAAGAGATTTTGGGCCTTAAAAATTGTTAAGGAATTTTGGTTTTCTTTCATTGTTTCATTGTTTATTTTTTAACTGAACCATCGTTCGGCCCAATGGCCGAAATGGGATCAAAACCAACGAAACGGTCTTGTAATTTTGGGTTTACCGAAAAGTTTTAGTGCTTTATAAATTGTGATCCGCTCATCGAAAGACGACTTAAGGAAGTTGGAAAAAAGACTTACCTTATAAAGAGCGTTACAAAGAAGCTTTAAAAGCCACTAACTGTGCCACAGAATTTTGAGCGATCTAATTTTTTTTAATTATCATTTTCAAAAACCAAATTCAAGGCCAGAGTTGACACCTTCCAGGATTAAATTCGAATATTAGTTTTATCATATCAAAACAATTGGTTTTTATTATACCCGTACTCAAAAAAGAGTTAAGGGGTATATTAGATTTGTGGTAAAAGTGGATGTGTGCAACGCAGAGAAGGAAACGTTTCCGACCCCATAAAGTATATATATTCTTGATCAGCATCAATAGCCGAGTCGATATAGCCATGTCCGTCTGTCCGTCCGTCTGTCCGTCCCATATGCCCATATCTACCAGATTGCCGAATATGAATCGGATCGGATAATAATTATAGCCAGAATGAAGAAATTAATTTTCAGTTGCTTCCCCCGCCCCCTCCTGCAAAACAATCACTACTCATTCTCTCTCTCGCTCGCACACTGCCGCGTTCAGTGCGCGAGCAACCCCTAGAGGAGGAGATGTAGAATATAAATGGTACATCTATAATCTACATGTTAGATGTAAAATATACATTGTAGATGTAGATGTAGATAACAGATGTAGCAAAAAAATGTAAAATGTAAAATTTTTTTTTTTCTAAAATTCTAAAAAATCATATCTCAAAAATGTATTTACTGACTGAGTACGGGTATAAGTAGAGTCGCGTCCCCAGAAGCGACGTTCCACGTTCCTTCTCGTTTTCGACTTTTCCTGAATTTTTAAAGTCAAAATTTCGTAAAAAATACCGCACAAAAATCATAATTTTTGCATTTGAAAGTTTTATATATCCCAAAAGGTAAGCTGAAATCAGAAATTGTACGGGTCTTATTTATAGCTGCATTTCTTAGCTTTTTTGAGTGGCTAAGTTCGTTACAACCAAATTTGAGATACTTTGAAAAAAAAGCTTTCAAATAATAGCAGATAAAAAAATTCGTTAAAAAAAAGTTCTGCCATAGAAAAAAAAATGATCACTGTCGGGTAGTGTTATTCATGCTGTATGCGGTTTTTGTGATTTACTGCTCATTAAAATTTGTTTAATTACAATTAACAGTTTTTGGTACAACTAGAGCTAGGCCTACGCTTAGCCGAACAGGGATATTTATCAAAAATGCAATGGCAATAATTTGTAGAAGTGGTTTGTTAATTCTGTTTTTTCATTTGAAGCGATGCCAACTGGTATAACTACAAATGACTAGGTTAGGTTGGGTTAGGTTGAGGCGGATGTCGGGATCACCAGGAACCCGACACACTTAGGGGACTCATTGTAGTCATATCCGAAATGTCATTTATGAAAGGTGAGCCCAAGTAATGAAGTCTGCTTCTACTGAGAGTCGGACAGGAGCAAAACAGATGTTCCACCGTTTCCTCCTCGTCCTCATCTCTGCAACTACGAACGAACTCGTTGTAGGGACACCCAGCCTGTTTGTATGGGTGCTAATTAGCCAGTGTTCCTTGAGGGAACGTATGACTGAGCTGCACCTTTTTCTACTGAGCTTGCAGAGCTCAGCGGTACTCTGTTTTGTGATACCATGTTTGCCGAGTTATGCGACATTGTGGTACAGTTGTCCATCTATTGGCTATTGGTAGCTTAAAGTGCTCTTTTATGATGTGATTACAAATGGCCATTGGCATACGAATTGGTGGCCCGGGACCCATATTAGACTAATAACAAACTGACGAGCCATCTCGTGGAGAGATTTGCGACAGTTTTCCACGGTAGCAGAGCTCGACGTTATCGCATTAAGCGATTTGATCGCAGCCTGGCTGTCACTGTAGATGTTTAAACGAGTTGCCGCAGTAGCAATTTCATGAAGGCCACTGAAAGCTTCCTTGATCGCTATGACTTCCGCTTGTAAGACACTGCAGTAATCTGGGAGCCTGAAAGAGTGTCTATGTTTAGCTGTTCGGAGTAGATTTCCCCTCCGACCTTTGTTGTTCAGTTTCGACCCATCTGTGAAGATTTGTATGGCTCCATCTGGGCCAAGTGCTCCCTTGAAAGGGAGTATTTATGTACTCCTTCGGAACGCAGTAGTCCGTTTTTGTGGGGACAGATGTTTAGGATAGATGCGTGACCGGTGTGCTGTGACACCCATTGGTTGGAGTCTCTCAAACGCATTGCTGCCATTTCTGCCTGCTTCCTGCCTGCAAGGTCAAGGCTCTGGAGGCATAGGATAGCATTTAGCGCGTCATTAGGTTTGGTGCGTAGAGCTCCACTGATACATAGTACGGCAGTTCGTTGAACCTTGTCCTGGCCTTTTTGGAAGTGTAGAGGGCTATCGTGGCCTTCTTCACTCTGTATTGTTATATATATTTGATGTTCAGGTTCCAGCTAGATTTCTTGTTCTTGTTCTTGCATCTTGTTCCTGCATCCGTGTAGTATTGGGGGTTGAGAGGCGGGACTTTGTATTTGGTTGTGAACAACACATGTTCCGTTTTAGAGGGATTACTTTGTGACTTTGTCCATTCCGACTGTCGCGCGAGCTTTGCGGTCATTAGATCGCAAAGTGTTTGAGGGAATTTTGCCGAGAAGATGATGGCAACGTCATCCGCGTATGCCACCACTTTGCCCAGCTAATATTCCGTTTTGTGAGGTTGCCCCTTCATTTGGGAGGTCTACCGGCTCGATGGTTGTACTCCCAGGAAAATGGGTATCAAGTAGGATATGTAGGGAGTCCTCACTAGAGTTAGTCCACGTACCATCCATTCTCTTGAGATATCCCACCGAGGAGGTAGTTTTTGAGATAATCTTACGTAGCCTTGCGGCTTCCGACGTCATCTCAATGTCGGAGCAAAATTTTTGCCAAGAGGCCCTTTTTGCTCTCCTAGTTTCTTTCTTGAGGGCTTGACTGCTTTTGTATTTAGCTCAGTGTTCCTCCTCGCTGCTGCTTTTGGCTCTGTTGAAGAGAGTCTTGCAGTCTCGACGTAGGATATCTATTTGTTTTGACCACCAGGGTTTCTTTTTCCCTCTAGGTTTGGTTGAGGGGCATGCTGCCGTGAAGGCCTTGTTGTATGCTTCCGTGAAACTGTCTACTAGACGATTAAGATCGTCTTGTCTGCCTGTGCATTTTGTTGCTAAGGGGGGGAGTAGTTCCTTAACTTTTGCACTATATATATCCCTGTTGGCTTTCCTGTGGTTAATATAGTCGGTAGGTTTAGGGCTTTCAAGGTCAAATTGTCCTCTAATACTTTCCAACTCTTTACTATGTCTGACAGTTTGTGAGACCATAAAGTGAGGTTTTTTATAATAAATGTGGGGTCGGGACCCCGATTACAAATAACTAGGTTGGAGTTTAGGATGATGCTGAAAAGTGACTCGGCTAGCCGCCGTGTGGTCGCCATTGCTAAAATTGTAGAGCAGAATGATATTTAGGTGATGTCTTGCCATAATGCAGGTTCGAATTTTACCTTCACTTTGGGCTACAATCAGCTTGTAGTCCTTCGTCGCTAATCCACAACCCTTTTCTCCTACCACGAAGCAGCGGTTGGCCTGTGCCGCCTCCACCCACTTCCATTGGCTTCTGGGTATTTTTCCCTCCGCGCGCTGCCTTTTTGGTTGTGCAGCCACCTTCTATGGATCCACACCAAAATTCGGTAGCATCGCTGAGGCCCACTCCACCTTTCTCAACTTTTCTTCGCTTGGGCGCTGGTTGATGGCAAGTCATCACCGGAAGGTCGTGCAGCCGCAATATTGCTTAGCATGGTATCTGCTTTGGGAGGGGACTTGCCACCCATACCGGAGTTGGGATGGGACCCACCCAACTACCAGATCGTACCTGCAGTTGAGCGGATCGGCCCAGGCTTTTGGGCCGCTGCCTTCCCCTGCTTGGGATTGCTCTCTGTTTGGGGACTGCCAGTCTGATTTGTTTTTTTTGTTGTGTTTTTATGGTTTTTTGTTGTTTTTTGCTTGTTTTTAGCTTGTTGTCCATAATATTCCCACGAGATGCAGAGAAGGGGAACGGTCAGCCCGGGCTAATATCCACGTTGTCCGGGTAAGGCATCATCATCACAAGGGCCTGAGCTCTCCGTTCGCGACTAGGCCAGTTTTTATTGCGGGCCCCCCAGCCAGCCTGACTCTTGGCACGGGTCGAATGACACCTTAGTCTGGCCCGGAGTGAGGTGAATGTTGGGGTTGGGCTGTGGGTAGGCATTGTGTAGGGATGGGAGTGTGTGAGCTACTTAATGAGAGGCGGCACCACAATCGCATCGTCAGTGTTGCTACTTCGTGAACTTCGGTAGTCTCCCTCAGAGCCAACTTAGTTGCTTCTCTTTGGGATGCCCGCTTATTTACAGCTGATCTACCCACCGGGGTAGGGCGTTCGCTATCCGCAACCTGCGACTCGTCCGGTGGCCTCAGCTAGGCCTGAGCCCAATAGGATCATCGGATGCAAATGAATAATTAATATATTGTCTGGACGTTGATATGCACCATCAAGTGGCCCATGCCCATGGTTCGTGCAAGGAATAATTTGATCTACAAAGCGGAAGGAACAAAGGAATAAAGTTTCTAGTAGATCTAACAGGAATCGTAAAGTTTATGCGGCTCAACAAGTCAGGGCTATCTATGTCACCCTTGATCAGGTTGTGCACAAAAATCACACCTAGCATTTTTCCACGACTAACTAAGGTTGGAAGGTTTATTAAAAGCAATCTACGAGGGTAAGATGGCAGTCTCACATCTGAATCCCAGTTAAGGCCACGCAGAGCAAAAAGTAAAAAGTTTTACTCTCTCTCAAGAGAACCACCGCAGAGGCTATAAGGAGCCAAAAAGGGGCTGGAGCGATGAAATGTCATTACTTTGCATTTCGAGGCATTTAGGTGTAACATATTTGCACAACACCATGACTGAAAGTTATTGAGATCGGATTGCAAGCGAGAGTAATATGAAATGTCCTTATACTGGATACAGAGTTTAACATCATCCGCATACATTAGTACTCGAGAGTTTTTTAATACTGAAGGCAGATCATTAATAAAGAGTGTGAAAAGTAGGGGGCCTAGATGTGGTACTCCTGTGGTATTCCAGAAGTAACCTTAACAGGTGAAGAGAAGGAGTTTTTGAAGAGGAATCTTTGAGACCTAGAACGAAGGTAGCTAGAAATCCATCTCAAAAGATTAGGCGGAACCCCTAAAAGGTCAAGATTTTGTATTTACAGAGTCAAGTTTACAAGTTTACAGAATCAAATGCTTTGTTGAAATCAGTGCAAGTGGCATCCGTCTGCAAGTTACCTTGAACGCCTTTAATGACAAAGAGGTAAACTCTAATAAATTTGTGGTTGTTGATCGTCGTAGCGGATAACTTAGATCAGCGATGCCCAGGCCCATTGCCCACGGAGCCCATTTGTTTTTGTACTTGCCCACAGCATAGGAAACCAATTATTGTATGCATACACAGTTTGTGCTGTGTACCAACATACCGAAAGCCCAATACATGCAAACATCTTTGTGTGTATGCGATCCGTCCAGCAAAAACCGGTTTTGTCTCTTCTCTGATTCGCTCGCAAGCAAAAATTACGGTATTTTTTTTTGCCGCACACGATTTCAATGTGTTTTTGTTGATGCTTGTCTTCGAGCATTGAAATAAAAACGGGAAGGAACCTGTGAGTCGCTTCTGGGGACGCGACTCTACTTATAACCGTACTCAGTCAGTATTTACATTTTGGAGCATGATTTTTTAGAAATTTAGAATTAAAAAAAAAATTTTACATTTTACATTTTTTTTCTACATCTACAATGTATTTTTTACATCTAACATGTAGATTATACATCTCATCCGCTAGGGGTTGCTCGCGCACTGAACGCGGCAGAGTGTGCGAGCGAGAAAGAGAATGAGTAGCATATTTTATGTAGGATGGGGCGGGGGCAGCAACAGAAAATTAATTTCTTCATTCTGGCTATAATTATGATCCGATCTAATTTAGAGTCGGCAATCTGGTAGGTATGGGCATTCTCTACGATACTGCGTTTAGTTTTATCGTATCTTTAAAAATGTGCCTGCCACAGATTTTCGTCCTTTGTGGTGGTGGAAGGGGGCGGGGCGAAATTTCGTAATACACTTGTAGCAGTGTGATATCACATGAGTCTTGAAACCAAATTTGGTTGCCCTAGCTTTTATAGTCTCTGAGATCCAGACGCTCATCAAGACGGACGGACGGACAGACGGATATGACTATATCGACGCTGATCAAGAATATATATACTTTATGGGGTCGGAAACGCTTCCTTCTCTGCGTTACACACATGCACTTTTACCACAAATCTAATATACCCCTTAACGCTTTTTTGAGTACGGGTATAAAAACTGTTGCATATTGGTATTTGTGTTTTTGTTTGGGAGTATTGGTGAGTGCCCAGCCGTATGCTGACTTTGGGCATCGCTGACTTAGATATACCTCTATAATTATTATTATTATTATAATTATTTGCATCAGACTTGCTACCTTTCATATGGAGCGGAATAATAAAAGATTCCTTGGTTGGTTAGGTGGGTGGTTGGGAAGCAGTGAGCTTTCATTTAACAATGGGCTGCAAATGCCATTCGACCTTGGTAAACTGTATGAATACGGCTGACCATAGTAGCTTTCATGAGAATAGGTTGTTTGGAAAATTTTGACAAAAAGATCGGCAATTGCCTGATCATTGTTTGCTGACATATTGAGAAATGATAGCCAGGATGGATGTGCGGACGTTCTACGCTTACTATTTACGAAGATGTAAAATTGTTTAGGGTCCTGTGAAAATCGTATCCTGAATCGAGATAGGTAGTTTTTATAGCATTGAGCGTTAAGAACGGAGAAATTTTGACTGAGCTATTACATAGCGAGAAAGAGAAGAGGGAGAACCAACTTCTCGAAATTTTGTATATTCGTGATTTTATAGACTGGAAACCTCTTTGGTAAATCAAGGAGGATTCCCATATCTAACTGGGCAGGTATATTAAGCGGAAGGGCTCGGGTTAGCAACGCTATGGTCGGATCGGTCGGATCCGTGACAAAGCACAGATCAAGCAATCGACCCAAGGAATTTTTCACATGGTTGACTTGAGACAGGGATAAGTCTAGCCAGCCGTCGATAAAGTCATGTCGTGACATGGGCACAAGGTTATTAGACTCGTTTACCGAAGACCACACAGTACCCGGCAAATTGAAATCACCAAGAACTATCATATGGTCTTTATCTGATAGCGAGGAAGAAACAGTTTTTAAAGCGGACAGGTGATGCTCGTATATTAATATGGAATATACGTGCAAGTAATGAAAATGGAAAAGGCTGGGCGAATCCGTTTTACGCATAGGAATTCCAGGTCTTGTTGAACCTGGACCATGAAATTTTCCGACGTGAAGTTTGAGTCCTCTGCAATGAGGACCCCACCTCCACGTCGAGACGACCGGTAAGTTCAAAACAAATAGCAATCAGACCAATGTGCAGAGCAGATGCTTAAAGCAATGCTTAAAACGAAATCGATAGAAATAAGATGAGAGAGGAGAGTGGTTGCAGCAACAGCTTATAAGTGAGAGCGTTACTGCACAGAAAGTTACAAGAACGAGAGAGAGAGTGTTAGGTGATAGAGAGAGAGTGATAGACGGCAAAAGCTACGAAAAAGAAAGGCTAAACACAACACGGCAACAACACAAGCACACGACTAACCGACGCACATAATTAATCAAATAAGTTGTATTTTTTACACAATTATTAGACATGCACCCACGGTAAATATTAATTTTAATTTAAGTTTGTTGGAGAGTTAATTTAAAGATAAAAAAAAGATAAAAACACCGGCTGTTTAAGCAAAATAAAAGGAAAATGCGGAGCGCAAAACAAAAACACTTCTGGTCACTACAAAAGAGAACGAACGAATTATAATATTAATAATATAATATATTTATATAATACTAGCGGACCGGCGAACTTTGTATCGCCCCATTTTAACGCCTTCAGATAAACTCCACATTGATTAATCCAACAGACTATCAAAGATTGGATTTGCGACTTATTGTATCAATGCAGCTCTCCAGCGATTTGATCTTGAATAATGGAATTCAAGATTTACCGACAGTAAACTAATTTTTCAGGTGCGCATTTTTATCCGTTTGTTCCACATGAATATCATTTATGGCGGACCCGACAGACATTGTGCTGCCTTAACTATAAATATTGATTTTGAATTGGTATAGTTAACTAAAAAATATTAGCCTAGTACACAGATCCAAAAAAAACACCTCGCGAACAGAATCAGGGTTGATATTCGTATGAAACCGATAAGAAATTTTTTACGGCAAAAACTGTTTTCTAGGCTCTGTACGGAAGGCAGTACTCAGATCAACAAACAAAAAAGTCGGTATATACTAGAAAAGTATCCGAAGTATTTGCTTGTATTGCTGGTATGTTTCGGCCCACCTCGAAAGTTATATCAATTTGATATATTTTGACAGCAAACACGAAGCAAACATTGCAATATGAGAACAAAAACCCAAATGAAATATTTAAAAAATGAAGACAAATAAAATCTAATTAATGCAGCATTATACATCTGAATTGTAATAAGATCAATGTTGGAGCGTTTTGGTTTGGAGCATCTGCTCTGTTGAAATACTTTATTGAGAGTGAATCCTACATGTTAATGTTGGGTTCCTCTAACCCGAAACATGCAATGCTTATATCTATGTGTTTATATGTATGTATATACATATGTATGCAAAAGGCATGCATATGTCGTGTATGGGTTGACCACTTGAGCTGCAAAGTGCATGCTCAGCATTCCCACGCACCGCGATCGGCTTGTATATAAGCAATGGATCGTATTGCTTGTGCGCTGGAATCTTTATGTAATTCTTAGTGGTCTTTTAATGTACTTTGGGCATTTGTATTCATTATGACAAAGTGTCACAATGTATTAACGGATTGTTATAACCTTTGATTTATGAAAATGGTAGGGTAGATATGCTACACCTCCATTTTTAAAGAAATGTCGTAATACATGTAGTCATTTAGTGTTAATGTTAATATATTGTATTTAATTTTTAAAAATAAATTAATTTTACTTATAAATTTATGTTATTTTTTTTTTTTTTTGTACTTATTATGACAAAGTGTCACAATGTATTAACGGATTGTTATACCCTTTGATTTATGAAAATGGTAGGGTAGATATGCTACAGAATGACAATAATATGGATATTCAGGGCTGCCACAGAAGTCACTATCGCTGGAAAATCACTTCAATTCCATTCCGCCGTGCCACACACCGATTTTTCAGCGGAATCAAAATCGCTCACAATTTATCCAGCGATTTGATTAAATACAATTCAATTGGAGATTAACCCTCATCCAAATGATTTAACATTATACATTTTAAGTAAATAAAATAAGCATTTTAGTAAATCACTATTCGATTCGCTGACTGAATTTTCACTTAACGATTCCGCTCTCAATCCGCTGCAGACCGAGGTGGCCACCTAGAGCGATTCGGACTTTCGAAGTAAATACAGTAATACCACATTTTTTAAGCCGAATTCGGAGCAATATATTTAATATTAATTATATTGAAAGCATTGTTTTTCTTTAATTAAGCATTTCAAAAAATAGCTAATTGCAGTAAAACTTCCTTTACGTCAAACGTGTGCATACTTTTTGTGCAAATTTTGAAAACATTTGTAGTCATTTGTAGTTCTACCAGGTGGCATCGCTTCAAAATGCCAAAATAGAACTAACAAACCATTTCTACACATTATTGCCATTGCATTTATGTAAAAAACCCCTGTTCGGCTAAGTGCCATGGGTCTGGCAGAACAAATAGAAGCATAGCGATCATTATACCAAAAACTGGTAATTGTAATGAACTAAATTAGCAGTAGTTTGAGAAGACAATCACAAAAACCACATACGTATCGTCTGAACACGAAAACGAGTCCGATGCGCATCTGAGAAACAAGTATTATTTTCAAAACATTTTGTCTTCACGGTGATCGGCATTGGAGACGCCGCTATTTGCTGCTGCTGCTAGTCAGACACGTTACCTTGCCAATAAAATAATGGGGCGCCCAGGATATGCCTGCGGAAGAGCGGCACCAGCCGAAGATGTGCATTTTATTAATACAGTGTAACCGTTCGGAATGCAGTGCACACCGCTGGTCACACCACTGGCAGCTCGAAGAATATATGTATTTGTATTTTTCCATTACCAATATCTAGCAATTGTTTGGTAAAAACTTCTCCAGATTGCTCGCTCTGCAATTCGACGTTTATATTTAATTTCAGCATTTTAACGTCTTTCCATAAAAAGTATGACTTTGAACATGCGTTAAGTTCGTTGGCTGGTGTTGATCGTGGTATTACTGGTAGTGTTTGGCGATAAATAATAAAATAAAATCAGTGCACCACCAATCCGGGTTTGGTTCTTTCGGAAATCTTTCAACGTGCGGTCTAATGCTTCCAATGATTTTTTGTGTGCCATCGTGCACTTATTCCAAACTATTAATTTGCTCTGTTGCAACACTGGCCATCGCAGAATTTCTTGAAAGGTTGCAAGTTGGTGTTTCATTTATTTGCATGTTCAACGGCAACTTGAGTGTGGAATGTGGAATGTAGCCATCGTTCACTGCTTTCATTAGCGTACCGTAGACACTGGTGGCGGTACCAATGGTATCAATTTGAATTGACCGCTCGCGCAACACAATCCAATAGCTTAATTTTTAAACCTAAATGACTTGCAGTATTGGCACACAACGTTCATTTGTCCAATAGCAACGATTTACTGTGAACTGTAATCTATTACCACGTTATAATTGATAGCATCCCGAAGTAGGGGTCTAAAGCAACATTTCTATGTTGTTGATTTCGATTCCATCGATTCCGTTCAATTTCATTCCTCGCTTCGCGTTGCTCGTGACTTGCTCTTCTATATCTGTGACTTGCAAAATTTTGAGTTCTGCGACTTAAGCCTGTACGTCTAATTGCTGGCATTTTTAAAAACGAAAATTCCTTTTTAAATTAAAGAAAACTATTGCAACGCATCATATGATCGAAGTGTTTCGTATACAAAGCGAGCTTTTCTACTGATAGGTCTCTCTGTCAAAACTAAAACCATTTGTTCACTTTTTTTGCAGCCAATATGTCGGGGATTCTAGACCCTAGACCCAAAACGTTCTCCTGACAATAACCAAAAAAGTATTAGCGAAATCGGTCTAGCCGTTCATGCATGATGTCGGGACCAAGGGAAATAGGGATTCATTTTTATATATACAGATAAAAATATAATTGTCTGGTTTCCCAGCCTAAAATTCCCCAGCAAATACCTCAATTAATAGCCAGTGGCGCAAATAACGTAATTTCACCTTTGTTTGCTATTTGCATTGCCCACTGCATATAAATATTGTAACCGCTTATAATTACTCAATCTATTCGCCTATGCAACCGTTCTTTCGTCTCTTCGACTCTTGCCTTTCTCCTTTACTTTACTATCTCGCTATCTCGCTATATCGCTCTTTCCTTCTATCAATCTCTATTCGTAGCATCGCGTAGGGCACGGGCAATTCGGTCCGTTTGCCCTTACATGCCTTCGCAATGGTCATGATCTGGTCCAGTACTTGCATGCCTTTGCAATCTCTCGAACTTTTCTGTCGTCGCATATATACATACGCATATATTCGGTCAATTGGTGACACGAATCGCGGTCTATATATGCACCTCGCTTCCAGCTTTCTTTCGCTATCGCTCTCTTCATCTATGCTGCTCTCTCGCATTCTTTCTCTCTATCTATCGCACGTACTCGGCTCAGCAGCAGCCCGAGCTTCTATCGCTTCTTTTGTTCTCTCTCTCGCTTGCATTAGGGCACGGGCCATTCGGACCGACTGCCCTCGTCAGTCAATTATTGATCTTCAGAACCGTCGGTCTATATACCTTAAGCAACCATATTAAATACGCGTACTGCCACATCTAAATACTAATAAATTGATATTGTAATAAATATATCGGCTCTGTTCTTAAAATTAAAATTAAAATAGCTATTAAAAAGCTATTAATAGCTCAAACAATAAAAATAATTTTAATATAATAATAACATTAATATAATAATATTAATATAATAATATTAATATAATAATAATGTTAATATAATAATAATGTTAATATAATAATAATATTATATTATTTATTAATATTAAATACCTTGCTTCGAATTCGGCTTAAAAAAGGCGGCATTACTGTCCTAACTTCGAAGGTCCGAATCGCATTAGGTGTCCACCTCGTACCTCGTATTTCGACACAATTATAATATTTAATTATCGGTTTTATTTCAGAGAAATTTCTTTACTTAAAGAACTAAAACATTCAAATATCGTCTGTTTGGAAGATGTATTAATGGAGGAAAACCGCATTTATTTGATATTTGAATTTTTATCAATGGATCTTAAGAAATATATGGACTCGTTGCCGCCAGAGAAACTTATGGACAGAAAACTTGTGCGAAGCTATTTGTTTCAAATAACAAGCGCAATTTTATTCTGCCATCGTCGAAGAGTATTGCATCGGGATTTGAAACCTCAAAATTTACTGATTGACAAAAATGGCATAATTAAAGTAGCAGACTTTGGGCTGGGAAGATCTTTTGGCATTCCAGTACGCATATACACTCATGAAATTGTTACTCTGTGGTACAGAGCACCTGAGGTATTACTGGGCTCTCCCAGATATTCATGTCCTGTCGACATATGGTCAATTGGATGCATTTTTGCCGAAATGGCAACGCGAAAACCTCTTTTCCAAGGTGACTCTGAAATCGATCAATTATTTAGAATGTTCAGGTAAATATACTTATTAATTTTTACTTATTTTGCTCAACTCTTTTATCGTTCGGAATGATTTTATTTAACCTTTACTTGAACTGAGGTGCTGAAAAGTAGTCATTTCTAGTTTGAGAATTGACTTCTAGTTGTAATATAAGGACCGATTTTTAATTTTTTGAATACATTTTTTATACCCGTACTCAAAAAGAGTTAAGGGGTATATTAGATTTGTGGTAAAAGTGGATGTGTTTAACGCAGAGAAGGAAACGTTTCCGACCCCATAAAGTATATATATTCTTGATCAGCATCAATAGCCGAGTCGATAGAGCCAGGTCTGTCTGTCCATTTGACTGTCTGTCTGTCTGTCTGTCTGTCTGTCTGTCTGTCTGTCTGTCCGTCTTGTTTAACGCCTGGATCTCAGAGACTGTAAGAGCTAGGGCAACCAAATTTGGCTTCCAGACTCATGTGATATTTCACTGCTACAAGTGTATTTCAGAACAGATGTAGCAAAAAAATGAAAAATGGTTATACTGGCTGAGTACGGGTACAAGTAGAGTCGCGTCCCCAGAAGCGACTCGCACGTTCCTTCTCGTTTTCGTTCACGCTTTGTGAAAAAAGCGAAACAACAAGACCCGAAGTCTCAATCCCGTAGCCACACGACGGATTGCTGCTTTTTAATACTGTACGTGAACCGGCAGCGCAGCAGCAGCGCCTTATCCAATGCTCATTAGATAGAGCCGAGCCGAGCGCTTCTCTAGATAGGTGCGACAGCTTTTGATAGCCACCTGCATGGTGAAAATGCCATCGTTTTGGCAATCGCATATGATACAAAAACAAAACGAAAAATTCGTGATTTAAGGAACATACGACATCTATAACCATGCTAACTATTGATATCGATATTTTATTTGTCAAACTGAAGTAAAACTTGAGTTATGAATTCAAATAATTTTATTAAATATATTACTTAATGAATTATTAATTTATTATATATATACTATGGATCAAGCCCCCTGGGCACTGTCTTCGCTCGCGTGCCAACCGCCGGCTCTGCTGTAATACTAACTATGTACTTCTAATTACATTATACGGATGACAGTATTAAAAGCAAAAAAGGACTAGGATTTTAAAAGAATTTACGTGCAGAAATTATTTGACGCTCAGAGATATAATTTTTCACAAAATATGCCTTTGCATAATACATTCTCACATGCTTATTATTAAGAATTTATGTGCAGAAACTTTCACAAACAAGATAATACAAAATAAAATATAATAAATAAAAGAATTTTTGAATTCTGTTATTTTTTTAAAGATTTTTTCCGATGTAGCGCTTCTTTTTATACCCGTACTCAAAAAAGAGTTAAGGGGTATATTAGATTTGTGCTAAAAGTGGATGTGTGTAACGCAGAGAAGGAAAATTTTCCGACCCCATAAAGTATATATATTCTTGATCAGCATCAATAGCCGAGTCGATAGAGCCATGTCTGTCTGTCCGTCCGTCCGTCCGTCCGTCCGTCTTGTTGAGCGCCTGGATCTCAGAGACTATTAGAGTTAGGGTAACCAAATTTGGTTTCAAGACTCATGTGATATCACACTGCTACAAGTGTATTTCTAAATTTCGCCCCGCCCCCTTCCGCCCCCACAAAGGACGAAAATCTGTGGCAGGCACAATTTTAAAGATACGATAAAACTTAAAACGCAGTATCGTAGAGAATGACCATATCTACCAGATTGCTGAATATGAATCAGATCGGATCATAATTATAGCCAGAATGAAGAAATTAATTTTCTGTTGGTTCCCCCGCCTCCACCAGCCAGAGACACGATACTCTATCTCCTTCTCGCTCGCACACTCTGCCGCGTTCAGTGCGCGAGCAACCCCTAGAGGAGGAGATGTAGAATCTAAATGGTACATGTATAATCGACATGTTAGATGTAAAATATACATTGTAGATGTAGATGTAGATAACAGATGTAGCAAAAAAATGTAAAATGTAAAATTTTTTTTTTAATTCTAAAATTCTAAAAATCATATCTCAAAAATGTAAATACTGACTGAGTACGGGTATAAGTAGAGTCGCGTCCCCAGAAGCGACTCACACGTTCCTTCTCGTTTCACATAACTCTAGTATCTTACGTAATTTCTATTTGCTATTTTGAAAGGATAATTAAAACAGTTAGAAGTAAAGCTCAAACACATTGTAATTTCAGATTACCGTCTGGGAAATATAAAGCATTGAAATGCAAAAATGGTGTTTTTGTGCGGTATTTTTTTACGAAATTTTGTTTGTGTATAGGCGTTGTTTAAGTATTACTCATTAAAATCTATGGAGAAGCTTTGAAGCTGAAATTTCCTTTATATTCTCACAAGTGCAGTCCACAAAAATTAGATCTTGTCGCGTCTACCTAATCAATTTAAATAAAACCAAAGTAGAAATACCTGAGATATGGGATTTCATTCCTTAACCCATACAGCAATCAGTAATTTTTAGTCTTTTCACTCAATTCTAAGGATATACAAACTTTTTTATTTGTTGTTATGTGGCTACAAGTTTTTAAACATAAGTGATACATTTGGTTTTCTAATGCTTATTAACATTTTAAAATAATTAAAGTTTTGATGAAATCTGTCTCCTCGTTCATCACTAACGTCCCCTAGGTTTGTCGGAAATAAGTCCAAGTTGGAGTGCAGGAAACAGTTTTTAGGTAACTCATAGTTTCATCTTCGTTATCCAGTGCTTTAACAACATTTTCTATTAGTCCCAGCTTAATGTGTTCATATGAAAGGCTTGCGTTCTGGTTTATGAATTATTCTTTATTGAAAACAAACTTATATTTATGTGAAGAAGTGAAGATGCGTTACCTCCATGCAAGTGACTCACCGCTCCGGTCTGTAATATGACGCGTCGGATTTCGGTCGGTGGCGGTAGCTGTTAGCTGGATGTAGACGCAGAACATTTGGGCCACGACGGTGACCGCCGCTGAGGCCGCATCATATTGCAATCCGTCTTTAGGTTGGCTCTTAAACACACTGCATGAATACAAAAAACCTCCCCTAATGTATTAATTGTGTGTTCTTTATAATTCATTTATGCGATTATGTCTACTTATAATAGTACGTATATTTTGTTTCAAGTATAAAGTATAAAGTTGGTATAAAGTGTTTTTGTTATTTTGATTTATTCTATTTAATTTTTTTTTTCATGGCCATGAAATGGTGAAAACGAACCAAGTTTTTATATTGTTTTATTTTTATATAGTTTTAATCCATTTTTGTTTACTGTGGTATTTTTATTTCTATCCTTTAATATGTAATTATTTCTCTCATCTATTCCTATGACCTTATATAGTCCCTTGTATTGGTTATCTAGTTTATGTCCCGTATCATTTTTAACTAACACTAAATCGCCTATGTTTATTTGTATGCTATTTAGATACCTGTCATAATATATTTTTTGTCTACTTTTTGCATTTTCTAATAATAATTTGGATCTACTATTTGCTATCTGTAATCTGTATTTTACTTCTTTATCGTATGCTTCATGGTTGAATACTGGACTGACCTTGGTTTCTTCTAAAAAATCATATATTTGTGGTTTTTTACCAAACACCAGTTCAAATGGGCAATACCCATGTACTGTGGATGGTGTTGTATTGTAACAATATGTAAAGTACTTTAGCCATTCGTCCCAATCATTCTTTTCACTCGAGATGTACGAGCGAACATACTCGTTGAATGTTCGGTAAGTGCGTTCTACTCCGCCGAGTGTCTGATGGTGATGGGCTGTCGATGTTTTATGGTAAATTTTTAATAACTTGCATAATTCGAAAAAAAAAAAATGATGTTTTTATACTCTGTAACCATATCCGTCCTCAAAGGGCCATAGATAAGAATAAAGTTATTAAAGATACTATTGGCTACGACCTTAGCATGCTTGCTGGGTATCGGTATTGTAATAAGATATTTAGTCAAATCGCATAGGATTGTGACGGCATATTCATTATTATTTTCCGACCTTGGCAGGGGGCCCATTGTGTCAATCTGAACCGTATCAAATGCTTTTGCTGTCGTTGCAGTTAATAGCATTTCTTCTTTGTTGTGTTTGAGAGTTTTGTTCTTCAAACATTTGTCGCAGTGTTTTATATACTGTTTTATATCCCTTGTCATGTTTTTCCAGTTGTATTTAAACCCGTACTCAAAAAAGAGTTAAGGGGTATATTAGATTTCTGGTAAAAGTGGATGTATGGAACGCAGAGAAGGAAACGTTTCCGACCCCATAAAGTATATATATTCTTGATCAGCATCAATAGCCGAGTCGATAGAGCCATGTCTGTCTGTCCGTCTTGTTTGACGCCTGGATCTCAGAGACTGTAAGAGCTAGGGAAACCAAATTTGGTTTCCAGACTCATGTGATATCACACTGCTACAAGTGTATTTCAAAATTTCGCCCCCCAGCCTACTTACGGGTATAAGTAGAGTCGCGTTCCCAGAAGCGACTCACACGTTCCTTCTCGTTAAAGATATGAGAAAACTAAAAACGCAGTATCGTAGAGAATGCCCATATATACCAGATTGCCGAATCAGATCGGATCATAATTATAGCCAGAATGACGAAATTAATTTTCTGTTGGTTCTTCCGCCTCCTCCTGCAAGAGAAACGCTACTCTATCTCTTTCTCGCTCTCACACTCTGCCGCGTTCAGTGCGCGAGCAACCCCTATCGGAGGAGATTTAGAATCTAAATGGTACATCTATAATCTACATGTTAGATGAAAAATATACATTGTAGATGTAGATAACAAATGTAGCAAAATTCTAAAATTCAAAAAAATTATAAGCTCAAAAATGTATATACTGACTGAGTACGGGTATAAGTAGAGTCGCGTGCCCAGAAGCGACTCACACGTTCCTTCTCGTTAAAGATATGAGAAAACTAAAAACGCAGTATCGTAGAGAATGCCCATATCTACCAGATTGCCGAATCAGATCGGATCATAATTATAGCCAGAATGACGAAATTAATTTTCTGTTGGTTCTTCCGCCTCCTCCTGCAAGAGAAACGATACTCTATCTCTTTCTCGCTCTCACACTCTGCCGCGTTCAGTGCGCGAGCAACCCCTATCGGAGGAGATGTAGAATCTAAATGGTACATCTATAATCTACATGTTAGATGAAAAATATACATTGTAGATGTAGATAGCAGATTTAGCAAAATTCTAAAATTCTAAAAAATTTTATGCTCGAAAATGTATATTCTGACTGAGTACGGGTATAAGTAGAGTCGCGTCCCCAGAAGCGCCTCACACGTTCCTTCTCGTTTTAGTTATAAATGGCGGGTTTTTTTAACAAACAAAAATTCCCGACTACTGCGCAGTGTTTTCCAACTTCTTAAGGCGATAAAAGAATGTTTTATAAATTGACTCCTTGCAATTACATACGAAACCGAAATTTCGGAAATGAAATATCACCAATGGAACTGGTGCACGTACTTTCCATAATTACAAAATATTATTGCCAGAGTAATGAATTTAATTTGCAGTGGCTACCG
This sequence comes from Drosophila tristis, assembly GCA_018150885.1. Taxonomy (NCBI): domain Eukaryota; kingdom Metazoa; phylum Arthropoda; class Insecta; order Diptera; family Drosophilidae; genus Drosophila; species Drosophila tristis. The sequence continues at coordinate 593,321 of JAECWT010000181.1, forward strand.
CCTCCTCCGGCGCTGCTGACGCTACTTATTCTTTTTCTCGCTCGGACACACTCTGCCCTATGCAGTGCTCGACCTTTTGCAGAGAAGATGTAGAGAATAAACATGTTAGATGTAGATGACAGATGTAAAATGTAAAATGTAAAGTATAAATGTAAAATATTTTAAAATTCTACATATATCATAAGCTCACAATTTATATACTGAGTACGAGTATAAAAGTAGAGTCGCGTCCCCAGAAGCGGCACACACGTTCCTTCTCCTTTTTTAGTCACTGTAAATAAAGTAACGATTGATGAAAATCAAGAAGTTGAGTTGAGTTGAGTCCCATCCAGTGGCTTGGATGTATTTGGACAAGATCCCTGGTCTTATTTCGGACAGGTCCGAAATGTCGGTGATGTAAGGAGCCCCAAGGAAACTGTAGCTTACGGTTTCCCAGGGCCGGGCAGTGACAGAAGAAGTGGGGTACCGACTCGTCCTTTTCCTCGTCCCTATAGCTTCTACAGAAGTCGTTGTGAGGATTGAAAGTCTGGCAGCATATGTGGCTCGGGAGCACTGTACTCTGCTGAGTCTATAGAGCTTTTCCGAACGTTTCTACGATCTTGGTCAGATCGACCTGGAAGTTTTACAGGTTTTACGTTGGTGTAGACGGGAGTAGACGCCTCCACCCATCTGTCCCCTCCGGTAGTTTCGGGAGTCTCGTCAAGATTCCCGAGTGTCCAAACGCGGATGCTTTGCAAAGTTTGGACTCTCTCATTCTGAGTGCGGAAAGATTTGCCACCTTGTTCCCTATGGCTTCTACAGGGAGAAGGTACAACATGGTATCGATGGCTTCGCCTGGGGATGTGCGTAGCTGTGCGACTGCCCGTTATGTATAGCTCTGCCATGCGTTGGACATGTCTGCCATGCGTTGGACATGGCTGAGTTTTCTTAAACAAGTTTTCTTGTCTAGTGCTGGCCACTACACCACCACTCCGTACATCACGATTGGTCGTATGATGGCGGTATATAGCCACCGGACTATGTACGGGGTCATTCCCCATTTAAGTTCGATGATTTTTCTGCAGGTATAGAGGGCCAGAGTGCCGAGAAAGGGGTACACCTGGGGACTGATTTCCGGACGGTGAGTCTCATCGATCAGATGCTTTAATGCAGGAACGTTGACACTGGATACGTAAACGTTCACTAAGTTTGTCAGCAGAGGTACACCTCAGAAGTCCTCCCGCCCCTCCTGGAACGTAGCAGTTAATGAACTGCGGGAGATAGATATAGATATACCGTCATCATACGAGGAGTCTGGGTCCGTCAGAGAACCCGTGATGACGGTCGGGATGATTTTGTTGAAAGTGCCTTCTATGCCAAGGAAGGCAACGAAGATGTATTCCTTTCAGTTAAGGGACGTTTCAATGATCGATGTGATCGCATTCGGCAATTCGGTGGATCTTCCTTTCCAATAGGCATGCTCAGAATCAGAGATTAGATTACGATGAAGCCGTTCCATCCTCTTGAAAAGAACGGACGATAGACTTTGAAATATTTTGGGGCAACTTTGATCTGAGAATGCCCATATCTACCAGATTGCCGAATCAGATCGGATCATAATTATAGCCAGAATGACGAAATTAATTTTCTGTTGGTTCTTCCGCCTCCTCCTGCAAGAGAAACGCTACTCTATCTCTTTCTCGCTCTCACACTCTGCCGCGTTCAGTGCGCGAGCAACCCCTATCGGAGGAGATGTAGAATCTAAATGGTACATCTATAATCTACATGTTAGATGAAAAATATACATTGTAGATGTAGATAACAAATGTAGCAAAAAATTTTAAAATGAAAAATTTTTTTTTAGTTCTAAAATTCTAAAAAATTATAAGCTCAAAAATGTATATACTGACTGAGTACGGGTATAAGTAGAGTCGCGTCCCCAGAAGCGCCTCACACGTTCCTTCTCGTTTTAGTTATAAATGGCGGGTTTTTTTAACAAACAAAAATTCCCGACTACTGCGCAGTGTTTTCCAACTTCTTAAGGCGATAAAAGAATGTTTTATAAATTGACTCCTTGCAATTACATACGAAACCGAAATTTCGGAAATGAAATATCACCAATGGAACTGGTGCACGTACTTTCCATAATTACAAAATATTATTGCCAGAGTAATGAATTTAATTTGCAGTGGCTACCGCCTCCTCCGGCGCTGCTGACGCTACTTATTCTTTTTCTCGCTCGGACACACTCTGCCCTATGCAGTGCTCGACCTTTTGCAGAGAAGATGTAGAGAATAAACATGTTAGATGTAGATGACAGATGTAAAATGTAAAATGTAAAGTATAAATGTAAAATATTTTAAAATTCTACATATATCATAAGCTCACAATTTATATACTGAGTACGAGTATAAAAGTAGAGTCGCGTCCGCAGAAGCGGCACACACGTTCCTTCTCCTTTTTTAGTCACTGTAAATAAAGTAACGATTGATGAAAATCAAGAAGTTGAGTTGAGTTGAGTCCCATCCAGTGGCTTGGATGTATTTGGACAAGATCCCTGGTCTTATTTCGGACAGGTCCGAAATGTCGGTGATGTAAGGAGCCCCAAGGAAACTGTAGCTTACGGTTTCCCAGGGCCGGGCAGTGACAGAAGAATTGGGGTACCGACTCGTCCTTTTCCTCGTCCCTATAGCTTCTACAGAAGTCGTTGTGAGGATTGAAAGTCTGGCAGCATATGTGGCTCGGGAGCACTGTACTCTGCTGAGTCTATAGAGCTTTTCCGAACGTTTCTACGATCTTGGTCAGATCGACCTGGAAGTTTTACAGGTTTTACGTTGGTGTAGACGGGAGTAGACGCCTCCACCCATCTGTCCCCTCCGGTAGTTTCCGGGAGTCTCGTCAAGATTCCCGAGTGTCCAAACGCGGATGCTTTGCAAAGTTTGGACTCTCTCATTCTGAGTGCGGAAAGATTTGCCACCTTGTTCCCTATGGCTTCTACAGGGAGAAGGTACAACATGGTATCGATGGCTTCGCCTGGGGATGTGCGTAGCTGTGCGACTGCCCGTTATGTATAGCTCTGCCATGCGTTGGACATGTCTGCCATGCGTTGGACATGGCTGAGTTTTCTTAAACAAGTTTTCTTGTCTAGTGCTGGCCACTACACCACCACGTACATCACGATTGGTCGTATGATGGCGGTATATAGCCACCGGACTATGTACGGGGTCATTCCCCATTTAAGTTCGATGATTTTTCTGCAGGTATAGAGGGCCAGAGTGCCGAGAAAGGGGTACACCTGGGGACTGATTTCCGGACGGTGAGTCTCATCGATCAGATGCTTTAATGCAGGACCGTTGACACTGGATACGTAAACGTTCACTAAGTTTGTCAGCAGAGGTACACCTCAGAAGTCCTCCCGCCCCTCCTGGAACGTAGCAGTTAATGAACTGCGGGAGATAGATATAGATATACCGTCATCATACGAGGAGTCTGGGTCCGTCAGAGAACCCGTGATGACGGTCGGGATGATTTTGTTGAAAGTGCCTTCTATGCCAAGGAAGGCAACGAAGATGTATTCCTTTCAGTTAAGGGACGTTTCAATGATCGATGTGATCGCATTCGGCAATTCGGTGGATCTTCCTTTCCAATAGGCATGCTCAGAATCAGAGATTAGATTACGATGAAGCCGTTCCATCCTCTTGAAAAGAACGGACGATAGACTTTGAAATATTTTGGGGCAACTTTGATCTGAAGCCATGTGTCCGGGATTTATCCGTAAAAGAAAACTCCATAATAAATCCGTTTGAGCCAATGCACTGTGGGAACTTTGACCACTTTTTCTGGCCAAAACCCATTTTTCAAAAGTAGTTAACATAATATATTTGTTGACCTGATATATTCGAATAACATTGATCTTTAATGTTATGCAAACAAAAAGTTAATAGCGCGCGCCACTGTTAAATTAACAGCTGTTAAAGTCAGCTGTTTGCTATCGATAGGCGAATGTTAGTGCAAAAATTTGTTTTTTCGTCTTGTAAAAAGGGCTAAAAAGTTATAAATTCATTAATTTAAGTGATTTCTTTACAATGGGTTCGATTCAGACAGGTATGTAATATATGTTTATGTGTTTGAACTGTTAAAATTGCGCTCATAATTATCTTTAATGACTCATTTTTTAACAAGTCTAAATTTGTGACAAAAATGTGTCTTTGAAGAGGCGTACAAAAAAAGTTACGTCTCTTGAAACCATAGGACTTAATGCATCTTTTAGAAAATTCAATTCTTGTTCAAATGTACATAGTGGTAATCCGCGATTCGGTGCGGCTTCTATGCAATCTTGATTCTTAGACAAAACCATTAGGACTGCAGTAACGATTTAAACGATAAAATGTGATTTTTGGAAGTTTGGTCAACCAATTTTAGTTGAGTAATTTCTCCATCGATTTTTATAAACAATGCTTCGATCGACGCCTAATTGATGCATCTCCACACAAAAATATAAGAGCAAAGGGTAAGTTTGTTTTCAACTTTTCTTGAGTTTTTAAAATCAAAACTTTGAAATAAAGTACTGAGCAAAACCGTTCGAATTTTCATTTGAAAATTTTTCAAACGCTAAGCTGAAGCTGCAAGGTCTCAGGTCAATTTTATAGATGCATTATTTATCATCTTTTCGGAATGTCAAAGTTTATTACAACCAAATGTAAAATACTTGAGTAATGTGCAAAATAAAAGAGCTACCTCTGAAAAAACTATTACAAAAAATACCAAAAAAGTTTGATTTGGTCGAGTAGTGATATTGACCGATATCCTTGGTTGTCAATGATTGCGACAGTTCAAAAAATCCTAGTGCATTCTTCCTGTGGGTTATTTTGCAGAAGAGAGTGCCAAGTTTCGAAATAAAATTTATAAAATTTTAGATTTAAAATGAGACCGAAAAGAATATTTCAAAAAATGCAAAAAATATCCCCTTCCAACTCAGGTGTTCCGTTTTTTATCAAGCGAGTTCAATCGTTAAGCAGAGATCCACTAGAGCAGATCAGTTTCGATTAGCTGGCTGAAGATCGAAACGAATTCTCGTGGATGATGGAGCTCGAAACGAACTCCATGAGGATTAACAAAAGGTGTGAAAGAAACCTATTATTTACAATAAAATTGTTTTTCTTTTATATTTCAGGTCTCCTGATTAAAATTTTTTGTGAAAAAGCTACCAGAAATAATAATTTTCACTTTTTATACCCGTACTCAAAAAAGAGTTAAGGGGTATATTAGATTTGTGCTAAAAGTGGATGTGTGTAACGTAGAGAAGGAAAATTTTCCGACCCCATAAAGTATATATATTCTTGATCAGCATCAATAGCCGAGTCGATAGAGCCATGTCTGTCTGTCCGTCCGTCCGTCCGTCCGTCCGTCCGTCTTGTTGAGCGCCTGGATCTCAGAGACTATAAGAGCTAGGGCAACCAAATTTGGTTTCAAGACTCATGTGATATCACACTGCTACAAGTGTATTTCAAAATTTCGCCCCGCCCCCTTCCGCCCCCACAAAGGACGAAAATCTGTGGCAGGCACAATTTTAAAGATACGATAAAACTAAAAACGCAGTATCGTAGAGAATGTCCATATCTACCAGATTGCCGAATATGAATCAGATCGGAACATAATTATAGCCAGAATGAAGAAATTAATTTTCTGTTGGTTCCCTCGCCTCCTCCAGCCAGAGACTACTCATTCTCTCTCTCGCTCGCACACTCTGCCGCGTTCAGTGCGCGAGCAACCCCTAGAGGAGGAGATGTAGAATATACATGGTACATCTATAATCTACATGTTAGATGTAAAATATACATTGTAGATGTAGATGTAGATAACAGATGTAGCAAAAAAATGTAAAATGTAAAATTTTTTTTTTTCCTAAAATTCAAAAAAATCATATCTCAAAAATGTATATACTGACTGAGTACGGGTATAAGTAGAGTCGCGTCCCCAGAAGCGACTCACACGTTCCTTCTCGTTTAAAATTGTTTTTAAGGCGTGCCACGCCCTCTTGAATAAAATAAAATGCTCTCAACATGTTCTCAAAAAAAAATTAATTTTTTGCCTCTTGAGCAAAAAAAAATGTGATTTCTTTATAAAAAAAAGGAGTTGCCACGCCCATTCAAAAAACCTTCCTTTTACTATTATAAACTCATATCAAAAAACTAAACCAAAAAATATCGTTTCGTTTGGAAGTTATTAATTATTGCCACAAAAAGTGGTCAAAGTTCCCGTAGTGCAATGTATGGCTCTTTGACCGGCTTGGACCATCTGGGATATTCTCCTGACTTAACAGGTTTAGAATGGATATTGAGGCAACAGAAGGATGTGCGCTGTAGTTTGGTCATTTTACAACGCAGCCTGGGAAGTGTGTGTTAAAGAGTAGGTTCATTGCTGGACGTTGTCCATGACTGATCGGCTTTTTATTAGGTAACCCAAAGTTCGTGTTGACTTCGAGAGTACTTTGCGCAAACGCGAAGCTTTTGGGCAACTCTCGATTTTACTGCAGAACTTACGCTATGTGGCTCGTTTGAGCCTAAGTTCCCTCTTTTAGGTTGACTGACCTTGTACTCGGTCTAGTTCTGCTCAATACTTAGAGTTTGACTTTATTAAAGAGTCTTCGGGAGTCTTTTCGGAGTTCCCCCAGTTTCGGAGTCCACCATTCATGTTTCTTTTGGCATCTAGTTTTAATAGGGCGACAGGATTTGTCGAGCGCAGCATTGCAGGCGTCGGTAAATGTTTTCACCAGATCGGTCGTGGTCTCCCGTAAGATATCTTCCCCGGGGGAACTCAGGGAGAATACGGCCCAGGTGGTCTGAGTAGCGAGTCTAGTTTGTCCGCCTGAGGTTCCGGAATTGGACTGGACTCGGTATGGAGAATGAGAAGACAGTTTCCACGTACCTGTGGTCCAAGACGGAGTGTTCTTCAAGGACCTTCCAGGATACTATGTTCTTCTGTATCGTGTGAGAGGCAAGGTCCAGGACCTCCTCGCGATTTTTAATATTAAAGGTGGGATTGTTCCGCAATATCGCTCTGCTTGGCAGTCACCCCGATGACCTCCTCGCAGTGGTTTCTGCTTGAAGACTGTAGACCGACATGGTCTCCTTCCCCGTCTTTATAGGACCTGTTTTCTCAGGCGTTGTTGTAGAGGGATTGTCTTCTCCCCCCGGTACTTTAGGAGGAGTACCGAGATTCTTTGCGGCTTGTCTGTGGCCATGTTTAGCTTTTGTCTTTTTGTTCCCATGAGTTAGCGGTAAGGGGATAGTCACGCGAGGCATAGCCCGTTTGCTCCGGGAAGCCTAATTTAAACTTGAGGTCGGCAGGTATCCATAGTTCGCATATTCAGCACCGATGTCCCCCTCGGCCACGAATCCATAGCATAAACTATTTCAACGTGGATTCGGGTAGAGAGTTTTCTTCTCTCCGCCCGACTACCATTAGCCAGCATCAAAAAATAGTGAGAGTGCATACAACTTAGTTTTCAATCCCATTATACCTCCTGCCCTTAGTTTTTAGTCTAACTCTTAGGTCTCCTCTTCTGGACCGAGCAATGATTTCGTCTTCTTTCATCAAATTATTCGATATCTAAATTGAGCTTGCGGGTGGTGGCTTATTTAAATTAATTTGTTTTATTTTATCATTTTTTTAAATTAATTAACCCAGCACTACTATTTCAATGAACAGCAGATATCATGGGTAGTTGTATGAAGTCATAAAAAACAAGCTGATGTAATGCAAATGTAACGGAGTTTCTAATGCTTATAAAGGTACCACATGTTCAATTTGAAAGACTATAAATATCTCATAAAGATTTTGGAGAGTAGTGACCTGCGGCACTACTAATTTATTGAACACAACTGTATGTATATTGGCCCGGATATCGCAAATCGCGAATCACCTGTCCAATCGCAAAAATGTATGCTCCGGTTTTCACAAGTAGTAGAATTTTTTACGATTTCCAAAAATGAATTACACATTGCACATATAAAGGGGTGCCACAGAAATCGCTTTCACTTGAATCTCTCCTTAATTCCATTCAGCGGTGACACACACCGATTTTAAGCTGTTTCGAGATCGCTCACTATTGATCCAGCTTTTGATTAAATACACCCATAAAACAGGCCTAAAACGATTCGAATCTTACTCTCCCATAAAGGTTGTTTAATTGGTGGTAATTAACATTCAACATTTTAAGTTAATAAAATAAGCATTTTAGTAAATTACTATCCAATCCGCTGACTGAATTAACGATTCCGCGGTCAATCCGCTGCAGTCCGAGGTAGCTACCTAGGGCGATTCGGATTTTCGAAGTTAATACAGTAATGTCACATTTTTTAAGCCGAATTCGGAGCAAGATATTTAATATTAATTATATTTAAAGCATTGTGTTTCTTTAATTCAGCATTACAAAAAAAAAAATCATTGCAGTAAAACTTCCTTTACGTCAAACGTGTTCATACTTTTTGTGCAAATTGTGAAAACATTTGTAGTCATTTGTAGTTCTACCAGGTGGCATCGCTTCAAAATGCCAAAACAGAACTAACAAACCATTTCTACACATTATTGCCATTGCCACAAAAACCACATACGTATCGTCTGAAAACGAAAACGAGTCCGATGCGCATCTGAGAAGCCTGCGCTGCAAGGTTTGTATTCTAATATGTTGCCTCCGTAGTTCTTCGATGGCCAGCAGTCCCGGTAAAAGCATTTTAATTAAGTTTACAGTAAAATTCAGATGTCTCTTTTTTTAACAGCTGATGGCTGACATGCACGTAGAGTTTCCAGACAACTGCTAGAGTTGCCGAGTACATGTTTTGTTTAACTCGCGCGATATGGGATGTTTTTTTGCTTTGAAATTATAAAAGTACAGCTTTGGAAAATCAAATATTTTATATAACAAAAGAAAAAAATAAAAACCAATTGTTTTGATATGATAAAATCAATAAAACTGCAAAATGAACCCTATTCGAATTTTGAATCTTGAAACGTGTCAACCCTAGACTTATTTCTAAATTGGTTTGTATCACCCGAATAGCTGACGGCCTTGGTTGTTTTTATTTTTTAAAAAATCAACAACATATAAATGTGGCTTTAGACCCCTACTTCGGGATGCTATCAATTATAACGTGGTAATACATTACAGTTCACAGTAAATCGTTGCTATTGGACAAATGAACGTTGTGTGCCAATTCGGTCAATTCAGATGTGTTTACGGTACGCTAATGAAAGTAGTGAGCGATGGAACTGGCGGATTTTTTAGATGCTCCTGGTGGGAATGTGAAAACGTTTTTTGATATCATTGATTTTGGCAACGATTCGATCGCAAAATGGTATTGATCGGAGCGATAAAATATCGATATAATTATCGGCTTGGTGTAAAAATGTATGTTTTTATGTATGTATTTACCCATTTTTTGTTTTGTTTTGGTATAATATAATGCGATTGCCAAAACAATTGCATATTGAACTAATATATATCCATTTCGAAACCTAACAACGATTTATTTCCAATTTGGGAATTGATATTGATAGCAAAAAGTAACGAAAACCGGAGCGCACGCATTTTCAATTCGTACGAATTGTTGCAAAATCGTAATCGCAAAATATTACGGAATATTACTATCTAATCCAAGATAACAAAATTAAGGGGTGATTTTGATTTGATTTAGGCTGTGAACCAAAATAACTTTTTCTTTTAGATTTCGGGATAGTGTGTAACGCAAAGAAGAAACCGTTTCTGACCCCATAAAGTATATATATTCTTGATCAGCATCAATAGCCGAGTCGATAGAGCCATGTCTGTCTGTCCGTCTTGTTTGACGCCTGGATCTCAGAGACTATAAAAGCTAGGGCAACCAAATTTGGTTTCCAGACTCATGTGATATCACACTGCTACAAGTGTATTTCAAAATTTCGCCCCACCCCCTTCCGCCCCCACAAAGGACGAAAATCTGTGGCAGGCACATTTTTAAACATACGATAAAACTAAAAACAAAGTTTCGTAGAGAATCCCCATAACTACCAGATTGCCGAATCTGAATCAGATCGGATCATAATTATAGCCAGAATGACGAAATGAATTTTCTGTTGGTTCCCCCGCCTACTTCAGCCAGAGACACGCTACTCTATCTCCTTCTCGCTCACACACTCTGCCGCGTTCAGTGCGCGAGCAACCCCTAGCGGAGGAGATGTAGAATATAAATGGTACATCTATAATCTACATGTTAGATGAAAAATATGCATTGTAGATGTAGATAACAGATGTAGCAAAAAAATTTTAAATGTAAAATTTTTTTTTTATTCTAAAATTCTAAAAAATCATATGCTCAAAAATGTATATACTGACTGAGTACGGGTATAAGTAGAGTCGCGTCCCCAGAAGCGACTCACACGTTCCTTCTCGTTTTTTTCTTGGTTTTTGCAGAGGTAGTGCTTCTATTTTTCACATAACTTAAGTAGCTTATATCTGGTTGCAAAGAACTGATAAGCTGACAAAAGCAGCTTAAAATCCGACCCAGACCTTTTGTATCTGCATATTAACGCCTGAAATATATTAAGCTTTCAAATTCAAATTTCATCATTTTTTGCAATATCTTTTTCGAAATTTTGATTTTAAAAACTCGGGAAAAGTCGAAGAAAAAATAATTCTTGGCCAACATTTTTGGTTTTAGATAGACGAATTCATTGAGCACCGTTTAGACTATTGCTCATTAGAATCTATGGATAAACGGTCAATTTGCATCCGATTGATTAAATTTGAATTTGAAAGCTTAATATCTTTCAGGCGTTAAGCTGCAGATACAAAGGGTCTGGGTCGGATTTATAGCTGCGTTAGTCAGCTTTTCAGAACTGGAAAGTTCATGCAACCAGAGATAAGATACTAAATTTATGTGAAAAATAGAAGCACTACCTCTGAAAAAAAAAAACAAAACAAAAAAATATCCAGATTTTAAAAAATTCTTTAAAAAAACCATAATTCGTTAAAAATTTGTAAACTGTAATCTATAAGAAAAAGTTATTTTGGGCAACAGCCTAGTTCTAGTGTTGTCTAGTGTTATATTAAAAAGACATTTTTTTTGGCTCAACCTGATGTACATGTTCGTAGACATCGATTTTTTCAATAAATAGAAACAAATTTTTGTTGTTGTATGTTAAATTTTTTAAAAATTAAATTGATTCAGATGAAAAGATTTGGTTTATTTTATGATAAAATAAAAAGCTTTATTCATAAAAGCAAAAAAAAAAAAGAAGCAAATTCAATGACATCAAAATAAAAACACTTATTCTATTAGTTTAACAGAAAATGGTTTGGTGCTTATTGATACATAAGTTTATCTACGACATCAACTTTAAGTCTGGTGCGAAAGTCCGATATGATCTGTCCAGCCTTGCTGAAGGACCTTTCTGACTCGGACGATGTTGCCACACCACCAGTTGAATACCTGAAAACATCGAAATACAGTTAATAATTAAATTTTTAAATATATTTGTACACATCCTTCTGCGCTTCCCTGACTTTACTTACATTGAAAAAACATCGATAGTCACCATAAAACATCGATGTTTCCAAAAAAATTTAAAAACATCGATGCATCGATGTTTCTCCACCTCTAATAACATATACAATTATATCGACGCATTTTCACGAAAGTATCGTATGTCAAAAAACCAAATTTTACAGAAGTTTTTTTTAGATTACTCAGCTTAGAATGGGAAAGTAACGGTAAAATTCTTTAAGGTTGTATTGTTTCAGCTACAAAAAGAATGTCAACTTAATTGTTGCCAATAATGGCGCCTTGTTCTAAAAAAAAACTAGAATCTTTAAACATATGATACTTTCGCGCGCTTTGTGTTTACAAACGGCTTTATATTCTGCTCGCATGCCTCAGCGGCAGAGAAGCATTCGTGTGCCCTATGCACAATTGCTCGGCTTTCGCAGCGGCAGAGTAATTAGTAACGTATTTGACTTCGTGTCTGTTGTCTTCGCACACAAACGCACCAAAAAAATGTGTGAGTCTGTGTGCCGACCCCTGGCCTAGATGCAACAAGTGTACATACGATAATGGAAAAAAAATGTATTGAACGAAACAATTCCATAAAAATAAAGAATTTGATAATATGTTTGAGCTTTCACAGCTTCATTTATCACCAGCTAGATCAATAAATAATAAAGAATTCACAACGGCGCAAAGAAAATAAGAGCAATAAAATAAAAACAATAACCAAATCGAAAAAACATACAAGGGTGCCACAGAAATCTTTAGAGATTTTCACTCAAGGGATTTGTCAAGTCAAACGAAAAATCAATTTCAAAACAGCAAAATTTTTTGTTTGCCCGCTTAATTATAGTGTTTAATGACAGTCTTGACAAACTTTTTTTTTTTTGCCAGATATCACCTTAGAATAAGGCTATTAAAAGAAGAAAGAGTAGAGCGCAGAATGCTTAGAATGACATCAGACCCGTTGTACACTTCTGACTTCACTTTGGTTTTTTGTTTTTACAAGTAAAAAAATGATTTCGCTACAAGCATTGTGTGAACTAGTATTTTTATGATGATGTTTTATCATCCATCCATTTCACCAATCCTGCAGTTGGCAACTGTGCTACGTTTTTTTGGTGTCAAAGCCTTTCAAGAATATGGCCCTTTCTAGACAATCCGTGTGCAAATTAATTTGGATTGTTTGTCCACTGTTAATAAAGTTGGGCCAGTCATCGCATAGAATTTCCAACTTGAAGACGCAGTTACATATATGAAAAAAAATATTTTACTCTTTTTCTCTCTTAATCCAACAAAAATAAAGTTTTCAGAAAAACTAGGTGGACAGAATTTTCTTAGAACTGGTTTTGAATGCCGACACCTAATCTCTACTAGAGATTTGACTAGACTAAAACAAAAATAAAGAGAACATAACAAGTGAAATCTTAAATCGAGATAAATCTGAAATTTTATCCACTTTCTAAAGCTGTAACATTTTCTTTGGGTAATGTTGGTTTTAGCGTGACTTTAACCAAATTTCTATTCATACTACTAAAGTTTGTAAAATCAACCGAAACAGCATGCTATGGCACCCTAGAAAACCAACTCAATTGAAATTCGTTTGAATTGACAGTATGTGGCACACACAATAACGGCCGCACTGGCCAAGATTGGTACACACCCGACGGTAACCGGATGGCTAGACAGCGTTCTCAGGAGCAGAACGATAAGCGCCAATCTAGGCTCCTCCTCGTCAAGAAAGACGGTCACACGAGGTACTCCGCAAGGGGGAGTTATATCCCCTCTCCTGTGGAACCTGGTCCTCAACGACCTCCTTCTTCAGCTGGGGAGGAGCGGATATAAGGTTACGGCCTATGCAGACGATCTAGTAATACTGGTAACGGGTAAATTTCTGCCCACAATCAGTGACCTTCTAGAATCTGCACTGGGCACTACCGCCAGCTGGGCACGCCAGAACGGTTTGGGGGTCAATCCTCAAAAAACAGAACTGGTGCTGTTCTCACGAAGATATAAGATACCGAGTTTCAAACTACCAGCAATCGGTGGAACGACACTCGAGCTATCGAGCGAAGCCAAGTATCTTGGTGTCATCCTTGACTCCAAACTCTCCTGGAAGAGAAACACGGAGGAAAGGAAGAAAAAGGCAATGGCAGCTTTCTACACCTGTAGGAAGACTTTTGGACGAACATGGGACTTACAGCCGCACATCATCCATTGGATGTATACAGCGGTAATAAGACCCATCCTGACATACGGAGGCATGGTATGGTGGGAAGCGGTTAACACCAAATCCCACCTGGAGAACCTCCGTAGAGTCCAACGGACAGCATGCCTTGGGGTCACCGGATCTCTCAAATCCACCCCACAGGCAGCTCTGGACACCATGTTAGGCCTGGAACCGATAGACCTTCATCTTAAGTGCAAGGCTGAGACAAGTGCCGCTAGGCTATTAGCCGCGCAGTTCTTCAAGCCATCGCCTTATGGCCACGCCACTATACTCCGTATGGAAGATAGTGGAACGGCCAGGTGGAGTGACTACTGTGTCTCAGAGTTCTCATGGAAAAGAAACTTTAAAGGACACATACCGGATAGGGAGAAATGGAAGAGTAACACGGTCCTGGGGCAGAATGAGCTCTCCATTTTCACCGACGGGTCAAAGACGGCCGAAGGGACAGGAGCTGGAATCTTCTCCGAAGAACTAGCAACCAACATATCCCTAAGACTACCAGACTGGTGCAGTGTATTCCAGGCGGAGATATATGCAGTATGGCAAGCGGCAAAGTTGGTATACACCTTGGAGTTACCTCCGAGGAACATAGCAATCTGCGTTGACAGTCAAGCTGCCATCAAAGCCCTGGTATCCTGCAAGACCACAAGCAGACTCGTACGTGATACGGTGGACGCACTAAACCAGATCAGCGCGCACTCAATCACACTCACGTGGGTTCCGGGTCACACCGACATAGCGGGCAACGAGAGTGCGGACGAGTGTGCCAGAACTGGATCGGCCAAGCCAATGGCGGACGCAGTCAGCGACATAAGGAGACCACTACGAGACATCATCTCGCAGATGATGGGCCGAGCCAGAACGAGATCGGACAGGAGGTGGAACACCACACCCAACTGCGAGATCTCTCGCTCGCTCTGGCCCCACTATGACCTGAAACGCACCAAGACTCTCCTAAGCTTCAGGAAGAGTCGGGTGCGAACACTGACGGGAGTTATAACGGGGCACTGTGTCATCGGCCGCATGGCCACAAGGTACAGACTGCCCCACCATGACTTCTGCCGCAGCTGCAGGGACGAGGAGGAAATAGAGAGCATCCAGCACCTTCTCTGCAACTGTCCTGCACTCATGGGGAGGCGTCACCGAATACTCGGTGGCGCCTTCTACGAAGATCTGGACAGCCTGGCAAACATGCCTCTAGAGAAACTGGTGCTCTTTATAGAGGCCTCGGGTTGGTTCGCGAAACCTCCCTAGGCACCGGACAATATCCCGTGACGAGTGTGGGCATCACAATGGGCAGACTTGCCTCCGAGTGACCTCGACTTCAGTCGAGCAGCCCTATAAACCTAACCTAACCTATGTGGCACACATGATAATTAAGAGATTGTTATCTCTATTTATTTTTGTGCGTTTGAAGTAATTCGTTCTACATAAACTAAATTTGTATGGACGGACATACAATCACAGAAAAATGCATAGTTACATACGATACAATTAAAACTTTATTTTTATCGGAACTATATTGCTTGGCTATTAAGAGTTTTTAATAGCCGTTGAAACTCATTTAATTTTAAGAAAAAGTGTAGCGTTTTAATAGGTAATGTACAATTTTTTTTTTGTTGGTAAGGTAAAGTAGGCTTCAGTATGGTCGATATAATAAAGCGGTCCGATTGATACGAAGATTATCTCTCGACTAACTACAAGGGCAAATGGGCCGACTTGCCAGCGCTCTATGCAGCAAGACTTGAAAGAAAGCGAAAGCGAGAGGTGAAAGGAGAGCAGCTCGGGGCAGATGCTAAGCCGAGCACGAACGTCATATAGAACGCGAGAGAGACCAGCTTAGATGCTGCAACTGTAACAACAAAACGAAGAAAGCGAGATAGAAAAGAAAGAGCTGCCGCTGCCGTGCATAGACAAAGGCTAATTAACAGTGATTTGTACAGTGGACACTGCAAATAATAAATAATGAGGATGATGTACGTTAGGCTCCACTAATTATTATCTAAAGAATTTACGACTAAATAACGGGCTGGGAAACCCGACATATATCGTTTCCAGTCATAATTTGTGAGACATAAGGTTTCGAACAACTTGGCCTTAAAATCGGAATTTCGATAAAAAGTGACATGCGATAATTTCGCCAAATTGCGTTGATATGTATATGCTCGCGCCAACGATAGAACCAACCTGTTACGTTGACGATCGAATTAAAGTGAAATGCAATGCAGGCGAGCCTTCCGCTGACCTCTCCTCAGTTGACGAAAGTCGAGAAAAGTCAAATTGATATCATACGGGAGAGCGTAGGCAGGGGCAAGAAAACAATGTTAAAAAGTGCGTATGTTCAGGATTAAGAGATAGTGGACTTGTTGTTTTGTGCTGCCATGGGTCGGCGCTTAGCCGAACACACACACAGACTTTCATATATGTAGTATAAGGGTGCCACAGACTTTCAAACCCACAGAATTCCAACTGAGTGAGTTTTCTAGGTGTCACAGCATGCTGTCTCGGTTAGTTTTAAAATATATTGTACTATGACTAGAGATTTGATTAAATTCACTTCTAAAACACACTTTACTCAAAGAAAGTGTTAATGTTTAGGATAGTTTATTAAATTTCTGATATATCTGCTGTAAAATTATTTAAGATTTCACTTAATTGATTCCCTTTATTTCCATGTTACGAAATATCTACTTAAATCTCTAGTAAATTGGCCATCTGGTGTCGACGCCCAAAACCAGCTCAAAAGACAATCTGGCCACTTTGTTTTTCTGAAAATTTTTTTTTTTTTTTTTCGTATTGTCAGATTTTTTCAAATATTTGGCATAATGGGTTTAAAAGTATATTCCAAAGAAATTTGTACACGGATTGTCAAAAAAAGGGCAAAATCCTGCATTCCAAAATATGAAAATAAATAAACATTTGTTCTCATATAAAAACAAAAAATAACTTAGAGTCAGAAGTGGACAACGGGTCTGACATCATTCTAAGCATATTGCGCTCTACTCATTCTTCTTGTATTTGCCTCCTCCTAAGATGATTTTCGGCAGTAAGAATGCAAACAATTGACGTCTACAAAAAACAGAAAATCGCAACAACAAAAATGTATGTTTGTCATCTAACACTTTCATTGAGCGGGCAATGTTACTTTTTGTAACTTTTTATACCCGTACTCAAAAAAGAGTTAAGGGGTATATAAGATTTGTGGTAAAAGTGGATGTGTGTAACGCAGAGAAGGAAAATTTTCCGACCCCATAAAGTATATATATTCTTGATCAGCATCAATAGCCGAGTCGATAGAGCCATGTCTGTCTGTCCGTCTCTCTGTCTGTCCGTCTGTCTGTCTGTCTGTCTTGTTGAGCGCCTGGATCTCAGAGAATATAAGAGCTAGGGCAACCAAATTTGGTATCCAGGCTCTTATGATATCACACTGCCTGCTACAAGTGTATTTCAAAACTAAAAACGCAGTATCGTAGAGAATGCCCATATCTACCAGATTGCCGATTTTGAATCCAATCGGATCATGATTATAGCCAGAATGACGAAATTAATTTTCAGTTGCTGCCCCCTCCTGCAAGAGAAACGCTACTGATTCTCTTACTCGCTCTCACACTCTGCCGCGTTCAGTGCGCGAGCAACCCCTAGCAGAGGAGATGTAGAATCTAAATGGTACATCTATAATCTACATGTTAGATGTAGAATATAAATGGTAGATGTAGATGTATATAGCAGATTTAGCAAAAATAATGTAAAATGTAAAATTTTTTTTTTTAATTCTAAAATTCTAAAAAATCATGCTCCAAAATGTAAATACTGACTGAGTACGGGTATAAGTAGAGTCGCGTCCACAGAAGCGACTCACACGTTCCCTCTCGTTTTTCATACAAATAACTTATTTTAATTTATTTTTATTAATTTACAGAATTCTCAAAACTCCAACTGAAGACATTTGGCCAGGCGTTACTTCGCTTCCCGATTATAAAAATACTTTTCCTTGCTGGTCAACAAATCAATTGACAAACCAGCTAAAAAATCTTGATGCCAATGGTGTAAACCTCATTCAAAGTATGCTAATTTATGATCCAGTACATCGTATATCAGCCAAAGATATATTGGAGCATCCATATTTTAATGGGTTTGAATCAGATTTAATATCTAGCTAACTTTCGAAATATGGATTCAAATTAAAACTTATATCAACCAGAAATTTGTTCGAATTTAAATTAAAATGCTTTGTTTGGCTATTAAGCGTTTTTAATAGCCGTTGAAACTCGTTTAATTTTAAGAAAAACGTCTAGCGTTTCAATGGGTAATGTACAATTTATTATGTATTGGTAATGTAAGGTAGGCGTCAGTATGACCGATAAAGTGATGCGATGGATACGAAGGTTATGAAGATCAATACCAGACTGTGAAAGGGCAGGCGGGCCGAATTGCCCGTGCCCTAATGCAAGCGAGAGAGAGCAAATAAACGATAGAAGCTCGGGCTGCTGCTGAGCCGAGTACGAGCGATAGATAGAGAGAAAGAATGCGAGAGAGCAGCATAGATGAAGAGAACGATAGCGAAAGAAACTTGGAAGCGAGATGCATATATAGACCACGATTCGTGTGTCACCAATTGACCGAATATATGCGTATGTATATATGCGACGACAGAAAAGTTCGAGAGATTGCAAAGGCATGCAAGTGCTGGACCAGATCATGGCCTTTGCGAAGGCATGTTAGGGCAGACGGACCAAATTGCCCGTGCCCTACGTGATGCTACGAATAGAGATCGATAGAACGAAAGAGCGATATAGCGAGATAGTAAAGTAAAGGAGAAAGGCAAGAGTCGAAGAGACGAAAGAACGGTTGCATAGGCGAATAGATTGAGTAATTATAAGCGGTTACAATGTTTATATGCAGTGGGCAATGCAAATAGCAAACAAAGGTGAAATTACGTTACTTGCGCCACTGGCTATTAATTGAGGAATTTGTTGGGGATTTTCCGGCTGGGAAACCAGACATGCTTTTTAAAGTAGTTTTCTTTTCGGAGGTGATAACTCAGGGCTCGCCCGAGTCTCTAAGAAACATTTTTTTTTTTTTAGATAGGGGGACATACAAAAAATGAAGGCGTGTTTGATGACGTTTAGACTAGACGTTAAAAAATAGAATGGGTGACTGCGAGACTGCCCGCCCGGGAATGAGGTGAGGTCGTTCGGTTGGCACCAGATCGTACTGTCGCGAGGGGGATCTTTAACACAGTTTCCAGACTGTATGACCCGATAGATACCAGAGGGGGCCATGTCTAGGCAGATACTAGTGTAGTATGCACACATAGCCAATACCCACTGTACCAAGTGTACTTAAGGGGAACACACTGTAACACTTTGTTGCAGTGCTTATGTAATTAAAAAGTCCCAGACATAACTTGAGCTATCGTATTACGATCGCCCAAGAATGTCTCGAGCGACATAAGTGCAGCGTCAACATATTCTCATAGCTTGACGATACATAAAGTACACGCGCATCCGATTCCCCCCGCGCCCCCCGCTATCAGCAGCGCTGGGCATATATATAACGAATATATAAATGCGGCCGCTCCGCTGCCGGCGTTCCTGGCAGCGCAGCTACGCTGGCTTTAGCCAAGTAAGTTCTAAGATATATTTCATATGAATATTCAATAAAGATACTTCAAGCAAAACGGAGGTTGGAAAATATTCTCCAGGTTCGGAAATCCAATATTACATGGCGACCGTGAACAGTGAAAAAAAACTTTCACAAAAAAACAAGTTAAAATGTGCAAGTTGAATAAAATACACTTCCAAATGACCGTGACAGTGAGACCCAAAAATAATTCTGCAAAAACAGTTTTCACGCAAAACAAGAAAATGTGCATTTAAAATACACTTCCAAATTTCACGTTTAAGATTGCCTCTAATAAATTACTGGATTTGCACATTAAAAATCCATTTTACCGAAGCTAATCATGTGTTTGCCTTAATAAAAAAAAAAAAAAAAAAATGAAGCGTGCTGAGAATTAAAGAAGATAAAGACCTGAAAAGGCACTGACAACGCTACATAGAGCGTATTTCAATGACCTGTGCGATGACCGGCACCGCCTGAGCCCATAGGCCCCGGACAACTGCAGCGGAGAAATAAGCGTGAGAGGCCTGTCGCCACTTACGCCATCGTTGGAAACAAACTGGAGACGGATCTCCTCAACGCTGCTCCTATCGAGCAAAGGGACAAGCCAAGCCTAGAGGAGGCTCTGGAGGCTTGTCCAACCGATGGACCGCGCCCACTCACAATAGCTGAGTACCGGGCACGCCAGAAGCCGCAACAACCCAAGCAAAAGAAGAAGCGGGGAGGAAAACGGATAAAACTGCTCCGGCAACGTAGGTTGGTCCAAGACCTACTACGGGCAGCAACAAACAGCGAGGACGAGGAAAAATTAAAAAACCAACTGGATGACCTACAAAAGAATCTTTGCGATACAAAGTAACGCAGTAAAGGCTGCATTTATGCCAATGCCTGAATTGCCAGTAATTAAAAAAAAAAGAACCACAAGCGATGCGTGAAAACGCTGCTTGTAAAAAAAAAACTAACCAATTTTTTTAACGAAAGGCTATAACTAACAACATATGGCTGATATTGAAATTATATCGAGCAAACAAATGTAAATCAGCCATATGACCTAAACTTTTCTATCCTAACATTTTCAAAAAAAATTTTTTTTAAAGGCAAATACATATATACCCTAACTTTTCAAATTTCCTTTTTTTTTTTTGACATTTCCAAAATAAAATCCAATTTCAAATTAAATTTCAACTACGAATTTCAAACCCGATTAGCGGAAATATACAAGCATGGGCTGGTTTGGTTCTGACGACAGTCAGACGAAAGACAATACGGCCAATGTGGTCAATAATGTAATAATGTTTGTATTACTTCTAATACTGACCATAGTCAGTACGCTACAATTTTTGCTAACATTATATGTTAAGCACAACAAAATAATAAAGAAAAGATATATGAGTAGAGCTATAAATCTAGATAGGGTCTAATTTATCATGACTACCTTAAAAATAATAGAAGAAGTCTACAATAGGGACCCAGATTTTTCAAGTAGAATTCAACAATTGGTCTCAACGACCCCTAGGAGCATACTAGAGCTCGAATATATGTACATGGATGAATTTCAACTAGAATTCTCACCCTTAATACATTGTTCAAAAACACAAAAAGCAATTGTGTTAACTACCATTCCAGGTATCGCGGTAAAATCAGTAATAAATGAGCATTCCATTCTAGGCAGGGTCATCGACTTCGTAATATTTAAATCTTAAATTCGGGAATTTTGGTTAATGATGTCAGATTGTCTTCCATTCGGAATGAACAACATAGAAACACCACATGGCCTGGCTTACGATCTGCGCTAAAGTCTGTACTCTTAGAGCAGAGTTCGATAAGTCCTATAAATGCTTAACGCAAAACAGACCTACTCAAAATAGTACGGTCATTAAACATGTAACCAACCTAGTAGAAATCTATAATGAGATCAGAGAGCTTTTTCTAACAAATAAACAAAGACTTGACGATATACATTGGTTTCAAGCAACAGACGTTTTCAAACGTCTAAGAGAACGATTGGTTACCGTTAAAGAAAAGCTCAATTTGGACATACATATACCAACAATTCTCAACACAGCAGCGACATATATACCAGCTGTAGAATCGGGATCAAGGCCAATAAGCCCCAGGCCCCCGAATATCAAAAATATTAGCATCATATCGGAAGACGATTCTCGATCAAATCGATCGAACCTTCCAATAAACGACGACACCCCGTCAACTAGTGCAGCATCTAGCAACAAGCATA
This sequence comes from Drosophila tristis, assembly GCA_018150885.1. Taxonomy (NCBI): domain Eukaryota; kingdom Metazoa; phylum Arthropoda; class Insecta; order Diptera; family Drosophilidae; genus Drosophila; species Drosophila tristis. Next base: position 614,910 of record JAECWT010000181.1, read on the forward strand.
ATCAAACCGTCACAATGGCAGACGAAACTGTAGCCCAACGGGCATATATCAAAGATATTTCGCACGCCATCCCAGAGTTTAATGGGCAAAAACTCCATTTACAACGCTTCATTACAGCAGTTAAATTGGTCAATCTAACGAAAGGACCATACGAAAGTCTAGCTGTAGAGGTCATCAAATCTAAAGTTGTAGGGACCACTCTGTACAAAATCCAGGATGAAACCACCATAAACGCAATAATAAAGAAATTGCAAGACACAATTGTCGGTGAATCATCAGATGTCGTAAAGGCAAAAATGGCAAAAATATGCCAAAAAGGGAAGACATCAACCCAATTTACAACAGAGATCGATAATTTACGAAAGCTCCTTGAAGCTTCGTACATCGATGAAGGTCTACCTTCAGAACATGCTGATAAATTCAGCACAAAAGAAGCCATTAGCACAATGGTTAAAAATTGTGAGCATGGTAGACTAAAGACCATTCTTGAAGCAGGAAATTTCTTGACAATGAACGATGCCGTCACCAAATATATACAGTGTAGTACTGAGATGACCGGCAGTGCGAGTTCAATACTTTACACCCGAAGAGGACAGGCCTACCGCGGTAGTAACTATAGAAGTAACTATCGTGGTAGAGGAAATGGTCGTGCTAACTATAACAACCACAACAACTACAATAATGGCCACAATAACTATGGGGGACGAGGCCAATATAGAGGAAACTTTAGAAATCGTGGTAACTCGAATCGAGGCCACAGCAACAATAATCAAAATAATGTAAGAGTAGCCCAAAATACATCGGGAAACTCCCAAACCCCTTTAGATACTCTGCAGTAGAAGATGCAAGGGTTCACACTATTAATCTCAGTCAAAATATATTCGCATCCTTTAGCCACGTAGCTACTGGAAAAGAACTTGTCTTTTTAATAGACACAGGTGCAGATATATCCATTTTAAAAGAAACTTCTGATGTCTTTCACGACATTCAAGATAATTATATTATAGATATAAAAGGAATAAGTCAAGAAGTTACCAAATCCAAAGGTTTAACTTCCATCGAGATACAGACGACTAAATATATAATTCCACACGATTTTCATATCGTGAATTTACAATTCGCTATTCCATGTGATGGAATATTAGGAATCGATTTTATAAAAAAATACAACTGTCAATTAGACTTCAAGCCATCTGAAGATTGGCTTATAATTAGACCCAATAACTTAAAATTTCCAATTCATGTTCCAATAACTCACAGTTCTGGCAACAACTCAATAATTCTGCCAGCAAGATCACAAGTTATTCGAAAAATTCAACTTAATTCAAAAGAAGACAGTGTATTGATTCCAAATCAAGAAATTCAGCATGGTATTTACATTGCAAATACCATAGCAACATCCAAAAACGCTTTCATAAGACTACTTAATACAACAAATACCAATCAAGTAGTCAGTACGGATAATCTAACATACGAATCACTTTCGAACTACGATGTAGTCAAAACCAATCCAGGAAATAGAGAAAAGTCTGTATTATCTCAACTTTCAAAAAACTTTCCTCCACAGTTCAAGTCACAGCTTTCAAGCTTATGCACCCAATATAGCGATGTATTCGGATTGGAAACCGAATCAATAACTACGAATAATTTCTATAAACAAAAACTGAGATTGAAAGATGATGAACCAGTACACATGAAAAATTATCGAAGCCCGCATAGCCAAGTTGAGGAAATACAAAAACAAGTAAGAAAATTAATAGACGACAAAATAGTCGAACCTTCCGTATCAGAGTATAATAGCCCTTTATTACTTGTACCAAAGAAAGCCCTTCCGGGCACAGAGCAAAGGAAATGGCGATTAGTAATTGACTATCGTCAAATAAATAAAAAACTCCTGTCAGATAAATTTCCACTACCTAGAATTGATGACATTTTAGATCAACTAGGTAGAGCAAAATACTTCTCATGCCTTGACTTAATGTCAGGTTTTCATCAAATTGAACTAGAAGAAAGTTCACGTAATATAACGTCTTTTTCAACGAGCAATGGCTCATATCGCTTCACGCGACTACCATTTGGTTTATAAATAGCGCCAAGTTCATTTCAAAGAATGATGACTATAGCATTCTCTGGACTTGAAGCTTCGGAAGCATTCCTATATATGGACGATCTTATAGTCATTGGTTGTTCCGAAAAACATATGCTCAAAAATTTACAAGATATTTTTGAGGTATGTAGGAAACACAACCTAAAACGAGAAGGAACGTGTGAGTCGCTTCTGGGGACGCGACTCTACTTATACCCGTACTCAGTCAGTATATACATTTTTGAGATATAATTTTTTAGAATTTTAGAAAAAAAAAAAATTTTACATTTTACATTTTTTTGCTACATCTGTTATCTACATCTACATCTACAATGTATATTTTACATCTAACATGTAGATTATAGATGTACCATTTATATTCTACATCTCCTCCTCTAGGGGTTGCTCGCGCACTGAACGCGGCAGAGTGTGCGAGCGAGAAAGAGATAGAGTAGTGTGTCTCTGGCTGTTGGAGGCGGGGGAACCAACAGAAAATTAATTTCTTCATTCTGGCTAAAATTATGATCCGATCTGATTCATATTCAGCAATCTGGTAGATATGGTCATTCTCTACGATACTGCGTTTTTAGTTTTATCGTATCTTTAAAATTGTGCCTGCCACAGATTTTCGTCTTTTGTGTCGGCGGAAGGGGGCGGGGCGAAATTTTGAAATACACTTGTAGCAGTGTGATATCACATGAGTCTTGAAACCAAATTTGGTTGCCCTAACTCTTATAGTCTCTGAGATCCAGACGCTCAACAAGACGGACAGACGGACGGACAGACGGACATGGCTATATCGACTCGGCTATTCATGCTGATCAAGAATATATATACTTTATGGGGTCGGAAACGTTTCCTTCTCTGCGTTGCACACATCCACTTTTACCACAAATCTAATATACCCCTTAACTCTTTTTTGAGTACGGGTATAATTACACCCACAAAAATGTTCATTTTTTATGCATGAAGTGACTTTTCTCGGTCATAAATGCACAGATAAAGGAATCTTGCCTGATGACAAAAAATATGACGTCATCAAAAACTATCCAGTCCCACATGACGCGGACAGCGCTAGAAGATTTGTTGCATTCTGCAATTATTACAGACGTTTTATCAAAAATTTCGCCGACTATTCAAGGCACATAACTAGATTATGTAAAAAGAATGTTCCATTTATATGGACAGATGATTGCCAAAATGCATTTGTACATTTAAAAGATCAACTTATCAAACCAACTCTGTTACAATACCCAGACTTCACAAAAGAATTTTGTATAATAACGGATGCAAGTAAGCAAGCGTGTGGAGCGGTTTTAACTCAAAACCATAAAGACCTCCAACTTCCTATTGCATACGCATCCCGATCATTTACCAAAGGCTAAAGTAACAAGAGTACAACTGAACAGGAATTAGCAGCAATTCCTTGGGCAATTACTCATTTTCGACCATATATATATGGCAGACACTTTACAGTGAAAACAGATCACAGACCATTAACATATATATTTTCAATGGTCAATCCTAGCTCAAAACTTACACGCATGCGGCTTGAATTAGAAGAATACGACTGCATGTAAATAATAAACTATGTTTTTTCAAACATGGAAAAAAAATTACAGCAAGATATGAGATTAGCGATTTGTATACTAATGGAACCCTTGACTTAGGTCAGTTCTTCCAAAGGCTTGAAATGCAAGCCGGTAAACAAAGAATCAGCCAACTCAAAGTGGCACCGTGGGAAAATATCTTTGAATTCATTTCAATAGATAATTTTAAAAATATGGGCAATAAAATATTGAGAACATTAAGAGTAGCGCTACTCAACCCGGTGACCCTAATAACAAATATTAAAGAAAAAGAAGCAATCTTGTCTACACTATATGATGATCCAATACAAGGAGGACACACAGGCATATCTAAAACGTTAGCAAAGATAAAAAGACATTACTACTGGAAAAACATGACACGTCATATAACCAAGTACGTACGTAATTGTCCAAAATGCCAAGTATCAAAAATAGTTAAACATACTAAGACCCCTCTTACCATTACAGAGTCACCAATAAGTGTATTCGACCGAGTACTAGTCGAAACGATTGGACCATTACCATAATCTGACAATGGCAATGAATATGCAATCACCCTAGTATGTGATTTGTCAAAATAGCTAGTAGTCATACCTATAGCTAACAAAAGCGCTAATACAGTTGCTAAAGCTATATTTGAATCATTTATTCTAAAGTACGGTCCTATGAAGACGTTCATAACGGATATGGGTACAGAATATAAGAATTCTATAATCAATGATTTGTGCAAATATCTAAAAATAGACAACATAACATCAACAGCACACCATCACCAGACTCTAGGAACGGTTGAGCGAAGCCACAGAACATTCAACGAATACATACGTTCATATATATCAGTAGATAAAACTGATTGGGACGTATGGCTTCAATACTTCGTATATTGTTACAACACTACACCATCAATGACACATAATTACTGTCCTTACGAACTAGTTTTCAGTAAAAAATCCAATTTACTACAACATTTTAATACCATAGATAGAATAGAACCTCTATACAATATAGAAGACTACGCTAAAGAATCTAAGTTTAGGCTAGAAACAGCATATAAAAGAGCCAGAACAATGCTGGAAAGCAAAAAGCAAAAAAGAAAATTAGAATACGATAAAAACATAAATGACTTCAAAGTATCAATAGGGACAAAAGTTCTTTTAAGAAACGAAGTAGGACATAAACTAGATAGTAGGTATGTAGGACCTTTTACAGTAGTTCAAATAGAAGATAACAACAAAATAATAATAGAAAACAAAAATAAAAGACAAAAAGTTAATAAGGATAGACTAAAACTATTTAGGGAAACATGAAAAAAAAAAATGGCCTGATCAACCAAAGAAATTTTTTTATTATTGACAAATAAATAAAAGAAAAAAAAATATATCTTTTCATAGAACATATTTTAATACAAAATAATTTAAAAAAAAAAAAGGGAAAGAATAAGGTGAACAACTTTATTTGTAAATCTTTAATCATATATATGTATTTGCGCAAAGAAAATTTCTTTTAAACTCCTATACTTAATACATATTATTATTACAACTCGATGACAATAATTTTTATAAATAATAACTTGTATAAAATAACTCCAATATATTACGTTATTTTTCAAAAGGAGGGAGATGTAGTATGCACACATAGCCAATACCCACTGTACCAAGTGTACTTAAGGGGAACACACTGTAACACTTTGTTGCAGTGCTTATGTAATTAAAAAGTCCCAGACATAACTTGAGCTATCGTATTACGATCGCCCAAGAATGTCTCGAGCGACATAAGTGCAGCGTCAACATATTCTCATAGCTTGACGATACATAAAGTACACGCGCATCCGATTCCCCCCGCGCCCCCCGCTATCAGCAGCGCTGGGCATATATATAACGAATATATAAATGCGGCCGCTCGGCTGCCGGCGTTCCTGGCAGCGCAGCTACGCTGGCTTTAGCCAAGTAAGTTCTAAGATATATTTCATAAGAATATTCAATAAAGATACTTCAAGCAAAACGGAGGTTGGAAAATATTCTCCAGGTTCGGAAATCCAATATTACACTAGAGAGCGTGCCTCTTAACTGGCTTGCTTGAAGTATGTGGGTCGGCGACTGCACACGGTAGGAACCAGCATACGCACGCATTTTAAGAGATACACTCGAGGGGTCTGGTAGAACCCAGAGCGCGCGAGTTATGATCTTTGGTGAATCGAGTAAGATTCTTGGGGAGATTTGTCGTATGAGGTGGTTTGCGGAATAAAGTACACCCGGAGTGGTTGAGTTTCAATTGTATTCTGATTCTATATTTCGTTTTTTGGTTTTCAACTTAATTACAATTTGCTGGCCTTGCTCTTTTGGCCGGCAGAAAATCTGCTTACTCTCCGTTCCTCAATCGGAACGGATGTTTGGTTGCTGAGATCTGATATTTGTTTGTGTAACTTGATCCGGTGCAACTTTGTTGCAGAATCGACGTTGTTGACGTTTGGCCTGCTATACTAGCCGAAGTGGTTTCGGCGGGGCGAGGGTGAGGGTAGGTGCTGAGGTGGTAACTCCTCCCCCCTCGGTCTGAGCTACCGACCATAACGGAGGAATGATTGGTGCGAAGGTGGGAGTTGGTGTGGACGTGGGGTTCGGGGTAGTTGTTGCGTAAATGGTCGTCTTTTTGAAAACCAAACGGTGTATATTGAACCCACCAGTAGTACCGCGAGAGCTGCATACGTTGTTGTAGCCTGTATCACCATTCCGGTTCCCATTCTTCCAATTTCCAAGTTAGTTTTGATGTCCTCCATCTTGAGTTCGTGGACCCCCAATTCTTGAGTTGTTCGGTTTTTCTTCATCGACGTTATCTGTGGAATCTCGAGCTTCAGGTGTACCATTTTAGCTGCTCTACTGCCTCGTATTGGATGTTGTTAACCACTGTTCCGCATTCGTTGAAAATGATCATTGCTGACCCGCTGAATATTTCTTCTGGTCCGCAATCCGTTTGTATCTTCACGTTCTCGCCGTTGAAAATTGCGACATATCCTTTTTTTTAGTTCGAAAATTTCTCTGCGGAATCCTATATCCTTTGTCTCACACTCCGTTGCCTCTCCATTCATCAGGCTTCTCAGACAACCTTCGTTGATTCTGTTTACAATCTTATCGTTTCTACATGTATAAAGTTTCCTTCTTTGTTGGCATTTGTTCTTATAATAATACATTTTGTTGTTGTTATAAGCTACGAAATTAGGTGCTATTACAAATTCTGTTTTATTTATGGGTAATGGTAGTATTCTTTTCAGTAAATATGTTTCTTTCTTAAAAATTGGTAGGCTTATTGAAAATATTATGTCCGTACCATTCATTATAGCCTTTAGCTCTAAAAATTCATACATGTGTTCCTCTGATGATATCTGAACTCTTTCCTCTAAATTCTGTGTAATTCTTCGTGATTCTTCATTATTCAATATGAACTTGGGAATTTTTCCTACCCTTGCTGATAGTAAGCTTTCCGTTACGTCGATAAGGTTCAATGTCTATCGTGATTGAAATTCTGTCAATGTATTCTATCCTATAAATTCTCTTGTCTTCCACAAATGTTTTACTTATCCCGTTTTTATAGTTGTTAATAAAAGAGTTTACCCTAACCTGTTCTTCGTTAATATGTTGTGTTAAGTTTTTAAACATTATAATGAACCTATTGTCCATGTTCTGCTGTGTACTTATTTCTTCATTCAACTTTCTCTCCTCCTGTACCCTTCTGATCTCCTGTTCTAATTTTTTCGCATCTTCTGCATCTAGATTTCCTGTGATTGCCTTTACTACCGAACCTAATCCGTTAATCAATCCCCTCTTACTTCTCTTCTTGGGAGATATCGTTTCTATTTTTCCTTTTACCAGATCCAATTTGTTTTGAAGTGCCCTGACTACATCCTTTGTTTCACTAGCTTCTTGTATAGTCCTGAGCGTTTGCTCCAAATGGGCCACGCTCTTTACATATTCCTCCAGTCTGACTATGTGTATGAAGGTTTTATATGTTTGTATTACCATGGGTGGTCCTAATGTGATCTGTGCAATATGCTCGTCCTTTTTAAACTCCCTGATTTCAAACGTTCCTTTCGTCTCCATCACTGCAACCCATCTGAAATTATTATTGATCATTAGTCCTGGTCACTTTTCTAATTTTCTCTGGTTTCGTTGTATTTATCGTTAAATTATTGTCGGTTGCTACTTTATGTGTGGTGAACCTTGGTGTCAGCTTGTCCCGCCTATTTTCTTTCTTAAAAATAGTGTCGTTGGTGTTTACTTCTATTGGGTTATCCTCGTTTGCTGCTTTTATTCTTTTAATCTTTTGTTCTTCTATCCTTTTCTTTACTCTTGGGTATATTTCTGCCTGGAATGCATTAATTTTTTGGAGATAATCGTGCTCGTTACTGAACGCCACGTTACCCATAAAATTGTGCGTTCTTTCAGTGAACACCTCGTGTGGCGTAAACTTTGTTGCCGAATGAATCGAGTTGTTGTATGTAATAAATGCTTCCTTCACTATATCTTCGTGTTTTATCTCTAACTTCTTTTTCTTCTCTATTATTATCCTCTAAATTTCTGTTATTGTTGAATTCAGTCTTTCGACTGTTGCATTACTCGTGGACTGTTGAAAGGATGTTGTGTGCAATTCTATCTCGTATTGCTTACAAAAATCCTTAAACAGATTGGAAGAAAATTCTACCCCTTGATCGCAAACCATTTTACTAGGGATCCCAAAAAGCGCCATAAAGTCCCTCAATGATGTGACTACGTTTATGCTATCCCTAGCAGGAATTGTGTATCACCACGCATACCTGGAGAATTTATCGATGACCGTTAAGACATACTTTTTGTTTACAAAGTATAAATCTATATGCACGATTTTCATTGGTTTGGCCGGGGTTTCTGTTACACTATATTTTATTTTCTGGGGTTTCCTATCGTATTTCATTTTCTGACATCTGTCGCAGTTATTAATCGTTCTTTTGAGGTGGGCTAGTGTTTCCTCTATTCCCCTATGATTATTTCTTTCATGGTGTTCTTTGACTGCCTTTTCCTGCTGGTCTCTTTCTATTACTTCCGGTAGTATAATAGTGCATCTTATGGCTTTAAAATTACGCTGTTGGCAAAATACTTACAATAAGCATTCTGTATAAATATAACCAGCTCGTCTGGTATAAAAATTGCCACCGTTCTATTGGGCTTCAGAATCTCTTTAAGCCTGCGTCCTATTGTCTCCTCCTCGAAGTAATCCTCGGTCCATGTTATCCTAATCTTGTTCCTAAAGGGGACTTCCTTCACTATTCTAGCTGGGGCTCCCTTTTTTACTACTATTTGAATATTATAATCATTTAGTTGTTTCTCCGATAAAGGAAATCCGAGGTGTAAGTCTTCGTCTGCGGAATGTATGGTTTCCCCGTTAGTCGCTACTTCTGACATGTTTTCCAGCAAGTTAATCTCTGGGTGTATCCTACTTAAGGCGTCTGCCACTACATTGAGGGATCCTTTCTTGTATAGGATTTCATAATCGTATTCTAGCAATTGCAGTTTCCACCTAACCAACTTTGAGTCTGGTTCTTTTATACTCATTAACCACGTCAGCGGTCTGTGGTCCGTGACTATTTTAAATCTCTGTCCGAATAGATAGTGTCTGTAAATGCCTTAACCAAACCAAGATGAAAAGACATCCACATTTGTTGAGTTCAATATTAAAACTGGTTCTTTATTAAAATTGTATGAGATTAGGTAGCTCTACTGTGAAGCAAAACTAGGCTTAGGTCTAGTGCCAACGCAGTGGTATGTGTTTGTGTGTGAGCACACTGGAGCTCTGGTAACAAAATAAGATAACACATGTGTGTACAATTGGTGTGACATCGGCGACCAACGCATCGCGGACATCTGTCAGCGTGGGACCTTTTTAAGAGATTTCTCGGCTGTGCACTTAAGAACTAGACAATTTATGAGTTTGTGTCTAAATATCAATTTACATTGGTGTACAAATGCGGTCGTTAAATTGGTTATTATTACTCTTCATGTTTTAGAGCATTCTAAACATTCTGCAAAAGGCCAGAAAAGGTGCCGAGATGTATTACTTTACAATTTTAATTTTTTCTTAATTTCTATTTTTGTATTCATACATACATACATACATATCTTAAAATATGCTTTTTTTTATTGTTTGTTTTAACTAACTATGCTTTCCGGTATGACAATGCCTTGCAATTGCCGCCTTACATTTATTTTTCTTACAAAATATACAAATAAAATTACAGTTATTATTATTACTAAAATTAAAGATGTGTGCCCGGAAAGATGGTGAAATTTTAGTTCTTTTAATTCTAGCTTGTGCGTTTTCAAATAATTTAATTCATTTTGTATGCGGTTTATTTCGTCTGTATGATTAATAATTGGTGAGTCTAATTGGTTCCAAACAATCTTGGGTATTTCGCTGATGTCTCCTATGTATGACAAAGACAATGTTCCCTGATCTTCTGTTTCTATACTGTGATGAGGAATTAGAATCTTATCATTAACTCGAGCAGTACAATCCGACCTAATTGTTAAAATCCCCTGTTCGGGCAATTCTACTATATCTAAGCTTGTGGTGCCGCATTGTATCCTAGCCCTTGCATTATCCTCAACCTTAAAAAACCAACTACTTTTTCTTTCCAACTCTATCCAATACGACTTGCGTCTAACATTTTCTTGTCTGTATTTTCCAAAACTAAAAGGCATTGGTCTTCGAAAGTATGAAGCCTTTCGCAAATCAATTTCATTTTCGGAACCAAATCTTTACTCTTTTTTAGCATCTCAAAATAGGTGTCCATATTATAGGAAATTATTAGATTCCAAGAGGAGGCTACTATTTCAACATCCCCCATTGGATCTAAATATATTGCCGAAGTCTTATTTATTTTTTCTATTGCATATTTTGGTTTATCAACCTTGAGTAATGCGTTAGAAAATTGACAACTTAATATAAATAACAACGTGGCCATTATAAACCCGAGTTTTGACATTCTCGATGAATTTCTAGTCTGCCTTTTTTGCTGGATCTCTTCAGTTTCAGCCTCAACCTTGGCGACAGACTTAATTCCGTCTAAGGGACAAATTTTACTGATGGGTCTAGTGATAATTCCATCCTGCAATTTTACCTCTACCACTCTGACCTTTTCATCTTTGCCTTTATGGATTTTTTCCACCTTTCCTATTGGCCATCTGGCTGGATGACAATTTTCATCTTTTAAGAGGACAATTTGTCCTTCTTCTATATTAGGACTAACCCTCTTCCATTTGTGCCTCTGCTGAAGAGTATGCAAATACTCCTCTTTCCACTTCACCCAGAAATCTCTTTTTATACCCGTACTCAAAAAAGAGTTAAGGGGTATATTAGATTTGTGGTAAAAGTGGATGTGTGCAACGCAGAGAAGGAAACGTTTCCGACCCCATAAAGTATATATATTCTTGATCAGCATCAATAGCCGAGTCGATATAGCCATGTCCGTCTGTCCGTCCGCCTGTCCGTCTGTCCGTCCGTCCGTCTTGTTGAGCGCCTGGATCTCAGAGACTATAAGATTTAGGGCAACCAAATTTGGTTCCAAGACTCATGTGATATCACACTGCTACAAGTGTATTTCAAAATTTCGCCCCGCCCCCCTTCCGCCCCCACAAAGGACGAAACTCTGTGGCAGGCACAATTTTAAAGATACGATAAAACTGAAAACGCAGTATCGTAGAGTTGTATTGCCGAATCTGAATCAGATCGGATCATAATTATAGCCAGAATGACGAAATTAATTTTCTGTTGGTCTCTTCAGTTTCAGCCTCCAGCCTTAGAGACACGTACTTAATCTCCGTCTAAGGCACAAATTTACTGATGGGTCTAGTCGATAATTCCATCCTAGCAGAGATTTTACCTCTACCACTCTGACCTTTTCATCTTTGCCTTTATGGATTGTTTCCACCTTTCCTATTGGCCATCTGGCTGTAGATGACAGATGTTTCAAATTTTAAAATGGACAATTTTTTTTTCTTCTAAAATTAGGACATACCCTCTTCCAATTTGTGCCTACTGACTGATAGAGTATGCAAATACTCCTCTTTCCACTTCACCCAGAAATCTCTTTTTATCTTTTGGATTAGTTTCCACCTATCTAGATTTCCAATTTTTTCATCTGTCATTGGCTCCACTATATCTAATGGTGGTCTTCCAATCAAAAAATGACCTGGGGTAAGAACCTCTTGTTGATCAACTCCATTTTCTGCAGCATATAAAGGTCTTGAGTTCAAACATGCCTCTATTTGACACAAGAGCGTTGACATCTCTTCGTATGTTAGGCTGTTGTCCCCGATAACCCTTTTAAGATGATACTTCATGGATTTTACTCCAGCCTCCCAGATACCACCGAAGTGAGGTCCTGCCGGGGGGATAAAATGCCAATCAATTCTATCTTTTTCAAGTTGTGCAGCAATCATAGTATTTTCTTGGATTGCTTTGACCACATCTTGATCTAACTTTTTTGAAGCTCCTACGAAATTTGTTCCGTTGTCGGAATAGATGTTGGCACATTTACCTCGTCTAGCGATAAATCTTCTAAGTGCTGCTAAAAATGCATCAGAAGTTAAATCGCTGACCATTTCTAAATGTATGGCTTTGGTAGCCATACAAACAAATACAGCAATATATCCTTTATATGTCTTTTGCCCACGAGTTTTGGAACATTTGACGTAATAAGGACCTGCATAATCTATTCCAGTATTTAAGAACGGGTATGTCATTGTAACTCTGTATTGAGGCAAATTTCCCATTATTTGTTGAGCAGTCTTTTGTCTGTATCTTGCGCACTTTACGCATTCTCTTAAATATTTCTTTAACGAATTTCTGAGCCCGAAAATCCAATACTTTTTTGGATATAATTACGCATTAAGTTTATGCCTCCATGTAAAGATTCTTTATGGGCATTTTTAATTATTAACCCTGATACGTGATTTTTCTAAAATTATTGGATGTTTAACATCAAATTCGGCAGCGGAGTTTTGCAATCTTCCGCCCACTCGAAGTATTCCATCCGTGTCTAGAAACGGATTTAAAGACAAAATTCTGTTATTTGTCTTTATTTCTTTGTTGTTTTTTAGGCACTGTATTTCTAAACGGAACTGGTGTTCTTGCTGTTTCTTTATAACAACCTTCTCAGCTAGTTTTAACTCGCTTACTGAGAGAAAAGATTGATATGATTTATTCTTTGTTTTTATATGAATAAATCTAATTGTGTAAGCCACTATACGTATTAGTTTTTTAATGCAGGAATACCTCTCTAGTAAATTGTAAATAGGATCGTCTATTTCGTTATTTATTAATGTGTTTATCAGCACAGCTTCCTCTATAGTTTGCTGTTGAGGCCAATGCTCCTTTGATTCAGCTAGCCATTTAGGACCTTTCCACCAAAGATCAGAGTTAGTCAATTGGTTAGAACTAATTCCCCTAGATGCTAAGTCAGCTGGATTATCTTCGGACCTTACATGATTCCATTCAGTATTCGTCAATCTCCGAATGTCATCTGTTCTTCGTCTGATAAATTTGATCTTACTTTGGCCACTCTTAATCCATGCTAAAGTGATAGTTGAATCACTCCAAGCATAGATTTCTACCATATTGTCAAAGGATTCTTTTACTCTTTGAATTAATATACTAAGTAAATGAGCTGCACACAGCTCAAGTTTAGGGATGGTTTTTCTATTTTTAATTGGATTGACTCTACTTTTACTAGCTACTATAGTTACAGCATTTCCTATTTTAGCATACACTACTGCAGCATATGCTTTTTCCGAAGCGTCAGCAAACCCATGAAGTTGAATTATTGAAAATTCTTTGGACTTTATCCACCTTGGGATTCGAATATTTTCTAAATTTATTAAATTTTCTTTGTAAGTTTCCCAGTCTTTCCTATCTTCTTTCGATAATTCCTGATCCCATTCACTTTTATTTATCCAAAGCCTTTGAATGAAAAGTTTTCCTATAATAGTCACTGGAGCCAGCCATCCTAAGGGATCATAGATTTTTGATAGTGTCGATAACACAACCCTTTTATTTGTTATTTTGGATGACCCGCAGCTTACATTGAACTTAAATAAATCTTTTTGGGGTTCCCATTTAAGTCCCAGAGTCTTAACACTTTCATTCTCAATAATACTAAGAACTTTATTGTCACCAGTGTCTTCCACCGTTTTAATTATTTCCGAATTATTGGAAATCCATTTTCTTAAATTAAATCCAACTTTGAGTAGTTCGTTTGAAATTAATTTAATTAAATTTTTTGCGTCTTTTATAGAATACGCGCCAGTCATTAGGTCATCCATGTAGAAATCATTCCTAATAATATCACTAATTTTGTTGTTCTGGCATTTGTCCGCTATATCCACCAGAACTCTGGTGGCCAAATATGGAGCAGATGCAGTACCATAAGTGACGGTTGTCAATTTATAATTTTTAATTTTTTCCACCGGAGAATTTCTCCATAAAATGTATTGATATTTTTGATCTTTTTCAATTATTTTTATCTGACGGTACATTTTTTCGATGTCTGCAGATACAACATATTCCCATTTTCTCCACTTAATAATGATATCAAAAATATCTTTTTGAACTCGTGGACCAATCCACATTATATCATTTAAACTTTTATTATTAGTAGTTTTGGCTGAAGCGTCAAAAACTACTCTTAGCTTGGTCGTTAGGCTTGAATCTCTAATAACTGCCTGATGTGGTAAGAAATATTTGCCTTCATTATTTACCTCGACCATATGTCCTAAATCCATATATTCATTTATGAATTTAGTATAGTCCACCTTAAGTTTTTGATTCCTTTCTAACTTTTTCTCCAAATTCATAAAACGAGCTATTGCTTGTTTCCTTGAATCTCCTAAGGTGACATCTTCTTTAAATGGAATTGACACAATGTATCGCCCATCTGAATCTTTCTTTGTTGTTCTTATGAAGTTGTTTTCACATAATTCAGATTCGATATCATTTTTGTCTTCTTCCTCCACTTCCCAATATCGATCCATATCTCTTAATTCGATAGTGGTTGCAACAATTGCCTCTTTTCCTTTCGATTTTTTACACCCAGAGACAATCCACCCGAAATCCGTTTTTTGACCCAAGAGCCCATTGATTTTAACAATTCCATTCTGTAGAATATGAGCGTATAAATCTGCCCCAATTATAAGGTCAACACGGCCAGGTTTATTAAAATCGGGGTCAGCTAAATTATACTTTTCCCATTTCGATTTGTCGACATTCACGGTGTTGACTGGAAGAGCCTTCATTAATTTTGGCAGTATTATGGCTTCAACCTTTAAAATGTTTTGTAAATCTTCACTTTTAATTTGAAGATTTACTTTGTGCTTCGATATGCACTTCCCTGTGGACGATACGCCACTGATCTCTGTTTGAGATCGAATTTTTTTAAATTTCAGAATCTGCGCAGATTCTTCTGAAATAATTGTACTTTGTGACCCACTGTCAATCAAAGCTTAATGTTTCAAATTCTCCATTAGAAGATTTTTATTTGAACACGCGCTGTAGCTAACAACGCTTGTTCCGACGTCATGCAAGTGTTAACTTTTTCACTTTTTTGATTGTTTACATAATTAATATGTAGCATGCTATGGTGATTTCTTTTGCACAGCGAACATGATGTTTCGCTAGTGCATTTTTTACTATGTGTGTGTTTTAAGCATTTAAAACACAGAAACGCTTTTTTAACTTTATCCATTCTTTCAGATGGATTTAAAGCCTTAAATTTGTGACATTGAAATATTGTGTGTCCCATACCTTTGCAAATAGGACAAGTATTAGCAGACAACTCTTTTATGTTGTTGCTAAATATTTTTTTAACAGGTTTTTCCTCCTGAATCGAGCTTATCGAATTTAATCGCTGCTCGCAAAAATCCATGACGTCGGATAATTTTTGAATTTCCTTGTTTTTCTTAACATGGCTCTCATATAATTGCAGAGCCTCTTTATTTAATTTTCTGATAATTATATGTGCAAAGATTACATCAACCTCATCAGATAATTGTGCCTTTAATTTTATCATGTGAATTGACTCATTTATAGTGTCAATAAACATTCTTAACTGCCTAACTGAGTCCAAACTTAAATTTTGTAGCTCAAGAAGGCGGTTCAATTGATCGGAAAATATTTTCCTTTTGTTTTCATACCGCTTGGTTAACAATTCCCAAGCGGTCACATAATTTTCCCCTGAACCTAACAATAAGTGAGAAACTACATTTCTCGCTTCTCCCTTAAGTGAAATCTTAGGACTTAGATCCTCTCTTAAATGAATAAGTTCGGTAAATAACTCATAAAACAGGTCCCAGTCTTTGGAATCCCCAAAGAATGTGGGTACCTTAATTTTTGGAAGTGTTGGCAAATCATCAATTTTTTGATTTGTAACTTCTCCCGTTTTTGGCATATTATCCTTAAGTTTTTTCTTCATGATTTTAGTTACAGTTAACACGTCAAATTCGAATTCATTTAAAATATCATCATACATATCAGTAGATTCAATCATTTCGTCTTCTTTCATACCAACTACCTTTCTCCAATAAAACATTACCTTTTCTATCCTGAATTCCAAATTTTCAATTTTTCCGTCATCTATAGCATTCAAAGTTTCATCTAAATACCTTTTTAACTGCTCTATTGATTTTGACAGTTTGCTAACAGTTTTCGTACTATCCATATCGGAACCAGAAATCTTTTGCTTCTGCTCAGAACATAACGCTTTCTGTTCTTGTTCCATATCGACACTTTCACTCATCTGATTCTGACTATCCACAGTACTTTGTATTCTTCCTATTATACCCATCATAGTTGCATAGTGGTTTTTCTTAAAATAGTCGTGATCGACAACACCAATTTTTAAGAGCATATGGTTGTTATTAATACATTCTGCTGTCAACAATTTAACTTCTTTAACCTGCTCACTACTTAAAGTTTTAAATTCGTCTAATACCCTTATCATGGAAGTTATTTCTACCTGCCTTTTTATTAAGGCTATTGTCTCTTTGGACATCATGATGTTTTTTTTTTTTAATGTTAAGTATAAATATGTGAAAAATTTAAATGTTAACTAAAATTTACTTTACTTTATCTATGTATATATATTTTTTAATCTTAAATGAAACTTAGCTGAAGAATCTGAGGTTGTAGTCGGAAGTCGATGCTGACTGCAGTTTGTAATTGATGGGGCTGCAGTTTGTAGTTGTTGCTGTAGTTTCTGTGGCTGCGGATTGAAGTCGTCGCTGTGGAGCTGCAGAACTTAGTTTTTTTTTTTTTTTCGGTGTTGCAGATGGTGTAGTTGCGGCTGCAATTTGTTGTTACACTGTTTTCTTTTTTAACTTTGTTATTTTGGTGTTGGTTGATTTCTTTTCTGTCACTGATGATTTTATTTTTGTAGACGAATGATGATGACTTTTTCTTTTAATCTTTTGTTGACGGGGTTCTCTGTAACTTCACTTTTATTTGAATTGCCGATTTCTCGACCACAATGTCACAATTTTTATACGATGTTTCGGCCTCGAATACGCCACTTTAACAATATTTGCACGGTGGCAAAATTATTATTTAAATTTGTCGATTTTGTCTCGACTCGATTATTTCACAATATAAAAATTGTTTAAATTTGTCGATTTTATTTATTTTTATTTTTTTTGTTACACAAAAACATAAAAGAATCTTGTATATCTTTTTGCTTTTTTTTATACTCTGTACCTTACCAACAAGGGGGGATACAAGAGTTATTTATTTGGCAACCTGTAGCTGTAAGCACTTGTACTTGACAGAATCTTTAAGGTGCTGGTTTATTCTCTGAGTTGCGTTACCATAGAGGGTGCAACTGCAAAGATGTCGAAGGACCAAAATGTAAATGCCTTAACCAAACCAAGATGAAAAGACATCCACATTTGTTGAGTTCAATATTAAAACTGGTTCTTTATTAAAATTGTATGAGATTAGGTAGCTCTACTGTGAAGCAAAACTAGGCTTAGGTCTAGTGCCAACGCAGTGGTATGTGTTTGTGTGTGAGCACACTGGAGCTCTGGTAACAAAATAAGATAACACATGTGTGTACAATTGGTGTGACATCGGCGACCAACGCATCGCGGACATCTGTCAGCGTGGGACCTTTTTAAGAGATTTCTCGGCTGTGCACTTAAGAACTAGACAATTTATGAGTTTGTGTCTAAACTTCAATTTACATTGGTGTACAAATGCGGTCGTTAAATTGGTTATTATTACTCTTCATGTTTTAGAGCATTCTAAACAGTGTCTGAAGTGCTTTACTGCCCAAATGATAGCAAGCATCTCCTTTTCTATCGTTGCGTAGTTTATTTCCGCGTCTGACAATGTTCTACTAGCATATGCCAACGGTCTGTCCGCTCCCAAGTGTCCTTGGGACAGGACAGCTCCTACGGCATAATTGCTAGCATCTGTTGTAAGAATAAATGGTTTCGAGAAGTCCGGAAACTGCAAAATGGGGTCGTTACACAGCAGTGTTTTACATGTTTCGAATGTTTCTGTGAATTCTGAGTCAATTTGTACTGGTTTTTTCCCTTTAAGCTGCCTCGTTAGCGGTTTTTTTATGGCCGCGAAATCCTTTAAAAACTTCCTGTAATATCCTAGAAGTCACAAGAATGATTTTATTTGTTTCCTTGTCTTTGGGATTGGAAACTATTTTATTGTTTCTATCTTCTTGGGATTCGGTTTAACTCCCTCTAAGGTTACTAATTGTCTAATTGTAGTTTGAAGTTAGCATTCTCTAATTTTGCGAACACCCTGTTCAAGTCGCTCATGTGCTCTTGTAAGGATGCGGAGTACACCATGATGTCATCCATATATACAAGGCAACATTTTCCCAACAAGTCCCCGAAAAGGTTATTAATCAATCTTTGAAACTTCGCTGGGGCATTACTTAGCCCGAAAGGCATCCTCGCATATTCAAAGTGACCTCCTTCCGCAGAGAATGCTGTCTTCGGTATATCCTTTTCCTCTACCTCAATCTGATGATACCCGCTCGCCAAGTCTAGCGTCGAAAAATATTTGGCTCTTCCTAAACCATCCAATACGTCATTTATTATTGGCATGGGGTATCTGTCCTTAATCAGTTTTTCATTCAGTTTCCTATAATCGACTACCATTCTCCATTTTCTCTGCCCTGACGCGTCTTTCTTCTTGGCCACCAGCCACACTGGGGCACTCCATGGGGAGTGACTGTGTCTAATGATCTTTTGTTCTAGCAAGTTTTCTATCTGTCTTTTCATCTCCTGTCTTTCCGTGAATGCATATCTATAGGACCTTGAGTACCCCGGGATATCTTCCGTTGTCCTCACCTGATGCTTGACAACGTTTGTGAACGACAAGTCTTCTCCCTCCATATAAAATGCCGATGGGTATTTTTTACATAGTCTTTTTAATTCAATGATTTCTTCCTCATTTAAATGATCTGTTCTTATCTTATGAAACGGAATTCCTTTCTTCCCTATATCTTTTCTGCTTTCTATGTTATTTATTTCTATATGCTCTTCAGCTCTGAATTCCGAAACCACTAGTGGTTCTTCTAGAAACAATTCCGGGTCCTCTTCCGAATAGTTGGTTATTTCTACCAGACTCTGTCCTGCTGTTGCCTTATACAGGCCTTCTGATATTTCCATATTAGGTTTTACCTTCGTTTTGTTAATTATTAACTCCCCATCCTGTAACTGTACCAGCACCTGTATAACCCTTTTTGTGCCCGCTTCTACCGTATATACCTCCGTTGCTCTGTATTGCGTCTGCCATATCTGTGTTTCTGTCGTCGATGTACGCAGTTGTCGTTTGTCTACATCGATTACTGCTCCTATTTGTTGCAATAGGTCTATTCCTACCAGTCCATCGAAAAACTGATGAAACTTAAAGAGGAGCAACCTCATCTTTCCTACTCCTCCCAGCTCTCTGAACATGGCTAAGACTGTTTCCTTATGTACTTCGTGGGATCGTACGATTGTTTTTATTTTTATTGTTTCTTTTAATCTTCTAATGTCTTCTGCAGGTATTAATTCCGGTCTTATGAATGAAAATGTGGATCCTGTGTCTATAAGCATTTTAATATTTTTGTCTGCCGCTAGCCTAACCACTATATAGGGTAGGGTCGACTGATCCTTCTTTCCTCCTAAGTACCCTGTGCTTTGTTCGAGGCTGTCTGGAGAAAATTTCCGTCCTCATCCTGAATATTGTGTAGCTGACCAACAGCAGCTGCTTGTCCGGCATACGACTGTCTGGAATTATTCGAGTTATATGACTGCCCTGTGTTATTTGTCATTCTAGACATTCTCGATTGTCCACTTCTCCCTGCGTCTTGTGGTGCCTGGATCGCTAATTGATCTTGGCGATTGTTCTGGCCCCAACGCCTTCCATTGTTTTGTTGGTCATAGCCCCATCTGGGGTTCCTATTCTGCTGGTTTCGATATGGGCCCCTAGTGTACCCTGCTTGTTCGTTCTGTATAAAGGGAGCGCCCCTGGCGTCTGAGTTTCCTTCCTGTCGTGCTCTTGCGCCAGAGGTTCTTTAGTTTCCTTGCTCTCTGTCATCGGGTGCTTTTTTACCTCCTGTTCCGGCTCGTCTAGAGTATAGACATTCTTCTCTCTACAGGCTACCTCGTATGCCTTTGAAATGTCATCTGCATGGATATTCCTAATTGTTAGTCCTATCGGTCCTTTTATTGCCGAAAGGAAAGCGTTTAGTGCTATGTCTTCGTACCACTTGGTTCTTTCCTTCCTTAGCAACGAGTTCGGTGCTTTCACCTTACCCAAGCTGACGAGGGCCTTTCTTAACTCCAACACCTTTTGATATAGTGGCTCTAAATCCAACTTTTTCTCCTTTATGAGTGTAAGCTCCATGATTAAATCCTGCTCGGATCTTTTATCTATAAAATGAGACACCAATGCCTTCTTAATGTTGTCCCAATTCAAATCTACCTCATTCAACTCCAATGCCCTATCTGCCGCTCCTATTACCTTGTTATAGCCCTAAGGGCTATAACCCCTACCGATGACCATTCCTCTCCTTTTATAAGGCCTAATATCTGTTCTACCGCTGATATAAACCCATCTAACTTCTCTACACCTTCTTCATACTTTGGAATTGTCCCTGGTTCTCGTTACTAGGTGCTGAAGCCTCCGTGTCTAACGGAATAACCCTTTGGCTACTGCTTTTCTTTGACATATAGTCTATTTCGATTATTTTTTCTTATTTTACGTATTTTATAGTGTTTGTGTGTATGGTGATTTGTGTAAGGTATCGTATGTATCGTATCTTAATTATAATGTGTGCTTGTGTAATTCTATAGTGTGTGTTACTTAAGTGTTTATACTAGATCGAGTTTGTCCTTGTGTGTCCTTGTGTTCGTGAAATGGAGTCTGCAATTGATTAAAATGAGTATCTTTTCGATCGTACTTTTCTAATATTATGGTGTGCCGTGAAATGGTTTATTTTTCATTTATGGTTACTTTTGCACTCTTTTCTCCTCACTCCCTTCTTACAATTTATTTGCAATAATTATGCTCGTTTTGGTCCGAATAACTCGAATCTCCACTCTCTTTTAATGATTGCCCGTTTCACTGCTCACCATTGTATTCCCGTACTTTCCGTTCTCACAATTTGAGGATTTATTACATTTTATTTCTTTATTTTTGTTTTCTCCTCCATTTCACGTCACTCTACTCACACCTACATATCGGATATCATTCCTTACAGGATTGTTAGTGTCGCTATTTTCCAAGACATCTCTTGCGTGGTTCTCTGCTTACTGCAGAGAATCTGCTTACTCTCCGTTCCTCAATCGGAACGGATGTTTGTTTGCTGAGGTCTGATATTTGTTTGTGTAACTTAATCCGGTGCAACTTTGTTGCAGAGTCGACGTTGTTGACGTTTGGCCTGCTATACTAGCCGAAGTGGTTTCGGCGGGGCGAGGGTGAGGGTAGGTGCTGAGGTGGTAACTCGCGCTCTGACTGGCTTGCCATGGATGGTTTTAACACCTTATACATGTGTGTCTTCGGTAGGAACCAGAGTGCAAAATTGTACACGCGCGCCACTGTGATTTAAAAATTTTATTAATACGGACATGTGCTTAGATCTTGATCTTCACAAGCTCGGTGTAAAACGCCTTTGTGGAGAGGGATTACAAATTATCATTTAGCATTTTATTGGGGCCGATTGCGAACTTCTTACATATATATACTGGAACGGACCACAGTAGTTCACTAACTTCACTCTTGACGCTCTGTTTGTAGTTCGTTTTGTTCTTCTATAGCTTTAAACCCGGTTCTATAAGAGCAGGCGGGTTTGGATCTTCGGCAGGATTGAGATGGTATGTGCATGGTCGCTAGGAATTGATTTTTATCGGAAAAGATCGACATTTTGCCATGGCCAACTGTCGAACTGGACAGTTCAAATCCTACTGAGGCGTTGGCAAGAGATTGACCCATGTTCGGACTGTGTAAGTTCGCAATGAAAACCAAATTGATTAAAAACTAAATATCAAAGCTCAAGAAACATGAAGAACATGAAATATATGTTTTTATTTGAGTTTCGTTGTTTTTTTCAATATTCTAAAAAACACTGCTATTCCATTGAACAGCAAATTTCATGGGTATTCGGCTTATGTCATGTAAAACAAAAAGATGGAACTCAAATGTGTGGATGTTTCTTCGGTTTTCTAATGCTAACAGTCTGTTTTATTTAAAAAGGTATCATTTGTTCAATTTGGATAGCTGGAAATTTCTCAAAAAGAGTTTTGAGAGTAGTGAGGTGCGGCACTGCTATATCATTGAAAACAGCTGTAAGTTCCTATAAAAGCAATATTTGGTGGAGTTGGAGGGCTGGTTCTTGATCCAAGCCAAAACGACTGTAGAGTCACATCAATTAAGAAAAGTGCATCAAAGACGCATCAGGCATTACCTGAGCGAGTAGCGCTGCCCCGCATAATTCCATCTTGGGTATTGTAATAGTAGTTTTCAGTGGCGCTCTCTTATTTTGTTTAGATTCGACTTAATTGCCAAACCTAGCGTATTGTTCATCAGGGAAATTTAACAAACATTTTGCAATCTTTACTGGATATTTCATCGATTAACATCACTCCTGATCTGGAAGTTTCCGTAACATTTCTGACACCTTGTGAATTACCCCTTAACTCTTTGAGTAACGGGTTTAATAAAATCAAAGACTTACTATTTACAGAACAATCTAACGAAAAGACACGGCGACAGCGTCTGATGATTATGGTTGTAGAGTAGACGAGTGAACAGGCAGGGATGGTACTCTTTCTGATACTGATTTAATTTAACCTTTTTTAAATATATATTAAGTTTAGCATAAATATTGAAGAATGAATAAAAATATTCATTAAGAGTTTTAGGAAAAATATTGACTTGAAATAACTTCCAATCTAGTGTTAATGTGTGTGTGATTTGGTATGCATACGGTACATAAGCCGTTTACAATTTTATTTATTTACTTATTTCCTAGTCCGACAAGAAAGTTTCTTATAAATTAATGCACTAGTCAGAAAACTAAACCGTTAAAGTAAAATTATTTTTATACCCGTACTCAAAAAAGAGTTAAGGGGTATATTAGATTTGTGGTAAAAGTGGATGTGTGTAACGTAGAGAAGGAAAATTTTCCGACCCCATAAAGTATATATATTCTTGATTAGTATCAATAGCCGAGTCGATATAGCCATGTCTGTCTGTCTGTCCGTCCGTCTGTCTGTCTGTCTGTCCGTCTTGTTGAGCGCCTGATCTCAGAGACTATTAGAGCTAGGGCAACCAAATTTGGTTTCCAGGCTCATGTGATATCACATTGCTACAAGTGTATTTCAAAATTTCGCCCCGCCCACTTCCGCCCTAACATAGGACGAAAATCTGTGGCAGGCACAATTTTAAAGATAAGATAAAACTAAAAACGCAGTATCGTAGGGAATGCCCATATCTACCAGATTGCCGATCTTGAATCAAATCGGATCATAATTATAGCCAGAATGAAGAAATTTTCAGTTGCTTCCCCCGCCTCCCCCTAACAAAACATACTACTCTATCTCTTTCTCGCTCGCTCGCGTTCAGTGCGCGAGCAACCCCTAGCGGAGGAGATGTAGAATGATAAATGTTTCATGTATAATCTACATGTTAGATGTAAAATATACATTGCAGATGTAGATGTAGATAACAAATGTAGAAAATAAATATAAAATGTAAATTTTTTTTTTTAATTCTAAAAAATTATAAGCTCAAAAATGTACATGTATATACTGACTGAGTACAGATATAAGTAGAGTCGCGTCCCCAGAAGCGACTCACACGTTCCTTCTCGTTATTACTATTTTTATTTTTTTATTACTATTAATTGTTGTTTAAGTAAAAGTTTAATTTTTTCCTATATTGCGATGCACTACTAATTTTCTATATGTTTTGTGGTAGCTGATTCCACATGTATAAAAAATTGCCGCTCGGAATTGCCAAGCTTGTAACGTATATTAATAATATTGTTGGTTCTTGCAGACGCCCAAAACGGAGCTTTTCATACAAATAGATCGGTTCTGTTGTATAAACGATTTTATGCAATTTTATGCAACATTATTAGGATTCTGTAGTCTTTCCAAGTTTCAAACTTCATCTGATTGATGCTGTCAGCCAAACTGGATATGGGCTCACCCTTTTAAACTTTGAAAACATATCTAGCTACATTATTGTATGATATTTTTAGTCGGTGCTAAGATGCACTGTCACAATTTCCAAAAATTTCAATACCATAACACAGCGTGGGTATTAGATATGTTTTGGCTATCAAGAGTCTGAGGTGTTTTGGAAAACATTGCTGAGTCAAGAAAAGTAGTCTTATTATACCATACGTTTTGCGGGCTACCTTGATTACTTGGTCACTCCAAGACAATGTCTTGTTTATGGTGTAACGAACCATGGTTCTAGCCACGGTTCTCCCCAAATAGCAGTGTGTCAGAACCTTAAGCAACGCACACAATTAATTAAAAACTATCGATCAACAACTCTACACATTCTTGTCCACACAACAATGTTAAACACCCCTCCTCTTGGGACATTTCGCAATCGACGACCTACATAAAAAATTTCATTTGCGTTATTTCACAATAAGTCAAGCCAGCATAAAATTATCGACCTACCGGCCCAAATTCAGCTATCACCTTCCGCGATGCCGAGTTAGCAAAATCAATCCTAAACCCAAATCCCAACTGCATCCCGCACCTACTGCGATCCGTTCTCAACAAAACCTTTTCCTGAAAACTACTGACCCACTAGCAAATTAACGAAGCACCAAGCTTTGACCCACTTACCACGCCCCACAATTATTGTCACAAAATAATCATAAGTTAGAAATAATTAATTATTCCCGGGTCAAAGACAGGTGCGATCGCCAGCTGCATAAAAGGGCCAAGATCTGCCGAAAAAGCAGGCAGTCCATCAGCCCCAACACAAGACACTGCACAGACTCCAGACACTACACTACGCAGTCCACCAGCGCACTATACAATCAATCATAAACCCGCGGGTCTCAAAACGTAAACAATTAACTGAATAAAAAGCAGTAAAGAATAAAACCAACAAACACAAAAAGAAACATAACGCGTCATCATTTCTCCCTTGCCTACTGCATTTCAAGCCAGCCCGAAACCTGAAGTCTCCTACAATCTACAAATTTTCTTGTTCGACGGACCCACTTGCATTTCTTGAACTACTCGAAGAGCGTGCGCTCTCATATGGGGTGGACACAAATCAGCTGCCTTGGGCCATGACAGAACTTCTCACCGGTCGAGCCAGTCGCTGGTACCGCACCAGCCAACTACAAGGCAGCTTATGGTCATATTTCCGCCAAGAATTCTTGACTTTCTTCTTACCGCCACGGTATTTTGAACAATTGGAAGACCAGATCCGAACCCGCTAGCAAGCGGTAGGGTAATTGTTCATTACCTTATTGAGATACGTCTACTCATGCCCCACGGCAGCCAAGGAACTGAACAGGATCAACTACAATGCCCTGCCAGCATACCAGATGTACGTGCGCCGACACGAACTACAAAGCTTAGCACAGCTCACACTGTTGGCCACCGATTTCGAGAGCATACAAGAGCGGACCATCCCGACCACTCTCGCACCCCCACGAAATACGCCAAGATACGTAAGGCCGACTACGGAGCAGAGGAACGACGACTCGCACCGGACGACATTTCTAACTGCAGGTAAGCCAGCACAACGCCTAGTCGCATCAGGCAATATATCGCTGCAAGTATTCGGGCACAGTTCAATAGGCCGAGACATGATCAGTACATCTGACTACATGATCCCCCGAACTTGCCTGGACGTCAAAACAGCGATATACATGGGACCCGACGACTAGAAAGAAAGTTGGGATCAGAATGAACACCTAAATAATCTGGCGCTATCGAAACCCTGGAACATCTAATCTGCCAATGCCCGGCCCTCTCCAGGGCAAGAAACCAATACCTTGGTAGCCCGGTACTGGCATCGCTGGATGATGCATCCAAGAGGACGCCAGCGGAACTCCTTGCCTTTGCGAAATACTCCGAGATCCTCACGGTTTTTGAAACCGCGTAAAACACTCAGAAGGTCCATACGCACTTATCCGGACAACTAAGGGCCATATTGGCCTATGCGTGGCCCCGTGAGGGCCGTCCGGGACAACCTAACCTAACCTAACCAAAAAAGTGTAATTTCTTTTCATAGTAACCCCCAACATTAAACTAAAAATTTGAAAAAATTTGTATAATTTTATTGAATAACAAAGAACAGAATTTGGGGCTGTCCCTTTGAAAAAACAAATTAAAAATTTATTGGTAAAATTTTGGCCCAGCCTAACATGCATATGAGGAACAGCGCTAAATTGCTGCACAGGTTCTGTTACAGTTATTGTTTCAACTGTTAACACTGCGTCTTTAGCTGCTTTATAATTTGCGTTGTTGTATCCCATTTTTACAGGATCTGTAAATTTTTTGTAAATTTGGACGTGGATCGCTCTAATCTCATCCCAATATTTAATTATTATTAGTTTGAAATCCTTTCGGGTCTCATTCGTCATTTTGTTCATGATGCGCTGGAGACTTTGCTCTCGGATCATTCTTCACAACCTCGGTGTAAAACGCCTTTGTGGACTTAGCATTTTATTCGGCGCCGATTGCGAACTTCTTATATATACCAGAACGGGCCACAGTAGTTCACTAACTACACACTGACTCTTTCAGCAAATATCTTGACGCTCGGTTTGTGGTTTATTTTGTTCTTCTATAGATTTAAACCCGGTTCTGGAAAAGCAGGCGAACTTGATGCGAATTGATGAGCTCTGCGGGTATGGATCATTGAGAAATCATATCGGCAGTATTGAGGATTGGTATGTGCATCCACGGCATTCCAGATGTAAGTTCCTAAAACAGAGAAAGTGTTTTTTTTAGTAATAAACACAGTGGAGTTGGATGGCTATTTCTTGATCCAAGCCAAAACGACTGGAGCGACTGTCACATCAATCAAGAAAAGTTCATCAAAGACGCATCAGGCATTAGCTGAGCGAATGGCGCTGCACATAATAATAATTCGCATAATTCCATCGTGGGTATTGTAATAGTCTTCAGAGTTTGGTTTCGATTCGACTTAATTGCCAAACCTAGCGTATTGTTGGCATGGCCACCATCAGGGAAATTTAACAAACATTTTGCTATCTTTACTGGAGGTTTGATCATTTACAATTATCGTTAGAACATCACTTCTTGATCTGGAAGTTTCCGTAACATTCCTGGCACCTTGTGAATTACCCCTTAACTCTTCGAGTAACGGGTTTAATAAACTCAAAAGCCCTAATATTTATAGAACAATCTAACGAAAACGTTTAATTGAAACTTTTTTAAATCTATAATAAATTTAGCATTATTTAGAAAAATTAATAAAAATATTCATTAAGAGTTTTACGAAAAATATTGACTTGAAATAACTTAAAATCTAGTGTTATTGTGTGTGTGATTTCTATGCATAAGGTACATAAACCGTTTACAATTTTGTCGTCGCAACTAGAACTTGAACCAGTTGGACTGCGGAGAGGGTTTACTACGGTGAGCAAATGAGGGTCTGAAGACACGGCGACAGCCTCTGATGGTTGCAGTTGTAGAGAACGAGTGAACGGCTGTGATGGTACTGTTTCTATACTGATTTTATTCAACAAATTTAAATTCTATTTATAGGCAACAAAAGGTACAGAAAGTGCTGATTCTAGTAAGATTATGGTAAAATGGAATTGGAATTAATATTGAATTAATTTATATTTAATATGATATTGTGTTATTGGGCAATTGTGATAGTCAGCAATTGCACCAGTGTTTTTGCCTTCAGAAGAGCGATCGCATCGTTGGCTCTCACAATTTGCACAAAAAGTATGCACTCGTTTGACGTAAAGGAAGTTTTACTGCAATCAGCTATTTGTTGAAATGCCTTATTAAAGAAGAACAGAATACTTTCAATATAATTAATATTAAATATCTTGCTCCGAATTCGGCTTAAAAACGGTGGCTGTTCGGAGCAGACCGGCCTATAATTATAATACATAGCATTAAGTAATTGTCACCGAGCATAATTGTTTGTTGTACTATGTTTTGTTATTGTCTATCGCTCTGTTAGCGCTCTCGCGCTGAAGCTTCCGCTCTTGCTGAGCTTTGGCTGCTGCTGCAGTTTCCAAGCGCAGATGGAAGTAGAGCAGCTCCGACCAAAAACAGAATTAAAACGTACAACATATATAGAAAGCCAACTTCTTCTTTTGCTATATATTTGCGTACTTCGAAATCCTCCTCTAATCATTTTGGTAACCCCAACGTGATCGGAGCCTGTACGACTGTCTATAATATTCAAATTGCCTATATCGTTCAGGAAATTGATTATTCGCGATCCAGCTGTTTGTGCACAATTCGGTGCCAAATACACAAAACACACACTTAAGCGCAAGAGAATACAAAGCAGTGATTGCTACACCGTGCAACTACCAGCAGTTGGCTGTAGTTCGGTGAAAAGTTCGCGTTTAAAAAGCCTATATACATTTCTATATATATATATGTGGACATCGGTCTCATAACTGAGTGCAAGCACCCCGCCCATAAACGCTTTTTGTTGCGCGTGTGTTAGTAGTTCAAGGGCAGTACAACGCCCTGAGAAGCTAAGGCAAAATAAGAACTAAAATCGAACCGTTGGTTTTTCGTCGCTTGATCTTCAGCTGGCCCGCGCATACAGGGTGTTATATTTTGCCTTTGTAAACTTAAGTAGTGGCTCTGATTTGTGTGTGAACTTCTTGTGACGCTAATAAAATGGCAGAAAACCATAATATTGATCATGCTTTGCCTGCTGCCCCTAGTGAGGTAGATTTTTACAGAGCCAAGGCAAAGTCGATCCAGCGCCAACTCTTGGCTATGAACACATATATTACCGATGACTCTATAATTCAGTTTGACGAGGCTAATCTACGCGCGCGAATAAAGCAAAATGAAACAATATACGCTGATTTCAACATTGCACAGACCAGCTTAGAAAGGCTCGATCTGATGGTGCTCGACAGCGACGCTCGGGCCGATTTCACGGCGGTTTATTTGGAGATGGATGCCAAACTGAATCGCGAGTTGGCTGCACAGCAGATGCAGTTGGGCAAGGCAAACTCAACGGCCAAGCCTTATCATTTTTCCGGAGATGCTCCGTTCAACACTTCATCTCGGAGGTCAAGGCTGCCGCATCTGATATTGACGCGCTTCAGTGGAGACTACGCATACTGGCCACATTTCTTCTCGATGTTTTCAACTGTGGTGGTCAATGAGCAGGAGCTACGTAATTTGGAAAAATTTCAGTATCTACGTGCTAGCCTAGACGGGATAGCACTAGAAACCATACGTTTCCTCGAAATATCCGATGCGAACTATGCAAAAGCTTTACAATTACTTACTAATCGTTTCGACAAAAGGCTCCTTCATTTCCAGGCACACGTAACGGCGATATTTGGGCTACATGGTGTTGAGATGGGATCTGCCAGGAGTCTTCGGGAGCTCAGCGATAAGATCAATGCTCATCTGCGTGCAATTCGGTCGTTGGCATCAACAGAGGAAATTTTAGATGGATTTCTCATTCACATAGTAGCACAGAAGTTGGATGCCAAGACCCGAGAAAAATGGGAAGAAGTCTTGCCGATCAATAAGCTGTCGAATTGAAGCACCATGACTTCATTTCTGGAAAGGCGCTGCCGGATGATGGAGAATGTGGAAAATGCGTTGGTAACCCAAATATCAAGCCATTAGGTGGGAAAAAGCAAGAAAAATCCTAACCAAAATTTACTAATTCTTATAACTCTGAATGCCTGTTTTGTGACGGAGAGGACCACATCCTAACCAAATGCAGCATCTTTTTTTAATTTGGCACCTACCTTGCGCTACAAGGAAGCAAAGAAAATGCATCTCTGCCTCAATTGTTTGCGCAAGGGTTGCAGCAGAGCAAGGCTGAAAATTGTAAGCAATGTCAAATGAAGCATCATAAATTGCTCCATATTTCGCAAAACCCGTTTGCATCCTCACCAATCACGGTAGGGGCAAGCGTGCCTCAAAATCAAACATCCGCATTAATTTCATGCTCGACCTTCTCACCTCACCCTCCACCTGTTGCCAGTATCCTAAACAATTAGGTGCTGCTAGCTACAGCTTAACCAACACGAGGTTAAGAATCGAGCTGGAAAGCTGGTGCCCCGTCGAACGATTCTTGATTCTGCATCTCAGCTCAATTTCATAACGCCCCGTCTAGCTGGCCATCTACAACTTAATCATCGTCATTCGCCCATTTCGATATCTGGCATCGGATAATACTCGCTCAGAAGGCAGTGGTAGTTTTTATGCAGTCTCAGGATGGTTTCTAAGTGCATGAGCACTGAGCATAAGCGGGCTTCTAATGTGGTGAATTCAATTACAAATTTAATGCAAGAGCGTAACAAAGAGAACAAGAATGAGCGTAAGGTACTACAATGCTAGGGTCATTTAAGTGATTATTATATTATATTATGACGTTGAGAGTTTGACCGAACATCCCGGCCCCGTTGAAAGGATTGCTTTCAAACTACCGGAAGAATTGCCAACTTGCATGTTCATTCGCGGTGCGGAGGTGCACCACGCGTACACTACCATCCCTTCCGAGCACTGTAGACTGCACTCGGCCTAGTTTCCAGCGTAGTGGGGGCAGGTTGTCCTCATGAATGATGACTGAATGATGAATTCGTTAACGTAATCCATAGACCATTGCTGCCAAAACCCTTGCTTGACGGCGGTGATCATGTCGTAGCGGTCCAAATTTGACAACTTGACGTTTTCGAGGGACCTCTCAGGCAACCAAGAGGTGACCAGCCGTAAGAGCGTTGAGTTGTTCGGGTCTGACGAGAGTCGCGATATCGGGTGCGAGTTAAGGATCGCTTCTATCTCCACTACAACGGTGCTCAGTTCTTCAAACGTAAACTTTGTGTTTGCCAATGTTCGATTCAAGAGTCCCTTCGCACTCTTGACGGCTGCTTTCCAAAGGTCTCCGAAGTGAGGTGCCCTGGGAGGAATAAAGTGGAAATTAATAAAGTCTGTGGCGCAAAATTTATAAATTTCATCTTGTGTCTCCTTTTTGAGCATAAATCTTTTGAGTTCAAGCAGTTGATTTGATGCCCCAACAAAATTAGTGGCATTATCGCAGAAAATGTCTGCCGGAAACTTTCGACGACCTCCCATCCGCTTCAATGCATTCAAGAACGCCTTCGTTGATAAGTCCGAAACTACTTCAATGTGAACGGCTTTATTGAGAAGGCAAACGAACACGGCCAGGTACGATTTTTCAGGCCCCTTTCCTCGAATCCGTAGATAGGTATTAATGGGTCCACAAAAATCCACTCCACAGCGTTCAAACGGTCGGGCAGGAGAGAGTCGAGACGGTAGTAATGAGCCCATAAGTTGGTGTAGCAGCTTTGGTCTCTAGCGAACACAGTGTACATAGGAGCGGACAATTCGACGTGCCAAGTCTCTGGCGTTAACGATCCAGTATTCCAAACGAATGAGAGCGACTAAGGCCTTAGGTCCAGCGTGATAGTTGCGAATATGCAAGTGACGAATATAATTCCAACAAGTTTAGACTGGCTAGGCAGCAGCAACGGATGTTTTTGACCGCCTGGTAGGTCTGAATATTCCAATCGTCCAACAACCTTGACGAGCTCGAATCCATTTACGAGTTCCAAAAAGGGAGTAAGAAACTTCAAGCTGCTCTTCAATGGTTTTTGCTTCTGAAGTAAACGAATATCCTCTGTGAAATGAGTTTGTTGAATGTTCCAAATAAGGCAGTGCGAAACAAAACGAAGCTCATCTGGTGTCGGTGAGGATATGAACCTTACCATCCAGGCAATGAGACGAAGACAATGACTGTCTGGTTTCCCAGCCGGAAAATCCCCAACAAATTCCTCAATTAATAGCCAGTGGCGCAAGTAACGTAATTTCACCTTTGTTTGCTATTTGCATTGCCCACTGCATATAAACATTGTAACCGCTTATAATTACTCAATCTATTCGCCTATGCAACCGTTCTTTCGTCTCTTCGACTCTTGCCTTTCTCCTTTACTTTACTATCTCGCTATATCGCTCTTTCGTTCTATCGATCTCTATTCGTAGCATCACGTAGGGCACGGGCAATTTGGTCCGTCTGCCCTAACATGCCTTCGCAAAGGCCATGATCTGGTCCAGCACTTGCATGCCTTTGCAATCTCTCGAACTTTTCTGTCGTCGCATATATACATACGCATATATTCGGTCAATTGGTGACACACGAATCGTGGTCTATATATGCATCTCGCTTCCAAGTTTCTTTCGCTATCGTTCTCTTCATCTATGCTTCTCTCTCGCATTCTTTCTCTCTATCTATCGCTCGTACTCGGCTCAGCAGCAGCCTGAGCTTCTATCGCTTATTTTGCTCTCTCTCGCTTGCATTAGGGCACGGGCAATTCGGCCCGCCTGCCCTTTCTCAGTCTGTTATTGATCTTCACAACTTTCGTATCCATCGTATCACTTTATTCGGTCATACTGACGCCTACTTTACCTTAATAATGAATTGTACAACATTACCCATTGAAACGCTAGACGTTTTCTTAAAATTAAACGAGTTTCAACGGCTATTAAAAACGCTTAATAGCCAAACATTTGGTGACCCCGACGTGATTTGTGCAATAAACAATAGTGCAAATTACAAACTACAATTTATTTATGTCAAAATTACCCTCAAGTGCCGTTCCTTCGCCTGGTTTCACTTGCCTGCTCTTTCAACGCGTGTCATCGACCACATAGGTGCACACAAGCTTATACAGGCCGCCCTTGCATATAGGCATAGCTGTTGGCTTGCGGTTCTCGTTCCCGTCTCTTACACGCGTACTCTTTGGCTTCATCTTCCCGCTAGAAACGTTTCTTACGCCTTCGCTATAATGGAGAGGGATGGTGCAAACGGCATTGCAGTTACAACTTCGAAAAACAGGGTGACTTTCCTGAGAGTGAAAGTACCGGCAATTTTTGAAAATTTAAAAAGGTTGAATGCTGCTTGGGAGAGTGAGTTGCCAGAGTGCGACTACTTTATGCTCGTTGTGAGGCTAGAGGAGATCGAGGAGCTGCAGGGCACTTTTAAAACCCTGCACAATGAGCTTCAGAAGTTGGACTACGACAAGACTCGCATTGGATCGTTGGACAACTTTAATTATCTGTTCATGACGCTGGATACTTCGATTCGGCGCGAAATCGCTAATCGATTCCCACACCTGTCTCCTCCTTCTACAGTATCAGCAAAAATTACTATTGGTAATATTGTGGGTTGACAGCTTCCACTTCAGCGTCGGTCTGCCCCGTGTCTACGCCGCATACAATTTCCAAGGGTATCGTCGGAAGACAGCCACGTTCAGTTTAAGATGGAGGCATCTTCGGATTCGAGGAAACCTGCCTCGGGCTTAGCTGTGAGTCCAATGCAGCTGTTGGCAAAAGACGAGCCGGCAGCAGTGCTTGCTGATGCGGAAACCCATCCCTGTGACGTGGACATAGATGGTTTGGAACCTGGCTGCCACTTTCAGGAGGAGTCTTATACAACTTCGCGGAAACCAAGTGGACCTTTACCAAGAGATCAACTCCAATTGAGTGATTCTAGCGTGCCTGATGTATTTGATGGAGCTCCGGCAGATTACGTGAGTTCCCGTAGGAAGCTGGACATTGACACCGATGTTCCCACGCCACTAGATCTAGCTTTGGAAACGGCTACTGATCAGCTTTCTTTCTCGTTTTCGGACTATTCGTCATTGTCGCGTCCCTGCAGAAGTTCAGTTTTGCCAACAGAAGCGCAGCTCTTTGACCCTTTTGGACTGGCAGGACTTGCAGCTACAAGGTCCAGAATCTTTCTCCACCGGTTGGGCAAAGATAAGTTGTCTTGGCAAGGTCTGACTGTGATTTCTTCTCGTGGGATTCTTTTGAATGATTTGAGGGAGCCCCCTCGTTTGGCATGTGGACCTCAATACCAATCATCCTTATACTTTGCGGGCCATCATCAATTCATCGCACCAAAGAGGACTCCAGCTCAGCTCCCCAACACTTCAACTTTCATCAACGCTCACAAGCAGAGTCTTCGCGATGGATGTCGAGCTCAGTTTACACTAAGTCCATCCCAATATTGGCCAATATCAGGCCACATTTTAATCTCTACTAATTTTACAACCGCATCTTTAATTGCAGAGATCTCGATGTGCTCTGTCTGGCGCTTTTGAATGGTGGCTCTCTCTCTTCGTTTCCTGGGCCTAGCGTTACATGCCTGATTTTGCGTCGATTAGAAGTTGCCTACTTGCTTCACATCTACTGGTTGCCATGGAAGGAAGTCTACATGTCGTCTCTGCAGCTGCTTTCAAATCTCACTCCTTACCCTGGGTTGGCAGTCTCTTGGCCCATAGCAAAGGTGGTCCAGTTTATTCCCGGAGGACCTGTAATTTCCCGTGTTGCAGTGCTAAAATGGCATCAGGAGATACATCGAATCATCCACAATCGACGTCTGTGAAAACTTCCCAATCTGTTGAAAGTCAGGCTTTCAACGGGGGGAGTATGTCTGGTTTCCACGCCTGAAATTCCCCAACAAAATCCTCAAATAATAGCCAGTGACGCAACTAACGTAATTTCACCTTTTTTTGCTATTTGCATTGCCCACTGCATATAAACATTGTAACCGTTTATAATTACTCAATCTATTCGCCTATGCAACCGTTCTTTCGTCTCTTCGACTCGTGCCTTTCTCCCTTACTTTACTATCTCGCTCTTTCGTTCTATCGATCTATATTCATAGCATCGCGTAGGGCACGGGCAATTCGGCCCGCCTGCCCTTTCTCAGTCTGTTATTGATCTTCACAACTTTCGTATCCATCGCATCACTTTATTCGGTCATACTGACGCCTACTTTACCTTAATAATAAATTTTACAACATTACCCATTGAAACGCTAGACTTTTTCTTAAAATTAAACGAGTTTCAACGGCTATTAAAAACGCTTAATAGCCAAACAATGACTGTACGAGCTGACATTATCGACTATCTCGAGGATATAATTTTGCATAATTAATGCATTGCTTAGAGTCTGTAGAATAGACTCGTCCCAATCCAGTTTTAACAGCCACAACTCCTGAAGAATAATCTTAGCGACGATGACTAGAGGCGAGAGCAGACCGATTGGATCGAATAACGATGCAGTGGATAAGATTGTTCGTTTTGTGGTGGTGGCAAAGATTTCCTTGGGAGTGAAGGTAAAGCTGAATACATCAATTTGTTGATGCCACGTTACGCCGAGTGTGCTACTTACAACTCTCATGCTCTGATGTGTTTAGTTCTTTAATAGAGTAATCTTCCATCACTCCTGTATGATTGGAATGCCACTTGCACCCACAAGCACCTGTCTATACATCTTAGTGACGTCAGCAGTGATGCCGAACCTATGCATGCGGAATCGTAACAATTGCAGGTACAACTCATCCTGAATGGTCGGACCGACTAAAAGAATATCGTTAAGTGACTTCTGCGATGTTGTACGGCAAGAAGCGTCAAATACGACTCTGAGCTTTGTCGAGGTGCTGCTTGGCTTGAGAACGAAATGGTGTGGAATATAATAATGTGGTTCCTCTAAGTTTGGCTTCGGTACTATGGACATGTGACGAAGACTTTCATATTCCTGAATAAACGATAGATACTGCGAGCGAATCTCCGGTAAACGAGCAAGACGTCTCTCAATGGCAAAAAATCGATTACGAGCTGTATCGACTGAATTTCCAAGACAGTTTGGGTCTTCTTGGAATGGCAAGCGCACGACAATTCGCCCACTGGCATCCTTCTGTGTTGTATCCCTATAGTGTTCCTCACGGCGACGATAAGTTGGGAGAATTTTAGCTCTTGAATCGCCGATTGAGTCAACCTTCCATAACTGCTGTAAGTTTTTGTCGATCGACTCTTCTACAGTCACCAAGCACAACGATGGCTGTATATTCTGCTGGCGTTGGTACCTCCCAGCAACAACCCAACCGAACAGAGTCTTCTGCAACGTGGGAAGATTGGGACCAATGCGAATCTGGCCAACAGCAAGAGCTCCATAGAAGGCTTCGGTTCCAAATAACAAATCAATGCGCCTAGACCTAAAGAACGATTCATCTGCCAGTGGAGTATTGGCAGGTAGGTTCCAATTTGATATGTCGATCTCTGTTTAGAATGCTCTAAAACATGAAGAGTAATAATAACCAATTTAACGACCGCACTTGTACACCAATGTAAATTGATATTTAGACACAAACTCATAAATTGTCTAGTTCTTAAGTGCACAGCCGAGAAATCTCTTAAAAAGGTCCCACGCTGACAGATGTCTGCGATGCGTTGGTCGCCGATGTCACACCAATTGTACACACATGTGTTATCTTATTTTGTTACCAGAGCTCCAGTGTGCTCACACACAAACACATACCACTGCGTTGGCACTAGACCTAAGCCTAGTTTTGCTTCACAGTAGAGCTACCTAATCTCATACAATTTTAATAAAGAACCAGTTTTAATATTGAACTCAACAAATGTGGATGTCTTTTCATCTTGGTTTGGTTAAGGCATTTACATTTTGGTCCTTCGACATCTTTGCAGTTGCACCCTCTATGGTAACGTAACTCAGAGAATAAACCAGCACCTTAAAGATGCTGTCAAGTACAAGTGCTTACAGCTACAAGTTGCCAAATAAATAACTCTTGTAAGGTACAGAGTATAAAAAAAAGCAAAAAGATATACAAGATTCTTTTATGTTTTTGTGTAACAAAAAAAAAAAAAAAATAATAAAATTTTTTTTTGTGAAATAACAGTCGAGGAATCGACAAATTTAAATAATAATTTTGCCACCGTGCAAATATTGTTAAAGTGGCGTATTCGAGGCCGAAACATCGTATAAAAATTGTCACATTGTGGTCGAGAAATCGGCAATTCAAATAAAAGTGAAGTTACAGAGAACCCCGTCAACAAAAGATTAAAAGAAAAAGTCATCATCATTCGTCTACAGAAATAAAATCATCAGTGACAGAAAAGAAATCAACCAACACCAAAATAACAAAGTTAAAAAGAAAACAGTGTAACAACAAATTGCAGACGCAACTACACAATCTGCAACAACGAAAAAAAAAAAAAAAACTAAGTTCTGCAGCTCCACAGCGACGACTTCAATCCGCAGCCACAGAAACTACAGCAACAACTACAAACTGCAGCCCCATCAATTACAAACTGCAGTCAGCATCGACTTCCGACTACAACCTCAGATTCTTCAGCTAAGTTTCATTTAAGATTATATATATACATAGATAAAGTAAAGTAAATTTTAGTTACCATTTAAATTTTTCACATATTTATACTTAACATTAAAAAAAACATCATGATGTCCAAAGAGACAATAGCCTTAATAAAAAGGCAGGTAGAAATAACTTCCATGATAAGGGTATTAGGCGAATTTAAAACTTTAAGTAGTGAGCAGGTTAAAGAAGTTAAATTGTTGACAGCAGAATGTATTAATAACAACCATATGCTCTTAAAAATTGGTGTTGTCGATCACGACTATTTTAAGAAAAACCACTATGCAACTATGATGGGTATAATAAGAAGAATACAAAGTACTGTGGATAGTCAGAATCAGATGAGTGAAAGTGTCGATATGGAACAAGAACAGAAAGCGTTATGTTCTGAGCAGAAGCAAAAGATTTCTGGTTCCGATATGGATAGTACGAAAACTGTTAGCAAACTGTCAAAATCAATAGAGCAGTTAAAAAGGTATTTAGATGAAACTTTGAATGCTATAGATGACGGAAAAATTGAAAATTTGGAATTCAGGATAGAAAAGTTAATGTTTTATTGGAGAAAGGTAGTTGGTATGAAAGAAGACGAAATGATTGAATCTACTGATATGTATGATGATGTTTTAAATGAATTAGAATTTGACGTGTTAACTGTAACTAAAATCATGAAGAAAAAACTTAAGGATAATATGCCAAAAACGGGAGAAGTTACAAATCAAAAACTTGATGATTTGCCAACACTTCCAAAAATTAAGGTACCCACATTCTTTGGGGATTCCAAAGACTGGGACCTGTTTTATGAATTATTTACCGAACTTATTCATTTAAGAGAGGATCTAAGTCCTACCTTATGTGACCTTATTATGTGACCGCTTGGGAATTGTTAACCAAGCGGTATGAAAACAAAAGGAAAATATTTTCCGATCAATTGAACCGCCTTCTTGAGCTACAAAATTTAAGTTTGGACTCAGCTAGGCAGTTAAGAATGTTTATTGACACTATAAAGGCACAATTATCTGATGAGGTTGATGTAATCTTTGCACATATAATTATCAGAAAATTAAATAAAGAGGCTCTGCAATTATATGAGAGCCATGTTAAGAAAAACAAGGAAATTCAAAAATTATCCGACGTCATTCATTCATTAATTCGTCAATTCATTAAATTCGATAAGCTCGATTCAGGAGGAAAAACCGGTTAAAAAAATATTTAGCAACAACATAAAAGAGTTGTCTGCTAATACTTGTCCTATTTTCAAAGTTATGGGACACACAATATTTCAATGTCACAAATTTAAGGCTTTAAATCCATCTGAAAGAATGGATAAAGTTAAAAAAGCGTTTCTGTGTTTTAAATGCTTAAAACACACACATAGTAAAAAATGCACTAGCGAAACATCATGTTCGCTGTGCAAAAGAAATCACCATAGCATGCTACATATTAATTATGTAAACAATCAAAAAAGTGAAAAAGTTAACACTTGCATGACGTCGGAACAAGCGTTGTTAGCTACAGCGCGTGTTCAAATAAAATCTTCTAATGGAGAATTTGAAACATTAAGGGCTTTGATTGACAGTGGGTCGCAAAGTACAATTATTTCAGAAGAATCTGCGCAGATTCTGAAATTAAAAAAAATTCGATCTCAAACAGAGATCAGTGGCGTATCGTCCACAGGGAAGTGCATTTCGAAGCACAAAGTAAATCTTCAAATTAAAAGTGAAGATTTACAAAACATTTTAAAGGTTGAAGCCATAATACTGCCAAAATTAATGAAGGCTCTTCCAGTCAACACCGTGAATGTCGACAAATCGAAATGGGAAAAGTATAATTTAGCTGACCCCGATTTTAATAAACCTGGCCGTGTTGACCTTATAATTGGGGCAGATTTATACGCTCATATTCTACAGAATGGAATTGTTAAAATCAATGGGCTCTTGGGTCAAAAAACGGATTTCGGGTGGATTGTCTCTGGGTGTAAAAAATCGAAAGGAAAAGAGGCAATTGTTGCAACCACTAATTAAGAGATATGGATCGATATTGGGAAGTGGAGGAAGAAGACAAAAATGATATCGAATCTGAATTATGTGAAAACAACTTCATAAGAACAACAAAGAAAGATTCAGATGGGCGATACATTGTGTCAATTCCATTTAAAGAAGATGTCACCTTAGGAGATTCAAGGAAACAAGCAATAGCTCGTTTTATGAATTTGGAGAAAAAGTTAGAAAGGAATCATAAACTTAAGGTGGACTATACTAAATTCATAAATGAATATATGGATTTAGGACATATGGTCGAGGTAAATAATGAAGGCAAATATTTCTTACCACATCAGGCAGTTATTAGAGATTCAAGCCTAACGACCAAGCTAACAGTAGTTTTTGACGCTTCAGCCAAAACTACTAATAATAAAAGCTTAAATGATGAGAAAATATGTTGTATCTGCGGACATCGAAAAAATGTACCGTCAGATAAAAATAATTGAAAAAGATCAAAAATATCAATACATTTTATGGAGAAATTCTCCGGTGGAAAAAATTAAAAATTATAAATTGACAACCGTCACTTATGGTACTGCATCTTCTCCATATTTGGCCACCAGAGTTCTGGTGGATATAGCGGACAAATGACAGAACAACAAAAGTAGTGATATTATTAGGAATGATTTCTACATGGATGACCTAATGACTGGCGCGTATTCTATAAAAGACGCTAAAAATTTAATTAAATTAATTTCAAACGAACTACTCAAAGTTGGATTTAATTTAAGAAAATGGATTTCCAATAATTCGGAAATAATTAAAACGGTAGAAGACACTGGTGACAATAAAGTTCTTAGTATTATTGAGAATGAAAGTGTTAAGACTCTGGGACTTAAATGGGAACCCCAAAAAGATTTATTTAAGTTCAATGTAAGCTGCGGGTCATCCAAAATAACAAATAAAAGGGTTGTGTTATCGACACTATCAAAAATCTATGATCCCTTAGGATGGCTGGCTCCCGTGACTATTATAGGAAAACTTTTCATTCAAAGGCTTTGGATAAATAAAAGTGAATGGGATCAGGAATTATCGAAAGAAGATAGGAAAGATGGGAAGCTTACAAAGAAAATTTAATAAATTTAGAAAATATTCGAATCCCAAGGTGGATAAAGTCCAAAGAATTTTCAATAATTCAACTTCATGGGTTTGCTGACGCTTCGGAAAAAGCATATTCTGCAGTAGTGTATGCTAAAATAGGAAATGCTGTAACTATAGTAGCTAGTAAAAGTAGAGTCAATCCAATTAAAAATAGAAAAACCATCCCTAAACTTGAGCTGTGTGCAGCTCATTTACTTAGTATATTAATTCAAAGAGTAAAAGAATCCTTTGACAATATGGTAGAAATCTATGCTTGGATTGATTCAACTATCACTTTAGCATGGATTAAGAGTGGACAAAGTAAGATCAAATTTATCAGACGAAGAACAGATGACATTCGGAGATTGACGAATACTGAATGGAATCATGTAAGGTCCGAAGATAATCCAGCTGACTTAGCATCTAACTAACTAACTCTGATCTTTGGTGGAAAGGGCCTAAATGGCTAGCTGAATCAAAGGAGCATTGGCCTCAACAGCAAACTATAGAGGAAGCTGTGCTGATAAACACAATAATAAATAACGAAATAGACGATCCTATTTACAATTTACTAGAGAGGTATTCCTACATTAAAAAACTAATACGTATAGTGGCTTACACAATTAGATTTATTCATATAAAAACAAAGAATAAATCATATCAATCTTTTCTCTCAGTAAGCGAGTTAAAACTAGCTGAAAAGGTTGTTATAAAGAAACAGCAAGAACACCAGTTCCGTTTAGAAATACAGTGCCTAAAAAACAACAAAGAAATAAAGACAAATAACAGAATTTTGTCTTTAAATCCGTTTCTAGACACGGATGGAATACTTCGAGTGGGCGGAAGATTGCAAAACTCCGCTGCCGAATTTGATGTTAAACATCCAATAATTTTAGAAAAATGTCACGTATCAGGGTTAATAATTAAAAATGCCCATAAAGAATCTTTACATGGAGGCATAAACTTAATGCGTAATTATATCCAAAGAAAGTATTCGACTTTCGGGCTCAGAAATTCGTTAAAGAAATATTTAAGAGAATGCGTAAAGTGCGCACTATACAGACAAAAGACTGCTCAACAAATAATGGGAAATTTGCCTCAATACAGAGTTACAATGACATACCCGTTCTTAAATACTGGAATAGATTATGCAGGTCCTTATTACGTCAAATGTTCCAAAACTCGTGGGCAAAAGACATATAAAGGATATATTGCTGTATTTGTTTGTATGGCTACCAAAGCCATACATTTAGAAATGGTCAGTGATTTAACTTCTGATGCATTTTTAGCAGCACTTAGAAGATTTATCGCTAGACGAGGTAAATGTGCCAACATCTATTCCGACAACGGAACAAATTTCGTAGGAGCTTCAAAAAAGTTAGATCAAGATGTGGTCAAAGCAATCCAAGAAAATACTATGATTGCTGCGCAACTTGAAAAAGATAGAATTGATTGATTCTGTTGGTTCCCCCGCCTCCGCCAGCCAGAGACACGATACTCATTCTCCTTCTCGCTCGCACACTCTGCCGCGTTCAGTGCGCGAGCAACCCCTACCGGAGGAGATGTAGAATATAAATGGTACATCTATAATCTACATGTTAGATGTAGAATATTCATAATATATGTAGATGTAGATAACAGATGTAGCAAACAAATGTAAAATGTAAAATTTTTTTTTTTAATTCTAAAATTCTAAAAAATCATATGCTCAAAAATGTAAATACTGACTGAGTACGGGTATAAGAAGAGTCGCGTCTTTAGAAGCGACTCGCACGTTCCTTCTCGTTATTTTTGTGACTAGTGCATTAATTTGTAAGAAACTTTCTTGTCGCACTAGGATATAAGTAAAAAAAATAATTTAAAAAAAAAAACAAAAATAAACTCAGTCAGCACTCCACATATTATCCCCAGCCTAGAAGATCCAATAAATGTATTTAGAAACCAAATATTAATTCATAGAGCAGATTCTACGGACTACAAATTCAGTAAACCCTTTCCTTCGTTTAAGAGACACAGCATCTACCGACCATCTTACGACGAAGGGGAACTAACAACGATTCTAAAAAGTTATCTTAACCCCTCGGTAATTTACGGAATTTATACGACAGGGGATTTAATAGGAAAAATTCAACTAATCTATCCTGGAAACTGTAGCAACATCAAATCCGATTTTCACAAAGACTAGTAGAAGATTTATCAACAGAAGAGTAACAGGAAGAGGAATCGAAATCCATAGAGGATATAAGAACGCCTTTAAGAGATCTTGTATTCTACTTTGGTGTCCCTAAGTACATCGTTATGGACAATGAAAAGTCACTTAACTCAGCCTTAATAAAATTCATGCTTAAAGATCAACTTAAAATTGAAATTTTCACAGCACCACCCTATAAAAGTACAGTAAGCGGGCAAATTGAAAGATTCCACTCGTTTTGCGTTTAATAAAACAGGATAAGACTCATAGAACCTTTGACGAACTACTAGACAGAGCTATCTATGAATATAATTACACCTTTCATTCTGTAACGAACCAACGACCACAAGAAGTATTGACTTCAAACCCGGAGCTA
The DNA here is from genome assembly GCA_018150885.1 of Drosophila tristis. Classification (NCBI taxonomy): domain Eukaryota; kingdom Metazoa; phylum Arthropoda; class Insecta; order Diptera; family Drosophilidae; genus Drosophila; species Drosophila tristis. The sequence continues at coordinate 658,238 of JAECWT010000181.1, forward strand.
TTTGAAAAAACTTGACAAAAGCAGAAAAAACGAGAAGGAACGTGTGAGTCGCTTCTGGGGACGCGACTCTACTTATACCCGTACTCAGTCAGTGTTTACATTTTGGAGCATGATTTTTTAGAATTTTCGAATTAAAAAAAAAATTTTACATTTTACATTTTTTTGCTACATCTGTTATCTACATCTACAATGTATATTTTACATCTAACATGTAGATTATAGATGTACCATTTATATTCTACATCTCCTCTGCTAGGGGTTGCTCGTGCACTGAACGCGGCAGAGTGTGCGAGCGAGAAAGAGATAGAGTAGTGTGTCTCTGGCTGTTGGAGGCGGGGGAACCAACAGAAAATTAATTTCTTCATTCTGGCTATAATTATTATCCGATCTGATTCATATTCAGCAATCTGGTAGATATGGTCATTCTGTACGATACTGCGTTTTTAGTTTTATCGTATCTTCAAAATTGTGCCTGCCACAGATTTTCGTCCTTTGTGGTGGCGGAAGGGGGGCGGGGCGAAATTTTGAAATACACTTGTAGCAGTGTGATATCACATGAGTCTTGAAACCAAATTTGGTTGCCCTAGCTCTTATAGTCTCTGAGATCCAGGCGCTCAACAAGACGGACAGACAGACAGACAGACAGACAGACAGACGGACAGACAGACATGGCTATATCGACTCGGCTATTGATGCTGATCAAGAATATATATACTTTATGGGGTCGGAAAATTTTCCTTCTCTGCGTTACACACATCCACTTTTACCACAAATCTAATATACCCCTTAACTCTTTTTTGAGTACGGGTATAAAAATTGGAAATCTAGATAGGTGGAAACTAATCCAAAAGATAAAAAGAGATTTCTTTGTGAAGTGGAAAGAGAAGTATTTGCATACTCTTCAGCAGAGGCACAAATGGAAGAGGGTTAGTCCTAATATAGAAGAAGGACAAATTGTCCTCTTAAAAGATGAAAATTGTCATCCAGCCAGATGGCCAATAGGAAAGGTGGAAAAAATCCATAAAGGCAAAGATGAAAAGGTCAGAGTGGTAGAGGTAAAATTGCAGGATGGAATTATCACTAGACCCATCAGTAAAATTTGTCCCTTAGACGGAATTAAGTCTGTCGCCAAGGTTGAGGCTGACACTGAAGAGATCCAGCAAAAAAGGCAGACTAGAAATTCATCGAGAATGTCAAAACTCGGGTTTATAATGGCCATGTTGTTATTTATATTAACTTGTCAATTTTCTAACGCATCACTCAAGGTTGATAAACCAAAATATGCAATAGAAAAAATAAATAAGACTTCGGCAATATATTTAGATCCAATAGGGGACGTTGAAATAGTAGCCTCCTCTTGGAATCTAATAATTTCCTATAATATGGACACCTATTTTGAGATGCTAAAAAAGAGTAAAGATTTGGTTCCGAAAATTAAATTGATTTGCGAAAGGCTTCATACTTTCGAAGACCAATGCCTTTTAGTTTTGGAAAATACAGAAAAGAAAATGTTATACTTGGAAGAAAATAACAAACTGTTCATGGCTCAAAGTAGGGCACGAAATAAGCGAGCTCCATTTGGATTTATGGGATCCCTATATCATATTTTATTTGGGATAATGGATGAAGACGATAGGGTTCAAATGGAGGATAATATGAAAAACTTATTAATCAATCAGCACAATCTGAATGAGCTAAGTAAGAAACAAACTTCTTTAGTCGATTCTACAACAAACATTTTAAAAACAACCACTGATGAGGTAAATAGGAATTTTAAGGAAATGAATGCGCGAATTGAGAATATGACTGCTACACTACAGGAATCATATTATGTGTACAGAGAATCTATCAAATTCTTCATGATAACCAAACAATTAAGTAACATAATAGATGAATGCGAAAAAATACAATCTGGAATCATAAGCTTACTAATAGATATTAACCATGGTCGACTTAATACTAACATTTTAAAGCCCAGTCAATTAAAAGGTGAGATTTCAAAAATAAAGGATAATTTATCAGAAAATTACGTTTTGCCTGGGAAAAGAACTGGCACAGAGCTAAAAGAAGTTTATTCTCTGTTAACAGCTAGGGGCTTATTTGTTGACAAAAGACTTATAATATACGCGAAGATACCTTTGTTTGGTCGACATGCGTCAGCGTTATTTAAAGTTGTTCCAATACCAATCAGAATTGAAGAACGCATGATTATGGTGCACGTCGAGGTTCAGTATTTAGTTTATAACTTCGAGATAGATGCATATCACCTTATGAAAGAATCTACCCTCAATAAGTGCCAAAGGTGGCAATCTAATAAAAGAGTTTGTGAAGGAAGTTGGCCTTGGAGTAGTGCCAGCGATGGCAGTTGTGAACTGAAGCCTCTCAAACCAAATAGAGCATCAAATTGCATATATAAGTCAATAGTGGAGAGCAAGTCGTATTGGATAGAGTTGGAAAGAAAAAGTAGTTGGTTTTTTAAGGTTGAGGATAATGCAAGGGCTAGGATACAATGCGGCACCACAAGCTTAGATATAGTAGAATTACCCGAACAGGGGATTTTAATAATCAGGTCGGATTGTACTGCTCGAGTTAATGATAAGATTCTAATTCCTCATCACAGTATAGAAACAGAAGATCAGGGAACATTGTCTTTGTCATACATAGGAGACATCAGCGAAATACCCAAGATTTTTTGGAACCAATTAGACTCACCAATTATTAATCATACAGACGAAATAAACCGCATACAAAATGAATTAAATTATTTGAAAACGCACAAGCTAGAATTAAAAGAACTAAAATTTCACCATCTTTCCGGGCACACATCTTTAATTTTAGTAATAATAATAACTGTAATTTTATTTATATATTTTGTAAGAAAAATAAATGTAAGGCGGCAATTGCAAGGCATTGTCATACCGGAAAGCATGGTTAGTTAAAACAAACAATAAAAAAAGCATATTTTAAGATATGTATGTATGTATGAATACAAAAATAGAAATTAAGAAAAAATTAAAATTGTAAAGTAATACATCTCGGCACCTTTTCTGGCCTTTTGCAGAATGTTTAGAATGCTCTAAAACATGAAGAGTAATAATAACCAATTTAACGACCGCACTTGTACACCAATGTAAATTGATATTTAGACACAAACTCTTAAATTGTCTAGTTCTTAAGTGCACAGCCGAGAAATCTCTTAAAAAGGTCCCACGCTGACAGATGTCTGCGATGCGTTGGTCGCCGATGTCACACCAATTGTACACACATGTGTTATCTTATTTTGTTACCAGAGCTCCAGTGTGCTCACACACAAACACATACCACTGCGTTGGCACTAGACCTAAGCCCTGTTTGGCTTCACAATTGAGCTACCTAATCTCATACAATTTTAATAAAGAACCAGTTTTAATATTGAACTCAACAAATGTGGATGTCTTTTCATCTTGGTTTGGTTAAGGCATTTACAATCTCACTATCTGGCTGGTGGGCAATGTGAGAGGTTATTCCGAACTGGAGAGTTAGCTGATAGCCAGATGTGCGCGACTTAATAGAAGTCGTCGTTCGAGCCTTAAGGTTAGTAAGGGACTCTCCGATACTGCGGATTCCGATGTGGTGCTTTTCACGACGAAGGCGAAGTTTTTGAGCGAAGTTCTCGGTTACAAAATTAACCTGCGAACACGAATCAAGCAATGCTCTACCAAGTTTGTATTCACCTGAGACATCCTTGACCAATACCATCGCTGTCGCTAACAGTATCTGATCCTCTGCTGCTACTTCCATGTGTGAATGAGACGCTGTTTGATGAGACTGACTAGCAGTAGGTGGCCAGGAGGGTAGCGATGATTGTGTTTCTTGTGCTGGAGTTGAGGTTTGTCCTTCTGACGATTGTGGTGTTTGTTGCAGCTGAGAGTGATGCAAGGTTGAATGATGATTCCGATTACAGGTACGGCAACGATGAGTCGATGAGCATTGTGCCACTCTATGGCCGTTTCCAAGACAATTGATGCAGAGACGGAGGCGTTTCACATTATCGAACCGTTGATTGCTGTTCATAGCCTTGAACTGCGGACAGTTCGTAATTTTATGACCGGAACTAGAACAGAGGGTACAAGACGAATTAGGTATGGCAAACGATGAGGTTGTATGGTGATTTTAATGTCGATTAGACTTATTGGCTTTAGCCTTTCGTTGCGTCCAGACTCACGCACAATAAGTTGATCGAACGAATTTATGAAATTCTTATAATTCGCATAAGTGCCGTCAAACGTAGGCAGCGACAACCACGGCAACGATGACCGCACTAGCGTCGGGTGGTGATCCGTCGTCAATATGCTAGGGTTCAGATCTCCTCCTAGTTTTTCCTTTATTTATTGCTATGTATGTATCTTCCAAGTCCGCACGTTCTTCATCGTTCGGACTAAGATCCTCGATGTCAGATTGAACGTTTAGAATTTTCTTGAAATACGTTTCCAAGATGCTCAAGCGATAGCGAAGCTCATCATTACAAATTGGGTTTTCCGATTTGCCTTCCACCACAGATTTGATACGAGAAATATTTCGCTTTATATTGCTCCGTTGGCGTTTCAAATCTTCGAGCGTCGTCATTTTGTTGTGTAGTGTAAATTACACGCACACAGAACTAGAGATTCCAAATTCAATCCACGCAACAACAGCAAGAAGGCACCAAATCAGCAGCAGCAGCAAGAGAACCAATTTAGAAGCGAGCGACGGCGGCAAAAAAAAAGGGTTGAGCGCAATTCCAGTCCAGAGAGTGAGCAAAAATTCCAACGACGGCAACGAAAGTGAAGCGGAGAAATTCGATGAGATAGATAACTGCGTTGACCGATGGACTAAAGCAGGTAGCTGCAATGAAAACGAAACGAGAGCGCAAGCGCCGTTAAGTGCGATGTGGGTGATAAGCGAATGATAGAATTAAGCGAGAATGGCAAGAGGACAGTGAGATGTTAATGAACCCGCGATCGATCAGTTCGCTTCTGATATGATTTTCAGCAATTTCGATGGCAACTGCGAGACGAAACGAAAGTGTAGTTGTTGCACTTGCAAATTATGTACCGACGAAACTGTTTGATGGAATATACATAAAATGCGAGTAATTCAATTGTTCACAGAATTAACACACGTGCCCCACGTTGGGCGGCAAAATTTTTGATCGAGGAGCGTATTCCTTAATATAGTTGTTCAAGGATGGGGGTGTGTCAATCTCCAGTGAGCTAATTAAAATCGATGCGAAGTAACTTGCTGGAATCCAAGAATAATCCGAAAGTCGAGGGGGTTCAATTGAGTACTAGCCAATGACTGTTTATTCGGTTTCTAAGTGCATGAGCACGGAGCATAAGCGGGCTTCTAATGTTTTGAATTTAATTACAAATTACAAAATACAAGAGCGTAACAAAGAGAGTAAGAATGAGCGTAAGGTACTACAACGCGAGGGTCATTTAAGTGATTATTATATTATATTATGACGTTAAGAGTTTGACCGAACACCAACTACATTCTCGACATCACGAAAACGGCAGCAATATGGGTATGTGGGCGTACCACCCCCCAAGCTGAGTGTGTTCGCAGGGCAAACGGCTACGTAAAAGCCAATGTTGGCCAATTTTGGATTTACAGCTGCTACCTGGTACCACGCCTATCTATCCAGGAATTCGGGGCCATTCTCGATGAGATAGCAGACGACGATAGGGGACGGCCAAACATCATCATGGCCGGCGACTTTAACTCTTGGTCAGCGGAATGGGGATCGAGGTCCACAAACGTTATAGGTCGCTTCCTCATGGAAGCCTTTGCCACTCTAGATCTGCAACTACTCAACACCGGATCAGAGCATACCTTCTCCCGAGCAGGGTTGGGGTCAATCATCGACCTTACCTTCAGCAGCACCGCTCTCTTTGGGAGAACAGCGTGGGGACTCAGCAGCGCATACACGTCTAGTGACCACAACGCTATCATCTGCAGCATCCAGGCCCACACACAAGGGACAGCTCTTCAACCAAGGATGACCTTCAATGCCAGAACCCTCAGGCCGGATATCTTCTTGTCAGAGCTGAGCATTCCTGAGGCCCTGGGAGCCGCATTTTAATAATCAGGTCGGATTGTACTGCTCGAGTTAATGATAAGATTCTAATTCCTCATCACAGTATAGAAACAGAAGATCAGGGAACATTGTCTTTGTCATACATAGGAGACATCAGCGAAATACCCAAGATTGTTTGGAACCAATTAGACTCACCAATTATTAATCATACAGACGAAATAAACCGCATACAAAATGAATTAAATTATTTGAAAACGCACAAGCTAGAATTAAAAGAACTAAAATTTCACCATCTTTCCGGGCACACATCTTTAATTTTAGTAATAATAATAACTGTAATTTTATTTATATATTTTGTAAGAAAAATAAATGTAAGGCGGCAATTGCAAGGCATTGTCATACCGGAAAGCATGGTTAGTTAAAACAAACAATAAAAAAAGCATATTTTAAGATATGTATGTATGTATGAATACAAAAATAGAAATTAAGAAAAAATTAAAATTGTAAAGTAATACATCTCGGCACCTTTTCTGGCCTTTTGCAGAATGTTTAGAATGCTCTAAAACATGAAGAGTAATAATAACCAATTTAACGACCGCACTTGTACACCAATGTAAATTGATATTTAGACACAAACTCTTAAATTGTCTAGTTCTTAAGTGCACAGCCGAGAAATCTCTTAAAAAGGTCCCACGCTGACAGATGTCTGCGATGCGTTGGTCGCCGATGTCACACCAATTGTACACACATGTGTTATCTTATTTTGTTACCAGAGCTCCAGTGTGCTCACACACAAACACATACCACTGCGTTGGCACTAGACCTAAGCCCTGTTTGGCTTCACAATTGAGCTACCTAATCTCATACAATTTTAATAAAGAACCAGTTTTAATATTGAACTCAACAAATGTGGATGTCTTTTCATCTTGGTTTGGTTAAGGCATTTACAATCTCACTATCTGGCTGGTGGGCAATGTGAGAGGTTATTCCGAACTGGAGAGTTAGCTGATAGCCAGATGTGCCAGATGCCAGTTCAACGCTATCATCTGCAGCATCCAGGCCCACACACAAGGGACAGCTCTTCAACCAAGGATGACCTTCAATGCCAGAACCCTCAGGCCGGATATCTTCTTGTCAGAGCTGAGCATTCCTGAGGCCCTGGGAACCGCAGCGGACAGCGCACCGAACCTCATCGGCGCACGGACAACGGCATATAGGGCAAGTACAATGCAGCAAAGAAGCCATTCTCGCAGCCGCGAACCGGTTTTTTGGTGGAACAGGGAGATTTCCGAGAGTCGCAGCGAATGCATTCGTGCTAGAAGGCGCCAAACTCGCGCTAGGGGATCCCAAGCCTTCGCATTGATGTCCCAGGAGTACGCAGCGAAACGCCAGGCTCTTAAAAGGATTATCAGAGAAAGCAAGAGGAAGTGCTTCCTAGAGCTATGCGATTCAGCGGATAACGACCCCTGGGGCCTCGCCTACAAGGTGATAGTAAAGAAGCTTAACTCGGGGAAGCCCTTTGCCTCGGCTGACCCCGTTAAAATGAAAACCATCGTCGAAAGCCTCTTCCCTATCGTCTGCCCAGCTATCACCCCGTCGCGAACTCCGTATTGGCACATCGGATGGAGCGACATAACGGCGAGCGAAGTCCTGGAAATCGCTAGAGCAACCCCAACCGGCAAGGCGCCAGGCCCGGATGGCATCCCTGACTCCGCAGTCAAGCTGGCGATGACTGCGCACCCGTCGGTTTTTGCGCAGATTTTCAATTTGTGCCTCCGTGAAGGAGCCTTCCCAACGCCTTGGAAGCTCCAGAAGCTAGTCCTGCTACCGAAGCCCAAAAAGCCTCCTGGGGACCCCTCGTCGTACAGGCCCATCTGCCTAATCGACAACTTGGGCAAAGCACTGGAGCGTTGCATTTGCAAGAAGCTCCAAGCTGAAATTGCGCAGTCAGGTGACCTGTCCCAATGCAGTTCGGCTTCAGGAAGGCAAAATCGACAACCGACGCGATCCGCATAGTGACGGACATTATCTACAAAAGGGATTCAGGTTGCTTGGAGGCCGAAAGGAGTACTGCCTCGTTGTCACATTGGATGTCAAAAACGCATTCAACTCGGCGAGGTGGGACGTTATCCTCAGGTCCCTCAAGCGGCTGGGAATATCAGACTTCTTGGTGGCTATCATCGAAGATTACTTTCGAGGCCGGTGGCTGCGGCACAGTGGAGTACCAAGTCACATGCGGCGTTCCCCAAGGCTCTGTCCTCGGCCCGACCCTATGGAACGTAATGTATGATGCTATCCTCAAGCTCCAACTTCCTGGTGATTCTCGGACAGTAGGTTTTGCAGACGACTTCGCTTTGGTAGTGGTGGCCAAGCACATCGGAGAAGTGGAGGCCAGGTGCAACCAATCGGTGGCCGTGATCCAAGAGTAGCTGACATCGCTGGGCCTTAAGCTGGCTGAATACAAGACGGAAGCGGTGTTGATTTCCAGCAGCAAGAAAGTCGAGGTTGAGACGGTGCGAGTTGGCTCCGTCGAGATCACAGCCTCGCGAGCAATCCGCTACCTTGGGGTACTGCTGGACACTCACCTCTCCTTCTGCGAGCACCTCGAAGCAGCCAGCAAGAAGGCAGCAGTCCTAGGCAGGGCCTTGTCACGCATGATGCTTAACACGAGGGGACCCAAACAAGGCCGCAGACTCCTGCTCCAGTCAGTCCGAAAGGCGGTCATGATATACGCAGCCCCAGTCTGGGCCGAGGCGGAGAGGATCAAGTCCTACAGGAAAGGGTAGACGTGACGCACCGGCTGGGAGACCTGCGACTCTGCTGCGGCTTTCGAACCATCACGGCAGATGCAGCTCTGGTCATCGCCGGAATGCTCCCTGTGGCAGACCTAGCCGAGGAATCTAGGGAAATATCGTCGGAGCTCGACGTTTCGCCGCATAATCGCTCCCCGGCAGTTGGAAGACGTATAAAGACGGCGGCCAGGGAAAGAAGCCTAGCCAGGTGGCAAAACCGCTGGGACATATCGTAAAAGGCAAGATGGACACATACCCTAAATCCGGACATCAGTATGTGGGTCAGCAGGAGGAATGGTGAGGTAAACTTTTGGCTAACCCAACTCCTAAGCGGGCACGGCTGCTTTAGAAGCTATCTCCATAGATTCGGGCACGACGACGGCGCAAACTGGCCGTTGTGCGGCGTTGAGGAGACCGCGGAGCATATACTGTTCACCTGCCCAAGGTTCTCAGAGCAGCGGTTGAACATAGGTGGAGACTCGCTTAGAGCGGGTGCCCTCACGAGCGAGATTCGACGCAGCGAGGATTACTGGTCCCGAGAGAGCTGAAGCTGAGAGACCTGGAGCGGTGGCGCAACGGCGTAGAAGGAGGGGTCTTAATCGACCCGCCAGTCCCCTGCGAAGAAAAGCTTCGACGCAGTCCCGCAGGCTCCTGGCACCACCCACCTTTTCTTCCTCCTTAGATAAACAATCAACAAGTAACAATCAAGTCGGTGTTTATGGTAAAGCTGTGAGAGGCAGCTTGTAACACTCAGATAAACGCACAAGCAAAAGCAAACATCGCAAAAACAACAACAAGCGTACCACGGTGGCCGCTTGAAACGCAGTTAGCTTTATCAAAATAACTGTAAGGATGTTTACTCAGGCCGGGGTACAGCCTCTCAGTCTGTCCAGGGCCCGATCTTAATACATCCTATTTGTATTTTTGGGACCTAGAGATTGGAATGAGTTGCGAGGGAAAAGTGCGGCGCTCCGCGCGTGGGACCGGAACGGGCCCCTTACAGCCAGGCACGGGAAGAATATGCTCGAGGGGAATGGGGAATCCAGTTTCGGGGATGCCGTGCTTGCCCGCGTACAAGTTAACACATATTACAAGTAATCGCACCACCTTAACTTCATCATCTTGCGCCACCCCACACATAAACATTTTGCAGCGCTCAGTTCAGAAATCTGACACAGCACTGACGCTGTTGTGGGCCGTCCCTCACTCCAATGGCCAACGGCTGTCGCCTGATTCTGGCGGATGTCAGAATTTGTAAGGGCTGTAGAGGTACATAGAAAAACAAGATCATAAAGAATAAATGTTGTCCAAGATCAGTGGCTCTAAAACTGGGCTGGGGCAAATTTAAAGAGTGGCTCCATCTGTGGGTGATCTAGGAATGGTGCACTAGGGGAGGAAAGAGGAGAAAACGTTGACGTTTGGACGTCATTGCGCTGTGCGATAGGGCTCTTGGTAGCTCGGCGGCGTCTCCATCTTCCTTTTGGAAACTGGACCCCGAGCAGAGTGCATCTCTAGCTCCGACAACGAATTCGAATAAAGAAAAAAAAAGTATAAGCCAAAAGCATTTTTATATATTCAAAGTGCGCGTGGTTGCAGCAGTAGGAAGTGCTCAACGTCAAGTACATATAAAAGTGGTTATAAATAAATATTCAATTCGGCCTCGGTGTCAAATCCCACGGGTAAGCGTAAACCGATTAGGTTATCATATATTTTTTTGCTTGGTGCAGGTGATGGAGGCAATTTTCTCCGACCCATAGATTTGGCACCCATCAGTCGGAATAGCGGAGCACCACAGCAGGAACAGCTGACTAAGAGCGCCCAGGGAGATACGCAAAGAAGGAGAACGAAGACGTTTTAGTCTCTGCGCTCGCGCACGGCCGGATCGTCGTCGTCGCTGGGTTGTGAATTGATTCGGGAAGTGGAAGCCCACAAGTGGTCGTGGAGGAAAAGTGTAGTGAAGCTGGCGAAATTTTGAGTCCATAAAGGCGGCTCCCACCAACGTATATTTTTTTTGGATGTGTTAAAGAAAAAAAGTGCCCCGTATTGACCCACTGGTCTTCCCATAACCTGGCCACCAGGCCCTGAAGTGCATTGAAAGGGTAGCAAGGTGTACAGTGTCGTGTAGTCAGATTAGAGGCATTGCAAATTTGGTTGGTGGAATGCTGGTAATAGCCAAAGTGCAATGACCTCAGAATCTCAGGGAAGATAAAAGAGGAGAGCAAGTAGAGCATAGGAGACGAGAGCAGAAAAAAAAAAAAATAAGAAGAAGACTCCCGTATCAGAGAGTGAGAGAGAAGCAGCGCTAGTTAACGGCGGTTGGAAAAGAAGAGTGCGAGGAACGCAATGAAGAAGTGAGGGCAACAGCTTCGATAGTATAAGAGCGGTAGCAATTAAGAAGAGAGAAGAATTGGGTGAAGTAACAGATAATTGAGAGCGTAACATAAGTAGAGTAGATTAAAGGGGAGAATAACTATACGAAAGAAAAAAAAAAAATGAAACCTTTTGCGCATACCCTTTCATGCACATACATACAGTACCGACCCAAAATTATTAAACAAAAGCAATAAATAAAAAAAAAAAAAACATACAACTCTTAAACATACTCTTAAACCATTTAAAAGGCTTGCAGAAACCAGCAGAAAGCGCTTTCGTCGGTGGATTGCAGTACAGAGTGAGTTTTAATGTATCGGTAATGTGCATGAAAAAGTGTACGAAAGTTGAAGTTAATATACATAACCTGTGTCATTTGTAGTGTATAAACCATTTATCATTTAAATTTAGCATGTCGCTAGCGTAAGTCTAAATTCTAATTCCCGCATATAAAGGGGTTATGGCAGTGATTAAGGTATCAGTGGAAGGCCATGACCAAGGTAGGGAGGGCAAAACATTCCTCGATCCATCTGGGGATAGTCCGCCCGTCGAATTGACAAATGTCTGTGTCTTGTGGTCATCTGTAATGTTCTCTGTCCGGTTTATGTTTATGGCTTATCTTGCACGTTAATTTTTTTAAAATAAAGCATAATAAAGGCCTCAGGCTATGGCAAACAAAACAACACCACCCCCCTTGCCGACGAGCCAGCAGCCGGAAACAATACGTGCCGGCCATAGCTGAGAATTACATCCCGCCTTAGACGTTACTCATTACAGTAATAATTAATAAATTCTTTATTTTTGGCGCCCAACGTGGGGCCATCTTTGTTGCTTACATCAGACCAATTCAGATTATTCAACCATAGGTGACTCACACATTGCATTGACCACAAACGTCCATTTTTCCTAGCTTCTTTTACATCCATATTCTGTCCATAAACATATCAAAAGGTAGTTGTCTGAAAAGTTAAGCTGTTGAGCATATGGCTTTAATGACAATTAACTATTCTGATTCAAGTTTTGCCGCGTGCAATGGACCCTTATCAGAATTAGGAATACAGGCAGCATAGCCCCAAGGGGAATCACCTGTCCAGTGAGATGTGGGTTCGAGCGGAATGTTTCTGTTATAAGTGAGGAGATAACTGAGATTGAATGCATAGGATTTCGGAATGGACTAGCTGCAGCAGCGATCGTCTGACCACATTCACTCAGCTACTGTTTCATTTATTCCTATTTAGTTAGTTTAGTTTAGTCCTTCCTTGTTTCTAGTCAGAGACCATTAATTCGATTGGAAATCAAGGTGATTCAATCTTAAGATGGAACACTAGTCCACGTTTGATGGCTTGGATTGGAAACAAGCAGTTATTCCTATTTGTTGTGATCGAGACATTGAGTCGATTGGAAGACAGGGAGAGCTATTTGGCATTCAAATGCCTCCTGTCCACGATTTATTGTGTTGGTCAAGTGTTTTTTTTTCCTATTTCTATTAGACTGTGTCAAGAGCGGACGGTAGTATGCAGCTTCTGCAGGGAGCTATTGTGAATCGGGAGATCAATAATTTTTTTTTTGAGATATTTCAGAGAATTTTAGTATTTATTGTTATTTTTTTTTGGTTAAGCATATTTTTATTTGGGATAGGGGTAGAGATTGAGTTCAAGTTTGAGAAAAATTAGATAATTCTATGGGTTTGGATAGATCTCCACAAAAAGAGGTTCCTCCTCGTGTCGGTGAATGCAGCTTATGTAAAGCAGAATTAAGCACTGGTGAAACGTATAAAACAAAGTGTGATCATCGCTTTCATAAGGCATGCATAAAAAAGCATTTCGCAAGCAAAACGACATGTCCGATTTGTGAGACCGTTTGTATATCCCAAACAATTTCAAATCCTACTAGCACATCTCTTCTAACGAGGCAGCAAGCAAGACTCGCGACAATTCCGCGATCAGAAAGCCAGCTCAGCTTGGCAGAGACAATAAGTGAAGATCTAGGTACGAGTGGTAATCCATCCACCAGCGAGATGAGCCAAATGGCAGCAGAAATTGCAGCTGCTGTCAAAGCAATGCAGAACGAGCTGTTAACGCAATTGACAGAACAAATGGCGAATCTTATTCATACCAATGTAGAGGCACATATGAATGCGATAGAGCAGCAAAGGCAGACACCAAATCCTAATACCAGTAGGAACACTTCCTTAGAGCAGCTGCTAGGAATCAATGGGCAGCAACCAGACCCAATAGTGCCGCCACAGCGTACTCCCAGTTCCAGGTCTGTAGGTTCGGAATTGGCCCAAAGGCCAGACAAAGTAGGCCATATAATGACAAATTGGAAGCTACGATATTCTGGGTCCACCGATACTATAGGCATTGATAACTTCATTTATAGGGTTGAAGCCCTCACCCACCAGTCTTTAGATGGGAATTTTTCGCTTCTATGTGGAAACGCGAATACGCTATTTGAAGGCAAGGCTTCCGATTTCTTTTGGCGCTATCACAAGTCAGCAGGAGTAGTGCGGTGGCAAGAGCGTTAAGGAAGCAATTCCGAGACTCCAGAACGGATGTAGATATTCGCCAAATGATTAGGGATAGGAAGCAGAAGGAAAAGGAAACTTTTGAAAGTTTCTACGATGCCATTCTAAAATTAACTGATAGACTCGACCAACCGCTGTGTGAAAAAACCCTGATAGAGATCGTGAGGCGTAACTTGAGAGCGGAAATTCAACATGAAATTCTGAATATTCGAGTGGATTCTATGGAAACCTTGAGGGACATTTGTAGGAAACGAGAATGTTTTTTACGAACCGAAAGTACCATGAGTTCACGTCGATTCAAGAAGAGTCAATTAGGAAGCGGACTCTAAGCTTTTTGCTGAAAGTCAGCTGGATACAAGACTGCTAAAGAAGTTTTTTATGGATACTGAAATCAAGGCACACTGCAGCGTCTGGATGAGATTGGGAAGATTGGAGGTTTGTGATAGTTATTTTGGCACACAGGCTGCATGGCGAAATTAGGTTCAATTATCGAAAGCAAGTTCTCGCAGCAGTCAGCGAGCTAAAAAGTTTTGGGAGTCAGTCAAGTATATTGCTAGCATTAGGAGAAAGGAAGGAGACAAGCGGCCTTATGCAGAAGTTTTTCTTCTTGAAAAGAAACGAGTAGGGTTGCTCGATACAGGAGCTGCACTAACTTGTATTGGAGGCCAATTGGCAAACGAATATATTTGCAGCAGGAAACCTTTTAAAAGGGTGTTATCAAATGCATGCACTGCAGATGGTAATCAGCAGAAAATAGTTGGTAAATTTAGAACTAGTATAGAGTATAAGGGAATAATTAAAGAATTAGAAGTATATATAATCCCATCGTTAAGTCAAGATATTTATTTAGGCATCGATTTTTGGACGGCCTTTGATTTGTTGCCCCCGCCTTTAACTGTAGCAGAAATATCAGCCTCCACAGAACAGCACGTGCTTACAGCTAGACAGGTAGTCCAATTGCAGGAAATTATCCAACGTTTTCCGTCCTTTGCGGTATCCGGACTCGGGAAAACATCGGTGTTGTCGCATGCAATAGACACTGGCAACGCGAAGCCAGTGAAGCAACGTCACTTCCCAGTTTCACCGGTGATCGAAAAGTTGCTGTACACTGAGATTGACCGGATGCTTCAGCTAGGAGTGATCGAGGAGTCAGAGAGTCCGTGGTCTTCACCAGTAGTACTTGTATGTAAACCGGGAAAGGTCAGAATATGTTTGGATAGCAGAAAAGTTAATGAGGTTACGGAAAAAGATGCATACCCACTTCCTCAAATCGATGGCATTCTTAGCCGTTTGCCAAAGGCAGTTTTTATAAGTAGCCTCGATTTGAAAGACGCGTTTTGGCAGATCCCCTTGGATCCGGCGGCTAGAGGGAAAACTGCATTCACTGTTCCAGGACGGCCCCTGTATCAGTACAAGGTCATGCCTTTTGGCCTGTGCAATGCCGCACAAACGATGACGCGATTAATGGATAAGGTCATTCCTGCATCGCTTAGAAACGAAGTCTTTGTGTATTTGGACGATTTGTTGCTGGTATCAGACACGTTTGAGAAACATTTACAAGTTTTGGATACAGTCGCCTCTCGGATCCGAGAAGCTGGCCTGACTTTAAATGTCGAAAAGAGTAAATTCTGCATGCGCTCTGTAAAATACCTTGGGCATATAATAGGAGATGGCGGGATTCGAACTGACCCAGAAAAAGTCTCTGCGATATCAGATTTTCCGTTACCAACGTCACTAAAAGCGTTAAGAAGCTTTTTAGGACTGGCAGGGTGGTATCGGAAGTTCATAAGCAATTTTGCGTCCGTATCCGCTCCTCTGACCGATTTATTAAAGCCGAAGCAAAGATTCGTGATGACGACAGAAGGCAAAGAGGCTTTTGACCGGTTAAAGGGTATGCTCTGTCGTGCACCGGTTCTCCAAAGTCCAGATTTTACGAAACCATTCTTTATCCACTGCGATGCCAGTAAAAGTGGGGTGGGTGGAGTCCTGGTACAGAAGTCAACCGAAGGAGAAGAGTTACCAATAGCATTTGTTTCAAAGAAGCTTAACAAAGCACAAAGAAATTATACAGTTACAGAGCAGGAATGCCTAGCTGCTTTGGTAAGCATTAAAAGATTCAGAGCTTATGTAGAGGGCCAGGAGTTTACTGTGATTACAGATCATGCCTCATTGAAATGGCTCATGTCGCAGAGTGATTTGAATTCGAGGTTAGCGAGGTGGGCTTTAAAACTGCAGGGTTTTCGCTTTAGCATTCAGCACAGGAAAGGAAAGTTAAATGTCGTTCCAGATGCTTTGTCGAGGGTCCCATATGATCAAATAGCTGCAGTGGATTTCAGCAATGGCTTATTGGTAGACACAGATTCGGCTCATTTCAAATCGGGAGAGTATGTTGATCTAATAGAGAAAATTAAAAACAATATAAATCAACTTCCCGACCTCAAGATAGTCGATTCGTTGATCTATCGACGATCTGAGCATGTGAAAGGGGACCTCCTAAATGATGCATTTGCTTGGAAGCTTTGGGTACCCAAAGAAATGATAAAAGAAGTGCTGAAGAGAGCACACGACGACCCACTGGCTTCCCATGGTGGAGTCCACAAGACGCTAGAGCGGATCAGGCGTTATTATTTCTGGCCAGGTCTCGTCAATGACGTAAAAGAGTACGTAGCGGCCTGTGAACAGTGCAAAATGTCGAAAGCTCCGAATGCTCCTTTACGGCCACCTATGGGAAAAGCGGCAGATTCTCAACGGTTTTTCCAGCGTCTCTATATAGATTTTTTAGGTCCCTATCCTAGGTCTCGTAGTGGCAATATAGGAATTTTTATTGTCCTTGATCACTATTCAAAGTTTGTGTTCCTCAAGGCGGTGAAGAAACTGAATGCTGACATTGTGCTCAAGTATTTAGAGGAAGAATTGTTCCATACGTTTGGGGTGCCAGAGGGAATAGTATCGGATAACGGTTCGCAGTTTAGATCCGAAAAGTTTCAGAGTTTGATGAGGAATTATAGAATAACGCACACTCTAACTGCCGTACACGCACCTCAAGCGAACGCTTCTGAGCGCGTCAACCGCTCGGTCATCGCTGGTATTCGATCCTATATTCGCAGTGACCAGAAAGACTGGGATGAGAATCTTAGCAAAATATGTTGTGCTTTGAGATCGGCTGTTCACTCAGGGTTGGGATCAACACCGTACTATATGGTCTTTGGCCAGCAAATGATCTCGTCTGGTGCAACATACTCATTACTGAGGAAGTTGGGACTGTTGGAGGATAAGGCGGCAACCTTTACACGAGAAGATTCCTTGGATATCGTTAGAAAAAGGGCATGTGAGGTGATGGGGAAGCAATTTGAGAGGAACCAACGACATTATAACCTGAGGGCACGGGAAGTAGCTTACAAGGTGGGACAGGAAGTGCTGCGGCGAAATTTTAAGCAAAGCAATTTACAGGCTGGCTACAACGCGAAGCTAGGACCTTTGTTCATCAGGGCGAGAGTGAGACGGATAGTGGGAAACTCAATTTATGAGCTCGAAGATTTACAAGGAAAGCTCGTCGGAAGGTACCATGGAAAAGATATACGTCAAGCTTAGCTACAAGAGGTTCAGCCTTGTGGATTAATTAAAGACATCCCCAAGTCTGATTTTGGCAGGGGGGATTTTGTAAGGGCTGTAGAGGTATATAGAAAAACAAGATCATAAAGAATAAATGTTGTCCAAGATCAGTGGCTCTAAAACTGTGCTGGGGCAAATTTAAAGAGTGGCGCCATCTGTGGGTGATCTAGGAATGGTGCACTAGGGGAGGAAAGAGGAGAAAACGTTGACGTTTGGACGTCATTGTGCTGAGCGATAGGGCTCTTGGTAGCTCGGCGGCGTCTCCTTCTTCCTTTTGGAATCTGGACCCCGAGCAGAGTGCATCTCTAGCTCCGACAACGAATTCGTATAAAGAAAAAAAAGTATAAGCCAAAAGCATTTTTATATATTCAAAGTGCGCGTGGTTGCAGCAGTAGGAAGTGCTCAACGTCAAGTACATATAAAAGTGGTTATAAATAAATATTCATTTCGGCCTCGGTGTCAAATCCCACGGGTAAGCGTAAACCGATTAGGTTAGCATATATTTTTTGCTTGGTGCAGGTGATGGAGGCAATTTTCTCCGACCCATAGATTTGGCACCCATCAGTCGGCCTAGCGGAGCACCACAGCAGGAACAGCTGACTAAGAGCGCCCAGGGAGATACGCAAAGAAGGAGAACGAAGACGTTTTAGTCTCTGCGCTCGCGCACGGCCGGATCGTCGTCGTCGCTGGGTTGTGAATTGTTTCGGGAAGTGGAAGCCCACAAGTGGTCGTGAGGAAAAGTGTAGTGAAGCTGGCGAAATTTTGAGTCCATAAAGGCGGCTCCCACCAACGTATATTTTTTTTGGATGTGCTAAAGGAAAAAGAGTGCCCCGTATTGACCCACTAGTCTTCCCATAACCTGGCCACCAGGCCCTGAAGTGCATTGAAAGGGTAGCAAGGTGTACAGTGTCGTGTAGACAGATTAGAGGCATTGCAAATTTGGTTGGTGGAATGTTGGTAATAGCCAAAGTGCAATGACCTCAGAATCTCAGGGAAGATAAAAGAGGAGAGCAAGTAGAGCATAGGCGACGAGAGCAGAAAAAAAAATAAGAAGAAGACTCCCGTATCAGAGAGTGAGAGAGAAGCAGCGCTAGTTAACGGCGGTTGGAAAAGAAGAGTGCGAGGAATGCAATGAAGAAGTGAGGGCAACAGCTTCGATAGTATAAGAGCGGTAGCAATTAAGAAGAGAGAATTGGGTGAAGTAACAGATAATTGAGAGCGTAACATAAGTAGAGTAGATTAAAGGGGAGAATAACTATACGAAAGTAAAAAAAAAAGGAAATCAATAAAAATTTGCAGATAAAAAAAATGAAACCTTTTGCGCATACCCTTTCATGCACATACATACAGTACCGACCCAAAATTATAAAAAAAAAGCAAAAAAAAAAAAAAAAAAAAAAAAAAAAAAAAAAAATTATTCTAATCTTCGAGTGGTAAAGAAAAAAAAAGAAAAAAAAAGAAATAATTTTTTATTAGTTAATTTTAATAAAAAAAAAAAAAAAAAAAAAAAGAAAAAAAAAAAAAAAAAAAAAAAAAAAAAACCAAAAACCCCCATAACCAAAAAAAAAAGGAAAAAAAAAAAAAAAAAAACACTATTTCTAAAAAAATATTTAAAATTTTTATTTACTATTTTAGGTAAAAAAAAAAAAAAAAATAATTTTTTTTTTTTTTTATTTAAAATTTAAATTTTTTAAAAAGGAAAAGAAAAAAAAAAAAAAAAAAATGAAAAAAAAAAAAAAAAAAAAAAAAAAATTTAAAAATTTAGGGGGAAAAAGAAAAGAAAAAAAAAAAAAAAAGAAAAAAAAAAAAAGTTTCAGAGTTTGATGAGGAATTATAGAATAACGCACACTCTAACTGCCGTACACGCCCCTCACGGGAACCTTTTAGGGCGCTTAACCCCCTTGTTCTCCGTTGTTATTTACTCTCATATTCGCAGTGACCAGAAAGACTGGGATGAGAATCTTAGCAAAATATGTTGTGCTTTGAGATCGGCTGTTCACTCAGGGTTGGGATCAACACCGTACTATATGGTCTTTGGCCAGCAAATGATCTCGTCTGGTGCAACATACTCATTACTGAGGAAGTTGGGACTGTTCGAGGATAAGGCGGCAACCTTTACACGAGAAGATTCCTTGGATATCGTTAGAAAAGGGGCATGTGAGGTGATGGGGAAGCAATTTGAGAGGAACCAACGACATTATAACCTGAGGGCACGGGAAGTAGCTTAGAAGGTGGGACAGGAAGTGCTGCGGCGAAATTTTAAGCAAAGCAATTTTCAGGCCGGCTACAACGCGAAGCTAGGACCTTTGTTCATCAGGGCGAGTGTGAGACGGATAGTGGGAAACTCAATTTATGAGCTCGTCGGAAGGTACCATGGAAAAGATATACGTCAAGCTTAGCTACAAGAGGTTCAGCCTTGTGGATTAATTAAAGACATCCCCAAGTCTGATTTTGGCAGGGGGGATTTTGTAAGGGCTGTAGAGGTACATAGAAAAACAAGATCATAAAGAAAAAATGTTGTCCAAGATGTTGTCCAGTGGCTCTAAAACTGGGCTGGGGCAAATTTAAAGAGTGGCGCCATCTGTGGGTGATCTAGGAATGGTGCACTAGGGGAGGAAAGAGGAGAAAACGTTGACGTTTGGACGTCATTGCGCTGTGCGATAGGGCTCTTGGTAGCTCGGCGGCGTCTCCATCTTCCTTTTGGAAACTGGACCCCGAGCAGAGTGCATCTCTAGCTCCGACAACGAATTCGAATAAAGAAAAAAAAAGTATAAGCCAAAAGCATTTTTATATATTCAAAGTGCGCGTGGTTGCAGCAGTAGGAAGTGCTCAACGTCAAGTACATATAAAAGTGGTTATAAATAAATATTCATTTCGGCCTCGGTGTCAAATCCCACGGGTAAGCGTAAACCGATTAGGTTATCATATATTTTTTGCTTGGTGCAGGTGATGGAGGCAATTTTCTCCGACCCATAGATTTGGCACCCATCAGTCGGCCTAGCGGAGCACCACAGCAGGAACAGCTGACTAAGAGCGCCCAGGGAGATACGCAAAGAAGGAGAACGAAGACGTTTTAGTCTCTGCGCTCGCGCACGGCCGGATCGTCGTCGTCGCTGGGTTGTGAATTGATTCGGGAAGTGGAAGCCCACAAGTGGTCTTGGAGGAAAAGTGTAGTGAAGCTGGCGAAATTTTGAGTCCATAAAGGCGGCTCCCACCAACGTATATTTTCCCATAACCTGGCCACCAGGCCCTGAAGTGCATTGAAAGGGTAGCAAGGTGTACAGTGTCGTGTAGTCAGATTAGAGGCATTGCAAATTTGGTTGGTGGAATGCTGGTAATAGCCAAAGTGCAATGACCTCAGAATCTCAGGGAAGATAAAAGAGGAGAGCAAGTAGAGCATAGGCGACGAGAGCAGAAAAAAAAAATAAGAAGAAGACTCCCGTATCAGAGAGTGAGAGAGAAGCAGCGCTAGTTAACGGCGGTTGGAAAAGAAGAGTGCGAGGAACGCAATGAAGAAGTGAGGGCAACAGCTTCGATAGTATAAGAGCGGTAGCAATTAAGAAGAGAGAAGAATTGGGTGAAGTAACAGATAATTGAGAGCGTAACATAAGTAGAGTAGATTAAAGGGGAGAATAACTATACGAAAGTAAAAAAAAAAGGAAATCAATAAAAATTTGCAAAACAAAAAATGAAACCTTTTGCGTATACCCTTTCATGCACATACATACAGTACCGACCCAAAATTATTAAACAAAAGCAATAAATAAAAAAAAAAAAAAAAACATACAACTCTTAAACATACTCTTAAACCATTTAAAAGGCTTGCAGAAACCAGCAGAAAGCGCTTTCGTCGGTGGATTGCAGTACAGAGTGAGTTTTAATGTATCGGTAATGTGCATGAAAAAGTGTACGAAAGTTGAAGTTAATATACATAACCTGTGTCATTTGTAGTGTATAAACCATTTATCATTTAAATTTAGCATGTCGCTAGCGTAAGTCTAAATTCTAAGTACATTTCTGGGCCAGACCCAAGCATGTGGGCAGTTTTAGTTAAGTATGTTATCTATAGTTGTAATAAATAATATTATAATGTTTACTTAATTCCTTTTATTTGATCTCCCCTTCTGAGCCCCTGTAGTTTGCACCCGCATATAAAGGGGTTATGGCAGTGATTAAGGTATCAGTGGAAGGCCATGACCAAGGTAGGGAGGGCAAAACATTCCTCGATCCATCTGGGGATAGTCCGCCCGTCGAATTGACAAATGTCTGTGTCTTGTGGTCATCTGTAATGTTCTCTGTCCGGTTTATGTTTATGGCTTGTCTTGCACGTTAATTTTTTTAAAATAAAGCATAATAAAGGCCTCAGGCTATGGCAAACAAAACAACACCACCCCCTGCGACGAGCCAGCCGGAAACAATACGTACCGGCCATAGCTGAGAATTACATCCCGCCTTAGACGTTACTCATTACAAATTCCATTCTTGCATGAATGGTTCGCGAGCTGGGGATCTGGGAGTTAAGTTTTAGTTTTTATAATGGAATGAATAAACGAACGGTTGTTCGCATTCAAACTCCGACTCTGTCGTAAAATCAATTGCACCAGTTGAGCCTGAGAGGCCAGCGCCACAGGGGATCTAAAACACTCCCAACAAAGGGGCAGCCACCTAGACGTCGCTGCCACCACCACCCTCGCCCCGCGAGAACCTCCTGCTGCCGCAGCAGTACTTCAGAGTATAGCCGCGCAGACGTCGCTGCCACTACCACCCTCGCCCCGCGAGGACTTCCTGCTGCCGCCGCACGCCGCCGCCGCAGCAGCACATCAAAACATAATTGGCGCCCAACGGGATTGGAAATATCCTAAGAGAATCCACGTCCCCAAAAGATAAAACCATGTAAGTGACTGTTCGCAAAAGATAACACTACTCGACAAAATCGAACTTTTTTTTTCCTCAAGGATCCAAACCGACTTTTTCTGATAGATATGGGGATTTAAAATTTTTTAAAGAATTATGGTTTTTTTTCTATGGCAGAACTTTTATTTGAAGAATTTTTGAAGTCTGGTATTTTTTTTTTAGCTTTTTTCAGAGGTAGCGATAGTTTTTTTCACATAACTTTAGTATCTTACGTCTGGTTGTAAAGAACTTTGCTATTTTGAAAAGATAATTAAAACAGCTAGAAGTTAAGCCCAAACACTTTGTGATTACAGCTTACCGTCTGGGGAAATATAAAGCATTGAAATGCAAAAATGATGATTTTTGTGCGGTATTTTTTACGAAATTTTGACTTTAAAAACTCAGGAAAAGTCGAAAAACTAAACGGGTAAACTATTTTCAAGTGTTTCCCAATTCCAGTTTTCTTTACTGAACAAAAGAAACATTCGGCGCCGTGAATATCTGTTTTTTTCCACATCATTGGACTACCAAAGTTAAATTGTTTTCTAAAAGAAATTGTAAGAAAAAAATAATGTTTAGAATTTTGGGAAAAGTTAATAGTTTTGTGGATTAGAGTTACTTACTTTTCGTCGTAATCATATGCTGTTAAATTCAATCTACACATTTGACATATATAGCTTGGTGCCCACTTTTCAACAAAACTTTCGGGTTTGATTTTAAAGTTTTCTTCATACTGTTTTTGGAGAGTTTCGGTAAAAGCGATTTTTATTTCGTTGATCATCATGTACTTACCACATATGTAGCAAAATGAGTCTGCTTGGAAAGCACATGCAAATGATCGGCCAGAGGTATCCATGGCAATTGATTTGAATTAATTGTTAGATGTTTTGGTAAACACACGATCGTATTCTGAGGGAAGTTAGTTCTGACACTAAGGCACAGACACTATAGGCACAGCGTTATATATCCATGACTATGATTAGGTACACGCGACGAGATCCAATTTTTGTGGACCTGCACTTGTGAGAATATAAAGGAAACATTTGACCTGAATAGGTATTCTACCTCAGGTCACGAAAAAAGTAACTGTCAACAACATTTAATACCAAAGGAACGCGAACAGGTACCAAATGTACAACCCTTTTTCGTTTGCTTTGTTCCCAATTGGCAGTTGGGCCCGCCGCCTTCAAAAAGGTATTTTTTGTGCATTTTTTCCATATTTTAGGTTTGGTTAACGAATTTTAGCTCCCAAGTCTCTCCATAGATTTTAATGAGCGATACCTTAAACGACGCCAAATTAACGCACCTATACACAACTTTTTCGACTTTTCCTGAGTTTTTAAAGTCAAAATTTCGTAAAAAATACCGCACAAAAATCATCATTTTTGCATTTCAATGCTTTATATTTCCCAGACGGTAAGCTGTAATCACAAAGTGTTTGGGCTTAACTTCTAGCTGTTTTAATTATCTTTTCAAACTAGCAAAGTTCTCTACAACCAGACGTAAGATACTAAAGTTATGTGAAAAAAACTATCGCTACCTCTGAAAAAAGCTAAAAAAAAAAATACCAGACTTCAAAAATTCTTCAAATAAAAGTTCTGCCATAGAAAAAAAAAAATCATCAAACCATTTCTAAGCCCCAAATCTTTAATAAAAAGTTGGTTTTTTTCCTTGAGGAAAAATCGTGTTGACTAGTGTAATAGATTTTGAAAAAAGCAAAAGACAGAAATAAAAATAAGAAATTAAAAAGATTTTTTTTTCATATATAAAAAGAAAAAAATATAAATATAATAAATATAAATATCTGACAGTGCAAGTGTGAACGTCACGCAATAAATTTTCTTTTTGAAACTGAATGAGTGCGTCTGTGTGGTTAAATAAATGATCGCCCGAGTTTGTTCATTTGATATCTTGCTGTGTGGTTTGATTTTTTCTCAGTAATTGCCCATGAGTTGGAATTATAGGGAACAAAAAGTACAGTACGATAGTGTCGCCCCCCAGAGCCGAAACAAAATCGGTCAGAAATGGATGCAGGAATGATAAAAGCATTGGTAGACGGCGCGATCGCCAGCGCCCTCGCCGAACAAGAACGGCGTTTAACACAGGAATTCAGCAGTGAAATCCAAAGAATGAGGAATCAAGTGAGAGCCCTAACTATAGAAACCCCTCAAGTAGAAACCTTTAAAAGAGTGACCATCGACCCAAACATAAAGTGCGAAGTAAAGTTAGACATTGTGAAATCGGTGCCGACCTTTAGCGGAAACCATGAGGAATATGTGTCGTGGAGGCAATCTGCCGTAGATGCGTACGAAGTCTTTAAAATTTATGTAGGTAGCCAGGCACACTACGAAGCTGTGGCCATTTTGAAAAACAAAATTTGCGGTACCGCGCGAGCGCTACTCACGTCCCACAATACCGTGTTAAATTTTGATGCAATTCTGGCCAGGCTAGATTGCACATACGCGGACAAAACGTCCCTACGCGTACTACGTCAGATGCCGACCTTATGGCATACTATGACGAAGTCGAGAGGAAACTCACGCTCGTCACGAACAAAATAGTCATGTCACATAATGCGGACACGGCAACCATCCTGAATAAGGAGGTTAGGGACGACGCCCTCCACGCATTTATTGCAGGGCTTAAACGGCCGCTTAAATCACTGGTGCTGCCAGCACAGCCCAAAGACCTCCCGTCCGCGCTAGCGCTAGCGCGGGAAGACAAAAACAGCATTGAAAGAAGTGCATTCGCGGCATCCTAGGCAAAAGCGATAGAGGACAAATATATTGTTTACGAGGGCAACAAACGCAACAATAAATTTCAAGGCAAGCAATGGAAAGGTGAGGATAAAAATCCACACTTCATTCCTAAGCAAGGCCAAGGCAAGCCGCAAGAGGACGACCTATGGCCAAAGCGCGGGGATACTGAAATTATTGACCAGAATAAAGTGCAGCCTATGGAGGTAGACCCTTCATTATCCAAATTTAGGCAGGACACAAGCTGGGGAAAGCCTCAAAGTAATAATAATTACAAAAGCCAGAATTCATCCGAGCGTCAATCGGGGCAGAGACGCCAACGGGTAAATAACATAGTGCAGCAGGCCTATAACCAGGAAGAACAAGAGTACTCGAATACAGCCGAGGCCGCAGTCGCCGAGATCGACGAAGAAAACGACCCGACCGGCAACGACTTGCTTAATTTTTTAGACAGCGCTCCCAATTGCCGTTCGTCGAGCGACAATTGGCGGGCAAAACACTAAAAATTCTAATCGACACCGGAGCGGCAGAAAATTACGTGAAGCCCATAAAGGAGCTAAAGAACGTAACTGCTGCCGACTCCCCTTTCACAGTGAGCTCAATACATGGCTACAATGAAGTAAGAGATAAGTGCATAATGTGCATTTTAGGGCTAAAAGCCCCATTTTTTTTGTTGAACACGCTGAATACGTTTGATGCCATTATAGGTTCCGATTCGCTAACGCGTGCGGGAGCGGCATTAAACCTGCGCGACAAAACAATCAAGTACAGAAACGTAACGGAACAGCTTCAGTTCCACGAATGCGACAGTGTAAATTTCACCCAAGTCGAAGACCTAACGGTCCCAAATGCGGTAAAAGCCGAATTTAAGAAAATGATACTGAAGAGAATTAGAGCTTTTTCGACCTCTAGCGAGGCGCTTTCCTTTAACACCTCAGTTATCGCCACCATTCGAACCGAGAGTAACGAACCAGTCTACTCTAAATTATATCCCTACCCCATGGGAGCAGCAGACTTCGTGAACAAAGAAGTCAAAGAACTACTGAAAGACGGAATAATCAGGCCATCTAGGTCACCGTATAACAGTCCGATTTGGGTCGTAGACAAGAAAAAGACCGACTCCAACGGCAACAGGAAAAAACGGCTGGTAATCGACTTCAGGAAACTGAACGAGCGAACTATCGCCGACCGATACCCTATGCCTAGCATACCCATGATTTTAACAAATTTGGGAAAGGCAAGGTTTTTTACCACCCTAGATCTGAAATCAGGGTACCACCAAATATATATGGCGGAAAAAGACCGGGAAAAAACTTCGTTTTCAATAAACGGAGGAAAATACGAATTCTGTCGCTTGCCCTTCGGACTTAAAAATGCGGGAAGCATTTTCCAAAGGGCAATCGACGACGTTCAACGCGAACAGATTGGTAAAACATGTAACGTCTATGTAGACGACGTAATAATTTTTTCCGAAAACGAAAAAGACCATGTCAGACACATCGACACGGTACTGAAATGCCTGTGCGAAGCTAACATGAAAAGACAAAGTTCTTCAGAGAAAGTGTTGAATTCTTAGGCTTCATAGTGACCAGGGGCGGAGCCAAGACAGACCCAGAGAAGGTGAGGGCGATAAAGGAATACGCTGAACCAAAAACGCTGTTCAGCCTCAGGTCATTCCTCAGAATAGCAAGCTACTATAGGAGCTTTGTCAAAGACTTCGCGGCAATAGCAAGACCCCTAACTGCCATACTCAAAGGAGAAAATGGCACGGTCAGCAAGCACATGTCAAAGAAAGATTCGGTTCAGTTCGATGAAACGCAACGCGACGCTTTCGACCGCCTGCGAAACATACTGGCATCAGAGGATGTCGTACTAACGTACCCAGACTTTAAACTGCCTTTCGACCTAACCACCGATGCCTCAGCAAGCGGCATCGAAGCGGTGCTTTCCCAAAATGGCAGACCAATAACAATGGTGTCGCGCACACTTAAAGATTGCGAGCTGAACTACGCCACAAATGAGAGGGAACTTTGGGCCATAGGGAAACTACAAAATTACTTATACGGTACTAAGGAGATACGAATTTTCACCGATCACCAGCCCCTGACCTTCGCCGTGTCTGAAAAAAACACAAACGCGAAAATTAAACGGTGGAAAGCCCTTATAGAGGAACACAACGCTAAAATTTTCTATAAACCAGGGAAGGAAAACTATGTCGCCGACGCCTTGTCCCGACAAAACATTAATAACTTACAGGACGAGCCACAGTCAGACGCGGCCACTATGCACAGCGAGCTCTCACTGACATACACAGTGGAGACCACTGATAAGTCTCTAAATTGTTTCAGGAACCAGATAATTCTGAAAGAAGCAAGCCAGCCGCTACGGCGGAACTTCATTATCTTCGGCGGAAAAACCCGCCACATAATCCATTTTAATAACAGAGACTCCCTGATCGAATCAGTAAAAGAGGTGGTCAATCCGAACGTCGTGAATGCAATTCACTGCGACCTGCCGACTTTAGCCTCCCTCCAACACGACCTAGTGCTGCCGGCAACCAAATTTTGGCATTGCAAAAATTTCGTGAACGATATCACAGATGCAAGCGAGCAAGTGGAAATAACCACAACAGAACACAATCGTGCCCATAGGGCTGCGCAGGAAAACGTTAAGCAGATCCTCCGGGACTACTATTTCCCAAAGATGACGAAGCTCGCTAATGAAGTGGTCATAAACTGTAAAGTATGCACCAAAGCAAAGTATAATAGACACCCTAAAAAACAAGAGCTAGAAGTGACCCCAATTCCGTCGTATGCAGGAGAAATGCTGCACATCGACATTTTCTCTACAGACAAAAAACTCTTCTTGACCTGCATTGACAAATTCTCAAAATTTGACATTGTGCAGCCCCTAGCTTCCAGGGCAATAGTAGAAGTACGTGCCCCCATCTTGCAATCGATGAACTTCTACCCGAATACCAAGACCATATATTGCGACAACGAAGCCGCCTTCAGTTCCGAGACAATTACGTCTCTGTTAAAAAGCCAATACGGAGTTGATGTAGTTAACGCACCTCCTATTCATAGTAGCTCCAACGGGCAGGTGGAGAGGTTTCACAGTACCTTGGCAGAGATTGCAAGATGCATGAAGATCGACAAAAAAATCGACGATACAATCGAACTAATCATGCGTGCCACGGTAGAATACAACAAAACGTTGCATTCGGTCATAGACGAGAGGCCGGTTGAAGCAGTTCATACCAACAACAAAGATCTTAAGTTGACAATTAAAGCCAAAATCGACAGGGCACAAAAGGACAACCTCGGCAGGATTAACCCCGGTAGACAAAACAGAGTCTTCGAAGTAGGTGAAAAAGTATACCGAAAGAATAACAGAAGGTTAGGAAACAAGCTAACCCCGTTGTACATGGAAGAACGGGTGCAGGCAGATCTGGGAACATCTGTCCTCATTAGAGGGAGGGTGGTCCATAAGGACAATTTAAAATAATCTAAACAACAATTACTACAAATCTAGTTATCACTCCCACAGGTTGGCCGCGATACTCCTCGTACTCCTTACCACAACAAATGCGCGGATTACCGACTTTTCCCAGGCGAACTACATCCCTGTACGGGACGGAGATGTGTTGGTGTGGGAACAAAGAAGCTGGGTGAGGCACTCGACAAATCTGACCGAGTTAGGGAACATCATAGACGATACTGCAAAAATGTCCGAGTTATTTCCCCAATGGCATATGCGAAAGCTGTTAGAAGTAGATATAGAACACGCGAAGAACATATTGTCCGCCCTAATGATACACCATAGAATGGCAAGAAGCCTAGACTTCTTGGGAACAGCACTCAAAGTTGTTGCGGGTACCCCTGATGCATCAGACCTCGAAAGAATCAAATTAACAGAAGCTCAACTTATAGAGTCTGTGAGGACCTATCTCAGGCTGGGATATGCATCAGTCTGTCCAAGGTTCTCTACAAGGAAAATTTGTAGATTGCTGGTACTCTCAGGTTCGGAGCGGCCTTGTCTGACTGAAAGAGAGGTAGGTGATAGGGGGAAGCGGGGTGTTGCTGACGAAAGTACTTTGAGAAATCGTGGTTGGTTGTTTTTGTTGTTGTTCTTTGCGTTGTTCTTTTATTATTTAATTTTTGTTTGTTTACAATGACTTAACTCGCGGATCTAGTTACTTGGCCTCGGAGCCGGTGGACTGGGTCTTGTGTAGTCTAGAGCTGAGGGACTGTCTTGTGCAGTGTCTTGGGTGTGTGACTGAGGGACTGCCTAGTGCAGTGTCTTGTGTTCGGGCTGATGGACTGCCTTGTCTTGGGGCTGGTGGACTGCCTGCTTCTTCGGCCGATCTTGGCCCTTTTATGCATCTGGTGATCGCGCCTGACCCGGAAATAATTAATGCTAACTTATGATTATTTGATGACAATAATTGTGGGGCTAGTAA
The DNA here is from genome assembly GCA_018150885.1 of Drosophila tristis. NCBI lineage: Eukaryota > Metazoa > Arthropoda > Insecta > Diptera > Drosophilidae > Drosophila > Drosophila tristis. Next base: position 687,708 of record JAECWT010000181.1, read on the forward strand.
GTGGGTCGAAGCGTGGTGCTTCGTTGACAATTTGCTAGTAGGTCGGTAGTGTTCAGGAAAAGGTTTTGCTGAGACTGCATCGTAGTAGGTGCGGGCTGCAGTTGGGAAATTGGCTTTCGGATGGATATTGCTAACTCGGCATCGCGGAAGGTGATAGCTAAGTTTGGGCCGGTAGGTCGGTAATTTTATGCTGGCTGGACTTATTGTGAAATAACGCAAGTGATATTTGTATTTATTTGTATTTATTTCATAAGTTTCAACTATGAGCAGTTAAACTAAAAAAATTATAATATAATATGAAAAGGACAAGAACATGGATTATCAGACTATGGTTATTTTCCTGACCCAATAGGACTAATTTATTGGCAAAATAGCCGCTATGGTCCAGCTCACAGCGAGTTATGGTCAGGAAATAACCCATAGCCTATTAAGTTAAGATAATTAATTTAAGTTATATGTTAACAACGTTTTTACCTTAATAGAACTAGTGTCGAAGGAAAACAGATGGAAGAAAGTATTGTAGTTACGGCAAAGGCTACGGAAAGATTCATGGTCAGAGTAATTAGAAAGACAGAGTTGAAGATGAAGCGGAAAGTAATGCCTAGTCGGGCGGGAAGGGACAGAAATGCTAATAAGGCTACTGAGGGCACTGGAATCAACCTCACCAGCAAGAATTTTGTGAAGAAAAATCACTCCATGGCAAATCCTACGGCTTTCAAGAGAGCGGATATCGAGGAGCCGGATCCTACTCTCATAAGAAGGAAGGTGTCTAGAGGGGTCCCAATTAAGGCCACGAAGTGCAAAAAGGATAAACTGTTTTTGAACAGACTCAATCATATCCTTATATTTTTGATAATGCGGATACCAAACGCAGGAACCGTATTCAAGGATAGGTCGGACAAGGGATACATATAAAAGTTTAGTGGTATAGGGGTCGGTGAACTCCTTAGACCATCTTTTGATAAAGCCCAGGACGCCTCTGGCTTTATTCGAAATAGCGGATATGTGTGAGTTATAACACAGATTAGGTACAAAGATTATTCCCAAGTCAGTAATTTTGTAAAGGCGGTTTAAGGAAAAGTTATGGATATTATAGTCAAAGAGGTAAGGCTTGCTGCGATGGAATGTCATGACGTTACATTTGGAAATGTTAAGGGGAAGAATGTTTATTAAGCACCAGTTGTTGAGGGCGTCAAGATCAGATTGGAGACATAAAGGGGACATGGGGTCGCTATAGGAGAAACATAACTTCACATCGTCCGCATACATAAGTACTCGGGAATGAGTTAAGACTTGGGGAAGATCATTGATGAATAAATTAAACAACAGAGGGCCAAGATGGCTACCTTGAGGTACCCTCGACGATACAGAGACAGGCTTAGAAAGGGAGTTATTAAAACGGACACGCTGAGATCGATTACCAAGATATGCAGTAAAGCAGAAAAGAAGTTTAGGCGGAAACCCTAGGAGAGATAATTTATGAATGAGCAGATTATGATTCACTGAATCAAATGCTTTACTAAAGTCCGTATAGACTACGTCAGTTTGCGACTGCTTAGCGAAACCCTCATGCACGAAAGTGGAGAATTCGAGGAGGTTAGACGAAATAGACCGACGTTTTACAAATCCATGCTGCGATTCAGAGAATAATGAAAAACAAAAGTGTTGGAGCTGGGAAGTAATTATTTTTTCGAAGAGTTTGGGAATGGCGGATAAATTGGAGATCCCACGGTAATTTGAAACAACCGATTTAGAGCCCTTTTTATGAATGGGAATAATATAAGACTCTTTCCAGACAGTGGGAAAATCGCCGAGCTCGAGAGATAGGTTAAACAGTTTAAGGAGGGGCACGCAGAGAGAATTTGCACAAAGTTTAAGGACAGCACTAGGAACCATATCGGGACCGGTAGAAAAAGAAAATTTACATGACTTTAAGTTAATTAAGTGGTCATTATAGTCGATGAATGGGGGATAGATACAGTTAGAACTATTCATGTGGAAAGGATAAGATTGATTGGGACGAAGTATGTCAGAAGAAGTCAGAATAGAGAGATGGTTATTAGAGGGAGCTGAGTAGCAGAGTTAAAAAAATGAAGCGAAAAGATTAGCAACATCACAATCATTATCAGCCTGGCTGCCGTTAAAAGAAAAAGATGACGGAAATTGAGAAGAGTTACGTTTCGAGTTGACAAACCTAAAAAATTGCCTGGGATCACGCTTCAAGCTAAGTCTACATTTGGATAGGTAGTCATTATAACATGTTTTATTACATAAAAGAAATTTACTCTTAGCGATTGAATACTTAGAGAAGTCAGATTGCGAACCAGTTCTTTTGAACCTTTTATAAAAGCGAGATTTAATATTCCGAAGGTTTATCAAACGCGGGGTGAACCAAATAGGGCCACTAACATGACGCGAAGGTGAAATTAAAGGTACATAGGTATTAAAGACATTAAACAAGGAACGATAAAATGCATCTGTAGCCGGCTCAATTTCATGAAAGACTTCGAGAAATGACCAATCAATCTGAGATAGTGCAAGATTCAGGCAAAATCTGCAAAATCTGCTTTCCTGAAGCAAAAAATAGACGGGGGCTTAACGGGAGTTTTGATGGGGTCCGAGGAGGGCAACTGGACGGAAATTTCAAGTGTGGGATGATAAGGATCTTCTGGGAAAGATAGAGGGGACCCTCTGCAGACCATGGTATTCGATATGTCGGAAAAAAACACGAGATCCAGAAGTCTACCCAAGTTATTGGATATAGCATTGACCTGACCCAGCGATGTATCCGACAATGAATCAACAAAATCATGCTGAATAGATGGGAACATCAGGTTAGAGTCAACAGAAGGAGACCATGATATATTAGGTAGGTTAAAGTGTCCAAGGACTATAAGACGATCAGAGTCGTTAAGTAGGGACGCAATAGACTGAAGATGGGAAACGTGATGCATATAAGTGGAGAATTCTGAAGATGGCGGAATATAAGAGCAGGAGATAAAAAGCTTAAAAAGCCCAAGCCACGAGCATTCTGATATGTTATCTTTAGGGAAAGAGGCGAAATTAGTTTTTTTAGGCCGGGGGTAAAGTTGCCGGAGATGGAGTTGGACGGACAGAAGTTAAAGCAGTCGGAGCTGGAGTTGGAAGGACACCCACTCGTCGTTCCGGGCTAGAGGGACGATTGGTAAACACATGACAGATAGTATGTTCAGGCCAGAAAGAGGGGTCGAGCACACTACTGACATGTTTGTCAGGAACGAGTATTTTGAAGGAAGATATGTTGCGTTTGACTTTAAAGTTAAATTTAGTGACAACAAGACCTGAGGAATCATCAATGTCAAGCTTAGAACAGATAAAGTCCCTGACCAGGACATCCATAGCCGATGCCATTAGTCGAGAAACGAAAATAGATTTTAGTGGGGCGAGAGCAGTTAGGATAGAAGGAGGGATGGTAGAACTATTGTGTAGTACAGGCGGACCAGATTCAACCCGAAGGGCAGAATCGGCCGGTGATGGGCCATATTCTGGGTTGACGATGGATGCCGAGGCAGACGGAGCCTCCACATCCATGCTGACGGCAGCGTCAGCGGGTTCCAGTGAAGGCACCGAAGCTCCAGCGCCAGGGTCTTCATTAACTTCCCGCTAGACATCGCATTCAGACACAGGAACTGAAGAGCGGCTGTAGAGGAGGCGGCTGTTGAGGAGGCGGAAGCGGAAGCCACAGTCGGTGCCCCATTGCATCCAAGTTCGACAGCAACACAGTCTATTAAAGACGGAGAACGAATTGGAGGTGGAGGAGATCCAGGAACTGCAAGGAAAACACCATTATTACCAGTGGGCAGACTGTTGTTACCTTTCTTTCTCTTAGGCGACCCAGACAAAATTTTAAGATTTTTGAAATGAGACTCCATAGAAAGAAACTTATCCTGTAACAGTCGGAATCCAGAGTTGACGGCCGCGAATTCAGTATGAGTTGGTCTCATGAAAACTCGCATGTCGCTTTCAATCTGCCTGCAGTCCCAGCAAGTCCAGTTGAGGCCACAGCGAGACTTAATTAAATCGACCACGCGTCCACCAATTTGGCCGAGGTCGGCGCATACCGTATGAGCCACACAGCCAGCAGTAGGTGAAGATTTGCTTTACGGCTACCGAGCGGCACTTTTTGGCACAGCAGGTACTCATTATAAGAGTGTTGACCGAAAGAAAAAGAAAAATAGTTGGGGAAAAGGTAGCAATCAAGTCGGTGTTTAAAGTGAAGCTGTCTCACACGCTTGAACCCTCATATAAACGCACAAACAAAACAAAGATCGCAAAAACAACCGCAAGCGTTCTAGGGCGGCCGCTCGAATCGGAGTTAGCAATCAAAGCTTAAGCACAGAGAAACGAGATAAACACAGAGAGACGAGATAAACACGGAGCTTTAGGCAGGCACGGAGAGGCGACGAACAGAGAGCGTCAGTGCAAGAATGTATGAAGAAACGGTATGAACGGAGATAGAACAGAGTAAAGAGCGGCTCAGAGAGAGTGCATCGAGCAAACGTCAACAACAACAAAGCTGAGAATACGGATGCACGGAACAAAAGAAAAAGAGCGATTGACTTTAAATATGAAAAATGAAATTAAAACACAAAAATACGCTAACTAAACGAGCACAGGTAGTGGACAGATTACACGGTCAGTTTACAACACAGGGTACACTAATAAAACACAAGTATATTCAATTAAGCGTCGAAAATAAAACTTTGTTGGAGGAGCGAAGTAGAACACGACCATCTGCCACGATTGATGTATTGCATTGATTGTATTTCTTATCTAGGTCGTCGATTGCGAAATGTGCAGAATGAGTAGAGTTGTTGATCGAAAGTTCTTAATTTTAGTAATTGCGTGCGTTGCTTAAGACTATTTTATTTCCCGGTGGTGCTGACACACCGCGATTTGTGGAGAACCGTGGGTAGAGCCATGGTTCGTCAGCTCTGTGTAGATCAGTTTGATTTTTGTTCCCGGTCATCTTGGACGCGTCGCCACTCCGTCGTTTGTAACGAGCCATGGGTAGAACCATGGCTTGTGCCGAGTCTTTGGATTCGTTTTTGGATTCGTTAACATAGTCCCTTTCGTGTGGCGTCGGTAACGTGCTCTTTCTGCTGTTCTGGGTGCTTTGTAGTTGGTCTCCGCTTGGTGGGTTGATTATCCCATATGACGATGGTTTTCTCGGCGGTTTTCTTTGGTCGTTCTTTGTCCAGGCATTCTTGAATATGCGGTGCTATGTCGGGTGGCCAAGGATCCGTGGGCAGTTCTGGGTCGTCTTTTGTGGCTCCGGGGTCAAAGGGTTGATTCGGGTCTTTCGGAAGGATGGGTTTGTCGCTTATGTGGGTGACGATCGTGGTGGCGTTGGCCGTGGGTAGATATGTTTCGTATCTCTGATGCAATACTTGGGTGGTATTGGCGGTCGTTTGGCGTATGCACAGGTGAGTCTCGGTGATGCCTCTTGTGTCGGACCAACAGCTGGTTCGGGCGACGAAGTTCTCGGACCTGGCTCTAGGCATGGCTCGGTGCATGTCGCGAGCAGTCAAGTCGGTACGCGGAAGGTACTCCATTGTGTTGGCGAGGATCGGTGTGGCGTCGGCCGTGGGTACGATGTATTGGTATGCCGGGTGTAGTACTCGTGTTATACTACAGCCAGACTGGTACGTGAATAGGTGAGTCGCGATGACGCCTCTGGTATCGCAGCAACGACTTGTGTGGGCGACGAAGATCTCGGACATGGCTCTAGGCATGGCTCGTTGCATGGCGCTAAGAATGATGTCAGTACGCGGGAGGTACTCCATTGTGTTGGCGAGGATCGGTGTGGCGACGGCCGTGGGTAGGACAGGACGGCGGTCTGGGCGTCGTGGGGGCATCGTGCCGGTTTCCGGGCCCTCGTTGAGGGGCTCTGTGGATATCGTTCGATTATGGGCCCCGTCCAGCGTGGGGTTAGCGTGGCTGTTTCCCGTGTTGCTGGGCTGTCGGATGGTGGTTGCTGTTGTCCTTTTTCGCTGCTGGCGGTTGGTTTTGAGGGTGTCCGTGCGTTCAATTCTTCCGTTGCGGATTCTGTGCGTGCTTGCTCTGTTGCTCGTCTTGGACCTGGGCTTCCTGTGTCGAGCTCCGGGTTCAAGTGTCTTTGTCTCGTGTGTGAGATCCTCGTGGTTTGTTTGGGATGCTTGTTCCATGTTGTTGGCCTAGGAAGCGGTTGCTCTGTAGTGACCGTGGGACTCGTTTTCCCGATTGCTTGATAGCTGTTTGCTGGTGTTGACCTTGGATTCGTGTTCTCCGTTGTGCTCCGGTGCTTCGTTTTCGTTGCGATTGGTTTGGTTGTCAAGTGCTGCGTTATGTTATTGGGTGCCGTGTGCGTTGTGGTAGGTCGTGGACGTAGGTTCGTTGCGAATTGTTGGGGTTTCTAGTATCGGGGTTCGGCGTCTTGTACGTGGATGGTAGTAAGCATGGGTTCAGTGGGTATGGGGCGACGGTGCCGCATTGGATCGTCGTTTCGATGGAACCTAGGAAGTCCGTGCCGACAATAACTTGTCCCAACATGTTTGGCAGGACCAGGAGCGGGATTTGAACCTCTCGTTGATCCAGCTTGATGTGTGCCAGTAGAACTTGTGAGATCTCTCTGACCGAGCCATCGGCCAGGCGTATGCGGACGCATGCATCTTGCAGGTTGGTGTTGTTGTCTAGCTGTCGGGCGAGGTTTGCGCTGATGAAGCTTCTGGATGCCCCGGTGTCGATTGTGGCTTCCGTTGCGTGTCCTCCTATGGTCACCATCGCCACTATCCAGCCGTTGCTCACGTGTAGAGAGTTTTTTAGTCGCGGGTTAGAGGAGGCGTCGTTCCCGGCTGATCCAGTGTCAGTTGGGAACGCATGTCGTTTCCCGACGTGTTCTGGCGGCAGCAATCGACGGTCCGTGTGCCGCGTTCGCCACATTCCCAGCAGAATTGGATCGATGGATTTTGGCAGTCGTATGCCGCATGGCCCGCTTCACCACACCGGCGACAGGCTGCGCGTGGGTTGGCGATGGGGGTCGTGATCATGCGATGCGTCACCGCGGGATTCGTCGTACTGTTTGGATGAGCTGGCAGTCTCCCTGGTGTGTCTGCCGACTCCCAATGGGGTCTCCAAAATGGCGTCCGGTGTGAGTCGTCGTTCGTCTGCTCTGTAGTCGGCCTTGCGTATCTTGGTGCGTGTTGCGGGGGCGCGAGAGCCGGGAGGGTCCAGTCTTGGATGCTCTTGAACTCAGTGGCCAACGTTGTGAGCTGCGTCAAGCTTTGGAGTTCGTGACGTCGCACGTACATCCGGTAAGCTGGCAGGGCGTTGTCGTAGATCCTGTTCAACTCCTTGTCTGCGTCGTACCCGGCGTGGTGCATGAGTAGGCGTATCTCGATGAGGTAATCTTTGAACGATTCCCCTACCGCTTGCTTGCGGGCCTGGATCTGGTCTTCCAATTGGTCAAAGTACCTCGACGGTAGGAAGAACGTCAAAAATGATTGGCGGAAATATGCCCATGAGCTGCCTTGTAGTTGGCTGGTGCGGTACCAGCGACTGGCCCAATCGGTGAGAAGTTCCGTCATGATCCGAGGCAGCTGATTGGTGTCCACCCCATATGAGAGCGCCCGTTCTTCGAGTAGCTCCAGAAATGCCAGTGGGTCGTCCTGTCCATCGAACCTGAGTCCCCATTTCCGGACCTGCGCTGCGACGTGGGCGATGTGGTTGTAATGGCGTCCATCTATGGCAGGGTCCATTGCCGGCACAATCCTCTGTGTGAGTGAGCGGTTAGTCTCCGCAACTGGAGGTCTGGGCAAATCGGCCGGTGTTACAATGCGTGGGGGGGCGGGTGTGCTGTATTCGGCCGCAGTTGGGACCTGTAACCCGGCTTTTGGGTCTGTTTTCCGCTGGTCAGATGGTCCGGGAGTGGTGGGCATGGGTGACCGGGAGCGTCCTGCTGGTCTAGCGTATAGCCGTTCGAGGTCTCCCAATCGAACCCAGGCGTCCTGCGAGAGTGTTCCGGCGACTAACGCGGCGAATCTCTTTCGTCGTTCCTCGACCGTTCCTTCGGTGCCAAATCCGAATTCCTCGGCAAGGACCTTCAGCTCGTCTCGACGGAGTTTGTAAATCCAGCCGGTGGTGACTCCTGGATTGGTATGGTGTCCCTCCGGGTAAAATTCGTTGAACTGATCGTCTCCGTGGGCTTCCATTGTGTGTTTCTGCGGTTAGTGGTATTGACTTACTTTTGATTTGGTGGTATTTCTGCGCGGTAGCTCTTCTGTTCGATACTTTCACTGCGGCACTACTTGTTCGCGACCGGATTTAGTGTGGGCGGGGTTTTTGTGCTTGGCGGTTATTGATCCTTGCTAGCCTAGTCTATTTCAGTGGCCGTGGGTCTTTACTCCACAAAGCTCCGTATTAAGGTGTTAGTTACCTTAAAGTCACCAAAAGGTCCCTGCTCGGGCGCCACTTGTGAGGACCTATCTCAGGCTGGGATATGCATCAGTCTGTTCAAGGTTCTCTACAAGGAAAATTTGTAGATTGTTGGTACTTTTAGGTTCGGAGCGGCCTTGTCTGACTGAAAGAGAGGTAGGTGATAGGGGGAAGCGGGGTGTTGCTGACGAAAGTACTTTGAGAAATCGTGGTTGGTTGTTTTTGTTGTTGTTCTTTGCGTTGTTCTTTTATTATTTAATTTTTATTTGTTTACAATGACTTAACTCGCGGATCTAGTTACTTGGCCTCGGAGCCGGTGGACTGGGTCTTGTGTAGTCTAGAGCTGAGGGACTGTCTAGTGCAGTGTCTTGGGTGTGTGACTGAGGGACTGCCTAGTGCAGTGTCTTGTGTTCGGGCTGATGGACTGCCTTGTCTTGGGACTGGTGGACTGCCTGCTTCTTCGGCCGATCTTGGCCCTTTTATGCATCTGGTGATCGCGCCTGACCCGGAAATAATTAATGCTAACTTATGATTATTTGATGACAATAATTGTGGGGCTAGTAAGGGGTTCGAAGCGTGGTGCTTCGTTGACAATTTGCTAGTAGGTCGGTAGTGTTCAGGAAAAGGTTTTGCAGACTGCATCGTAGTAGGTGCGGGCTGCAGTTGGGAAATTGGATTTCGGATTGATATTGCTAACTCGGCATCGCGGAAGGTGATAGCTAAGTTTGGGCCGGTAGGTCGGTAATTTTATGCTGGCTGGACTTATTGTGAAATAACGCAAGTGATATTTCTTATCTAGGTCGTCGATTGCGAAATGTGCAGAATGAGTAGAGTTGTTGATCGAAAGTTCTTAATTTTAGTAATTGCGTGCGTTGCTTAAGACTATTTTATTTCCCGGTGGTGCTGACACACCGCGATTTGTGGAGAACCGTGGGTAGAGCCATGGTTCCTCAGCTCTGTGTAGATCAGTTTGATTTTTGTTCCCGGTCATCTTGGACGCGTCGCCACTCCGTCGTTTGTAACGAGCCATGGGTAGAACCATGGTTCGTTACAAGTCAAACAATAGACAGGCAGTGATCAACACAGAAGCACAGAGACAAATCAATTTGCTCACCGACACGGTTAACAAAATATTGAAAGAAAAACAAGGTAATCTGGTAGACACCGATCACCTATATGAAACATTACTAGCAAGAAATAGAATGCTTATCTCAGAAATCCAGAACTTGATGCTGACTATCACACTTGCCAAGTCAAACATAATAAACCCTATCATATTCAATCATAACGACCTAAAGTCTATCTTTAACGAACAGCACACGGAGGTCCCCATAGTTAGTCTTATGGATGTATCTAGAATTAAAATTTTTCAATCCAATATTGTTATCCATTTCTTAGTTGAGTATCCTAGGATTAAAAGGCGCGCAACAACACCGTGCTACAACTACAAGACAACGTTGTAGCAGAATGCGAAGAGGGGATCCTGGCGGTAACGGAATGCGTCGTCACCATCTTCGCGACATTCTGCAAGCAGGCCGCACACAGCACTTGCGCCCGCGAGATACACGCCGGAGGCGCAGCCTCATGCCGCACGCAACCGAGCCACCTGGAGCCCGTCACACTGGTGGACGATGGCATAATCATCATCAACGGGCAGCCGGCAAGGGTCAGCGTGGACAACGGACATCTAGTAACAACAAGAGGGGCTAATCTCGTTACATTCGAGAGCAAGGCCACAATAAACGACACCACATACGTGAACCTCAACGAAGCCGTGAGCAAGTTACCAGGCACCGCGGCTTCCCCCCTACTCACCATAATAGGGCACGACGAAGTCCTCAGCCAACCACTCCTGCGACGGATGAACGAACACAACATTCAAGTTATTGAAGATCTAAGGAATGATGTGACATCCGGCGGATCACCCAAGATCTGGTTTGCGGCAGGAGTAGCCGTCAGTTTCGCGCTTTGTGGCTTGATGCTTCTACACCATTACTGGAGTCGGGGAAACTCCACAATCAGGCTCCAGAATGTCATCAGGGAGATCGGCATCCCCGAGGACAGGGATCACCCAAGGGGGGAGTAGTTAACACATATTGCAAGTTATCGCACCACCTTAACTTCATCATCTTGCACCACCCCACACATAAACATCTTGCAGCGCTCAGTTCAGAAAGCTGACACAGCACTGACGCTGTTGTGGGCCGTCCCTCACTCCATTGGCCAACGGCTGTCGCCTGATTCTGGCGGATGTGCTGGGGTCAGCGAATTCCATTCTTGCATGAATGGTTCGCGATCTGGGGATCTGGGAGTTAAGTTTTAGTTTTTAGAATGGAATGAATAAACGAACGGTTGTTCGGTTTCAAACTCCGACTCTGTCGTAAAATCAATTGCACCAGTTGAGCCTGAGAGGCCAGCGCCACAGGGGATCTAAAACACTCCCAACAAAGGGGCAGCCACCTAGACGTCGCTGCCACCACCACCCTCGCCCCGCGAGAACCTCCTGCTGCCGCCGCACGCCGCCGCCGCAGCAGTACTTCAGAGTTTAGCCGCGCAGACGTCGCTGCCACCACCACCCTCGCCCCGCGAGGACTTCCTGCTGCCGCCGCACGCCGCCGCCGCAGCAGCACATCAAAACATAATTTACACACCTTTCAACTGGTCCTTCGGGGGGAAAAAGGCAAGCTTTTCTACGGGAAACGGGCTACGAGAAAGGGGAGGGGCGGACCACAGTCACCGTGCTTGAACGCGTACCGAGGCTATGGTCCGTCTCCCCAAGGATAATGGAAGAGGGATGGAGTGGTTTTGGGGCAGCCGATACAATAACAAAGAGCGTTTTATATATATTCTTTATTATATCCGTGGTTGGGTCCTGTAATGTCCTATTTCAGGCTGGGATATGCATCAGTCTGTCCAGGGTCCTGAATTACAAGTTATTTATAATTCACGAGGACTTTATCGGGAAAAACCAGGAACTTTGCCAGAAACTGAAATAGAAATCACAACACTTTTGGTTCTTTAAAGTATTAATCGTTTTGTTTATTATTTCGGGTTATTATGCTAATTCTTTAATTTTACTACTTGAACGCGGCGTGTACTTCTTGATTGCCTTACGATGGCTGGTGGACTCTCTTTGACTCTCGATCGACTGCCGATTGACTGCCCCCTGATGGCTGGTGGACTGCCTTTTTATAGATCGGCCGGCCTTCCATGAATGTCTTATAGATATCTTATTTCCACTCCAGACCGTGGGAAGGGTTCTTACATAAATCCCTATGGCCTAATTATAGTCTGCGCGTGCAGACGGGCTGATCGGTAACAGAAGGTTACCTAATCATTAGCCCTGCAGCCAGTGTCCAATTCCGGTAAGGAAAGTCGGAGACTGCTGACTGGCTCGCGCATGTGGGGGTTTTGCCCGGTAATCGAGGGTTACCTAAGCAATCGCCTCCCAACAAGTGTCCAATGTCCCAGGTAAGGTGATCGGTGTGCACCGGTACCGTGGGAAAGGAATGTAGCTTAGGGAAATTTGAGGTTTTACTTAGTGTTTATTTATACGGTTATACATGTAGAGATATTTTCGCCTTAAAGACAGGTGTTCCTGTGTTGTGACGAACCATGGGGACCCATGGTTCGTTACACCCCCCCTTTCTTCCGGTAGGAGGTGGTGTTGTGGGGCGCCGCGTTTAATCGTAGCGGCGCCGTTTCCGGCTGGGGCCGGGACATGTACCTTCCTCCTCCGACTCGCATGTCCCAAATTGCTTTCGGTATAGTCCGCAGTACCTCTTCGCACTCTGTCCTGGGGGAGCGAGTACATCCACCGCAGTGAGGTGGATCCGGGTCACCCGGATGCCCCAGGACGTCCTGGTGTAATGGTACTTCTCCACTTCTTTGTGGACGCGGCGGGCGTATGGTTCCCCCTCCACGGTTGGCTCCGTTTCGGGGCTCTTCTTGGGCGCAGCGGGTCGGGGCGGCGCGCGGGGGTCGCCTTGGTGGCGATGTCCCGCCGGTCTACGGGTGAATAGCGGAGGGCTCTTCCGCCCGGATGGTGCTGTCTCCGTTGGCGGGGCTGCTGGCCACTCCTCGGCGTCGTACGGCCTTGGTGGGGGGTTGGTTACATATTCTGAGCCCGCGGGTTTTTGGTCATTGGCTGCGCGTGTGCTGCGTTCTCGTCTTTAGGTTCGTTGGCTTTGGCTGGTCAGCTGCCAATAGATGGAAGCCAAATTCGGGGCTAGGGGGATTGCGGGGGGCTAGTGGTAGTATTTGCCTCGTCGGTGGCATCCCTGTCCTCGTGGAATTCCTTCAGGTCGTTGATGTTAGCAACCTTCGCTTTTCGGCTGCCCGGATGCTGTAGTTTTACAATGTTCGGTGATGCAAAACCTTTGACTCGGTAGGGTCCATCGTATTTCGGTGCCAGCTTAGCGGCGAATCCGTCGGCCGCGTTGGAGAGGTGGTGTTGTCGTAGAAGTACTAGGGATCCAATAGTGGGGCGCCATTGCCGGCGGCGGAGGTTGTAATGCCTTCCTTGTTCTTGGCTCGCCCTCTGGATGTTATTTCTGACAATGGTGAATACTTCGCTGAGTTTGGTTGCCTTGCCGAGAGCGGTCTCTTGGGGGCTTCCGGTACCTGCCGTGACTTCGTCATAGAGGGCTCCAGGCAAACGGGGCTCTCTTCCATGCAGTAGGAAAGCTGGGCTGAATCCCGTTGTCTCCGAGACGCTGGAATTTACTGCGAGTGATATTTCCGGTAGTAGCTCGTCCCAGGTGTTTTGACGATCCCCTACGAATTGGGCAATCATGGTCTTGACCGTCCGATTTTCCCTTTCCGTTGGATTTTCCTGGGGACAGTACGGTGCGGTATGTTGCAGTTCTACTCCTGCTGTCTGTAGAAAGGACCGAAACGATCGGCTTGTAAATTGCGTGCCGTTGTCGCACACAAAGCGTTTGGGTATGCCGAAATGGCTCAGGATTCGTTCTCGAAAAGCCAGTTCCAGGGTAGCGGTGGTGGCCTTTTTGAGTGGTACCAATTCGACCCATTTCGTGAAAGTGTCAAAGAAGACGAGCAGCATCGTGTTTCCTTTCTTTGATCGAGGTAGTGGTCCAACGAAGTCAGCGCATAGTGTAGCGAATGGCTCTTCGGCTTTGCGAGTGAGCATCTGGCCCACCGGCTTGCGTTGTTGAGCTTTGAACTTCTGGCAGCTTACGCAGCCACGGACATATTTCCTCACGTCTCGGTAGAAACCTGGCCAATAGTACCGTTGGGATATTCGGGTGATGGTTTTCCTGACCCCTAGGTGGCCTGCTGTGGGTTGGTCGTGGCATTCGTGAAGTATTCTGGCTCGTTGATCTTTTGCTACGCAGAGTTTCCATGCTATATGGTCGTCGTCGTCGGCGCCATGGCCCAGATGTCGATATAGTTCCCCGTTAGCGTAGGTGTAGTCGGGGTATTTCTGAGGCTCGTCCTGGACTTGTTTTATCCTGCGCTGGAGCCAGGGGCAGGCTGTCTTCTCCTCTTCGACCCATGCGAGTGTTCCTAATGGCTGCCTGGATAGTGCATCTGCAACTACGTTCTGTTTGCCCGCTCGATAATGCACGTCATATTGGTATTGCTGAAGTTCGAGGGCCCATCTCGCCACTCTACCGTATGGGCTGTCAAGCGTATTGAGCCATTTTAGCGCGAGATGATCGGTGATTACATCGAATCGGTACCCTTCCAGGTAGCAGCGTAGTTTGCGAATGGCCCAAATGACCGCCAGGCACTCCTTGTCGGTAGCGGAGTAGTTTTCTTCCGCCTGGTTCAGTCGTCGGCTGACATATGCTATGACTCGTTCTTTGCCTTCGATTTCTTGGGTGAGAACTGCGCCAACTCCTAGATTGCTCGCATCTGTTTGTAGCGAGAACTTGACGTTGAAATCGGGGCACGCAAGGACGGGGGCGGTCGTCAGAAGTGTCTTCAGTAGGTCAAAAGCAGCCTGTTGTGCTTCGGACCATACCCATGGTTGGTCCTTCTTGAGTAGGCGAGACATCGGTTGGACGACCTTCGCGAAGTTTGGTACAAATCTTCGGTACCAGGACGTCATCCCGATGCATTGACGAAGCTCTTTTAGGTTGGTGGGCGGCCGGAGTTCTTTGACGGCGGCAATTTTGTCGGAGTCGGTGTGGATTCCCTCATTGCTGATCATATGGCCGCGGTACTTGATTTGGGTTTGAAAGAACGCGCATTTTTCCGCATTTATCCTTAGGTTCGCTTTCCGGAGTCGGGACAAAACCACTTTTAAGTTGCGTAGATGTTCGTTGAAATCTCGCCCCACGATGACAATGTCATCTAGGTACGCGAATGCATATGGCTCCATGTCTGTACCAATCACGGTGTCGAGAGCCCGCTGAAATGTTGCCGGTGCCGAGTGTAGTCCAAAGGGCATCACCTTCCATTGGTAGAGGCCCCGGCCCGGTACGGTGAAAGCTGTTGCTTCTCTACTTCCGTCGGCCATGGGGATCTGCCAGTATCCGTTTTTCAGGTCGAGGGTGGTGATGAACCGCGCGTTTTGTAACCGTTCCAAAATATAGTTGATCCTCGGCAGCGGGTATGCGTCGGGGATGGAATGCGTGTTGAGTTGCCGGTAGTCCACGCACATGCGCCATTTCCCATTCTTTTTACGGACGAGTACAATTGGGGCGCTGTGGGGGCTCCGGGAGGGCTCGATGAGGCCTTCCGAAATCAATTGGTCCACTTGTTCATCAATTATTCGCATCATTGCTGGGTTCTTAGGATAGTACCGCTGTTTTATGGGCCGGTTATCCCTCATGACAATAGTGTGCTTGGCGATGTCCGACGTCCCGTGGAGGCCATCAAATTTTGGTAGCTCCTCATCTAGAAATGCTTGGATCTGCGGGGCTAAGTCTGGCGGCCACGGCTCCGGGACTGGTTCAGGCTCATGTTCTGTTGGGTCGGCGGCTTCGGAGTCCAGTGGTTGGCGTGGGTCTTCGGGTAAGAGGGTTGTATCGAAGGCGCTGGGCGGTTCGATCCTCCGTTGGTAGTCGCTTATGTGGGCGACGATGGGTGTGGTGTCCACCATGGGTACGATGTTTTGGTACGCCGGGTGTAGTACTCGTGTTATACTACAGCCAGACTGGTACGTGAACAGGTGAGTCGCGATGACGCCTCTGGTATCGCAACAACGACTTGTATGGGCGACGAAGATCTCGGACATGGCTCTAGGCATGGCTCGGTGCATGACGCTAAAAATCATGTCAGTACGCGGAAGGTACTCCATTGTGTGGGCGAGGATCGGTGTGGCGTCGGCCGTGGGTACGACAGGGCTGCGGTCGGTGTATCGTGGGGTCATCGTGCTGGTTTCCGGGCCCGCGTTGAGGGGCTCTGTGGATATCAGTTCGATTATGGGCCCCGACCAGTGTGGGGTTAGCGTGGCTGTTTCCCTTGTTGCTGGGCTGTTGATCTGTTGCTGCCGTTGTCGGTGTCGATGTTGTTGCCTTGGTTCAGGGCTGATGGTCGTCTCGGAGGGTGTTTCTGTGTTCACTTTCTTTTTGGAGGAGGTGGTACTTACATGCTCTGTTGCTGGACTTGGACCTGGGCTTCCTGTGTCGAGCGCCGGGTTCCAGTGCGTGAGTGCATGTCTCGTGGGTGAGATTTTCGTAGCTTCTTTGGGGTATGTGTCCCCTGTTGTTGGCCTTGGACGCGGTTGCTCCGTAATGACCGTGTGACTCGTTTTCCCGGTTACTTGTTTGTTGTTTCTTGGTGTCGGCTTCGGATTCATGTTCTTCGCTATTGCCCGACGTTTTGCCTTTGCTGGGGCGGGGTTGGGTGTCGTGTTCTTCGCGGTGATATGGGTCAGTGTATTCGTTGGGGTATGTCGTGGTCGCGTGCTTGCTGTTGCTGGTATCGGTGTCATGTTGGCGCTGCTGGGTGCCAAAATTGTTGGGATAGGTTGTGGACGTATGACGGCTGCCGTTGGCTTCGGTTTCTGGTGTCGAGGTTCGTTGCCTAGTTCGCTGTTGGTTGGAACGGGGTGGATAGGTGGTGTGGGGCGCTGATCTCGTAATTGTAGAAGTGTGGTACCGCACTTGATCGTTGTTTCAATGGCACATAGGAAGTCCATGCCGACGATAACTTGATCCAACATGTTTGGTAGAACAAGGAGGGGTATTTGAACTTCTCTTTGATCCAGCCTGATGTGCGCCAGTAGAATCTGGGTGATCTCTCTGACCGAGCCGTCGGCCAGGCGTATGCGGACGCATGCATCTTGCAGGTTGGTGTGGTTGTCTAGTTGTCGGGCGAGGCTGGCACTGATAAAGCTTCGGGATGCCCCTGTGTCGACGGTGGCTTCCGTTGCCTGTCCTCCTATGGTTACCATTGCCACTATCCGGTTCTCGTTCATGTGTAGCGGGGGTTTTATTCGTGGGTCGGGGCAGACGTCGTTCCCGGCTGATCCCGTGTCAGTCGAGGACGCGAGTCGTTTCCCGACGTATGTTGGCGACAGCAATCGACGGTCCGTGTGCCGCGCTTGCCACATTCCCAGCAGAATAGAATCGAGGGATTTTGGCATTCGTATGCCGCGTGCCCTGCTTCACCACACCGGCGACAGGCTGCGCGTGGGTTGGGAATGGGGGTCGTGATCATGCGATGTACCGCCTCGGGTTTTGTCGTACTGCTTGGGTTGGATAGCTGTCTCCTTGGTGAGTCTGCCGAGTCCCAATGAGGCTTCCGGGATGGTGTCCGATTAGAGTCGCTGCTCCTCAGCTCTGTAGCCGGCTTTGCGTATCTGGGCGGTTGTTGTGGTGGTGCGAGAGTGGTCGGGATGGTCCGTGCTTGAATACCCTCCAACTCCGTGGCCAGCAGTGTTAGCTGGGACAAGTCTCGCAGTTCGTCGCGGCGCACGTACATCTGGTATGCGGGGAGGGCGTTGTCGTAGATCCTGCTTAGCTCCTTGGCTGCGTCGTACCTGGCGTGGTACATGAGTGAACGTATCTCGATGAGGAAATCTTTGAACAGTTCCCCTGGCATTTGCTGGCGGGCTCGGATCTGGTCTTCCAGTTGTTCGAAATACCGTGGTGGCAAGAAGAACGCTAAGAATTCCTGGCGGAAGTTTTCCCATGAGGAACTTTGTAGGCGGCTGATGCGGAACCAACACCTGGCACGGTCTGTGAGAAGTTCGGTCATGGCCCGCGGCAGCTGGTTTGTGTCCACCCCATACGAGAGCGCACGTTCTTCGAGTAGTTCAATGAATGATAGAGGGTCACCTTGGCCGTCGAACTGGATTCCCCATCTTCGGATGTTTTCCGCCATTTGTGCGGCGTGATTGTAGTAGTGTCCTTCCATGGGTCGGTCGATCGCTGGAAAGGCCCTCGGTACGGGCGCTGGGTGAGTCTCTGTAGCTAGGGGCCTTTGAAACGGGGCTGCAGGAGTGCGATATTCGGTGGCTGCAGGTACTCGTAATCCGGTCTTAGGATCCATTTGGCGAGTGTCGGATGGTCCAGGAGTAGTAGGCAGTGGTGACTTGGAGCGAGAGCGTGAGGATGGTTTGGCATAGTACCTTTCAAACTCTCCTAAGCGAACCCAGGCATCTTGCGCGAGTGGCCCGGCGACTAGCGCGGCAAATTTCTTTCGGCGTTCATCGACCGTTCCTTCGCTGCCGAATCCGAATTCCTCGGCGAGGACTTCTAGCTCGTCCCGACGAAGTTTGTGGATCCAGCCGGTGCTGACCCCTGGATTAGAAAGGTGTCCCGCAGGGTACGCCTCCTCTGGTTGTTCCTCGTCGTGGTGTTCCATGGTGGTTTTCTGTTGGTTTTGGCACTTGATTCACGGTTAAACGGCACTTTTCGGGTCGGCACTGCGTTTACTTTCGCGATTGTTTTCGCGTCCGGATAACGTTAATGAATTATTGTCGCGTTTCTATTCAATTTTCCTTTTGCTGGCAGTGGGTCTTTAATCCACGAAGTCCCTGATTTCGGTTTTTCTTGATGTTTTCCTTAAAAAAATCCTTTAAAGTCCCTGCTCGGGCGCCACTTGTAATGTCCTATTTCAGGCTGGGATATGCATCAGTCTGTCCAGGGTCCTGAATTACAAGTTATTTATAATTCACGAGGACTTTATCGGGAAAAACCAGGAACTTTGCCAGAAACTGAAATAGAAATCACAACACTTTTGGTTCTTTAAAGTATTAATCGTTTTGTTTATTATTTCGGGTTATTATGCTAATTCTTTAATTTTACTACTTGAACGCGGCGTGTACTTCTTGATTGCCTTACGATGGCTGGTGGACTCTCTTTGACTCTCGATCGACTGCCGATTGACTGCCCCGATGGCTGGTGGACTGCCTTTTTATAGATCGGCCGGCCTTCCATGAATGTCTTATAGATATCTTATTTCCCCTCCAGACCGTGGGAAGGGTTCTTACATAAATCCCTATGACCAAATTATAGTCTGCGCGTGCAGACGGGCTGATCGGTAACAGAAGGTTACCTAATCATTAGCCCTGCAGCCAGTGTCCAATATTTCTGGTAAGAAAAGTCGGAGACTGCTGACTGGCTCGCTCATGTGGGGGTTTTGCCCGGTAATTGAGGCCTCCCAACAAGTGTCCAATGTCCCAGATAAGGTGATCGGTGTGCACCGGTACCGTGGGAAAGGAATGTAGCTTAGGGAAATTTGAGGTTTTTACTTAGTGCTTATTTATACGGTTATACATGTAGAGATATTTTTGCCTTAAAGATAGGTGTTCCTGTGGGTCCCCATGGTTCGTCACAGTCCCTACCTATCGCACCGTCTCTTTCTCTCCCTACACACCCACGTAAGTGAGCCGGCTTTCCCTTCCTCTTTTCGCCTGGTTTGGTGCTATTCCGCTGATTCTCGGGGGCCTCCGTGTTGGGGAAATCTTCAGCGGGCAGGATTCCGTCGGTGTCGTTGGCTGGGTCCGGTGTTGTTGTCGTTGGCACAAATCCTGGGGGCGGGGGTCACAGCGATTGCACTAGGTCTGGACCCTGCTCTGGAACTGAACTGCTCGCTTGTGATACCATTTTTCGAGTCCCGTCTCGCATCTTTTTTGACGCGTGCCAAGCCGCTTGATCCGGCCTATGCCGGTAATTCTGCCCGGCCCTCGGCCACTTTGTAGCTTAGCTGCCGAACGCTGAGCCGATCGTCGATTATCTCTTGCGTTGCGGCGCTGCTCCTCTCTCGGCTGCTGTGGGCTGGTTTGGGGTGGTTTTCGGCTTTGCGCTAGAATTGCGTCGTTGGCTCTGCCGCTCATATTTCTGAGGCGTGCCAGTCCTGCCAAGCGCTCTTTCGCTCATCTTTGCTGCCGCGTGCCAGCTATGCTTGGCTAGGTCTCTCTTCTCCCGACGGCCGGCTCCGTTCTCTTTGTTTAGGCCCGCCTATCGCTCTCTTAAGCGTATCCTCCCTTTTCGTTCGCTCGGTGTTTCTCTTTCGTGTTCTTGGTGCTGGTTCTCGGTTCTTGGTACTGGTTCTTGGTTCCTACTGCTGGTTTCTGGTTCTGGGTGCTGGTTCTTGGTTCTTAGTGATGGTTCCTGCATGCTGGGTTTTTAGTGATGGTACCTGACTGCTCCCCAGAGGTCATCGGTCTAGTTTACTTATTATATATTTCGGTTAATAATAGATAATGATACTTATGCTAGGAAAGAAATAGTGGGTAATGAATAATATGAAAAAAAAGAATATAAGAAATAATAACAGAAAAAATCAAAAGACTTGGCAGTTTCGTTTGCCGGTGCTGGCTCCTAGTTCCTCTGCCCTGTCGTTGTGTAGGAGTCTGCTCCTTCACAATAACCAAAGCTTAAACTCATGGAGACGAGATAAACACAGAGCTTGAGGCGGGCTCGTAGAGGCGACGAACAGAAAGCGTCAGTGCAGGTATGTAGGAAGAACGGTAAGAACGGAGATAAAAGTAGAGAGCGGCTCAGAGATAGTGCATCGAGCAAACGTCAACATCATCACATCAGTGAATACGAATGCACGGAAGAAATGAGAAAGACCAATTGACTTTAAACATGAAATTAGTACACAAAAATATGCTTAATAAACGAGCACAGGAAGTGGACAGATTGCACGGTCGGTTTACAACACAGGGTACACTAATAAAACATTATTAGTTTCAATTAAACGTCGAAAATAAAACTTTTTAGAAGGAGCGAAGTACGACCATCAGAGACGATAGATATCGATAATATTCCAAGGATTCCAATGATCCAAACTGATATGCCCATTGAGCTTAAACGAATTCATTTTCCGATTCGTCTTGCCTTCGCCATGTCTATTAATAAATCACAAGGCCAATTCTTGACTGTTTTTGGTCTAAACTTGGAAAATCCATGTTTTTCTCATGGCCAGTTGTACGTGTCATGTTCACGTATCGTCAAATCATCCGCTTTATTTGTTCTTGCGCCTGGTAATAAAAATGTGGTATATCACAAGCTTATGCCATGAATGGGTCCGCTAGAATTGTAAGGGTTTTTCTTCAACAGACTGGGCATAAAAATTGCAAAAGTACTGTGAAATCGTAAAATTTCGTGCTCCGGTTTTCGCCTATCGTAAAATGTTCATGATTTGTGAGCTTGCGATTTAAAAAATGAATTTAACATAACGCATAAGTACACATTTTTTTATGATCGGGAAAAATATGTGATCATGATGTTTAAGTTAATGTTTATCAAAGGTGCCACAGAAATCACTGATGAGATGGGCAACCGAGCAAAGGATTTCTGCTTAAAAATTTCCGCCGTGCCACAGAATTCCGAGCGATTTCATTTTTCTTAGCACTGTCACAAACCAAATTCGAACTATATGGTTGACATCTTTCAAGATTCAATTTGAATAGGGTTCATTTTGCAGTTTTATGTATTTTATCATATCAAAACAATTGGTTTTTATTTTTTTCTTTTATGATATAAAATAATTGATTTTTCAAAGCTTTACTCTTATAATTTCAAAGCAAAAAACATCCCAGATCGTGCGTGTTAAACAAAACAATGTACTCGGCAACTCTAGCAGTTGTCTAGCAACTCTACGTGCATGGCAGCAATCAGCTGTTAAAAAAAACAGACTTCTGAATTTTACGGTAAACTTAATTAAAATGCTTTTACCGAGATTGTTGGCCATCGAAGATCTACGGAGGAAACATATTAGAATACAAACCTTGCAGCGCAGGCTTCTCAGATGCGCATCCGACTCGTTTTCGCGTTCAGACGATACGGTTTTTTGTGATTGACTTCTCAACCTACTGATAACTTTGTTTTTTTTTTCACGCGGAACCAAGATAAAATTCGAGGAAAATTATAGCTCAACACAACTCAAAGAGCTAAACATGCAAAGATAGCTAAGAAATAGGACTTATTACTAGAAAGGTATGTTAGTATTAGTGATTTAAGAAGAGGCAGGGAATTAGTAGTGGATATTATATGGTAGAGGGAATTGAAGTCGAGCATATGACCCTAAATTTTTCGTGCAAGGGATAAATCGATCTACAAAGCGGAAGGAACTAGAAATAGGTTCCAAGAGATTGAGCCCGAAGACGTCCGTCTTACTTGATGTATCTTTATTCAATGATTTTTAGGTATTCTTCTAATTGTAGCTTAAGCTAAAGCCGCGCAGCTGCGCTGCCAGGAACGCCGGCAGCGGAGCGGCTGCATTTATATATTCGTTATATATATGCCCGGCGCTGCTGATAGCGGGGGGCACGAGGGGAATCGTATGCGCGTGTACTTTATGTATCGTCAAGCTGTGAGAATATGCTGACGATACATTTATGTCGCTCGAGACATTCTTGGGCGATAGCTCAAGTTATGTCTGGGACTTTTAATTACATAAACACTGCAACAAAGTGTTACAGTGTGTTCCCCTTAAGTACACTTGGTACAGTGGGTATTGGATATGTGCATACTACATCTCCCTCCTTTTGAAAAATAACGTAATATATTGGAGTTATTTTATAAAAGTTATTATTTATAAAAATTATTGTCATAGAGTTGTTAAGTATAGGAGTTTAATATAATTGAAAAGAAATTTTCTTTGCGCAAATACATATATATGATTAAAGATTTCCCAAAATTAAATTGTTCACCTTTTTCTTCCTTTTTTTTTAAATTATTTTGTATTAAAATATGGTTTATGAAAATATATATATATATTTTTTTTTTTGTCAATGAACTATGTATCATGGTTATATACATGTGCTTACTTAAATCATTGTTATTTACGTATGCCTACCTAATTCATGGCCATGACAGGATAAAATGAAATTATTATGAAATGAAAAGTTTTAATCTATCCCTATGTACTTTTTGTTTTTTGTCTTTTATATTTGAAATTGTTATATTATCATTTTCTCCTATACTATCTATCTTATATGGTCCAGTATATTTAAAATCTAACTTATGACCTGTTTCATTTTTCAATAAAACCTGATCTCCTGTTTTTAATTTGACATCTAAACAGTTTTTATCATAATTAATTTTTTGTTTCTGTTTATTAGATTTTACCATTAATCTTGCTCTTTTAAAAGCTTGTTCTAGTCTAAATTTTGATTCTTTAGCGTAATCATCTATATTATAAAGAGGATCTATTCTATCTATGCTATTAAAATGTGTTGGTAAGTTCGAAGTCTTACCGAAAACTAATTCATATGGACAATAATCATGTGCCATAGAGGGGGTTGTGTTGAAGCAATATACGAAGTATTGTAGCCATACATCCCAATCTGTTTTGTCAGTTGAGATGTATGAGCCTATGAACTCATTAAAAGTTCTGTGGCTCCGCTCCACGGTTCCTACAGTCTGGTGATGATGTGCAGTGGATGTTATGTTTTGAATATTTAAGTTTTTACATAAATCTTCAATTATTGAATTTTTGTATTCCGTTCCCATGTCCGTAATGAACGTCTTCATTGGACCGTACTTAAAATCTTCAAATATAGCTTTAGCTACTGTTTTTGCACTTTTGTTCTTGATTTGTATGGCTACAAGGTATTTTGTCAAGTCACAGATTAAAATGACTGCATATTCGTTTCCTTGTTCTTATTTAGGAAGTGGACCGATCGTATCCACAATTACCCTATCAAACGCCATTTGTGGTGTTTCAGTTATAGTCAATGGGGTCTTGGTATGTTTAGTCGTTTTGGACTTTTGGCATTTGGGACACTTTCTCACATAATTTGTAATTTGAAGTGTTATGTTTTTCCAATAATAATGCCTTCTTATTTTCGCTAATGTTTTAGCTATACCTGTGTGACCTCCTTGGATTGGATCATCATGGAATGTAGACAGTATCTCTTCTTTTTCTTTCATTGGGGTCACCGGCTTGAGTAGCGCTACTCTTAAATTCTTTAATATTTTATTGCCCTTGTTCTTAAAAGAATCCATTAAAATGTTCTCAAAGATTTCTTCGCTCGGTGCCATTTTAAGGTGGCTGATGTTATTTATACCGGCTTCTTTTTCAAGCCTTTGGAAAAATAGACCTAAGTCGAAGGTTCCATTAGTATAAAGTATAAGAACTTTAATTCTTACAAATATCTTTTTCCCATGTTTAAAGAAACATTTAGTCGAAGATAAATGTAAGGTCACTACTTTTTTAACATCATCATTTTGTATGACGTTGTATATATTGGGCTTTGAAGAGATCGATTGCTTTTGCAATTCTGTGTTTGAACCTGAGCAGGTTTTTTGTCTACTTTGATTTCTTGTAGTGACTTTTAATACTGTATTGATTGTTTGTATATTCTTTAAGTCTGTAATAGTTACTCTTGATAACGCATCTGCTATATGGTTGTCCATTCCCTTAAGATACTCCACAGTAAAATCATATTCCTCCAAATCTAGTCTCATACATGTTAATTTTGAGCTGGGGTTAATCATAGAAAATAAATAGGTAAGGCCTATGGTCAGTTTTGACAGTGAAATGTTTGCCATAAATGTATGGTCGAAAATGATTTATTGCCCAATGTATTGCCGCTAATTCTTGTTCTGTTGTATTTTTATTACTTTCTCCCTTTGTGAATGATCTTGATGCATACGCTACTGGTAGCTGAGTTCCATTATAGTTTTGTGTTAGAACAGCACCACATGCTTGTTTACTTGCATCCGTTGTTATACAAAATTCGTTGCTAAAATCTGGATATTGCAGTAAGGTTGGTTTCATCAATTGTACTTTTAAATATTCGATTGCTTTCTGACATTTATCTGTCCATTCGAAGTTAACATTCTTTTTACATAATCTTGTTATGTGACATGAATAATCGGAAAAATTTTTAATGAAACGTCTATAATAATTGCAAAATGCAGCGAATCTTCTAGCGCTATCTGCGTCCGTTGGGACTGGGTATTTCTCTATAAAGTCATATTTCTTGTCGGCTGGTAAAATACCTTTATTAGTACACTTATGACCTAGAAAGGTTACTTCGTGTCTGAAGAATGAGCACTTTTCAGGGTGAAATTTAAGGTTGTGTTTCCTACACATATCAAAAACGCTGGTGAGGTTTTTAATCATGTGTTTCTCGGAACAACCGATGACAATTAGGTCATCCATATACAAGAATGCCTGAGAAGGTTCGATACCTGAAAATGCAATTGTCATCAGTCTTTGAAAAGAATTGGGCGCTATTTTTAAACCATATGGTAATCGCGTGAAGCGATAGGAGCCATTGCTCGTTGAAAACGACGTTATATTTCTTGAACTTTCTTCAAGTTCTATTTGATGAAAACCTGACATCAGATCTAGGCATGAAAAGTATTTAGCTCCTCTACCTAATTGATCAAGAATATCATCTATTCTGGGAAGTGGATATTTGTCTGATAAAACTTTTTTGTTTATTTGGCGGTAGTCAATCACTAGGCGCCATCTTTTACTATCCGAATTCGGTAATGATTTTTTCGGGACAATTAATAATGGACTGTTGTATTCAAAGACTGAGGGTTCTACTATTTTGTCTTCTAGCTTTTCTACTTGCTTTGTTACTTCCTCTTTTTGACTGTTGGGAATTCTGTAGTTTTTTATATATATCGGTTCATCATCTTTCATTCATATCTTTTGTTTATAAAAATTATTAGTTAATATCGATTCGGTTTCTGTTCCGAATATATCACAGTATTTGGTGCATAATTCTGTAAGAATGGTTTTGAATTTAATAGGGAAGTTTTTATCTAGCTTGTCTAAAATTTAGGTCTGATTATTATTAGGATTGGTATTTACTATGTTGTAATTATCTAATGGTTCGAATTTTATTGTATTTAATTCAATGATTGCATTTGTATTTGTTGTATTTAATATTCGGACGAAGGAGTTTTGAGAGTCTAAAATAGAGTTTCCAATGTATATTGGAATTTTGAATCTCTTGATTTGGTATGAATATATATTCAGTTGCTGTATTTATAGCAATCTTTCGGACAACTTCGGATCGTGCTGGTAAAATTGTTAAATTGTTTTCTAGTGTATGATATATTGGAATATTGATGGGATAATTGAAATTATTTGGTCTTAGGACGAGCCAATCATTTTCTGGTTTTAAGTCTATTTGACAATTGAATTTTTTCATGAAATCTATACCAATTATTCCATCGCAAGGAATCTACTATATGAAAATTATGTGGATTAGCATATTTTCCTGAGAGAAGTTCTATGAATGCTAATCCTTTGGAATTGGTTGAACCTTCACCAATACCTGATATTTGTGTGATATTTATGATATCTATGTTACGAAATGTGTCTGTATTTTCTTTTATTAAAGAAATGTCCGCACCTGTATCTACCAATAATGTATATATGTTGTGTGTTTTTTCATTTTGTAATGAAACAAAAAGGTTGAAATTAAGATTGATAGTGTGAACCGTTACTGTTTTTGTTTTCTTAAGGGGGCTTATTGGCTTTCCGGTGTGGTTTGCACCTGTCGGACATTATTATTTTGCCTGTTAGAGTTGGCATTATTACCACTATAGAATCTACCGTTCTGACGGTTGTTTCCTCTATAACTACCTCGACCTCTATAGTTGTTAGATTGGTGATTGTTGTTATAATTGTTGTTACCACCTCGGTTGTAATTGTTGTGGTTGTAATTTCTGCTACGATTATAACATCGGTCTCCTCTATAATTGATGTTTGCACCTCGTCGAAAATACAGGACAGTGTTACTTTGACCTGTTATCTCCGTGCAACTATTGACAAATTTGGAAACGGCATCATTCATATTTGTGAATGTGCCTGCCTGCATGATAAGTTTTACCTTATCAATTGAGCAATTTTGGGACATAGCTTTTACAGCTGTTATAGTGATTGGCAAGTGATTGGCTTATACCTTTACTGATGTAGGCGCCTTCAAGGGCCTTTGCCAGTTTTTCCACCTCTTCGGTGTTTTGGTTAGCCGTTTTGTTTTTCTGTTGCAGATTAAGAAGCTTAGTAAATACAACTGCTACCGATTCTCCTTTTACTGCATTTGATAGTTGCGTAATGATTGCAGCAATTTTCTGCTCATTACTTATTAAATTTCTCGCATGGCCCTTTAGCTTTGTTTTTATAAGGCTTATGGCTGTTAGCTCATGTGTACCTTTTAAGGTTTCTAATAGATTCAAAGAATCTAGAAAACTTTGTAGATTTTCCGGCTTACCGTCAAACTCTGGTA
The DNA here is from genome assembly GCA_018150885.1 of Drosophila tristis. Taxonomy (NCBI): domain Eukaryota; kingdom Metazoa; phylum Arthropoda; class Insecta; order Diptera; family Drosophilidae; genus Drosophila; species Drosophila tristis. The sequence continues at coordinate 714,787 of JAECWT010000181.1, forward strand.
TCAGAGATGTGGCTAGCTTGATAAACTCTAAACTGTTTGTGCCATTTCAGAGATTGTTATTATTTCCGGTTTGGTTTCGATTGGATCGCTTTCTTCCAGTGTTTCAATGTCACTATCAGATTCAGCGTCGCTTGGTTGAATTGATTCGTTTAATTCTTTTAATTGGTCGGGATCAAACTCCGCCAATTGATTTAGACTTTCTGGCACGTTTATCTGAATATGTCGCCTATTGCTGACAGTAATCAATCTTGTGTTTAGTGATTTTATTACCCTTAAACATTTACTATTGTGCTCAGATGTGAATTTATTTTTATAACTATTTACTAATATTTCTATATGGTTTTTTAGTGTTTCCGCTTTTATAACTGCATCTCTATTGATGCATTTGTAAGATTTATCAAATTTATTTCGAAATGCGTCTATTTGTTTCGCAATTTCTTTCCATTCCATTCTTTTACTTTTACTTTTACCATGTAGTTGCTATACCCAAATATGGGTCTTCTTTCGTAATCATGATCTGTTTTCTCCTTATTCATTTCTAGATCCTATCTAAATTATTTGCCCTACTCATGTATCTTTTCTTGATAATTTTATTATAGATTGTAAGCAGAAATTGTAAAACTAACACTACCGTGATAATTAATAACAGGATCCACAACGATTTTATATCGTCTGTGTGATCAATTATCTTGACGTTGTTTACAAAGTTGACAGTATTGCTTTTGCCTCACTGGAATCACTAAACCATCCCATTATGTAATTTAATTGTTGTTATATATTCAATGAGAAAAAAATGTTCTAACGTTCATGAAAGAAAAAAATAAGGTTTTCTATTTTAAAAAAATTTTAGATTGTGGGATTATGTAAAGAAAGAAAAATATTTTCTTCTTTGAAAATCAAAAATAAAATTTTAAGTGATAATTTTTACGAAAATATATATACTTTTTTTTTAATTTATCATTTGACGAATGTGACATGAAAATGTATTAGTTGTTATTGAATGTGGTTGGCTCACATTTCGGTTTACAATTTTTTTTTTTTCTCCAACCACATTTGTTAGTAAAAGCCTATCAGAGTTTAGTATTTTTCAATCAGCGGTTTCCCACATCGGTTTGAAGGTAGAACTTAGTGGTAAGGCAAATTGGGGCATTCGCAATTATGCAGCCCGTTTGCGTTGTTTTGCACCAGGGCGAAGCTGCTCATCTATGTGTTGAAGACGATCTGTGCATCGTTGTCGGTCTGATTCTTCTTTGGCCAACTTGATCATTTCCTTGACCAGTCGTCGTTGCTGCAAGTTTCACTCTTCGTCCACTCCTTTTGTGCTTAGGTACAGTTTTTTTTTCTGACGAGCCCGGTACTCAGCTATTGTGAGTGGGCGTGGTCCATCGGTTGGACAAGCCTCCAGAGCCTCCTCTAGGCTTGGCTTGTCTGTTGTATTCAAAGACTGAGGGTTCTACTATTTTTTCTTCTAGCTTTTCTACTTGCTTTGTTACTTCCTCTTTTTGGCTGTTGGGAATTCTGTAGTTTTTTATATATATCGGTTCATCATCTTTCATTCTTATCTTTTGTTTATAAAAATTATTAGTTAATATCGATTCGGTTTCTGTTCCGAATATATCACAGTATTTGGTGCATAATTCTGTAAGAATGGTTTTGAATTTAATAGGGAAGTTTTTATCTAGCTTGTCTAAAATTTAGGTCTGATTATTATTAGGATTGGTATTTACTATGTTGTAATTATCTAATGGTTCGAATTTTATTGTATTTAATTCAATGATTGCATTTGTATTTGTTGTATTTAATATTCGGACGAAGGAGTTTTGAGAGTCTAAAATAGAGTTTCCAATGTATATTGGAATTTTGAATCTCTTGATTTGGTATGAATATATATTCAGTTGCTGTATTTATAGCAATCTTTCGGACAACTTCGGATCGTGCTGGTAAAATTGTTAAATTGTTTTCTAGTGTATGATATATTGGAATATTGATGGGATAATTGAAATTATTTGGTCTTAGGACGAGCCAATCATTAAGTTTTAAGTCTATTTGACAATTGAATTTTTTCATGAAATCTATACAAATTATTCCATCGCAAGGAATGGGAAAGTTTGAATCTACTATATGAAAATTATGTGGAATAGCATATTTTCCTAAGAGAAGTTCTATGAATGCTAATCCTTTGGAATTGGTTGAACCTTCACCAATACCTGATATTTGTGTGATATTTATGATATCTATGTTACGAAATGTGTCTGTATTTTCTTTTATTAAAGAAATGTCCGCACCTGTATCTACCAATAATGTATATATGTTGTGTGTTTTTTCATTTTGTAATGAAACAAAAAGGTTGAAATTAAGATTGATAGTGTGAACCGTTACTGTTTTTGTTTTCTTAAGGGGGCTTATTGGCTTTCCGGTGTGGTTTGCACCTGTCGGACATTATTATTTTGCCTGTTAGAGTTGGCATTATTACCACTATAGAATCTACCGTTCTGACGGTTGTTTCCTCTATAACTACCTCGACCTCTATAGTTGTTAGATTGGTGATTGTTGTTATAATTGTTGTTACCACCTCGGTTGTAATTGTTGTGGTTGTAATTTCTGCTACGATTATAACATCGGTCTCCTCTATAATTGATGTTTGCACCTCGTCGAAAATACAGGACAGTGTTACTTTGACCTGTTATCTCCGTGTAACTATTGACAAATTTGGAAACGGCATCATTCATATTTGTGAATGTGCCTGCCTGCATGATAAGTTTTACCTTATCAATTGAGCAATTTTGGGACATAGCTTTTACAGCTGTTATAGTGATTGGCAAGTGATTGGCTTATACCTTTACTGATGTAGGCGCCTTCAAGGGCCTTTGCCAGTTTTTTCACCTCTTCGGTGTATTGGTTAGCCGTTTTGTTTTTCTGTTGCAGATTAAGAAGCTTAGTAAATACAACTGCTACCGATTCTCCTTTTACTGCATTTGATAGTTGCGTAATGATTGCAGCAATTTTCTGCTCATTACTTATTAAATTTCTCGCATGGCCCTTTAGCTTTGTTTTTATAAGGCTTATGGCTGTTAGCTCATGTGTGCCTTTTAAGGTTTCTAATAGATTCAAAGAATCTAGAAAACTTTGTAGATTTTCCGGCTTACCGTCAAACTCTGGTATCAGAGATGTGGCTAGCTTGATAAACTCTACAACTGTTTGTGCCATTTCAGAGATTGTTATTATTTCCGGTTTGGTTTCGATTGGATCGCTTTCTTCCAGTGTTTCAATGTCACTATCAGATTCAGCGTCGCTTGGTTGAATTGATTCGTTTAATTCTTTTAATTGGTCGGGATCAAACTCCGCCAATTGATTTAGACTTTCTGGCACGTTTATCTGAATATGTCGCCTATTGCTGACAGTAATCAATCTTGTGTTTAGTGATTTTATTACCCTTAAACATTTACTATTGTGCTCAGATGTGAATTTATTTTTATAACTATTTACTAATATTTCTATATGGTTTTTTAGTGTTTCCGCTTTTATAACTGCATCTCTATTGATGCATTTGTAAGATTTATCAAATTTATTTCGAAATGCGTCTATTTGTTTCGCAATTTCTTTCCATTCCATTCTTTTACTTTTACTTTTACCATGTAGTTGCTATACCCAAATATGGGTCTTCTTTCGTAATCATGATCTGTTTTCTCCTTATTCATTTCTAGATCCTATCTAAATTATTTGCCCTACTCATGTATCTTTTCTTGATAATTTTATTATAGATTGTAAGCAGAAATTGTAAAACTAACACTACCGTGATAATAAATAACAGGATCCACAACGATTTTATATCGTCTGTGTGATCAATTATCTTGACGTTGTTTACAAAGTTGACAGTATTGCTTTTGCCTCACTGGAATCACTAAACCATCCCATTATGTAATTTAATTGTTGTTATATATTCAATGAGAAAAAAAATGTTCTAACGTTCATGAAAGAAAAAATAAGGTTTTCTATTTTAAAAAATTTTAGATTGTGGGATTATGTAAAGAAAGAAAAATATTTTCTTCTTTGAAAATCAAAAATAAAATTTTAAGTGATAATTTTTACGAAAATATATATACTTTTTTTTTAATTTATCATTTGACGAATGTGACATGAAAATGTATTAGTTGTTATTGAATGTGGTTGGCTCACATTTCGGTTTACATTTTTTTTTTTCTCCAACCACATTTGTTAGTAAAAGCCTATCAGAGTTTAGTATTTTTCAATCAGCGGTTTCCCACATCGGTTTGAAGGTAGAACTTAGTGGTAAGGCAAATTGGGGCATTCGCAATTATGCAGCCCGTTTGCGTTGTTTTGCACCAGGGCGAAGCTGCTCATCTATGTGTTGAAGACGATCTGTGCATCGTTGTCGGTCTGATTCTTCTTTGGCCAACTTGATCATTTCCTTGACCAGTCGTCGTTGCTGCAAGAGTTTCACTCTTCGTCCACTCCTTTTGTGCTTAGGTACAGTTTTTTTTTCTGACGAGCCCGGTACTCAGCTATTGTGAGTGGGCGTGGTCCATCGGTTGGACAAGCCTCCAGAGCCTCCTCTAGGCTTGGCTTGTCTGTTGTATTCAAAGACTGAGGGTTCTACTATTTTTCTTCTAGCTTTTCTACTTGCTTTGTTACTTCCTCTTTTTGGCTGTTGGGAATTCTGTAGTTTTTTATATATATCGGTTCATCATCTTTCATTCTTATCTTTTGTTTATAAAAATTATTAGTTAATATCGATTCGGTTTCTGTTCCGAATATATCACAGTATTTGGTGCATAATTCTGTAAGAATGGTTTTGAATTTAATAGGGAAGTTTTTATCTAGCTTGTCTAAAATTTAGGTCTGATTATTATTAGGATTGGTATTTACTATGTTGTAATTATCTAATGGTTCGAATTTTATTGTATTTAATTCAATGATTGCATTTGTATTTGTTGTATTTAATATTCGGACGAAGGAGTTTTGAGAGTCTAAAATAGAGTTTCCAATGTATATTGGAATTTTGAATCTCTTGATTTGGTATGAATATATATGCCAGTTGCTTATTAAATTTCTCGCATGGCCCTTTAGCTTTGTTTTTATAAGGCTTATGGCTGTTAGCTCATGTGTGCCTTTTAAGGTTTCTAATAGATTCAAAGAATCTAGAAAACTTTGTAGATTTTCCGGCTTACCGTCAAACTCTGGTATCAGAGATGTGGCTAGCTTGATAAACTCTACAACTGTTTGTGCCATTTCAGAGATTGTTATTATTTCCGGTTTGGTTTCGATTGGATCGCTTTCTTCCAGTGTTTCAATGTCACTATCAGATTCAGCGTCGCTTGGTTGAATTGATTCGTTTAATTCTTTTAATTGGTCGGGATCAAACTCCGCCAATTGATTTAGACTTTCTGGCACGTTTATCTGAATATGTCGCCTATTGCTGACAGTAATCAATCTTGTGTTTAGTGATTTTATTACCCTTAAACATTTACTATTGTGCTCAGATGTGAATTTATTTTTATAACTATTTACTAATATTTCTATATGGTTTTTTAGTGTTTCCGCTTTTATAACTGCATCTCTATTGATGCATTTGTAAGATTTATCAAATTTATTTCGAAATGCGTCTATTTGTTTCGCAATTTCTTTCCATTCCATTCTTTTACTTTTACTTTTACCATGTAGTTGCTATACCCAAATATGGGTCTTCTTTCGTAATCATGATCTGTTTTCTCCTTATTCATTTCTAGATCCTATCTAAATTATTTGCCCTACTCATGTATCTTTTCTTGATAATTTTATTATAGATTGTAAGCAGAAATTGTAAAACTAACACTACCGTGATAATAAATAACAGGATCCACAACGATTTTATATCGTCTGTGTGATCAATTATCTTGACGTTGTTTACAAAGTTGACAGTATTGCTTTTGCCTCACTGGAATCACTAAACCATCCCATTATGTAATTTAATTGTTGTTATATATTCAATGAGAAAAAAATGTTCTAACGTTCATGAAAGAAAAAAATAAGGTTTTCTATTTTAAAAAATTTTAGATTGTGGGATTATGTAAAGAAAGAAAATATTTTCTTCTTTGAAAATCAAAAATAAAATTTTAAGTGATAATTTTTTACGAAAATATATATACTTTTTTTTTAATTTATCATTTGACGAATGTGACATGAAAATGTATTAGTTGTTATTGAATGTGGTTGGCTCACATTTCGGTTTACAATTTTTTTTTTTCTCCAACCACATTTGTTAGTAAAAGCCTATCAGAGTTTAGTATTTTTCAATCAGCGGTTTCCCACATCGGTTTGAAGGTAGAACTTAGTGGTAAGGCAAATTGGGGCATTCGCAATTATGCAGCCCGTTTGCGTTGTTTTGCACCAGGGCGAAGCTGCTCATCTATGTGTTGAAGACGATCTGTGCATCGTTGTCGGTCTGATTCTTCTTTGGCCAACTTGATCATTTCCTTGACCAGTCGTCGTTGCTGCAAGAGTTTCACTCTTCGTCCACTCCTTTTGTGCTTAGGTACAGTTTTTTTTTCTGACGAGCCCGGTACTCAGCTATTGTGAGTGGACGTGGTCCATCGGTTGGACAAGCCTCCAGAGCCTCCTCTAGGCTTGGCTTGTCTGTTGTATTCAAAGACTGAGGGTTCTACTATTTTTTCTTCTAGCTTTTCTACTTGCTTTGTTACTTCCTCTTTTTGGCTGTTGGGAATTCTGTAGTTTTTTATATATATCGGTTCATCATCTTTCATTCTTATCTTTTGTTTATAAAAATTATTAGTTAATATCGATTCGGTTTCTGTTCCGAATATATCACAGTATTTGGTGCATAATTCTGTAAGAATGGTTTTGAATTTAATAGGGAAGTTTTTATCTAGCTTGTCTAAAATTTAGGTCTGATTATTATTAGGATTGGTATTTACTATGTTGTAATTATCTAATGGTTCGAATTTTATTGTATTTAATTCAATGATTGCATTTGTATTTGTTGTATTTAATATTCGGACGAAGGAGTTTTGAGAGTCTAAAATAGAGTTTCCAATGTATATTGGAATTTTGAATCTCTTGATTTGGTATGAATATATATGCCAGTTGCTTATTAAATTTCTCGCATGGCCCTTTAGCTTTGTTTTTATAAGGCTTATGGCTGTTAGCTCATGTGTGCCTTTTAAGGTTTCTAATAGATTCAAAGAATCTAGAAAACTTTGTAGATTTTCCGGCTTACCGTCAAACTCTGGTATCAGAGATGTGGCTAGCTTGATAAACTCTACAACTGTTTGTGCCATTTCAGAGATTGTTATTATTTCCGGTTTGGTTTCGATTGGATCGCTTTCTTCCAGTGTTTCAATGTCACTATCAGATTCAGCGTCGCTTGGTTGAATTGATTCGTTTAATTCTTTTAATTGGTCGGGATCAAACTCCGCCAATTGATTTAGACTTTCTGGCACGTTTATCTGAATATGTCGCCTATTGCTGACAGTAATCAATCTTGTGTTTAGTGATTTTATTACCCTTAAACATTTACTATTGTGCTCAGATGTGAATTTATTTTTATAACTATTTACTAATATTTCTATATGGTTTTTTAGTGTTTCCGCTTTTATAACTGCATCTCTATTGATGCATTTGTAAGATTTATCAAATTTATTTCGAAATGCGTCTATTTGTTTCGCAATTTCTTTCCATTCCATTCTTTTACTTTTACTTTTACCATGTAGTTGCTATACCCAAATATGGGTCTTCTTTCGTAATCATGATCTGTTTTCTCCTTATTCATTTCTAGATCCTATCTAAATTATTTGCCCTACTCATGTATCTTTTCTTGATAATTTTATTATAGATTGTAAGCAGAAATTGTAAAACTAACACTACCGTGATAATTAATAACAGGATCCACAACGATTTTATATCGTCTGTGTGATCAATTATCTTGACGTTGTTTACAAAGTTGACAGTATTGCTTTTGCCTCACTGGAATCACTAAACCATCCCATTATGTAATTTAATTGTTGTTATATATTCAATGAGAAAAAAATGTTCTAACGTTCATGAAAGAAAAAAATAAGGTTTTCTATTTTAAAAAATTTTAGATTGTGGGATTATGTAAAGAAAGAAAAATATTTTCTTCTTTGAAAATCAAAAATAAAATTTTAAGTGATAATTTTTTACGAAAATATATATAATTTTTTTTAAATTTATCATTTGACAAATGTGACATGAAAATGTATTAGTTGTTATTGAATGTGGTTGGCTCACATTTCGGTTTACAATTTTTTTTTTCTCCAACCACATTTGTTAGTAAAAGCCTATCAGAGTTTAGTATTTTTCAATCAGCGGTTTCCCACATCGGTTTGAAGGTAGAACTTAGTGGTAAGGCAAATTGGGGCATTCGCAATTATGCAGCCCGTTTGCGTTGTTTTGCACCAGGGCGAAGCTGCTCATCTATGTGTTGAAGACGATCTGTGCATCGTTGTCGGTCTGATTCTTCTTTGGCCAACTTGATCATTTCCTTGACCAGTCGTCGTTGCTGCAAGAGTTTCACTCTTCGTCCACTCCTTTTGTGCTTAGGTACAGTTTTTTTTCTGACGAGCCCGGTACTCAGCTATTGTGAGTGGACGTGGTCCATCGGTTGGACAAGCCTCCAGAGCCTCCTCTAGGCTTGGCTTGTCTGTTGTATTCAAAGACTGAGGGTTCTACTATTTTTTCTTCTAGCTTTTCTACTTGCTTTGTTACTTCCTCTTTTTGGCTGTTGGGAATTCTGTAGTTTTTTATATATATCGGTTCATCATCTTTCATTCTTATCTTTTGTTTATAAAAATTATTAGTTAATATCGATTCGGTTTCTGTTCCGAATATATCACAGTATTTGGTGCATAATTCTGTAAGAATGGTTTTGAATTTAATAGGGAAGTTTTTATCTAGCTTGTCTAAAATTTAGGTCTGATTATTATTAGGATTGGTATTTACTATGTTGTAATTATCTAATGGTTCGAATTTTATTGTATTTAATTCAATGATTGCATTTGTATTTGTTGTATTTAATATTCGGACGAAGGAGTTTTGAGAGTCTAAAATAGAGTTTCCAATGTATATTGGAATTTTGAATCTCTTGATTTGGTATGAATATATATGCCAGTTGCTTATTAAATTTCTCGCATGGCCCTTTAGCTTTGTTTTATAAGGCTTATGGCTGTTAGCTCATGTGTGCCTTTTAAGGTTTCTAATAGATTCAAAGAATCTAGAAAACTTTGTAGATTTTCCGGCTTACCGTCAAACTCTGGTATCAGAGATGTGGCTAGCTTGATAAACTCTACAACTGTTTGTGCCATTTCAGAGATTGTTATTATTTCCGGTTTGGTTTCGATTGGATCGCTTTCTTCCAGTGTTTCAATGTCACTATCAGATTCAGCGTCGCTTGGTTGAATTGATTCGTTTAATTCTTTTAATTGGTCGGGATCAAACTCCGCCAATTGATTTAGACTTTCTGGCACGTTTATCTGAATATGTCGCCTATTGCTGACAGTAATCAATCTTGTGTTTAGTGATTTTATTACCCTTAAACATTTACTATTGTGCTCAGATGTGAATTTATTTTTATAACTATTTACTAATATTTCTATATGGTTTTTTAGTGTTTCCGCTTTTATAACTGCATCTCTATTGATGCATTTGTAAGATTTATCAAATTTATTTCGAAATGCGTCTATTTGTTTCGCAATTTCTTTCCATTCCATTCTTTTACTTTTACTTTTACCATGTAGTTGCTATACCCAAATATGGGTCTTCTTTCGTAATCATGATCTGTTTTCTCCTTATTCATTTCTAGATCCTATCTAAATTATTTGCCCTACTCATGTATCTTTTCTTGATAATTTTATTATAGATTGTAAGCAGAAATTGTAAAACTAACACTACCGTGATAATTAATAACAGGATCCACAACGATTTTATATCGTCTGTGTGATCAATTATCTTGACGTTGTTTACAAAGTTGACAGTATTGCTTTTGCCTCACTGGAATCACTAAACCATCCCATTATGTAATTTAATTGTTGTTATATATTCAATGAGAAAAAATGTTCTAACGTTCATGAAAGAAAAAAATAAGGTTTTCTATTTTAAAAAATTTTAGATTGTGGGATTATGTAAAGAAAGAAAAATATTTTCTTCTTTGAAAATCAAAAATAAAATTTTAAGTGATAATTTTTTACGAAAATATATATACATTTTTTTAAATTTATCATTTGACAAATGTGACATGAAAATGTATTAGTTGTTATTGAATGTGGTTGGCTCACATTTCGGTTTACAATTTTTTTTTTTCTCCAACCACATTTGTTAGTAAAAGCCTATCAGAGTTTAGTATTTTTCAATCAGCGGTTTCCCACATCGGTTTGAAGGTAAAACTTAGTGGTAAGGCAAATTGGGGCATTCGCAATTATGCAGCCCGTTTGCGTTGTTTTACACCAGGGCGAAGCTGCTCATCTATGTGTTGAAGACGATCTGTGCATCGTTGTTTCACTCTTCGTCCACTCCTTTTGTGCTTGGGTACAGTTTTTTTTTCTGACGAGCCCGGTACTCAGCTATTGTGAGTGGGCGTGGTCCATCGGTTGGACAAGCCTCCAGAGCCTCCTCTAGGCTTGGCTTGTCCCTTTCCTCGATAGGAGCAGCGTTGAGGAGATCCGTCTCCAGTTTGTTTCCAACGATGGCGTAAGTGGCGACAGGCCTCTCACGCTTATTTCTCCGCTGCAGTTGTCCGGGGCCTATGGGCTCAGGCGGTGCCGGTGCCGGTCATCGCACAGGTCATTGAAGTACGCTCTATGTAGCGTTGTCGGTGCCTTTTCAGGTCTTTATCTTCTTTTATTTTTCTTGTTGGTCTTTTGTTTTATTTCAAGGCAAACACATTCAATAGTTTCTTAACAAAATGTCACGAATTTTCATCCATTCTATCTGCCATTCTATCTGTTTATATATCTGTGTGGTGTCCTGTCATGTATAACAGCTTGTATGTAACGTAACGTAACGATTTTCTTTTTAGACAGCCCGTTTAACAATTGCACTTGCGTCTTTTTTCATTTTTTTTTACATATTTCACTGATTTTGAAATGTAATCGTATGCGCGTGTACTTTATGTATCGTCAAGCTGTGAGAATATGCTGACGATACATTTATGTCGCTCAAGACATTCTTGGGCGATCGTAATACGATAGCTCAAGTTAGGTCTGAGACTTTTAATTACATAAACACTGCAAAAAAGTGTTACAGTGTGTTCCCCTTAAGTACACTTGGTACAGTGGGTATTGGATATGTGCATACTACAAAAGGAATAAAGTTTCTAGTGATCTAACAGGAATCTTAAGGTTTATGCGGCCAACAATTCACACTTGATCAGGTTGTGCATAAAAATCAACCCCCGCATTTTTCTACGACTAAATAAGGTTAGACGGTTTATTAAAAGCAATCTACGGGGGTAAGATGGTAGTCTCACACCTGCATCCCAGTTAAGGCCACGCAGAGCAAAAAGTTTTTCTGGACTGATTCTATACGGTCCTGGTGTACTTTGTACAAGAGCCGTACTCTAAAATCGGACGAACCAGCGAGATATCGAAAGTCTTCGTTATATAGGGGTCGTCAAATTCCTTTGACCACCTCTTTATAAACCCAAGCACGCCCATGGCCTTATTTACAATGCTAGAAATGCGTTCAGAAAACTTTAACTTTGGGTCTAATTTAACACCAAGATCATCAACCAAGGTAATTGTCTCAAGAGAACCACCGCAGAGGCTATAAGGAGCCAAAAGGGGGCTGGAGCGATGAAATGTCATTACTTTGCATTTCGAGGCATTTAGGTGTAACATATTTGCACAACACCATGACTGAAAGTTATTGAGATCGGATTTCAAGCGAGAGTGAAATGAAATGTCCTTATACTGGACACAGAGTTTAACATCATCCGCATATATTAGTACTCGAGAGTTTGTTAATGCTGAAGGCAGATCATTAATAAAGAGTGTGAATAGTAGGGGGCCTAGATGGCTGCCCTGTGGTACTCCAGAAGTAACCTAAAGAGGTGAAGAGAAGGAGTTTTTGAAGGGGACTCTTTGAGACCTAGAACGAAGGTAGCTAGAAATCCATCTCAAAAGATTAGGCGAAAACCCTAAAAGGTCAAGTTTTAGTGCTAGAAGGGAATGGCTTACAGAATCGAATGCTTTGCTGAAATCAGTATAAGTGACATTCAAGTTACCTTGAAAGCCTTTAATGATAAAAGAGGTAAACTCTAATAAATTTGTGGTTGTTGATCGTCGCCTTATAAATCCGTGCTGAGACGGAGATATAAGTGATTTTCAGAGATGTTGCAAATGCGGCGCTACAATTTTTTCAAACATTTTAGGACTAGCGGATAACTTAGATATACCTCTATAATTATTTGCATCAGACTTGCTACCTTTCTCAAGGAGCGGAATAATAAAAGATTCCTTCTAGATGGGGGGGAAGCATGAAGAGTTAATGGATAGGGTGTATAGTTTAATCAGGGATCCAGACAGAGCGTCGGCAAAGTACTTGAGTACAGCCGGGAACTCCATCGGGACCTGGTAAAAACACCGGCTTAACTAGATGAAGATCATGAAGCAGTGAGCTTTCATTTGACAAGGGGCTGAATATGCCATTCTACCTAGGTAAACTGTATGGATACGGCTGACCAGAGTAGTTTTTATTAGAATAGGTTGTTTGAAAAAATTTGGCAAAAAGATCGGAAATTGCCTGATCATTGTTTGCTGACATATTGAGGATGGATGTGCGGACGTTCTACGCTTACTATTTACGGAGCTGTAAAACTGTTTAGGGTCCTGTGAAAATCGTATCCTGCATCGAGATAGGTAGTTTTTAAGCATTGAGCGTTAAAAACGGAGAAATTTGACCGAGCTATTACTATTATATTATATTGAGAAAGAGAAGAGGGAGAACCAACTTCTCGAAATTTTTTATAAATTCTTGATTTTAAGTATTTTAGACTGGATAACTCTTTGGTAAACCAAGGAGGCTTTCCAGATCTAACCGGACAAGAAAGTGGGACACAAGAGTCAAAAAATGTGTCAAGTACATTATAAAAAATTTTTGTGCCTTTTATAACGTCAGTGCACAAATACAGAGCGGACCAATCAAAATCACTAATGAGGTTATTAAGCTTCTTATGCACGGCTTTACGAAAGCAGTAGACACGTTCTGAAAACCTACCCGTTCGATCCAATACAGTAGGCCCAATATCGACCAACTCTTTGAATGTAGGATGGTAGGAGTCTTCAGGTATAGTGAGCGGAAGGGCTCGGTTTAACAACGCTATGGTCGGATCCGAGACAAAGCACAGATCAAGCAATCGACCAAAGGAATGTTTCACATGGTTGACTTGAGACAGGGATAGGTCTAGCAAGCCGTCGATAAAGTCATGTCGTGACATGGTCACAAGGTAATTAGACTCGTTTACAGAAGACCAAACAGTACCTGGCAAATTGAAATTACCAAGAACTATCATATGGTCTTATCTTATCTGATAACGAGGAAGAAACAGTTCTTAAAGCGGACAGGTAATGCTCGTATATTAAGGAAGAGTAATGGGGGGTCTATTGTTTTTCTTAGCCTTAAACTCTTTGACAACCAAATGCTCCGTCCAAAACTTGGCGGAACAAATGGTTTCAAATTGAGTTGGGGAGACGCTTATCTTGAAGGAAGATATCCCCCTGCCGTAAGAAAAGTTAAATTTTTCCACCTTTAAGCCGACGGCTTTTATTTTGCTTTGTATAAAAGCGGTTACATTATCGGGTGAGTGGTCAGGGGGTAGCCGCGAGACAACAACTTGACGCTTTGGTGGAACTCCCACCAGTTGTTTTGGCACTACAGGCCTAGTGCCTGTGATGCCAGTATCCGGTGGTCCTGGACATCTATTAACTGGTGGGAGCGAAACTGATGAAACTGAGATTCTAAAGTACGGTCCAATGAAGACGTTCATTACGGACATGGGAACGGAATACAAAAATTCAATAATTGAAGATTTATGTAAAAACTTAAATATTCAAAACATAACATCCACTGCACATAATCACCAGACTGTAGGAACCGTGGAGCGAAGCCACAGAACTTTTAATGAGTTCATACGCTCATACATCTCAATTGACAAAACAGATTGGGATGTATGGCTACAATACTTCGTATATTGCTTCAACACAACCCACTCTATGGCACATGATTATTGTCCATATGAATTAGTTTTCGGTAAGATTTCGAACTTACCAATACATTTTAATAGCATAGATAATATAGAACCTATATATAATATAGAAGATTATGCTAAAGAAAGCAAATATAGATTAGAAGTAGCATATAAAAGAGCCAGAATCATGTTAGAAGATGGCAAACAAAAACAAAAAATTAGGTACGACGCTAGTAGTTTAGATTTTGAACTAAAAATAGGAGACCAGGTTTTATTAAAAAATGAAACTGGTCACAAGTTAGACTATAAATATAAAGGACCATATAGAGTAGAAAATATCGGAGAAAGAGATAACGTCACAATCTCCGATAATAAACAGAAAACTCAGACAGTCCATAAGGATAGACTAAAACTTTTTTACTCATAGATAGAATTAGTATGGCCATACATAAGTATATCCATAGGAATATATCAAATCTTTTTAATTTTTTTACTATAACAAAAAAAAAAAAATAATAATAATTTAAAAAAACAAAAAAAAAAACAACTTTATTTTGAGCTATATATCCCATATGTATATGTGTATTAACTTAAAAAAAAAAAAAAAAAAAAAATTTTTTCTTTTTCTAAATACATTTTCCTAAATATCTATCATATTATAGTTACAAAATAACTTCATAAATATTACGTTATTTTTCAAAAGGAGGGAGATGTAGTATGCATATATATAGCCAATACCCACTGTACCAAGAGTACTTAAAACACAAGCATGTGCATATTCCCCTCGCGCCCCCCGCTATCAGCAGCGCTGGGCATATATATAACAAACATATAAATGCGGCCGCTCCGCTGCCGGCATTCCTGGCAGCGCAGCTGCGCGGCCTTAGCTTAAGCTATAATTGTAAGAATATCAGAAATACATTGAATAAAGTTATATCAAAGGAGACGGATGTCTTTGCTTAATAATTTATGTTTACATGGCGACCGTGACAGTGAGACCAAAAAAAAAAAACAGTTTTCACGCAAAAACAAAAGAAAATGTGCATTTAAAATACACTTCCAAATGACCGTGAACAGTGAGACCCAAAAATAATTCTGCATATCAAAATTTCACGTTTAAATTGCCTCTAATAAATTACTGGATTTTCAAAAAAAAAAAAATCCAACCGAAGCTAATCATGTGTTCTTAATAAAAAAAAAAAAAAGAAGCATGCTGAGATAAAAGAAGATAAAGACCTGAAAAGGCACCGACAACGCTACAGAGAGCGTGCAACGACATAACAATGACCTGTGCGAAGACCAGCACCGGCACCGCCTGAGCTCAGAGGCCACGGACATCAGCAGCAGCAACAACAAGCGTGAGAGGCCTACCGCCCCTTACGCCAACGAGGGAAAACTGGAGATAGATCTCCTGAACGCTGCTCCTATCGAGCAAAGGGACAAGCCAAGCCTACAGGAGGCGTTAGAGGCTTGTCCAATCGGTGGACCACGCCCACTCACGATAGCTGAGTACCGGGCACGGCAGCAAAAACCATCAAATCCCAAAAATAAGCGGGGGGGGAGACGAACTAAACTCCTCCGCCAACGACGGCTGGCAAAAGAGATGCTAGCTGTCGCAACGCAAGACGAGGAGAAAAGGCAACACCAGGAAGAAATCAACAAGATCGACAAGGAACTTTGCAAGAGCAAAGTAACGTAAATAAGGCTGCATTCATTTGCCATTGCCTTCATTTACCATTAATTTTAATTAAAACCACTCAAGTTGCTGCGTGAAAACGCTACTTGAAAAAAACTAACAAAACAAATAGGCTTTGACTAATACATATGGCTGGTAATTTAACTTTAATTTTACCGATGTAAACCAGCCATATGCCCTAACTACTATCTTCATTATTTCACTATTGCCTATAATTTCAAAAAAAAAAAAAAAAAAAGAAATTTTAACAAAATACATAAATACATATGTATACATCCAAGTAGTTCTCAAAATCAAAAGAAATTTTATATAAAAAAAAAAAACCATGGGTTGGTTCGGGTCTGACGATAGTCAGACCAAAGACAATACGGCCAACGTGGTTAATAATGTCAAAATTATTGATCACACAGATGGTATTCAAGCTTTATGGCTTTTGTTGCTGATCTTAACGATCGTAAACGTTCTGCAGTTTCTCTTAACATTGTATGTTAAGCATAACAAAATCATAAAGAAAAGATATATGAGTAGGGCAAACGATTTAGACAGGGCTTAAAATCAAAAAAAAAATTATGCCAACATTAGAGGCCATTAGGAAAGTCCACATTAGGGACCCACAGTTTTCGGCTAGAATCCAACAATTGGTCTCAACAACCCCTAAGAGCATATTAGAGCTCGAATATATGTACATGGATACATATCAATTAGATTTTTCCCCTTTAATCGATTGCTCGAGAACACAGAAAGCAATCGTATTAACTACCATTCCAGGTATAATAGTTAAGTCAGTCATTGCTGAGAATTCCATTCTGGGCAGAGTCATTGACTTTGTAATATTTAGAAATTAAATCCCAATAATGGAATGGAATGAAATCCATAATTCACTATTAGACATCAAAAATAGGTTTGATAAATCTTATAAATCCATTACGCAAAACAGGCCGATACAAAAGGCAACAATTGAAAAACATGCGTTTATATTAGTTGAATGCTTTAATGAAGCACGCCAGCTAATCCACATAAATAGGACAAATATCATAAATAAAAATTGGTCGAAAGTATCAAAGCTCTTGATCAGACTTCGATCGAACTTGATAACGATCCAAAATAAATTCAAATTGGATATTTCAATCCCCACAATACTTAATACTCCTCTAAATATAGACATTGAAAAACCAGGATCAAGCCAAGACAAGGAAATTGACCTTGCAGATCCAGCTGAGGAATCAGTAGAAGAACAGGAAATTGAAGAAAAAGATCTACACGATCTAACAATCCTCGCGGTACTAAAAATACCAGAAGTAGAGGAAGAGGAGCTAGACTTTTCGGACTCAGATTCCTTTAATAGCGTAACGGAAGTAAAACCCGTTGCAATGGCCGATGAAACGATTGCCCAACGGGCATATATTAAAGACATTTCACACGCTATCCCTGAATTCAATGGACAAAAGATCCATATGCAGAGATTCATTACTGCCATTAACTTAGTCAATTTGACAAAAGGGCCTTATAAATCTCTAGCTGTCGAAGTGATAAAATCCAAAATAATCGAATCTACACTATACAAAGTCCAGGATGAAACGACCATCACGTCGATCATTCAAAAATTGAAAACTACAATTGTCGGTGAAACATCTGACGTAGTTAAGGCCAAAATGGCAAAAATATGCCAAAAAGGCAAAACAGCCACTCAATTTACCAACGAAATCGACGAGATGAGAAAACTCCTAGAAGCATCATACATCGATGAGGGTCTGCCAGCTGAGCACGCTGATAAATTCAGCAGCAAAGAAGCCATTAGCACAATGGTTAAAAATTGTGAGCATGGCAGACTTAAGACCATTCTAGAAGCAGGCACATTCCCTACAATGAATGATGCCATAACCAAATATATCCAATGTTCCACTGACATGACTGGTAATGCAAGTTCCATATTGTATACCAGACGAGGTCAGGCATACCGTGGTAATAACTATAGAAGTAACTATCGTGGTAGAGGAAATGGCCGTGGTTATAACAACATCAACAGTTATAACAATAATCAGCATTCTAACAACTATAGAGGTCGTGGTAGTTATCGAGGAAATAACCGTAGTTACGGCGGATCCCATAACAATCAAAATAACGACAGAACCGGAAACACAAGACACAACAACAATGTCCGTGTTACCCAGACAGCTTCGGGAAACTCACAAGCACCTTTAGATACTCAAACTTATTAAAAGCAAAGGTTCAAACCATCAATCTCAATCTTAACATTTTCGTGTCATTTGACAATGCCACAACAGGAAAACATCTAACATTCCTAGTAGATACAGGAGCGAACATATCGCTAATAAAAGAAACTTCAGATGTCTTCAACGACATACAAATAAACAATAAAATAGACATTCAAGGTATAGGTGAAGGTATTATAAAATCCCTAGGCCTTGCACCAATAGAGCTACAGACAGATAAATACATAGTTCCTCACAATTTCCATTTAGTAAACAAAAATTTCGCAATCCCATGTGATGGAATAATAGGGATTGATTTTATAAAAGCATTAAATTGTCAAATTGATCTAAAACCTTCAGAAGACTGGTTTATAATACGACCAAACAATATAAACATTCACATTTATGTTCCAATAACATACAGTTCTGGTAACAATACAATACTTCTACCAGCAAGATCACAAGTTATCCGAAAAATAGAACTAACTTCAAGTGAAGATAATGTTCTAATTCCAAACCAGGAAATCCAAACTGGTATTTTTGTTGCAAACACGTTGCAACCACTCAAAATGCATTTGTCCGATTACTGAATACAACCAGTACCGACCAATTAATTAATATAAATAATTTAAAATATGAACCACTTTCGAATTACAATGTAGTTCAAACAACTTCTAAAATCAGGGAACAAACTGTCCTAGCTCAGCTCACAAAGAATTTCCCAGCTCCATTCAAACAACCATTAACGGAATTATGTTCCAAATATAGTGACATATTCGGGCTTGACACCGAATCA
The DNA here is from genome assembly GCA_018150885.1 of Drosophila tristis. NCBI lineage: Eukaryota > Metazoa > Arthropoda > Insecta > Diptera > Drosophilidae > Drosophila > Drosophila tristis. Next base: position 733,707 of record JAECWT010000181.1, read on the forward strand.
ATAACAACAAATAATTTTTATAAACAAAAATTGAGATTGAAGGATGACGAACCAGTATACATCAAAAACTATCGAAGCCCGCATAGCCAAGTTGAAGAAATACAGAAACAAGTAGGGAAATTAATAGACGACAAAATAGTCGAACCATCAGTGTCAGAATATAACAGCCCCCTTCTGCTTGTACCAAAGAAAGCCCTTCCGGGCACTGAACAAAAGAAATGGCGATTAGTAGTTGACTATCGTCAAATAAACAAAAAACTTCTGTCCGATAAATTTCCATTACCTAGAATTGACGACATCTTGGATCAACTAGGTAGAGCGAAATACTTCTCATGCCTTGACTTAATGTCAGGTTTTCATCAAATTGAACTAGAAGAAAGTTCAAGAAACATAACGTCTTTTTCAACGAGCAATGGCTCATATCGCTTCACGCGATTACCATTTGGTTTAAAAATAGCGCCAAATTCATTTCAGAGAATGATGACTATTGCATTCTCTGGACTTGAAGCTTCGCAAGCATTCCTATATATGGACGATCTTATAGTCATTGGTTGTTCCGAAAAACATATGCTCAAAAACTTACAAGATATTTTTGAGGTATGTAGGAAACACAACCTAAAATTACATCCACAAAAATGTTCATTTTTTATGCATGAAGTGACCTTTCTCGGTCATAAATGCACTGATAAAGGAATCTTGCCAGATGACAAGAAATATGACGTCATCAAAAATTATCCAGTCCCGCATGACGCGGACAGCGCTAGAAGATTCGTTGCATTCTGCAATTATTACAGACGTTTTATTAGAAACTTCGCCGACTATTCCCGGCACATAACCAGATTATGTAAAAAGAATGTTCCATTTGAGTGGACAGATGAATGTCAAAATGCATTCCAGCATCTAAAAGATCAACTTATAAAACCAACTCTATTACAATACCCAGACTTCACAAAGGAATTTTGTATAATAACGGATGCAAGTAAGCAAGCGTGTGGAGCGGTTTTAACTCAAAACCATAAAGACCTCCAACTTCCTATAGCATACGCGTCCAGATCATTCACCAAGGGTGAAAGTAATAAGAGTACAACAGAACAGGAATTAGCAGCCATTCACTGGGCGATTAATCATTTTCGACCATATATTTATGGAAAACATTTTAAAGTGAAAACTGACCATAGACCACTTACGTATCTATTTTCGATGGTTAACCCAAGTTCTAAACTTACACGCATGCGGCTCGAACTAGAAGAATATGACTTCACAGTAGAATATCTAAAGGGTAAGGATAATTTCGTAGCAGATGCGTTATCAAGAATAACCATTAAAGACTTAAAGAATATACAAACAACCAATACAGTATTAAAAGTCACTACAAGAAATCAAAGTAGACAAAAAACCTGCGCAGGTTCAAACACAGAATTGCAAAAGCAATCGATCTCTTCAAAACCCAATATATACAACGTCATACAAAATGATGATGTTAAAAAAGTAGTGACCTTACATTTATCTTCGACTAAGTGTTTCTTTAAACATGGGAAAAAGATATTTGTAAGAATTAAAGTTAGCGACCTTTATACTAATGGAACCTTCGACTTAGGTCAATTTTTCCAAAGGCTTGAAAAAGAAGCCGGTATAAATAACATCAGCCAACTTAAAATGGCACCGAGCGAAGAAATCTTTGAGAACATTTCAATAGATTCCTTTAAGAACATGGGCAATAAAATATTAAAGAATTTAAGAGTAGCGCTACTCAAGCCGGTGACCACAATAAAAGAAAATAAAGAAAAAGAAGAGATACTGTCTACATTCCATGATGATCCAATCCAAGGAGGTCACACAGGTATAGCCAAAACATTAGCGAAAATAAGAAGGCATTATTATTGGAAAAACATGACACGTCAAATTACAAATTATGTGAGAAAGTGTCCCAAATGCCAAAAGTCCAAAACGACTAAACATACCAAGACTCCATTGACTATAACTGAAACACCACAAATGGCGTTTGATAGGGTAATTGTGGATACGATCGGTCCACTTCCTAAATCAGAACAAGGAAACGAATATGCAGTCACTTTAATCTGTGATTTGACAAAATGCCTTGTAGCCATACCAATCAAGAACAAAACGGTCGCCATGTAGAAATAGGTTCCAAGAGATTGAGCCCGAAGACGTCCGTCTTACTTGATATATCTTTATTCAATGATTTTTAGGTATTCTTCAAAATCGTTATATATATGCCCGGCGCTGCTGATAGCGGGTGGCGCGAGGGGAATCGTATGCGCGTGTACTTTATGTATCGTCAAGTTGTGAGAATATGCTGACGATACATTTATGTCGCTCAAGACATTCTTGGGCGATCGTAATACGATAGCTCAAGTTAGGTCTGAGACTTTTAATTACATAAACACTGCAAAAAAGTGTTACAGTGTGTTCCCCTTAAGTACACTTGGTACAGTGGGTATTGGATATGTGCATACTACAAAAGGAATAAAGTTTCTAGTGATCTAACAGGAATCTTAAGGTTTATGCGGCCAACAATTCACACTTGATCAGGTTGTGCATAAAAATCAACCCCCGCATTTTTCTACGACTAAATAAGGTTAGACGGTTTATTAAAAGCAATCTACGGGGGTAAGATGGTAATCTCCCAGGTAATCCCAGTTAAGGCCACGCAGAGCAAAAAGTTTTTCTGGACTGATTCTATACGGTCCTGGTGTACTTTGTACAAGAGCCGTACTCTAAAATCGGACGAACCAGCGAGATATCGAAAGTCTTCGTTATATAGGGGTCGTCAAATTCCTTTGACCACCTCTTTATAAACCCAAGCACGCCCATGGCCTTATTTACCATGCTAGAAATGCGTTCAGAAAACTTTAAATTTGGGTCTAATTTAACACCAAGATCATCAACCAAGGTAATTGTCTCAAGAGAACCACCGCAGAGGCTATAAGGAGCCAAAAGGGGGCTGGAGCGATGAAATGTCATTACTTTGCATTTCGAGGCATTTAGGTGTAACATATTTGCACAACACCATGACTGAAAGTTATTGAGATCGGATTTCAAGCGAGAGTGAAATGAAATGTCCTTATACTGGACACAGAGTTTAACATCATCCGCATATATTAGTACTCGAGAGTTTGTTAATGCTGAAGGCAGATCATTAATAAAGAGTGTGAATAGTAGGGGGCCTAGATGGCTGCCCTGTGGTACTCCAGAAGTAACCTAAAGAGGTGAAGAGAAGGAGTTTTTGAAGGGGACTCTTTGAGACCTAGAACGAAGGTAGCTAGAAATCCATCTCAAAAGATTAGGCGAAAACCCTAAAAGGTCAAGTTTTAGTGCTAGAAGGGAATGGCTTACAGAATCGAATGCTTTGCTGAAATCAGTATAAGTGACATTTAAGTTACCTTGAAAGCCTTTAATGATAAAAGAGGTAAACTCTAATAAATTTGTGGTTGTTGATCGTCGTCGCCTTATAAATCCGTGCTGAGACGGAGATATAAGTGATTTTCAGAGATGTTGCAAATGCGGCGCTACAATTTTTTCAAACATTTTAGGACTAGCGGATAACTTAGATATACCTCTATAATTATTTGCATCAGACTTGCTACCTTTCTCAAGGAGCGGAATAATAAAAGATTCCTTCTAGATGGGGGGGAAGCATGAAGAGTTAATGGATAGGGTGTATAGTTTAAGCAGGGATCCAGACAGAGCGTCGGCAAAGTACTTGAGTACAGCCGGGAACTCCATCGGGACCTGGTAAAAACACCGGCTTAACTAGATGAAGATCATGAAGCAGTGAGCTTTCATTTGACAAGGGGCTGAATATGCCATTCTACCTAGGTAAACTGTATGGATACGGCTGACCAGAGTAGTTTTTATTAGAATAGGTTGTTTGAAAAAATTTGGCAAAAAGATCGGCAATTGCCTGATCATTGTTTGCTGACATATTGAGGATGGATGTGCGGACGTTCTACGCTTACTATTTACGGAGCTGTAAAACTGTTTAGGGTCCTGTGAAAATCGTATCCTGCATCGAGATTGGTAGTTTTTAAGCATTGAGCGTTAAAAACGGAGAAATTTGACCGAGCTATTACTATTATATTATATTGAGAAAGAGAAGAGGGAGAACCAACTTCTCGAAATTTTTTATAAATTCTTGATTTTAAGTATTTTAGACTGGATAACTCTTTGGTAAACCAAGGAGGCTTTCCAGATCTAACCGGACAAGAAAGTGGGACACAAGAGTCAAAAAATGTGTCAAGTACATTATAAAAAATGTTTGTGCCTTTTATAACGTCAGTGCACAAATACAGAGCGGACCAATCAAAATCACTAATGAGGTTATTAAGCTTCGTATGCACGGCTTTACGAAAGCAGTAGACACGTTCTGAAAACCTACCCGTTCGATCCAATACAGTAGGCCCAATATCGACCAACTCTTTGAATGTAGGATGGTAGGAGTCTTCAGGTATAGTGAGCGGAAGGGCTCGGTTTAACAACGCTATGGTCGGATCCGAGACAAAGCACAGATCAAGCAATCGACCAAAGGAATGTTTCACATGGTTGACTTGAGACAGGGATAGGTCTAGCAAGCCGTCGATAAAGTCATGTCGTGACATGGTCACAAGGTAATTAGACTCGTTTACCGAAGACCAAACAGTACCTGGCAAATTGAAATTACCAAGAACTATCATATGGTCTTATCTTATCTGATAACGAGGAAGAAACAGTTCTTAAAGCGGACAGGTAATGCTCGTATATTAAGGAAGAGTAATGGGGGGTCTATTAGCCCTAACCTCTTTCACAACCAACGTAACGAAAAGCAAACAATAACAAACACGACTAACAGACGCACAAAATAAATAAATAATTATGGTTATTACACAAATTAACAGTCATGCACTCGCGGGTATGGAAAGATTTTAAGTTATTTAGAGAGTATTTAATTAGGGATTAATAAGCACTGTTAATAAAACAAAAGGAAAAATGCTGAGCGCAAAAAGTCACGTCTGGTCACTACAAAAGAGAACCAACGATATGACGTCTAAAAGGTCTCGGAACAACCTTTCCCAAAAGGTATTGCTGCTCTATGCCCTAATATTGACCCACTAAACTAGTAGTGCCATTTTCAATGATTCCTTCGATGAAATTTTTGGTTTCCGTATCCTTTATTTTCAAACATCCTTCAGCTGGAGGCAGAGTGTGCGAGCGAGAAAGAGAATGAGTAGAAGCTGGAACGGGTGGGGTTAGCAACTGAAAATTTCTATTTTTATACCCGTACTCAAAAAAGAGTTAAGGGGTATATTAGATTTGTGGTAAAAGTGGATGTGTGCAACGCAGAGAAGGAAACGTTTCCGACCCCATAAAGTATATATATTCTTGATCAGCATCAATAGCCGAGTCGATATAGCCATGTCCGTCTGTCCGTCCGTCCGTCTTGTTGAGCGCCTGGATCTCAGAGACTATAAGAGTTAGGGCAACCAAATTTGGTTTCAAGACTCATGTGATATCACACTGCTACAAGTGTATTTCATACTGCAAAAACGCAGTATCGTACAGAATGACCATATCTACCAGATTGCTGAATATGAATCAGATCGGAACATAATTATAGCCAGAATGAAGAAATTAATTTTCTGTTGGTTCCCCCGCCTCCAACAGCCAGAGACACGAAACTCATTCTCCTTCTCGCTCGCACACTCTGCCGCGTTCAGTGCGCGAGCAACCCCTATCGGTGGAGATGCAGAATATAAATGGTACATCTATAATCTACATGTTAGATGTAAAATATACATTGTAGATGTAGATGTAGATAACAGATGTAGCAAAAAAATGTAAAATGTAAAATTTCTTTTTTCTTAAATTCTAAAAAATCATATTTCAAAAATGTATATACTGACTGAGTACGGGTATAAGTAGAGTCGCGTCCCCAGAAGCGACTCACACGTTCCTTCTCGTTTTCCTTTGTTTTTTCGTATTTTTAAAATCGTGGAAGCCACATCTTTTCGTGCATTGTGTGGAAAATTTTGTAATACGCCTTTTTACACTGGGCGCGTTTGCTATCGATATCGAAATAGACGCAATGAAGCAGAAAAGGCGTTTACATTGGCAGACGTGCGTCCTGAACTTTGATTTGGGTGCTTGATGACAAGGAAAGAACACACAAATTTTTGAAAATCAACAGATTTATGCAAGACGGCAGAAAAATGGACGAAAGACAATTGATTCTCATATTTATATATTCATTTCAGACATTTATTGTAGAGTTTGTGGGAGTTCTTCAAATTATGAAAACCATCAGGGGGTCAGAAAAATTTCGTATGATAATAATACAATCAGTTTCAAGTAATTTATTTAATGATTTTATGTATATTTTCACCTTTTTGCACAATCATACACTTTTAGCGCCAAAATTTGAGTTTTGATCTACAAGTTTTTGTTGTTATTAGTGGTGATAGTTGCGCTGATAGGCAGAAAAGAGCAAAAATGAGGAAAAGCAATCGAATATATCGAATAGACGCACATGAATCAGAAACTGACGCAACTTTTTGCCACCACTAGGGCCCTATGCTTATACTCTCTGCACACTGAGTCCATCCTGGGGGAACGGTGGGAATTTTTGAAAGATATGAAACACCGATTCACATTGACACTATCCACCATCCACCATCCATGAGAAATAGCTGTGCACACAATTTGGTGCGGCGGAAAATTTCTTTTATAATTTAAAAGAATATTAATAATATTGCAATGGTTGTGAATTTGATTCAGCACCAATATATATTCTTGCATAATCTAATCATGTTGCTGGACATGGATGATGATAATAATGTGGTCAACATTGACGAGGAGAATTTATTGGAATGGATATCTGTTTTGAAAACACTGAAGCGTGGTCATTTGTGACTGCTTCTACTAAATTCAATCAATGTTTTAAATACAATTATATATTCTATGATTTTTGAAAAGCGGTTTGGAGTGAAGATATACCCAAAAATAAACGAGGCGCTTTTTAAGGAAAGTTTTGTATATCCTATGGCTATGGCATTGTATACTATGGGTTCTTTTTCTGAGTACAGAGCAGTCGGAAAGCTGTCAGCAAACAGCGCGTGCAATATACTGCATGAGATTTGCAGAGCATTCATAAAAAAATTCCCAGTCCACAGACTTGAGTTTTTCTGCCTGAGACAATTCTGACATATCAGATGTTTTGTTGTTGTTTTTACCATTTTCCTGTCTGTCATTGTTTACATTTTCGTAGTGAATTCCGATTTTTTTGTTGTGAATGTCATATATTTATGGTTGCATTTGACAATTATCGAAAAAATACCGCACTGAAACATGAGAATTAGGAACATCCCAGATGGATGGTGGAATAACTGGGAAATTTTCGGAACGGCAAAACCTTACGGACCATCCCAGAAATGGATGGTGGATGGTGGATGGTCCCCAGTGTGAAAAGGCTATTAACCTATGTAAAAAAAACTGCGTCTCCGGCAAGACGCATGACGCAGCCCCAATGTAAACAGCCTATAACTTAATGCTGAAAGATTGGCCGTTTCGCCGAACACTTTCTACTAACTTAATGCTGATAACATTAAAGTGGTAGCCTGCGAGGATGAGCGCTCCGTAAAGCTATACAAAGCTGCGGTGGCGCAAATCGGCGAGGTCTACGCCGGGGCGAAGCTCGTCGCTGTGGACTGGAGCGAGGTGCCCAGTAGACCAAGGGCCCGTATATGGGTACCGGCCACTTTTAAGGAGCCCGAGCGGATCCTCACTATGTTGCAGAGATGCAACCCCACACTGCCAACCACAGACTGGAAGGTCGTCAAAGTGGAGGCATCAAAAGGCCCCACCAACCAGGCAGTGATAATCCTGAATAAGGAGTCACTAGCCCCGATCGAGGCAGCCAAGGGAGAGCTCAACTTCGGGTTCAGCTCGGTGACCATGAAGGTCTATAAGTCGGATGCAGCGGCCGAGGCGCGTTCTGTCAACAACCCAGTTGAGCAGGACGTTGCCTCGGAGATCGAGGCACCCGAGGTAGACCCGGAGCCGGAGCCGGCCCTAGAGAGCTACTCCTCGGATACGGAGCTGATGCTCGACTTTGAGGCGCTGTGTCGGGACGATATCCTCGATGACTCGGACGCCGATATAACAGTGGTGGAGAAGGACTCTAATGAAGTCTCTGAGACTTCTGCAGATAAATCTCCACCACTGTAAAGCAGCATCCGCTGCCCTGATACTCCGCTTAGTCGCGAGCGGAGGGGACATAGTCCTAATCCAGGAGCCCTGGGTGGTAGGAGGCAGGGTCTGTGGATTAGCGACGAAGGACTACAAGCTGATTGTAGCCCAAACGGAAGGTAAAATTAGAACCTGCATATTAGCAAGAAAGCACCTAAATATCTTTCTGCTCCACAATTTTAGCAATGGCGACAACACGGCGGCTAGCCTAGAGCTACAAGGGACACGCCTGAACCTGGTGTCGTCCTACATGGCTCATGAGGAAAGCGATCCTCCCAGTGACCTCGTTCGCAAGATTGCCAGCGACAGCGAGAGGTCGGATACAAGCCTACTAATAGGCTGCGATGCCAACGCTCATCACACCCAATGGGGGAGCTCGGATACAAATGTAAGGGGTGAGTCACTTTTCAGCTTCATCCTAAACTCAAACCTAATTCTTGGTAACAGGGGTAATGACCCCACTTTTATCATAAAAAACCGTCAAGAGGTTATTGACCTCACTCTACTGTCTCACAAACTGTCAGACATAATGAAAAGTTGGAGAGTCCTAGAGGACCACTCCTTCTCCGACCACAGGTACATCGAGACAATCCTATCGCTCGAAAGCACCATACCCGCTAGCTATATAAATCCAAGAAAAGCCAACTGGGATACGTTTAGTGCAAAAATGGAGGAATTACTCCCCCCCCTAGCCCCAAAATGCCCGGACACACAAGACGATCTTAATCGTCTTGTGGACAATTTCACGGAAGCCTGCAATAAGGCCTTCATGGCAGCTTGCCCCTCAACCAAACCAAGAGGGAAAAAGAAACCCCCCTGGTGGTCTAAACAGATAGATACCCTCCGGAAAGACTGCAGGACTCTCTTTAACAGAGCCAAAAGCAGCAGCCAGGTAGAGCACTGGGAAAATTACAAATGTAAGCTAACCCTATACAAAAAAGAAACAAGAAGAGCAAAAAGGGCCTCTTGGCAAAAATTTTGCTCCGATATTGAGGACACGTCAGAAGCCGCAAGGCTACGCAAGATCCTGTCAAAAACATCCCCCTCGGTGGGATATCTCAAGAGAACGGATGGTACGTGGACGAACTCTAGTGAGGACTCCCTACACATTCTACTCGATACTCATTTTCCTGGGTGTACGACCATCGAGCCGGCAGACACCCCAAGTGAAGGCCCGGAAACCTCGATGAGACACATCCTCACAAAACGGAATATTAGCTGGGCAGTAAACAGCTTTAAATCCTACAAATCGCCTGGCCCTGACCACGTCATTCCGGCTCAGCTACAAAAAGCCGGGGACATGGCCATCAACTGGCTGCAAAGTATCTTCAGGAAGATACTGACAGTGGGAAAAATCCCCCACGCTTGGCTAAAGGCTAAAATAGTCTTTATCCCCAAAGCAGGGAAACCCTCACACACAACCCCAAAAGACTTCAGACCAATAAGTCTATCGTCCTTCCTTCTCAAAACCTTTGAGAGACTAGTCGGGCTGCAGCTGAGGACAACCATAAATCCTCAGTGGCTGTCAGGCGCTCAACATGCCTACCGAAAAGGGAAATCCACGGAAACGGCACTCCATGAAGTAATCTTGGCGGTGGAGAAATCTCTACACGTCAAAGAATACTCCTTAATTGCTTTCCTAGACATTGAGGGAGCTTTTAACAACGTCATACCGGGAGCCATCACAGAGGCCCTGACTGACCTGGGAGTGGATCGTCACTTGGTGATGCTCATAGATCAATTGCTCACATGCAGGACAGTGACATCATCAATGGGATCGTCCACTCAGTCAAGGTATGTCAACAGAGGCACCCCGCAAGGTGGTGTCCTGTCTCCCCTTCTATGGAACATAGCAGTCAATAAGATTCTGTGTGACCTGGAAGGGGAGGGCTGCAAGGTGGTAGCATACGCGGACGACGTTGCCATTATCTTCTCGGGAAAATTCCCCCAAACACTCTGCGATCTAATGACCGCGAAGCTCGCGCGACTTTCAGAATGGACAAAGTCGCGCGGACTGGGAGTTAATCCCTCAAAAACGGAACTTGTGTTGTTTACAACCAAATACAAAATCCCGTCCCTCAACCCCCCAATACTAAACGGATGCAGGCTCTCCTTCAGCGACAGTGCCAGTTACTTAGGGTTGGTAATTGATAAAAAGCTTAGCTGGAACCTGAGCATCAAAGACAGAGTAAAGAAGGCAACGACAGCCCTCTACACTTGCAAGAAGGCCATTGGGCTAAAATGGGGCATGAACCCAAAAATAGTCCAATGGATCTACCTGGCAATAGTAAGACCAATACTGCTCTACGGAGTCGCAGTGTGGTGGCCTGCCCTATCGAAGGGGACTATCACTAAACAACTAGGCAAGGTGCAGCGTACTGCAGCCCTATGCATCAGTGGAGCTCTGAGCTCAACACCAACGGATGCGCTAAATGCCATACTATGCCTGCAGAGCCTTGACCTTGCAGGTAAGGAGCAGGCAGAAAAGGCAGCAATCCGTCTGAGAGACTCGGACCAATGGGTGTCACACCACACCGGTCATGCGTCCATCCTAAATGGAAACAAAATCGTCCCCACAAAAACGGACTACTGCGTTCCGAGGGAGTATACAGATACCCCCTTTGAAACAATCATCCCTCACAGAAACAACTGGCTTGAGGGACCACCTGGTCCAAAAGGAGCCATTCGAATCTTTACCGATGGCTCAAAGATGGACAAAAAGGTCGGAGGAGGAATCTACTCCGAACAGTTGAACATAAGTCACTCCTTCAGGCTCCCGGATCACTGCAGTGTCTTCCAAGCGGAGGTCATAGCGATCAAGGAAGCTTTGAGCTGTCTTCAGGAACTAACCCCTGCGGCAACTCACATAAACATCTATAGTGACAGCCAAGCTGCAATCAAATCGCTGAATGCGATAACGACAAGCTCGGCTACCGTGGCAAACTGTCGCAAATCTCTTCATGAGATGGCTTATCAGTTCGTCATCAGCCTAATATGGGTCCCGGGCCACCAGGACATTGAAGGCAACTGCATAGCAGACGAGCTGGCCAGAGCTGGAACAACAATCCCCCTTCTCAATGATAAGGAGGATATTTGTATGCCAATGGCCACCTGCAAGCTCAAAATAAAAGAACATTTTAAGCAACTAATAAATGACAGATGGCAAACTGTGCCACTATGTCGCATAACTCGGCAAACATGGCCTAACATAAATAGGAAGCGCACCGATGAGCTCTGCAAACTCAGCAGGAGTAGGTGCAGCTCAGTCATACGCTCCCTTACGGGACACTGGCTAATAGGCACACATGCAAACAGGCTGGGCGCCCCATACAACGACTTCTGTCGTAGCTGCAGAGATGAGGACGAGGAGGAGACTGTGGAACACCTGTTCTGCTCCTGCCCGGCTCTCAGTAGAAGGAGACTCCAATACTTGGGCGCTCCTTTTCTAGGTGACATTTCGGACATGTCTGCAATCAGTCCCAGAAGAATCGAAAGCTTTATAAGGGCATCCGGATGGGATAATGGATAATATAGGGTCTCACGAGGGAGAAGGGAACGTAACATGCGGTATCACAACGGGCCGAAACCGGCCTAGGTGTGTCGGGTCTCTGACAACCCCGACAGCCGCCTCAACCTAACCTAACCTAACCTAATGCTGATAGATTGTCCGGTTCGCCCACTGTGCTCTCCCCAAGTTTCACTCTGTGTGCAGAAAATCAATTTCTGGAATTGTCCACCATCTGCGATATTAAAATTCGGTATGCGATGCTTAGCCAATAGATTCAAATGAAACAAAAAATTTGTTTTATTTTTGTAAAGAAATTTAAGAAACAGCCTCACGCCGGTTTAAGTGGACTGCGGTTATCTCGTTATACAATTTTGCAGATAATATTTTGATGTTAATGGTGTGGGGGGATCGGATGTGATCGGAAAGAATTCGATTGCGATTGACCAGGAGAGATCCAAAAGAAGCTGTTGCATTCATTCTGCGGTCGAGGCACCCCAATGATTCGGAAACTGGACAGAGTCTGGAGATTGCTCGAGAAAAGCAAAAATTTCAGTCGAGAGCAGACTAAGCCAATTTCCAAACAATGAGATAGTAATGAGTAACGGATATTGAACATAGTGATATATATTAAATCGCCAATTTATTAGTTTTATTTTGTTAAAAAATTTAACGAGTTAAAGAAAACTTTGATTTTTATATTATTATCAGCTGGTTTCTACGGTGATATATAAATATTTTTTAATCCCACAATTTCCCCTAGATGTGCTGTTTGTGCAAACGATATTAGATGCTTGGTCACAGCATTTGTTTCTTTTTCATATTCCAACCACAAAGGGTATGACTTAACTATTTTTTAGAACAATTTTCAGAGTTTACTTGTTATTGGTACTATTGACAGCATGTTGTAAGGCGACTAAAATCTTTTAAAGTTTTTGGGCCTTCGTTGCATAAAAAAACGAATCAATATATATCATCTGTATATGCTGTTACTACCGAAAACTCTTTTTTAGTGTTATACCAGCTAATTCTATTGGGCAAAACTGTGAATTATGATGACGGAAAAATTATCTTCTGGCCACACTAATTTATCAAGCAAGGGGTTTGTATAGTATTTATCTTAACAATCTTAAAATAAATAACTACAAAAATATTGGCATTGGCTATATATGTTTGTATGTGTTTTTATTTAATTAATTTACTTTTAAAGTACATTTTTATATATTTTATTGTCAATTTTGGATTTTTAGTTGAATGATAAATTCTCGAATTGCTTACTTGTTAAAAAGATCTAAGCTGTAATTTTAATATATGTATTAACTGCATGCTGAAAACAAATTTTTATAATCTCTTTCCCCTGCAGAAAGAACTGGTGTATGTATGCATTAGAAATTTCATGAAGTTTACCGTAATGTAATTTTAGTTTTATATTTTATTGATATTGAGCCTTTAATGGTAGCGCTTTGGCATAGCGGTGCACGCGGAAAGGCTGAGATGGTGATAATGTGAAAGTACTTCCCTGGTGACTGATCTTTATACCAGTTTTAAACTTCTGTGATGAACTATTGCTGGGCGCTTTATTTTCGACTAAAATTATATATCGAATAACAGTTTTCGACTTCGCGTCCTGTGGGTGGGTGTAGAAAAATGTTCACTGGGATAGAGAAGTCAAAATGAGTAGAAAGATTTAATTTAAAAGAAAGTGAATTTCTACACAACAACAGTTTTGAAAGCTGTGAAATTTTTCACTATCTTCCGATCCACCAAGCGCAGGCGGCCCACGCACCGCGTAAAAACTTCGTTTGTCTCGGCACGGCTGTCGCAGCGGTAGAGAATCACCGCCTTCGTGCTGTTGTCTTCGCACACAAACGCACTAAAACGTGATTATATATTTATATATATTATTATATATTTTTGATCAGAACCAATAGCCGAGGCGATATAGCAATGTCTATCTCTCCTTCCATCAGTCCTTGTGGTTTGACGCCTATTTCTTATATATATATAGACATTTGTAATATCACACTTTTGCACTGCACACCGTGCAGTGTCTTTTCTGCTACCCCTTCCAGGCGCTTGCTCATTTTCTTGGTCTGTCTCTCAAACTCTTCGTCGGTCAGTGTGCGATCTCTGATGGTGGAGATCGGGGTAGAACAGAGTGTTAGTGTGAGAAGAGAGAGAGAGACAGATGTAGAGCAACAGAACATATTCGATAACTACATCATTTGTAAGCTAACATATATGTAAATACATACATACATACATATATATACATATGTACTGAATACCAGGTATTACAGCATGACAATGCACTATGGGGAAAATTCCAATTTTTCGGGTATTAATTAATAACTTTAAAACTAAGCAAGATTTTTCGATGCGGTTTTTTGATTAATGTTATGTACACCCCTAGAAACATTTTTGGAAAAGTAGGCGTGTTACCGCCCACAAATTTGAAAATAAATAAAATTATTTTTTAATAATATTAAAAATCGGAATATCTTTATTAATATTTATTGACTATAATACTCCTTCATACATAAAAATAAAGTTTTACTTTTGGAAACACTTCATTTTGATGAAATTCAGGAGCTAAAGGAGCAATAGTTAATATTAATAGACATTTTCTTAATTTTTTCTTAATCCATCTTCGAAATCCTCAAAAATTGTATATGTGCCTTCAATTTCACATAATAAGAGGATTTAAAAATCGATGGGAAGGGCAATGACTTTAGGCTTGCTGTTTGAATCAACAAAGAGACATTGCTCTTGAGTTTTTGATGGAGCTTCTGCTTGTCATTTTAGCTCCTACTCATCTTACTTTAGATGACTAATTTTTCGATTATTGTTCATATTTGAGTCGCTTTTGTATAATTTAGCTGTGCTCATTAACCAATTTTAATGGTTTTTTCAAATTTTTTTTTGTTCCGCATGCATTTATTCCATTTTGCATACAAATTTAGCCAAAAAATTTGAGTTTTGCTCTTTAAATATAACATATGTTTTAAAACATGAATGTTTTTATTTAATCTCCTCTTAAAAAATTCAAGAATTGCATTTTCTTGGTTGAATTCGCCTTTTTCCTTGCGCCATACATCAAACAGCTGCGCGTTTGAAAACTCGAAGTTCCTTGCAAAAAACTAATTTGCGCAGTTAGTGCGGAAAAGTGCACATTGAGACAAACTGTTTTTAAATCAAAATTAATGGCTCTACGACATACAATTGGACGTACACTTATCAGCCCTTCTCGATTTTTTCTATGTCTCCACAAACTTGAAAAATATTTCCAAGAAATGTGCTTTGGGAACGTTTCCTACTTTTACAAAATATTAATAGAACACGCACAACTATAAAGAATTAGTACAACCATTACATAGTTAAAGCCCATGTGATTGCTATCCTTTTTGAATTTCACAAAAAGAATGTTTCGCGTTTGAATTGAATAGTGGCATTTTGAAAATAGGTTGCAAAAATATTGCAATTTTAAAGCAAATGCTTTTCTATAGCAACAGCTGACTTTAACAGCTGTTAGACTTAACAGTGCTATGTTATATAACATTTTTGGTATTGGACTGTACAGTTTGAAGTTTTCTTAATATGTTACCAAAAAAAAAACAACCAATTTTAATACTTTGAGAAAATGACTAAATACCCGAAAAATGGGAATTCTCCCCATAGTGCAATGTTATAATGGTTACTTCTTTTCTAATATATAAAAAAAAATACAATAATATATTCTTTTAGATAGAGTTTAATCCAATATTTGTATAAAATAATAAACATATACATTTTTTCTTATTTAGCATAATAAATGACCATAAAATTCTTGGGAACATTAGTGACGATATGGGCTGGAAATCTAAGCTAAAACTACCTCCAAAGGACAATCGATTTAAAACAACAGTGAGTATTCACTTCGTGCTTGAGTCTTCAATTAAAGAGGGTAAAGTCGTGTTTGAAATCTTTGTAGGATGATCGTAAAACTAAGACCGCTTATTTACATTATGCTGTAGATACAGCTCTTGATCTTTAATTAGGATTAATTTAAAAACATCTTATACTAAATGTGAGCCATACAGGGGGTGCCACAGAAATCACTAGTGAAATTGGAAACCTCGCAGAGGATTTCCGCTTAAAAATTTCTGCCGTGCCACAGAATTCCGAGCGATTTCATTTTTCTTAGCAGTTTTATGTTTCATATCAAAACAATTGGTTTTTATTGTTTTCAATATCGTGCGAGTCAACCAAAACACTGTACTCGGCAACTCTAGGAGTTGTCAGGCAACTCTCCGTGAATGGTAGCAATCAGCTGTTAAAAAAAAACACATCTGAATTTAACGGTAAACTTGATTAAAATGCTTTAACCGAGACTGTTGGCCATCGAAAAACTACGGAGGCAACATATTAGGATACAAACCTTGCAGCGCACAGTCGGCAAAATGGCCACTCTAGCGGCATTTAATTAATAACAAGCGTATATTAAAAGATATCGCAATAAAATTTGGAACTTAAAACGATTGTTATTAGCCGAATGTCTCTACCAAATTTCATTTGAATCGGTCAACTATATCATAAGGCAGCTACGATCGGTCAAAAATATTCACATATATACATATGTACAAAATATACATAATTATTCGGAATCCGAACTATCGAATAACATATCCTAAACCTCTTTATCCAACTCTATATTTTTTCGGGAAATCCTAGACGATGATTTGGATAGGTTCGAAATGAATGGGTCAGATGTAAAAAGAAGAGCATGCATTAAATCTTCCATTGTATTTCTTCGTGAAGACTTTCGGGTGTGATTCTGAAGATTCCGAAGATCTTTATTACGTGCCTCCAATGCGTCTTCAGACATCATGCCAATAGGAAGTCCAACGGAATTAATTATATCCGCTCCATGCAATAAAATTTTGTGAACAGAGGATGGCATATAGAACCAAGGGTATTTTTCAACAAATAATTCAGCTGTCTGAAAGAAAAACCTCAGTATTGACTTTATAACCACATGCCATAGTTCTGAGTATCACACTAAATCTGTGAATAAGATTTTCGTCGACACCAGTTATTTCGCTTGCTAATGTTGGCTGTTGGAAAAACCTTCTTGATGTGTTTTCGTTATTAGTATTTCCGGCTCCTGGCATTGGAATATCTACTAATAAAGACATTTATTTCTTTACTCGATTTTGTAGCTTGTTTTTTGTTCTGCTCAGCTGCTATCGGATTTTCGAATCTGCCATTTTTCAAAATGTGAAGGATACATTCAAGGCATCTTATCCACGCATGCAATGTAGAGAGTCCATACTGATACAGGTGTTCGACTTTTCAGGTTGCACCGCAAATACCACATGTTTGGTTGTTTTCCATCAATCATTGTCATGTGAAACTTATGTTGGATTTGAAAATTTTCGAATGTTGTTGGAAGGATTTGTAATATTTGTTTATTTATTTCATTAACTTCCAAATTAACCAAGGAAGATGTTTCTATTTCGCACAATATTTTTATTGGTCTACAAAATCTGGTAGAGGAAGGACGTGAATTCTGCCATGTTACAATTGATCCCATGTTTATTTGTAGGGGCACAATACAAATCGTGAACATATTTATCGGTTTTATTTTCAAAGAACTCGCTGTAGCCTTGACGATACATGGAATGGTCACTACTTTCGTCACAGCCCCATTTATGCACGGCAGTAATTATATTATCCATTTCGTTCATTTTTTCGAAAATAATTTTGCTTGATTGCACGATTCTTGAAACGGTGTGGTCAACTAGGCACTGTAAAAGTCAGTGACTTTTAGTTCTTTTGGATAGCACATTAGTTTTGCTGTTCTCAACAAATCGTAGCTTGGAAAAACATTTGCATTGTTAGATCTAGTTTTTGCTTGTACTAGCTTATATGAATGTTTTGTGAAGCGCCTATCAACATAAATCGCCAAAGCTTCCTCAGGGCTGAACTTAATAGGATGTTTGGGATCACTGCTTACACATTTTATTGTTTTTGCCACGACCTCTTCATCTGAACTAAGCAATGATACAGCTCTAGAAGCATTTCTCTTCCCAGCTTTGTACAAGCTCACACGTGTCGCCAACATGAGTTCTTCATTGGTTGCTTCGGTTGCAAGAGATTTAGCTTTGTTCAATTTAGTTTTCAATGAACAATCTTCAAACTCTTTTGACGGTCTTCCAAGTGAACATACAGGTTTTTCCGGTTCTACATAAAATATACAGTCAGCATCTAACCACTCCTTATTATATTTCTCGAAAATTTCCAATGTCCTATGAGCTCTTTTCCATTTTTGCTGCAACTGGGCTACAAATGACTAAATCCTCTGATGTACTTCTTTATTATCTAGTTGAGAATAATTATTATTATTAAATACACTGGAAAAAACATATTTCTCAACAGCAGCACACTTTTTGGTAGCGCCCTTTTCGTTGTACCAAACAGAAAAAATGTGTCTTCTAGGGATAGACATTTCCTAAAAATGAAATTTTGTTGTTATAGGCAGCTATAGGCAGATAAAATTGAATATTTCGCATTTACAATACCTTTAAGAATGTACATTAAAAGGAATTGAAACTTAAGCGCATTTAAGTACCAAGGTGCACTCCACCAAAAACTGCAAAGCGTGTTCGGAAGCAGATTTTCCCAAAGGTCGATTTGTAGAGCTATTTTAAACTAACACATGTTATCAAACGTCATAAACTATTTTTTAATAAATAGCTTCAAGCTTATAAATAAATAATCCACAAAGAATTTATGTTAAACTTTGTTTTTTTACTTTTTGTAAAAATTTTGGCCAGCTTCACTAAAGCGCGCCAAAAGTTGATTTCATCAGCTTCTATTTTGCATCGCAGGCTTCTCAGATGCCCATCGGACTCGTTTTCGCGTTCAGACGATGCTTATGTGGTTTTTGTGATTGTCTTCTCAAACTACTGCTAATTTAGTTCATTACAATTACCAGTTTTTGGTATAATGATCGCTCTGCTTCTATTTGTGCTGCCATGGGTCTGCACTTAGCCGAGCAGGGGTTTGACATAAATGCAATGGCAATAATGTGTAGAAATGGTTTGTTAGTTCTGTTTGGGAATTTTGAATCAATGCCAACTGGTAGACCTACAAATGACTACAAATGTTTTCACAATTTGCACAAAAAGTATGAACACATTTGACGTAAAGGAAGTTTTACTGCAATGAGCTATTTTGTATTATTTTTTGCTTTCAATATAATTAATATTAAATATCTTGCTCCGAATTCGGCTTAAAAAAGGTGGCATTACTGTATTAAGTCCGAATCGCCCTAGGTAGCCACCCTGGTCTGCCGCGGATTGAGAGCGGAATCGTTATTGAATAGTAATTTATTAAAATGCTTATTTTATTAACTTAACATGTATAATGTTAAATCATTTGGAGGAGGGTTAAACAGCAATTAAACAACCTTTATAGGAAAGTAATATTCGAATTGTTTTAGGTGTGTTTTATGGGTGTATTTAATTAAATCGCTGGATAAATTGTGAGCAATTTTGATTCCGCTGAAAAATCGGTGTGTGGCACTGCGGAATGGAATTGAGGTGATTTTCCAGCGGAAGTGATTTCTGTGGCACCCCTGATAGCTCTGTAAAATAATGGCACTATGCTATGCTTCAGTAAAATCTCTATTTTCAGTATTTCTATTTCTATTCAGTCCGGAGACCTTTTGGATTTAAAACTGGTTTTTTAGCAATGGAAACGGCACATGTCTGCGCCCTTGCATTGGTCTGGTGGAAAAACACTTTATTGGCCAAATGCTGTTGTTACGTTTTTAAATCCTTTTTAAATCAATCCAATAAGTTGGCATAATATTCACCATTGTCTGTTTTACACTTTCTGAAGGTAATCAATGTGGTTAATACCGCGAACATTTTCCAAAACGTTCGCCGGAACTTTATTGGCTAAAAAACCAACTTTGGTCTTCTCTTGCCTAGAATCACCCTAAAGAACCTACTGTTTTGACTGCTTTGGTCTCTGGTGTGCTGTGGTGGACGCACGGTCTATCCACGTTTACGAAATGCTGAAAAAAATCGTCCTTATTTTGGTTTAACAACGTCAAACACTCCTTCGAAGTTGGCTCACGGGCTTGTTGTTGGCAGCCATCTTGCGGAAAGCTGTCTCATACCCAAGTGATCATTCAAAATTTAAACCACTTAGCAAAGGAGTTGCCTTGCCTATGGCTTCCAAAATATCTTGCAAATTCAATCTCTGACCATAACTGGACGTCCAGGATCTGCGACATCGGACGAATTTACGTTTTTTGTTGTTGCACAGACCAATTTCTCAAATTCAATTTTGAAGTTTGTTTAAAAAAAAATAATTTATGAAAAGGGCACAAGTTCAATTGCACTGTTAATGTCCTCAAATTCATGTCCATGCATCAATAAGTCATCTATTTTTTCCTTTTGACACTAAGAAACGCTTCGTTTTAAAAAGTAAATCACATTTTTTATACCCGTACTCAAAAAAGAGTTAAGGGGTATATTAGATTTGTGGTAAAAGTGGATGTGTGTAACGCAGAGAAGGAAACGTTTCCGACCCCATAAAGAATATATATTCTTGATCAGCATCAATGGCCGAGTCGATATAGCCATGTCCGTCTGTCCGTCTTGTTGAGCGCCTAGATCTCAGAGTCTATAAGAGCTAGACAAAATAAATTTGGTTTTCAGACTCGCGTGATATCACACTGCTACAAGTGTATTTCAAAATTTCGCCCCGCCCCCACAAAGGACGAAAATCTGTGGCAGGCACAATTTTAAAGATACGATAAAACTAAAAACGCATTATCGTAGAGAATGACCATATCTACCAGACTGCGGAATCTGAATCAGATCGGGTCATAATTATAGCCAGAATGAAGAAATTAATTTTCAGTTGCTTCCCCTGCCCCCTCCTGCCCACTCCTGCCGACGACCGCGCAACTCATTTTCCTTCTCGCTCGCACACTCTGCCGCGTTCAGTGCGCGAGCAACCCCTAGCGGAGGAGATGTAGAATCTAAATGGTACATGTATAATCTACATGTTAGATGTAGAATATACATAATTTACACTCATGGACAAAATAATAGGTGTGCTTTTTTTTCTTTTTCAACTTTTAATTTCTAGTTCATATCTTCTCTAATCTCAACAAATCAAAGTTTTTTCAAATCTTATATTTATTGTCTTTAAAGAAAAAGTAAAAACAGTTTCAAAAACCCTTTAATTTACAAGAAATTTAAATAATTCCCTAAATCCGTCAATTTTGGCTGGACACAATAATAGGTGTATGACGCAAAACATTAACCTGTAGCTTATTAAGATAACTATTTGATTGCAATGGGTAAGGTATTAGGAAAATATAACTAAATATAGACTTAGCAACCATTAAAATTGTATAAGATAGGCCGTGGTCGTCACTGCAGTGTGGAGGAGAGAAGGCTCATTCGACGACTCCGAGATGTGGGAAAACTTATAAATTCATTGCCAGGTTAATGAAACGATCTCAAAACTTCGTAACTAATGCCATAAAACCGAAAAAAATAGGTGAAACTTGGGGAGCACCAAGAAAATCATCATCTAAGACCGACGATCGCATGGTTCAGTTGGTTAAAAGCAACCCGTTCAAGTCCTCCAGGACGATTGCCAACGAAATTGGGGATATTGTGTCATAACGGACCGTTCGGCGACGATTAACAATAGCAAACCTACCTGGTAGGATTGATTGCAGGGTTCCTTTGCTTCGTTCGGCAAATTTACAGATTTGCACTAGATCGTATAACCTGGTGCGGACCGGAGGGTGAGAAAAAATGGCTTAATATCCTCTGGAGTTACGAAACCAAGATCAATTTATTTGGAAATGATGCCAAAAGGAATGTTTGTCGTCCGAAAGGCAAAGAATTTGATCCCAGGTACACATGTAAAACTGTGAAACATGGAGGTGGTAGCTGGAGGGGCTGCTTTTTATGGTATGGTGTTGGTCCGATTCATCGTATTGACGGAATATGGGACAGATTCGTATACAAAGATATATTGGATACGGTGATGCTACCATATGCCGAGGATAATATGCCACTTTAGAAGTTCCAGCAGGATAATGACCTGAAGCACGCATCTCGAGTAGTAAAGGATTGGTTCCGAGAGCAAAGTGTGGATCCCCGGACCTAAATCCGATAGAGAATCTCTGGGGTGAACTCAAAAGAGAGGTCGGAACGACTTTTTGACAAAATAAAAATCAACTTTGGGATATTGTCCAAAGAGGATGTACAACATTCCAATTGAAACTTGTCGCAAGTTAATATCCTCCATGCCAAGACGAATGGAGAAAGCCCTGCAAAATAATGGCGGATATACCGGGTATTAGTTGCCAGACATTCAATTTAATATAAAACAAGACCTAAAATACTGAAATATCGATTTAATTTAAATATTTATCTTCGTACACCTATTATTGTGTCCCGCCAAAATTGACAGATTTAGGGAAATATTTAATTTTCTTGTAAATTAAAGGGTTTTTGAAACTGTTTTTACTTTTTCTTTAAAGACAATTAATATAAGATTTAAAAAAACTTTGATTTGTTGAGATTAGAGAAGATATGAACTAGAAATTAAAAGTTGAAAAAGAAAAAAAAAAGCACACCTATTATTTTGTCCATAAGTGTATGTAGATGTAGATAACAGATGTAGCAAAAAAATGTAAAATGTAAAAAATTTTTTTAAATTCTAAAATTCTAAAAAATCATATGCTCAAAAATGTAAATACTGACTGAGTACGGGTATAAGTAGAGTCGCGTCTTTAGAAGCGACTCGCACGTTCCTTCTCGTTTTTTTGTGAAAGTGAAAACCGGAACCTGCCCGTTTATCAAGCTTTTCCCTGTTTTCAGTAGTGGCTTTTATCCGCAAAAAATAATGCTTAATCAGCATACAAAATCAATTTTTTCATATTCATTCAAAGCACGAGGAAACTTGCTATCAATGACTGTAAACCACAAACAAACTGGCGCAGCTTCTTCAAATTTTGAGGTATAAGATGCTTTTTGACAGAAAAATTATTCCCATACCTGTTCCAAAAAAAAAGTATTTTTACAGTCCTTATATTCTTCAGGTAATATTTGAATATTGCAAATAAAATATAGTCAGTCGTTCAGTCTTTATGATGTCTAAAAGTCCTCTGCACAACCTTTCCCCCAAGGTATTGGTGCCCTATGCATTAATAAATAAACTTAACAAGAAGGGCCATTTTCAAGGATTCTTTTGATGAACCTTTTGGGCTTCCGTATCCTTTTTTTTTTTTTTCAAATTTCTCCAAGCATGCTTCATGGAACTTAAGTCAGGTAACTAGAGCTGAGTTTTCAGCTGGTTTCAGTGGTAAATGAGAAAGATTTGATCCAAAATAGATATCGGTATATTTTTTGGCTTGTCTCAGGACTATGCCCAAATTTAATGGCTTATGGATGCAATTCGTCACTCCAACTATAATTGTACATATCCTTGATAAATTTTTCATTAATGAAGACCATTTGTACAGCTCCAGTTGCACCTATACAACCACAAACCACTATGCTTGCATTAAAGTTGGTATCTGATTTTTCTCATTAATGGCTTCAATTCTCTTCGCAAGATTTTTGGAGGAACACAAAGCCAAATAAGACATATATTGGATTGATGGACCTTGCGAAAAGTAAATAAAGCCATTAATGAGAAAAATCGAAAAGAAATCATTTAGCATAGTCAGATGGGTCTAAAAAGTGGAATAACATATTATGGAGAGACGATTCAAAAACAAATCTTTTTGACTCCAGAAGACATGTACGACGCCCCAAAGGGACGACGTCCGTTACACAAAAAAAATGGTTAAGCACGGAGGCGGTTGCTAATGGTCTGTGGGCGTTTTTTCTTGACATGGCGTTGGGCCGATACATCGCATAACTGATACTATCAGCAAATTTGGATATAAAAACATTTTGATTGACATTATGCAAACATATGCTGAGGAAGACATGCCCTTGAGATGGGTCTTTCCACAGGACAATGACCCGAAACACACCTCAAAGCTGGTCAAGGATTGGTTCACAGAAAACAAGGCCAACGTTATGAATTGGCCAAGTCAGTCTCCTGACTTAAACCCTATTGAAACTTAAAAGGGCGAATTGGAACAAATACCTTTTGAAATGCCCAAGAATTGTGGGAATTTGTCAAGAAAACCTGGTATGAGAGATTCCAGTGGAGACTTGGCGCAAATTTATTGCCAGTGTGCCAAAAAAGAATCGCCAAAGTGATACAAAATAAGGGTTGCTATACCGAATACTAACAGGATTATAAATAATAAAAAAAATTGAAAAATTCAGATACGCTTTAAGTTTTTGGCTTTGTAGCATTGCTTTACCTATTATTTTGACCACCCCTTGTTTATGTTTTTTAGATAAAATTGATCAGAAACTATATATTTGAAGTGCAAATTGCTTATGTTAAATCTAATAGTTAAGTAGATTTTTTCTTTATGTTTTTTAAAAAAGTTTTACGAGACGTGAAAGAAAGCTCATGAGCGTGTACTTATTATTTTGACCAGTAGTGTATACATATATCTGTTCGATTACAGCCACATTGGCCATCTCCTTAAAAACATGAGATTCCTTCCGAGGTCCCTGAAAATCCTCAATACTCTCCTTCCAAATATCAATCAGAATATTCTCCAAATTCATCTTAGGCGAAAATCATCTTGCCTCTGGCCAGTCGTTGTCTATATATTCGCAATGAATATTATTTTTTCGTTATGAATGTCAATTATGTAAGGTTGCATTTGAAAACTATTGGGTAAATATCGCATAGAAAGTGCGGATTATCCCAGACGGATGGTGAAATAACTTCGGAATTCTCGGAACGGCAAAATCTTACGGACCATCCCAGAAATGGATGGTTGATGGTCACCAGTGTGAATAGATTCGGCCATCCATCGAGTGCGGAATTTTTGTACCCCATTCAGCTCAGATATATTATAATTTGACTCTAATTTATACTTTACTTCTACTCTACTTTTAGGGGTCGTTATTAACCGTTGTCAACATACAAGTATTAAGTGTATTTATATATTTTACCTTTTTGTTTTTAGGATGTGACCGATACACGTGGTAACGAATTTGAAGAATTTTGCCTTAAAAGAGAATTACTTATGGGTATTTTCGAAAAAGGATGGGAGCGTCCATCTCCCATTCAAGAGGCTGCTATACCTATTGCTTTGAGTGGAAAAGATGTACTAGCTCGAGCCAAAAACGGAACTGGTAAAACTGGAGCTTATTGTATTCCGGTTTTAGAGCAAATAGACCCAACGAAAGACTATATCCAAGCATTAGTGATGGTTCCTACACGTGAACTGGCCTTACAAACTTCACAAATATGCATTGAATTAGCAAAGCATCTTGATATACGAGTAATGGTCACCACTGGAGGTACCATTCTGAAAGACGACATTTTGCGTATATATCAAAAAGGTATTTTTAAACATTAATATTTATTTTTTGCAAAGATAAAGTTGAGAGAAGCAGTCCGAAATAAAAGTTTTATAACTTTCAGGGGGCTGTATTAAAATAGGGCAAAAGTTGCAGACAACTGACCCAATAATGATATACACTCACCTGGACAAATAACACTAGTCAACACGACATTTACGCTATAGCCCAAAATGCCTTTTTCTGATAGATTTCGGGGCTTAACAATTTTTAACGAATTATATATATTTTTTTAAAGAATTTTTAATAATTTTGTATTTTTTTAATGTGTTTTTTCAGAGGTAGTGCTTCTCTTTTTAACATAACGTACACTGACGAGCAAAACTGTAACACGAACTCAGTAGTCTCACTTCAACGGTCTGTATCTTCTCTTCTCTTTTATGCATGCTGATGATCTTAATCTTGTTTTGTTGGTGATTAAGTCTACTATGTTTTCTGAAAATTTCTTGCCATTTGATAGGCCGGGAGAAATTTGCCAAACCAAAATGTAAAAAAAGTCAAATGTTATAGTTTTGCACTGCAATTATATTTTAAATGAATATTTTTATTAATAATTTTTTAATAATGTGTCCACAGCCCTTCTAATTTTTTTAGTTCTCCTATGCGATTTGCCATTTTGTGGGTGTAGAGTTTCACCATTGCAGGTCGAATAGCGTACCATACATCCTGTTCCTCTCCCAGATCTCCATCATTGCACTTGGAGAGACCGCATATTTCAGCAGCTGCGATTTTAGATGGTTCCATATTTTTTAAAATAAGATTTATATCGGGAGATTATGGTGGATACTTCATGGACTTAAATTTTTGCCATGACACCCAATTTTAGACCAAAAAGGACGTGTGTTTTGGGTCATTTTCTAGCTGAAAAATGCATTTTTCGGCAGCAAGACCCGTGCTCCCGATCGCATCTGGCAGATTCTGTTGCAGAATGTTTAAATACTGCTCCTTTCGCATTATGCCATCAATTAAAATCAAAGGACCAACTCCATTTTTATGTATACAGCCCCAAACCATGATTGAGCCACCACCGTGCTTAACGGTACACAGTACTTGGGGGCTGGATATTGGGATCTCTAGTCCAATACCAGGAGGGAGTGTCTGACTCAAAACGATTAATTTTTGTTTTATCTGAACCATATAAACTTATCCCACAATCCAGTTACCAGTCACCAAAACTAACTTAAAGTCAGCGTCAAGTACGGTGGCGGTTCTGTTATGGTTTGGGGGTGTTTTTATAAAAATGGAGTTGGTCCCTTGGTGTTGATTGATGGAATAGTATGGAAAGATCAATATTTAAGCATTCTGCAAAAGAATCTTCCAGAATATGGGTCTTGCTGCCGAAAAATGCATTTTTCAGCTAGAAAATGACCCAAAACACACGTCCTTTTTGGTCTAAAATTGGGTGTCATGGCAAAAATTTAAGTCCACATTATTAAAAAATTATTAATAAAAATATTCATTTAAAATATAATTGCAGTGCAAAACTGTAACATTTGACTTTTTTTACATTTTGGTTTGGCAAATTTCTCCCGGCCTATCAAATGGCAAGAAAACATAGTAGACTTAATCACCAACAAAACAAGACTAAGATCATCAGCATGCATAAAAGAGAAGAGAAGATACAGACCGTTGAAGTAAGACTACTGAGTTCGTGTTACAGTTTTGCTCGTCAGTGTATGTATCTTATATATCTAGTTGCTATAAATTTGACCCAATTTGTAGCTGCACCTTAACGCATGGAGGATATTAAGCTTTCAAATTCAAATTTCATCATTTTCTTTTCCCCCGAAATTTTGACTTTAAAAACTCTGGAAAAGTAAAAAAAACGAGAAGGAACGTGTGAGTCGCTTCTGGGGACGCGACTCTACTTATATGCGACTCTACTTATACCCGTACTCAGTCAGTATATACATTTTTGAGCATGATTTTTTATAATTTTATAATTAAAAAAATTTTACATTTAAAATTTTTTTTCTACATATGTTATCTACATTTACATCTACAATGTATATTATACATCTAACATGTACATTCTACATGTACGATTTAGATTCTACATCTCCTCCGCTAGAGGTTGCTCGCACACTGAACGCGGCAGAGTGTGCGAGCGAGAGAGAGAATGACTAGCGTTTCTCTTGCAAGAGCGGGCGGGGGAGCAACTAAAAATTCATTTCTTCATTCTGGCTATAATTACGATCTGATTCAGATTTAAAAAATTTTTTTTTTTTCTAAAATTCTAAAAAATCATATCTCAAAAATGTATGTACTGACTGAGTACGGGTATAAGTGAGTCGCGTCCCCAGAAGCGACTCACACGTTCCTTCTCGTTTTATTTCTATTATAAGTAATAATAGACAAAAAAAGAATAATCGTTGTTTACGGTCCCTGCTATACGAGCCCCGACCACTATTAATTCGTACGGCAAGCACTTTTACCCGTATGAAATGTATAACAGACGATATTTTCAATACTAATGTAGATAACACATACGAACTTATTTTTCTCTGAAAGATCATTTTATTCTCTTAACCTTAGAAAAAAAAATGTTTTGTTGTACTTCAACAACAACAATAATAACAAGACTTTTTTTGAATGTTTTGCTTAACTGGTAAGAAAAATATGACCATTAATTATTCGTACGATGCGCTAGCTTTGCTTAGAATTGAAAGAAGATCAAAACAAAAGCAAACAGTGTAACATAGTCACTATCTAGTCATAATCTGGAATCAGTCATACAATGCAGAATGAAAGAAATCTGTAACTGCTTAAAATTAGTCAAAGTTTAGCAACGATGGCACGTGGTTATCCGATTTGTAATGATATAAGAAGTTTAGTTATAGATTATTAAAATGGGGAGCCTTTTGGGGAAAAAA
Organism: Drosophila tristis; assembly: GCA_018150885.1. Lineage (NCBI taxonomy): Eukaryota > Metazoa > Arthropoda > Insecta > Diptera > Drosophilidae > Drosophila > Drosophila tristis. The sequence continues at coordinate 761,849 of JAECWT010000181.1, forward strand.
AAAAATAAAATTTAAAAAAAAAAGGAATTTAAAAAAAAAAAAAAAAAAAAAATTTATATCGGGGCTTTTGGAAAAATAAAACAAATAAAAATTTCCTATTTCTTCCATTAACGATTTTAAAAAATTTTAAAAAAATGGAAAAATTAAATTTGAAAAAATAATCTTCGTGAATTGAAAAAAAAAAAAAAAAAAAAAAAAAAGAAAAAAAGAAAAAAAAAAAAAAAAAAAAATAAATAAAATAAATTAAAAATTATATTAAAAATAGGGGCTTAGGTTTAATAGGGCTGCATCGACTGAAGTCGGTAGGTAGGTTAGGTTAGGTTTTAAGGCTGTTCGACTGAAGTCGAGGTCACTCGGAGGCAAGTCTGCCCATTGTGATGCCCACACTCGTCACGGGATATTGTCCGGTGCCTAGGGAGGTTTCGCGAACCAACCCGAGGCCTCTATAAAGAGCACCAGTTTCTCTAGAGGCATGTTTGCCAGGCTGTCCAGATCTTCGTAGAAGGCGCCACCGAGTATTCGGTGACGCCTCCCCATGAGTGCAGGACAGTTGCAGAGAAGGTGCTGGATGCTCTCTATTTCCTCCTCGTCCCTGCAGCTGCGGCAGAAGTCATGGTGGGGCAGTCTGTACCTTGTGGCCATGCGGCCGATGACACAGTGCCCCGTTATAACTCCCGTCAGTGTTCGCACCCGACTCTTCCTGAAGCTTAGGAGAGTCTTGGTGCGTTTAAGGTCATAGTGGGGCCAGAGCGAGCGAGAGATCTCACAGTTGGGTGTGGTGTTCCACCTCCTGTCCGATCTCGTTCTGGCTCGGCCCATCATCTGCGAGATGATGTCTCGTAGTGGTCTCCTTATGTCGCTGACTGCGTCCGCCATTGGCTTGGCCGATCCAGTTCTGGCACACTCGTCCGCACTCTCGTTGCCCGCTATGTCGGTGTGACCCGGAACCCACGTGAGTGTGATTGAGTGCGCGCTGATCTGGTTTAGTGCGTCCACCGTATCACGTACGAGTCTGCTTGTGGTCTTGCAGGATACCAGGGCTTTGATGGCAGCTTGACTGTCAACGCAGATTGCTATGTTCCTCGGAGGTAACTCCAAGGTGTATACCAACTTTGCCGCTTGCCATACTGCATATATCTCCGCCTGGAATACACTGCACCAGTCTGGTAGTCTTAGGGATATGTTGGTTGCTAGTTCTTCGGAGAAGATTCCAGCTCCTGTCCCTTCGGCCGTCTTTGACCCGTCGGTGAAAATGGAGAGCTCATTCTGCCCCAGGACCGTGTTACTCTTCCATTTCTCCCTATCCGGTATGTGTCCTTTAAAGTTTCTTTTCCATGAGAACTCTGAGACACAGTAGTCACTCCACCTGGCCGTTCCACTATCTTCCATACGGAGTATAGTGGCGTGGCCATAAGGCGATGGCTTGAAGAACTGCGCGGCTAATAGCCTAGCGGCACTTGTCTCAGCCTTGCACTTAAGATGAAGGTCTATCGGTTCCAGGCCTAACATGGTGTCCAGAGCTGCCTGTGGGGTGGATTTGAGAGATCCGGTGACCCCAAGGCATGCTGTCCGTTGGACTCTACGGAGGTTCTCCAGGTGGGATTTGGTGTTAACCGCTTCCCACCATACCATGCCTCCGTATGTCAGGATGGGTCTTATTACCGCTGTATACATCCAATGGATGATGTGCGGCTGTAAGCCCCATGTTCGTCCAAAAGTCTTTCTACAGGTGTAGAAAGCTGCCATTGCCTTTTTCTTCCTTTCCTCCGTGTTTCTCTTCCAGGAGAGTTTGGAGTCAAGGATGACACCAAGATACTTGGCTTCGCTCGATAGCTCGAGTGTCGTTCCACCGATTGCTGGTAGTTTGAAACTCGGTATCTTATATCTTCGTGAGAACAGCACCAGTTCTGTTTTTTGAGGATTGACCCCCAAACCGTTCTGGCGTGCCCAGCTGGCGGTAGTGCCCAGTGCAGATTCTAGAAGGTCACTGATTGTGGGCAGAAATTTACCCGTTACCAGTATTACTAGATCGTCTGCATAGGCCGTAACCTTATATCCGCTCCTCCCCAGCTGAAGAAGGAGGTCGTTGAGGACCAGGTTCCACAGGAGAGGGGATATAACTCCCCCTTGCGGAGTACCTCGTGTGACCGTCTTTCTTGACGAGGAGGAGCCTAGATTGGCGCTTATCGTTCTGCTCCTGAGAACGCTGTCTAGCCATCCGGTTACCGTCGGGTGTGTACCAATCTTGGCCAGTGCGGCCGTTATTGACTCGATCCTGACGTTGTTGAAGGCCCCTTCTATATCTAGAAAGGCCGCCAAGGCATATTCCTTATGGCTTAGATTCTTTTCGATATGCCCAACAACTTCGTGTAGTGCGGTCTCAACTGATCTACCTTTGAGGTAGGCGTGCTGAGCTCCACTGAACACTTGTTTGTCTAGCTTGGTTCTTATATATAGATCCATTAGTCGCTCCATCGTTTTAAGCAAAAATGACGACAGACTGATGGGTCTGTAGTCCTTTGGGGAGATGTGGTTTATCTTCCCGGCCTTGGGGATGAAGACCACTCTCACCTCCCTCCACCCATGGGGGACGTACCCAGTTAGGAGGCATCCTTTGAATATTTTCTTCAGCCATGGTAGTAGGTGCAGGCAAGTTGCTTGCAGCATGGCTGGTCGGATATCATCCGGTCCCGGTGACTTGTAGGGACTGAATGATTTAATGGCCCAGATAATCTTGTCTGGTGCCATTATATTTCGTATGAGATCCTCGATTTCCTCTCCCGGATGATCCTCAGTGTCATTGGTGGCGTTGGATTCGTCACCGGTGACATCTGAGCAACCCGGGAAGTGAGTACTCATGAGGAGCTCCAGGGATTCTTGGCTGCTCTCTGCGAAGGTACCGTCCTGGCTGCGGAGCAGGCCTGGTGTGGTGGGTGCCTTCGACAGTACGCGTCGAAGCCTTGAGGCCTCAGTGGTACCGTCTATGGCATCGCAGAAGGCTGCCCATGATTCCCTTTTCGCCCTCCTACAGGTGTTTTTGTAGGTATTGAAGCTGCGGCGATACTCGTCCCAACTTTCCTGTGTGTTTGTCACTTTTGCTTTATTGAAGAGTTTCCTCGATTCCTTTCTGACTTCGCTCAACTCCCGTGTCCACCACGGGTTGTGATTGGACTTTGGGGGTCGGCTGATCGGGCAGGATTTGAGAAACGCCATCTGTAGAGCATTAGTGACGGTCTGCGTAGCTTTCTCTAGTGCTTCCGTTTGAATAATGTCCCCTTCCGGTGGGTTGGGCAGCACCTTCTGTACGGTTGCGGAGAAGCGGTTCCAGTCTGTCCGCTTGGGATTGCGGTAGGCCTTGGGCCTCTCCTTGTTCCATTTGATGCTGTACACTATCCTGTAGTGGTCCGAAAAGGAACACTCACTGGACACGTGCCAGTCATCGATGGTAAGGGAGTCGCTATTCGAGGCCAGTGTTATATCTATAACCTCTGCACGGTTCCTGTTGCGGAAGGTGGGGTGGTCTCCCCGGTTGCACACAACAAGATTTGTGGACAGAATGTACTCGAACAGCGACTCTCCTCTAGAATTTGTGCCCGTACTTCCCCAGAGGGAGTGATGGGCATTCGCGTCACAGCCTAAGACAATATCAAGTCCCTCCCTCCGCGCTTGGTGGATCAGGGCCCTGACATCCTCCGAGGGTGGGTCTTCCTCTTCGTACGGCAGGTATGCAGAGGCTAGGTATAGGTTTTTCCCGTCCTCCCTCTCACATAGTGCCACCGTTAGGTCCGGAGTGCTGTACCTGGAAGAAAACAGAACATTAAGCTCGTTCCTTACCACGATACAGGTTCTTGGCTTACCCGCGGGGTGTGGCGTGAGAAGGCGGTATCCGCGACCGTTCAGTCCCCGAACCCTTTCACTTACGATCCAGGGCTCTTGGATGAGGGCCACGTCCACCGCCTTCTCCTCCATAAACCGCAGCAGGTCCGCCGATGGTACACTTGAGTGATGCAGATTAATCTGCACCACCTTCATGCTATTCAGCGGACCTGGGGTGTCGCGGTACTGCTACCGCCAGGGTGCCCATACCAAAGGATATGCGGCAGTCCGTTGCAAGGAGTTTGGCCAGGCTTTCTTGACCAATGCTGATCCAGAGTTCCTTGCCGTTCCCCTTGTCTCGCGCTATCGCTCTTGTGATGGTCCAGTCAGATGTCTCCAGGATCCGGTTCTGTGCCTTGATCAGAACGAGTGTGTCCTCATCCGCCTTAATCGGGGGAGGAATCCACACCCTCATGATCGTTCTCCTGGGAATCTGATCCGTCGGGACCACGCGGAGTGCCGCTCCTGGCCAAAGTTCACCAAAACCTTGGACCGTGGTTTTGAGAAACTCAAGAGTTTCTGCATTGCCACAGGCCACTGCTTTGGCTCCCTTATACCACTTGATGCCCTTGAACTCGCAGACAAACGGGTTATCTGCGCGCACAATGGCATCCTTCATGGCGGTCAGGATCTCCGATTCTGCCTTCAGCCAATTGACGTCCGATATCTTCCCCTCTGGGTGACTTTGGTCGATGATGGCTACCTGCAGCTCGGCCGGCGATCCTAGGCTGGCCAGAATGTCCTCTGGTTTCGCCTTCTTCGACTCGGAAGCTTTTGTGGAGTCGTCCGTTCTCTGTCGCTTGAACCTTGGCTCTCGACCAGTCGGTTCCACCGGTGCCTTCTGTACAGAGGGCGTTGGTGGTGCCTTGGCACTCGCCGTGTTCTGCGTCAGAGGTGTGGTCTTCCCCCTCTGCTTCCCGGACAACTTTTTCCCCTTTCTCCCTCGCGCGTTCGCAGACGATGACTTTGAGGGTTGGTCCACCTTCGTCTTCGTGCCAGCTGATGCTGACGCTGAAGTCGACGGTTTGGGGTCCTCAGTCACCGCCGCGTGTGCGCTTGGGGGGGCTTTGTCTCCGTTGGTAGGAGCGACTCCGTTGAGCCGCTCGTACCTCCGCACGTTTTGCTCGTGCTTCTTCTTGAGGCTCCTTTCCCTCGCCGTCAGCGTATCGGGGGGTCTTTGGCTAATACCACGGAGGTATTTTGCCGATGCCCTGTATCCCGACAGCCGTTTGCGTAGGGTCTCAGCCTCCGTCTTCTCATCCGTCACAGGTAGTGGACCCGAGTCGACCTGGATGTTGGGAGCCGTGACTTGTGGCTCCGCCTTCTGCGGCTCCTCGTTGTATCCGAGTCGAGAGAAGGCGGTAGCCAACTCTGCCTCCGACACTGAGGGACCAGTGAAGACGAAGCTTCCGTCTGTGGTTCCCGGTTCCAGATCCTCTATCGTCCCTTTCTGTCTGCGGATCCTCCTGTTGCTTGTGGCATTACGCGATTTGGCAGCCAAGCACTCCACTGCCATCTCGGGTTTCCTGCAGTCACAGGATATCGACGCCGGGGGGCCTGCGCTCGCACCCCCAATCACCGCCGGTACTGGGTCTCCGACTCCCTGCACCATAACTGTTTTCTCGTTATCGGACATTCCTCCATAACGGATGCGTTTTATCCCTACCGCCAGGGTGAACTACTTTTAGCTTCGGCGCTCCCCCATGACCTGCCCGGCTTGGGTGGCCCTTCTGGCAGCATTACGCTACCGCCGGTAAAGCTCTTGGGTTCCTTACGCTTACTAAGCCCCCTCATCGCGGCAAGATGGTAGTTCTAACGCATCGTACTAATAATTATTGGTCATATTTTTCTTATCAGTTGAACAAAGCATTCAAAGAAAGTTTTGTTATTGTTATTGTTGAAGTACATCAAAAATTTTTTTTCTAAGGTTAAGAGAATAAAATGATTCTTCAGAGAAAAATAAGTTCGCATGTGTTATCTACATTAGTATTGAAAATATCGTCTTTTAAACATTGCATACGGGTAAAAGTGCTTGCCGTACGAATTAATAGTGGTCGGGGCTCGTAAACTAATAACAAAACCAATATGTTTGTTTAAACTAGTATTAAATAATATTTTGTGGTACCACCCTTGGCAATGGGGTAAGAAAAGAGGGTGGTTTAAAAACGAGCCTCAGAATAGGCTTAAAAATCGTGTTGAGATAGGAGGAAGGAGGAAAACGCGAAGAGAAACACTTGTTGTATGCGTGTTTCATATCGAGTAATGGCTTTATTTTTATTTACAGTACAATTAATTATTGCGACTCCTGGACGAATATTGGATTTGATGGATAAGAAAGTTGCTGATATGTCGCATTGCAGAATATTAGTTTTGGATGAAGCAGATAAATTACTATCGCTTGATTTTCAAGGCATGCTGGATCATGTTATATTAAAATTGCCAAAGGATCCACAGATACTCTTATTTTCTGCAACATTTCCACTGACTGTGAAAAATTTTATGGAGAAGCATTTACGCGAGCCATACGAAATAAACCTTATGGAGGAACTGACGTTGAAAGGTGTCACTCAGTACTATGCATTTGTACAAGAACGACAAAAAGTACACTGTTTAAACACATTATTTTCAAAGTTGCAAATTAACCAATCTATAATATTTTGCAATTCTACGCAACGTGTTGAATTATTAGCTAAAAAAATTACAGAGCTTGGGTATTGCTGCTATTATATACATGCAAAAATGGCGCAAGCACATAGAAACAGAGTGTTTCATGACTTTCGTCAAGGTCTCTGTAGGAATTTAGTTTGCTCTGATTTGTTTACTCGAGGAATCGATGTACAGGCCGTAAATGTTGTAATTAATTTTGATTTTCCTCGAATGGCTGAGACATATTTACATCGTATTGGGCGTTCTGGTCGGTTCGGTCATTTGGGTAAGTAATTATCTTTAAATTCGAGTTTAAGTTAATAAAAAATTCCAAAGCAATATCTAATTTTTCAATATCTGACAAATTAAAGACATCGGTGCTTAAACTTTAAAGTGGCATACCTGAAATCGTTTTTAACCTCTAGATTTATTTAGTTTACAATACAATAAACCTACTCGACAAAATCGAACTTTTTTTTCCTCAAGGATCCAAACCAACTTTTTCTGATAGATATTGGATTTTAATTTTTTGTTTAAAATTTATGGTTTTTTTTGAAGATGTTTTAAAGGCTGATATTTTTTGTATGTGAAAAAAGCTTAAAAAAATAACAGTTTTCAAAAATTCTTCAAAAAAGTTCTGCCATAGAAAAAAAATATATCATCAAACCATTTCTAAGCCCCAATCTTTAAGAAAAAGTTGGTTTTGTTCCTTGAGGAAAACTCGTGTAACCTAGTGTAATTTGTATACCTTGTACTTTAAATACCACATATAGTACATATAAGATTTTGCCTCCTGCTAGCCCTGCAAGATCACGTTTAAGGTAGACAATGTTGCTTACATGGTATGTTACATCAAAGGTCGTTCCAAAATAAGGAAATTTTTTCCACTGATACTGTAAGTCGAGTGAGAATATTTTAAAGTCAAAGGTTAAGCAAAACTTCCATGTTTTTCATAGGTTGTCCTTATGGAGCCCTCTCTCCTTATCCAAGTTTGCTTGTGCCTTTAAGGGTATTCGAAGATTTTAGGGAAATATTAATTTTGTGGTCGAAGTGGATGTGTAACGACCAGAAGGAAGCGTTTCCGACCCCATAAAGTAAATTTATTCTTTATCAGCACCAATAGCCAAATCCGCCTGTCCGTCCGTTTTTCTTGATGAGCGCATAGATCTCACAGGTTATAAGAGCTAGAGCAATCAATTTTGTGTAAAGATTCCTACGTCCCTTCGGCCCCGCCAAAATCTGTGGCATCCACAATTTTAAGGAGGAGGAACGCGTGAGTCGCTTCTGGGGACGTGACTCTACTTATACCCGTCCTCAGTTATACATTTTTGAGCTTATGATTTCAAAGAATTTTAGTATTAAAAAAAAAATTACATTTTACATTTTTTGCTACATCTGTTACCTACATCTACAATGTATATTTTACATCTAACATGTAGATTATACATGTACCATTTAGATTCTACATCTCCTCCGCTAGGGGTTGCTCGCGCACTGAACGCGGCAGAGTGTGCGAGCGAGAAGGAAAATGAGTTGCGCGGTCGTTGGCAGGAGTGTGCAGGAGGGGGCAGGGGAAGCAACTGAAAATTAATTTCTTCATTCTGGCTATAATTATGATCCGATCTGATGCAGATTCGGCAATCTGGTAGATATGGGCATTCTCTACGATAGTTTAGTTTTATCGTATCTTTAAAATTGTGCCTGCCACTGCAATTGAATTTTCGTCCTTTGTGGAGGCGGAACAATTTTATTTCCAGATTAAAAACATAGTACATTTTTCTGTACAATTATAAATGACTCTTTAGGATTCTTTTGAAAACAAGGTTTAAATTTATGTGTATTTCTCTTGCCTTTTATATTGTGAGCTTAGTTTAATTAGCTTTTTTCTAGAGAAACATACCAAAATTGTATAGAAAAAATGAACTAATTTTTGAGTGTCCGGATCTCTTTCTCCGCTACTGTATTTTCTGCTGCTTTAGAGACTACTGCATTTATGATAGCGCTAATGCCGTCTTTATAAAAGTTTAAGAAATAATTTTAAACTTCAACCTTTTTTAATTTTTTTTTAGGAATTGCCATTAATCTAATAACTTATGAGGATCGCTTTGATCTTCATCGGATTGAAAAGGAACTTGGTACCGAAATAAAACCCATACCGAAGGTTATCGACCCTGCATTATATGTCGCAAATGTTGGCGGATCGTCTGGAGAAATTTGCAACAACAGTGATCTTAATACTTCTGCAAACGAGGAAGGCAATGTTAGCAAATAAAATTCAGATAAAATTGTAATTTTAGGTTTTTTAGTATAATACATGAAATCAATAAAGAGAATGAAATAGTTCGGAAAACTAACACTGGCGTAAATCTATACAATAAAAAAATCTGTGTGTTAAGGAGCGTGCATAGAATTGATGTTTTTTTTTTTTTTTTTCAAATGATAGCCAGAGTATGTGGTATGTGACCCTGCATTATATGTCGCAAATGTTGGCGGATCGTCTGGAGAAATTTGCAACAACAGTGATCTTAATACTTCTGCAAACGAGGAAGGCAATATTAGCAAATAAAATTCAGAAAAATTGTAATTTTAGGTTTTTTAGTATAATACATGAAATCAATAAAGAGAATGAAATAGTTCGGAAAACTGACACTGACGTAAATCTATACAATAAAAAAATCTGTGTGTTAAGGGGCGTGCATCGAATTGATGTTTTTTTTCAAATGATAGCCAGATTATGTGGCATGGTTTAGCATAAACAAATTTATACTTTAAATAGGTTCCTCATAAATTAAAAATTAAATTAAATTAAGAAATTAATCAAAAACGAGAAGGAACGTGTGAGTCACTTCTGGGGACGCGACTCTACTTATACCCGTACTCAGTTATACATTTTTGAGCTTATGATTTCAAAGAATTTTAGTATTAAAAAAAAAATTTTACATTTTTTGCTAAATCTGCTATCTACATCTACAATGTATATCCTACATCTTCTCCGTTAGGGGTTGCTCGCGCTCTGAACGCGGCAGAGTGTGCGAGCGAGAAATAGAAAAATTGGTTGATTTCTTGCAGGATGGGGCGGGGGAAGCAACGGAAAATTAATTTCTTCATTCTGACTATAATTATGATCGGATCTGATTCAGATTCGGCAATCTGGTAGATATGGTCATTCTCTACGATACTGCGTCTTTAGTTTTATCGTATCTGTTTGGTTACGCAGCCAAATAATCAGTAGATCATAGTCAGTGGTGCAGCAGTAGAGTAAATATCTATTATTGTTCAGCATTTTTACTGCCCACTGCTTAACTTTGTCATCTACATACATATGTACATATTCATGCTCCCACACGGCAGCAGCCTATGCAGCCGTTCTCTCGCGTCTTCAACTCACACCTTTCTTTCTATCGCCCTTTTAATAATATCGCAATACAACGCTACTGAAAAACTCAGTAGCTCAACAGTATCTTTAAATCTTCAGTTATCTTCTAGTCTCTGAGATCTAGGCGCTCAATAAGACGGACAGAGAGACAGACATGGCTATATCGACTCGGCTATTGATGCTGATCAAGAATGTATATACTTTATGGGGTCGGAAACCTTTCCTTCTCTGTGTTACACACATCCACTTTTACCACAACTCTAATATACCCTTTAACACTTTTTTGAGTAAGGGTATAAAAATCTCAAATTTGGTCCAAAACTGTGTGTTTGGAACGCCTATTTAATTTAATCTCGTGTCATTCTGTACAACGGAACATTTTATGATGGCTGTTTGGTCTCCCTCCGAGCATTATTTAGTATTTTTAGTCAGTGGTGCAGTCTTAAAGTAAATCCTGTTATTTTTTCGTTATTTGCACTGTCCACTGTACCTAATTGTAATCGACATAGCCGTTTCGACCGTTCTTTCGTCTCTTCGTCTCGCGCCTTTCTCCTTTACTTTTCCATCATTCGCTGTCGCTCTTTCGTTCTATCGATCATTTTAGCTCATCCGTTCTCTCGCTCTCTATTTCGTAGCATCGCGTAGGGCACGGGCAATTCGGTCCGTCTGCCCGTCAAGCTTGCTCTTTGGACCTTTTGACAACGCAGACAATACATTTTTGAAATTATATTTTATTGGGAACGCGGAAGACGAAGGCGAAATTATTGCCAACGGAGACAAGAAGAAGCTTTACAATAAATTGTCAAAGTTTAACTTTGAATCCTGTGAATATTTGTCCGATTTTCTTGAAACTTAAATTTTTGAAAGCTCTGGAAAATTCTCTATTGGATGTGTGTATTCATTTTATCCAAGGCGTTCAACAAATTCATTGACTTTTGCCACCTCTTTTCGGCTGGACCCCACTGTACGTCGCTTCATCGTCATGATCTGACGATCATAAAATTGTTATTCGAGCTGATAAAACACCGGTTGGCGAACATGCAAGGCGTTTCAATGCACAAACAGTTAACGAAGTAGTAAAAGTCATAGTGACCAATTTAATAATCGCTGCGCAACCACCAGCACTCTAAGAGCATTCTTTGAGTTGTTTCAAGAAGATTATTCTGCGAAAACATTTCTATACGCCAAAGTACTCGAATATTATGCGTGTAATAATTCCTCAAAAGACGTGGACAAGTAGTTCATGGTCAGCCAGTATTGTTTTACTCAGATGCGATAGCATCCCAACCAACCCGATGAAGAGGGTTATGATTCGCGATTATTGCTAATAAATGTTCGTGGAACAACTTCAGTCGAATCTTTGCTGTTCATGACGAATTGTGTGGGACGTATCGCGAAGCATGCAACCGATTGAATTTGCTTGAGAATGATATGCATTGGGATCTTACACTTGATGATGCCGCATTGTCATCAAGTCCACATCCACAAGTCATATTCGGACACTTTTCGCAATTATTATAGCCACGTACAGTCCTGCAGAGCCATCTGAACTGTGGCAAAAACATCAAAATCAATTGTCATAGATTGCGCCGTCAAACGGGTGATATAAACATGGACTATACGCTGGAAATTTACAACGAAGCATTGATCGCTATTGAGGACCTTTGCTTGATGATGGCAAGCAAAGCATTAGCTTTGTAACGAACCATGGAACCCAAGGTTCGTCACAAGCAGTTGGTACAACCAACGCTACCCCCAGGTGAAGATATCAACACCAACGAACTGGAAGATGCAGCACGGGTCGAAAGACGGAGGGACGTCGACCGAGGAAAGACAGAAAACCGAGAACTCAGCACACGCGCGGCCAATCGACGGAAAGGCGCGGGCCAAGATTATGTAACCGACCCCAACCTCAGGAAAACCAAGTAACCAAAGCTCTCAAATGACGAAGTCAATACCCAATGAAATGAAAACTCAGCACCCGCGCCACCAAAATCCACGAAAATGGGAACATAAAGAGACAAAATAGAGAAAAATAACTACCAACCTCAGCACACGTGCCATTGAACGTCAAGGAAATGCGATCACCCCAAGGAGCAAAATACAACCAATAGCATAGAAAAGTGCCGATCAACACGCTAAAGCGAAACCCGAGCCCGGCTCGGTGCAATGTCCCATACATAGCAGCACTGGCCCTATTAAGAAAAGGAAAACGCTATATATTTCTGAGTTCTCCATGCACTAAGGCAGTTCGTTTGCAGTTTGCCAGCAGTTCGCAAATCGGAAATTAACTTTTGCCTTCTCTTTCGAGGCGATAGGCAGTCCATCAGCCATAGTCAATCGGAAGTCGATCGGGAGCAATTACAAGTCGCAGTCAACCGGGAAATCAAGAACTAACATACACGTCGCGGTCAATCATTCAACCCCACCGAGTAACATAAGAACACGAAACAATAAAGAAACCGATTAAAAATTCAAAGAACCAAAAAATGTGGTGATTCCGCTAACCATTCTATTTCAGTTGATGGCAGAGTTCCTGGTTTTCCCAATAAATTCCTCGTGAATTATAAATATCTTGTAATTCAGGACCCTAGACAGACTGATGCATAAGTCCTCACAGCTTAATTAGGTATGACAGAGTCTAGTCGTGAAATACACGACCTTTTTAACAAAGAACTGGACCGTGAACAACAGTATGATCGTGCCGAGCGTTTGTGCAAAACAATAGGTTAGGTTAGGTTAGGTTGTCCCGGACGGCCCTCACGGGGCTGTCCAGATTAGTGCGTATGGACCTTCTGAGTGTTTTTACGCGGTTTCGAAATCCGTGAGGATCGAGGAGAATTTTGCAAAGGCAAGGAGTTGCGCTGGCGTTCTCTTGGATGCATCTTCCAGCGATGCCAGTACCGGATTGCCAAGATGTTTGTTTCTTGCCCTTGAGAGGGCCGAGCATTGGCAGATTAGATGTTCCAGGGTTTCGATAGCCCCAGATTCATCACATTTCCTGCACTTGTTACTGTTGGTGATGCCTAGTTTGACAGTATGTGCTGCAGCCAGGCAATGACCTGTGAGTATACTTATTAGCATCCTACAGTCCTTCCGTGGTAGGTGCAGTAGGTATTGGCTGAGTTTACCATTGCTCTCCTTGCACATGGTTTTCGCGATCTTGCAGTTGGTGGTTCTCCTCCACCTGCTGCTGGCCTGTATGTGTGCCCTCCTCTCTAGATCGCTTTGACGCGCTCAGAGGGAGACAGGCACGTTCTCAGTCCTGTCGTTTGCCAGCCCGACGCCTTCCTTAGCCAGTACGTCTGCTGTCTCGTTGCCTTCGATGCCCTGGTGGCTGGGCCGCACTGACTTTGTCGTGCTTAGGAAATCTAGTGCCTACCTGCTTGCCAGGACATTTTTGGAACTGACCGCTGACGACTGCGTGGATCTTATCGCCGCCTGGCTGTCCACGAACAGGTTGACCACATTATGTGGGCGTTCCGTACATCGAGCAACCTCCGCCGCTTTCCGTATGGCAAAGACTTCTGCCTGGAATATGCTGCATTGGTCCGGTAGCTTATAGGACAGCCTTATTTCAGGGTCTGTACAGTATATGCCCGCACCTACTCCTCCCTCCATCTTGGTTAGGTGTTCATTCTGGTCCCAACTTTCTTTCCAGTCGTCGGGTTCCATGTGTATCGCTGTTTTGACGTCCAGGCACGTTCGGGGGATCATGTAGTCAGATATACTGATCATGTCTCGGCCTATTGAACTGTGCCCGAATCCTTGCAGCGACATATTGCCTGATGCGACTAGGCGTTGTGCTGCCTTACCTGTAGTCAGTCTTGCGTGGATGTCTAGGGGGTCAATTCCGAGTATTGTTTCGAGTGCTTTTGTTGGGGTTGACCTCATTTTCTGCATTTTCTAGTGTTTTGAGTAGAAAAGAGGTAAGGCTTATCGGTCTGTAGTCATTGGGGCTCATATGGCTGCACTTTCCTGCCTTTGGAAGGAAGACAATCCTCGAGGTCCTCCATTGAATAGGGATATAGCTACACAAGCGGTCGCCCTCGCTCTCGCCCTCATACTTAAGAGCATTTTTCCCCCGGCGACGCGATCTCGCGCGCACAGACTCACTACGCTTACGCTGCCGCCCACGCTCACGCTCCCGCTCCCGCTCTCGCTGCCGACAGCCCCCATGCAGCGTGGAACTTAGAGGTTAGAATTTACTTAGAATTAAATTCGCTTTTACACCCCCAAGCAAACGGCCGGCTTTTGCACGCGATCTTATGTAAATATATAGTGAATAAACCCTACTGTGAAGAAACTGGACCTGCACCACGGCTTTATTTTGGGATTCTACACTTAAACATTGGTCCTTCGAGCCGGATTACTTCGCCTTCCCCAACCAGGAGATATCCAGCATTCAAGCACGGCATCGACTTCACCACTAGAGAATCCCAAGATAATTACGACTTCTTTTGCCACAAATCGCCTCCATTCGCGTTTTGTGTTCCTAAATTCCTCTGTTCGAGTTCTGCGATATTGGTACATATATATATATTCTTATATTTCATTCTACTGTGCAATTCCGTTTTCCGAGTTACTTCTTATTCCGGTCGTTCTCCCTTCGTTCACCTCCAACTACCAGTGATACGGTAATTCTTCGATTCCTTGTGTCTGTCCATGACGGATTTTTAAGCTGCATTTGTCATCTTATCACAACTGCAAAGTTATATTCAACCAGATATAAGATACTTAAGTTATGTGAAAAATAGAAGCAGTACCTCTGAAAAAAACGTTGAAAAATACCAGATTTTAAAAATATCTTTAAGAAAAACCATAATCCTTAAAAATTGTTAAACCCCGAAATCTATAAGAAAAAGCCAAATTGTCGTGTTGACTAATGAGTATTTTTGAGTAAATCATTAATTTTAAGTTCATTTTTTTTTCTATTAAAAATAAAGATTATGTGTAAAGATTATTAAACTACTCAAAAATACAAAACGTAAAAAATCAGAAATTTTAAAAATCATAGCGGAAATGCAGATATTGTACAAAAACAAAGATTTTGTTGTAATCCATTTTTTTGTATATCTATTATAAGTAATAATAGACAAAAAAAAGGATAATCATTATTTACGGTCCCTGCTATACGAGCCCCGACCACTATTAATTCGTACGGCAAGCACTTTTACCCGTATGCAATGTATAACAGACGATATTTTCAATACTAATGTAGATAGCACATGCGAACTTATTTTTCTCTGAAAGATCAAATTAGTCAAAGTTTAGCAACGATGGCACGTGGTTATCCGATTTGTAACGATATAAGAAGTTTAGTTATAGATTATTAAAATCGGGGAACACTTTTGGTGAAATAGCCAAGCAATTAAATCCGAAAATCGGCAATAACATCTCGTGACAAAAGAGCCCAAGCCACAATTGTGAAGGCTGAACGTCGCCAAAGTTTGAGAAATTTAGCCTCTGCGTGATCTGATAAAAGTTGCGAGATATTGGACATAAATTCTATAATGTATGTATAGTGATTATCTATGTTACATACTCAATAGCTTAAATTTCAGCAGGATGCCAAACGAACCAAATCATGGCTGCAGTATAAGGAAATTGGGGTCTTAGATTGGCCATCAAATAGCCGGGACCTAAGCCCAATCGAAAATATATGGGGAATAATGAAAAGAAACCTAAAAAATGAGCCTCAAAGAACACTTTCTGACCTAAAAATAAAACTGCAAGCGATGTGGGACTCTATTTCAAAAGAACAATGCCTGAATTTATTAAAATCTATGCCAAAGCGTTGTAAGTGTGTTGTAGAGGCTAAAGAATATGTTATACAATATAAATATAAAAAAAAATGATATTTTTAATCAAAAAGTTAATATTTAACGCATCGTACTAATAACACTAGTCAACACGATTTTTCCTCAAGGAACAAAACCAACTTTTTATTAAAGATTTGGGGCTTAGAAATGGTTTGATGATATTTTTATTTTTTCTATGGCAGAACTTTTTTTGAAGAATTTTTTAAATCTGGTATTTTTTTTTAAGTTTTTTCAGAGGTAGCGATTTTTTTTTCACATAACTTTAGTATCTTACGTCTGGTTGTAAAGAACTTTGCTATTTTGAAAAGATAATTAAAACAGCTAGAAGTTAAGCCCAAACACTTTGTGATTACAGCTTACCGTCTGGGAAATATAAAGCATTGAAATGCAAAAATGATGATTTTTGTGCGGTATTTTTACGAAATTTTGACTTTAAAAACTCAGGAAAAGTCGAAAAAAAATTATATCTTGTGTCCTCTATTTTTTTGTGTATAGGTGCGTTAATTTGGCGTCGTTTAAGGTATCGCTCATTAAAATCTATGGAGAGACTTTGGAGCAAAACTTCCATGTTTTTCATAGGTTGTCCTTATGGACTCCTCTCTCCTTATCCAAGTTTGCTTGTGCCTTTAAGGGTATTCGAAGATTTTAGGGAAATATTAATTTTGTGGTCGAAGTGGATGTGTAACGACCAGAAGGAAGCGTTTCCGACCCCATAAAATAAATTTATTCTTTATCAGCACCAATAGCCAAATCCGCCTGTCCGTCCGTTTTTCTTGATGAGCGCCTAGATCTCACAGGTTATAAGAGCTAGAGCAATCAATTTTGTATAAAGATTCCTACGTCCCTTCGGCCCCGCCAAAATCTGTGGCATCCACAATTTTAACGAGGAGGAACGCGTGAGTCGCTTCTGGGGACGTGACTCTACTTATACCCGTCCTCAGTTATACATTTTTGAGCTTATGATTTCTTAGAATTTTAGAATAAAAAAAAAATCTACAAAGCATATTCCACACCTACCATGTAGATTATACTTGTACCATTTTGATTCTACATCTCCTCCGCTAGAGTGTGCGAGCGAGAAAGAGAATGAGTAGTGTGTCTCTGGCTGGTGGTGGCGGGGGAAGCAATTGAAAATTAATTTCTTCATTCTGGCTATAATTATGATCCGATCTGATGCAGATTCGGCAATCTGGTAGATATGGGCTTTAGTTTAGTTTTATCGTATCTTTAAAATTGTGCCTGCCACAGCAATTGAATTTTCGTCCTTTGTGGAGGCGGAACAATTTTATTTCCTGATTAAAAACATAGTACATTTTTCTGTACAATTATAAATGACTCTTTAGGATTCTTTTTTTAAAACAAGGTTTAAATTTATGTGTATTTCTCTTGCCTTTTATATTGTGAGCTTAGTTTAATTAGCTTTTTTTCTAGAGAAACATACCAAAATTGTATAGAAAAAATGCACTAATTTTTGAGTGTCCGGATCTCTTTCTCCGCTACTGTATTTTCTGCTGCTTTAGAGACTACTGCATTTATGATAGCGTTAATAAAAGTTTAAGAAATAATTTTAAACTTCAACCTTTTTTAATTTTTTTTTAGGAATTGCCATTAATCTAATAACTTATGAGGATCGCTTTGATCTTCATCGGATTGAAAAGGAACTTGGTACCGAAATAAAACCCATACCGAAGGTTATCGACCCTGCATTATATGTCGCAAATGTTGGCGGATCGTCTGGAGAAATTTTCAACAACAGTGATCTTAATACTTCTGCAAACGAGGAAGGCAATGTTAGCAAATAAAATTCAGATAAAATTGTAATTTTAGGTTTTTTAGTATAATACATGAAATCAATAAAGAGAATGAAATAGTTCGGAAAACTAACACTGGCGTAAATCTATACAATAAAAAAATCTGTGTGTTAAGGGGCGTGCATAGAATTGATGTTTTTTTTTTTTTTTTCAAATGATAGCCAGAGTATGTGGTATGTGACCCTGCATTATATGTCGCAAATGTTGGCGGATCGTCTGGAGAAATTTGCAACAACAGTGATCTTAATACTTCTGCAAACGAGGAAGGCAATATTAGCAAATAAAATTCAGAAAAATTGTAATTTTAGGTTTTTTAGTATAATACATGAAATCAATAAAGAGAATGAAATAGTTCGGAAAACTGACACTGACGTAAATCTATACAATAAAAAAATCTGTGTGTTAAGGGGCGTGCATCGAATTGATGTTTTTTTTCAAATGATAGCCAGATTATGTGGCATGGTTTAGCATAAACAAATTTGTACTTTAAATAGGTTCCTCATAAATTAAAAATTAAATTAAATTAAGAAATTAATCAAAAACGAGAAGGAACGTGTGAGTCACTTCTGGGGACGCGACTCTACTTATACCCGTACTCAGTTATACATTTTTGAGCTTATGATTTCAAAGAATTTTAGTATTAAAAAAAAAATTACATTTTACATTTTTTGCTACATCTGTTATCTACATCTACAATGTATATTCTACATCTCCTCCGCTAGGGGTTGCTCGCGCACTGAACGCGGCAGAGTGTGCGAGCGAGAAATAGAAAAATTGGTTGATTTCTTGCAGGATGGGGCGGGGGAAGCAACGGAAAATTAATTTCTTCATTCTGACTATAATTATGATCGGATCTGATTCAGATTCGGCAATCTGGTAGATATGGTCATTCTCTACGATACTGCGTCTTTAGTTTTATCGTATCTGTTTGGTTACGCAGCCAAATAATCAGTAGATCATAGTCAGTGGTGCAGCAGTAGAGTAAATATCTATTATTGTTCAGCATTTTTACTGCCCACTGCTTAACTTTGTCATCTACATACATATGTACATATTCATGCTCCCACACGGCAGCAGCCTATGCAGCCGTTCTCTCGCGTCTTCAACTCACACCTTTCTTTCTATCGCCCTTTTAATAATATCGCAATACAACGCTACTGAAAAACTCAGTAGCTCAAAAGTATCTTTAAATCTTCAGTTATCTTCTAGTCTCTGAGATCTAGGCGCTCAATAAGACGGACAGAGAGACAGACATGGCTATATCGACTCGGCTATTGATGCTGATTAAGAATGTATATACTTTATGGGGTCGGAAACCTTTCCTTCTCTGTGTTACACACATCCACTTTTACCACAAATCTAATATACCCTTTAACACTTTTTTGAGTAAGGGTATAAAAATCTCAAATTTGGTCCAAAACTGTGTGTTTGGAACGCCTATTTAATTTAATCTCGTGTCATTCTGTACAACGGAACATTTTATGATGGCTGTTTGGTCTCCCTCCGAGCATTATTTAGTATTTTTAGTCAGTGGTGCAGTCTTAAAGTAAATCCTGTTATTTTTTCGTTATTTGCACTGTCCACTGTACCTAATTGTAATCGACATGTATCTACACACGCCCCCTCACTGTAATAGCCGTTTCGACCGTTCTTTCGTCTCTTCGTCTCGCGCCTTTCTCCTTTACTTTTCCATCATTCGCTGTCGCTCTTTCGTTCTATCGATCATTTTAGCTCATCCGTTCTCTCGCTCTCTATTTCGTAGCATCGCGTAGGGCACGGGCAATTCGGTCCGTCTGCCCGTCAAGCTCGCTCTTTGGACCTTTCGACAACGCAGACAATACATTTTTGCAATTATATTTTATTGGGAACGCGGAAGACGAAGCCGAAATTATTGCCAACGGAGACAAGAAGAAGCTTTACAATAAATTGTCAAAGTTTAACTTTGAATCCTGTGAATATTTGTCCGATTTTCTTGAAACTTGAATTTTTGAAAGCTCTGGAAAATTCTCTATTGGATGTGTGTATTCATTTTATCCAAGGCGTTCAACAAATTCATTGACTTTTGCCACCTCTTTGCGGCTGGACCCCACTGTACGTCGCTTGATCGTCATGATCTGACGATCATATAATTGTTATTCGAGCTGATAAAACACCGGTTGGCGAACATGCAAGGCGTTTCAATGCACAAACAGTTAACGAAGTAGTAAAAGTCATAGTGACCAATTTAATAATCGCTGCGCAACCACCAGCACTCTAAGAGCATTCTTTGAGTTGTTTCAAGAAGATTATTCTGCGAAAACATTTCTATACGCCAAAGTACTCGAATATTATGCGTGTAATAATTCCTCAAAAGACGTGGACAAGTAGTTCATGGTCAGCCAGTATTGTTTTACTCAGATGCGATAGCATCCCAACCAACCCGATGAAGAGGGTTATGATTCGCGATTATTGCTAATAAATGTTCGTGGAACAACTTCAGTCGAATCTTTGCTGTTCATGACGAATTGTGTGGGACGTATCGCGAAGCATGCAACCGATTGAATTTGCTTGAGAATGACATGCATTGGGATCTTACACTTGATGATGCCGCATTGTCATCAAGTCCACATCCACAAGTCATATTCGGACACTTTTCGCAATTATTATAGCCACGTACAGTCCAGCAGAGCCATCTGAACTGTGGCAAAAACATCAAAATCAATTGTCATAGATTGCGCCGTCAAACGGGTGATATAAACATGGACTATACGCTGGAAATTTACAACGAAGCATTGATCGCTATTGAGGACCTTTGCTTGATGATGGCAAGCAAAGCATTAGGTTTGTAACGAACCATGGATCCCATGGTTCGTCACAAGCAGTTGGTACAACCAACGCAAACCCCAGGTGAAGATATCAACACCAACGAACTGGAAGATGCAGCACGGGTCGAAAGACGGAGGAACGTCGACCGAGGAAAGACAGTAAACCGAGAACTCAGCACACGCGCGGCCAATCGACGGAAAGGCGCGGGCCAAGATTATATAACCGACCCCAACCTCAGGAAAACCAAGTAACCAAAGCTCTCAAATGACGAAATCAACACCCAACGAAATGAAAACTCAGCACACGCGCCACCAAAATTCACGAAAATGGGAACAGCAAGAGACAAAATAGAGAAAAATAACTACCAACCTCAGCACACGCGCGGCCATCAGACAGGAAAAGACTTAGCCACACGTGCCATTGAACGTCAAGGAAATGCGATCACCCCAAGGAGCAAAATACAACCAATAGCATAGAAAAGTGCCGATCAACACGCTAAAGTGAAACCCGAGCCCGGCTTGGTGCAATGTCCCATACATAGCAGCACTGGCACTATTAAGAAAAGGAAAACGCTATATATATCTTAGTTCTCCATGCACTAAGGCAGTACGTTTGCAGTTCGCCAGCAGTTCGCAAATCGGCAATTAACTTTTGCCTTCTCTTTCGAGGCGATAGGCAGTCCATCAGCCATAGTCAATCGGCAGTCGATCGGGAGCAATAACAAGTCGCAGTCAACCGGGAAATCAAGAACTAACATACACGTCGCGGTCAATCATTCAACCTCACCGATTAACATAAGAACACGAAACAATAAAGAAACCGGTTAAAAATTCAAAGAACCAAAAAATGTGGTGATTCCGCTAACCATTCTATTTCAGTTGATGGCAGAGTTCCTGGTTTTCCCAATAAATTCCTCGTGAATTATAAATATCTTGTAATTCAGGACCCTAGACAGACTGATGCATAAGTCCTCACAGCTTAATTAGGTATGACAGAGTCTAGTCGTGAAATACACGACCTTTTTAACAACTTTTTAAGAACTGGACCGTGAACAACAGTATGATCGTGCCGAGCGTTTGTGCAAAACAATAGGTTAGGTTAGGTTAGGTTGTCCCGGACGGCCCTCACGGGGCTGTCCAGATTAGTGCGTATGGACCTTCTGAGTGTTTTTACGCGGTTTCGAAATCCGTGAGGATCGAGGAGAATTTTGCAAAGGCAAGGAGTTGCGCTGGCGTTCTCTTGGATGCATCTTCCAGCGATGCCAGTACCGGGTTGCCAAGATGTTTGTTTCTTGCCCTTGAGAGGGCCGAGCATTGGCAGATTAGATGTTCCAGGGTTTCGATAGCCCCAGATTCATCACATTTCCTGCACTTGTTACTGTTGGTGATGCCTAGTTTGACAGCATGTGCTGCAGCCAGGCAATGACCTGTGAGTATACCTATTAGCATCCTACAGTCCTTCCGTGGTAGGTGCAGTAGGTATTGGCTGAGTTTACCATTGCTCTCCTTGCACATGGTTTTCGCGATCTTGCAGTTGGTGGTTCTCCTCCACCTGCTGCTGGCCTGTATGTGTGCCTTCCTCTCTAGATCGCTTTGACGCGCTCAGAGGGATACAGGCACGTTCTCACGACGCCTTCCTTAGCCAGTACGTCTGCTGTCTCGTTGCCTTCGATGCCCTGGTGGCTGGGCCGCACTGACTTTGTCGTGCTTAGGAAATCTAGTGCCTACCTGCTTGCCAGGACATTTTTGGAACTGACCGCTGACGACTGCGTGGATCTTATCGCCGCCTGGCTGTCCACGAACAGGTTGACCACATTATGTGGGCGTTCCGTACATCGAGCAACCTCCGCCGCTTTCCGTATGGCAAAGACTTCTGCCTGGAATATGCTGCATTGGTCCGGTAGCTTATAGGACAGCCTTATTTCAGGGTCTGTACAGTATATGCCCGCACCTACTCCTCCCTCCATCTTGGTTAGGTGTTCATTCTGGTCCCAACTTTCTTTCCAGTCGTCGGGTTCCATGTGTATCGCTGTTTTGACGTCCAGGCACGTTCGGGGGATCATGTAGTCAGATATACTGATCATGTCTCGGCCTATTGAACTGTGCCCGAATCCTTGCAACGACATATTGCCTGATGCGACTAGGCGTTATGCTGCCTTACCTGTAGTCAGTCTAGCGTGGATGTCTAGGGGGTCAATTCCGAGTATTGTTTCGAGTGCTTTTGTTGGGGTTGACCTCAGCGCCCCAGTAATGCAGAGCAGTGCCTGCCGCTGAGTTCTATCCATCAGCTTGTTGTAGGTTTTCTTTTCTGTAGCCTGCCACCACACTAAGACTCCATACAGCAGAGTCGGTCGCACTACCGAGATGTAGATCCAGTGCATTAGTGCAGGTGCATATAGCTCAATGGTGGCCTTCTTCACCCTTTCCAATACATTGGGTCTCCATGTCAGCTTGCTGTCCAAAACTATGCCGAGGTATTTGACTTGTGTTTTAAGCCTGGTTCTGTCAATTTTCGGGGGGATCCATGCCGGTACCTTGTACCTCTGGGTGAAGAGGATGAGGTCCGTCTTGTCCGCGTTGATACTGAGCCCTACTTTTTCCGCCCACTCACATATCTCCCTGAGTGTTGATTCCATTATAGAGCTGAGGCTCGATGGGCATACTCCCGTAATAATTATGCTTATGTCGTCCGCATAAGCTGTTATTTTTGGGGCTCTCCTCTCGAATCTCTTTATCAGGTCGTCGACCTCCAGATTCCATAGGAGGGGCGAGAGGACCCCACCCTGAGGTGTGCCTCTGTGCGCCCCTTTCCCCATGGAAGCGGTGCCCCACTCTGAGTACACCCGTCTACAACTTAGAAGGTTCTTTATCCAGAGGTTGATCGTTGTGTGTTGATCGCTTCTAGGCGGTCCATTATCGCGCTCGTATTCACGTTGTTGAATGCTCCGGATATGTCTACAAACACTCCTAGAGCATACTTCTTATTTTGGAGGGCATTTTCGATGGTGGCTACTAGCGAATGCAGTGCCGTCTCTACCGATTTCCCTTTGGTATAGGCATGCTGGTTGGTTGACATCCGCCCACCTACATCATTTCTGATGTGTAGATCCAGCAGCTTTTCTAGTGTTTTGAGTAGAAAAGAGGTAAGGCTTATCGGTCTGTAGTCATTGGGGCTCATATGGCTGCACTTTCCTGCCTTTGGAAGGAAGACAATCCTCGAGGTCCTCCATTGAATAGGGATATAGCCTGTGCTCAGGCAAGCTGAGTATATTGCAGAGAGCCATGGGGTGATCACGTCTTTGGTCACCTGTAGCATGGCTGGGAATATACCGTCTAGTCCAGGTGCTTTCGTACCCACAAAGGAGTCTATAGCCCAGTGGATTCTCCTAGACGATATGAGATCTGTTGGGGGGGTGCTGTTCCTCAGTTGCTAGGTCCTGATGCTCTGTAGCGTCAGCAACCTCGGTGCATCCTGGGAAGTGGGCTTCCATTAGTGCTGTTAGGGCATCTTCGCTGCCCTCAGTCCATTGTCCATCATATCGTTTCAGCTGACTTTGTATGGCAGGTTGCTTTGATAGCAACTTCCGGAGTCTAGCCGTTTCTGGGACTTTCTCGATATTGGAGCAGAAGTTCCTCCACGAGTTTCTTTGTGCCCTGCGTATTTCCTTCTTGTACTCCCTGAGTAGGGTTTTGTATTCCTCATTGATTACACTACTCGACAAAATCGAACTTTTTTTTGCCTCAAGGATCCAAACCGACTTTTTCTGATAGATATGGGGATTTAAAATTTTTTAAAGAATTATGGTTTTTTTTCTATGGCAGAACTTTTTTTTGAAGAATTTTTGAAGTCTGGTATTTTTTTTTTTTTTTTTTTTTTTTTTTAGCTTTTTTCAGAGGTAGCGATAGTTTTTTTCACATAACTTTAGTATCTTACGTCTGGTTGTAAAGAACTTTGCTATTTTGAAAAGATTATTAAAACAGCTAGAAGTTAAGCCCAAATACTTTGTGATTACAGCTTACCGTCTGGGAAATATAAAGCATTGAAATGCAAAAATGATGATTTTTGTGCGGTATTTTTTACCAAATTTTGACTTTAAAAACTCAGGAAAAGTCGAAAAAGTTGTGTATTGGTGCGTTAATTTGGCGTCGTTTAAGGTATCGCTCATTAAAATCTATGGAGAGACTTTGGAGCTAAAATTCGTTAACCAAACCTAAAATATGGAAAAAATGCACAAAAAATACCTTTTTGAAGGCGGCGGGCCCAACTGCCAATTGGGAACAAAGCAAACGAAAAAGGGTTGTACATTTGGTACCTGTTCGCGTTCCTTTGGTATTAAATGTTGTTGACAGTTACTTTTTTCGTGACCTGAGGTAGAATACCTATTCAGGTCAAATGTTTCCTTTATATTCTCACAAGTGCAGGTCCACAAAAATTGGATCTCGTCGCGTCTACCTAATCATAGTCATGGATATATACCGCTGTGCCTATAGTGTCTGTGCCTTAGTGTAGTTCTGAATTCCCTCAGAATACGATCGTGTGTTTACCAAAACAACCTAAAATTAATTAAAATCAATTGTCATGGATACCTCTGGCCGATCATTTTCATGTGCTTTCCAAGCAAACTTATTTTGCTACATATGTGGTAAGTACATGATGATCAACGAAATAAAAATCGCTTTTACCGAAACTCTCCAAAAACAGTATGAAGAAAACTTTAAAATCAAACCCGAAAGTTTTGTTGAAAAGTGGGCACCAAGCTATATATGTCAAATGTGTAGATTGAATTTAACAGCATATGATTACGACGAAAAGTGAGTAACTCTAATCCACAAAACTATTAACTTTTCCCAAAATTCTAAACATTATTTTTTTCTTACAATTTTTTTTAGAAAACAATCTAACTTTGGTAGTCCAATGATGTGGAAAAAAACAGATATTCACGGCGCCGAATGTTTCTTTTGTTCAGTAAAGAAAACTGGAATTGGGAAACACATGAAAATAGTGTACCCGAAAAAATCTGGGTTCGGCTTTACCCTTCCTGCTCGTCCTTCAGAGGAAATACCGCCCCTAAAACGCCAAAAAGGAGAGGTATCTTTCTCGTCGAATGGAACGACGGATTCAAGCAATAACTATTCAGGAGAATGGAAATTTTGCAATCCTATTTCACAGGAACAATTGAACGATTTGGTGAGGATCCTGGATCTTCCTAAAAATAAATCCGAGCTGCTTGGATCTTTTTTAAAGGATGCCCGTTTATTGAAGGAAGGTGTCAAAATAACTCATTTCCGGACGCGTCATTTGGTTCACGCACAATTTTATATGACGAAGGATGACATGTGCGTTTGCCACGACATTTTCGGACTCTTCAAGCAACTTGGTGAAGCGTACGACCCAAAAGATTGGGGGTTATTTGTTGACAGCAGTAAGGAAAGTTTAAAGGCTGTTTTGCTACATAATGGAAACCAAAAGCCGTCTGTTCTTATCGCCCATGCTGTTAATATGAAGGAAACATATCAAACAATGGCTAAGTTGTTTGTAAACATAAAATATAAAGAACACCAGTGGAAGGTCGCGTGTGACTTGAAGGTTGTAGCCATGTTAACGGGATTGCAAGGTGGTTACACAAAACACTGCTGCTTCCTGTGCCTATGGGATAGTAGAGCTAGAGAACAGCATTATTCAACAAAATTCTGGCCAAAACGGGAGGAACATACTTTGGAAAATTACAATGTAAAGAATGCAGCTCTCGTGAAGTTTGAAGACGTTATTTTACCACCATTACACATTAAGCTGGGACTAATGAAAAATTTTGTTAAAGCACTGGATAAGGAAGGTGAATCGACGAGTTACCTAAATAATGTTTTTCCACGTCTGTCGCTGGCAAAAGTGAAAGAAGGAGTATTTGATGGCCCCCAAATTCGAAAACTACTAAAAGATGATGGATTTGAAAATATTTTATCTACGAATGAAAAAGCAGCTTGGAACTCATTCCGAATGGTAGTAGCAAATTTTCTTGGCAACAGCAAGAGTGATGATTACGTTAATATCGTTCAAGACCTAATTGAGAATTATGAAAAAATTGGAGCCAACATGTCACTAAAAATCCATTTCCTACACTCCCACTTGGACTTTTTTCCGACAAACCTAGGGGACGTTAGTGATGAACACGGAGAGAGATTTCACCAACAATTAAAGGCTATGGAACAACGTTATCAAGGTGTTTGGAATGAAAACATGATGGGCGACTATGTGTGGACTCTCATAAGGGAATCTGATTGGAGTGACAAAGGAAGACAGCCAGAAAACTTAAATTATTTTATGAACAGTAACAAGCAGTAAAAAATAAAAAGTTTGTATATCCTTAGAATTGACTAAAAAGTCTAAAAATTACTGATTGTTGTATGGGTTAGGGAATGAAATTCTATATCTCAGGTATTTCTACTTTGGTTTCATTGAAATATGAATAGGTAGAAGCGACAAACGTCTAATTTGTGTAAAAATAAAGGTCAAAATTTGACCTGAACAGGTACCCATACCTCAGATTGGGCACAACGAAAGAAAGATCCAATTTTTGTGGACCTGCACTTGTGAGAATATAAAGGAAACATTTGACCTGAATAGGTATTCTACCTCAGGTCACGAAAAAAGTAACTGTCAACAACATTTAATACCAAAGGAACGCTAACAGGTACCAAATGTACAACCCTTTTTCGTTTGCTTTGTTCCCAATTGGCAGTTGGGCCCGCCGCCTTCAAAAAGGTATTTTTTGTGCATTTTTTCCATATTTTAGATTTGGTTAGCTCCAAAGTCTCTCCATAGATTTTAATGAGCGATACCTTAAACGACGCCAAATTAACGCACCTATACACAAAAAAATAGAGGATACAAGATATAATTTTTTTTCGACTTTTCCTGAGTTTTTAAAGTCAAAATTTGGTAAAAAATACCGCACAAAAATCATCATTTTTGCATTTCAATGCTTTATATTTCCCAGACGGTAAGCTGTAATCACAAAGTGTTTGAGCTTAACTTCTAACTGTTTTAATTATCTTTTCAAAATAGCAAAGTTCTTAACAACCAGACGTAAGATACTAAAGTTATGTGAAAAAAACTATCGCTACCTCTGAAAAAAGCTAAAAAAAAAATTCCAGACTTCAAAAATTCTTTAAAAAATGTTAAAGTCCCATATCTATCAGAAAAAGTCTGTTTGGATCTTTGAGGAAAAAAAAGTTCGATTTTGTCGAGTAGTGTAATCACTATACATACATTATAGAATTTATGTCCAATATCTCGCAACTGCAGGCGCGTCCATTCACGCTTCACACTTTTTCCAATTTTATCAGACCACGCAGAGGCTAAATTTCTCGAACTCAATATTCCCATTTTTCTTAAAATTGTTTACAATGCCGTGAATGGACGACGTAGCCAGATTTAATTGCTTGGCTATTTCACCAAAAGTGTTCCCCGATTTTAATAATCTATAACTAAACTTCTTATATCGTTACAAATGGGATAACCACGTGCCATCGTTGCTAAACTTTGACTAATTTTATCTTTCAGAGAAAAATAAGTTCGCATGTGCTATCTACATTAGTATTAAAAATATCGTCTGTTATACATTGCATACGGGTAAAAGTGCTTGCCGTACGAATTAATAGTGGTCGGGGCTCGTATAGCAGGGACCGTAAATAATGATTATCCTTTTTTTGTCTATTATTACTTATAATAGATTTAAAAAAAAATGGATTACAACAAAATCTTTGTTTTTGTACAATATCTGCATTTCCGCTATGATTTTTAAAATTTCTGATTTTTTACGTTTTGTATTTTTGAGTAATTTAATAATTTTAATAATCATTATTTTTAATAGAAAAAAATGAAAAATAATGCTTTACTCAAAAATACTCATTAGTCAACACGACAATTTGGCTTTTTCTTATAGATTTCGGGGTTTAACAATTTTTAAGGATTATGGTTTTTCTTAAAGATATTTTTAAAATCTGGTATTTTTTAACGTTTTTTTCAGAGGTACTGCTTTCTATTTTTTACATAACTTAAGTATCTTATATCTGGTTGCATATAACTTTGCAGTTGTGATAAGATGACAAATGCAGCTTAAAAATCCGTCATGGACAGACACAAGGAATCGAAGAATTACCGTATCACTGGTAGTTGGAGGTGAACGAAGGGAGAACGACCGGAATAAGAAGTAACTCGGAAAACGGAATTGCACAGTAGAATGAAATATAAGAATATATATATATGTACCTATATCGCGGAACTCGAACAGAGGTATTTAGGAACACAAACCGCGAATGGAGGCGATTTGTGGCAAAAGATGTCGTAATTATCTTGGGATTCTCTAGTGGTGAAGGCGATGCCGTGCTTGAATGCTGGATATCTCCTGGTTGGGGAAGGCGAAGTAATCCGGCTCGAAGGACCAATGTTTAAGTGTAGAATCTCAAAATAAAGCCGTGGTGCAGGTCCAGTTTCTTCACAGTAGGGTTTATTCACTATATATTTACATAAGATCGCGTGCAAAAAGCCGGCCGTTTGCTTGGGGGTGTAAAAGCGAATTTAATTCTAAGTAAATTCTAACCTCTAAGTTCCACGCTGCATGGGGGCTGTCGGCAGCGAGAGCGGGAGCGTGAGCGTGGGCGGCAGCGTAAGCGTAGTGAGTCTGCGCGCGAGAGCGCGTCGCCGGGGGAAAAATGCTCTTAAGTATGAGGGCGAGAGCGAGGGCGACCGCTTGTGTAGCTGGAACGCTAACAGCGATGTGTGGTTGGAATGCCCACAGAGCGGTTGCCCCGCCAGCGCCGTCCTCACTCTGAACAATCGGCAACCTGCATATTCAAGGTCAACCTAAGGGCAGAGTGCGCCGCGCAACCACCATCCAATAATGTGGCAGCGATGTCAGACGAAGCCAGAGCCAATGGGATTCTACCTTGTGCTCGAATGGCAGACAAAATAATCAATATGACAAACGTTTTTCCGGTACTCCAGGTGCATCTAAGAAGAACAGTCCACCATGTTGTTATTCGATAGCTCGCTCGCAAACCGTTCTTTGATTGATATTTAACCGTGACTTATTGTTTTGCACAAACGCTCGGCACGATCATACTGTTGTTCACGGTCCAGTTCTTTGTTGAAAAGGTCGTATATTTCACGACTAGACTCTGTCATACCTAATCAGTGATCAATCAGCTCTCACTGCGTTCGGACGTGTTTTCACTATGTCTTTTTATCACTGCTCGGAATGCAATTCGGATGTCACTGCCGCTCAGCTTCGTTGCTTTGATGCTGTTCGGTGTTCTTCCATATGTCGACGTGCGTTTCATTTGACGTGCATTGATCTGCACTCAGATGCCACAAAAATGTTAATAAATTTGCCTAACCTGTTATGGCAGTGTGATAACTGTGTGGTTTCTAATGACTCGCATTCGAAAATTGATGAGATTAATGACAAGGTTCTGAAGCTTGAAAGCCTTTATTGGGATCTCAAGTCGAACTTACAGGGCCTTTCCGTCAATCCTAAGCGGGTGAAGCCTTCTAGGAAAGAGGCCAACAAGCCCATGCCAGCGGCTGACTTGTTGTCTCCGCGACTAGTGGCCACCACCTCAACGGCGGTCATTGAACCGGAATCAGCTGCTGCTCTTCCATTGGATTTGGATGGCTTTGTCACGGTCAGAAAGAAGGAGAGGAAGAATAGAAACAAAAACACAAGACAAGATTGGATCTCCCTGCTGCGTTCCCGCATAATCTTCTGGATGAGGGTAATAGTCCGCTGTTCCGCACGGCGACGATTCGGCAGGCTTCCCATGTGGGTCTGGCCCCTGTTGCTCAGTGGAAACTGCCTGGTGCTGCTCTGGAGCCTCCTCCCGTGGCCACTGGCCGGACGTCATTGCCACTTTCTGGTACCATGCTGATGGACGGGGCCAAATCCATTCGCATTTTCTTTCAAAATATAGCAGGTATGCGCACTAAGGCTCAGGCTGTTTACTTGGCAACCTCTACGTGCGATTTCGACGTAATCATCTTGGTTGAAACCTAGCTCAACGAAAACTTCTTCGACAACGAGTACTTCGATCCCAACCTT
Organism: Drosophila tristis; assembly: GCA_018150885.1. Classification (NCBI taxonomy): domain Eukaryota; kingdom Metazoa; phylum Arthropoda; class Insecta; order Diptera; family Drosophilidae; genus Drosophila; species Drosophila tristis. Next base: position 792,281 of record JAECWT010000181.1, read on the forward strand.
TTCCAAGTGTTTGGTAAGGACAGAGATTGTGCCAAAACGAAGCGTCGGAGAGGAGGTGGTATCATTGTGGCCGTCAGACGCACCCTACGCTGTGATCCGATTTGTCTCCTTGATGGTGACTCTATTCTGGATCAGATTGGTGTGTTAGTGGCCGGTCAGTCGGAGACGCTATGTATCAGCGCGTCGTATATTCCACCGAATAGCAGCTATGAAGTCTATAAGGCACACACGCTGAATATTGCCAGCATATATGGTAATCTACGAGGCCGTCAGCATCTTTGCGTTGTTGGCGATTTTAATCTGGGCTCCTTGGTATGGTCCGCTGATCCGCAGTCTGCGGCTATGATGTCGAGTAATGTGCATTTACAGCATGAAGTTCTTTTTCTGGATGACTGTTATAGTATGGGCTTAACCCAAATTAATAATGTTTTTAATAGGTTAAATAAGATTCTAGATTTAGTTTTTGTTAGTGAGGATATTGATTGCCCTGTTGCACGTTGCGAGCTGCCTATTGCAGAATGTGACATGCATCACGTGCCGTTGGTCTTCTCAGCTAAGTTCTATAGTTACTCGCCCTGGTCTGAACCCGGGCTTGAATATATTTTTACTGATGTAAGTTTGACTGCTATACGGGATGACATGTTAAACGTAAACTGGGCTTCTGTTCTTTCGCATCCTAGTGCTGACTCTTCTTACAATGTTTTCATTCGTACCGTTCATAATATTGTTGATAATAATGCTTCCAGAAGAGTGCGTGGCTCGTATAGGCTACCATGGTATACGAAGGGTCTTGTCAGTTATAAGAATCTGCGTAACAAGTTCTTTAAACGATTTAAGAAAACCTGTGACTCTGTTGACTTGGCCAGATATGTGCAGCACAAGCGGGAGTTTGATTTTTTAAACAAATTTTTATATAATCAGTATATTGCTGACGTTGAAAGGGGACTTAAGGTTAATCCCAGGTCGTTCTGGCATTTCATAAATTCCAAAAGGTCGACGAGTGCCCTTCCTTCAGCCATGAACCTAGGTAATTTGAGCTCAAATACTGATAGTGGCATAGCTAACCTTTTTGCTTCTTTTTTTAGCTCAAATTTCGAGCCATACAGTTTGGCATGATTCTGATGTCTTAGACTCTATCCCTTCAGTGGTCAATATTGGTTCGCTTGATGTATCGGAGGTGGACATTTTGGAGGCAATTGCTGGTTTCGACAACTCGAGTAAGCCCGACAGTGATGACATGTCTGCCTTTCTGGTTCGCAACTGTGATCTTGCTTTTTGTGAGCCTCTTAAAATTTTGTTCAAAAATTCTTTGGTAACGGGTCGGTTTATTAAAAAGTGGAAAGCTGCCACTATTACTCCCGTTTTTAAGAAAGGTGCTAAGAATTGTATCTCTAATTATAGACCAATTGCCAAACTCAGCAATGTCTCAAAGCTTCTTGAGCGAATCATTGCAAAAAAGGTCTATTTCCTCATGAAGTCGTACATAAGCCCAAATCAGCATGGTTTTATGCCGGGTAGATCAACGACCACTAATTTGGTAGCTTTCAGTAATTTTTGCACACATGCCTTTGAAAGGCATTCTCAGTTCGATGTTGTTTACACTGACTTTGCTAAGGCCTTTGACAAAGTCTCCCACTGTGCCTTAGTAGCCAAGCTGCATCGGTTGGGGATTCATTCAAACATGCTTTGTTGGTTCATGTCGTATCTGGAGCAGCGAGAGTATGTTGTGTTGGTAAACGGAAAGCAGTCTGACCTATATTTGGCTACTTCCGGCCTTCCACAGGGAAGTACTCTTGGGCCGTTGCTGTTTGCTATTTTCATTAATGACATATGTTTCAGCATTCAATCTTCTGAACATTTGCTTTATGGTGATGATCTGAAAATCTTCCGTCCTATCAAAACTTTAGGTGACAGTATCCGTCTTCAGCAAGACCTGGATGCAGTCGCTCGTTGGTGCACACATAATTCTCTCCCTCTCAACATTAACAAATGTTACTTTGTGTCCTTTAGCAAGTGTGTATTCAATGTTCAGACCTCATATTCGCTAGATGGCCTTCCGCTCTTGAAGCATACAGAGACACTTGACCTAGGGGTCTTGTTCGATTCAATATTTCTTTTTATCGAGCATTTGAACTTAATTTTGCCAAAAGCCTATGCTATGTTCGGCTTTGTTACGCGTAATTCATCCCAGTTTAGGGACCCATATACGAGGCTAAGTCTTTATTCATTTCTTGTGCGCTCGCGCGTTGAGTATGCGTCGGTGGTTTGGAACCCCACTGGGGTCGTTGAAATTGCGCGTATCGAGAGATTGCAAAGGAAGTTTTTGAAGTTCCAGCCTTTGCAACTTTCCGTTCCGTTGCCGTCCTATGAGTGCAGATGTCGCCTCGTGCATCTCTCCTCTCTCGAGGATCGAAGGACCATTGCGGCTCAGTTATTTATATATTATATATTAGTGGGTAACATCGATTGCCCTGACCTGCTTGCTAGGATTAGCTTTAACTCGCCTGCTAGGAGCCTTAGGGGCCATGCACTCTTTGTAGTTGATCTTCACCGGAACAATTACGGTATTAATGAGCCAATATGTAGGGCTCTTCGCCGGTATAATTCGCTGCCTGCTGGGATGCGATTCGATTTTTGCCTTGGGAAAGGAGCCGTCAGACGGTTGCTTTCTGAGTTTTTTTTGTTAAATTGTTAGTTCCCTATTTTGCTTGTTTATTTTTTAATTAGAATTAAGTTAGTTTAGCCAGATAAGGTTTATCCGTTGGCGAATAAATAAATAAATAAATAATTAAGCTGTGAGGACCTATGCATCAGTCTGTCTAGGGTCCTGAATTACAAGATATTTATAATTCACGAGGAATTTATTGGGAAAACCAGGAACTCTGCCATCAACTGAAATAGAATGGTTAGCGGAATCACCACATTTTTTGGTTCTTTGAATTTTTAATCGGTTTCTTTATTGTTTCGTGTTCTTATGTTACTCGGTGGGGTTGAATGATTGACCGCGACGTGTATGTTAGTTCTTGATTTCCCGGTTGACTGCGACTTGTTATTGCTCCCGATCGACTTCCGATTGACTATGGCTGATGGACTGCCTATCGCCTCGAAAGAGAAGGCAAAAGTTAATTTCCGATTTGCGAACTGCTGGCAAACTGCAAACGAACTGCCTTAGTGCATGGAGAACTCAGAAATATATAGCGTTTTCCTTTTCTTAATAGGGCCAGTGCTGCTATGTATGGGACATTGCACCGAGCCGGGCTCGGGTTTCGCTTTAGCGTGTTGATCGGCACTTTTCTATGCTATTGGTTGTATTTTGCTCCTTGGGGTGATCGCATTTCCTTGACGATCAATGGCACGTGTGCTGAGGTTGGTAGTTATTTTTCTCTATTTTGTCTCTTTATGTTCCCATTTTCGTGGATTTTGGTGGCGCGGGTGCTGAGTTTTCATTTCGTTGGGTATTGACTTCGTCATTTGAGAGCTTTGGTTACTTGGTTTTCCTGAGGTTGGGGTCGGTTACATAATCTTGGCCCGCGCCTTTCCGTCGATTGGCCGCGCGTGTGCTGAGTTCTCGGTTTTCTGTCTTTCCTCGGTCGACGTCCCTCCGTCTTTCGACCCGTGCTGCATCTTCCAGTTCGTTGGTGTTGATATCTTTACCTGGGGGTAGCGTTGGTTGTACCAACTGCTTGTGACGAACCATGGGATCCATGGTTCGTTACAAAGCTAATGCTTTGCTTGCCATCATCAAGCAAAGATCCTCAATAGCGATCAATGATTCGTTGTAAATTTCCAGCGTATAGTCCATGTTTATATCACCCGTTTGACGGCGCAATCTATGACAATTGATTTTGATGTTTTTGCCACAGTTCAGATGGCTCTGCAGGACTGTACGTGGCTATAATAATTGCGAAAACTGTCCGAATATGACTTGTGGATGTGGACTTGATGACAATGCGGCATCATCAAGTGTAAGATCCCAATGCATGTCATTCTCAAGCAAATTCAATCGGTTGCATGCTTCGCGATACGTCCCACACAATTCGTCATGAACAGCAAAGATTCGACTGAAGTTGTTCCACGAACATTTATTAGCAATAATCGCGAATCATAACCCTCTTGATTGGGTTGGTTGGGATGTTCGGGTACATCGGCGTATAGCAATGTTTTCGCAAAATAATCTTCTTGAAACAACTCAAAGAATGCACTTAGAGTGCTCTTAGAGTGCTGGTGGTTGCGCAGCGATTATTAAATTGGTCACTATGACTTTTACTACTTCGTTAACTGTTTGTGCATTGAAACGCCTTGCATGTTCGCCAATCGGTGTTTTATCAGCTCGAATAACAATTATATGATCGTCAGATCATGACGATCAAGCGACGTACAGTGGGGTCCAGCCGCAAAGAGGTGGCAAAAGTCAATGAATTTGTTGAACGCCTTGGATGAAATGAATACACACATCCAATAGAGAATTTTCCAGAGCTTTCAAAAATTCAAGTTTCAAGAAAATCGGACAAATATTCACAGGATTCAAAGTTAAACTTTGACAATTTATTGTAAAGCTTCTTCTTGTCTCCGTTGGCAATAATTTCGGCTTCGTCTTCCGCGTTCCCAATAAAATATAATTGCAAAAATGTATTGTCTGCGTTGTCGAAAGGTGCAAAGATTCAGCTTGATGGTATACCTTGAACCTGAATAAAATAGGAGATAGAATGAGAACAAACGTACAATTTCCATAAACAAAACTATTTAATATACTCTTTAATATACTTACACAAATTGCAATATTTTCAGAAAACAATTTTTCACACAAGAAAGTATAAAAACAAAAGCCATTGTTTAGAGGAGGATACCAAATGTATCACCTGATTTACCAATAAAACGACACGAACAGATTATCATACATTTATGTTTATTTATTGACAATATGGCTGGTCGATTAGGCGACGATGAGTCAGGTACGAGTGCTACGTCCAGACTTACCTAAGGGCAGGCGGACCGAATTACCCGTGCCCTAATACAAGCGAGAGAAAGATAGATGAAGAGAGCGATAGCGAAGGCGAAAGAAAGAAGAAAGCTAGATGCTAGAGAGACTGCAAAGGCATGCAAGTGCTAGACCATATCATGACGATGCTACGAAATAGAGATCGAGAGAACGAGAGAGGGACAGAGCGAGAATGATGGAAAAGTTAAGGAGAAAGGCGCGAGACGAAGAGACGAAAGAACGGTCGAATCGGCTATTACAGTGAGGGGGCGTGTGTAGATACATGTTGATTACAATTAGGTACAGTGGACAGTGCAAATAACGAAAAAATAACAGTATTTACTTTAAGACTGCACCACTGACTAAAAATACTAAATAATGCTCGGCTGGGAGACCAAACAGCCATCATAAAATGTTCCGTTCTACAGAATGACACGAGATTAAATTAAATAGGCTTTCCAAACACACAGTTTTGGACCAAATTTGAGATTTTTATACCTTTACTCAAAAAAGTGTTAAAGGGTATATTAGATTTGTGGTAAAAGTGGATGTGTGTAACACAGAGAAGGAAAGGTTTCCGACCCCATAAAGTATATATATTCTTGATCAGCATCAATAGCCGAGTCAATATAGCCATGTCTGTTTCTCTGTCGTCGTCTGACTGTCTGTCGTCTGTCTGTCTGTCGTCTGTCTGTCTGTCCGTCTTGTTGAGCGCCTAGATCTCAGAGACTAGAAGAGCTAGGGCAACCAAATTTGGTTTCCAGACTCATGTGATATCACACTGCTACAAGAGTATGTCAAAATTTCGCCCCGCCTCCTTCCACCCACGCAAAGGACGAAAATCTGTGGCAGGCACACTTCTAAAGATACTGTTGAGCTGCTGAGCTTCTTCAGTAGCGTTGTATTGCGATATTATTAAAAAGGCGATAGAAAGAAAGGTGTGGGTTGAAGACGCGAGAGAATGGCTGCATAGGCTGCTGCCGTGCGGGAGCATGAATATGTACATATGTATGTAGATGACAAAGTTAAGCAGTGGGCAGTAAAAATGCTGAACAATAATAGATATTTACTCTACTGCTGCACCACTGACTATGATCTACTGATTATTTGGCTGCGTAACCAAACAGATATGATAAAACTAAAGACGCAGTATCGTATCTACATATCTACAAGATTGCCGAATCTGAAGCAGATCCGATCATAATTATAGTCAGAATGAAGAAATTAATTTTCCGTTGCTTCCCCCGCCCCATCCAGCAAGAAATCAACCAATTTTTCTCTTTCTCGCTCGCACACTCTGCCGCGTTCAGTGCGCCAGCAACCCCTAGCGGAGGAGATGTAGAATATAAATGGTAAATATATAATCTACATGTTAGAAGTAAAATATATATTGTAGATGTAGATAACAGATGTAGCAAAAAATGTAATATGTAAATTTTTTTTTTTTTATTCTAAAATTCTAAAAAATCATATCTCAAAAATGTTTAGATGTAGATAACAGATGTAGCAAAAAATGTAATATGTAAATTTTTTTTTTTTTATTCTAAAATTCTAAAAAATCATATCTCAAAAATGTTTATACTGACTGAGTACGAGTATAATTAGAGTCGCGTCCCCAGAAGCGACTTACACGTTCCTTCTCGTTTTCTATACAATTTTTGTATGTTTCTCTGGAAAAAAGCTATTAAAACTAAGCTCACAATATAAAAGGCAAGAGAAATACACATAATACACATTAAAGATACGATGAAGCTAATCTATCGTAGAGAATGCCCATATCTACCAGATTGCCGAATCTGCATCAGATCGGATCATAATCATAAACCTATGAAAAACATGGAAGTTTTGCCTAACCTTTGACTTTAAAATATTCTCACTCGACTTACACTATCAGTGGAAAAAAATGTCCTTATTTTGGAACGACCTTTGATGTAACATACCATGTAAGCAACATTGTCTACCTTAAACGTGATATTGCAGGGCTGGCAGGAAGCAAAATCGTGTATGTACTATATGTGGTATTTAAAGTACAAGGTATACAAATTACACTAGGTTACACGAGTTTTCCTCAAGGAACAAAACCAACTTTTTCTTTAAGATTGGGGCTTAGAAATGGTTTGATGATATATTTTTTTTCTATGACAGAACTTTTTTTTGAAAAATTTTTGAAAACTGTTATTTTTTTAAGCTTTTTTCAGAGGTAGCGCTTTTTTTTACATTAAAAAAAAAAAACATACTTTAAAACGTCTTCAAAAAAAAAAGGTGTGCCATCGAAAAAAACCATAATTCTTAAAATAAAATTAAAGACCCATATCTATCAGAAAAAGTTGGTTTGGATCCTTGAGGAAAAAAAAAAGTTCGATTTTGTCGAGTAGGTTTATTAAATAATGTAAACTAAATAAATCTAGAGGTTAAAAACGATTTCAGGTATTCCACTTTAAAGTTTAAGCACCGATGTCTTTGATATGTCAGATATTGAAAAATCAGATATTGCTTAGGAATTTTTTATTAAGTTAAACTCGAATTTAAAGATAATTACTTACCCAAATGACCGAACCGACCAGAACGCCCAATACGATGTAAATATGTCTCAGCCATTCGAGGAAAATCAAAATTAATTACAACATTTACGGCCTGTACATCGATTCCTCGAGTAAACAAATCAGAGCAAACTAAATTCCTACAGAGACCTTGACGAAAGTCATGAAACACTCTGTTTCTATGTGCTTGCGCCATTTTTGCATGTATATAGCAGCAATACCCAAGTTCTGTAATTTTTTAGCTAATAATTCAATACGTTGCGTAGAATTGCAAAGTTTTATAGATTGGTTAATTTGCAACATTGAAAATAATGTGTTTAAGCAGTGTACTATTTGTCGTTCTTGTACAAATGCATAGTACTGAGTGACACCTTTCAACGTCAGTTCCTCCATAAGGTTTATTTCGTATGGCTTGCCGTACGAATTAATAGTGGTCGAGGCTCGTATATCAGGGACCGTAAATAATGATTATCCTTTTTTTGTCTATTATTACTTATAATAGATATAAAAAAAAATGGATTGCAACAAAATCTTTGTTTTTGTACAATATCTGCATTTCCGCTATGATTTTTAAAATTTCTGATTTTTTACGTTTTGTATTTTTGAGTAATTTAATAATCTTTACACATAATCTTTATTTTTAATAGAAAAAAAAATGAACTTAAAATTAATGATTTACTCAAAAATACTCATTAGTCAACACGACAATTTGGCTTTTTCTTATAGATTTCGGGGTTTAACAATTTTTAAGGATTATGGTTTTTCTTAAAGATATTTTTAAAATCTGGTATTTTTTAACGTTTTTTTCAGAGGTACTGCTTCTATTTTTCACATAACTTAAGTATCTTATATCTGGTTGCATATAACTTTGCAGTTGTGATAAGATGACAAATGCAGCTTAAAAATCCGTCATGGACAGACACAAGGAATCGAAGAATTACCGTATCACTGGTAGTTGGAGGTGAACGAAGGGAGAACGACCGGAATAAGAAGTAACTCGGAAAACGGAATTGCACAGTAGAATGAAATATAAGAATATATATATATGTACCTATATCGCGGAACTCGAACAGAGGTATTTAGGAACACAAACCGCGAATGGAGGCGATTTGTGGCAAAAGATGTCGTAATTATCTTGGGATTCTCTAGTGGTGAAGGCGATGCCGTGCTTGAATGCTGGATATCTCCTGGTTGGGGAAGGCGAAGTAATCCGGCTCGAAGGACCAATGTTTAAGTGTAGAATCTCAAAATAAAGCCGTGGTGCAGGTCCAGTTTCTTCACAGTAGGGTTTATTCACTATATATTTACATAAGATCGCGTGCAAAAGCCGGCCGTTTGCTTGGGGGTGTAAAAGCGAATTTAATTCTAAGTAAATTCTAACCTCTAAGTTCCACGCTGCATGGGGGCTGTCGGCAGCGAGAGCGGGAGCGTGAGCGTGGGCGGCAGCGTAAGCGTAGTGAGTCTGCGCGCGAGAGCGCGTCGCCGGGGGAAAAATGCTCTTAAGTATGAGGGCGAGAGCGAGGGCGACCGCTTGTGTAGCTGAAACGCTAACAGCGATGTGTGGCTGGAATGCCCACAGAGCGGTTGCCCCGCCAGCGCCGTCCTCACTCTGAACAATCGGCAACCTGCATATTCAAGGTCAACCTAAGGGCAGAGTGCGCCGCGCAACCACCATCCAATAATGTGGCAGCGATGTCAGACGAAGCCAGAGCCAATGGGATTCTACCTTGTGCTCGAATGGCAGACAAAATAATCAATATGACAAACGTTTTTCCGGTACTCCAGGTGCATCTAAAAAGAACAGTCCACCATGTTGTTATTCGATAGCTCGCTCGCAAACCGTTCTTAGATTGATATTTAACCGTGACTTATTGTATTGCACAAACGCTCGGCACGATCATACTGTTGTTCACGGTCCAGTACTTTGTTGAAAAGGTCGTGTATTTCACGACTAGACTCTGTCATACCTGATTAAGCTGTGAGGACCTATGCATCAGTCTGTCTAGGGTCCTGAATTACAAGATATTTATAATTCACGATGAATTTATTGGGAAAACCAGGAACTCTGCCATCAACTGAAATAGAATGGTTAGCGGAATCACCACATTTTTTGGTTCTTTGAATTTTTAATCGGTTTCTTTATTGTTTCGTGTTCTTATGTTACTCGGTGGGGTTGAATGATTGACCGCGACGTGTATGTTAGTTCTTGATTTCCCGGTTGACTGCGACTTGTTATTGCTCCCGATCGACTGCCGATTGACTATGGCTGATGGACTGCCTATCGCCTCGAAAGAGAAGGCAAAAGTTAATTGCCGATTTGCGAACTGCTGACGAACTGCAAACGTACTGCCTTAGTGCATGGAGAACTAAGATATATATAGCGTTTTCCTTTTCTTAATAGGGCCAGTGCTGAGTCAATAGCCGAGTCAATATAGCCATGTCTGTTTCTCTGTCCGTCTGACTGTCTGTCGTCTGTCTGTCTGTCGTCTGTCTGTCTGTCCGTCTTGTTGAGCGCCTAGATCTCAGAGACTAGAAGAGCTAGGGCAACCAAATTTTGGTTTCCAGACTCATGTGATATCACAGTGCTACAAGAGTATGTCAAAATTTCGCCCCGCCTCCTTCCACCCACGCAAAGGACGAAAATCTGTGGCAGGCACACTTCTAAAGATACTGTTGAGCTACTGAGCTTCTTCAGTAGCGTTGTATTGCGATATTATTAAAAAGGCGATAGAAAGAAAGGTGTGAGTTGAAGACGCGAGAGAATGGCTGCATAGGCTGCTGCCGTGCGGGAGCATGAATATGTACATATGTATGTAGATGACAAAGTTAAGCAGTGGGCAGTAAAAATGCTGAACAATAATAGATATTTACTCTACTGCTGCACCACTGACTATGATCTACTGATTATTTGGCTGCGTAACCAAACAGATATGATAAAACTAAAGACGCAGTATCGTATCTACATATCTACAAGATTGCCGAATCTGAAGCAGATCCGATCATAATTATAGTCAGAATGAAGAAATTAATTTTCCGTTGCTTCCCCGCCCCATCCAGCAAGAAATCAACCAATTTTTCTCTTTCTCGCTCGCACACTCTGCCGCGTTCAGTGCGCCAGCAACCCCTAGCGGAGGAGATGTAGAATATAAATGGTAAATATATAATCTACATGTTAGAAGTAAAATATATATTGTAGATGTAGATAACAGATGTAGCAAAAAATGTAATATGTAAATTTTTTTTTTTTTATTCTAAAATTCTAAAAAATCATATCTCAAAAATGTTTATACTGACTGAGTACGAGTATAATTAGAGTCGCGTCCCCAGAAGCGACTAACACGTTCCTTCTCGTTTTCTATACAATTTTTGTATGTTTCTCTGGAAAAAGCTATTAAAACTAAGCTCACAATATAAAAGGCAAGAGAAATACACATAATACACATTAAAGATACGATGAAGCTAATCTATCGTAGAGAATGCCCATATCTACCAGATTGCCGAATCTGCATCAGATCGGATCATAATCATAAACCTATGAAAAACATGGAAGTTTTGCCTAACCTTTGACTTTAAAATATTCTCACTCGACTTACACTATCAGTGGAAAAAAATGTCCTTATTTTGGAACGACCTTTGATGTAACATACCATGTAAGCAACATTGTCTACCTTAAACGTGATATTGCAGGGCTGGCAGGAAGCAAAATCGTGTATGTACTATATGTGGTATTTAAAGTAAAAGGTATACAAATTACACTAGGTTACACGAGTTTTCCTCAAGGAACAAAACCAACTTTTCTTTAAGATTGGGGCTTAGAAATGGTTTGATGATATATTTTTTTTCTATGACAGAACTTTTTTTGAAAAATTTTTGAAAACTGTTATTTTTTTAAGCTTTTTTTCAGAGGTAGCGCTTTTTTTTACATAAAAAAAAAAACATACTTTAAAACGTCTTCAAAAAAAAAAGGTGTGCCATCGAAAAAAACCATAATTCTTAAAATAAAATTAAAGACCCATATCTATCAGAAAAAGTTGGTTTGGATCCTTGAGGAAAAAAAAGTTCGATTTTGTCGAGTAGGTTTATTAAATAATGTAAACTAAATAAATCTAGAGGTTAAAAACGATTTCAGGTATTCCACTTTAAAGTTTAAGCACCGATGTCTTTGATATGTCAGATATTGAAAAATCAGATATTGCTTAGGAATTTTTTATTAAGTTAAACTCGAATTTAAAGATAACGAGAAGGAACGTGTGAGTCGCTTCTGGGGACGCGACTCTACTTATACCCGTACTCAGTCAGTATATAGATTTTTGAGCATATAATTTTTTAGAATTTTAGAATTAAAAAAAAAATTTTACATTTTACATTTTGTTGCTACATCTGTTATCTACATCTACATCTACAATGTATATTTGACATCTAACATGTAGATTATACATATACCATTTAGATTCTACATCTCCTCTGCTAGGGGTTGCTCGCGCACTGAACGCGGCAGAGTGTGCGAGCGAGAGAGAGAATGAGTAGTGTGTCTCTGGCTGCAGGAGGCGGGGGAACCAACAGAAAATTAATTTCTTCATTCTGGCTATAATTATGATCCGATCTGATTCATGTTCAGCAATCTGGTAGATATGGTCATTCTCTACGATACTGCGTTTTTAGTTTTACCGTATCTTTTAAATTGTGCCTGCCACAGATTTTCGTCCTTTGTTGGGGCGGAAGGGGGCGGGGCGAAATTTTGAAATACACTTGTAGCAGTGTGATATCACATGAGTCTTGAAACCAAATTTGGTTGCCCTAGCTCTTATAGTCTCTGAGATCCAGGCGTCAAACAAGACGGACAGACGGACAGACAGACATGGCTCTATCGACTCGGCTATTGATGCTGATCAAGAATATATATACTTTATGGGGTCGGAAAATTTTCCTTCTCTGTGTTACACACATCCACTTTTACCACAAATCTAATATACCCCTTAACTCTTTTTTGAGTACGGGTATAATAATTACTTACCCAAATGACCGAACCGACCAGAACGCCCAATACGATGTAAATATGTCTCAGCCATTCGAGGAAAATCAAAATTAATTACAACATTTACGGCCTTTAAGTTTAAGTGTAGAATCCCAAAATAAAGCCGTGGTGCAGGTCCAGTTTCTTCACAGTAGGGTTTATTCACTATATATTTACATAAGATCGCGTGCAAAAGCCGGCCGTTTGCTTGGGGGTGTAAAAGCGAATTTAATTCTAAGTAAATTCTAACCTCTAAGTTCCACGCTGCATGGGGGCTGTCGGCAGCGAGAGCGGGAGCGTGAGCGTGGGCGGCAGCGTAAGCGTAGTGAGTCTGCGCGCGAGAGCGCGTCGCCGGGGGAAAAATGCTCTTAAGTATGAGGGCGAGAGCGAGGGCGACCGCTTGTGTAGCTGGAACGCTAACAGCGATGTGTGGTTGGAATGCCCACAGAGCGGTTGCCCCGCCAGCGCCGTCCTCACTCTGAACAATCGGCAACCTGCATATTCAAGGTCAACCTAAGGGCAGAGTGCGCCGCGCAACCACCATCCAATAATGTGGCAGCGATGTCAGACGAAGCCAGAGCCAATGGGATTCTACCTTGTGCTCGAATGGCAGACAAAATAATCAATATGACAAACGTTTTTCCGGTACTCCAGGTGCATCTAAAAAGAACAGTCCACCATGTTGTTATTCGATAGCTCGCTCGCAAACCGTTCTTAGATTGATATTTAACCGTGACTTATTGTATTGCACAAACGCTCGGCACGATCATACTGTTGTTCACGGTCCAGTACTTTGTTGAAAAGGTCGTGTATTTCACGACTAGACTCTGTCATACCTGATTAAGCTGTGAGGACCTATGCATCAGTCTGTCTAGGGTCCTGAATTACAAGATATTTATAATTCACGATGAATTTATTGGGAAAACCAGGAACTCTGCCATCAACTGAAATAGAATGGTTAGCGGAATCACCACATTTTTTGGTTCTTTGAATTTTTAATCGGTTTCTTTATTGTTTCGCGTTCTTATGTTACTCGGTGGGGTTGAATGATTGACCGCGACGTGTATGTTAGTTCTTGATTTCCCGGTTGACTGCGACTTGTTATTGCTCCCGATCGACTGCCGATTGACTATGGCTGATGGACTGCCTATCGCCTCGAAAGAGAAGGCAAAAGTTAATTGCCGATTTGCGAACTGCTGACGAACTGCAAACGTACTGCCTTAGTGCATGGAGAACTAAGATATATATAGCGTTTTCCTTTTCTTAATAGGGCCAGTGCTGCTATGTATGGGACATTGCACCGAGCCGGGCTTGGGTTTCGCTTTAGCGTATTGATCGGCACTTTTCTATGCTATTGGTTGTATTTTGCTGCGTGGGGTGATCGCATTTCCTTGACGTTCAATGGCACGTGTGGCTAAGTCTTCGGTTTTCCTGTCTGATGGCCGCGCGTGTGCTGAGGTTGGTAGTTATTTTTCTCTATTTTGTCTCTTTCTCTTACCATTTTCGTGGATTTTGGTGGCGCGTGTGCTGAGTTTTCATTTCGTTGGGTGTTGACTTCGTCATTTGAGAGCTTTGGTTACTTGGTTTTCCTGAGGTTGGGGTCGGTTATATAATCTTGGCCCGCGCCTTTCCGTGGATTGGCCGCGCGTGTGCTGAGTTCTCGGTTTTCTGTCTTTCCTCGGTCGACGTCCCTCCGTCTATCGACACGTGCTGCATCTTCCAATTCGTTGGTGTTGATATCTTCACCTGGGGTTTGCGTTGGTTGTACCAACTGCTTGTGACGAACCATGGGATCCATGGTTCGTTACAAACCTAATGCTTTGCTTGCCATCATCAAGCAAAGGTCCTCAATAGCGATCAATGCTTCGTTGTACATTTCCAGCGTATAGTCCATGTTTATATCACCCGTTTGACGGCGCAATCTATGACAATTGATTTTGATGTTTTTGCCACAGTTCAGAAGGCTCTGCTGGACTGTACGTGGCTATAATAATTGCGAAAAGTGTCCGAATATGACTTGTGGATGTGGACTTGATGACAATGCGGCATCATCAAGTGTAAGATCCCAATGCATGTCATTCTCAAGCAAATTCAATCGGTTGCATGCTTCGCGATACGTCCCACACAATTCGTCGTGAACAGCAAAGATTCGACTGAAGTTGTTCCACGAACATTTATTAGCAATAATCGCGAATCATAACCCTCTTGATTGGCTTGGTTGGGATGTTCGTCCTATCGCATCTGAGTAAAACAATACTGGCTGACCATGAACTACTTGTCCACGTCTTTTGAGGAATTATTACACGCATAATATTCGGGTACTTCGGCATATAGCAATGTTTTCGCAAAATAATCTTCTTGAAACAACTCAAAGAATGCTCTTAGAGTGCTCTTAGAGTGCTGGTGGTTGCGCAGCGATTATTAAATTGGTCACTATGACTTTTACTACTTCGTTAACTGTTTGTGCATTGAAACGCCTTGCATGTTCGCCAATCGGTGTTTTATCAGCTCGAATAACAATTATATGATCGTCAGATCATGACGATCAAGCGACGTACAGTGGGGTCCAGCCGCAAAGAGGTGGCAAAAGTCAATGAATTTGTTGAACGCCTTGGATAAAATGAATACACACATCCAATAGAGAATTTTCCAGAGCTTTCAAAAATTCAAGTTTCAAGAAAATCGGACAAATATTCACAGGATTCAAAGTTAAACTTTGACAATTTATTGTAAAGCTTCTTCTTGTCTCCGTTGGCAATAATTTCGGCTTCGTCTTCCGCGTTCCCAATAAAATATAATTGCAAAAATGTATTGTCTGCGTTGTCGAAAGGTCCAAAGAGCGAGCTTGACGGGCAGACGGACCGAATTGCCCGTACCCTACGCGATGCTACGAAATAGAGAGCGAGAGAACGGATGAGCTAAAATGATCGATAGAACGAAAGAGCGACAGCGAATGATGGAAAAGTAAAGGAGAAAGGCGCGAGACGAAGAGACGAAAGAACGGTCGAAACGGCTATTACAGTGAGGGGGCGTGTGTAGATACATGTCGATTACAATTAGGTACAGTGGACAGTGCAAATAACGAAAAAATAACAGGATTTACTTTAAGACTGCACCACTGACTAAAAATACTAAATAATGCTCGGCTGGGAGACCAAACAGCCATCAGAATGTACAGAATGACACGAGATTAAATTAAATAGGCGTTCCAAACACACAGTTTTGGACCAAATTTGAGATTTTTATACCCTTACTCAAAAAAGTGTTAAAGGGTATATTAGAGTTGTGGTAAAAGTGGATGTGTGTAACACAGAGAAGGAAAGGTTTCCGACCCCATAAAGTATATATATTCTTGATCAGCATCAATAGCCGAGTCGATATAGCCATGTCTGTCTCTCTGTCCGTCTGTCTGTCTGTCTGTCTGTCTTATTGAGCGCCTAGATCTCAGAGACTAGAAGATAACTGAAGATTTAAAGATACTGTTGAGCTACTGAGTTTTTCAGTAGCGTTGTATTGCGATATTATTAAAAGGGCGATAGAAAGAAAGGTGTGAGTTGAAGACGCGAGAGAATGGCTGCATAGGCTGCTGCCGTGTGGGAGCATGAATATGTACATATGTATGTAGATGACAAAGTTAAGCAGTGGGCAGTAAAAATGCTGAACAATAACAGATATTTACTCTACTGCTGCACCACTGACTATGATCTACTGATTATTTGGCTGCGTAACCAAACAGATACGATAAAACTAAAGAAGCAGTATCGTAGAGAATGACCATATCTCCCAGATTGCCGAATCTGAATCAGATCCGATCATAATTATAGTCAGAATAAAGAAATTAATTTTCCGTTGCTTCCCCCGCCCCATCCTGCAAGAAATCAACCAATTTTTCTCTTTCTCGCTCGCACACTCTGCCGCGTTCAGTGCGCGAACAACCCCTAGCGGAGGAGATGTAGAATATAAATGGTAAATATATAATCTACATGTTAGATGTAAAATATACATTGTAGATGTAGGTAACAGATGTAGCAAAAAATGTAAAATGTAATTTTTTTTTTAATACTAAAATTCTTTGAAATCATAAGCTCAAAAATGTATAACTGAGTACGGGTATAAGTAGAGTCACGTCCCCAGAAGCGACTCACGCGTTCCTCCTCCTTAAAATTGGGGATGCCACAGATTTTGGCGGGGCCGAAGGGACGTAGGAATCTTTATACAAAATTGATTGCTCTAGCTCTTATAACCTCTGAGACCTAGGCGCTCATCAAGAAAAACGGACGGACAGGCGGATTTGGCTATTGGTGCTGATAAAGAATAAATTTACTTTATGGGGTCGGAAACGCTTCCTTCTGGTCGTTACACATCCACTTCGACCACAAAATTAATATTTCCCTAAAATCTTCGAATACCCTTAAAGGCACAAGCAAACTTGGATAAGGAGAGAGGAGTCCATAAGGACAACCTATGAAAAACATGGAAGTTTTGCTTAACCTTTGACTTTAAAATATTCTCACTCGACTTACAGTATCAGTGGAAAAAATTTCCTTATTTTGGAACGACCTTTGATGTAACATACCATGTAAGCAACATTGTCTACCTTAAACGTGATCTTGCAGGGCTAGCAGGAAGCAAAATCTTATATGTACTATATGTGGTATTTAAAGTACAAGGTATACAAATTACACTAGGTTACACGAGTTTTCCTCAAGGAACAAAACCAACTTTTTCTTAAAGATTAAAGGGGCTTAGAAATGGTTTGATGATATATTTTTTTCTATGGCAGAACTTTTTTTTGAACAATTTTTGAAAACTGTTATTTTTTTTAAGCTTTTTTCACATACAAAAAATATCAGCCTTTAAAACATCTTCAAAAAAAACCATAATTCTTAAAAAAAAAATTAAAATCCAATATCTATCAGAAAAAGTTGGTTTGGATCCTTGAGGAAAAAAAAAGTTCGATTTTGTCGAGTAGGTTTATTAAATATTGTAAACTAAATAAATCTAGAGGTTAAAAACGATTTCAGGTATGCCACTTTAAAGTTTAAGCACCGATGTCTTTGATATGTCAGATATTGAAAAATCAGATATTGCTTAGGAATTTTTTATTAAGTTAAACTCGAATTTAAAGATAATTACTTACCCAAATGACCGAACCGACCAGAACGCCCAATACGATGTAAATATGTCTCAGCCATTCGAGGAAAATCAAAATTAACGAGAAGGAACGTGTGAGTCGCTTCTGGGGACGCGACTCTACTTATACCCGTACTCAGTCAGTATTTACATTTTTGAGATATGATTTTTTAGAATTTTAGAATTTAAAAAAAAATTTTACATTTTACATTTTTTTGCTACATCTGTTATCTACATCTACATCTACAATGTATATTTTACATCTAACATGTCGATTATACATGTACCATTTAGATTCTACATCTCCTCCTCTAGGGGTTGCTCGCGCACTGAACGCGGCAGAGTGTGCGAGCGAGAAGGAGATAGAGTATCGTGTCTCTGGCTGGTGGAGGCGGGGGAACCAACAGAAAATTAATTTCTTCATTCTGGCTATAATTATGATCCGATCTGATTCATATTCAGCAAACTGGTAGATACGGGCATTCTCTACGATACTGCGTTTTTAGTGTTATCGTATCTTTAAAAATGTGCCTGCCACAGATTTTCGTCCTTTGTGGGGGCGGAAGGGGGCGGAGCGAAATTTAGAAATACACTTGTAGCAGTGTGATATCACATGAGTCTTGAAACCAAATTTGGTTACCTTAACTCTTATAGTCTCTGAGATCCAGGCGCTCAACAAGACGGACGGACGGACGGACGGACGGACGGACGGACGGACAGACAGACATGGCTCTATCGACTCGGCTATTGATGCTGATCAAGAATATATATACTTTATGGGGTCGGAAAATTTTCCTTCTCTGCGTTACACACATCCACTTTTAGCACAAATCTAATATACCCCTTAACTCTTTTTTGAGTACGGGTATAATTACAACATTTACGGCCTGTACATCGATTCCTCGAGTAAACAAATCAGAGCAAACTAAATTCCTACAGAGACCTTGACGAAAGTCATGAAACACTCTGTTTCTATGTGCTTGCGCCATTTTTGCATGTATATAGCAGCAATACTCAAGCTCTGTAATTATACCCGTACTCAAAAAAGAGTTAAGGGGTATATTAGATTTGTGGTAAAAGTGGATGTGTGCAACGCAGAGAAGGAAACGTTTCCGACCCCATAAAGTATATATATTCTTGATCAGCATCAATAGCCGAGTCGATATAGCCATGTCCGTCTGTCCGTCCGTCCGTCTGTCCGTCCGTCCGTCTTGTTGAGCGCCTGGATCTCAGAGACTATAAGAGTTAGGGCAACCAAATTTGGTTCCAAGACTCATGTGATATCACACTGCTACAAGTGTATTTCAAAATTTCGCCCCGCCCCCTTCCGCCCCCACAAAAGACGAAAATCTGTGGCAGGCACAATTTTGAAGATACGATAAAACTAAAAACGCAGTATCGTACAGAATGACCATATCTACCAGATTGCTGAATATGAATCAGATCGGATAATAATTATAGCCAGAATGAAGAAATTAATATTCTGTTGGTTCCCCCGCCTCCTGCAGCCAGAGACACACTACTCATTCTCTCTCTCGCTCGCACACTCTGCCGCGTTCAGTGCGCGAGCAACCCCTAGCGGTGGAGATGCAGAATATAAATGGTACATCTATAATCTACATGTTAGATGTAAAATATACATTGTAGATGTAGATGTAGATAACAGATGTAGCAAAAAAATGTAAAATTTTTTTTTTTTTCTAAAATTCTAAAAAATCATATCTCAAAAATGTATATACTGACTGAGTACGGGTATAAGTAGAGTCGCGTCCCCAGAAGCGACTCACACGTTCCTTCTCGTTTTTTAGCTAATAATTCAACACGTTGCGTAGAATTGCAAAGTTTTATAGATTGGTTAATTTGCAACATTGAAAATAATGTGTTTAAGCAGTGTACTATTTGTCGTTCTTGTACAAATGCATAGTACTGAGTGACACCTTTCAACGTTAGTTCCTCCATAAGGTTTATTTCGTATGGCTCGCGTAAATGCTTCTCCATAAAATTTTTCACAGTCAGTGGAAATGTTGCAGAAAATAAGAGTATCTGTGGATCCTTTGGCAATTTTAATATAACATGATCCAGCATGCCTTGAAAATCAAGCGATAGTAATTTATCTGCTTCATCCAAAACTAATATTCTGCAATGCGACATATCAGCAACTTTCTTATCCATCAAATCCAATATTCGTCCAGGAGTCGCAATAATTAATTGTACTGTAAATAAAAATAAAGCCATTACTCGATATGAAACACGCATACAACAAGTGTTTCTCTTCGCGTTTTCCTCCTTCCTCCTATCTCAACACGATTTTTAAGCCTATTCTGAGGCTCGTTTTTAAACCACCCTCTTTTCTTACCCCATTGCCAAGGGTGGTACCACAAAATATTATTTAATACTAGTTTAAACAAACATATTGGTTTTGTTATTAGTTTACGAGCCCCGACCACTATTAATTCGTACGGCAAGCACTTTTACCCGTATGCAATGTTTAAAAGACGATATTTTCAATTCTAATGTAGATAACACATGCGAACTTATTTTTCTCTGAAAGATCATTTTATTCTCTTAACCTTAGAAAAAAAAAGTTTTGTTGTACTTCAACAATAACAATAATAAAACTTTCTTTGAATGTGTTATGGACGGCTTTTTGAAGGAGCCGTTTACCGACAGGGCTGGAGAAGGAGAGGAGACAGCGGCCTCTGTTGTGGATCCTGGGAGGCTGTAACAGGGTTGCAAGGTGGCAAGGCTAGAGAAGAAAGAAAAAACGAGGCCGTGAAGGTTAGATTGCGAAGGTCAGTTTCCGGGAGAGATCAAAGCGGGTCACATGTGCCTAGAAAAAAAAAAGAAAAGAAAATAAATTAGAAACAAATCCAAGAAGACAGTTACGGTGGCAAGAAAATCACTACGGCGACAATACCTTCAGGAGATAACGTCATCAGCGGAACCAAAACACGGTCCCGAAAATTGAAGCAAGTAGACGACGACGGCGCAGGAAGGAGGAGACGGCGGCGGTGGACACGGCAGACCCCAGGCGGAGAGCAGACAACAGTGACAGCGCCGGTACTGGCCAAACCGGAGAGCCACAAGACGAGGACTGCGAACAGCACGGATCCGCCCACCGACAGACGGCAGCCTGATCCGCACTAGCCCATCTTATCCACACATCACACCTGTCATACACACATCACGCACACCACCACACTCCACCGAACCCGCACGTATACCCCCTAACACAAAAAAACCCGAATTAACACTTTGCACTCATCAGTCACACGCCTATATATCCCTTTACACAAAACGTGCATTCACGTATCCACCTCTATTTTCCGGAGACACTCGTTACCTGCAAAAGAAAAATAAAAAAAAAATAGACCTGCAATAGAATAAAGAAAAAAAAATATAGTAAAACAGATAATTTTTGTTCGTTTCAAAATGTGAACGAAGGCTATTCCCCCCCAAACGACACACCCCTCCCCGAACGATTAATATATACCAATTTATCCATGCAACTTACTAACAAGAGCTCTTTTTAGTTTAAGATTATTTATTGCATTAATTTTTCAGCTTGTTTACGTTTTTGTGGATTTCGATAAAAAAAGGGGCTGCCAAGTCGGGTGAAATAGGTTTCGTGTGTCTTTTCTTGAATGTTAGTATTTTTTTTTATGTTAGCATACATTTTTGTTAGTTGAGTCCAGTATTGGTTTAACATGTTATAGGAGATAAGTAGATTTAGTAAGGATAATAAAAAAAAAATGAATTCAAAATGAAAGGAAAAGGAATTATGAAGAAGTAGAAGTAGAAGTAGTAGAAAGTGGGTGAGACGAGAGCGGGGAAGAGGGCGAAACCAAAGTCAAAGAAAAATGGGAGCGCAGATATCGAAAACGCTCATGGAAGGGAGGGCCTCGCTAAGGGTAAGAATACCAGCTGCCCCCGCGAAAGAGAGTGCCAACGAAGACGAGACCAGAAGGAATGTTTGATTTGTGTTTTTTTTGTATGTTTCAAAATATAATTTTTGTTAAATCCGTCCCCTGGCTATCGGGTCGAAAACACCCCTGACTTCGCCGAGAGCTAGCCGGGAACGATAGACCAGGGCGGCAAAAAGGCGGATCATAACAAATGCTTTTCGTAACTGATAAGAAAAATATGACCACTAATTACACTACTCGACAAAATCGAACTTTTTTTTTCCTCAAGGATCCAAACCGACTTTTTCTGATAGATATGGGGATTTAAAATTTTTTAAAGAATTATGGTTTTTTTTCTATGGCAGAACTTTTTTTTGAAGAATTTTTGAAGTCTGGTATTTTTTTTTTAGCTTTTTTCAGAGGTAGCGATAGTTTTTTTCACATAACTTTAGTCTCTTACGTCTGGTTGTAATGCTATTTTGAAAAGATAATTAAAACAGCTAGAAGTTAAGCCCAAACACTTTGTGATTACAGCTTACCGTCTGGGAAATATAAAGCATTGAAATGCAAAAATGATGATTTTTGTGCGGTATTTTTTACGAAATTTTGACTTTAAAAACTCAGGAAAAGTCGAAAAAATATATCTTGTGTCCTCTTTGTGTCCTTTTTGTGTATAGGTGCGTTAATTTGGCGTCGTTTAAGGTATCGCTCATTAAAATCTATGGAGAGACTTTGGAGCTAAAATTCGTTAACCAAACCTAAAATATGGAAAAAATGCACAAAAATACCTTTTTGAAGGCGGCGGGCCCAACTGCCAATTGGGAACAAAGCAAACGAAAAAGGGTTGTACATTTGGTACCTGTTCGCGTTCCTTTGGTATTAAATGTTGTTGACAGTTACTTTTTTCGTGACCTGAGGTAGAATACCTATTCAGGTCAAATGTTTCCTTTATATTCTCACAAGTGCAGGTCCACAAAAATTGGATCTTTCTTTCGTTGTGCCCAATCTGACCTGTTCAGGTCAAATGTTGACCTTTATTTTTACATAAATTAGACGTTTGTCGCTTCTACCTATTCATATTTCAATGAAACCAAAGTAGAAATACCTGAGATATAGAATTTCATTCCCTAACCCATACAACAATCAGTAATTTTTAGACTTTTTAGTCAATTCTAAGGATATACAAACTTTTTATTTTTTACTGCTTGTTACTGTTCATAAAATAATTTAAGTTTTCTGGCTGTCTTCCTTTGTCACTCCAATCAGATTCCCTTATGAGAGTCCACACATAGTCGCCCATCATGTTTTCATTCCAAACACCTTGATAACGTTGTTCCATAGCCTTTAATTGTTGGTGAAATCTCTCTCCGTGTTCATCACTAACGTCCCCTAGGTTTGTCGGAAAAAAGTCCAAGTGGGAGGTAGGAAATGGATTTTTAGTGACATTTTGGCTCCAATTTTTTCATAATTCTCAATTAGGTCTTGAACGATATTAACGTAATCATCACTCTTGCTGTTGCCAAGAAAATTTGCTACTACCATTCGGAATGAGTTCCAAGCTGCTTTTTCATTCGTAGATAAAATATTTTCAAATCCATCATCTTTTAGTAGTTTTCGAATTTGGGGGCCATCAAATACTCCTTCTTTCACTTTTGCCAGCGACAGACGTGGAAAAACATTATTTAGGTAACTCGTCGATTCACCTTCCTTATCCAGTGCTTTAACAAAATTTTTCATTAGTCCCAGCTTAATGTGTAATGGTGGTAAAATAACGTCTTCAAACTTCACGAGAGCTGCATTCTTTACATTGTAATTTTCCAAAGTATGTTCCTCCCGTTTTGGCCAGAGTTTTGTTGAATAATGCTGTTCCCTAGCTCTACTATCCCATAGGCACAGGAAGCAGCAGTGTTTTGTGTAACCACCTTGCAATCCCGTTAACATGGCTACAACCTTCAAGTCACACGCGACCTTCCACTGGTGTTCTTTATATTTTATGTTTACAAACAACTTAGCCATTGTTTGATATGTTTCCTTCATATTAACAGCATGGGCGATAAGAACAGACGGCTTTTGGTTTCCATTATGTAGCAAAACAGCCTTTAAACTTTCCTTACTGCTGTCAACAAATAACCCCCAATCTTTTGGGTCGTACGCTTCACCAAGTTGCTTGAAGAGTCCGAAAATGTCGTGGCAAACGCACATGTCATCCTTCGTCATATAAAATTGTGCGTGAACCAAATGACGCGTCCGGAAATGAGTTATTTTGACACCTTCCTTCAATAAACGGGCATCCTTTAAAAAAGATCCAAGCAGCTCGGATTTATTTTTAGGAAGATCCAGGATCCTCACCAAATCGTTCAATTGTTCCTGTGAAATAGGATTGCAAAATTTCCATTCTCCTGAATAGTTATTGCTTGAATCCGTTGTTCCATTCGACGAGGAAGATACCTCTCCTTTTTGGCGTTTTAGGGGCGGTATTTCCTCTGAAGGACGAGCAGGAAGGGTAAAGCCGAACCCAGATTTTTTCGGGTACACTATTTTCATGTGTTTCCCAATTCCAGTTTTCTTTACTGAACAAAAGAAACATTCGGCGCCGTGAATATCTGTTTTTTTCCACATCATTGGACTACCAAAGTTAGATTGTTTTCTAAAAAAAATTGTAAGAAAAAAATAATGTTTAGAATTTTGGGAAAAGTTAATAGTTTTGTGGATTAGAGTTACTCACTTTTCGTCGTAATCATATGCTGTTAAATTCAATCTACACATTTGACATATATAGCTTGGTGCCCACTTTTCAACAAAACTTTCGGGTTTGATTTTAAAGTTTTCTTCATACTGTTTTTGGAGAGTTTCGGTAAAAGCGATTTTTATTTCGTTGATCATCATGTACTTACCACACATTTAGCAAAATAAGTTTGCTTGGAAAGCACATGAAAATGATCGGCCAGAGGTATCCATGACAATTGATTTTAATTAATTTTAGGTTGTTTTGGTAAACATACGATCGTATTCTGAGGGAATTCAGAACTACACTAAGGCACAGACACTATAGGCACAGCGTTATATATCCATGACTATGATTAGGTAGACGCGACGAGATCCAATTTTTGTGGACCTGCACTTGTGAGAATATAAAGGAAATTGACCTGAATAGGTATTCTACCTCAGGTCACGAAAAAAGTAACTGTCAACAACATTTAATACCAAAGGAACGCGAACAGGTACCAAATGTACAACCCTTTTTCGTTTGCTTTGTTCCCAATTGGCAGTTGGGCCCGCCGCCTTCAAAAAGGTATTTTTTGTGCATTTTTTCCATATTTTAGGTTTGGTTAACGAATTTTAGCTCCAAAGTCTCTCCATAGATTTTAATGAGCGATACCTTAAACGACGCCAAATTAACGCACCTATACACAACTTTTTCGACTTTTCCTGAGTTTTTAAAGTCAAAATTTCGTAAAAAATACCGCACAAAAATCATCATTTTTGCATTTCAATGCTTTATATTTCCCAGACGGTAAGCTGTAATCACAAAGTGTTTGGGCTTAACTTCTAGCTGTTTTAATAATCTTTTCAAAATAGCAAAGTCTTTACAACCAGACGTAAGATACTAAAGTTATGTGAAAAAAACTATCGCTACCTCTGAAAAAAAAAGAAAAAAAAATACCAGACTTCAAAAATTCTTCAAAAAAAGTTCTGCCATAGAAAAAAACCATAATTCTTTAAAAATTTTAAATCCCCATATCTATCAGAAAAAGTTGGTTTGGATCCTTGAGGAAAAAAAAAGTTCGATTTTGTCGAGTAGTGTAATCAATGAACTCCCTACTCAGGGAGTACAAGAAGGAAATACGCAGGGCACAAAGAAACTCGTGGAGGAACTTCTGCTCCAATATCGAGAAAGTCCCAGAAACGGCTAGACTCCGGAAGTTGCTATCAAAGCAACCTGCCATACAAAGTCAGCTGAAACGATATGATGGACAATGGACTGAGGGCAGCGAAGATGCCCTAACAGCACTAATGGAAGCCCACTTCCCAGGATGCACCGAGGTTGCTGACGCTACAGAGCTTCAGGACCTAGCAACTGAGGAACATCACCCCCCCAACAGATCTCATATCGTCTAGGAGAATCCACTGGGCTATAGACTCCTTTGTGGGTACGAAAGCCCCTGGACAGCCATGCTACAGGTGACCAAAGACGTGATCACCCCATGGCTCTCTGCAATATACTCAGCTTGCCTGAGCACAGGCTATATCCCTATTCAATGGAGGACCTCGAGGATTGTCTTCCTTCCAAAGGCAGGAAAGTGCAGCCATATGAGCCCCAATGACTACAGACCGATAAGCCTTACCTCTTTTCTACTCAAAACACTAGAAAAGCTGCTGGATCTACACATCAGAAATGATGTAGGTGGGCGGATGTCAACCAACCAGCATGCCTATACCAAAGGGAAATCGGTAGAGACGGCACTGCATTCGCTAGTAGCCACCATCGAAAATGCCCTCCAAAATAAGAAGTATGCTCTAGGAGTGTTTGTAGATATATCCGGAGCATTCAACAACGTGAATACGAGCGCGATAATGGACCGCCTAGAAGCGATCAACACACAACGATCAACCTCTGGATAAAGAACCTTCTAAGTTGTAGACGGGTGTACTCAGAGTGGGGCACCGCTTCCATGGGGAAAGGGGCGCACAGAGGCACACCTCAGGGTGGGGTCCTCTCGCCCCTCCTATGGAATCTGGAGGTCGACGACCTGATAAAGAGATTCGAGAGGAGAGCCCCAAAAATAACAGCTTATGCGGACGACATAAGCATAATTATTACGGGAGTATGCCCATCGAGCCTCAGCTCTATAATGGAATCAACACTCAGGGAGATATGTGAGTGGGCGGAAAAAGTAGGGCTCAGTATCAACGCGGACAAGACGGACCTCATCCTCTTCACCCAGAGGTACAAGGTACCGGCATGGATCCCCCCGAAAATTGACAGAACCAGGCTTAAAACACAAGTCAAATACCTCGGCATAGTTTTGGACAGCAAGCTGACATGGATACCCAATGTATTGGAAAGGGTGAAGAAGGCCACCATTGAGCTATATGCACCTGCACTGGATCTACATCTCGGTAGTGCGACCGACTCTGCTGTATGGAGTCTTAGTGTGGTGGCAGGCTACAGAAAAGAAAACCTACAACAAGCTGATGGATAGAACTCAGCGGCAGGCACTGCTCTGCATTACTGGGGCGCTGAGGTCAACCCCAACAAAAGCACTCGAAACAATACTCGGAATTGACCCCCTAGACATCCACGCTAGACTGACTACAGGTAAGGCAGCATAACGCCTAGTCGCATCAGGCAATATGTCGTGGCAAGGATTCGGGCACAGTTCAATAGGCCGAGACATGATCAGTATATCTGACTACATGATCCCCCGAACGTGCCTGGACGTCAAAACAGCGATACACATGGAACCCGACGACTGGAAAGAAAGTTGGGACCAGAATGAACACCTAACCAAGATGGAGGGAGGAGTAGGTGCGGGCATATACTGTACAGACCCTGAAATAAGGCTGTCCTATAAGCTACCGGACCAATGCAGCATATTCCAGGCAGAAGTCTTTGCCATACGGAAAGCGGCGGAGGTTGCTCGATGTACGGAACGCCCACATAATGTGGTCAACCTGTTCGTGGACAGCCAGGCGGCGATAAGATCCACGCAGTCGTCAGCGGTCAGTTCCAAAAATGTCCTGGCAAGCAGGTAGGCACTAGATTTCCTAAGCACGACAAAGTCAGTGCGGATCTATTGGGTTCCCAGCCACCAGGGCATCGAAGGCAACGAGACAGCAGACGTACTGGCTAAGGAAGGCGTCGGGCTGGCAAACGACAGGACTGAGAACGTGCCTGTCTCCCTCTGAGCGCGTCAAAGCGATCTAGAGAGGAGGGCACACATACAGGCCAGC
This sequence comes from Drosophila tristis, assembly GCA_018150885.1. Lineage (NCBI taxonomy): Eukaryota > Metazoa > Arthropoda > Insecta > Diptera > Drosophilidae > Drosophila > Drosophila tristis. The sequence continues at coordinate 819,806 of JAECWT010000181.1, forward strand.
AGCAGGTGGAGGAGAACCACCAACTGCAAGATCGCGAAAACCATGTGCAAGGAGAGCAATGGTAAACTCAGCCAATACCTACTGCACCTACCACGGAAGGACTGTAGGATGCTAATAGGTATACTCACAGGTCATTGCCTGGCTGCAGCACATGCTGTCAAACTAGGCATCACCAACAGTAACAAGTGCAGGAAATGTGATGAATCTGGGGCTATCGAAACCCTGGAACATCTAATCTGCCAATGCTCGGCCCTCTCAAGGGCAAGAAACAAACAAACAAATCTTGGCAACCCGGTACTGGCATCGCTGGAAGATGCATCCAAGAGAACGCCAGCGCAACTCTTTGCCTTTGCAAAATTCTCCTCGATCCTCACGGATTTCGAAACCGTGTAAAAACACTCAGAAGGTCCATACGCACTAATCTGGACAGCCCCGTGAGGGCCGTCCGGGACAACCTAACCTAACCTAACCTATTGTTTTGCACAAACGCTCGGCACGATCATACTGTTGTTCACGGTCCAGTTCTTTGTTAAAAAGGTCGTGTATTTCACGACTAGACTCTGTCATACCTAATTAAGCTGTGAGGACTTATGCATCAGTCTGTCTAGGGTCCTGAATTACAAGATATTTATAATTCACGAGGAATTTATTGGGAAAACCAGGAACTCTGCCATCAACTGAAATAGAATGGTTAGCGGAATCACCACATTTTTTGGTTCTTTGAATTTTTAATCGGTTTCTTTATTGTTTCGTGTTCTTATGTTAATCGGTGAGGTTGAATGATTGACCGCGACGTGTATGTTAGTTCTTGATTTCCCGGTTGACTGCGACTTGTAATTGCTCCCGATCGACTTCCGATTGACTATGGCTGATGGACTGCCTATCGCCTCGAAAGAGAAGGCAAAAGTTAATTTCCGATTTGCGAACTGCTGGCAAACTGCAAACGAACTGCCTTAGTGCATGGAGAACTCAGAAATATATAGCGTTTTCCTTTTCTTAATAGGGCCAGTGCTGCTATGTATGGGACATTGCACCGAGCCGGGCTCGGGTTTCGCTTTAGCGTGTTGATCGGCACTTTTCTATGCTATTGGTTGTATTTTGCTCCTTGGGGTGATCGCATTTCCTTGACGTTCAATGGCACGTGTGCTGAGGTTGGTAGTTATTTTTCTCTATTTTGTCTCTTTATGTTCCCATTTTCGTGGATTTTGGTGGCGCGGGTGCTGAGTTTTCATTTCGTTGGGTATTGACTTCGTCATTTGAGAGCTTTGGTTACTTGGTTTTCCTGAGGTTGGGGTCGGTTACATAATCTTGGCCCGCACCTTTCCGTCGATTGGCCGCGCGTGTGCTGAGTTCTCGGTTTTCTGTCTTTCCTCGGTCGACGTCCCTCCGTCTTTCGACCCGTGCTGCATCTTCCAGTTCGTTGGTGTTGATATCCTCACCTGGGGGTAGCGTTGGTTGTACCAACTGCTTGTGACGAACCATGGGTTCCATGGTTCGTTACAAAGCTAATGCTTTGCTTGCCATCATCAAGCAAAGATCCTCAATAGCGATCAATGATTCGTTGTAAATTTCCAGCGTATAGTCCATGTTTATATCACCCGTTTGACGGCGCAATCTATGACAATTGATTTTGATGTTTTTGCCACAGTTCAGATGGCTCTGCAGGACTGTACGTGGCTATAATAATTGCGAAAAGTGTCCGAATATGACTTGTGGATGTGGACTTGATGACAATGCGGCATCATCAAGTGTAAGATCCCAATGCATGTCATTCTCAAGCAAATTCAATCGGTTGCATGCTTCGCGATACGTCCCACACAATTCGTCATGAACAGCAAAGATTCGACTGAAGTTGTTCCACGAACATTTATTAGCAATAATCGCGAATCATAACCCTCTTGATTGGGTTGGTTGGGATGTTCGGGTACATCGGCGTATAGCAATGTTTTCGCAAAATAATCTTCTTGAAACAACTCAAAGAATGCACTTAGAGTGCTGGTGGTTGCGCAGCGATTATTAAATTGGTCACTATGACTTTTACTACTTCGTTAACTGTTTGTGCATTGAAACGCCTTGCATGTTCGCCAACCGGTGTTTTATCAGCTCGAATAACAATTTTATGATCGTCAGATCATGACGATCAAGCGACGTACAGAGGGGTCCAGCCGCAAAGAGGTGGCAAAAGTCAATGAATTTGTTGAACGCCTTGGATGAAATGAATACACACATCCAATAGAGAATTTTCCAGAGCTTTCAAAAATTTAAGTTTCAAGAAAATCGGACAAATATTCACAGGATTCAAAGTTAAACTTTGACAATTTATTGTAAAGCTTCTTCTTGTCTCCGTTGGCAATAATTTCGGCTTCGTCTTCCGCGTTCCCAATAAAATATAATTGCAAAAATGTATTGTCTGCGTTGTCGAAAGGTGCAAAGATTCAGCTTGATGGTATACCTTGAACCTGAATAAAATAGGAGATAGAATGAGAACAAACGTACAATTTCCATAAACAAAACTATTTAATATACTCTTTAATATACTTACTCAAATTGCAATATTTTCAGAAAACAATTTTTCACACAAGAAAGTATAAAAACAAAAGCCATTGTTTAGAGGAGGATACCAAATGTATCACCTGATTTACCAATAAAACGACACGAACAGATTATCATACATTTATGTTTATTTATTGACAATATGGCTGGTCGATTAGGCGACGATGAGTCAGGTACGAGTGCTACGTCCAGACTTACCTAAGGGCAGGCGGACCGAATTACCCGTGCCCTAATACAAGCGAGAGAAAGATAGATGAAGAGAGCGATAGCGAAGGCGAAAGAAAGAAGAAAGCTAGATGCTAAAAAGACTGCAAAGGCATGCAAGTGCTAGACCATATCATGACGATTCTACGAAATAGAGATCGAGAGAACGAGAGAGGGACAGAGCGAGAATGATGGAAAAGTTAAGGAGAAAGGCGCGAGACGAAGAGACGAAAGAACGGTCGAATCGGCTATTACAGTGAGGGGGCGTGTGTAGATACATGTTGATTACAATTAGGTACAGTGGACAGTGCAAATAACGAAAAAATAACAGTATTTACTTTAAGACTGCACCACTGACTAAAAATACTAAATAATGCTCGGCTGGGAGACCAAACAGCCATCATAAAATGTTCCGTTCTACAGAATGACACGAGATTAAATTAAATAGGCGTTCCAAACACACAGTTTTGGACCAAATTTGAGATTTTTATACCTTTACTCAAAAAAGTATTAAAGGGTATATTAGATTTGTGGTAAAAGTGGATGTGTGTAACACAGAGAAGGAAAGGTTTCCGACCCCATAAAGTATATATATTCTTGATCAGCATCAATAGCCGAGTCAATATAGCCATGTCTGTTTCTCTGTCCGTCTGACTGTCTGTCGTCTGTCTGTCTGTCGTATGTCTGTCTGTCCGTCTTGTTGAGCGCCTAGATCTCAGAGACTAGAAGAGCTAGGGCAACCAAATTTGGTTTCCAGACTCATGTGATATCACACTGCTACAAGAGTATGTCAAAATTTCGCCCCGCCTCCTTCCACCCACGCAAAGGACGAAAATCTGTGGCAGGCACACTTCTAAAGATACTGTTGAGCTACTGAGCTTCTTCAGTAGCGTTGTATTGCGATATTATTAAAAAGGAGATAGAAAGAAAGGTGTGAGTTGAAGACGCGAGAGAATGGCTGCATAGGCTGCTGCCGTGCGGGAGCATGAATATGTACATATGTATGTAGATGACAAAGTTAAGCAGTGGGCAGTAAAAATGCTGAACAATAACAGATATTTACTCTACTGCTGCACCACTGACTATGATCTACTGATTATTTGGCTGCGTAACCAAACAGATACGATAAAACTAAAGACGCAGTATCGTAGAGAATGACCATATCTACCAGATTGCCGAATCTGAATCAGATCCGATCATAATTATAGTCAGAATAAAGAAATTAATTTTCCGTTGCTTCCCCCGCCCCATCCTGCAAGAAATCAACCAATTTTTCTCTTTCTCGCTCGCACACTCTGCCGCGTTCAGTGCGCGAACAACCCCTAGCGGAGGAGATGTAGAATATAAATGGTAAATATATAATCTACATGTTAGATGTAAAATATACATTGTAGATGTAGGTAACAGATGTAGCAAAAAATGTAAAATGTAATTTTTTTTTAATACTAAAATTCTTTGAAATCATAAGCTCAAAAATGTATAACTGAGGACGGGTATAAGTAGAGTCACGTCCCCAGAAGCGACTCACGCGTTCCTCCTCCTTAAAATTGTGGATGCCACAGATTTTGGCGGGGCCGAAGGGACGTAGGAATCTTTATACAAAATTGATTGCTCTAGCTCTTATAACCTGTGAGATCTAGGCGCTCATCAAGAAAAACGGACGGACAGGCGGATTTGGCTATTGGTGCTGATAAAGAATAAATTTACTTTATGGGGTCGGAAACGCTTCCTTCTGGTCGTTACACATCCACTTCGACCACAAAATTAATATTTCCCTAAAATCTTCGAATACCCTTAAAGGCACAAGCAAACTTGGATAAGGAGAGAGGAGTCCATAAGGACAACCTATGAAAAACATGGAAGTTTTGCTTAACCTTTGACTTTAAAATATTCTCACTCGACTTACAGTATCAGTGGAAAAAATTTCCTTATTTTGGAACGACCTTTGATGTAACATACCATGTAAGCAACATTGTCTACCTTAAACGTGATCTTGCAGGGCTAGCAGGAAGCAAAATCTTATATGTACTATATGTGGTATTTAAAGTACAAGGTATACAAATTACACTAGGTTACACGAGTTTTCCTCAAGGAACAAAACCAACTTTTTCTTAAAGATTAAAGGGGCTTAGAAATGGTTTGATGATATATTTTTTTCTATGGCAGAACTTTTTTTGAACAATTTTTGAAAACTGTTATTTTTTTTAAGCTTTTTTCACATACAAAAAATATCAGCCTTTAAAACATCTTCAAAAAAAACCATAATACTTAAAAAAAAAATTAAAATCCAATATCTATCAGAAAAAGTTGGTTTGGATCCTTGAGGAAAAAAAAGTTCGATTTTGTCGGGTAGGTTTATTAAATAATGTAAACTAAATAAATCTAGAGGTTAAAAACGATTTCAGGTATGCCACTTTAAAGTTTAAGCACCGATGTCTTTGATATGTCAGATATTGAAAAATCAGATATTGCTTAGGAATTTTTTATTAAGTTAAACTCGAATTTAAAGATAATTACTTACCCAAATGACCGAACCGACCAGAACGCCCAATACGATGTAAATATGTCTCAGCCATTCGAGGAAAATCAAAATTAATTACAACATTTACGGCCTGTACATCGATTCCTCGAGTAAACAAATCATAGCAAACTAAATTCCTACAGAGACCTTGACGAAAGTCATGAAACACTCTGTTTCTATGTGCTTGCGCCATTTTTGCATGTATATAGCAGCAATACCCAAGCTCTGTAATTTTTTAGCTAATAATTCAATACGTTGCGTAGAATTGCAAAGTTTTATAGATTGGTTAATTTGCAACATTGAAAATGTGTTTAAGCAGTGTACTATTTGTCGTTCTTGTACAAATGCATAGTACTGAGTGACACCTTTCAACGTCAGTTCCTCCATAAGGTTTATTTCGTATGGCTTGCCGTACGAATTAATAGTGGTCGAGGCTCGTATATCAGGGACCGTAAATAATGATTATCCTTTTTTGTCTATTATTACTTATAATAGATATAAAAAAAAATGGATTGCAACAAAATCTTTGTTTTTGTACAATATCTGCATTTCCGCTATGATTTTTAAAATTTCTGATTTTTTACGTTTTGTATTTTTGAGTAATTTAATAATCTTTACACATAATCTTTATTTTTAATAGAAAAAAAAATGAACTTAAAATTAATGATTTACTCAAAAATACTCATTAGTCAACACGACAATTTGGCTTTTTCTTATAGATTTCGGGGTTTAACAATTTTTAAGGATTATGGTTTTTCTTAAAGATATTTTTAAAATCTGGTATTTTTTAACGTTTTTTTCAGAGGTACTGCTTCTATTTTTCACATAACTTAAGTATCTTATATCTGGTTGCATATAACTTTGCAGTTGTGATAAGATGACAAATGCAGCTTAAAAATCCGTCATGGACAGACACAAGGAATCGAAGAATTACCGTATCACTGGTAGTTGGAGGTGAACGAAGGGAGAACGACCGGAATAAGAAGTAACTCGGAAAACGGAATTGCACAGTAGAATGAAATATAAGAATATATATATATGTACCTATATCGCGGAACTCGAACAGAGGTATTTAGGAACACAAACCGCGAATGGAGGCGATTTGTGGCAAAAGATGTCGTAATTATCTTGGGATTCTCTAGTGGTGAAGGCGATGCCGTGCTTGAATGCTGGATATCTCCTGGTTGGGGAAGGCGAAGTAATCCGGCTCGAAGGACCAATGTTTAAGTGTAGAATCCCAAAATAAAGCCGTGGTGCAGGTCCAGTTTCTTCACAGTAGGGTTTATTCACTATATATTTACATAAGATCGCGTGCAAAAAGCCGGCCGTTTGCTTGGGGGTGTAAAGCGAATTTAATTCTAAGTAAATTCTAACCTCTAAGTTCCACGCTGCATGGGGGCTGTCGGCAGCGAGAGCGGGAGCGTGGGCGGCAGCGTAAGCGTAGTGAGTCTGCGCGTCGCCGGGGGGAAAAATGCTCTTAAGTATGAGGGCGAGAGCGAGGGCGACCGCTTGTGTAGCTGGAACGCTAACAGCGATGTGTGGTTGGAATGCCCACAGAGCGGTTGCCCCGCCAGCGCCGTCCTCACTCTGAACAATCGGCAACCTGCATATTCAAGGTCAACCTAAGGGCAGAGTGCGCGGCGCAACCACCATCCAATAATGTGGCAGCGATGTCAGACGAAGCCAGAGCCAATGGGATTCAACCTTGTGCTCGAATGGCAGACAAAATAATCAATATGACAAACGTTTTTCCGGTACTCCAGGTGCATCTAAAAAGAACAGTCCACCATGTTGTTATTCGATAGCTCGCTCGCAAACCGTTCTTAGATTGATATTTAACCGTGACTTATTGTATTGCACAAACGCTCGGCACGATCATACTGTTGTTCACGGTCCAGTACTTTGTTGAAAAGGTCGTGTATTTCACGACTAGACTCTGTCATACCTGATTAAGCTGTGAGGACCTATGCATCAGTCTGTCTAGGGTCCTGAATTACAAGATATTTATAATTCACGATGAATTTATTGGGAAAACCAGGAACTCTGCCATCAACTGAAATAGAATGGTTAGCGGAATCACCACATTTTTTGGTTCTTTGAATTTTTAATCGGTTTCTTTATTGTTTCGTGTTCTTATGTTACTCGGTGGGGTTGAATGATTGACCGCGACGTGTATGTTAGTTCTTGATTTCCCGGTTGACTGCGACTTGTTATTGCTCCCGATCGACTGCCGATTGACTATGGCTGATGGACTGCCTATCGCCTCGAAAGAGAAGGCAAAAGTTAATTGCCGATTTGCGAACTGCTGACGAACTGCAAACGTACTGCCTTAGTGCATGGAGAACTAAGATATATATAGCGTTTTCCTTTTCTTAATAGGGCCAGTGCTGCTATGTATGGGACATTGCACCGAGCCCGGCTTGGGTTTCGCTTTAGCGTATTGATCGGCACTTTTCTATGCTATTGGTTGTATTTTGCTGCGTGGGATGATCGCATTTCCTTGACGTTCAATGGCACGTGTGGCTAAGACTTCGGTTTTCCTCTCTGATGGCCGCGCGTGTGCTGAGGTTGGTAGTTATTTTTCTCTATTTTGTCTCTTTCTCTTCCCATTTTCGTGGACTTTGGTGGCGCGTGTGCTGAGTTTTCATTTCGTTGGGTGTTGACTTCGTCATTTGAGAGCTTTGGTTACTTGGTTTTCCTGAGATTGGGGTCGGTTATATAATCTTGGCCCGCGCCTTTCCGTGGATTGGCCGCGCGTGTGCTGAGTTCTCGGTTTTCTGTCTTTCCTCGGTCGACGTCCCTCCGTCTATCGACACGTGCTGCATCTTCCAATTCGTTGGTGTTGATATCTTCACCTGGGGTTTGGGTTGGTTTTTACCAACTGCTTGTGACGAACCATGGGATCGTCAAAAATTTAAGTTTCAAGAAAATCGGACAAATATTCACAGGATTCAAAGTTAAACTTTGACAATTTATTGTAAAGCTTCTTCTTGTCTCCGTTGGCAATAATTTCGGCTTCGTCTTCCGCGTTCCCAATAAAATATAATTGCAAAAATGTATTGTCTGCGTTGTCGAAAGGTCCAAAGAGCGAGCTTGACGGGCAGACGGACCGAATTGCCCGTACCCTACGCGATGCTACGAAATAGAGAGCGAGAGAACGTATGAGCTAAAATGATCGATAGAACGAAAGAGCGACAGCGAATGATGGAAAAGTAAAGGAGAAAGCCGCGAGACGAAGAGACGAAAGAACGGTCGAAACGGCTATTACAGTGAGGGGGCGTGTGTAGATACATGTCGATTACAATTAGGTACAGTGGACAGTGCAAATAACAAAAAAAAATAACAGGATTTACTTTAAGACTGCATCACTGACTAAAAATACTAAATAATGCTCGGCTGGGAGACCAAACAGCCATCATAAAATGTTCCGTTGTACAGAATGACACGAGATTAAATTAAATAGGCGTTCCAAACACACAGTTTTGGACCAAATTTGAGATTTTTATACCCTTACTCAAAAAAGTGTTAAAGGGTATATTAGATTTGTGGTAAAAGTGGATGTGTGTAACACAGAGAAGGAAAGTTTCCGACCCCATAAAGTATATATATTCTTGATCAGCATCAATAGCCGAGTCGATATAGCCATGTCTGTCTCTCTGTCCGTCTGTCTGTCTGTCTGTCTGTCTTATTGAGCGCCTAGATCTCAGAGACTAGAAGATAACTGAAGATTTAAAGATACTGTTGAGCTACTGAGCTTCTTCAGTAGCGTTGTATTGCGATATTATTAAAAAGGCGATAGAAAGAAAGGTGTGAGTTGAAGACGCGAGAGAACGGCTGCATAGGCTGCTGCCGTGTGGGAGCATGAATATGTACATATGTATGTAGCTGACAAAGTTAAGCAGTGGGCAGTAAAAATGCTGAACAATAACAGATATTTACTCTACTGCTGCACCACTGACTATGATCTACTGATTATTTGGCTGCGTAACCAAACAGATACGATAAAACTAAAGACGCAGTATCGTAGAGAATGACCATATCTACCAGATTGCCGAATCTGAATCAGATCCGATCATAATTATAGTCAGAATAAAGAAATTAATTTTCCGTTGCTTCCCCCGCCCCATCCTGCAAGAAATCAACCAATTTTTCTCTTTCTCGCTCGCACACTCTGCCGCGTTCAGTGCGCGAACAACCCCTAGCGGAGGAGATGTAGAATATAAATGGTAAATATATAATCTACATGTTAGATGTAAAATATACATTGTAGATGTAGGTAACAGATGTAGCAAAAAATGTAAAATGTAATTTATTTTTTAATACTAAAATTCTTTGAAATCATAAGCTCAAAAATGTATAACTGAGGACGGGTATAAGTAGAGTCACGTCCCCAGAAGCGACTCACGCGTTCCTCCTCCTTAAAATTGTGGATGCCACAGATTTTGGCGGGGCCGAAGGGACGTAGGAATCTTTATACAAAATTGATTGCTCTAGCTCTTATAATCTGTGAGATCTAGGCGCTCATCAAGAAAAACGGACGGACAGGCGGATTTGGCTATTGGTGCTGATAAAGAATAAATTTACTTTATGGGGTCGGAAACGCTTCCTTCTGGTCGTTACACATCCACTTCGACCACAAAATTAATATTTCCCTAAAATCTTCGAATACCCTTAAAGGCACAAGCAAACTTGGATAAGGAGAGAGGAGTCCATAAGGACAACCTATGAAAAACATGGAAGTTTTGCTTAACCTTTGACTTTAAAATATTCTCACTCGACTTACAGTATCAGTGGAAAAAATTTCCTTATTTTGGAACGACCTTTGATGTAACATACCATGTAAGCAACATTGTCTACCTTAAACGTGATCTTGCAGGGCTAGCAGGAAGCAAAATCTTATATGTACTATATGTGGTATTTAAAGTACAAGGTATACAAATTACACTAGGTTACACGAGTTTTCCTCAAGGAACAAAACCAACTTTTTCTTAAAGATTAAAGGGGCTTAGAAATGGTTTGATGATATATTTTTTTCTATGGCAGAACTTTTTTTGAACAATTTTTGAAAACTGTTATTTTTTTTAAGCTTTTTTCACATACAAAAAATATCAGCCTTTAAAACATCTTCAAAAAAAACCATAATTCTTAAAAAAAAAATTAAAATCCAATATCTATCAGAAAAAGTTGGTTTGGATCCTTGAGGAAAAAAAAGTTCGATTTTGTCGGGTAGGTTTATTAAATAATGTAAACTAAATAAATCTAGAGGTTAAAAACGATTTCAGGTATGCCACTTTAAAGTTTAAGCACCGATGTCTTTGATATGTCAGATATTGAAAAATCAGATATTGCTTAGGAATTTTTTATTAAGTTAAACTCGAATTTAAAGATAATTACTTACCCAAATGACCGAAATGACCAAAATTAATTACAACATTTACGGCCTGTACATCGATTCCTCGAGTAAACAAATCAGAGCAAACTAAATTCCTACAGAGACCTTGACGAAAGTCATGAAACACTCTGTTTCTATGTGCTTGCGCCATTTTTGCATGTATATAGCAGCAATACTCAAGCTCTGTAATTTTTTAGCTAATAATTCAACACGTTGCGTAGAATTGCAAAGTTTTATAGATTGGTTAATTTGCAACATTGAAAATAATGTGTTTAAGCAGTGTACTATTTGTCGTTCTTGTACAAATGCATAGTACTGAGTGACACCTTTCAACGTCAGTTCCTCCATAAGGTGTTTTTCGTATGGCTCGCGTAAAAGCTTCTCCATAAAATTTTTCACAGTCAGTGGAAATGTTGCAGAAAATAAGAGTATCTGTGGATCCTTTGGCAATTTTAATATAACATGATCCAGCATGCCTTGAAAATCAAGCGATAGTAATTTATCTGCTTCATCCAAAACTAATATTCTGCAATGCGACATATCAGCAACTTTCTTATCCATCAAATCCAATATTCGTCCAGGAGTCGCAATAATTAATTGTACTGTAAATAAAAATAAAGCCATTACTCGATATGAAATACGCATACAACAAGTGTTTCTCTTCGCGTTTTCCTCCTTCCTCCTATCTCAACACGATTTTTAAGCCTATTCTGAGGCTCGTTTTTAAACCACCCTCTTTTCTTACCCCATTGCCAAGGGTGGTACCACAAAATATTATTTAATACTAGTTTAAACAAACATATTGGTTTTGTTATTAGTTTACGAGCCCCGACCACTATTAATTCGTACGGCAAGCACTTTTACCCGTATGCAATGTTTAAAAGACGATATTTTCAATTCTAATGTAGATAACACATGCGAACTTATTTTTCTCTGAAAGATCATTTTATTCTCTTAACCTTAGAAAAAAAAAGTTTTGTTGTACTTCAACAATAACAATAATAAAACTTTCTTTGAATGCTTTTCGTAACTGATAAGAAAAATATGACCACTAATTACACTACTCGACAAAATCGAACTTTTTTTTTCCTCAAGGATCCAAACCGACTTTTTCTGATAGATATGGGGATTTAAAATTTTTTAAAGAATTATGGTTTTTTTTCTATGGCAGAACTTTTTTTTGAAGAATTTTTGAAGTCTGGTATTTTTTTTTTAGCTTTTTTCAGAGGTAGCGATAGTTTTTTTCACATAACTTTAGTCTCTTACGTCTGGTTGTAATGAACTTTGCTATTTTGAAAAGATAATTAAAACAGCTAGAAGTTAAGCCCAAACACTTTGTGATTACAGCTTACCGTCTGGGAAATATAAAGCATTGAAATGCAAAAATGATGATTTTTGTGCGGTATTTTTTACGAAATTTTGACTTTAAAAACTCAGGAAAAGTCGAAAAAATATATCTTGTGTCCTCTATTTTTTGTGTATAGGTGCGTTAATTTGGCGTCGTTTAAGGTATCGCTCATTAAAATCTATGGAGAGACTTTGGAGCTAAAATTCGTTAACCAAACCTAAAATATGGAAAAAATGCACAAAAAATACCTTTTTGAAGGCGGCGGGCCCAACTGCCAATTGGGAACAAAGCAAACGAAAAAGGGTTGTACATTTGGTACCTGTTCGCGTTCCTTTGGTATTAAATGTTGTTGACAGTTACTTTTTTCGTGACCTGAGGTAGAATTCCTATTCAGGTCAAATGTTTCCTTTATATTCTCACAAGTGCAGGTCCACAAAAATTGGATCTTTCTTTCGTTGTGCCCAATCTGACCTGTTCAGGTCAAATGTTGACCTTTATTTTTACACAAATTAGACGTTTGTCGCTTCTACCTATTCATATTTCAATGAAACCAAAGTAGAAATACCTGAGATATAGAATTTCATTCCCTAACCCATACAACAATCAGTAATTTTTAGACTTTTTAGTCAATTCTAAGGATATACAAACTTTTTATTTTTTACTGCTTGTTACTGTTCATAAAATAATTTAAGTTTTCTGGCTGTCTTCCTTTGTCACTCCAATCAGATTCCCTTATGAGAGTCCACACATAGTCGCCCATCATGTTTTCATTCCAAACACCTTGATAACGTTGTTCCATAGCCTTTAATTGTTGGTGAAATCTCTCTCCGTGTTCATCACTAACGTCCCCTAGGTTTGTCGGAAAAAAGTCCAAGTGGGAGTGTAGGAAATGGATTTTTAGTGACATGTTGGCTCCAATTTTTTCATAATTCTCAATTAGGTCTTGAACGATATTAACGTAATCATCACTCTTGCTGTTGCCAAGAAAATTTGCTACTACCATTCGGAATGAGTTCCAAGCTGCTTTTTCATTCGTAGATAAAATATTTTCAAATCTATCATCTTTTAGTAGTTTTCGAATTTGGGGGCCATCAAATACTCCTTCTTTCACATTTGCCAGCGACAGACGTGGAAAAACATTATTTAGGTAACTCGTCGATTCACCTTCCTTATCCAGTGCTTTAACAAAATTTTTCATTAGTCCCAGCTTAATGTGTAATGGTGGTAAAATAACGTCTTCAAACTTCACGAGAGCTGCATTCTTTACATTGTAATTTTTCAAAGTATGTTCCTCCCGTTTTGGCCAGAGTTTTGTTGAATAATGCTGTTCTCTAGCTCTACTATCCCATAGGCACAGGAAGCAGCAGTGTTTTGTGTAACCACCTTGCAATCCCGTTAACATGGCTACAACCTTCAAGTCACACGCGACCTTCCACTGGTGTTCTTTATATTTTATGTTTACAAACAACTTAGCCATTGTTTGATATGTTTCCTTCATATTAACAGCATGGGCGATAAGAACAGACGGCTTTTGGTTTCCATTGTGTAGCAAAACAGCCTTTAAACTTTCCTTACTGCTGTCAACAAATAACCCCCAATCTTTTGGGCCGTAAGCTTCACCCAGTTGCTTGAAGAGTCCGAAAATGTCGTGGCAAACGCACATGTCATCCTTTGTCATATAATTGTGAGTGAACAAATGTCGCGTCCGGAAATGAGTTATTTTGACATATTCCTTCAATAAACGGGCATCCCCTAAAAAAAACCAATCAGCTCTGATTTATTTTTAGGAAGATCCAGGATCCTCACCAAATCGTTCAATTGTTCCTGTTAAATAGGATTGCAAAATTTTCATTCTCCTGAATAGTTATTGCTTGAATCCGTTGTTCCATTCGACGAGGAAGATACCTCTCCTTTTTGGCGTTTTAGGGGCGGTATTTCCTCTGAAGGACGAGCAGGAAGGGTAAAGCCGAACCCAGATTTTTTCGGGTACACTATTTTCATGTGTTTCCCAATTCCAGTTTTCTTTACTGAACAAAAGAAACATTCGGCGCCGTGAATATCTGTTTTTTTCCACATCATTGGACTACCAAAGTTAGATTGTTTTCTAAAAAAAATTGTAAGAAAAAATAATGTTTAGAATTTTGGGAAAAGTTAATAGTTTTGTGGATTAGAGTTACTCACTTTTCGTCGTAATCATATGCTGTTAAATTCAATCTACACATTTGACATATATAGCTTGGTGCCCACTTTTCAACAAAACTTTCGGGTTTGATTTTAAAGTTTTCTTCATACTGTTTTTGGAGAGTTTCGGTAAAAGCGATTTTTATTTCGTTGATCATCATGTACTTACCACATATGTAGCAAAATAAGTTTGCTTGGAAAGCACATGAAAATGATCGGCCAGAGGTATCCATGACAATTGATTTTAATTAATTTTAGGTTGTTTTGGTAAACACACGATCGTATTCTGAGGGAATTCAGAACTACACTAAGGCACAGACACTATAGGCACAGCGGTATATATCCATGACTATGATTAGGTAGACGCGACGAGATCCAATTTTTGTGGACCTGCACTTGTGAGAATATAAAGGAAACATTTGACCTGAATAGGTATTCTACCTCAGGTCACGAAAAAAGTAACTGTCAACAACATTTAATACCAAAGGAACGCGAACAGGTACCAAATGTACAACCCTTTTTCGTTTGCTTTGTTCCCAATTGGCAGTTGGGCCCGCCGCCTTCAAAAAGGTTTTTTTTTGTGCATTTTTTCCATAGTTTAGGTTTGGTTAACGAATTTTAGCTCCAAAGTCTCTCCATAGATTTTAATTAGCGATATCTTAAACGACGCCAAATTAACGCACCTATACACAAAAAAATAGAGGACACAAGATATAATTTTTTTTCGACTTTTCCTGAGTTTTTAAAGTCAAAATTTCGTAAAAAATACCGCACAAAAATCATTTTTACATTTCAATGCTTTATATTTCCCAGACGGGCTTGAATTCTAGCTGTTTTAATTATCTTTTCAAAATAGCAAAGTTCTTTACAACCAGACGTAAGATACTAAAGTTATGTGAAAAAAACTATCGCTACCTCTGAAAAAAGCTTAAAAAAAAATACCAGATTTAAAAAATTCTTCAAAAAAAAGTTCTGCCATAGAAAAAAAAAATATCATCAAACCATTTCTAAGCCCCAAATCTTTAATAAAAAGTTGGTTTTGTTCCTTGAGGAACAATCGTGTTGACTAGTGTTATCTGTGTTTAGCTGTTTAACAATTGAGTTAATAATAACTTTATATTTCGAACGCGTATCAGACTTGCGCAAGCAATTTGTTAGTGCTTTTATCCATTCCGCTTTGGATCATTGCTCTCTGCGCTCACTGTTCGTGCACTCCATCCGTTACATCGCCTATTAACACACGCTCTGGAGAGCATAAGTGCAAGCTCTCTTGCTCTCACTCTCTCTGGACTTCGCCTGCATCAGCATCTTCTTGAATTGCTCTCTCGGTGTCTCTGTTTCGTGGGCTTTACCGTTTGTTTGCGTCACTTCGCTGGATCGTCTGCCGCTGCTGCTGATCGTCGCTCGTTCTGCTGCCTGCACTCTTACATATATCGCTTGCGCTCCCACTTTGCGTTTTTCTTCGTGCACCGTGATTCAACTGCTGTTGTCTGCAGTGCAAAGAAATGCGAATTTGGTGGCAACATAGTCGGTGATTCATTCTTCTGCTGCTGGCTGTGCGATAATGTCGCCCATATAAAATGTGCTGGTGGGGGTAATTTTGGACGTCTACACGATCTCATCTCAAAACGCATTGGTCTGACTTGGTCATGTTTGGCCTGCCGTGAGATTGAGGCCGAAATGCGCACTTTTATGAGACAGACTCGTACTGGTTTTCAGGATGTCCGGAAGCAATTTATCGCTCTCAACGACAAGTTCCTGGCCCTGGAAACACAATTCCTTGGCCTCAAACTCTTGAGTGAATCTCCTAGACGGAAAATCCCTCATACTGATAACACCAACCTCTTGCAACCTATTGGAGTTGGAACGCCTGCCTCTCATCTACATACATCGGAATTCTTTGCTACTCCGAGCGGTCATGCCTCGCCGTTAGTCAATCCGCCTTCAGTCGCTCCGGTGTTTCTCACACCGAATAGCAATGAAGCAGTTACTACGTCCATCATTGTCGGCTCCGCTGTGATTGCTCCCAGCGTGGACTTGCTGGCCGCTGATGATGTCCCCACCGTTCCTGTCACTGTTCCTGTTCCTTCCATTGCTACCGACGCTGCCATCGTTTTTGCCACGAGATCTCTTGTGGGAGTGGCTCCACCTTCTCTCTCTCGCTCGGGACTTCAGCTAAGAGCAGTGGTAGCTCGAAAGGCTATCTTTGTCTCCCGTCTTATACCGGAGGCTACAACAGAGGATGTCAAACAACATCTTTGCTCTAGACTTAACGCCTCGCTTAATGATATAATTGTGACCAAATTCATTTTTAGACATAAGCGCAATATTTCCCCCTTTAAAATTCTTCTTCCTGATTCTTTACTATCCAGATCACTCGACCCGTCTATTTGGCCTGAGCATACAATTATGCATGAGTTCCTACAAAAAGACTCTATCCAGAGTCCCAATATTACTGGCCCTGGTAGTTCAAAAAACTAAATAACCTTTTTATTATTCATTACCAGAACGTTCGCAGTCTGTTAGGCAAATTGTGTCAAATACATACGAATAGTGCCTCTTTTGACTTTGACGCTGTCGCTTTAACTGAAACCTGGCTTAACTCCTCCGTCTATGATCATGAAATTTTCGTTCCAAAGTTTATCACATATAGAATGGACCGTCCATTCTTTTGCTGGTGGGGTTCTGATTGCTGTGAAAACGGATTTCTCATCTGAGTTGTTCCCATTCAACAATATCTATGGCATTGAATTCATTGCAGTCAAAGTTTGTGATGGATCGGTATCGATCTATTTGACTTGCTCTTACATTCCTCCCAAATCTGATGCTGAGGTTTACTCTTATCACCTTTCTGCAATTCAGTCTATTGTATCTACTTTGGGATGCAACGATCATATTATTGTCATGGGTGATTTTAACTTACCACTTCTGTCTTGGCTGCCAAGTGATGAGTCTAACCTGTTGCTACCAAATTACCACAACGATTTTATTGACGGGCTTACCGATGTCTCCCTTGTTCAAATTAATTCCATAAGAAATAGTAGGGACAGACTCCTTGACCTTATGTTTGTTTGTGATGCTGCTCTTGCTACGGTCTCCAGAGTAAGTCCAGTATCACTTCCTGAATACCCCTACCATCCAACTTTAGCCATATCCCTCGAGTGTGTCCGATCCAGTTGCGCTGTCAATCCCATGGCACCCAGCCGCATACAGTGTTTTCGGAAAACTAATTTTGCTGAGCTAAATCTTCACCTCTCGCACATTAACTGGTCTTTTCTACACGTACTCCCGAACATTGACGAAACAGTAAAATCGTTCTATGATATTATTAACGATGCCCTTAATATATATGTTCCTGTCATCAAATCTGTGTCGTCAAAACCTCCTTGGTTCTCCAAGAATTTGTCTTATTTAAAAAATAGAAAAACTAGGCTCTACAAAAAGTATCAGAATACTGGATGTATGATTGTCTTCGCCCAATATTCCTCCGCTCGTTCTCAATTCCTCACTGTTAATAGTCTTTGTTATAGTCAATACCTTTCCCGATGTAGTAACAATTTTCGTAGTGATCCAAAAAAATTCTATTCGTTCGTTAAATCTAAACGTAAGTCCAATACATTTCCTTCATCCCTCCATTATCAAAACAAATCTGAATCTTCTGGTGCTGGTATTGCAAATTCATTTGCCACCTTCTTCCAATCAACGTACTCGTCACATATCTACCACGCATCCTCTCCGTATCCCTACCATTTACCTTATGCCAACAGCATTTTTCTTCCTTTCTTTGAGGAAAGTGATGTTCTAGAAGGTTTGTCAACGATTGACATATCATTCTCGGCGGGTCCAGACAACGTACCAAGTTGTATTTTAAAACACTGTGCCCAGTCCTTATGCAAACCGTTGACATATCTTTTCAACCTATCATTGGAACGGTCTTGTCTTCCAGTGATTTGGAACGAATCCTATATCATTCCGCTTTACAAAAAGGGTTCAAGATCTCACATTGAGAACTACCGAGGATTTGCTAAGCTTTCCGCCATTCCAAAGCTGCTTGAGTTCCTTATTACCAGGCAATTGCAACACCTATGTAGTAGTCTGATATCTCCATCGCAACACGGTTTTTTTAAACATCGATCTACATTGACAAACCTTCTCCAGTTCTCTTCTGCAATTAACCGAGGATTTCAAAGCTCACTGCAAACAGACATAATTTTCACGGATTTTAGCAAGGCTTTCGACTCTGTGAACCATTCTTTGCTCATTCACAAGCTTTCTTTAATTGGTTTCCCCACTAATCTTCTAAACTGGATTTCGTCTTATCTTTCTAACCGCACACAACGTGTTTTGTTTACGAATGTGTTGTCGAATGTCGTTAATGTTACATCAGGAGTGCCACAAGGTAGTCATTTAGGTCCACTTCTGTTTATTTTATTTGTGAATGACCTTCCTCAAGTTATAACATACTCCTCTACACTAATGTACGCTGACGATGTTAAAATCTATCTCTCCTACTCTGATTGGTACCTTCACAAACGCCTTCAACTCGACCTAGACGAGTTGCAAATTTGGTGTTCAGCAAATCTCCTCTTTCTGAACCTTTCTAAGCGCAAACTTATGACTTTTTACCGTCGCGCTCCACACTTTGTCTCGTACGCTCTAGGACTTCATCCCCTCGAACGAATTTCGAGTTCAAATGACCTTGGAGTTCTTTTCGATCATAGACTGTGTTTTAATAGCCATATAGCTGCAACCGCAAACAAAGCTAAGGGTGTTCTAGCGTTTATAAAGCGTTGGTCCAAAGAGTTTGATGACCCGTATGTCACCAAAACATTGTACGTCTCCTTGGTTCGTCCGATTCTGGAATATTGTTCTTGTGTGTGGAGTCCACAGTACAAGGAGCAACAGTCCATTCTCGAGTCGGTCCAAAAACAATTTTAATTTTCGCCTTACGTAATTTTAACTGGCACTCGGATAGAATGTTGCCACCTTATCAATCGAGGCTACAACTTTTAGACCTCCCTTCATTGCGCCATCGCAGAATCTGTAACGGCGTTATGTTTGTACACAAGCTCCTAGTAGGGCTTGTTGACTCTGAAGCTCTTCTTGGCCAGCTGGACTTTTCTGTTCCCCTAAGACCTACCCGCACCTTTCGTCCGTTTCGTTTACCCTTCTGTAGGTCTAATTACGCTCAACACGATCCTTTTCGAATCGTATGCTCTAATTATAATAATCTTTATCATACCCAATCCCCTGAATTATCCCTTAAAATTATAGCCAGTAAGATATACCTGTTCTTACAATCCTCTAATTATACCCGTACTCAAAAAAGAGTTAAGGGGTATATTAGATTTGTGGTAAAAGTGGATGTGTGCAACGCAGAGAAGGAAACGTTTCCGACCCCATAAAGTATATATATTCCTGATCAGCATCAATAGCCGAGTCGATATAGCCATGTCCGTCTGTCCGTCCGTCTGTCCGACTGTCCGTCCTGTTGAGCGCCTGGATCTCAGAGACTATAAGAACTAGGGCAACCAAATTTGGTTTCAAGACTCATGTGATATCACTCTGCTGTAAGTGTATTTCAAAATTTCGCCCCGCCCCCTTCCGCCCCCACAAAGGACGAAAATCTGTGGCTGGCACAATTTTAAAGATACGATAAAACTAAAAACGCAGTATCGTAGAGAATGCCCATATCTACCAGATTGCCGAATCTGAACTAGATCGGATCATAATTATAGCCAGAATGAAGAAATTAATTTTCTGTTGGTTCCCCCGCCTCTTTCAGCCAGAGACACGATACTCATTCTCCTTCTCGCTCGCACACTCTGCCGCTTTCAGTGCGCGAGCAACCCCTAGCAGAGGAGATGTAGAATCTAAATGGTACATCTATAATCTACTTGTTAGATATATAATATACATGGTAGATGTAGATGTAGCTAACAGATGTAGCAAATAAATGTAAAATGTAAAATTTTTTTTTATTCTAATATTCTAAAAAATAATATCTCAAATATGTATTTACTTACTGAGTACGGGTATAAGTAGAGTCGCGTCCCCAGAAGCAACTCACACGTTCCTTCTCGTTTTTAATTATTTCCTATATCCTCTTTTGTTCTTCTCCTTTAATTTTAATCTTAATTTATGTTAGCAGATAGTTGCTAATCTTCAATAAATAAATTTTTGTAATGTTTTTTTCAGAGGTAGTGCTATTTTTCACATAACTTTAGTATCTTATATCTGGTCCTGTCGCTTGTTGGACAGTTTTTTAAGGACAGTACGTTTTGGCGTGGATTAACTGTGTATATTTGTCCGAATATACATTAGCGAAGCCAGCAAAAACGTCGCCTCTCTTTCTGCGTTGAAACTTCTTTGACAAAGCGTTCCATGTATAATAGCGTGGCATTTCAGAATATAGTAAATTCCTTTCAAACGAATCGCTTTCGCATGTCGAAAAAAAATTTGTCAATGTTGTCGCTGTTGACATATTTGCAAAAGTATTTGTATTTGTATTTATACCTACAATCATCGTCTGTTTACTAATCGCGCAAAACATTGCAGTGTGTTGAGAACGTTTTTGACAAAAGCGGACAGTATGGAACGATCCAGCGGTTATCGATAATGAAATCATTTGCTTTCACTTTCATAACGATTGATCTGCCGTTTTCATTTGGAGAACGCCGCCGATACAAGGGATATCCGTCCATTCCACTGATTGTGTCGTTCACCAACGGACGGGGAAAACGCTTTGTGCAATTCCCGTTTTCCATACACTGTAAGTCTGGGTTGTGGACTCCTCAAGGTTTGTTTTGTCACAATAGGATGCAATTCCGGTTCGGTTTCTGTATCTAGTATTTCGGCAGAAATGAACAAATCAATATGGTCTGGTCGAATCTTGTAGAAATGTGTGCAAAATGTGCAAAAATTTGCTAAATGTGCAAAAATGTGCAAAATGTGTGCATTAGTACATCCAACAATTTCTCCAAAAACCTTTTCCTTAACATTGTAATTCATGAGTACTCTGGCCTTTGGTTTGAATACTCGTGCATTGATATCATTTTTGCGCTGACCTTATTCATCTATTCTCCTGAAATATGAAGTTATCTAAATTAGTTGTAGAGTAAAAAAAGTAATTACTTTTCCACAAATTCTCGTTGCATTGTCTATCTTTATATTTAAGTGATAGCCATCCTCTCCACGACAGAACATCAATGGGTATTGAAGTGAATCATATGACCGATGAGTCTCGTATACTCGGTCCAATTGGATTGGATATTTCACTACTCGACACGAGTTTTCCTCATGGAACATAACCAACTTTTTCTTAAAGGTTTGGGGCTTAGAAATGGTTTGATAATATTTTTTTTTCTATGGCAGAACTTTTTTTAAGAATTTTTGAATTGTGGTATTTTTTTAAAGCTTTTGTCAGAGGTATCGCTTCCTTTTTTCACATAACTCTAGTATCTTATGTCTGGTTGTAAAGAACTTTGCTATTTTGAAAAGAAGTTAGAAGTTAAGCCTAAAAGCTATGTGATTTGAGCTTACCGTCTGGAAAAAAAGCATTGAAATGCATTTGTGCGGTGTTTTACGAAATTTTGACTTTAAAAACTCGGGAAAAATCGGAAAAAATTATATCCTGTGTCTTCTATTTTTGTGTTTATAAGTGCATTAATTGGGCGTCGTTTAAGGTATTGCTCATGAAAGTCTATGGAGAAACTTTTGAGCTAAGATTCGTTAACCAAACCTAACAAATGAAAAAAAAATTAACAAAAAATACTTTTTGGAAGGTTCCAACTGCCAATTGGGAACAAAGAAAACGGAAAAGGGTTGTACATTTAGTACCTGGTGGCGTTCCTTTGGTATGAAATGTTGTTGACAGTTACTTTTTTCGTTATACCCAATCTGAGTTAGGATACCTGTTGAGGTCAAATGTTTCCTTTATATTCTCTGATGATTATGTTAATATCGTCCAAGAGCTAATTAAGAATTATAAAAAATCGGGGCAAATATGTCACTAAAAGTCCATTTCCTGCACTCCCACTAAGACAAACCTAGGGTACGTTAGTGATGAACACGGAGAGAGATTTCACCAACAATTAAAAGCTATGGAACGACGGTATCAAGGTGTTTGGAATAAGAATATGTTGAGCGACAATGTGTGGACTCTCATAAGGAAATCTGATTCTAATGACAAAGGAAGACATCCAGAAAACTTAAATTATTTTAAGAACAGTAACAAGCAGTAGAAACCCAAATTTATCACACACGTTTACCCACTTGTAGCAACAAAAATTTGTATATTCTTAAAATGTCCTGCAAAGACTAAAAAATTACTGATTGTTGTATGAGTTATTAGGAAATGAAATTCTATATATTAGGTATTTCTACTTTAATTGTATTGAAATATGAATAGGTAGAAGCGACAAATGTCTAATTTGTGTGGACCTGCACTTGTGAGAATATAAAAAGAAACATTTGACCTGAACAGCTACCCTACCTCAGATAAGGAAAAAAGTATAAGTGTAAAACTGTATGCAACA
Source organism: Drosophila tristis (assembly GCA_018150885.1). NCBI lineage: Eukaryota > Metazoa > Arthropoda > Insecta > Diptera > Drosophilidae > Drosophila > Drosophila tristis. The sequence continues at coordinate 842,542 of JAECWT010000181.1, forward strand.
TTTCATGTTGTACAACCCTTTTCGACTGTCAGTGTGTGTCAAATAGAGCGGACGCGTTTCTTCCTGGTGCTCCCGAACGGACGGCAAATTTGCCAAGTTCCCTCCAGGAAAAGAGCGTAGCTTGAAAAAAGTACAGCAAGTGAGATCGGTACATACCGAGGAAGCCTCCAAAGCATGGACAATGCAGCCTCTGCAACCCCAAGACGGTGGAAAAGACGAAACTCAGGACGTTGATCAGGGGGCAGGAGTGAGACTATCCTCCTTTCCTTAGCTCTCTCTCTCTGTGCTGTATCTTTGTTGCACTTTTGATTTGTTGTTTAATTGTCATTCTTGTATTTGAATGTGCCGTCTCGTCCCGTTCCGATATCCACTTGTCATGCCAGCTGATCGAGACGTCAGCTGGTGACCAGTGCACGGAAGCGGACAACAAAAAAAAAAGCTACCGTCAAGCTCCGGCAGAGGGCGCAACTCGTGACATTTACATACGTAGATCACGAGACCCAAATGGCGCCAGCATACTACAGCGGTCACGACGGCACTGGATGCACTACATATAAATGTATATACACGGAGGTTATGTGCCCCCACCAACATATGGCGGCAGATGCAACGGCGGCAACCACCGCCCTGCAGAAAACAGAAGTCTGCGAACATTGCCTTCGCAAGGCTCATTGGGACCCCAGCCCAGTAAGGTCTCAATTATGGTATACTGGAAGCCCCGTTATTGAACAGACGACAACAGGCTGACGGATTACAGTTTTCTGGCACCTGAGTAAGCCGCTGGTGGGCCAATGCTGCAGCTGCCCCCGTCCCGTTAAAACCTTGGCAGGCCTTAGTAAACGCTTGCTCCCATCGCCACCCACCTGGCCGTGCAGGCCCAGTTGACAATGTCCTGGCTAAAACTGATCTGGCTCTGAGCCCCAGACCCCATGAAGGCTAGAATCAACCCTTGCGTGGACCTCACTCTAAAGATAGGCACCCACGGGATCTTTTAAGGTAACTGCAGGCATGGAGAGCAATAACGGTTCTAAGGGAGGACCCTTCTGCACAAAATTAATAACATACCAACACCAACCACCAACAAAACCGGAAGCAAAGAGGAAGATAAGGAAAATGCATTTACCAAGTCGCGGAAAATGACGCGAACACCGCCGACAGGATCTGAGCCCCCCGCAATACTGGAGAACAAGGGCGAACTGGAGTCCGATACTCCAAAAAGATGTAGAGAGTCGGCAAGCCCGGAATCCCCACCGAGGAGGACTCCATCGAAAAGGGCGAAGGGCAATGCACCTTCTTGCAGGACGCAGCTCAAAAAGTTGGGAAGCATCCAGACGAACTCATTTACTTGGTAAATGAAAAGAGGTCCATCGTGAGAACGATCAACCGAGGAATGAAGGACTCATTGGCCCAAATAAAGCATATACAGGTCGCAGTCAGCGAGAAACTGCACGAAGAGGAACAGGCATGCGCCAGCTGCACGAATGGAAGAAAATTGACGCCACCGACCCACGGAAGGAGGATCAGCCGAAGCCCGACAATCGCCCCGAGCGTTGCCCCGCAGAAAAACGCATGGCGGAAACCAGACCAAGGCTGTCCGAAACACCCCAGCAGATATCACGGAAGAAAAGAAGCGCAAAAAGCTCAGAGCGGAAGCGGCTTGTGAACCAGCCCAGGAAAGCACAGAGGCCAGATGCACTGGTCGTTAAGTGCAAAGACCAGGAGTCATATGCCGAGGTACTCAGGGCGGTGAAGTCTGATAAGGCGATCCTCGAGTTCAGAGACTCGGTATCCGCAATTCGACGGACCGCGGCAGGGGAGCTCCTCCTGCAGATGGGGAAGCACGGGGACGGTGCCACTTCAAAACTCCTCAAAGCTGTCCAGACGAAGGTGGGAACTATTGCTAAGGTCAAGGCGATCTCCGAAAAGGTGCTGATAGAGGTCAGGGACATATCGGAGTGGACAACGCCGGAAGAAGTGCTCGAAGCCATCTTCGCCAAGATCGACGGAGACTTGCCGACCGAGTCAGTTCCAAAGCTCAGGAAAGCATACCGCGGAACGCTGACGGCGAACATCCTACTACCCAGAGAAACAGCGGACAAGCTGCTGCAGGAGGGCAAAGTTCGCATTGGATGGTCGATATGCCGCATCCGGCAGATGAACGAACCGAGGAGATGCTTCAAATGCCTAGCATTTGGCCATATCGCGGCAAGATGCAGGAGTAGCCACGACGAAACAAACAAATGTTTCAACTGCGGAGGTACGCAGCACAGCCCGAGGGACTGCAAGCAGACGCCCACCTGCATCTTATGCACAAGAGCAGGATTAGAAGGCAAGGCACATGGAACCCTAAGTAGGGCATGCCCAATATACGTCAAGGCAGCAAGCATATACAATAATGGGCAAAATTAAGTTCTTGCAGCTTAATTTGAACCACTGCAGAGCGGCACAGGACCTGCTCATGCAGACAGTGAGAGAAGAGGACGTCGACGTCGCCATCTTGAGCGAGCCACACCTAGCGATGCAAACAGACGTTTGGATGCAAAATGCAAATACAAATTGCGGATCAGCGATCTGGAGCTGTGGAACCCCGCCACAAGGCTTAAGCACCCGCCATATATCAGCTGGGTATGTCACAGCAAAGATTGCGGGCATCCACATATACAGCCGCTACATTGCGCCGAGCATACAACTGGAAGAGTTCGCCAACATACTCGAAGAGCTAGCAGAAGATGCACGCAGTCTGTCCCCAGTGATCATTGTGGCGACTTCAACGCATGGGCTACCGAGTGGGGAAGCACGAGGACAAACGCACGCGGAAGCATCCTACTTGACGTGTTCGCGACGTTGTCCACGCTCAGGCTCCTGAACAAAGGAAGTGCCCAAACGTACAAAAAGGGTGGATCGGTAATCGACGTCACATTTGCCAGCCCCCAACTAGCTCGGTGTGCCACCTGGAAAGTCGTAGGTGTATATACGCATAGCGACCACCGGGCCATAACGTGCTGTATAGACGACGGACCCACCATACGGACCATAACCATAAGGCGCACAGCTTGGAAAACGGAGGACATGGACACCCAGTGCCTGCTCCTCATGTTCCGGCAAAGCAGCGAAAGCATACAGGGAAATGCAGAACAGCGGGCAAACTGGCTAGGGTCAGCAATGGAAAAGGGCAAGGCGGAGACCACATGACCCTCAAGCAGCCCAGGAAGCGACAGATGCGCACGCCAACTACCACCAACAACGGGCACATCTCACCAAGGAGATGAAACGCAGCAAAGCAAACTGCTGGAAGGACCTCTGCAAGGAGCCAGACCTGCAGCCTTTTGGCCTAGCCTACAAGATGGTGATGGGCAAGCTGGCGCGCTAGGTAATGCCCACCTGCCCGGAATTATTGTCCAAAATCGTAGATGCACTGTTCTCCACACAACAGGAACTAGCCCACAGATCCCCACACCACCACAGATCGGTGCGGAAGAGCTTCTAAATGCGGCCAAGAGCATGAAGACCGGCAAAGCGCCCATGCCCGACGGTATACCCGTCATAGCAGTCCGGACGATAGCCACAACATTCCCGGAAGCGATAGCGAAGACTTTTAAACAATGCCTGCAGGAGCAAGTCTTCCCCACGGGCTGGAAGCTCCAGAGGCTCGTGCTTCTACCAAAGACTGGTAAGGACTCCGATGACCCGGCTGGATACGGGCCTCTGTGCATGATCAGCGTAACGGGGAAGCTGTTCGAGTGAATCATCGCAAATCGGATAGAAGCGGAAATCGACAGTCTACAGGGGCTATCTGAGCTCCAATTCGGCTTTAGGAAGAGGAGAAGCACCACCGACGCGATCAGAGTAGTGGTGGGTAAAGCCCGCGAAGCCATAGCTGGGAAGAGATGGCACGGTGGCACCAAGAAGTACTGCCTGGTAACTACGCTAGACGTAAAAAATGCTTTCAACCCTGCAAGGTGGCCAAGCATCATCGCCGCCCTCTCCAGACTTGGTGTATCTGAGTACCTGGTGAGCCTAGTAGTTAGCTATTTTAAAAAGAGAGTGCTGCTGTTCGACACCTCGACGGGACAAAAACGACGGCAAGTCATAGGAGGCGTTCCACAGGGTTCTGTGCTCGGCCCGCTTCTGTGGAACGTCATGTACGATGGCATTCTGCGACTGGACACACCAGCCGGCTGCAGCATCGTTGGCTTCGCAGACGACATCGCGTTGGTAGCGGTACAAAAAACCCTTGCAGAAGTAGAGGAAAACACGAACGAGACAGTCAGACGACTGATGTGCTGGCTTCAGGTAAACGGCCTCAGCCTGGCAGCGCACAAAACCGAATCGGTCCTCACCGACGACAGCGGCCAGGATTCGTCCTCGTCGGTGCACGAGCACTCCTCGTCCTCGCCGCCGATCGTCGCTGCCGTAGCCCCTGGCTGCGAGCAGCAGCAGTAGCACCAGCAACAGCAACTCTTCCGCGGAGGCGCTGCACGTCAATTCACAAAGCAACAGCAACAGCCACACCACATCCGCCTCGGCCACGGCGTCAGCCTCCCTCATCGACGGGGACTCTGCGGCGCCGCCCATCTGCACCCAGCCGGAGGCGGGAGCGGGCTGCAAGCCGGCCGGCAGCAGTGGCCTGCTGTGTGGCATACTGGGCGTGGAAAAAGGTAGAGACAGTCAGAGTGGTTGTTGGAGCGGACGAAATCGAGTCGTCCGTCAAGTACCTGGCAGTAATTCTGGACCACAGGCTTAGCTTCAAGCAGCACCTGGAAGCAACCTGAGCCAAGGCCGGCAGGGGAGCAAGCGCGCTATCCGGCATTATGGCCAATATCGGCTGTCCAAGACAGAGGAGCAGACGGGTCATCTGCTATGTCGTCAGAGCCATCATTATTTACGCTGCTCAAATATGGGCACCAGCTATGGAGCTCCCAACGTACAGCCGCACCTGCAAAGCGGCCTACAGAAGATGTGCACTGAGAGTCCTTAGTCCGCACCGTTTCCGAAGATGCAGCCCTAGTATTGGCCGGCATGGCACCAATTGACCTTCTCGCCGCTGCACAGTGGACGATTTCATAGGCCAAAAAATAAAAAAAAAAAAGTTTGAAGTTTACCACTGTAAGTATCAAAAGTGTTTCCTAAAAGAACAACAACAAAAAATGTATCCAAATTTTCGCTCTATCTCATTCGTGCGGGCTACGAAGAGCAGGAGAAAGGAGACAATGAAAACACGTGGACTGTTCAGTGACCGGGTTAAAAAAAGTTTTCTCTCAAACAAAAATTAAATTTTAATATTAAATCGCCTCTAATCGCAGTTTATTATAATGAATATTGAAAAGAAAGGTATAGACTATATAACTTATCGTTTTTTATGCAATAATATGTTGTTACAGTTTGTTTTTCTTTAATTTGTTACTTTAATAAACTAGTCAAAACAAAAAAAATATTTTTTTCAAGTTTTTCACAAATTATTTTTTTTGTGCGTTAGTAGTGGGAGTGTGCTTGTAGCGGTTTATTGTTACAAATATTATTCTTTATTACTTATTATAATTTTAAAATGCTTAGACAAACATTTCACTTTGATATAGGCAGTGGAACTATTTTTGGCCGCTGATTCCATACAAGACCGTCCACTGTGCGCTGGAACCATCATCGGGGACCAGATGAGTCGTGAGGCGGAGACCCAACGTAGATGGCAAGAGCGATGGCGTAACACACCCAACGGCATATGGACTAGACCCATAATCCCGGACATAGGGCCCTGGGTGAGTAGAACTTTTGGGGAGACTAACTTTTATCTAACGCAGCTTTTAACAGGACATGGGTGCTGTAAATTCTACCTACATAGATTTAAATGCGAGTCGGATCCGTTTTGCACACACTGTGCACGGACCATAGACGACGCTGAACATGTATTTCTTGTCTGTCCAAGATTCTCTGCTGGTCGGGAAGAGCTAACCCTAGACATTGGGAGGCCATTAAGTAATGACTTAATGGATATCCTACTTAGCTCGCAAAACAATTGGGATGCCGTGAGCACCTACGCTGCAGAGATCATCCAATCCTTGCGTCGCGCTGAAAGACAGCGCAATCGAAATTCAAATCCTAGATAGGATCTAGTGACGGCTTTCATGCCATATCCCCCTCGTGAAGTAATACTTACCGGTTGTGTCGCGAGAGTGATACGGAGAGTAGGGGGGTTTTTAGTGGGTGAGGTACTTCCAAGTCCCACCCTACCCTTTCAACGCTTTTCCCTCCTATACATACAAATAAAACAAATAAAAACCCTTTTTCGTTTGCTTTGTTCCCAATTGGCAGTTGGGCCCGCAACCTTCCAAAAGGTATTTTTTTCATTTGTTAGGTTTGGTTAGCTAATTTTAGCTCCAAAGTTTCTCCATAGACTTTAATGAGCAATACCTTAAACGACGCCTAATTAATGCTTCTATCTAAAAATAAATATGTTGGCCAAGAATTATTTTTCTTTCGACTTTTCCAGAGTTTTTAAAGTCAAAAATTTCAAGAAAAAAAAATACCGCAAAAAATGATTAAATTTGAATTTGAAAGCTTAATATATTCCAGGCGTTAAGCTGCATATACAAAATTTCTGGGTCGGATTTATAGCTGCATTTGTCAGCTTTTCCGAGTCCCACATCTATCAGAAAAAGTTGGTTTGGATCCTTGAGAAAAGGAAAAGTTGGATTTTGCCGAGTAGTGTTATTGGCAGTAAAAAACCTGCACAACTTTTTGCGAACTAGTCAACTAAATATATCACTGTCGGGCCAAGCAGCATAACGCATATGCCTACGCCCGGCAGCGGCTGTTCTGGCAGCTGTCTCCCGCTGCCTTCGTGTTGCTGCTGCACCTGCTGCGTTTAAGCAGCTCTCTTGCTCTACTCGGCTCAGAAGCTGAGCCTAACTATGGCATAATGCTCTCACGCTCTCGTTATGCATAGGGCACGGGCAGTCGGCCCATTTTGCCCTGCGATCAGTCAATTATTGATCTTCTGAACGTTCGGTCTATATACCTTAAGCCACCATATTAAATACGCGTACTGCCGCTACTAAATACTAATAAATTGATATTGTAATAAATTTATCGGCTCTGTTCTTAAAATTAATTAAAATAGCTATTAAAAACGCTTAATAGCTCAAACATTTGGTGACCCCGACGTGATCTGTGCAATTTGGTACATGTCACAAACTACATTTCAACATAATAATTAACACTTAATTGCCGTTCGTTCGTCTGCTCTGATCCAGTGCCATCGACCACATAACAAGTGGCATCGACCACATAGCTGCCATACATGCATATACACCGGCCACCTGTGTATACACAAATTGCGCTTGAAGTTCCCGTTTGTTACGCGCGTTGCGCTTTGTGTTCCTCTTTCCGCTACGAACGTTTTTAGAACCGCTGCTGCTATGGATGCTGCCAACGACGCTCCAGTGCCCAGGGAGCAAAACAGGGTGTCTTTTCTGAGGATTAAGTCAACGGAACTATGTGAGAAAGTGAAAAGATTGGCTACCGCTTGGGAAGTTGAGGCTGCACCCTGTGACTATTACATGCTACTGGTAAAGCTGGAGCAGATCGAGAAGCTGAATAGGCAATTTGAAACATTGCACAGCGAGCTTGAAGAATTGGACTGCAACGAAATTCATAGTGGACTGTGCGACAGCTTTGAAACAATTGCCAGTGCTCTCAAGGCTTCGATCATGCGGGAAACTGCTAGGATTAGCGGATACATGCCGCTGCATTCTACGTTTGCGGGAGCAAATGCAACTGCAGGTTTTGCCGGTGCTCAGCCGCCACCTCGTTGTAGGCCAGGATCATCCCTTCCTCCCATACAATTGCCAAGGTTTAGCGGAGGATATGCTGATTGGACGGACTTTTACTCGATGTTCACGACCTTCATCGACAATCATCCAGACCTATCCAACATTGAGAAATTTCAGCATCTGCGATCTTGCCTGCGTGATTCGGCGTTGGAGACAGTTCGTTCGCTGGAAATCTCGGACAGCATATAGCATTGGATTTATTGGAAAAGCGTTTTAATAATCGTCGTTTAGTTTTTCAGGCGCACATTACTGAGATTCTGGGGCTGCAGGCAGTTGAGAATGGGTCAGTGTCGATGCAGCGGGAGATTTCTGACAAGTTCAACGCTCATATTCGGGCGCTGCAGGCTTTGGGCACGCCTGAGCAGATCGCCGGATGCATCATAGTACAGGTGCTTCTTCGTTAACTGGACCCGGCGACTCAAGCCAAGTGGGAGGAACGTTTAGAGGACTCAGCCTTCGTCAACTTGATTCCATCATGGGAGTCCATGGCCTCGTTTTTGGAGCAGCGATGCAGGACGTTGGAAACCGTGGATTTCGCTATGGCAACATATGCGCCACGCAGTCAGGTGGGCAGGAGTAGAAAACCTAACCATTCTAAATCCACACTTGTTGCCATTAACCAAAACATATCAAGCTGCGTGCTGTGCAATCATTGTCCCAATTTTATAGCACTGTCTCCCGCAAATCGCCATAAGGAAGCCAAAAGGCTTTCCCTGTGTGTAAATTGCCTCAAAACAGGGCATCGATTGAGTCAATGTAGCTCCAGCAAATGCCGTACCTGTGGACGTAGGCACCACACTCTCTTGCATTTCGGTGGCCTTCATGCTACTGCAGCCCAAGGTGGATCTGTTCCACTTGGCACATCGTCTTCGTCTGCGTCAACTCATCCCATCGCTGAGGCCTCTGCTTCAGCGTCCACGGTGGCTACTCATACCACTGAACCATCTATCCCAGCATCTACCTCTTCTGCTCTTATTGCCCAGGGTCTCAGTATTTGTATTTGTATGTATTTTCCATCCTAGCGCGACAAGCATATAAATACTTATAAATTAAGGCGCTAGTCACAACAATTCTAAAAGTTATTGTTTGTCTATTAAGCGTTTTTAATAGCCTTTGAAACTCGTTTAATTTTAAGAAAAAGGTCTAGCGTTTCAATGGGTAATGTACAATTTATTATGTATTGGTAATGTAAGGTAGGCAAGATCAGGCATGTTACGCTAGGCTCAGGAAACGAAAAGAGAGAGCCACCATTCAAAAGCGCCAGACAGAGCACATCGAGATCGGTAGGCCTCACTGTAATTAAAGATGCGGTTGTAGAATTAGTAGAGATTAAAATGTGGCCTGATATTGGCCAATATTGGGATGGACTTAGTGTAAACTGAGCTCGACATCCATCGCGAAGACTCTGCTTGTGAGCGTTGATGAAAGTTGAAGTGTTGGGGAGCTGAGCTGGAGTCCTCTTTGGTGCGATGAATTGATGATGGCCCGCAAAGTAAAAGAATGATCGGTATTGAGGTCCACATGCCAAACGAGGGGGCTCCCTCAAATCATTCAAAAGAATCTCACGCGAAGAAATCTCAGTCAGACCTTTATGCCAAGACAACTTATCTTTGCCCAACCGTTGGAGAAAGATTCTGGACCTTGTAGCTGCAGGTCCTGCCAGTCCAAAAGGGTCAAAGAGCTGCGCTTCTGTTGGCACAACTGAACTTCTGCAGGGACGCGACAATGACGAATAGTCCGAAAACGAGAAAGAAGGCTGATCAGTAGCCGTTTCCAAAGCTAGATCTAGTGGTGTGGGAACATCGGTGTCAATGTCCAGCTTCCTACGGGAACTCACGCAATCTGCCGGAGCTCCATCAAATACATCAGGCACGCTAGAATCACTCAATTGGAGTTGATCTCTTGGTAAAGGTCCACATGGTTTCCGCGAAGTTGTATAAGACTCCTCCTGAAAGTGGCAGCCAGGTTCCAAACCATCTATGTCCACGTCACGGGGAAGGGTTTCCGCATCAGCAAGCACTGCTGCCGGCTCGTCTTTTGCCAACAGCTGCATTGGACTCACAGCTAAGCCCGAGGAAGGTTTCCTCGAATCCGAAGATGCCTCCATCTTAAACTGAACGTGGCTGTCTTCCGACGATACCCTTGGAAATTGTATGCGGCGTAGACACGGGGCAGACCGACGCTGAAGTGGAAGCTGCCAACCCACAATATTACCAATAGTAATTTTTGCTGATACTGTAGAAGGAGGAGACAGGTGGGGGAATCCATTAGCGATTTCGCGCCGAATCGAAGTATCCAGCGTCATGAACAGATAATTAAAGTTGTCCAACGATCCAATGCGAGTCTTGTCGTAGTCCAACTTCTGAAGCTCATTGTGCAGGGTTTTAAAAGTGCCCTGCAGCTCCTCGATCTCCTCTAGCCTCACAACGAGCATAAAGTAGTCGCACTCTGGCAACTCACTCTCCCAAGCAGCATTCAACCTTTTTAAATTTTCAAAGATTGCCGGTACTTTCACTCTCAGGAAAGCCACCCTGTTTTTCGAAGCTGTAACTGCAATGCCGTTTGCACCATCCCTCTCCATTATAGCGACGGCGTAAGAAACGTTTCTAGCGGGAAGATGAAGCCAAAGAGTACGCGTGTAAGAGACGGGAACGAGAACCGCAAGCCAACAGCTATGCCTATATGCAAGGGCAGCCTGTATAAGCTTGTGTGCACCTATGTGGTCGATGACACGAGTTGAAAGAGCAGGCAAGTGAAACCAAACGAACGGAACTTGAGGGTAGTTTCGATATTAAATTGTAGTTTGTAATTTGCACTATTGTTTATTGCACAAATCACGTCGGGGTCACCAAATGTTTGGCTATTAAGCGTTTTTAATAGCCGTTGAAACTCGTTTAATTTTAAGAAAAAGGTCTAGCGTTTCAATGGGTAATGTACAATTTATTATGTATTGGTAATGTAAGGTAGGCGTCAGTATAACTGATAAAGTGATGCGATGGATACGAAGGTTATGAAGATCAATACCAGACTGAGAAAGGGCAGGCGGGCCGAATTTCCTGTGCCCTAATGCAAGCGAGAGAGAGCAAAATAAACGATAGAAGCTCGGGCTGCTGCTGAGCCGAGTACGAGCGATAGATAGTGAGAAAGAATGCGAGAGAGCAGCATAGATGAAGAGAACGATAGCGAAAGAAACTTGGAAGCGAGATGCATATATAGACCACAATTCGTGTGTCACCAATTGACCGAATATATGCGTATGTATATATGCGCCGACAGAAAAGTTCGAGAGATTGCAAAGGCATGCAAGTGCTGGACCAGATCATGACCTTTGCGAATGCATGTTAGGGCAGACGGACCAAATTGCCCGTGCCCTACGCGATGCTATGAATAGAGATCGATAGAACGAAAGAGCGAAATAGTAAAGTAAAGGAGAAAGGCACGTGTCGAAGAGATGAAAGAACGGTTGCATAGGCGAATAGATTGAGTAATTATAAGCGGTTATAATGTTTATATGCAGTGGGCAATGCAAATAGCAAACAAAGGTGAAATTACGTTACTTGCGCCACTGGCTATTAATTGAGGAATTTGTTGGGGATTTTCCGGCTGGGAAACCAGACAGTTATTAACATTTAAAAAAAAAAAATTCAGAATACATAGAAACATTTAAGACTAATTACAGTTAGAATTATAATTGAACTTATGTACTGACAGAATATTACGGCAAAAGTCTTGGTAAAAAATCGTTCCGGAGTTTTTGTTCCCTGTCGAGCGTTGCTTGATTCGGGCTCTCAACTACACTTAATTACTTCTCGCTTCGCAAATCAGCTTCAGCTTCGGAAAATTAAATCATCGACGTCAGTATCAGGAATAGGCGATTCTACCTTTGTCACGGATGGAGTTTCGGTCAACGTTAGTCTGCACTCCCATTCATCGGAATACTCAACTCTCATCACCGCTGTCGTAGCCTCTAGCATAACCGACCGGCAGCCGAGCTTCGGAATAGACACTTGCAACTGGAATATTCCAGCAAATCTGCCACTAGCTGATCCAGAGTTCTATAGACCGCAGCGTGTCGATCTTCTAATTGGCGCCAGCTTGTTTTACGAACTCCTCTGTGTTGGCCAGGTCAAGCTATTGCCAGGATTGCCATTAATTCAGAAGACTCGCTTGGGATGGGTCATATCTGGAGGATGTTCCCGGGTAAAGGAGGGGTCCTCTTTAATGGTTTCGCGCGCCCTGGCCGTAGCTGCGGAGGATAACCTAGACGAGAGACTTGAAGTACTGCTGCGACGGTTTTGGGAGGTAGAGAATTGCATCGAGCCCATAGTAAATTCTACCAAAGAAGAGCTAGATTGTGAAGCTCACTTTGTGCAGCATATCCGCCGATTGCAAACCGGCGATTATTGTGTTAGGCTGCCCGAAAAATACAATCTGGATCTCTTGGGAGAATCGTACTATCAAGCTCTTCGAAGGTTCTTATCCCTTGAACGGAAGTTAGATCGCCGTCCTGATGTAAAATCTCTGTATGCTGCTTTCATAAAAGAGTACCTTGATCTAGGTCATATGTTCTTGGTTGCTGCCGAGTCAATCAGCTCCTGCCGATATTTTTTTCCTCACCATTGCGTCACAAAGGAAGACAGCTCTACAACCAAGCTTCGGGTCGTTTTCGATGGATCCGCATCAACTTCATCTGGTTATTCCCTGAACGACGTTTTAATGGCCGGTCCTGTAATCCAACCGAAGCTTTTCCATATTCTTACTCGATTTCGGTCACATGCAGTTGAGATTAGGAGTTGCGTGTGTTCAAGCTGGACACCGTTACTTATGGGACGAAGCCTGCCTCGTATTTGTCTGTGCGGGCGATGCATCAGCTGGCAATGGATGAACAGACAGCGTTCCCTTTTGGGTCTGAGATTCTTCGCCGTGACTTCTACGTTGATGACCTGATATCTGGAACCAGCTCTCCGGAGGAGGCTAACCGCATTCGTGAGCAAACTGCAGGAATTTTGACTAGAGGCCAGTTCCGACTGAGGAAATGGTGTTCGAACGTCCCTGCTGTCCTCGATGGGGTTCCTGAGGAGGACAAGGAACTTATTTGAAGTTCGACGATGGCAATGATTTTACCAAAACACTGGGACTTGCCTGGGATCCTGTGTCTGATCAACTTTTATTCTCCTTTTCTGCCCTACATTCGTCTTCGCATCCCTGCAGGCGTTCCGTCTTGTCCACAATAGCCCGGTTCTACGACCCCCTTTGACTAGCTGGACCTGTCATTACAAAGGCAAAAATCTTTCTCCAGCAGTTGTGCAAGGAGAAGTTGTCCTGGGATGAAAGCTTGCCGTCAGGACTGAACACATCGTGGCAGGAATTATGTAACAGTTTTGGCCACATTCGACGCTATGAATTTCCTCGGTTCGTGCTTATTCCGAATTTTGAGCTAGAAATTCACGGGTTTTGCGACGCCAGCATTGAGGCTTATGGTGCCTGCATTTATGTTGTGTCTAAGGGTCAGCGGTTCAGCAGCCACTTACTCTGTGCAAAATCTCGTGTTGCTCCATTGAAAATACTGACTGTACCAAAGCTGGAGCTTTGTGGAGCGGAGTGGCTAGCTAGACTCATATCTGAGATAGCCGGAATAAAAGTATTCAAAGGAAGGTTTTACTGTTGGTGTGATTCGTCTGTTGCGCACTCTTGGATTCGGGACGAACTGTCCAGATTCAACGTATTCGTCGCAAATAGAGTGGCAACGATACAGGAACTTACTGCTCAAATGGAATAGCACTATGTTCCCACAGCATTGAACCCGGCCGACATTCTCTCGCGAGGGGCTCTTCCAGTAGAGTTGAGCGAGTCACCTCTTTGGGCTCATGGACCTCCCTTTCTTTGCGGATCCTCTGATGACTGGCCACCCACTGTACTACCTGTTAAGCCAACCCTGGAGCTTCGTCGGAAGGTTCTCCTGGTAAAATCGCCCTACGTAGATTTCGTATCTGAGTCCAGGTATGCGAACTCTTTTGCGTCCTTGCAACGCGTTTTTGGATATATTCACAAGTTTGTCAACCGGATTCGGCATCCCGGACTCACTGTTTCTGACATTGAACACGGAACTCAGTTATCGGTGCGGCTAGTCCAGCGTACGGAACTATGGGAAGACATGAAGACACTGCGTGCTAAGGGGGTGGTCTCCTCATCTAGTTCCCTCGTATCGTTAAATCATTTCATGGATCATTTCGAACTTCTCAGAGTTGATGGCCGGCTGAAGAACTCGTCGTTGGATTTTGATGGCCGTCATCCCATCATCCTGCCCAGCAGTCATCCGCATACTTTTACAATCATTTCTCACTTTCACGAACGGAATCTGCACGCTGGACCTCGAGCTCTGCTTGGATTAATCCGATCCCAATATTGGCCTTGGGGAAGAAGACGGTAACCAAGGATATAAACAAGTGCGTAAGATGCTTTCGAACGAAGCCTAGAGTATTGGAGCACATCATGGCGGATCTTCCGAAGGAACGGCTAGACGGTTCTCATGCCTTTGAGATCACAGGCGTCGACTTTTGTGGCCCTTTTTTCTACAAGCCAGAGGCACGCAACAAGGCTCCAATCAAATCATTTGCTTTTCGACTAAGGCTGTTCATTTGGAGCTGATCAAGGATTTGTCTACAGTCTCCTTTCTGCACGGCCTAAAACGGTTCATATGGCCGCGACAAATTTGGTCAGATAACGCAACCAATTTTGTCGGCGCCAGGAATGAGCTTTTGGATCTAAAGCGCCTATTTCTCAGCGACGGTCCTGGAATTTTGTTTGGTTGAGGGTATTGACTGGCACTTCATACCGCCACGCTCCCTGCACTTTCGAGGCCTTTCGAGGGAAGCTGCAGTGAAGACGGCCAAATATCACTTCTATCGTGCTATAGGCACCTCGGTGCTTGGATTTGAAGAACTGCGTACGCTGTTATGCCACATCACGGCAGTTATTAATTCAAGACCCTTAGTATCCATTTCAGAGAATCCTGCCGATCTGGACGTTTTAACTGCAGCTCATTTCTTGAATGGCGAACCTCCTGCTTCGTTCGCTGAGCCTGACGTATCTCAGCTAAAATTCGATCGCCTGAACGGATGGCAGCGCGTTTCATATTTGCAGCAGATCTTCTGGTCCCGATGGAAGGAAGAATACATCACTTCACTGCAACAGCGCTCAAAGTGGCGCACGCCGAAGCCTAGTTTGGCAGTCGCAGTTGTGGTCCTTGTTAAGGATGAGAATCTCCCTCGCATGAAGTGGCCACTAGCTAGGCTGGTCGAACTATTACCCGGAGGAGATGGCGTCGCCCGAGTCGCTGTTCTGAAGACTGCATCTGCAATGAGCAAGCGAGCGGTTAAAAAGCTGTGTCTGCTTCCCCTTAAGGATGCTGTTGAAAGTCAGGCTTCCAACGGGGAGAGTATGTCGGGTCAAGCAGCATAACGCATATGCCTACGCCCGGCAGCGGCTGTTCTGGCAGCTGTCTTCCGCTGCCTTCGTGTTGCTGCTGCACCTGCTGCGTTTAAGCAGCTCTCTTGCTCTACTCGGCTCAGAAGCTGAGCCTAACTATGCCATAATGCTCTCACGCTCTCTTATGCTCTTATGCATAGGGCACGGGCAGTCGGCACATTTTGCCCATACTGCCGCTACTAAATGCTAATAAATGAATATTGTCATAAATTTATCGGCTCTGTTCACGACACGATACTCATTCTCCTTCTCGCTCGCACACTCTGTCGCGTTCAGTGCGCGAGCAATATGTACGTCCTGGTAAGTCTGCAAATTGTAGTCTGCGACGAACTGTCCGAGATATTAATTTTTGTTAACGTCATGTACTTAAATATGCGAGGAGTCAATAAAAAACAAGAGTCAATAAAAAACAAGCGGAGGAGATGTAGAATCTAAATGGTACATGTATAATCTACATGTTAGATGTCAAATATACATTGTAGATGTAGATAACAGATGTAGCAAAAAAATGTAAAATGTAAAATTTTTTTTTTTATTCTAAAATTTTAAAAAATCATATCTCAAAAATGTATATACTGACTGAGTACGGGTATAAGTAGAGTCGCGTCCCCAGAAGCGACTCACACGTTCCTTCTCGTTTATTGTATATTTAACCAAAAAAGTGTATTTTCTTTTCGTGGTAACAAACATTAAACTAAAGATTTGAAAAAAATTGTATAATTTTATTTACTAACAAAGAACAGAATACGCTTGAAAAAAATTTTCGTTTCAAATATATATGTAGTTTCTGATCAAGTTTATCTAAACTATAATAAGTACAGCAATTCTACAAAGCCAAGAACTTAAAGTGTATCTAAATTTTTCAATTTTTTTTTTATTTTTAATCCTATGTTAGTATCCGGTATAGCCACCCTTATTTTGTATCACTTTGGGGATTCTTTTTGGCATGCTGGAAATAAGTTTTCTGTGAACCAATCCTTGACCAGCTTTGAGATGCGTTTCGGGTCATTGTTCTGTTGAAAGACCCATCTCAAGGGCATGTTTTCCTCAGCATATGGTTGCATAATGTCAGTCAAAATGTTTTTATATCCTAATTTTGTCATAGTATCAGTTATGCGATGTATCGCCCAAAGCCATGCCAAGAAAAACAGCCCCATACCATTATGTAACCGCCTCCAAACTTAACCAGTTTTTTTGTGTACGGGACGTCGAATTCTTTTACATCGTAAAATCGTACATATCTTCTTGAGTCATTACCTAAAAGATTTATTTTTGAATCGTCTCTCCATAATATGTTATTCCACTTTTTAGACACATCTAACCATGCCAAATGATTTTCGGCAAATTGTTTCCTCGTCTGAAAATTGTTTCCTCAGAGTAAGGGAACTTTTCGGGCTATATGTACGTCCTGGTAAGTCTGCATATTGTAGTCTGCGACGAACTGTCCGAGATATTAATTTTTGTTAACGTCATGTACTTAAATATGCGAGGAGTCAATAAAAAACAAGACCCCTTTTCCCAAATCCTGATAAAATTCTTAAAAAATTAGAAATTTCACAAGTATAATGTCCATCCAGCACAAATTTGAGCTTAGAATTGAATAGGTGGGATTCCCCACTTTCATTTTCGACCAAAGCAGAGGCCGGCAGCGTCGTATGCATTGTGCATAGGAAAAAATTTCGGGCAGCGCAGTCGGCACACGTACAGCGTGAAGACTTCGTGTGGTATCATTATTCTATCCTGCTGACGTAGCGGCAGGGAAACGTCTGCCCTGCTGAAGTAGCGGCAGAGAAACATGCTTCAGGCTATGCACAAACGACTTCATATTCTGCTCGCTTGCCTCAGCTGCAGAGAAGCATTCGTGTGCCCTATACACAATTGCTCGGCTTTCGCAGCGGCAGAGAAATAAGTAACGTATTTGACTTCATGTCTGTTGTCTTCGCACACAAACGCACCAAAAAAATGCGTGAAACCTTTCAAAATATAAACAGTTGGCAGCCATGATTTAAAAAATATAAGTGATATTTAATAACAAACTAGCACGATACCTCTGTACTTATTATTTTGGACCAGTATGTACATACAGTCGTTGGCTGGCTACCTCTGTGTTAGACATATGCATGAATGTATCCAAAAGGGCAAATGAATCATTCATTCTGAAAACGGTTACACGTTTTTGACTGTACAGCGTCAAAGGAGTGTGAGTGAATGCTGTCATAGTCGCTGTATTGACAGTTAGTGTTCTCACTCACTCCCTAGTTGTACAGTAGTTAATGAGTACTGTTCATAAACATGAACAGGAACGACACAGGCCACCCCCCATAAATAGGGACACCTACAGTAGACACACATATTATTCGGACACCCTTGTCACTATAGTTTACACCGCTACAACTCGGCGTACGGTTAAGTTAAACAGAAAAAGATAATTTTATATCAAAGATCAACAAATCTACTATCCGTTCACAAAAAAATATTTACATTTTCTACTATGGTATCCTTATAAAAATTAACTAAAGCAAAAAAGTCACTTTTTTACGCACATAAATTATTCGGACAGTCTTTAGGTTCTTCAAGTAATATTTGATTATTACAGCTAAAAAATAAAATAGAATTTTGTTTTTGCCACATTCATTCTTAATGATGTCTATAAGTCCTCGGCACACCTTTTCCCCAAAGTTTTTGGTGACCTATACATTAATATTGACCCACTAAACAAGCGGAGCCATTTTTTAAGGATTCTTTCGATGAAATTTTGGGTTTCCGTATCCTTTTTCCAAATTTCTGCAAACATGCTTCATGGAACTTACGTCAGGTAACTGGAGCTGAGTTTTCAGCTGGTTGCAGTGGGAAATGAGCAAGATTTGATCAATTAAAGATGCATTTTTTCGGTATTTTTTTGGCTGGTACAATATTGCCTTTGGAATATGCCCAAATTTAATGCAACATGGATGCAATTTGTCACTCAAACTATCATTGTACATATCCTTGTTAATGTTGCCATCAATGAACACCATTCGTACAGCTCCAGCTGTACCTATACACCCACAAACCACTATGCTTCCTCCGCCATGCCTTACAGTTGGTATCCGATTTTTCTTTTTGATGGCTTGTTTTACTTTTCGCAAGGTCCATCAATCAAAAATATGTCCTATTTGGATTCACCCGTTAAATCACATACTCCAGAAATGAATTTGGCATTGTGTTCCTCCAAAAGTCTTGCGAAAAGTAAATTAAGCCATCAATGAGACAAATCGGATACCAACTGTAAGGCATGGCGGAGGAAGCATAGTGGTTTGTGGGTGTATAGGTACAGCTGGAGCTGTACGAATGGTTTTCATTGATGGCAACATTAACAAGGATATGTACAATGATAGTTTGAGTGACAAATTGCATCCATGTTGCATTAAATTTGGGCATATTCCAAAGGCAATATTGTACCAGCCAAAAAAATACCGAAAAAATGCATCTTTAATTGATCAAATCTTGCTCATTTCCCACTGCAACCAGCTGAAAACTGAGCTCCAGTTACCTGACTTAAGTTCCATGAAGCATGTTTGCAGAAATTTGGAAAAAAGGATACGGAAACCCAAAATTTCATCGAAAGAATCCTTAAAAATGGCTCCGCTTGTTTAGTGGGTCAATATTAATGTATAGGTCACCAAAAACTTTGGGGAAAAGGTGTGCCGAGGACTTATAGACATCATTAAGAATGAATGTGGCAAAAACAAAATTCTATTTTATTTTTTAGCTGTAATAATCAAATATTACTTGAAGAACCTAAAGACTGTCCGAATAATTTATGTGCGTAAAAAAGTGACTTTTTTGCTTTAGTTAATTTTTATAAGGATACCATAGTAGAAAATGTAAATATTTTTTTGTGAACGGATAGTAGATTTGTTGATCTTTGATATAAAATTAACTTTTTCTGTTTAACTTAACCGTACGCCGAGTTATAGCGGTGTAAACTATAGTGACAAGGGTGTCCGAATAATATGTGTGCCTACTGTAAATCTAGGATCGGTTCGACCATAAAGTCATCTACATGGGTCGCGTCGAACCCAAATCTGTCGACACACTTGTCGCACAGTCGCACACATTTGTCACTGTCAAGGATGATCGTGGGAACAAGTGCCGCACATTTGTTCTTTTCCTTAGCGTTGGTCTTAGTTTAATTATGTTAGAATTCCTATATATAGTGCATAAGTTTTAAGAATAAAACAGTTCGAATTTACAACTCGTCTCAGTAACATCAACATTTGTGGTCCTTCGATCCGGATTCATTATTCAGAATAGTCTGGAGAACAGAAGTCGCATCAACATTTGGTCCATCGAGCCTCTGAGTTTCCCCCACCCACGGTAAGAAATTCAGACATATCAGCACCAGAGCCCCTGCTATCCCCCACCAGTGGTAAGAGACAGAATAGCATAAAACCTTGACTTTTATAGCAAGGTAGCTAGTGGCAACTAAACACGACAGCATAAAACCTTGACTTTTATAGCAAGGTAGCTATCGGAAGCATCGAGCCACTGTCATCCCTCTCCGTGGTAAGAGGCAGAATCGCATAAAACCTTGTCTTATATAGCAAGGACGCTGGCGGCGAATCGATAGAATGGCGTAACACCTTGGACTGAGTGCCAAGGTCGGTATCAATAACCAAAAAAGTCGATACTAAAACTCTGATCCCTCCCAAAAGGGACGAGTATATAAAATCGCACAAACACCCGAGCCTAAATGAACACTTATCAGTTGTGAGTCGTGGCACAACGCGGTCAACAAGGCGACCACAATAAACAACACCCCAACGGTTCACTAAAGGTTAAGGACTAAAGGTTTAAAACAAGCCTTTAAAATGGGCACGATCTGGAAAACATTGCTAGAGGAACAGAATAAATTAGAAGCGATCTTGATGCTGCTACCAAAGAGTTCATTAACCAAACCATTTTCTCTGAGCAAAACGGAATATAATATGATCTATTTAGCAAAAATCAGAAAGGCCATCGAGAACGAGAAGGAACGTGTGAGTCGCTTCTGGGGACGCGACTCTACTTATACCCGTACTCAGTCAGTAAATACATTTTTGAGATATTTTTTAGAATTTTGGAAAAAAAAAATTTTACATTTTACATTTATTTGCTACATCTGTTATCTACATCTACATCTACAATGTATATTTTACATCTAACATGTAGATTATAGATGTACCATTTATATTCACCATCTCCTCCGCTAGGGGTTGCTCGCGCACTGAACGCGGCAGTGTGCGAGCGAGAAAGAGAATGAGTATCGTGTCTCTGGCTGTTAGAGGCGGGGGAACCAACAGAAAATTAATTTCTTGAGCAAGATTTGATCAATTAAAGATGCATTTTTTCGGTATTTTTTTGGCTGGTACAATATTGCCTTTGGAATATGCCCAAATTTAATGCAACATGGATGCAATTTGTCACTCAAACTATCATTGTACATATCCTTGTTAATGTTGCCATCAATGAACACCATTCGTACAGCTCCAGCTGTACCTATACACCCACAAACCACTATGCTTCCTCCGCCATGCCTTACAGTTGGTATCCGATTTTTCTTTTTGATGGCTTGTTTTACTTTTCGCAAGGTCCATCAATCAAAAATATGTCCTATTTGGATTCACCCGTTAAATCACATACTCCAGAAATGAATTTGGCATTGTGTTCCTCCAAAAGTCTTGCGAAAAGTAAATTAAGCCATCAATGAGACAAATCGGATACCAACTGTAAGGCATGGCGTAGGAAGCATAGTGGTTTGTGGGTGTATAGGTACAGCTGGAGCTGTACGAATGGTTTTCATTGATGGCAACATTAACAAGGATATGTACAATGATAGTTTGAGTGACAAATTGCATCCATGTTGCATTCAATTTGGGCATATTCCAAAGGCAATATTGTACCAGCCAAAAAAATACCGAAAAAATGCATCTTTAATTGATCAAATCTTGCTCATTTCCCACTGCAACCAGCTGAAAACTCAGCTCCAGTTACCTGACTTAAGTTCCATGAAGCATGTTTGCAGAAATTTGGAAAAAGGATACGGAAACCCAAAATTTCATCGAAAGAATCCTTAAAAATGGCTCCGCTTGTTTAGTGGGTCAATATTAATGTATAGGTCACCAAAAACTTTGGGGAAAAGGTGTGCCGAGGACTTATAGACATCATTAAGAATAAATGTGGCAAAAACAAAATTCTATTTTTATTTTTAGCTGTAATAAAATATTAAGACTATTTAGTTTGTTGTTATTTATAGGTCTGTAATGTAATATTACGGATGTTTGATCTTTATATAAATTAACTTTTTGTTTAACTTAACCGTACCGAGAAGGTGTAAACTATGTGACGGGAAGCACTGTAATCTGATGGTACCAAAGTCATCTAATGGTGCGTACCTGGACGGAAGTCGCAGGTTAGGTTGGTTTATGTAAGTTTTATAAAAGTCAAACTGTGAAAATGCACCCTTATATAGCAAGGACGCTGGCGGCGAATGGATAGAATGGCGTAACACCTTGGACTGAGTGCCAAGGTCGGTATCAATAACCAAAAAAGTCGATACTAAAACTCTGATCCCTCCCAAAAGGGACGAGTATATAAAATCGCACAAACACCCGAGCCTAAATGAACACTTATCAGTTGTGAGTCGTGGCACAACGCGGTCAACAAGGCGACCACAATAAACAACACCCCAACGGTTCACTAAAGGTTAAGGACTAAAGGTTTAAAACAAGCCTTTAAAATGGGCACGATCTGGAAAACATTGCTAGAGGAACAGAATAAATTAGAAGCGATCTTGATGCTGCTACCAAAGAGTTCATTAACCAAACCATTTTCTCTGAGCAAAACGGAATATAATATGATCTATTTAGCAAAAATCAGAAAGGCCATCGAGAACGAGAAGGAACGTGTGAGTCGCTTCTGGGGACGCGACTCTACTTATACCCGTACTCAGTCAGTAAATACATTTTTGAGATATTTTTTAGAATTTTGGAAAAAAAAAATTTTACATTTTACATTTATTTGCTACATCTGTTATCTACATCTACATCTACAATGTATATTTTACATCTAACATGTAGATTATAGATGTACCATTTATATTCACCATCTCCTCCGCTAGGGGTTGCTCGCGCACTGAACGCGGCAGTGTGCGAGCGAGAAAGAGAATGAGTATCGTGTCTCTGGCTGTTAGAGGCGGGGGAACCAACAGAAAATTAATTTCTTGAGCAAGATTTGATCAATTAAAGATGCATTTTTTCGGTATTTTTTGGCTGGTACAATATTGCCTTTGGAATATGCCCAAATTTAATGCAACATGGATGCAATTTGTCACTCAAACTATCATTGTACATATCCTTGTTAATGTTGCCATCAATGAACACCATTCGTACAGCTCCAGCTGTACCTATACACCCACAAACCACTATGCTTCCTCCGCCATGCCTTACAGTTGGTATCCGATTTTTCTTTTTGATGGCTTGTTTTACTTTTCGCAAGGTCCATCAATCAAAAATATGTCCTATTTGGATTCACCCGTTAAATCACATACTCCAGAAATGAATTTGGCATTGTGTTCCTCCAAAAGTCTTGCGAAAAGTAAATTAAGCCATCAATGAGACAAATCGGATACCAACTGTAAGGCATGGCGGAGGAAGCATAGTGGTTTGTGGGTGTATAGGTACAGCTGGAGCTGTACGAATGGTTTTCATTGATGGCAACATTAACAAGGATATGTACAATGATAGTTTGAGTGACAAATTGCATCCATGTTGCATTCAATTTGGGCATATTCCAAAGGCAATATTGTACCAGCCAAAAAAATACCGAAAAAATGCATCTTTAATTGATCAAATCTTGCTCATTTCCCACTGCAACCAGCTGAAAACTCAGCTCCAGTTACCTGACTTAAGTTCCATGAAGCATGTTTGCAGAAATTTGGAAAAAAGGATACGGAAACCCAAAATTTCATCGAAAGAATCCTTAAAAATGGCTCCGCTTGTTTAGTGGGTCAATATTAATGTATAGGTCACCAAAAACTTTGGGGAAAAGGTGTGCCGAGGACTTATAGACATCATTAAGAATAAATGTGGCAAAAACAAAATTCTATTTTATTTTTTAGCTGTAATAATCAAATATTACTTGAAGAACCTAAAGACTGTCCGAATAATTTATGTGCGTAAAAAAGTGACTTTTTTGCTTTAGTTAATTTTTATAAGGATACCATAGTAGAAAATGTAAATATTTTTTTGTGAACGGATAGTAGATTTTTTGATCTTTGATATAAAATTAACTTTTTCTGTTTAACTTAACCGTACGCCGAGTTATAGCGGTGTAAACTATAGTGACAAGGGTGTCCGAATAATATGTGTGCCTACTGTAAATCTAGGATCGGTTCGACCATAAAGTCATCTACATGGGTCGCGTCGAACCCAAATCTGTCGACACACTTGTCGCACAGTCGCACACATTTGTCACTGTCAAGGATGATCGTGGGAACAAGTGCCGCACATTTGTTCTTTTCCTTAGCGTTGGTCTTAGTTTAATAATGTTAGAATTCCAATATATAGTGCATAAGTTTTAAGAATAAAACAGTTCGAATTTACAACTCGTCTCAGTAACATCAACATTTGTGGTCCTTCGATCCGGATTCATTATTCAGAATAGTCTGGAGAACAGAAGTCGCATCAACATTTGGTCCATCGAGCCTCTGAGTTTCCCCCACCCACGGTAAGAAATTCAGACATATCAGCACCAGAGCCCCTGCTATCCCCCACCAGTGGTAAGAGACAGAATAGCATAAAACCTTGACTTTTATAGCAAGGTAGCTAGTGGCAACTAAACACGACAGCATAAAACCTTGACTTTTATAGCAAGGTAGCTATCGGAAGCATCGAGCCACTGTCATCCCTCTCCGTGGTAAGAGGCAGAATCGCATAAAACCTTGTCTTATATAGCAAGGACGCTGGCGGCGAATGGATAGAATGGCGTAACACCTTGGACTGAGTGCCAAGGTCGGTATCAATAACCAAAAAAGTCGATACTAAAACTCTGATCCCTCCCAAAAGGGACGAGTATATAAAATCGCACAAACACCCGAGCCTAAATGAACACTTATCAGTTGTGAGTCGTGGCACAACGCGGTCAACAAGGCGACCACAATAAACAACACCCCAACGGTTCACTAAAGGTTAAGGACTAAAGGTTTAAAACAAGCCTTTAAAATGGGCACGATCTGGAAAACATTGCTAGAGGAACAGAATAAATTAGAAGCGATCTTGATGCTGCTACAAAAGAGTTCATTAAGCAAACCATTTTCTCTGAGCAGAACGGAATATAATATGATCTATTTAGCAAAAATCAGAAAGGCCATCGAGAACGAGAAGGAACGTGTGAGTCGCTTCTGGGGACGCGACTCTACTTATACCCGTACTCAGTCAGTAAATACATTTTTGAGAAATGATTTTTTAGAATTTTGGAAAAAAAAAATTTTACATTTATTTGCTACATCTGTTATCTACATCTACATCTACAATGTATATTTTACATCTAACATGTAGATTATAGATGTACCATTTATATTCACCATCTCCTCCGCTAGGGGTTGCTCGCGCACTGAACGCGGCAGTCAAAATCGTCAAACTTGTGTTTTTTCCGGGAAAGTTGTCCTAGTTATTTTATAACCTAAAATATTGAATACTAAATACGTTTCCCAAAACAACTTCACCGCTATGGCTAAAAATAAAAATACAAATCCGGCCGAAAGAAAGCTAATGTTCGGCTAAGCGCCGGCCCAAGGCAGCACAAAGAGTAGTTGATCATCTCTTAATCTAATGTCTCTCTTTATAACCGTTTGTTTGCTTGTACTTATGCTCTTGCTGGTGCTTTGCTCTTTCTCGGCGTTAGTCAGCCGCTCATCAGAAAAAGCAGAACACACTTCAAATTCGATCACCGCCGTAGTTCAACGTTTTGCTGTCTGGCACAGTGACCTGCCTGCCACAAGTTCACAACATAATACAAATATCTCGCTTTCAACAGTCTTGAATCGGCCAGCGCGCCTTCAATCGACCCATCGTAAACTTCCTCTCTATACAAAACATATACATAAATTTAAGTACAATAAATTGTGAAAATATGAACTGAATACTCATCGCCTCTTTAATACCTCGCAAAACAACGCTACTGAAAAAGCTCAGTAGCTCAACATTTGGTGACCCCGACGTGATATAAGCATAAACTCTTTAAATTTGATCACAAAAAGCATTTTCGTTGGATAAATTCGCTTTGAACCACGGTGTTTCGGTTCATCGTTTGTGCATAAGCAACAGAAACGGTTCTCGCGTCATATGCTTTGCGGTCTGCTTGCTTGCTGTTGTTTCGTTTCGGTTTCGTGCTCTCAGTGTGCATGCCTTTGTTGTTGTCGGATGCACAAGTGCAGTGCGTTTCAAACTGTTAGCTCTCGCTGCTGATCTGCAAAACTGCAAGACTGTGTGTTTTGAACGCTGCGATCGATTGTACAGTTCGTGTAAAACTGTTCGAGGTTATTCACCGGCTGTTAACCTCTACACTCTCTCAGTGACTCTAAGCCCATCCTTTCTATTGAACATACACGATGGCTTCTAATAGCACCCCTTCGATCTTGCCCCCTCACCATTGTTCGTCGAGTCGGAAGCTGCATTCTACAAGCGCAAGGTGCAATCCATGCTAGGGGCGGCACGGAGAATCGAAACGGCCGTCGGCAAGGAGAGGATTGGCGAGCTCAGTGAGGAGGAGCTGAACGTGAGGCTGAAGCTGCTAGCGGATCTTGTAGCTTCATTCAACGAGCACCATAATGCCCTGGAGAAGATTGATCTCGATGAGATCGGTAGTCCCTTGAGGGATGAGTTTGACGAGTGCGTGGTCATGCTGGAGATTCGCATGAAGCGAGAGTTAAACAAGCGGCAGCCCACAATGCTACCATGTTCAACAATGCGGGCGGACCATGTAGGAGAGGCCCCAACTACGGTCGTCGTGCAAAGTCGGCCACGCCTGCCGGAGTTGAAGCTTCCTGAGTTCGGTGGGGGCTACGCTCAGTATTCCTCGTTTTGGGGCATGTTCTCCTCCATTATAGATAAGGACCCTGACCTTACGAATGTCGAGAAGCTGCAGCATTTACGATCATGCCTAAAGGGACCAGCGCTGGACACGATCTCGTCGCTGGAATTTAGCCACGCCAGCTATCCTATTGCTCTAGATTTACTCAGCAAACGATTTAATAACAAGCGTCTCATCTTTCAGGCACATGTCACAGACATTCTGAGCTTGCAGCGTGTCGAGGCCTCATCTGTTTCCCAACTACGGTCCCTTTCGGATACAGTTAATGCCAATCTGCGAGCTTTACAAAGTATGGGAACAAAGGAGCAGATTGCTGACTGCATCTTAATACACAGCCTGCTACAGAAGGTGGACAGCGCCACACAAACCAAGTGGGAGGAATGCTCGTCTTTGGATAACATACCCTCCAGCCAGCAGTTCGCCACGTTTCTGGAGCAGAGATGCCAGAGGTTGGAAACCCAAGAGCACGCAAATGATATGTACACTCAGAGCAGTCGGAAACACTGTCTAATCACAACCAGCTCCAAGGTCTGTACACTCTGCGGTGATCCAGGACACTCCATTTATGCGTGTTCACAATTTGGGAATCTTTCCGCTCAACTTCGGCTTCAGGAAACTAAGAAGCTGTCACTGTGCACCAACTGTCTCCGAGCAGGCCACACGCAGGGTGCATGTCATTCTCGATCCTGCCGAATATGTGGTGCCAGACATCACACTCTACTTCACTTCGAGTCCCCGTCTTACGGTTCTCAATCCATTCTGCCATCACTGTCACATTCTACATCAGCTCCGCAATTGCCCGCGGGACCCTCTGGCGTTGTACATACTGCAACAGCGTCAGCCACATCGCTTTTGGCCCAGAGTCACAGGCAGGACATCGTACTTCTTGCCACTGCCATAATCAGCGTAAGGAATCGCTCTGGTACACTCATTCCATGCCGTGCCTTGCTTGATTCTGGATCGCAGGTGCATCTCATTACTTCTCGCCTGGCTCAGCAGTTGCAGCTTCAAAGGAAAGAGTCGGATGTTTTGGTGTCTGGTCTCTGCGAGTCGCGTGCCACATCGGAAGGATGCTGCGTAGATATCAACCTGGAATCACGCACATCAAGTTATGCCACGACCATTTCGGCAGTAGTTGCTCCCACCATTACGTCCAGTCAACCTAACTGCAATATCGACCTAAACAGCTGGAACATTCCCTGCAACACACTGTTAGCGGATCCCAAGTTCTACAAGTCTCAACCTGTGGACATTCTTATTGGAGCGGGACTGTTCTTTGAGCTTCTCTGCATTGGCCAAATCCAATTGGGAGCTGGTCTGCCACGTCTTCAGGAAACCAGGCTAGGATGGATAGTTGCAGGAGAGGTGTCTCGGTCTCGCGCATCAGATCCACTTTCTCCTGTGTTATTTTCAGTTAACCAGTCTGAAGTGCCCCCTCGCACGAGTATTGGACCCCCTCGTCGAGTCGGGCATGGTTTCCGGAGTGGCTATACTAAAGACGTCACCTGGATCAACAAAGGAAATGTGGCTGCCAAAGAAGGATGTTAAAGACCCGTGCTCTTCAACGGGGGGAGTATGTTCGGCTAAGCGCCGGCCCAAGGCAGCACAAAGAGTAGTTGATCATCTCTTAATCTAATGTCTCTCTTTATAACCGTTTGTTTGCTTGTACTTATGCTCTTGCTGGTGCTTTGCTCTTTCTCGGCGTTAGTCAGCCGCTCATCAGAAAAAGCAGAACACACTTCAAATTCGATCACCGCCGTAGTTCAACGTTTTGCTGTCTGGCACAGTGACCTGCCTGCCACAAGTTCACAACATAATACAAATATCTCGCTTTCAACAGTCTTGAATCGGCCAGCGCGCCTTCAATCGACCCATCGTAAACTTCCTCTCTATACAAAACATATACATAAATTTAAGTACAATAAATTGTGAAAATATGAACTGAATACTCATCGCCTCTTTAATACCTCGCAAAACAACGCTACTGAAAAAGCTCAGTAGCTCAACAGGATATAACGAAAAAAAAACACAAGTATTCTAAAAATTTGTAAGACTTTACATTTTTTGCGTGGCAAAATCAGAAATGCCATTGCATTTTATAAGATTTTATTAGCTCAAGGTGGCTTAAGTATGTGCGCAGGACATTTTGGAGATGGTCTCAGATTTTTTAAGTTTTTCGTTGAATATATATTTTTATAACTTGGTTATTCTTCCATTATAACACTGATATATAGAACTATTGTGACACAAAAAATTGGAGCTGTGAAATAAAAACTTTTCTTAATTTTCGTTTAAATTCTTGGTTGAAGTCTTGTGGCTTAAGTCTATGAGCACCACTGTATGTTAATTTTTTTTACTTATTTGATATTGCACTTTTTGTTTTTTTTTTATATTAAGTTACTTTCAATCGTGATTAGTTGAAAGATATATATGGCCTCCACGATATAGCACTCTTACATATACATATCCCTGTTTTAGAAATGTATATACTAAATAAAATGTGCATTTACATAAATATTGTGCAAATGTCTCGGCTTTCGACTTTGCAAATTTGTCACTATAGTGGTACTGTCCTGTAGGAAATGAATGTAATCATGCAGACGTAGAGGTCTGCATGCAAGAGAACGGCTCTAGAGCGATCTCTGGCTGTAGTACGTATTGTCTTTGGGTTAAACCATGATGAAATTATACTTTATAATTAAAATTATTATAATTTCATCAGTTTATAACGTGGAAGACTTTGTAATTTCTTTATAATAAAAAAACAGCACATATTTCTGTAATCAATTATGTAACTCAATTACAATCTTTATTTGTTGAATTCAAACATACGCATGTTTAAAATTTGCCGTTTGGCATATGAATTACTTTTCTTCGGGTTTGCTGAAAACAAATGTCAAATTGCATTTTCCGCAATAATGACGATCTTCGTGAGCAGCCATGAAAACTCCAGCCCCACAATTCTCTCCAGGGCATTCACGACGAAGACGATGAATCTTTCCATTCTCGTCAACCTGTTAAATATAATGTTAAATCATCAGATTCTAATATGGAGTTTATAGAAAAGTTTGAGTCAACGAGCGCAAGATCAAAACTCAAGAATTCCAAGAACAGATGACTTTTATATTTTCCAAGTCGGCAGAGCTATATACCTTGTAGTACTTCAAGACCGCGAGCTTGACCTTCTTCCTCTTGTGCTTAATTTTTTTAGGAGTGGAATAGTTCTTCTTCTTGCGTTTTTTGGCACCACCACGAAGCCGCAGTACCAAATGCAAGGTGGACTCCTTCTGAATGTTATAATCAGATAGTGTTCGGCCATCTTCCAATTGTTTACCAGCGAAGATCAAGCGTTGTTGATCTGGAGGAATTCCTTCTTTGTCCTGAATCTTGGCTTTGACATTTTCGATGGTATCAGACGGTTCGACCTCAAGAGTTATGGTCTTGCCCGTAAGGGTCTTCACAAAGATCTGCATGGTTTAGTCCAGTCACCAAACTGAAAAAAAGTAAGCAAGTTAATATATAAATTTAATAAAAACAACACTAAATATAATAATTAAACGCTCTTCTGTTGTCAAGATCTGAATTTATTAATGTGAACATTAAAATTTAAAACATTTCTTGATCCACTAAACCAGCAGTACTGCATTGATAACACCATCATTTTCTGGGTTGTTTGTGACTTGTGCATATTTGCCCCACACAACTTTTCCAGTTTGAGTCACCAATCCCAGCTCAGAGATGTTAACTTCTATAACAGTGCCTTTGGTTATAACACCCAACGATGTAAACATTGGGGAACTGGGATTTTTCTTTACGCCAATAATAGGTAAATGGAAGGTTGCTTTTAGTTCTGGATGGGTCACATGAGCTTTTTTCATTCGTAGTCCCATTGGTCGAATAAAACGTTCAAATTTTGGTGGTTTCCGAGTAAAATTTTCTCCCACAAATGTGACTTTTGTAACCATTCGCTTCCATGCTTTGCGCTTAGTTTTTCCAGTCTTTAGAACCTTGAAAACTTCAGCATCCGACTGGGCGCGAACTTTTGGTATGGGCACGTCCCACTTTCCAGCTTTTTCCTTGCGTTTCTGCTTGATCATATTTGACAGCACTTTTGCACTTGACTGGACTCCCCTGTCAAGCAAGTAATGAGGTAAAGCTCCATCCTCAACCTTTTCATCTTGTTTTTTCAGCTTTTTCTCCTCATGTGATTGAATATTCTTTTTAATTTGGATCTTTTCATTTCGTCGCTCCTTATTAAACAATTTTGCTTTAATGCCCCTTAACTTGCGTGCTTTACGGGCTCTCTCTTTCGGAAGTCGGGCTTCCTTTTTACGTTTACGCTCTTCGTAATCAAGACGTCTTCCGTACAGCTTTCTGTGGCGTTCCATATACTCATTTTGAGGCATGATTACAATCGGAAGCGCTGAAATTTATGTCAGAAAATGAATTTTCATACAATTTAAGGCAGAGGTAAATAATGTACATAATCTGAAATTGTTCAGAATCGAACAACCCAAGGAACACGTAGATATGTTAACTTACCTTGAATACAATTTTCGTATTATTTTAAACTGCTTGTATGTATATGTGACGCACCGTTTTTAAGTTACTGAACCATAGAGTAAAACATTCCACATGTACCGAATAATATAAATAACTAATAAATTATACTCTTATCGACTTTATCTCTTATAAATTTCTTAGCCAGGCAACAGACGACTTAATTTATTGATTTAAAAAATTATATTCAATAAGGTCAAAATGGCTTACCCTGCTGCAACGACAGAATTAAAAGAAAGAAAGAACCAAACACAAAGCGTGACCGGAAATATACTGTCTCACAGAGTTGTAATTTTTTTAATAGATCACAAAAAAGTTTAATTTTCGGAACGGATAAATTAAAACACTAATAGTTTCTGCAGAACTCATATAGTTCATATAGTTCTCTTCACACACGGCGCATCTCTTAGGAACGGTGGGAATTTTCATATGTGAAACTTCGATTCCCATGTTCACCATCCATCATCCATGAAAAACAGCTGATGCACACTATTTTGTTCTGCTGAAAATTTGTTTACTTATATAATTAAAATGAATATTAATACTCTCTGCACACTGAGTCCATCCAGGGGGAACGGTGGGAATATTTGAAAGATGTGAAACACCGATTCGAATTGACACCATCCACCATCCATGAGAAATAGCTGTGCACACAATTTGGTGCGGCGGAAAATTTCTTCTTTTATAATTTAAATGAATATTAATAAAATTGCAATGGTTGTGAATTTGATTCAGCACCAAAATATATTCTTGCATAATCTAATCATGTTGCTGGACATGGATGATGATAATAATGTGGTCAACATTGACGAGGAGAATTTATTGGAATGGATATCTGTTTTGAAAACACTGAAGCGTGGTCATTTGTGACTGCTCCTACTAAATTCAATCAATGTTTTGAATACAATTATATATTTATAATTATATATATTTTTGAAAAGCGGTTTGGAGTGAAGATATACCAGAAAACAACGATGCGTTTTTTAAGGAAAGTTTTGTATAGCCATAGCATTCTATACTTTGGGTTCTTTTTCTGAGTACAGAGCAGTCGGAAGGCTGTCAGCAAACAGCGTGTGCAATATACTGCATGATATTTGCAGAGTATTCATAAAAGAATTCCCAGTCCACAAACTGAGTTTTTCTGCCTGAAACAATTCTGACATATCAAATGTTTTGTGGTTGCTTTTACCATTTTCCTGTCTGGCAGATGGATAGTTTGAAACTGCAAAACAAAATGGATGGTGGATGGCCTCCTGTGATAATGCGCTTGTATAGGCGCTGTCCACTGAGTCCATTCCTGGGGAACGGTGAGAAAGCTGTGAAATTCCGATTCACTCCGCTTCCATAAAACAAAGGTGGATGAGCATTATAGAACAAAGATTTGTGCGGAAGATGTTATTGTTTAAGCTTAGTGCTGAGATCCAAAAACTGTTTGCTAGCAAACAAATGTCATATATTCTTCCAGTGGCCAGTTGTGTGACACACTGCTCAGACAGCTGTTTGGTTTTGTTTATAGTTAATAAAATGCACTTCTGCGGCTGTGGTCGCTCTTCCCCAGGCATATCCTGGGCTCCCCAATATTTTATTGGTAAGGTAATGTATTTGAAAACAATATTTGTTTTATGTATATGAAAATTAATAAAAATAATAGATTATAATTTCCATATAATTGTCGTTCATATACATTATATATTAATACAGTATTAATTAGATTCTATTTGCTGCCAAAATATATCAAATTGATATAACTTTCTAGGTGGGTCGAAACATAACAGCAATACAAGCAAATAATTCGGATTCGGATGGTATATACCGACCTTACTTTTGTTGATCTGAGTACTGAGTACCCAGGTCAGGAATACATGCTCCCGCACGGCTGCAGCCCATGCAGCCGTTCTCTCGCGTCTTCAACTCACACCTTTCTTTCTATCGCCTTTCGCTATCACTCTCTCGATCTGTCGCTCTCTCGCTCGCATTAGGGCACGGGCAATTCGGACCGCCTGCCCTTTGATTTAGTCTTGATCTTGCAATCACTGCACATTGTCTTGGAATCGAGCTATTCAAAACGACACCGTCTTGAACCGACCCACGCGTCTTCTATGTGACCCCGTCTTGAATCCAGCTAACTATCCTTTCGACTCTGTATCGTTTATTTACTTCACCACAATAAACTGTGAATATATATATTGAACAATCATCGCCCTTTAATAATATCGCAATACAACGCTACTGAAGAAGCTCAGTAGCTCAACAATGTTCAACAATTATTCCTGAAATGAATGGTGCATGATGTAGGCAAAAACTGTCCGCAAAACCAAAAAGAGAGATGAAAATTATTCTTTTTTGTTTTGCAACAATATATGCCGCCACCAACACAATCACTTTATCATCAGAGTGCATTTTTTCCATTTTTAATTTCAGAAGAATTTTAGAGTTGGCTCTATTTACAAAACACAGCTGATTCATCAACCTTGTTTTAGATATATTCCACACCCTCACGGAATCACTAGCAAATTCCTTGCAGCAATTTTCCGCGGTGCTGGAGACAGGCCTTTAAGCAAGAATGGATAAAAATTAGGAAATTGTCTTCGATATCGTTTAACAGCAACATAAAATTTTGCAAAAGTTAATAATGTTGTTACAAATATAATAATAAGTCAAAACTTATAGCCTATTCCCACAGGCCACCATCCACCATCCATTTCGGGGATGGTCCGTAAGGTTTAGCCGTTCCGAAAATTTCCCAGTTATTCCACCATCCATCTGGGCTGTTCCTAATTCGCACGTTTCTGTGCGGTATTTTTTCGATAATTGTCAAATGCAATCATAAATAATGACATTCACAATAAAAAAATCGGAATTCACTACGAAAATGTAAACAATGACAGACAGGAAAATGGTAAAAACAACAACAAAACAACTGATATGTCAGAATTGTCTCAGGCAGAAAAACTCAGCTTGTGGACTGGGAATTCTTTTATGAATGCTCTGCAAATCTCATGCAGTATATTGCACACGCTGTTTGCTGACAGCTTTCCGACTGTTCTGTACTCAGAAAAAGAACCCAAAGTATAGAATGCTATGGCTATACAAAACTTTCCTTAAAAAACGCATCGTTTTTTTTCTGGTATATCTTCACTCCAAACCGCTTTTTAAAAATATATATAATTATAAATATATAATTGAATTCAAAACATTGATTGAATTTAGTAGGAGCAGTCACAAATAACCACGCTTCAGTGTTTTCAAAACAGATATCCATTCCAATAAATTCTCCTCGTCAATGTTGACCACATTATTATCATCATCCATGTCCAGCAACATGATTAGATTATGCAAGAATATATATTGGTGCTGAATCAAATTCACAACCATTGCAATATTATTAATATTCATTTAAATTATAAAAGAAGAACTTTTCCGCCGCACGAAATTGTGTGCACAGCTATTTTTCATGGATGGTGGATGGTGAATGGTGGCAGTGGGAATCGGAGTTTCACATCTGTCAAATATTCCCACCGTTCCTCATAGATGTGCTGTGTGGGAATAGGCTATTAATGAATGAATGTTTGTAGATATGTATTTGAATAAAATCATGGACTTGGCCATCTATATAAACGTGGGATTTTTTCAGAGTTTCGTGCAAATCCTCAATACTCCCTTGCCAAATATCAATCAAAACTTATCCATTTCAGAAAACCACTTAAGCTTGCCGCTGGTGGTTTTTCTAACGGCTGTAAAATAATAGTGCATACTAATAAAAATCAATAGATTCACTGTGTGTTGTTGTTTTTCCAATAATTCTTGGCAGCCATTTTTCGTTGTGAATGTAAATTATTTAATGTATTTAAGAATTATCAAATAAATATCGCATAGAAACGTGCGAGTTAGGAACATCCAAAATGGATGGTGGCTTAATTGGCAAATTTTCGGAAGGTCAAAATATTACGATGAGGCTCATTTTGGCCGTGGAATATAAAATTCAAGGAACATGAATTATATAAGTGCAGAAAAAAATATGAACCAATCAAATAATCACTAGATGAAGGAAATAAACAACGACAGTTTCTCTCCAACCAGATAATTAATATTCCGCTCATAAAAAAGTGCAAAGAATGTCCCTTTTTCTGAAATTCAAAATGAGTCAGATGGCATTTGTTGCTTATGAGGAAGAGTGCAACTTTCGAAATTGATGAACCACCCGAACCATTAAACGGGTTGCTCTCTGCCCGGATCAAGACTTAAACC
This sequence comes from Drosophila tristis, assembly GCA_018150885.1. Classification (NCBI taxonomy): domain Eukaryota; kingdom Metazoa; phylum Arthropoda; class Insecta; order Diptera; family Drosophilidae; genus Drosophila; species Drosophila tristis. Next base: position 877,776 of record JAECWT010000181.1, read on the forward strand.
TGTCCCTGAAGTCATGAATCAATCACAATACTCCAGAAAATGGTCAATATTCAACATTTAAAATCAGCCCAAATCAGCACAAATTGGGCTCATTGCTGCCAAGGCCAAAACTCTATTTCCTTAATAATAATGATAATAATAATGATCGCATAGACAAATACGACTAAACCTCTACGTATTTGCTCGATATTCAAGTGGAATCTATCCTCAAGGGGGAATAAGTCGTTTTTGAGTATCCGGCACGGTAAAGCTTCACCGGAAATCGCCGAAAAATTCCTAGATCAGAACTGCGACAGAAAACTACAGCAATCATTTGGTTTCAAATGTAATATTTCTTTTGGATTACATGTAGTCGTCCATTTGAAATATTCGATTGCTTTTGCTCTTAACAACAAAAACTAGCAGATCAAAATCAAATTTTGGGGCTAAAAAATTGTGGTTGATGGAAACGGTAGAGGGATAGGGAAGTGGTCTGTCAATTGGGGAAAGCAAACAATTAACATTTTGCTGGAAAATGCATTTCCCTCAGGAATGGCAAACACACAACTACTAAACAGCGGATAGATATCCAAAAGGGTTAGATGCGGAGGGGAGTAGGTGGATGCGGATCCGGCGAAGTTCTGCTAAGGCTGCAGCTGCACACCCGTCAAAATTTATACATTTATACATACAATTTCTGAAAAAATACTTTTAACTAAAACTGTATAATTAGATAAGACATTTTTCTGAGCTTTTCTGAGGCCATAAAGACGCTGCTGGATATGTGGAAAGATAAAATAATTTGTATGGTGTGGTGAAGAAACTAAACATAGAAATGTCTGAAAATAAAACAAAGGGCCCTATCAGTATAGGAAAAGGCACTGCTGCGCTACCGTGTAACGATTAACGAAGAGAATCTTCGGACAATGAAGCGGGTAGCTATTTTATTGTTTTCGCGTACTGCGTTTACGGGTTATGGAGGACTGAGAAAAGGCAGGGAGAGGCAGGGAAAGAAAGGGTAGAGATCCGGTGCACTAGAAAGGGTAAGAGATAGGAAACCGAAGGGAAAGGAAAATTTAGAGATCCACCGTCGAATCGGAGCTCTCCCATTTTCTGGCACTGATTGGTGCCACGCCCTCCCTACCATGATCCTGAGGAGCCAAAGTATAGCATCTCAGGATCCCTGGGGCTCCGGTATCGGATAGCCTACTTCGTTCTACGGCGGCATGGTTCCCAAATAATGTACTTGTTTGAGATGCCAAGCTTTTTTGGCACCTATATTTATCCAAAAATAAGTTAAAGACCTTGATTTACAACGTTATAATGTTTATTTATACCGGCGGCTAGCTGAAGCCAATTGCTCGCTCTTTTGCCCAACGAGATAAATGTTCACAAGCGGGGGTTCAGTATGCAACCTATGCGGCGAGAGATTAGCATAGAACTACTTGGCCCACGACGGTCGATCAATGCAAGAGCCGAAGCGGTAGGTGCAGAGCGCCCTTTAACAGGGAGAGCGCAGCAGCACTGCCGAACGCTGGGGACATACATAATCTTAGGTTTCGAATACTCTTATATACCTAGTTACAGCTACTTTTAATATTATCGTATACGCTTAAATAGCCGCTGGCCCGAACATACTCCCCCCGTTGGAAGCTCGCCTTTCAACCGACTTCTCAAGGGGCAGCAAACACAGCCGAGTAACGGCCCTCCTGATGGTTCCTGAAGCCGTCTTCAAATCAGCCACGCGGCATACTCCATCCTTGCCTTTGACGACGTCGACCACTCTAGCCAGTGGCCAACGCATTGGAGGAAGATTCTCATCCTTCACCAAGACGACATCGTTGACGCAGAGGTTTTGCGCAGGCGTACGCCACTTCGAGCGCTCTTGTAAAAGAGTCAGATACTCTTCGCGCCAACGCCTCCAGAATGTCTGCTGCAGTTGAGTGACCCGCTGCCAACCATCCAGACGGTTGTAATTGAGCTTCGTTAGGTCAGGCTCGAGAATTAACTGATGCGGGCCTCCCAACAGCAGATGAGCAGGCGTCAACACATCCAAGTCCTCAGGATTTTCTGAAAGCGAGAGCGCAGGGGGAGAATTAACAATTGCCGCGATCTGGCAGATCAAGGTGCGGAGCTCGTCGAAGCTAAGGATGGATGGCCCAACTGAGCGGTACAGGTGATACTTTGCAGACTTCACGGCCGCTTCCCACAATCCGCCAAAGTGCGGAGAGCGCGGGGGGATGAAATGCCAGTCGATGGTGTCAGCCAAGCAGGATTCATGGACTTCCTTCATGTGGGAGTCGCTCAGGAAAAGCTTCTTCAGCTCCAGAAGCTCATTCTTAGCGCCAACGAAATTTGTCGCATTGTCCGACCAAATATGACTTGGCCTTCCTCGAGTGGACGTAAAACGTTTCAATGCGCCCAGGAACGGTGCGGTGGTCAGATCTTTGACAAGCTCCATGTGTATGGCCTTAGATGTGAAGCAAATAAACACGCTTATGTAGCACTTGATCGGAGGCCTCGTGCGGATTTCTGATCGGTAGAAAAAGGGTCCACAATAGTCCACTCCAGTTACTTCGAAGGCGATCCTTCCAGACGCTCCTTAGGCAAGTCTCCCATAATGTGCTCAATCATGCGCGGCCTCGTCCTGAAGCATCTTACACACTTGCTAACCGCTTTCGAGACGGCTTTGATTCCTCCAATAGGCCAATATTCTAATCGAATTTTAGCAAGCAAGGCGCGAGGTCCGGCATGGAGGTTTCGTTGATGATAATAGCTTATCATTGCAGATGTTACGGGATGCCCCTTGGGCAAAATAAGCGGGTGCTGAGAATTAAACAAGTAAACCTGACGGATCGATGAACGGAGATAGCGAACTGATGGAGCTAGACTTCCTGACTTGCCCATTGCGTCTTATATCCTTTAGGTCCGACCACAAACTTTCCAGCTGAACGTGTCGAACAAGAAGATGCGTTCCTTGCTGTATGTCAGAAACCGTGAGTCCAGGATGCCTAAGACGATGAACGAATTTATGCATGTAGGCGAATGTGCGCTGCATGCCAAAGAAAGAATTAGCAAATTTGCATCCGGACGTGAGATCGGCATGTGGATACGCGATCAGCAATACACGCTTGCGAAGCTCAATGGTCGGAGTTTCAGAAACGGCAGATACAGGCCACTCATCCTTAGAACCTAACCAAAACGAGGGGCCATGAAACCACAGCTCTGACTGGATGAGGTGGCTGGGAAGCGAGCCTCTGGAGAGGATATCAGCGGGATTCAACAATGTGGGAACATAGCGCCATTCCATGCCTTGCGTCAACTCCTGAATTGTTGCCACTCGATTTGCCACGAAAACATGGAATTTGGCTGGCTCATCCCGAATCCAAGATAACGCCGTAGACGAATCCGACCAGCAGTAAAACTGACCTGGGAAAATTCCCATCTCCTTTAAGTTCCGCATAACCTTCGCAAGCAAATGGGCTCCACTTAATTCCAGCTTTGGAATCGACAATGATTTTAGTGGCGCCACTCGAGACTTTGAGCACAAAACATTGCTCGACGACTCCCCTTGCCTGGACACGACATATATGCAAGCACCAGATGCTTCCATGCTGGCATCACAAAATCCATGAACTTCTAAAATTGTGCTGGAATGATGGACAACGCGAGGAGGAAATGCGAGAGATGCTTGCCAAACTGCTTCTCAGCTCAATCCAAGTTGAGTGCAGCGCTGTCGGTAGGCTTTCATCCCAGTCCAAATGTTCTCTCCAAAGCTGCTGAAGAAAGATCTTGCACTTCACAATAACAGGATTAATCAATCCAAGAGGGTCGTAGAAACGCGCAATAGTTGACAAAACCGACCGCTTGGAGGGCTTTGAATTCGTGTCCAGCGCGGACAAGGCAAACAGCAGCTGATCTGACGCAGGGTCCCAAGCTAAACCAAGAGTTTTGGTAATGTCGCTTCCATCATGAAACCGCAGAAACTTCTCCACGTCGTCCTCTGCAATTCCATCAAGCACCTCCTGGTTACTCGAGCACCATTTTCTAAGCTTAAAGTTACCGCAAGACAGCAGACTTGAAGTTTGGCGCATCTTTTCCTTGACCTCTGCGACCGAGTTGCCGCCAGAGATGAGATCATCAACATAGAACTCCTGTTGCAGAGCAGCTGAGCCAAGAGTGTAGGGATTACCCTCGTCAATGGCCAGCTGGTGCATTGCGCGGACCGCTAAAAACGATGCAGCCCTCGTACCATATGTGACGGTGTCTAATGTGTAGATCTGAACCTCGGACTGGATGGAATCTCGCCATAGGATGCACTGGAGAAAATTGTCGGGTGGAGATACCTTTACGCAGCGGTACATTTTACAAATGTCACCAGTGAGAGCGACGGGATATGTGCGGAACCGGATCAGTATGTTAAACAATGCTGGCTGAATAACAGGACCTGTCATCATCACATCATTTGAGGAGCATCCAGTTGATGTAGCTGCAGAGCCATCGAAAACGACACGGAGTTTTGTCGTGGTACTATCCTCCTTCAAAACGCAGTGATGAGGCAGAAAATACTTGCAGAGGCTACATGAGTCAGGATGGACTTTGGACATATGCTTTAAATCAGTATACTCTTTCATAAAAGCTGAGTAACGCTCCTTGAGCGCGGGATTACGATTCAGTTTTCGTTCCAAGCTGAGAAATCCTCGATACGCCTGAGTATAGGACTCTCCCAAGCGATCAGCATCATGCTTTAAAGACAGTCGAACGGAGTACTCCCTTGATGGCAAACGTGAAAAGTGGCTTACGAAATGCGCCTCACAATCTACTTCTTCCTTTGTACTCAAGCTAGCCTCCACACAATTCTCAACTTCCCAAAACCAACGAAGAGTCCGATCCAACCTTGCATTCATTCTATCCTCCGAATCCGGAGAATTTTGGGTTGCCAAAAGCGACGAGCTTGATACCCTCTGTCCACCACCAGATACGATCCACCCAAGCCGTGTCTTCTGCAGAAGAGGCAATCCGTCTATGAGCTTGATTTGTCCTACGCAGAGAAGGTCATAGAAAATGCTCGCGCCAATGAGCAGATCTACTCGCTGAGGATTAAAAAATGCAGGGTCGGCAAGCTGAATATTGGAGGGAATGTTCCAATCGGCTACATTAACTGCCAGACTTGGTTGGCTATCTGTGATTGTGGGAGCGATGAGAGCAGTGAGTGTGGTCGAATAGTCCGAAGTGCGAGATCGATTCTTCACCAAAACAACAGCTGTGGCCAGCAACACAATATCGGAGTGGAGACCTTGGGCAGCAAGAGATGTAGACGCAGGAGACGGCACACTGCTGGCAGAATCCTGAACCGGCGTAGCAGCTCCTGGTTGTACTGCTCGTTCTGGATGAGAAACAGATGGGGAGCTTTGCGCTATACATGAGTCGAAGTGCAACAAGGTATGATGCCTCCTTCCGCAAATTCTACACTAGCCACCTGTGCATGCACGAGTCCGATGACCCGATTTTAGGCAATTAAAACAAAGTGACAGCTTCTTCACTTCCTTGTGACGCAGAAAAGGAGATAAATTTGTGAAGATGCTGCACGAGTATATTCCGTGGCCCGCTGAATGGCAGAAAAGGCATCCAGACGGGTCGGCGGAAGAGTTAGAGGCAACAAAGGTTTTCTTTAGGTGTGTAGACTGGCTTTTTCCCACCTGAGCGCTACCAGCGTGTGTCGCTATAGCGTATTGCACGTTCTCCATCTTCTGGCATCGCTTCTCCAGGAAATCGTAGAATTCCCCATTTGTTGGTATCCTGTCCGATGACGCAGTCTCTTCCCATTTGGTTTGGGTCTTCTCATCCAGCTTTTGCAGCAGCATGTGGATTATCATGCATCCAGATATCTCCTCAGCACTTCCTAATATCTGCAGAGCGCGCGTATGCAAGTTGACTGCATCCGAAAACTCCCGAAGCCTTTTAGCAGAATGCGAATCTACCTTCTTGAGCCCAAGAATCTCCTTGATGTGTGCCTGGAAAACAAGTCGTTTATTATTAAAACGTCTGCTAAGTATGTCCAGAGCCACACGATAATTGGCACTGGAGAGCTCCAACGATCGAACCGAATCCAGGGCCGCATCCGAGAGACATGAGCGAAGATGTTGGAACTTCTCGATTTCACTGAGATCTGCATCCCCTTCGATGACCGAATTGAACATGGCAATAAAATCCGCATATTCCACATAGCCACCGGAGAAGCAAGGTAGCTTCAGTTCAGGAAGCCGCTGCTTGTGAGCCATGATGATGGTGTGACCTCCAGAGCTATTTGGCATGCTAGTGGAATGAGCAGCTACGCGCAAATGCCCTGGTTCGAGAGCCGCCAGCAGCTCGGCTTTCAAAGAAATGAAGAGCGTATCGAACGTTTCACGCAGCTCACTTCCAATCTCGTCTTCATCCAGTGATTCCAACTCATTATGGGACTTGTTGAACTCCTCACGCATTTCAGCCAACATATCGAGGCGCACATCTATTTCTGACGCACTTAAATTGTCGATTTTATTCCCCGAGAATGACTGGCCAAGACGCTGCAGCCGATCATGCAGAGACTGAACTTTCCGCTTGTAAAGCCTCAGCCTTTTTTCCTCCATCGCAATATTTCCGCCCGCACCTGTATTCGGCTCGTTGTTCATACCAACCGGTGTAATGCAACGAAACAACGGAAAATGTAAGACTGCTTAAGCGACGGCGAAAGAACGGGAGCGAGAATAGAAGACACGGAAAGTCAAGGGCCGCGGCTGCAGCGACGCAGAGCAAGAGAGAATCGGCGATTAAGCAACGGAATATTAGACGGCTGCAGTCTCACTGAACTTGCACTTTAACTGTTCTTGTTTGCACAAAATGTATTTGTTGGTCGTTAAACGGCACAGCAACGAATGTCTTATTCGATTTTTATAGTTTTTAAACGAAAAGCGATTAAAAGTTGTAGTTAAATCACGTCGGGGTCACCAATGTTTGAGATGCCAAGCTTTTTTTGGCAACTATATTTATCCAAAAATAAGTTAAAGACCTTGATTTACAACGTTATAATGTTTATTTATACCGACGGCTAGCTGAAGCCAATTGCTCGCTCTTTTGCCCAACCAGATAAATGTTCACAAGCGGGGTTCAGTATGCAACCTATGCGGCGAGAGATTAGCATAGAACTAATTGGGCCACGACGGCCGATCAATCCAAAAGCCGAAGCGGCAGGTGCAGAGCGCCCTTTAACAGGGAGAGCGCAGCAGCACTGCCGAACGCTGGGGACATACATAATCTTAGGTTTCGAATACTCTTATACACCTAGTTACAGCTACTTTTAATATTATCGTATACGCTTAAGTAGCCGCTGGCCCGAACAGTACTCTTTAGCACATACTTTCACTAACATTATACATTTTATTAAATACTAAGGTACATTGAAATTTTCACTACAAAGAAAAGAAACTAATCAAACCACAAGAATCATTCAACGCAAAAAAAAATTAACTGCTGGTTCTAACGAGCCGGGCAGGTACTAAAGATATCTATATATAATATCTATATATATATATATAAATAGTTTCGCGAAAATGTAAACTTATTCTACGGTATATATAAATGAGTCAAACGACTGTGCTAAACAAAGTTTGTTGGCTGGTGTCGCGACTGCAGAAGGCAAATCAGCTGTTGGTCCGACAATTATTGAGGTCAACGACCTTCGGAGAGATCCAGCGCAAGGGAAGCTTTTTCCACGAGCACGATTTTCGATTTGTTTCAGCACGTTATTAGGGGATATATTATAATTGGAAATATCACTTACATTGCGTTTTCCCGCGGCGAAAGATCTTTCTGAGCTTGTTTCTCTGTGTGACTGTGGGCGGGGGTATTAAATGTGCATTTTAATTTAATCTAAACAAACCAAAAACTATGAACGGGTGCTGCATGACAGATGCTCACTGCCGGGACACTGCCGATAGGAAGCTTTCAAGCTCCTCTTTTCGTTTGAAAACAAAACAAACCAAAAATGAGAACCGACTGAACAATAATTATTTAAGTCTTAACACATACACTTTATCTAAACGATTAGCTAGGTGCTGGAGTCAAGCAGCATGATTTGGTCTCTAACTAAGCAGAAGGCCAGCTCTGAAAATTTTCTATCTACCACAGCACAGTTATTTTAGGTTTACACGTGGTCGCTCTCGAGTCCAATTTCTTTAGCCCATCGATCCTAACTTGTCCGGGGTGGTCTAGCTTTCGCGTAGTTTGTCTTTGCTTATTGGGTTTTTTTTTCTTCTTCAAATTCAAACCGCTTCGCTCCGCGCTGCCGAATTCACTGTCGTCACTGGTCACCAGGTGGTGTATGGGGGGAAATTAAAGCTCCGCCCGCAGCTTTGTGGTGTGCTCCTATTAGTAGGTGAATTGGCTTTTTAAATAATAACTAGGTGCCGATTCTAACTTTAGAGAAATCGAAAACAAGAATAAGTGAAGGGACCAACAAGATAATTTAAACGTGCGTCCATATAGATATTTACCACTGGGAATAGGCACCGCAAAAAAAAAACAGGTTTGAAGGGATTGCCTTTGGCGATATCACGTTTCCTCTCTTTCTCCAGTAGCTCCGCAGCACCAGTGTACCCTCAGGCACCTAAGTATATATGTGAGTGGAACGGTGCAGGAATTTAACTTCACTCTTGGGCCGTCACGTGGAGAAAGAAATACTAGGCTAGGCTACTGACTGTGAAAAATTCGGGTTCTCCGGATCTTCCTTTGTCCCGATCCATCGCCATTCACCCTGCACGGTTGGTTACAGTGTGGGGGAATTTCTTTTCGTTTCAACCCCATTCGTAGCTTGGCCCATAGATGGCACCTCTACCTGACATGTAATGTATGATACCACACAACTAATTAATGCCGGTACTTGACTATTAGCCCGAAAACGATACTGCCTACTTTCAGGCACTTACCAAAATCCCTTCCTACAATTTCTACAAGCGCCCACTACAAATCCCCCCGCCAAGATCACTCTTTGCTAACTCCAAAGTGTGATAACCGCTTGGAGAATTTACTTTTCCGTAAGGCAATCATTGCTTTATGTCCTTTGCGTGGTATTTGCCGATAAGTTTACCGTGATGATCTTCTAACTCGTAATAACTGTGACCAAGCCTACGTTTTATTCTCGCTTTTACAAAAGTTGGAGCTAGTTTCGCGCTAAAGCCTTTAGTGTAGTTGCTCTGTTGGAAGTTTCGACGGTAGACTTCTTGACCAACTTTGTAAGCTACGTTACGACTTCGAAGATTGTACTGCCTTTCGTTTCGTTGGTGCTGCTGTTGGATCGTTCGTTGCGCATTTTTACGAATTACATCAAACGAATCTTCCCGACAAAAATTCACTGTACGATCTTCTAATAGCTGTAAATTTCGTAAAAGCGGATATGTATCACCATTAGTGATCATGTGTTGCCCAAATGAGACCCGATAGGGGCTGTCGCTAACTGCCGAATGAAATGCCGAATCGCAACGCACAACATATAGGGCTAAGCTGCTCATCCCAATTAGTTTGGTCCGGCTTATTATAGGCTTTAATGGCAGCGATCACGGATCGGTTTACGCGTTCCGATGCATTGGCTTGAGGTGCGTACACTGCCGTATAAAAATGTTGCACGTTGTACTTTTTCAGCAAGGCATTGAAATGGTGGGACTTGAATTGAACTCCATTGTCGGACACGACCACCTCAGGTACCCCGAAGCAATGGAATATATCCTCTTCCATAAACCGAGTGATGGCATCCGCCTTGAATTTCTTCACAGGCTTTAGAAACGGGTATTTAGACAGATGATCCAAAACCACGAAAACTCCAATATGTCCCGATTTACTTCTGGGATACGGACCCAAAAAATCTACAAACAGTTTCTGAAACACTCGTTGCGTTTCCCTTACTGGAGCTAATGGGGGTCGTAATGAACGGTTGGGGTTCTTGGTGCACTTGCAGATGGAACAGCCGTTTATGAATGATCTCACATCCGAGGCTAAGTTTGGCCAATAATAGCGTCGAATTTTCTCCAACGTTTTATTGATGCCACTATGTGCTGCTAACGGCTGTTCGTGATTCTGCTTCAGTACTTCTGAGACCAACTCCTTTGGAATCCACAGCTTCCAGCACAAGTCGTCAGCGACTTGTTCACCCGCGGTATGTTCTGCTCGTCTATATATCAAATTATCAATTAACCTTAATGTCTGGCATTGGTGTCTGATTAGAGTTAATCTTGTGTATCAGCACCACATAGTCTGTTGACTTACAATGAACCGACTGCAAATCCACCAAACCAACAGAGCTGAATGCCGATAAGTCTTCCGTATGCACCCGAGAGAGGGCGTCCGGAACAATATTTTGGCTACCCTTACGGTGGAAGATTTTAAAATTAAGTCCGATTGCGACATTAGCCACTTCAAAGACATGGTCGGTATGAATGGAGAACTCATGTCCCTCTACATACTCTCGGAACTTCTTCACACACATTATGGCTGCCAAGCACTCCTTCTCAGTGACAGAGTAGTTCCGCTGACACTGATGAAGCTTGCGAGACATGAATGCGATTGGAACGTCATTACCATTGCTATCCGTTTGCATCAATACACCTCCTACTCCGGTATGGCTGGCATCGCAATGTATTGCAAATGGACTGTCAAAGTTAGGGCTATGTAAAACTGGAGCCTCACACATTTGGTTTTTTAACGTCTCAAAAGCCTTCTGCGCTTCATCGGACCATACAAATGTTCGCCGTTGCTTTAGCGTATCGGAGATTGGAGCAGCAATTCCTGCGTAGTTTTTTATAAATTTATGGTACCATCCAGTGGTTCCCAAAAATCTCCGCACTTGCTTCACCGATCGAGGCACGGGAAAATCTCGAATAGCCCCTACTTTTTCTGGATCGTTTTGTATCGTCCCATACCCTATAAAATGGCCTAGATATTTTATTTCCTTCAGACAAAATTTGCTTTTCTCGACATTTATTGTAAGTCCAGCTAGGGACAACCGTTCGGCCACCACTTTCAACACGGACTCCGAAATTACCAAAAGGTCATCGAGATAAATGAAAATCTCATTTCGCAGGGAAGGCGGGATGACTTTATCCATAAGTTTGGACATCGTCTGCGGTGCATTGGACAAGCCAAACGGCATCACCGTGAATTGATAAAGAGGCCTACCCGGCACCGTAAAGGCAGTCTTCTCTCGGGCCCTTGGGGTCAGCGAAATTTGCCAGTAAGCATGTTCATAAACATGAACAGGTACGACACAGGCCACTCCATAAATAATACAGTCCACTTGAAGGAGGCCACTTGAGAAAAGGGACACCTAAAGCTAGGATCGGTTCGACCATAAAGTCATCTACATGGGTCGCGTCGAACCCAAATCTGTCGACACACTTGTCGCACAGTCACACACACTTGCCACTATCAAGGATGATCGTGGGAACAAGTGCCGCACATTTGTTCTTTTCTTAGCGCTGGTCTTAGTTTAATTATGTTAGAGTTTCCTATATATAGTGCATAAGTTTTGAGAATAAAACAGTTCGAATTTACAACTCGTCTCAGTAACATCAACATTTGTGGTCCTTCTATCCGGATTCATTATTCAGAATAGTCTGGAGAACAGAAGTCGCATCAACAAAGCATCTTTAAGGTCAATGCTGTAAATGAACTGTGCTTTCGGGAGCCTACTTAGTATGCCATCGATGAGTGGCATAGGGTAAGCGTTTATCACGGTTACGGTGTTCACTTTACGACTATCAAGGCACAGGCGAACTTTACCTGGCTTACGCACAATCACAACAGGAGAAGACCACGTACTATCGGATTCTTCAATCACGCCAAGGGCTAACATCCGGTCTAACTCTTCGTACATACATTTTTCGATGGCAGGCGACACGGCATAATGCCGTTGTTTTATGGGCTGTGCTTCAGAAACGTCTATATCATGACTAAGCCAGCTAGTCTTTCCCAACCCTTTTTGGGCAAATGAGGGAAACAACTGTATGGTCGCAGCTAGTTCCCTTTTTTGTTTTTCCGACAACGGTATTTGAGTCGGGCTATCTAACTTTAACGCTGCTACATTGGGACTATTTGCTTTGCTCACCAAAAAGAACGGCAACAGGTTGAAGCTTTTCCAAAAGTCTAGGAATACTAGATACAACTCTTGCGATAACGCTGAGACAAGATAGAGGCATATGCGTTTTAAGTCACCCCGAAAGCCAATTGTGGTCGAGATCCTACCTAGTGTGGCTTGGTTTTTTCCATCTGCCGTACGTACCGCTGACTTCATCGGCCTGACTTCAGGGTTACTTTAAGCTAACTCTTCCGCAAACTTTCCGCCAATGCAGCTGATGGACGCGCCGGTGTCTAGTAAGCCACTTATGGTTTTTCCAAACAGCGTCACATCGGCAAAAGGTCGTAAGTCGTTAATATTATTAATAACAGATGCTAATATGGCTCTGCGTGTTTCTTTACTCCGTGATCGGAATAGCTCTCTACGCTTCTGGTCTCGAGGTTTCGACCTGACTAGTTTGCTGGGAATATGAGTTTTTTTCTGTTCGTCCTGAGGTAAGGGTGTAGTAGAGATTATAGTAGTGCCCGTGGTCTTGTCAGAGGGGGGTTGGAGTAAACTTGCTGAAGTGCAAGTTACTCTGTGTTTGTCGCTTTCGACACTAGCTTGCGTGCACTCGTTACCGGTGCACGAGTCAGTACGTTTTTTGACGGAGTACATTTTCGGCATGACGGTTTATACGTGTCCCGCTTGCCACACCCATAACAAAACACTTTGCGCTCCGCTTCGCACTCTTGATATCGGTGGCCTGTTTTGCTACAATTCCAACAGGACATCGCTTCAATATCAAAATCGTTGTCTTCTTCCATATCCGATTCTGCTTTAATTTCGGTCTGTACGGACACTTCATTCACCTGATTGCGAGGAATAAATCTTCGCGTACTAGGGACTGACTTAAGCTTGTCTTCCATAAACCTTTCACGTTTACGCACTACTTGCCGCAATTGCACCACGTTATGGATAGGCACATATAGTATTTCGTATTGCACCTCATTAAGCAGGTTTGCACGTAACACCTCCAACAACGCAGTCGTTCATGGGCTGCACAAGATTGTCTGCGAGGGCCACTCGCACTCCCTAGCTGAAGCTAGTGCAGCTGCAGGAATTTGGATATGGGATATGCGACTTCTTGCGTACAAACACAAAAAAAAGGTTTCGCTATCCTGTCGCTGATGTCTATAAGCCGGGCTTCTGTCTACCGGCATCCTAACTTTATACTATTTATAACTCATATTTACGAAAATTCTCGTTATTATATGCAACAGAAAAACAGAAAAGTACAGACAAGCTCGATAATACAAGAATATATCTTTGATAAATTTGGGAAACCATGCCACCCTTTCCTGAAGAAACGGATGCCAATAGCTATGCGGGGTAGATTACGAAAAGAAGGGAAAGAAATAATATAGAGATACATTCAGATATCACGGCACCAGTACGACACTAACTAGACAGCAGGTCATTGACAGAGATACGTTCATCACGCCGTCTCAAGTGAAGCGGCAAGTGAATCCTGCAATCCTGAACCAGATCTACCTAACGCACCTGTCAATTTCCAACCTACACCATTCAGGTTCTGTTTCGCGGCAGGTCGTAGCTTCAATCCACGAATAACCCAGTGTGAGGACCTACCTCAGGCTGGGATATGCGTCAGTCTGTTCAGGGTCCGCTACAAGAAAATTTGTAGATCGTGGACCTTTATTGGGAAGAAAAAACCAGGAACTTTGCCAGGAACTGAAGGAGAACGGTTAGCTAAATCACAACACTTTTGGTTCTTCAAAGTATTAATCGTTTTGTTTATTATCTCGGGTTATTATGCAATTTTCTTTAGTTTTACTGCTGGAACGCGGCGTGTATGTTACTTCTTGATTGCCGATGGACTGGCGCGACGTGTATTGACTCCCGCGATTGACTGCCGATTGACTATGGCTGATGGACTGCCTATCGAATCGAAAGTAAAGGCAAAAGTTAATTTTTGATTTGAGAACTGCTGGCGAACTCCAAACGAACTGCCTTAGTACAGGTAGAACTCAGATATATATAGCGTTTTCCTTTTCTTAATAGGGCCAGTGCTGCTATGTATGGGACATTGCACCGAGCCGGGCTCGGGTTTCGCTTTAGCGTGTTGATCGGCACTTTTCTCTGCTATTGGTTGTATTTTGCTGCGTGGGGTGATCGCATTTCCTTGACGTTCAATGACACGTATGGCTAAGTCTTCGGTTTTCCTGTCTGCTGGCCGCGCGTGTGCTGAGGTTGCTGTTCTTGCTGTTCCCATTTTCGTGGATTTTGGTGCCGCGTGTGCTGAGTTTTCATTTCGTTGGGTGTTAACTTCGTCATTTGAGAGCTTTGGTTACTTGGTTTTCCTGAGGTTGGGGTCGGTTATATAATCTTGGCCCGCGCCTTTCCGTCGATTGGCCGCGCGTGTGCGGAGCTCTCGGTTTTCTGTCTTTCCTCGGTCGACGTCCCTCCGTCTTTCGACCCGTGCTGCATCTTCCAGTTCGTTGGTGTTGATATCTTCACCTGGGGGTAGCGTTGGTTGTACCAACTGCTTGGGACGAACCATGGGAACCATGGTTCGTTACACCTGAATCCAGCATAACTTCACCTCTTGGTAACTTCATCGGGATGTCGATGCTCTAGCCGCAAGGGTTCGGCAATACAGCTAGGTTGAAGCTAGTATTCATCCCAGGACAGCTTACCATCGCACCGGTGGTATGGATACTACTAAGATGTGGATTACAGTTATCTGAAACTAATAAGCATCCACCATCAAAGCATCCAACACCAGGACACAATAAGGAGTGATTGGAGGAGGGTGTGGAAGTAGGGACAAAAGTCGTAAGCTTTTACATAAATATGCATGGATTGTAGGTGTTATCGACTATTTAACATTCGAGGTAGAGTTTGGCTAGGGAAACCTAACACAATATTAGGCTATCCCATTTTGTATTGCTAACTAGCTTACAGCTACTCTAACTCTGCCTTCGGGACTGTTGGGCCCCACGTTGGGCGCCAAATAAAATAATAATACTGTAACGATTAACGAAGAGTATCTTCGGGCAATGAAGCGGGTGGTCGACAACGTTGAAAGGAGTACGCGCTTGCTCATACGGCTCGTCTCTGGTCGGATAGGGGTATGGGTTCTTGTTGGGGGGTACCTTCCAGTTGTTTGCTTCGTTCCTAAAGTATGCTTTTATTGTTTTCGCGTACTGCGTTTACGGGTTAGGGAGGACTGAGAAAAGGCAGGGAGAGGCAGGGAAAGAAAGGGTAGAGATCCGGTGCACTAGAAAGGGTAAGAGATAGGAAACCGAAGGGAAAGGAAAATTTAGAGATCCACCGTCCAGTCGGAGCTCTCCCATTTTCTGGCACTGATTGGTGCCACGCCCTCCCTACCATGATCCTGAGGAGCCAATGTATAGTATCTCAGGATCCCTGGGGCTCCGGTATCGGCTAGCCTACTTCGTTCTACGGCGGCATGGTTCCCAAATAATGTACTCTTTAGCACATACTTTCACTAATATTATACATTTTATTAAATACTAAGGTACATTTAAATTTTCACTACAAAGAAAAGAAACTAATCAAACCACAAGAATCATTCAACGCAAAAAAAAATTAACTGCTGGTCCTAACGAGCCGGGGCAGGTACTAAAGATATCTATATATGTGAGAAATATAATTATAAATAGTAACGTAATATGAGTATATAGGTTATAGTTAAATATTTTCATTATGCGAAAATGTAAACTTATTCTACGGTATATATAAATGAGTCAAACGACTGTGCTAAACAAAGTTTGTTGGCTGGTGTCGCGACTGCAGAAGGCAAATCAGCTGTTGGTCCGACAATTATTGAGGTCAACGACCTTCGGACAGATCCAGCGCAAGGGAAGCTTTTTCCACGATTACGATTTTCGATTTGTTTCAGCACGTTATTAGGGGATATATTATAATTGGAAATATCACTTACATTGCGTTTTCCCGCGGCGAAAGATCTTTCTGAGCTTGTTTCTCTGTGTGACTGTGGGCGGGGGTATTAAATGTGCATTTTAATTTAATCTAAACAAACCAAAAACTATGAACGGGTGCTGCATGACAGATGCTCACTGCCGGGACACTGCCGATAGGAAGCTTTCAAGCTCCTCTTTTCGTTTGAAAACGAAAACAAACCAAAAATGAGAACCGACTGAACAATAATTATTTAAGTCTTAACACATACACTTTATCTAAACGATTAGCTAGGTGCTGGAGTCAAGCAGCATGATTTGGTCTCTAACTAAGCAGAAGGCCAGCTCTGAAAATTTTCTATCTACCACAGCACAGTTATTTTAGGTTTACACGTGGTCGCTCTCGAGTCCAATTTCTTTAGCCCATCGATCCTAACTTGTCCGGGGTGGTCTAGCTTTCGCGTAGTTTGTCTTTGCTTATTGGGTTTTTTTTTCTTCTTCAAATTCAAACCGCTAACACGCCACTTTGCCGCATTAAGCCCGATCAGAAAGCTGGCTTCGCTCCGCGCTGCCGAATTCACTGTCGTCACTGGTCACCAGGTGGTGTATGGGGGGAAATTAAAGCTCCGCCCGCAGCTTTGTGGTGTGCTCCTATTAGTAGGTGAATTGGCTTTTTAAATAATAACTAGGTGCCGATTCTAACTTTAGAGAAATCGAAAACAAGAATAAGTGAAGGGACCAACAAGATAATTTAAACGTGCGTCCATATAGATATTTACCACTGGGAATAGGCACCGCAAAAAAAAAAAACAGGTTTGAATGATACCACACAACTAATTAATGCCGGTGCTTGGCTATTAGCCCGAAAAAGATACTGCCTACTTTCAGGCACTTACCAAAATCCTTTCCTACAATTTCTACAAGCGCCCACTACAACCGGTACACGTACTGTTTCAAAAAGCAGCAAGCCTTAGTGTGGCTTCGGCAATGTGCCTTCGGCTCTAGTTGTCTCGGATTTTTCACAAAGCAAGAACGTAAATGAAATCAGTTGTGTTCAGCCGTCGACAAATACAAGACCACGCTACGCACTGCGGTACAGTGACTTGTGTAATAGAGAAAACGGAAAATGTTGTTCGCCTCACAAATTACACAACCCGACACGATTTTTCCTCAAGGAACCAAACCAACTTTTTCTGAAGGATTTGGGGCTTAGAAATTATTTGATTTGTGAGGAACTATTTCAGGCTGGGATATGCATCAGTCTGTCCCGGGTCCTTAATTACAAGATAATTTATAATTCACGAGGACTTTTTGGGAAAAACGGACTTTCCCAGCAACTGAAATAGAATGGTTGGAATCCCGATTGACTGCCGATTGACTGCTTATTATTTGCGTGACTGCTATGGCTGAAGGAGTCCCGATCGACTGCCTCGTCTCCACGCCAGGCAGTGCCTTTTATGGATCGGCCGGCCATCAGTTTTTCCACCAATGTCTTACAGATATCTTATTTATATTTTGGAATGATGGAAGTTTTTTACATAAATATATATTGCCGAGTGGATTGCCCGGTAACAGAGGGCTTCCTAACGCAATCGCCTCCCAACAAGTGTCCAATGTCCCAGGTAAGCTGATCGGTGTGTACCGGTATCGTGGGAAAGGAATTTTGTTGGAACTTTGTGAATATATTTTTATAAATATTTATTTATTTAATCTTATTTAAGGTACTTATTGCGTAAGCCCCCTTGTGCAGGTCTCCTGTCTTTTGGCATGTGCCGAGTTTTCGTTTTTGCTGGGTGTTGATCTCGTCATTTGAGAGCTTTGGTTACTTGGTTTTGCTGTGGTGGGGGTTGGTTATATAATCCTAGCGAGCGCCTTTCCGTCGATTGGCCGCGCGTGTGCTGAGTTCTCGCTTGTCATTCATTCTTTGGTCGACGTCTTTCTGTCTTTCGACCTGTGCTGCGTCTCCGACTACGTCAGTGTTGATATCTTCACCTGGGAGTAGCGTTGGCTGCATAGACTGCTTGTGACGAACCATGGGAGCTATGGTTGATGTTAGCATCCTTCGATTTTCGGCTGCCAGGATGCCGTAGTTTTACACTGTTAGGTGTGGTAAATGCTTTGACTCGATAGGGTCCATATTATTTTGGTGCCAGCTTAGCGGCGAATCCGTAGGCTGCGTTGGAGAGGTGGTGTTGTCTTAGGAGTACTAGAAATCCGACCATGGGGCACCATTGCCGGCGGCGGAGATGGTAATGCCTTCCTTGTTCTTGGCTTGCCCTCTGGATGTTATTTCTGACAATGGTGAATACTCGCTGAGTTAAGTTGCTTTACTTAGAGCGGTCTCTGGGGGGCTTCCTGTGCCTGGCGTGATTTCGTCATAAAGTGCTGCAGGCAATTGGGGCTCTCTTCCATGTAGTGGGAAAGCTGGGCTAAGTCCTGGAATTTTATGCGAGTGATATTTCCGGTATTAGTTCGTCCCAGCTGTTTTGGCGATCCCCTACAAATTGGGCAATCATGGTATTGACCGTTTGGTTGGCCCTTTCTGTTGGGTTTTCCTGGGCCTGTACGGTGTGGTATGTTGCAGCTCTACTCCTGCTCTCTGTAGAAATGACCGGAACGATCGGCTCGTAAATTGCGTGCCGTTGTGGCATACAATGCGTTTGGGTATGCCGAAATGGCATATTTTAATGAACAATACCTTAAACGACGCCTAATTAATGCGTCTATTTGAAACCGAAAATGTTATCCAAGAATTAATTTTTTTCGAATTTTCCCGAGTTTTTAAAGTCAAAATTTCGAGAGAAAAAAAAAAGAAAAAAATGATGAAATTCGAATTTGGAAGCTTAATATCTTCCAGGCGTTAAGCTACAGATACAAAAGGTCTGGGTCGGATTTATAGCTGCATTTCTCAGCTTTTCAGAACTGCAAAGTTCTATGCAAGCAGATATAAGATACTTAAGTTATGTGAAAAATAGAAGCACTACCTCTGAAAAAAAACATAAAAAAATACAAGATTTTAAAAAATTCTTAAAAAAAAAACTGCACAATACAAACAAATATAATTCGTTAAAAATTTTTAAATCTCGAAATCTATAAGAAAAAGTTATTTTGGGCCACAACCTAATTCTAGTGTTGACTAGTGTTATCTTTTCAAAATAGCAAAGTTCCTTACAACCAGACGTAAGACACTAGAGTATGTAAAAAAAAAACCCTTCCTCTGAAAAAAGGTTTAAAAAAATACCGGTTTTTAAAAATTCCTAAAAAAAAGTTGTAACATTGAAAAAAAAAAATATATTCAAACCATTTCTAAGCCCTAAATCTCTGAGAAAAAGTTGGTTTTGTTCCTTGAGGACACTCGTGTCGAGTAGTCATATTGGTATTGCTGAAGATCGAGGGTCCACCTTGCCACTCTACCGTATGGGCTGGCAAGCGTGTTTAGCCATCGAGAGGGAGGGCTCGATGAGACCATTCGTTATCAATTGGTCTATATGTTCGTCTATGATTCGCATCATGGCCGGTTTTTTAGGATAGTATCGTTGCTTGATGGGTCGATTATCTCTCATGACGATGGTATGCTCGGCGATGTCTGAGGTGCCATGGAGGGTAGCGAACTTCGGTAGCTCTTCGTCCAGAAATGCTTGAATGCTCGAATTTGTGGCGCTATGTCGGGTGGTCAAGTATCCGGGACTGGTTGTGACTCGTCTTCGATTTTGGGGTCAAATTGTCGGCTTGGGTCTTCTGGTAGGATAGTGGTGTCGAACGAGCTGATTGATTCGATTCTCTCTGGAATTCGCTTATGTAGGCGACAATGGAGGTATCGACCATGGGTACGATATTTTGGTATGACGGGTGTAATACTCGTGTTATACTACAGCCAGACTGGTACGTGAACAGGTGAGTCCCGATGACGTCTCTGGTATCGCAACAACGACTTGTTTGGGCGACGAAGATCTCGGACATGGCTTTAGGCATGGCTCGGTGCATGGCGCTAAGGGTCATGTCGGTACGCGCAAGGTACTCCAATGTGTTGGCGAAGAACTGGGTGGCGTCAGCCGTGGGTGCGACAGGGCTGAGGTCGGTGTATCAGTTCAATTATGGGCCCCGACCAGGGTGGGGTCAGCGTGGCTGTTTCCCTTGTTGCTGGGCTGTTGATCTGTTGCTGCCGTTGTCGGTGTCGATGTTGTTGTCTTGGTTCAGGGCTGATTCACGTCTCTGAGGGTGTTTCTATGTTCACTTTCTCCTGGGAGGAGAGGGTACTTACATGCTCTGTTGCTGGACTTGGACCTGGGCTTGCTGTGTCGAGCGCCGGGTTCCAGTGCGCTAGTGCAGTGTCTCGGTTGTGAGATTTTCGAAGTTTCTTTGGGGTATTTGTCCCCTGTGGTTGGCCTAGGACGCGGTTGCTCCGTAGTGACCGTGGTACTCGTTTTACCAAGGGGGTGGTGGGGCATTGCTCTCGTACTTATACTGCACTGGATCTTTGTTTCAATGGCGCATAGGAAGTCCATGCCGCCGATAACTTGATTCAACGAGGTTTGAACTGATAAAACTTCGCGATGCCCCTGTGTCGATGGTGGCTTCCGTTGCATGCCCTCATATGGTTACCATTGCCACTATCCGGTTCTCGTTCATGTGTAGCGAGTTTTTTTATTCGTGGGGCGGGGGAGGCGTCGTTTCCGGCTGATCCCGTGTCAGTCGAGGACGCGAGTCGTTTCCCGACGTGTTCTGGCGACAGCAATCGATGGTCCGAGTGCCGCGCTCGGATTGTAACGGTCAACGGAGCTAGTGTTGGCAAATGGGAAGATCCGAGCGAGCGGGCACGCTATATTTTTCCGGCTCGAGCTCGTCGGCTTAGGGTGGATGATGTTCTTGCCACCTCGGATCTTAACCGCTCCGCTGTTCTCGATCATTGTTAATACTGCGAGAAAGAGCGTGCTGCGACAAACGATAGTAAGGAGCCGATAGAGGGAATTATCGAAAAGAACAAAATCACATACATGGTCGAAGGGGAGAGGAAAGAGAAGGATTGACATCCACAGCTGCTCCGTGGTCAGCGATACTTCATGTTACAGGCGAGCTCATCTTCAGGCCCTTCTGGTCCTGGAGCTCCTAGTGGTCCACAGTCAGGCGAACGGCGGCATGAGTTCCATCACCCCTCTACTCTAAATCTACCTCCATTTCCGAAACTAAAATTTGGCTTTCGTTATGCTTCATAATTTTCAGGTATATTCATTTCTTTTCAGTTCATTCTGGTATTCCTATTCTTAAGGCCTATTTCAACGGCATTTATAGTGGAATATGATTACGATTCTAAATGAGGAGTATATATTGAAATAGGCTTACAATTCTAAATGAAGAATATATATGGGAATATGCTTATAACTCTAAATGAGAATTATATATTGGAATATGCTTATAACTCTAAATGAGAATTATATATTGGAATATACTTATAACTCTAAAAGAGGATTATATATTGGAATATGCTTATAACTCTAAATGAGAATTATATATTGGAATATACTTATAGCTTTAAATGAGGATTATGCATTGGAATATGTTTATAACTCTAAATGAGGATTATCTATTGGCCCTTACAATAGTAAACAAAGACATTGAGAAAATGTGGTTAGGTCTGGTAATGCTAGTTAATTCGATTGTTTTTCCTTCTTTTTTTTTTCTTTTTTCTCTTCCAGGTAACTTCTCTAGGATAATTTTTTTCCTACTTTTCTTTTCTTTACGGCTAGGACCATCAAGTATCCATACGGACCTTGGGATTAATCTAACCCATTATCGGGTAAGTATTTAATGTTTTTTTCTTACAGGTTTCTAAAATCTTTTAGTTTTCTTTATGCATGGTGGTCCCAGACTTCGATTTTATTCCAAGCGGACGCGCAGGCCTTAATGGCAAAAAAAAAAACAAAACCACGAGGGATTCGAAACCTCGCAGAGTAGGATCCGGGTGGAAGAAAACCGAAGCCGGAGGCTAACGAGCGTGCTGACACTGCCAAAATCGGGCACAACTACTACGAGGGTTAATACACAAGAAGGAACGCACACTTTTCATTTATGACCCACTCTCGGAGGTTGTCCATCGGCGAAAGATCGATCTCCCGCGGTGGAATCTGAAATCAAGATTTTTATGATTGTATCACGTGGGCGAGGAGGACGCCCGAACCCTCTGGCAGTCGCCCCGACCCATGCAGAGCCTCCACACTAACACCAGCTTTGTCCGTTGGACTCGAGGCTGTTTACACTAGCATATTCATTAATTACAACCCGTCTTCACCACGCAGGGTGCCCTTTTTAACGAGAGGCGCCTGCTCTGTTGTTTATGAGGATCCCACCAAACACGTCGCGCTAAAACTCCGTCAGCGTAGCGTCGCCGACAACTCCAGTGACTGCCGCAGCCCGGGTTCACTGCATTCGAATCTCTTCTCGGCTGCTTCTTCTTTTTCCAGACCACTCGGTCCAGGCTCAGTATAGAATTTGCCTCCCTTTTAAATCAACGGGTACA
Organism: Drosophila tristis; assembly: GCA_018150885.1. Classification (NCBI taxonomy): domain Eukaryota; kingdom Metazoa; phylum Arthropoda; class Insecta; order Diptera; family Drosophilidae; genus Drosophila; species Drosophila tristis. The sequence goes on from JAECWT010000181.1 coordinate 900,316, forward strand.
ACGAGGACGATGGTGGTACTCTTTTCGGGTTGAACTGAGATGCTTGTGCCTCCCACTCTGAGAACAGAACTCCGCGCACGATGGCGTGAGGTTCTGAGCGTGCCTTTTCTCGGACGCAGGGAGCTCGGGAAGAGTAGAGGGTTCTGGTGGGGATTGCCGCAGCGAGTTGTTCCTTAGTGACCATCCGGTCACGGATTCATCGGTGATCCCTTTTTCTCGCGGAGGCGGCGTCCCAGGCCTTCGCTCCAGGCCGCTGCCTTCCTCTTCAGCGCAGGCACCAAGTGTCTGCGAGCCAAACAAAAAAAACAATCCTCTCTTTACTCCCCTGGCACACACTTAATTTTTTTCCTTAACTCACCCAGAAATATTCACTATTTCGCGACGGAAACTCTCTTTGCTTGATTATAGACCGTATCCACTTGGATTTAACTGCGGATGGCACAATTTCTGGCCTTTTTAGGACGGATTTGAATCTTTCTTTTCGCGAGCACTATTTAGGCACGTCCATACAGTTTTACGATCGCAGCGGAAAAGGAAGTTTGGTGATCTGTCACCGGTCACGCTGCGGGAGTTTGACAGTCGAGGCAACCCTGTGTGGGCCCTACCTATTCGAGGATAAACCTTGGCTTATGTCAGTTCGGTGTGAAGCAACCCTGTGTGGGCCCTACCTATTCGAGGATAAACCTTGGCTTCTGTCAGTTCGGTGTGAAGCAACCCTGTGTGGGCCCTACCTATTCGAGGATAAACCCTGGCTTCTGTCAGTTCGGTGTGAAGCAACCCTGTGTTCCAGCAGTTAAATTTTTAAAATTTTCCTTAACCCTTTTGGGTCGCTTCAGCCCGCTACAGGATCTGGTCATCCAATTGTTCAAAATTCCGTGGTGGCAAGAAGAATGTTAAGAATTAAGAATGTTCGGTCATTTTGCCATGAATAACTTTGTAGGCGGCTGGTGTGGAACCAACGACTGGCACGGTCTGTGAGGAGTTCGCCCATGGCCCGCGGCAGCTGGTTTGTGTCCACCCCATCTTGGCGTCAAACTGAATTACCCATTTTCGGACGCGTTCCGCCACTGGTGCAGCGTGGTTGTAGTGGTGCCCTTCCATGGGTCGGTCGACCTCGGTACGGTCGCTGGGTGAGTCTCTGTAGCTGGAGGCCTTGAAGACGGGGCAGCAGGAATGTGGTATTCGTTGGCTGCGGGTACTTGTAATGTGGTCTTGGGATCCATTTGGCGAGTGTCGGATGGTCCAGGAGTAATAGGCAGTGGGGACTTGGAGCGAGAGCGTGAGGCTGGTTTGGCATAGTGCCTCTAGAACTCGCCTAAGCGAACCCAGGCTCCTTTGGCGAGTGGCCCGGCGACTAGTGCGGCAAATTTCTTTCGGCGTTCATCAACCGTTCTTTCGCTGCCAAATCCGAATTCTTCGGCGAGGACTTCTAGCTCGTCCCGACGGAGTTTGTGGATCCAGCCAGTGCTAACCCCTGGATTGGAAAAATGTCCCGCAGGGTATACTTCCTCTGGTTGTTTCTCGTCGGCGCGATTGTTTTCGCGATTGTTTTCGTGGCCGGATTACGTGAGTGAGTTATTGGTGAGTTTAGCTTGTCTATTCAATTTTTCTTTTAATGACAGTGGATCTTTAATCCACAAAGTCCCTGATTTCGTTTTTCTTCTTGCATTTTTGTTTACTAAAAAAAATCCTTGCCGAGTGGATTGCTCGGTAACAGAGGGCTACCTAACGCAATCGCCTCCCAACAAGTCCCAACAATGTCCCAGGTAAGCTGATCGGTGTGCACCGGTATCGTGGGAAAGGAATTTTGTTGGAACTTTGTGAATATATTTTTATAAATATTTATTTATTTAATCTTATTTTAGGTACTTATTGCGTAAACCCCCTTGTGCCGGTCTCCTGTCTTTTGGCATGTGCCGAGTTTTCGTTTTTGCTGGGTGTTGATCTCGTCATTTAAGAGCTTTGGTTACTTGGTTTTGCTGTGGTGGGGGTTGGTTATATAATCCTGGCGAGTGCCTTTCCGTCGATTGGCCGCGCGTGTGCTCAGTTCTCGCTTGTCTTTCATTCATTGGTCGACATCTTTCTGTCTTTCGACCTGTGCTGCGTCTTCGAATTCGTCGGTGTTGATATCTTCACCTGGGAGCAGCGTTGGTTGCATCGACTTCTTGGATGGATGGATCCCATGGTTCGTTACAGATAATTTTTTTTTTTCTATAAAGTGAAGTCCAATGCTGAAGGCGTAGATAACATTAGTCAAGAACTCTTAAAAATGTTACTTCCAAAGAGTTTGTCCCATGTCACGTATATCTTTAAAAATGCCATTTCTACGTCCTAGTTTCCGACTGTATTCTGTAAATTCAGACCCATTTCAATACTTATATTTCTTTCAAAAGTTCTTGAAAATTTAATGTTTGCACAGATTGAAAACTTTTTGACTCAAAGCTCGCTGATGGGACAAAAGCAGTCTGTGTTTCGAAAAAAACGAAGTTTCATAAGTGCTATAACGGATATTGTGGAAGTTATACGACAGCAACTAGGTTTCTTTCTTAACACTTCGTGACCATAGTAAGGCATTTGACTCCGTAAACCATAACATACTCCGCACAAAATTTACGATCTTATTCAATTTCTCAGACACTGCAGTCAACTTTGTTAAGTCTTATCTTACAAATCTATGGCAGGCAGTAGGCTCAGGTACGTTTCGACCATGTAGCACACCTGACTAATAAAATACTTGACCTTAACTTGACCACTTTGATAGATTTTAGAACCTTAATATACTTTCATAAAATTGTGATGACCCAAGTACTCCAAACTTAACCGTGCTACATCGCAACGAACTAACAACTATTTATGTGCTAGAAGTTAAACGCTTTTCTCGAAGAGTCACTTCTTTGTCAACGCAATCCGCTTATGGAACAGTCTTCATCATCACATTAAATCCATTAGGTGCGCAACTCAATTTCAAAATAAAATCAAAGAACATTTAGGAAACCATTAAAAATAAGCAAAATAAATAAACTCATCATTAATAAAAAAAACTTAAATTTAAATTAAGAAAAAAATATAATCAAAACAATACAAAATGTTAATGTATAATCTTTTTGAGCCGTATGCAATGCTTAACAGGCGATAAACAAACCAAACTGCAAGAGATTTGGGACTCTATTTCAAAAGAACAATGCCAGAATTGATTAAAATCTATTCCAAACCGTTGTAAATGTGTTGTAAAGGCCAAAGGCGATGTTACTTAATGTGAATGTTAAAAAATAACATATTGTTCTTAGTTAATAATAAATAATCAGTTAATCAAAGCATTCAAATAAAAATGTATTTATTATTTTTGTTAAAGTACAACAAAACATTTGCTTTTAAGGTTAAGGGAATAAAATGATCTATCAGAGAAAATTAGGTTCGAATGTGTTATCATTAGTATTAAAAATATCGCCTGTTAAACATTGCATACGGTTAAAAAAGCTTGGCGTAGGAATTAAATGTGGTCGGAGCTCGTATCTATTATGTAAGTTAATCAGACGATAAAAAAAAACCTTTTCTATGAAAGCGATTTGGAATTCTTTAGATAAATCTAATGAAAATCCACAGCAGTGGCTGGAGCGCTGAAATATTTGAAAAACAGTTGTTTATAAATTGCTAAAACGCTAACGTACACATATCAACTTTGTACTCCACCTAATGAGCAATTGAATAATCCATAAAATCGAAATTAAAATCACCTCCAGGAATACCCAATATATGCAAAATTTAATGGAACACTTCAAAGAATACCTGTATTAATTATCAAAATACGTAAATTTATATTTTAGATAGAAGTGCAAATGCATACTGAATATTTATTCAGGTTGCATTATTGCAAACGTTTTGTACTTGATTTCTTTTCTCGAACTTCGCATAATACGTTGGTTTGTAAGTTATTTCGTTTCGTATGTATTATAAGCAATAAGTAATACATTTTCTTTTACAAATGTATGTACATATGTATGTAAATATATAACAAAGGTTTACGAGATATGTCAAAAACTGCTGACCAAAAGACTTCGGCTCTATCAAAAAATGTCATAGAGCCTATTGTATATCCAACTACTCGGAGGGACGAAACTGTTGAAGATACCTTCCATGGCATTCAAATAAAAGATGTATACCGTTGGCTTGAGGATCCGGACTCAACAGAAACGCAACAGTTTGTTAAGTCTCAAAATAATATAAGTCGGCCGTTTCTTGAAAATTCTAACGAGTGGAAAAAAATCAACTCAAAACTCACCAAATTATGGAACTATGCCAAATATGGCTGCCCCATGCGACATGGAAGTTATTATTATTATTTTATGAATACCGGTCTGCAGAATCAGAGCGTTATGTATCAACAAACATCGTTGAATGGAGATAGCAGAGAATTCCTCGATCCCAATAAACTATCCGATGATGGTACAATTGCCTTGGCTCAAAAGTCATTTTCAGATGACGGCAGCTATATGGCATATGGATTAAGTGAAAGTGGGTCCGATTGGATCAAGATTCTTGTACGAAATACCGAAACTGGTAAAGACTTGAATGAAATACTTAACAAGGTTAAGTTTTCCGAAATATCGTGGACCAAAGATAATAAGGGATTTTTTTATTGTGTAAGTAATAGTAAGAATACATTAATACATTAAAGACTATAATGCCAAGATGTTCCATGTGGCAACAAAATGCTGTTCGACATGTCTGTCTGTCCGTCCCACTTGATGAGCGCCCAGATCTCAGAGACTATAAGAGCTACAGAAACCAAATTTTGTTTCCAGACTCATGTGATATCACACTGCTACAAGTGTATATCAAAATTTTGCCCCGCCCCCTTCCGACAAACAAGGACGAAAATCTGTGGCAGCCACAATTTAAAATTTTTTCTTCCAGATTGCCATATCAGATCGGATCATTATTATAGCCAGAATAAAGAAATTCATTTTCAGTTGCTATGCTAAAATGTTCGCTAACATCAAACCAGGTGTTCGGTCGTACATTACCTAAGTCACACGCATCACTATAGCTGTGATTTTCTAACATAACGGTGCTGCGCTCCCTCTTCTTTCTTTGTATCGTGGTCGTCGCCTCGCACAAGCGAATGGTTAAAAACGGTATGTCCGATGTACAAGAACATATTGTACGACTTGGTCATGACGGGGAACGACTGTGCCTCGCTATTGACCCGACTGTACCTCGCTATTGACAAACAGACGAAGCCAGACGAGGCATCGAGCCGCGGTCAGAGGCAAAGGAGAGCTAAGCATAAAGTATATATATTCTTGATCAGCCGAGTCGATAGAGCCAGGTCTGTCTGTCCATTTGTCTGTCTGTCTGTCCGTCTCGATGAGCGCCTGGATTTCAGAGACTATAAAAGCTAGGACAACCAAATATGGTTTCCGTTGCTTCCCCCGTCCCCTCCAGCCAGAGACACAAACAAACTCATACTCTTTCTCGCTCGCACACTCTGCCGCGTTCAGTGCGCGAGCAACCCCTAGCGGAGGAGATGTAGAATATAAATGGTACATCTATAATCTACATGTTAGATGTAAAATATACATTGTAGATGTAGATGTAGATAACAAATGTAGCAAAAAAATGTAAAATGTAAAATTTTTTTTTTTTAATCTAAAATTTAAAAAAATCATACGCTCCAAAATGTATGTATATACTGACTGAGTACGGGTATAAGTAGAGTCGCGTCCCCAGAAGCGACTCACACGTTCCTTCTCGTTTTTTATTAGAATCTGAAAAAAAAATAAAAATTTTGAATTATCTGTCATTTGCGTGGATTAATAATTATTAAATTACCCAAAGCGCTCAAGAAATTCAGAAATACTTACTGAAAAAATTTGTAAAGACACTTCAATCAAAAAATATATTTTTTCTGCTTTGAAAAGTTTGAGAACTCTTTAAACTAAATTATACAGTTCATACATAATAATATTAATAATAATTTTATTATAGAGATATTCTGAGCAATGTGGAAAAACGGATGGCTCTGAGACAAAACAAAATGAAAATCAAAAACTGTACTATCATCGACTGGGAGAAAGTCAGGATAAAGATACTCTTGCTGTGGAATTTCCCGATGAACCTACATGGCGCATGTAAGAATAATTTATGTAGTTATCACATATACACTACCGGTCAAAATAATAAGTACTGAGATATCGTGCTAATTTTTTACGAAGTACATACATATCTCGAATGTTTTTTAAGGGTCACGGCTGCCAATCTACACTATAAATTTGTAGAAAAAAATCTGTGTGCAAGTGGCTATCTCCGCAAATTTCATGCGTTTTTTTAATGGTAACCAGAGTATATGGCATTGTTTCTATTCAAAAGTTTTTATAAATAAATAGATAATTTCTATAAATAGGTTCCTCAAATATTTAAATTTAATCAAAAAAAAAAATCTATTCGTCCGAATAGACATCATCGAAGCCAGCCAATGCGTCACCTCTATTTCGGCGTTCAAAGTTCTTTGATGAAGCGTTGGCTGCATTAGCGTGTCATTTCCGAATAGAGTAAAGTCCTTGAAAACGAATCGCTTTCGCATGTCGAAAATAAAATTGTCAATGTTGTCGCTTGTTGTCTTGCTTCTCTTTGCGCTGCACTTGCGTCCGTAAAGTGCCAACGCTGGCGGTTCTCCAAGTGAACTGCCAAATGCACGACAGTCGGGTGACATTCATCGGAAATGAAAATAGCCGCCAGATTGCCTCGTTACATCTCACGTAACGGCCAAGTTGAAATTTCGTCACCTCGTCGTTTGCATTTGGACCGGTCATGCCAAAACCGCCATGTCGCTCCCTTTGTTGACATATTTGCGAACGTATTTGATGGATTGTATAGAGTTGCAGTACTCAACATTTCAGTGGTTTGAGAACGTTTTCGACAATAGCAGACAGTATGGAACGATCCAGCGGTTATCGATAACGACATCTTTTGCTTTCACTTTCATCGCGATTGATCTGCCGTTGTCATTTGGGGAACGACGCCGATATAATGGATATCCGTCCATTCCACTGATTGTGTTCACCAACGGACGGGAAAAACTCTTAGTGCAATTCCCGTTTTTCAGACACGGTGAGTCTGGGTTATGGACTATGCAAGGGCCATGGATGATGGAATGCAACTCCGGATAAGTTTCTGGATCTGTTATTTCGGTAGAAATGATCGAATCAATATGATCTGGTCGAATCTGGTCGAACATCCAAAGCAAAATGTGTGCATGTGGTAAACCACGCTTCTGCCATTCAATCGAGTACATCCAACAACGAATTTCGCCAAAAATCTTTTCCTTAACTATGCAATTCATGAGTACTCTGATCTTTTCTTTGAATATTCGTGCAGTGATATCATGACGATCGCTGGATGTTTGTTCTGTCAGCAACGATTCGTAATTTGGGGCCATTTCGGATTGCAAGTGAACTCATAAATGCGGCGCGGGCTTCCAACATAAGTGGCTGGAAGAATGTTCAAACAACCTATGTTGGCGGCGTTTCCTTCAGTAGCGATGGCGTCACGCAAGTTCTTTCTGATCATAACTTCGACTGATTAAAACGAATGAAATTGAGCCGCTCCGTTTCGACCTTTACGTACATGTCGACGCAGTACTGTTGAAACAATCGGCGATATCTCAAGAGATGATTGTCAACCTCTTGCCGAATCATCAATCGATACGCATAAAAATTTATTGAGCTGACCTTATTCATTTATTCTCCTGAAATATGAATTTATAAAACTTAGTATAGAATGAAAAAAGCAGTAATTGTGCTTTGTGTCCAATATGGTTTTGAACAATCTGACCAATTCATTATGCTAATGCAGAAGATTTTGCAATTGGAGTATCATATCTACATACTTCTACAATGTAGTGCATAAAAATTATCAGGTGTTACCCAAAACTATACAAACCGTGCCTTAAGCCCCCGGCAGAGAAAGAACGGGGCTATTTAAAGTATTTAACGGCCCGACTGGCGCGGTTGAGAATCCGATTCAATCTAACATACAAAAATATAAAAGGGAAAAATTTTATATTCGCTACGGTCCCCAATTCTGCATCATCAGTAGCGCGTGCAGACGTTGACGGCGATCTGCGGATGTTTATACAACATAGTATAATGATGCCGCCCATACACTCCAGCGCGGTATCAGCGTTCTTCCAAATGAGATTCCACTGATACCCTGCAGTTGGTGGTGTTAACTATTCCCCCTCTCCAAGAGTGATTGCCCTTGACACTCTCAAGCTTTCGATCATCGCGTTGATTTGGCTCACGTCCCTCTTATTTGTGAGATGGAATCTGATGTAGATGATTCTACCTAGAACTCCTCACAGAGCCATTCCCAGCCCAAAAGCGAGGCTCAGATTTAGCCTGACCGTAGTAGCTTGCTCGACTTCCTTGATGTAGTTTAGGTTGTCCTCGCTGAGCTGTCTAGGACGGCACTGATGCGATGCTGGGGGATCGCTCTTGGATGTTGTGGCGATTTCGGAACCGGAATCCTGCGCACAGGAACCCCTCGTTTCTCTGTTGCAGAATGTGGTCGTGGTGGTGCAGCTCGTGACGGCCCACACTTGGCCACCGCACTCGGCTACCGTGTTATCCGTCAATTCGTTGTGCCCAACCGGGAATACCATGATTTTTTACATGCTATGCTAACTCTAGGGTATGCTATTAATAAATGGATTATGTTATTGGATTGAAAGATTTTAATTATAGATACTTCTAATAAATTCAAAACTGTGACCCTGTGAATTGGTCAGCGAGTACATATTGTATGTTATTGTCGTCTAAAATAAAAGGGCTTTGAATGTTGGCCTTTGCAATGGTGATTGTGAGCATTAGGTTACCTATTTCGTACAGGTGGGCCGTTTCGATTTGCGCTTTCTTCTCTATGCTGAAGATTTTGTTCACTGTACTCGTAAGGGAGTTCAACTGACTTTGAACCTTTGTGTTTATTTTGATTTGCCTATTGTTTGCCTGAACCAGATGTGCTTCTGTGAATCTAGTGCTTTCCAAATCGGACGCGTTTGGCGTACCTGCCACGACCTTAAGGTCCGTCTAAACTTCTTGCCAGCCTGGGGTGAACACCAATATATCTCTAATGTGGTTGCAGTCAAAGTCTATTAACTGTCTCATATGGGATTTCGGACAATTCGGTCTCGTCGACAATGCAACCGTTTGCTGTATCTTCCGTCCGTGAAGGGAATGAATGTAGCTTGAGTGGGAGTAGTCGGTGACGCGCGCCCGTGACTATTGTGAGGAAGTGAAGTACCCAGACCGGGGTTCGCTATGTCGCTATGCCAACAGACCATCCTGCGGAAAAGAATACGTATAATAAACAAGGAATACAAATTAAACGAGAGGGAACGTGTGAGTCACTCTTGGGGACGCGACACTACTTATACCCGTACTGAACTAAATTTTTGAGATTTTTTAGAATTTAAGAATAAAAAAAAAAAATTTAGATTCAACATTTTTTGGTACATTTGTTATCTACATCTACATCTACAATGGTTATTCTACATTTAACATGTAGATTCTACATGTACCATTTAGATTCTACATCTTTTCCGACAGCGGGCGCTCGCGTACATAACGAGTCAGAGTGTGCGAGCGAGAAAGAGAATGAGTGGCGGGTCTCTTGCTGGAGGAGGTGGGGGAAGCAACTGAAAATTTCTTATTCTGGCTCTAATTATGATCCGATCTGATTCAGATTCGGCAATCTGGTAGACATGGTCATTCTCTACGATACTGCGCTTTTAATATTATCGTATCTTTAAAATTGTGCCTGCCAAAAATTTTCGTCCTTTGTGAGGGCGGAAGGGGGGCGGGGCGAAATTTTGAAATACACTTGTAGCAGTGTGATATCACATGAGTCTGGAAACCAAATTTGGTTGCCCTAGCTTTTATAGTCTCTGAGATCTACGCGCTCAACAAGACGGATAGACAGACAGACATGGCTATATCGACTCGGCTATTGATGAATATATATACTTTATGGGGTTGGAAACGTTTCCTTATCTGCGTTTACCATATCCACTTTTACCACAAATACAATATACCCCTCACCTATCGACGTAGATGCGGGCTGCAGTTGGGAATTGGGTTTAGGATGGATTTTGCTAACTCGGCATCGCGGAAGGTGATATCTGAATTTGGGTCGATGTATCGAGGCCGAGTGGTTGCGCAATATCGCCAGGAAGTGGGTGACCGAGAATTTCGTGCTGTTTTCGTTGATTGCGAAATAATGCAGGTACAGTTGTTGATCGAGAGTTCTTAATTTTAGTAGTTGCGTGCGTTGCTTAAGACTATTTTATTTTCCGGAAGTGCTGACGCACCACTATTTGTGGAGAACCGTGGTTAGAGCCATGGTTTGTTGGCTCGGTGTATATCAGTTTGATTATTGTCTCCGGCCAGCGTGGATGCGCCATGGTTCTAGCCATGGCTCGTTACAACATTCAATATTAAAATTCAGCGATTCCGAGCAATATACGCATTCCAGCCATACGTTTCGGTCGCCACCCTAAAGAATATTATCTCCAAATACGCAATTAATTATACTCAACCCAGGCACAGCGCATTTCCGCAGCTAGCTCGCATTTTCCTGTGAAAATCTTCAAATTATGTGTCCGTGGGACAAAGAGAAACTAGAGGTGACAAAATTAAAAAACTTTCGGTATCAGCTACTAAGCTGTCACGAATCCCAATACAAGATATAAAATGCCCGAACACCAAATACAAGACAATAAATAAATACAAGCCGCGAACTGTCCAAAAGTACAAAGTCCTACGTCTGTTCCGCATCGATGAAAAAAACGACTTTGTAAGGATTGTTTTTATTTCATACTCGTCTCCATTACACCAGTAGCAGTTAATTTCTTGGCTCCAAACATCGTGCTCGTACATCCTATCGGCTCTACTATCTCCACGGCATAATAAGGGAGCAAGAAATAGAAAATTCCGTCTGCAATCCATCCGCACTAGATAACAAAGAAAATTTATCCACTGCACAAGTCCGTCAAAAGGTAAACGGAGGAGCGCCGCACTAACAATATTTTTTAAATATTGCCACAGCCAGTGTGACCGTTCCTCTCCTCAGTGTGCATCAATTTGATTCACTCATTGTTTTGTGAACCTCGATCAAGAGCGACCTCAAATCATCCGAGTTGGTATTAAAACTTGTTTTCCATCAACGCGCGAGGCCCTTTTCACTTCCATTCAGCAGTCGTGGGTTCTTTTTTGAGTTTTTTGAGGGATTTATTGCCTTTATGTGTGGTGCCCTGCCAAGCCTAAGTTTGTTTTATTCGCCAATCCGCGGATCCCGCATCCGACTTCGTTTTCAAATCCTGCGTGTGTGAGTGCGTAGTAAGCCAACGGGTGACATGGACAGCAAAGGGTTTTTTCCTGTGACCTCTCCACGTCGGCTACGCACCTCTTCCGCCTCAGGAACTACTCCAACTCAGAAGATCAAGTCGCCAGTCACTCCCAGAGCAGCCAGTAGCAGCCCTGCTGCGAGGACCAAGTTGGTTCTCTTCCCGTCTCCCGTCACTCTCACGGTGCCAGCTCGGATCCAAGACGATCCAACCAGCGCTTTCGTTTTCAGTCCCGTCAGCTCTCGATAATCTATCACGATCTTGTCTCACTTGGAAGCGCGCATCACTGCCGCTCCATCCGCATCTCTTTCCGAGGTTCGCCGAGGACAGATCCTCAGTATGTGGGCGGATGTCGAGGCGGAGTATAAGGCGTGCTCCGCAGTGATGGTTGACGCGGATCCAGGGGTACAAGAAGACATCTGTGGAAGTACGGCGAGTGTTATGGGGTATTTGAACAGTGCCTAGCTGACCTCAATGCTCAGCTAGCCCAAACATCGGATGGACATCTGCTCCGCAAACCTACCAGGGCGGCTGTCGACTGTCCCCCTGCGACATTGAGGTCTTCAAAGGAGATTACGTCCGCTGGCCGATTTTCCGGGACTTATTTACGGCGATCTATATAAATAATTCTCGGCTGTCTCCGGTACAGAAGTTATACCATCTCACCGCTAAGACAAGTGGCGATCCTAAGTCCATAGTCTAGAATTCCCCGCTCACCAACTCTGGTTTCGAATCGGCATGGGCGGCCCTCCGAAACCGTTACGAAAATAATCGGCTCCTGGTGACCACCCAGATTAACTTTCTGCCTCGCGTCGAGTCCGAGACCAGTCGGGCTCTGAAAGACCTCCAAAGCACTATGCAAGCAGTCCTAACCGAGCTTGCTCACTCCTAGGTCTGCACCGACAATTGGGATAGTCTCCTCGTGACTATCTGTGCCTCCAAATTGCCTAAATCTACCCGGGCTTTGTGGGAAGCGTCAGTCACTGACAAGAAGGAGTGGCCTCCGTTGTACTTGACGCTAGAGGCCATGGAGTGTGACCCATCCAATTCCAAAGGGGATCTGAATATACCAACGTCCAAAGGTAATCAGAATCCGCAACCCACCAGAAGCCAGTGCAATCCGTTACGTTCCCATGGAAATCCTGTTCCAAGGATGTCTCACTCGTTCCATAACGACGTTAATCCAAGCAAGAGCACATGTGATCTCTGTTCCAAAGATACTCACCCTATCCGACTATGTCCTCACTTCCTGCACATGACCGTTGATGCTCGTTCCAGCGGCATTAAGCAAAAGAAGCTTTGTTTAAACTGCTTCGCAAAAGGCCATCAACTTCGAGAATGCCAAAGCACCCACAATTGCACTTGTGGGGGCCGACACCACACGCTTCTCCATCGTATCAATACAGTTTCCAGAGAGTCCAATTCCACATCCGTACTCAGACGTTGGCCAGACGTAAGCCGGCAAGTACCTTCCGCACAAAATTCAAGTTCTTCCGAACCTGCGACGAATGTTCAGATGTATTTCGATTCCGGCACAAGTTATGTCCTTTTAGGCACAGAAACCGTTATTATTTGCCACCTGGGAACAAACTTCCGCGCCCGTGCCCTGATCGACTCGGGCTCCGAAGCAACGTTTATTACGGAACGTCTTTTCAACACGCTTCAATTGCATTTCCTATGTATCCAGACACAGGTCTCGAGCCTCAATCAGACAGTATCCGCTCAACCCAAGAAGCTCTGCCAGTTTTCCATTCGCTCTCCGACTAAGCCGGGTTTATTTTATTCATTTATTGGCCAACAGATTGAAAATATCCTTAACTGGCTAAACTAGCTTAATTCTACCTTAAATAATAACAAACAACAACAAAATATAAAAAAATCAATCAAGAAAAAGAAAAAAGTCAGAAAGTATCCGTCTGACGGCTCTCTTCCCCTGGCAAAAGTCAAACCGCATCCCTGCTGGCAGCGCATTGTGTTGGCGGAGAGCCCTGGAGATGGGCTCATTATTGCCATAGTTGGTCCGATGCCGATCGACTACAAAAGGTGCATGCGCTCCTAGGCTCCTGGCAGGCGCACTGAAGCCAATCCGACTATGCAGGTCAGGGCAATCAATGTAGATCATACAGAAATATCTGTGCAGCGATGGTCCTACGATCCTCGAGAGAGGAGAGGTGCACAAGGCGACATCTACGCTCATACGAAGGCAAGGGGAGAGCAAAGTGCAAGGGTTGGAGTGCAAACTTTAGAAACTTTATCTGCAGTCTCTCGATACGTGAAATTTGCACGGTGGTAACATAAAGAATTATATTAGTAAAGAAATAATCAGAAAATCGTTCCGCCCAGGGCGAATACCGATGGAATTTAGACGAAACAAACATATGTCGCATGTCGCATTCTGCAATAGGCAGTTCGCAACATGTAATGCAGCAATCGATATCCGAACTAACAAAAACTAAGTCTAGAATCTTATTTAACCTATTGAATATATTATTGACTTGGGATAAGCAAATATTAAAGCAGTCATCTATAAACACAATTTCGGCATCATAGCCGACGATTGAGGATCGGCAGTCCATACTAGCGAACCCAGATTTAACTCGCCAACAACGCAGAGCTGCTGACGGTCTCGAAGATTGTCAAAAACGTTAAAAATATGTGTGTACGCTTTGTAAATTTCATACCCTCTATTTGGTGGGATATACGACGCGCAGACGTATAGTGTCTCCGACTGACCGGCCACCGATACCCCAATCTGATCCAAGAGAGAGTCGTATTCCAGCAGACGAGCCGGATCACAACGCAGGGTGCGTCTAACAGCCACAACGACCCCACCTCCTCTGCTGCACTTCGTATTGGACCAGTCTCTGTCCTTACGAAACACTCGGAAAAGGTTTGGATCGAAATACTCGTTGTCGAAGAAATTTGAGTTGAGCCAAGTTTCAACCAAAATGACATCGAAATCACACGTGGAGGTTACCAAATAGACAGCCTGGGCCTTGGTGCGCATACCAGCTATATTTTGGAAATATATGCGTAGGGATTTAGCTCCGTCCATCGCACAGTGGACGGTCTTGTATGGAATCTGCGGCCAAAAATAGTTCCACTGCCTATATCAAAGTGAAATTTTTGTCTAAGAATTTTAAAAAAATAATAAGTAATAAACAATAGTATTTATAAAAATAAACCGCTCCAAGCACTCTCCCACTACTAACGCATAACAAAAAATAACACTACTCGACAAAATCGAACTTTTTTTTTCCTCAAGGATCCAAACCGACTTTTTCTGATAGATATGGGGATTTAAAATTTTTTAAAGAATTATGGTTTTTTTTTCTATGGCAGAACTTTTTTTTGAAGAATTTTTGAAGTCTGGTATTTTTTTTTTTTAGCTTTTTTCAGAGGTAGCGATAGTTTTTTTTCACATAACTTTAGTATCTTACGTCTGGTTGTAAAGAACTTTGCTATTTTGAAAAGATAATTAAAACAGCTAGAAGTTAAGCCCAAACACAATTTTGACTTTAAAAACTCAGGAAAAGTCAGGAAAATTATATCTTGTGTCCTCTATTTTTTTGTGTATAGGTGCGTTAATTTGGCGTCGTTTAAGGTATCGCTCATTAAAATCTATGGAGAGACTTTGGAGCTAAAATTCGTTAACCAAACCTAAAATATGGAAAAAATGCACAAAAAATACCTTTTTGAAGGCGGCGGGCCCAACTGCCAATTGGGAACAAAGCAAACGAAAAAGGGTTGTACATTTGGTACCTGTTCGCGTTCCTTTGGTATAAAATGTTGTTGACAGTTACTTTTTTCGTGACCTGAGGTAGAATACCTTTACAGGTCAAATGTTTCCTTTATATTCTCACAAGTGCAGGTCCACAAAAAATTGGATCTCGTCGCGTCTACCTAATCATAGTCATGGATATATAACGCTGTGCCTATAGTGTCTGTGCCTTAGTGTAGTTCTGACTTCCCTCAGAATACGATCGTGTGTTTACCAAAACATCTAACAATTAATTCAAATCAATTGCCATGGATACCTCTGGCCGATCATTTGCATGTGCTTTCCAAGCAGACTCATTTTGCTACATATGTGGTAAGTACATGATGATCAACGAAATAAAAATCGCTTTTACCGAAACTCTCCAAAAACAGTATGAAGAAAACTTTAAAATCAAACCCGAAAGTTTTGTTGAAAAGTGGGCACCAAGCTATATATGTCAAATGTGTAGATTGAATTTAACAGCATATGATTACGACGAAAAGTAAGTAACTCTAATCCACAAAACTATTAACTTTTCCCAAAATTCTAAACATTATTTTTTTCTTACAATTTTTTTTAGAAAACAATTTAACTTTGGTAGTCCAATGATGTGGAAAAAAACAGATATTCACGGCGCCGAATGTTTCTTTTGTTCAGTAAAGAAAACTGGAATTGGGAAACACATGAAAATAGTGTACCCGAAAAAATCTGGGTTCGGCTTTACCCTTCCTGCTCGTCCTTCAGAGGAAATACCGCCCCTAAAACGCCAAAAAGGAGAGGTATCTTCCTCGTCGAATGGAACAACGGATTCAAGCAATAACTATTCAGGAGAATGAAAATTTTGCAATCCTATTTAACAGGAACAATTGAACGATTTGGTGAGGAAGCTGGATCTGACTCTTCAAGCAACTGGGTGAAGCTTACGGCCCAAAAGATTTTGTTGACAGCAGTAAGGAAAGTTTAAAGGCTGTTTTGCTACACAATGGAAACCAAAAGCCGTCTCTTCTTATCGCCCATGCTGTTAATATGAAGGAAACATATCAAACAATGGCTAAGTTGTTTGTAAACATAAAATATAAAGAACACCAGTGGAAGGTCGCGTGTGACTTGAAGGTTGTAGCCATGTTAACGGGATTGCAAGGTGGTTACACAAAACACTGCTGCTTCCTGTGCCTATGGGATAGTAGAGCTAGAGAACAGCATTATTCAACAAAACTCTGGCCAAAACGGGAGGAACATACTTTGGAAAATTACAATGTAAAGAATGCAGCTCTCATGAAGTTTGAAGAAGTTATTTTACCACCATTACACATTAAGCTGGGACTAATGAAAAATTTTGTTAAAGCACTGGATAAGGAAGGTGAATCGACGAGTTACCTAAAAACTGTTTTTCCACGTCTGTCGCTGGCAAAAGTGAAAGAAGGCGTATTTGATGGCCCCCAATTCGAAAACTACTAAAAGATGATGGATTTGAAAATATTTTATCTACGAATGAAAAAGCAGCTTGGAACTCATTCCGAATGGTAGTAGCAAATTTTCTTGGCAACAGCAAGAGTGATGATTACGTTAATATCGTTCAAGACCTAATTGAGAATTATGAAAAAATTGGAGCCAACATGTCACTAAAAATCCATTTCCTACACTCCCACTTGGACTTTTTTCCGACAAACCTAGGGGACGTTAGTGATGAACACGGAGAGAGATTTCACCAACAATTAAAGGCTATGGAACAACGTTATCAAGGTGTTTGAAATGAAAACATGATGGGCGACTATGTGTGGACTCTCATAAGGGAATCTGATTGGAGTGACAAAGGAAGACAGCCAGAAAACTTAAATTATTTTATGAACAGTAACAAGCAGTAAAAAATAAAAAGTTTGTATATCCTTAGAATTGACTAAAAAGTCTAAAAATTACTGATTGTTGTATGGGTTAGGGAATGAAATTCTATATCTCAGGTATTTCTACTTTGGTTTCATTGAAATATGAATAGGTAGAAGCGACAAACGTCTAATTTGTGTAAAAATAAAGGTCAACATTTGACCTGAACAGGTCAGATTGGGCACAACGAAAGAAAGATCCAATTTTTGTGGACCTGCACTTGTGAGAATATAAAGGAAACATTTGACCTGAATAGGTATTCTACCTCAGCTCACGAAAAAAGTAACTGTCAACAACATTTAATACCAAAGGAACGCGAACAGGTACCAAATGTACAACCCTTTTTCGTTTGCTTTGTTCCCAATTGGCAGTTGGGCCCGCCGCCTTCAAAAATGTATTTTTTGTGCATTTTTTCCATATTTTAGGTTTGGTTAACGAATTTTTTTTCGACTTTTCCTGAGTTCCAAAATCACAAAGTGTTTGGGCTTAACTTCTAGCTGTTTTAATTATCTTTTCAAAATAGCAAAGTTCTTTACAACCAGACGTAAGATACTAAAGTTATGTGAAAAAAACTATCGCTACCTCTGAAAAAAGCTTACAAAAAAAATACCAGATTTAAAAAATTCTTCAAGAAAAAGTTCTGCCATAGAAAAAAAAAAAAATATCATCAAACCATTTCTAAGCCCCAAATCTTTAATAAAAAGTTGGTTTTGTTCCTTGAGGAAAAATCGTGTTGACTAGTGTAATTTGTGAAAAGCTTGGAAAAAAAAGGTCCTCACATACTTTTCTAGCTTTGTCAGCAAACGAACCTTTTTCTGAACACCACATTTCAAAAATATATATGCGTGTAAGTTCACATTGATATGATGTGCCTGGTTGATGAAATTAAGAAAATGATAATATTACAATCAAATCACTAAAAAATATGACGAACAAAACAAAAGCAATGAAACACACAAAAACAAAATATACACGTATGTACGTGTACAGCTGTGTTCAATAAAATAAAATGGCGAAGAGAGTGCACCACTAAAGAGCAAGCGCCGGGCTGCCGACTCTCCCCAAGTGTCGAGGGCAGCGCCGACGCAAGAATAGCACACGAAGCAGTGTAATAGCGTTTGTTGTTGTGATGATGACGCTAAACACTCAAGCAGTCGAAAGAGAGCGCCAGCAAGAGCATCGCCATTAGATCCAGCAGCAGCCGAACAAATGTCGCACAAAGCGCAGCGCGCAAAACCCATATGTTGTTGTTTCATCGAAGGGGAATTCCAGAAATGCTCCAACGGGCGGTTGTTCATAGCAAAGAGGCGAATAAGTGCAGGTAGGATTATTTGTGGATAAGCGGCGATCATGAGCCCAGAAACGCCGCTAACAAGGGGTTTTTTGAAGTGGACGGAACTGGGCCTTCCTGAGTGGGCGTGGACGTCCGCAACGGTAACAATCCTCGAAGATCAACTGCAGTCAAATCAGCTTCCGGCCTCTGTCGATGTGCAAAGCGGGAAACCCTTACCGATACCGGCCAGAACTTGTCATTAAAGACAGCAGAGAATAGGGCTTCAGGGACTCCAAGTTTGAAGTTAACAAACTTCAACGCAGATGGATCGGCATCTCGCTTGACCAGCTTTGTACAAGAAATTTTCGATTCCGGCACCTCAAGTTTTTTGGCAACAAATTTTACCACCGCCTCTGGTTCCGTCGTGGTTGAGAATTTACCGATATGCATGTATTTGTTGCTCTGCATGACGTTAATCTGCTCACAGCTCGGAGAAACACCAACAAAACGCTTAGTGTTTTTGTTTATATTTATATTTCTCCTCTCCTTCCTGACTGTGACAAAGCCATCCAACTCAGAAGGGAGAGCAGAAGCTGATTCCGAGGTACTAAGTCCTACCAATGCCGAGTCTGCTCTGAAATCCATCCTCTACGGAAGTGCCGCCGCTTTCTCCGCCTGGATTTCGAAAGGAGGCTCCAAGCTGTCCTCCACTTCAGCTACTGCACCAATTGCCTGCCTCACCAGCACTCCGGCCAGGATTGCCGAAGCGGTGATCGGTGTAAGGTGTGTAACCGGAAACACCACACGTTGCTTCACATGGACAATGTGCAGCACGCACACTCTTCTCGACGTCGACCAGGCCCACCTCCAGCGCCGTCTACAGCTACTTCATCCCATTTCGGGCACCGCCTTCGTTAACCCGGATCCGCTACTGATCCCTTATTGCAATCCTGCAAGGGGGGAGGATGTTCAGGCCAGCAGCGCTGTTAACAGTCGGTTGACAGTGTTGCTAACAGCGGACTGTTAGCTCGCTCTCTCTCCGTGCCCTTTTCTCTCGCGCTGCTCAGTCACGATCCACTCGACTCTCCAGCACTGGCGCTAGCATTATGCTGCCCAAAATACATAGTGGTATTACGAATCAACTACGAATCAACCCCGAGCCACCCTCCCCTTAATCAGAACCGTTGTCCCCCAGTCCGCCTCAATTGCTTCCCCCAAATACAAGGGGGTGAGCTTATTCCCCAGGCGTCTATTGGACTTAACTAAAACTTTTTCGCCTACACTTAAAATTCTGTTCCGGTATGCTTGTTGACTCGATTGTTCTGTACAATCTGGGCTTTTTGCACTTTATTCTGAATTTTCTTGTTCATTTCCGTTGCAACAGCGGGCAGAACGTCAATGGGCTTCCTGTTGGTGACCAAGTACGCCGACCTATTGGACTCTGATGTTGCTTGAACATCGACTGCGTCGGTGATTCCTCTAGCCATTTTGAGGCACCTAGCTATCTGCTAGCTATCTAATATGGAACCTTTCCACTTGCCCATTCGAAGTACTGTGGAGGGGTGGGGTGGAGTGTTAGCAATGTGGACCGTGGACCCCGAAGCTGCCTTACAGTAGCGACCCGACGGCGTCTGAACGACGGTTAGCGACGGTTCATTGTCGCAATATATTTCCTTGGTGTTGGGGAAAATATTCAAAAGCTGTAAGACTAGTGAAAAGCTATCGGCTGTACTATGGCAAATTTCGAGAATTTATCCACGCATGTTAGAAAATATTTTTTATCTGTCGTGAAGCATTTTTCCGGTGAACGGGCCTAGCTCCAGTTTCTTTGAGTGCCTATCGTATTTTGCTTTTGAACAAATTTTACAATTCATGACTATCTCGCTGGTGAGTTTTGGGAAGTAGTAGTCGGTCATGATCTGCTTGATTCGATTATGGTCGATGTTGATAATTTTTTTTTTTTTTCATTATAATCGGAAATATCGGCGACGAGATTCTTGCAGTATTAGAACTTCGTCGACGGAAAGGATTTTACTAGCTCATGCTTTATGACGGCTGGAATTGGGAATTCGCAATGGATTGCGTTCACGACCTGTGGGTTTACTACGGACTTGACAATCTCAGCGAGAGCGTCCTTGTTTGGGAAAATTAGTTTGGCGCGTTTTTTCCCTAAACAGAACAAAAATCTGTTTCAGAGGAAAGCGCGCCTCCTCATGGTTCTACCCATGGCTCGTTACAAACGACGGAGTGGCAACGCGTCCAAAATGACCGGGAACAAAAATCAAACTGATCTACACAGAGCTGACGAACCATGGCTCTACCCACGGTTCTCCACAAATCGCGGTGTGTCAGCACCTCCGGGAAATAAAATAGTCTTAACCAACGCACGCAATTACTAAAATTAAGAACTTTCGATCAACAACTATACCCATTCTGCACATTTCGCAATCGACGACCTAGATAAGAAATATCACTTGCGTTATTTCACAACAAGTCAAGCCATCATAAAATTACCGACCTACCGGCCCAAACTCAGCTATCACCTTCCGCGATGCCGAGTTAGCAAAACCGAAATCCCGTTTCCCAACTGCAGCCCGCACCTACTACGATGCAGTCTCAGCAAAACCTTTTCCTGAACACTACTAGCAAATTGTCAACGAAGCACCAAGCTTCGACCCACTTACTAGCCCCACAATTATTGTCATAAAATAATCATAGGTTAGGTTAGGTTGTCCCGGACGGCCCTCACGGGGCCACGCATAGGCCAGTATGGACCTTCTGAGTGTTTTTACGTGGTTTCGAAATCCGTGAGGATCGAGGAGAATTTTGCAAAGGCAAGGAGTTCCGCTGGCGTTCTCTTGGATGCATCTTCCAGCGATGCCAGTACCGGGTTGCCAAGATGTTTGTTTCCTGGGAACCCAATAGATCCGCACTGACTTTGTCGTGCTTAGGAAATCTAGTGCCTCCCTGCTTGCCAGGACATTTTTGGAACTGACCGCTGACGACTGCATGGATCTTATCGCCGCCTGGCTGTCCACGAACAGGTTGACCACATTATGTGGGCGTTCCGTACATCGAGCAACCTCCGCCGCTTTCCGTATGGCAAAGACTTCTGCCTGGAATATGCTGCATTGGTCCGGTAGCTTATAGGACAGCCTTATTTCAGGGTCTGTACAGTATATGCCCGCATCTACTCCTCCCTCCATCTTGGAGCCATCCGTGTATATGTTTAGGTGTTCATTCTGGTCCCAACTTTCTTTCCAGTCGTCGGGTTCCAGGTGTATCGCTGTTTTGACGTCCAGGCACGTTCGGGGGATCATGTAGTCAGATATACTGATCATGTCTCGGCCTATTGAACTGTGCCCGAATCCTTGCAGCGACATATTGCCTGATGCGACTAGGCGTTGTGCTGCCTTACCTGTAGTCAGTCTTGCGTGGATGTCTAGGGGGTCAATTCCGAGTATTGTTTCGAGTGCTTTTGTTGGGGTTGACGTCAGCGCCCCAGTAATGCAGAGCAGTGCCTGCCGCTGAGTTCTATCCATCAGCTTGTTGTAGGTTTTCTTTTCTGTAGCCTGCCATCACACTTAGACTCCATACAGCAGAGTCGGTCGCACTACCGAGATGTAGATCCAGTGCATTAGTGCAGGTGATAGGCCCCATGTGCTGCTAAGCATCTTCTTGGATGCATATAGCGCAATGGTGGCCTTCTTCACCCTTTCCAATACATTGGGTCTCCATGTCAGCTTGCTGTCCAAAACTATGCCGAGGTATTTGACTTGTGTTTTTGGGGTAAGCCTGGTTCTGTCAATTTTTGGGGGGATCCATGCCGGTACCTTGTACCTCTTGGTGAAGAGGATGAGGTCCGTCTTGTCCGCGTTGATACTGAGTCCTACTTTTCCCGCCCACTCACATATCTCCCTGAGTATTGATTCCATTATAGGGCTGAGGCTCGATGGTCATACTCCCGTAATAATTATGCTTATGTCCTCCGCATAAGCTGTTATTTTTGGGGCTCTCCTCTCGAATCTCTTTATCAGGTCGTCGACCACCAGATTCCATAGGAAGGGCGAGAGGACCCCACCCTGAGGTGTGCCTCTGTGCGCCCCTTTCACCATGGAAGCGGTGCCCCACTCTGAGTACACCCGTCTACAACTTAGAAGGTTCTTTATCCAGAGGTTGATTGCGGGATGTGTGTTGATCGCTTCTAGGCGGTCCATTATCGCGCTCACATTCACGTTGTTGAATGCTCCGGATATGTCTACAAACACTCCTAGAGCATATTTCTTATTTTGGAGGGCATTTTCGATGGTGGCTACTAGCGAATGCAGTGCCGTCTTTACCGATTTCCCTTTGGTATAGGCATGCTGGTTGGTTGACATCCGCCCACCTACATCATTTCTGATGTGTAGATCCAGCAGCTTTTCTAGTGTTTTGAGTAGAAAAGAGGTAAGGCTTATCGGTCTGTAGTCATTGGGGCTCATATGGCTGCACTTTCCTGCCTTTGGAAGGAAGACAATCCTCGAGGTCCTCCATTGAATAGGGATATGGCCCGTGCTCAGGCAAGCTGAGTATATTGCAGAGAGCCATGGGGTGATCACGTCTTTGGTCACCTGTAGCATGGCTGGGAATATACCGTCTAGTCCAGGTGCTTTCGTACCCACAAATGAGTCTATAGCCCAGTGGATTCTCCTAGACGATATGAGATCTGTTGGAGGTGCTGTTCCTCAGTTGCTAGGTCCTGATGCTCTGTAGCGTCAGCAACCTCGGTGCATCCTGGGAAGTGGGCTTCCATTAGTTCTGTTAGGGCATCTTCGCTGCCCTCAGTCCATTATCCATCATTTCGTTTCAGCTGACTTTGTATGGCAGGTTGCTTTGATAGCAACTTCCGGAGTCTAGCCGTTTCTGGGACTTTCTCCATATTGGAGCAGAAGTTCCTCCACGAGTTTCTTTGTGCCCTGCGTATTTCCTTCTTGTACTCCCTGAGTAGGGTTTTGTATTCCTCATTGATTATCTCCTCGTTCGCCTGTTTGGCGATTTTGAAGAATTCTTTGAGGTTATTTCTTTGAAGCGATAGGTCCCGGTTCCACCATAGTGGTCTGGTTCTCTTTTTCGTTCTCGAGGGTGGGCATGCTGCGTGGTATGCATCCAGTAGCTCCTTGAAGAGGGTCTCTAGGGACGATTCTATCTCTTCCGGGGATGTCACTGTGCCCGGACAGGTCGCGAGCTTCGAGGTAACTGTCTTTTTAAACTTTTCCCAGTTTGTGTTCCGGGGGTTTCTATAGACAGTTATCTTCGGAAAGTGTTTAAATTCGCACTTAAACTGAATGTACTTGGGGTCTGAGAAGAATGGTCTTTCAAGGACTCTCCAGCCAGATACCAAAGTACTGTTCCCCATTACGAGTGTTAGATCTAGTACGTTGGACGAGGTGGGGCCTACGAAGGTGTGCTCCTCCCCCACGTTTGCTACATCTAGGTTAGTGGATAGTATAAAGCCCAGAAGTGACTCACCTCTTTCGTTGATATCGGGGCTTCCCCACACGCTATGGTGGGCATTGGCGTCCGTACCAACTATGAGTTGCTGGTCTTTCGGACTGGCTTCCGCCCTTGTCCTCGCTTTCAAGCATCACCGCAGCCAGGTCTTCAGTGCTGTAATGAGACATAAGATAAGCATGGATGCCCTTTCGTACAAGTACGGCGGTTCTGGTCCTGCTTACCGATGGTGGGTAGAAGAGATTGTAATTGGAGGACTTTAGTCCGGCCACAGCATTGCCGGAGGCAAGCCATGGCTCCTGGACCAAAGCAATGTCGACGGGCCCTTGCTCCAAGGCAATGAGGAGCTCCGCCGACGCGAGCTTGCTTTTATGCAAGTTGAGCTGCAGCACTCTCAATGTGGGAGGCTGGCTCAACTGCACTCGACGGGTTGACTCTTATAGTCAGGTCACCGTCCTCGTCCTCTGCGGCATCAGATTCGTCCAGCGCAAGATCCTGGGCGATCCTGGGCGCCTCTACGATGGACTCCAGACCTAAGTCCTTTTCCACCTCGCCTGCCTGCAGGCGTCCTTGTCTTCGGGGTGGCGCTTTTTGAGACGTAGGTAGACACTGCCTACGCCCCATGCCATTTTCCCGAATCTCGGGTAGAGGATGTCCTCTGCCTCCTTATTGATCTGGATGATCATGTGCTGGCCCCCCTCATTGGGTAACGGGCTACCAGCATGCAGGATTTTCCAGTCCGCCGTAGGCACCTGCCTCTGGAGGAGTTTCAGTGCTCGGTCTCCCTGGACTGCAATGGGGAAGAGCACCTTCGCCTTCGGGATGGAAGGGATCATCTCCCTGTCCACTACCTCCAGCTTGGCCCCCTCCCACAGAGCTTCCAATTTGGGCACCACTTGCAACAGCCACTTCCTCGTCGGGTCATCATTACATTTGAGGATCTTCACCCCGTTCAGCCATCCCGCACCGTCAAAGGTGGGCATGGCAGCGTCCGGCGCGTCCTCCATTCGCGCGAATAGGCAGTCTACCAGCTGGGCGTGGACCTGTTTCCACTGCGCCGCCGTCATCTTCCCATTTTCGTCGCTGCGGTCGATCAGGGCCACGATGAGGTGCCTCTTGGACACGTCGCTCACCTTGGCCTTCTGCTTGGGCTTCTTCGTCTTAGTAGGTTGAGGGAGAACCACCTTTGGCCCGCGTTGCCGCTTGCCCGCCGGAGTGTCCTTGGCACTCTCGGTCGAGCGTTGCCTTTTGGTGGCCATCATTTCCTCAACCCTATTGGCGAATTCACCCTTCATCGCCTTCATCTGAGGCAGCTGCGCGTAGTGGAGACGCCCCTCTTCTACCTTTTGCTCAGTCCAGTCTAGTTTGGACTTCTCCTCTTGGGAGATGTCCTCTTTGCCTTGTAGCCGGCTTTGGATTTTGAGGGCCGCCTTGTATTGGGGCTTAGCCTTCATCCCCTCTCTAGAACACTTCGGCCCTTCCCTACGAAGGGAGCTGGTACCTGGTTCAGGCGAGCGGAGAAGGCTCTCTTCCTCCGTTCTGCTTACGCTGAGCACGCTCTCCAGGTCCGAGTCTGTTTCGACCACGGCACCCGTGCGGCTTAGCTTGCAGAGAGGCGTTTTGGTGGCAGTAGCTTTGAAACCAATATGACCTGCTCCCGCCATATCAGAGTTGTGACCGCTGGCGACACGCAGTGAGGATTGCTCCTCCCCGTGCCCGCCGGTGGTAGCAGTCACGCTTTCCACCGACGTTTGGACTGACATCCCAGTCCCTGTTCGATCCTTACTCCGGTCCTTGTGGTTAATATTTATCGGGGGGACCACCCCCTAGCGTTTTATGCCTGTCCGCCAGGCACCTCCAGCCATGGCCATGGTTCAGTTCCCCCAATTTTTATATCGGGAAGACCTGGACCTGGCCTTAGCTAGACACTGCATTACCTCGGGCAGAGCAAACGGCAATGCATTAAACCGATCCGGGGTAATGCAGTGCCCATTGCCCGGCCGGCACCCTCTGGGAGGGTTCAGCTGGAGGATTTTTGCCTGGCCAAAAAATAATCATAAGGTAGCAATAATTATTTCCGGGTCAGACGCGATTACCAGATGCATAAAAGGGCCAAGTTCGGCCGAAAAAGCAGGCAGTCCATCAGCCCGAACACAAGACACTGAACTAGACAGTCCCTCGGCTCAAGACAACAACAGTCCACCGGCTCCGAGGTCAAGTAACAAGATCCGCGAGTTAAGTCATTGTAAACAAACAAAATTAAATAATAAAATAACAACGCCAGCAAAAACAACCAACCACGATCTCTCAAAGTATTTTCGTCAGCAACACCACGTTTTCCCCTGTCACCTACCTCTCTTTCAGTCAGACAAGGCCGCTCCGAACCTGAGAGTACCAGCAATCTACACATTTTCATTGTAGAGAACCTTGGACAGACTGATGCATATCCCAGCCTGAGATAGGTCCTCACAAGTGGCGCCCGAGCAGGGACTTTTTGGTGACTTTAAGGTAACTAACACCTTAATACGGAGCTTTGTGGAGTAAAGACCCACGGCCACTGAAAGAGACTAGGCTAGCAAAGATCAATAACCGCCAAGCACAAAAACCCCGCCCACACTAAATCCGGTCGCGAACAAGTAGTTCCGCAGAAAATACAACCAAATCAAAAGTAAGTCAGTACCACTAACCGCAGAAACACACCATGGAAGCCCACGGAGACGGTCAGCTCGACGAATTTTACCCGGAGGGACACCATACCAATCCAGGAGTCACCACCGGCTGGATTTACAAACTCCGTCGAGACGAGCTGGAGGCCCTTGCCGAGGAATTCGGCTTTGGCACCGAAGGAACGGTCGAGGAACGACGAAAGAGATTCGCCGCGTTAGTCGCCGGAACACTCTCGCAGGACGCCTGGGTTCGACTGGGAGACCTCGAACGGCTATACGCTAGACCAGCAGGACGCTCCCGGTCACCCATGCCCACCACTCCCGGACCATCTGACCAGCGGAAAACAGACCCAAAAGCCGGGTTACAGGTCCCAACTGCGGCCGAATACAGCACACCCGCCCCCCCACGCATTGTAACACCGGCCGATTTGCCCAGACCTCCAGTTACGGAGACTAACCGCTCACCGACGCAGAGGATTGTGCCGGCAATGGACCCTGCCATAGATGGACGCCACTACAACCACATCGCCCACGTCGCAGAGCAGGATCTACGATTACGCCCTACCAGCATACCGGATGTACGTGCGACGACACGAACTCCAAAGCTTGACGCAGCTCACAACGTTGGCCACTGAGTTCGAGAGCCTCCAAGACTGGACCCTCCCGGCTCTCGCGCCCCCGCAACACCCACCAAGATACGCAAGGCCAGCTACAGAGCCGAGATACGGCGACTCGCATCGGCCACCATTTCGGCGATCCCAATATGAGTCGGCAGACTCGCCAAGGAGGCAGCAAGCAAACTCAAACAGTCAGGCGACTCCCGCGGTGACACATCGCATGATCACGACCCCCATCGCCAGCCTACGCACAGCTTGCCGCCGGTGTGGTGATGACGGACATGGGGCATTTGCCTGCCGAAACCCGTCGATACTATTCTGCCGGGAATGTGGCAAACGCGGCACACAGACCGTCGATTGCTGCCAGAACACGTCGGGAAACGACATGCGTCCCCAACTGACACGGGATCAGCCGGGAACGACGCCTCCTCCAACCCGCGACTAAAACACTCTACACATGAGCAACGGCCGGATAGTGGCGATGGTGACCATAGGAGGACACGCAACGGAAGCCACAATCGACACCGGGGCATCCAGAAGCTTCATCAGTGCAAACCTCGCCCGACAACTAGACAACAACACCAACCTGCAAGATGCATGCGTCCGCATACGCCTGGCCGATGGCTCGGTCAGAGAGATCTCACAAGTTCTAGTGGCGCACATCAAGCTGGATCAACGAGAGGTTCAAATCCCGCTCCTGGTCCTGCCAAACATGTTGGGACAAGTTATTGTCGGCATGGACTTCCTAGGTTCCATCGAAACGACGATCCAATGCGGCACCACGCTGCTACAGCTACGAGACCGTCGCTCCACACCCACTGAACCCGTGCTTACTACCATCCACGTACAAGACGCCGAACCCCCATACAAGAAACCCCAACAATTCGCAACGAACCCACGTCCACGACCTACCATAACGCACACGGCACCCAATAACGCAACGCAGTACTTGACACCCAAACCAATCGCAACGGAAACGAAGCACCGGACCACAACGGAGAACACGAATCCAAGGTCAACACCAGAAAACAGCAATCAAGCAAACGGGAAAACGAGTCCCACGGTCACTACGGAGCAATCGCGTCCTAGGCCAACAACAGGGTACAAGCATCCCAAACAAACCACGAGGATCTCACACACGAGACAAACACACTTGAACCCGGAGCTCGACACAGGAAGCCCAGGTCCAAGACGAGCAACAGAGCAAGCACGCACAGAATCCGCAAGGGAAGAATTGAACGCACGGACACCCTCAAAACCGACCGCCAGCAGCGAAAAAGGACAACGGCAACCACCATCCGACAGCCCAGCAACACGGGGAACAGCCACGCTAACCCCACGCTGGACGGGGCCCATAATCGAACTGATATCCACAGAGCCCCTCAACAAACGCCCGGAAACCGGCACGATGCCCCCACGATGCCCAGACCGCCGTCCTGTCCTTCCCACGGCCGACGCCACACCGATCCTCGCCAACACAATGGAGTACCTCCCGCGTTCTGACATGATTCTTAGCGCCATGCAACGAGCCATGCCTAGAGCCATGTCCGAGATCTTCGTCGCCCACACAAGTCGTTGCTGCGATACCAGAGGCGTCATCGCGACTCACCTATTCACGTACCAGTCTGGCTGTAGTATAACACGAGTACTACACCCGGCATACCAATACATCGTACCCATGGCCGACACCACACCGATCCTCGCCAACACAATGGAGTACCAATGGAGTAGCGCCATGCACCGAGCCATGCCTAGAGCCAGGTCCGAGATCTTCGTCGCCCGAACCAGCTGTTGGTTCGATACAAGAGGCATCACCGAGACTGTTCATGCGCCAAACGACCGCCAATACCACCCAAGTATTGCATCAGAGATACGAAACATATCTACCCACGGCCAACGCCACCACGATCGTCGCCCACATAAGCGACTACCAACGGAGGATCCAACCGTCCAGCAAACCCATCCTTCCGAAAGACCCGAATCAACCCTTTGACCCCGGAACCACAAAAGACGACCCAGAACTGCCCATGGATCCTTGGCCACCCGACATACCACCGCAGATTCAAGAATGCCTTGACAAAGAACGACCAAAGAAAACAGCCGAGAAAACCATCGTCATATGGGATAATCGACCCACCAAGCAGAGACCAACTACAAAACACCCAGAACAGCAGAAAGATCAGGACCACAGCAGCAGTAGAAAAGATAACGTTCCGCCGCCACGCTAAAGTGACTAGATTAACACCGACGAATCCAAAGACAAATCCAAAGACTCGGCACAAGCAAAAGGACAGGAGAACCCGGAAAAGGCGAACCTCAGCACCGGCCAAGCGATGCCACTAACTTCTCCATCACCCACCCGGAAGAAAGGGTGTAACGAACCATGGTTCTACCCATGGCTCGTTACAAACGACGGAGTGGCGACGCGTCCAAGATGACCGGGAACAAAAATCAAACTGATCTACACAGAGCTGACGAACCATGGCTCTACCCACGGTTCTCCACAAATCGCGGTGTGTCAGCACCACCGGGAAATAAAATAGTCTTAACCAACGCACGCAATTACTAAAATTAAGAACTTTCGATCAACAACTCTACCCATTCTGCACATTTCGCAATCGACGACCTAGATAAGAAATATCACTTGCGTTATTTCACAACAAGTCAAGCCATCATAAAATTACCGACCTACCGGCCCAAACTCAGCTATCACCTTCCGCGATGCCGAGTTAGCAAAACCGAAATCCCGTTTCCCAACTGCAGCCCGCACCTACTACGATGCAGTCTCAGCAAAACCTTTTCCTGAACACTACTAGCAAATTGTCAACGAAGCACCAAGCTTCGACCCACTTACTAGCCCCACAATTATTGTCATAAAATAATCATAAGTTAGCAATAATTATTTCCGGGTCAGACGCGATCAGCAGATGCATAAAAGGGCCAAGTTCGGCCGAAAAAGCAGGCAGTCCACCAGCCCCAACACAAGGCAGTCCATCAGCCCGAACACAAGACACTGCACTAGGCAGTCCATCAGCCAGAACACAAGACATTGCACTAGGCAGACCATCAGCCCCAACACAAGACACTGCACTAGACAGTCCCTCAGCTCAAGACAACACAAGACACAGTCCACCGGCTCCGAGGCCAAGTAACAAGATCCGCGAGTTAAGTCATTGTAAACAAACAAAATTAAATAATAAAATAACAACGCCAACAAAAACAACCAACCACGATTTGTCAAAGTATTTTCGTCAGCAACACCACGTTTCCCCCTGTCACCTACCTCTCTTTCAGTAAAACAAGGCCGCTCCGAACCTGAGAGTACCAGCAATCTACAAATTTTCCTTGTAGAGAACCTTGGACAGACTGATGCATATCCCAGCCTGAGATAGGTCCTCACAAGTTCCTGACTGACTTTACTGACGATTCTATCGTGTAAGTCATTGAAATTTCACTGTGAATCGTCGTTGCGTCTGACCGTGGTGCGCTGCTTTCTAGCCCGCAAATTTTCTGTCGAGACAGTGCGTCTGCTACGAAGTTTTCTTTCCCAGGCTTATGGAATAAGCTGGCGTCAAGCTCATCGATGAGTGCCTTCCATCGTTTAATCTTTGCGTTGGGATTTCCCTCCGACACCGCCAACGTGGGTGGCTGGTGGTCAGTGAACACGTTTATGTCCCAGACGCCATAAATATAATGGTGAAATTTCCCCAAGACCCACACAATTGCAGTATCAGCGTTCTTCCAAATGTGTTAACTACTCACCCTCTGCAAGAGTGGTTGTCCTCGACACTATCAGGCTTCGATCATCGCGTCTATTTGGCTCGCGTCCCTCTTTCTTATGAGATGGAATCTGATGTAGCTGATTCCAACTAGAACTGCACACTGGGCTTATTCGCAGCCCAAAAGCGAGGATCGGATTCAGCCTGGCCGCGGTCGCTTCCTCGACTTCCTTGATGTAATTTAGATTGTCCTCGCTGAGCTGGCGCAGGACCGGTAAGCTCAATACCGTCTCGAGCCCGGTAATGTTTAGGGCGGGCACTGATGCGATGCCGGGGGATCGCTTTTGGACGTTATGGCGATTCTGGAAGTGGGAACCGTTGATGGTCGCGAGTCCTCGAATGTGACCAGCTGCGTTGCGGAGGTTGAGATCAACATTTTTGAGTCGCAGCCGATCGTGGCAGGCCTGTTGTTGACGATGACCATGCCGTCATCTACGAGGGTGATGGGCTCCAGGTAGCTCGATTCCGAAATGCAGAGTGTAGTCCGTAGTCCCTGCGCGCAGGAACCCCCCGTTTCTCTCTTGCAGAACGTGGTTGTGGTAGTGGGGGAGCAGCTCGTGACGGCCCAACCAGGAATTCCATGATTTTTTTTACATGCTGTGCTAAATCTACTGTATTCTATTATGAAGTGGATTATGTTATTGGATTGTAAGATCTTAATTCTATATACTTCTAATAACCTTGAAACGGTAACCCCTGTGAATTGGTCAGTACAGACTCTATGTCGGTGTGGTCTAAGATTGAAGGGCTTACGATGTTAGCCTTTGCAAGCGTGATTGTGGGCATTCGGTTGCCTATTTCAGTAATTAAAATTATATTTCTAGCTAAAAAGGTGCAGACGGCTCAGTTTCGGAATCGAAATTTCCACTTTCAGAATATAATAAAAGTCCTACAGATATTGACGGCTTAAGTAAAATATTATAAAATATGCTGATAATCCGATTCTTACTGTTTGCATTGAATGGAACTATATCAGTAGCGATTCGTTCACTTTCTTTTCGCTTTCGGGCTTGCTCGTTCAGTTTGCGTTCGGATTTCCGTTGATCTTTTTTCACAGATATTGTGTCTAGTCCAGCATTTGCATTGAATGGAACTATATCGTTAAAAAACTTTTCCAGCTTAGCCAAGCACATTGCTTGGCTTTGCGAATAGGAATAACCCAATTGAGCGATTATATTCTCATATTCTAGATCATATAAAAAAATCGTTCCGATCAGATGCGATATAGAGTATAGCTGCCAATACAATTATTGTCACAATATCGTATTTTTTTTAACTTTGACCTCAAGTCTGCACCTCTAAACGTAGTCCAATCGGGCTAAAACTTTTTATTTGATTATTTTAGAACAAAAGAAGACCTTTGAAATTTTGAAAATAAGCGCCGCCCTTGTCTGCACTGTTTCTAACAAATCTGTTCAAATCAATTCAATAAGAAATAGTAGGGACACACTCCTAGACCTTATGTCTGTTTGTGATGCTGCACTAGCTACGGTCTCCAGAGTAAGTACAGTATCACTTCCTGAAGACCTCTACCATGCAAGTTTAGCTATATCCCTTGAGTGTGACCGATCCAGTTGTGCTGCCAATCCCATGGCACCCAGCCGCATAAATTGTTTTCGGAAAACAAATTTTGCTGAGCTAAGTCATCAATTCTCGCACGTTAACTGGTCTTTTCTCCACGCGTTACAGAATATTGTCGAAACAGTCAATTTGTTCTATGATACTATTAACGACGCCCTTAATATATATGTATGTTCCTGTTATCAAATCTGTTTCGTCAAATCCTTCCTGGGTCTCCCAGAATTTGTCCTATTTAAAGAATAGAAAACTAGCCTCTATAAAAAGTATCAGAATACTGGAGCTATGTCTGTCTTCGCCCAATATTCCTCTGTTCGTTATCAATTCCTCACTGTTAATAGTCTGTGTAATAATCAATACCTTTCTCGGTGTAGTAAAAATTTCCGTAGTTATCCAAAAAAATTTTTCGTTCGTAAATTCTAAACGTAAGTCCAATACATTTCCTCCATCCATTCATTATCAAAACAAATCAGAATCTTCTGCTGATGGTATTGCAAATTTATTTGCCACCTTCTTCCAATCAACGTACTCGTCACATATCTAACACGCATCCACTCCGTATCCCTACCATTTACCTCATGCCAACAGCATTTTTCTGCCTTTCTTTGAGGAAAGTGAGGTTCTTGAAGGTTTGTCAACGATTGACATATCGTTCTCTGCGGGTCCAGACAAGGTTCCAAGTTGTATTTTAAAACACTGTGCGCAGTCCTTATGTGGACCCTTGAAATATCTTTTCAACCTATCATTGGAACGGTCTTGTCTTCCAGTAATTAGGAACGAATCCTACATCATTCCGCTTCACAAAATGGGTTCAAGATCTCACATTGAGAACTACCGAGGTATTGCAAAGCTTTCTGTTACCAGGCAATTGCAACACCTATGCAGTAGTCTGATATCTCAAGCGCAACACGGCTTTTTTAAACATCGATCAACATCGACAAACCTTCTCGAGTTCTCTTCTGCAATTAACCGAGGATTTCAAAGCTCACTGCAAACAGACGTAATTTTCACGTATTTCAGCAAGGCTTTTGACTCCGTAAACCATCAAATCAAACCATAATCTTTATCATACCCTATCCCCTGAATTATCACTTAAAATTATAGCCAGTATCAAAAATCCTCTAGTTATTAATTATTTCTTATATCCTTTTTTTCATTTACCTTTAATTATTATATTAGCAGATAGTTGCCAATCCCGTTTCAATGAATAAATAAATAACTATGTCCCTTCGCGACCGAAAACATCATTTTATTGTAATTGCTTCGTATTGAATGCAATCAGGTGGCTGAAACTACATGTGTTAAGTAATTTGGTGTAACTTATTTAAATATAAAAACCTTTGAGGTTACTATTAACCAAAGTTTTTATTTTGATTATCAAAGTAGCGTCCGTTTGCGACCATAAGTATTGTTTTTCCTCTTTTACTTTTAATTTTTTAACACGGAAATAAATATTCGCAGATGTCTAAAACAAGTTTAAAACGTAACCGATATTTCAATAAAATTAAAAGCGATCCACAGAAGTTAAAAGAATTGCCCTAAAACGCAGCTGAGAGAATGCAAATTTTTTTATTTTTGCTATAAATGTTATTAAACACATAATATGAAGTAATAAGTTGTTTTTAAAGGAAATATGAAGTTATTCATGGTTCGTTCGCGACCCGTACGTTCGTGACCGGTATTTACTTAAATTAAAAAAAAAAAACAAATTTCTATGTGAATATACTCCACAGAAAGCACCGTAATCCTTTTTGAAAGAACATTTATCGCTTTAGAATATTCCGTTCCAATTCGCAGATTTTTGCATTTTACTAGATTAAGCCAAAGTCTACTTCTTTTTTTCATACGATCGCGACCGAATGTTTTTTGCAATTATAATGAAAACTAATTCTGTCGCGATATTATTTTCTAAATCTATTCAAGCTAATTTACATATAATTTTATAAGCGTTGAGGTAAATCCACAAATAAAATTTGTTTGTATCTTTGTATTTAATAGTCATGTATTTCTGTTTATTATTCATTATAAATGTTCTACCACAAAGTCACTACATAGTCAAAAACAAAACAAACAAAAAATTGACAATGCATAGTCCTTGAGTGATAAACTATGTTCCTATCCATAAGGGCCACTCTACGTTGTTTCTTGGGTCGTTTGCTTGTTAATGCCAGCTACAAAACTCACTCACCAATCATAGATAGATACATGGCAGGATCAACCTTTTGGCACTTCTCAGTAGTACAATCTGCCTGGAATCCGGTATCCAACGGAGTAGCCACTAGTTTACAATTGTCCATGCCGTGAGTTTGCAAGCGCTTGAATTAATGAGAATGGTGGCCTATGGGGATAGGCCAAACTAACCTTCGCAGTGCACCACCATGCTTACAAACAGCTCATTGTCTCTGCAAGACTATGCTCATTGGCAACAAGCCATTTACCTTCGAATACATTCATCCATATAATTTCCATTCCTCTGCTAGCGCGAGAATAAATTGCACGCTCTCTAGTTTGCTGGGGAAAATGCTTCGGCATAATTTATGCAATACTGCTGTTAGCAACCTTTTGTATTGCGTCAGTTAAATCGATCTAAAAGCTAAACGGTTCCAAAGCGCAAAAAGGGCTATGCAACTTGGTTAAAGGAATATTTAAAGAGCATGTACAAACAATTTTTCTCGCGAAGTAGAAGTGTTTTCGACCCCATAAAGTATATATATTCTTGCACAGCATCAACAGCCGAGTCTTTGTCTGTCCCTTTGTCTTGATGAGCGCCGAGTTCTCAGAGACTATAAGAGCTAGAGCAGTTTGTTTCAGACTCATGTGATATAATACATTTCAAAACTTGGCCCACCTCTTCCGTACAAAGGTGGGCGCGGCAGTATAGTTGAAAATGGCCGTATCTACCAGATTGCAAAATCTGGATGAGATCGGATAATTATTATAGCCAGAATTAAGAAATTAATTTTCAGTTGCTACGCCACCTCCTAGTAGCCGCTACTCATTCTCTTTTTCGCTCGTCAACTCTTGGCACTAGTAGTGTTCGAGCACCCTTTGGCGGAGTTAATGTGGAATCTTTTTTACTAGCTGTTGAGGTTTTTTAATTTAATAATACTACAATGTTCACAAATTTTGAAATACACATTTAACAGTGATGATATCACAGGAATCTGGACATACAGAAGGACATGGCTATATCGACTCGGCTATTGATGCTGATCAAGAACATATGTACTTTATGGCTTCAGAAACGTTTCATTCTCTGTGTTGCACACATCCACACATAGGCGCTCAACAAGACGGACGGACGGGCGGACAGACGGACGAACAGACAGACTAGAAAGAATATATACTGTATGGGGTCAGAAACGCTTCTTTCTGGGCGTTATACACATCCACTTCGACCATAAAAAAAACATATCGCTAAACTATTCGGGTACTCGGTATAAACATTATAATTCAATATTGATTTTTAAAGACCCAAGCCTTTCAGATAAAGAGGGTTTAATGCGAGTTTTTTTGTTTGCTCTTGGAACACTGCCAGGTTTGGCTCAAAAGCTACAAATCTTTTTTTTTTTAATTTATTTAGTTATAAAACTAAGTATGCGTATTAATATATTATAATAAATAACATATTATAACATATAACATATTATAACATATAACATATTAAAACATATAACATATTATAACATATTATAAATTATGTTTTGTTTTAGTCAATCTGTAGTATCTGATTGTGGACAATATTTAATACTGGCCATCGTTAAGGATTGTCGAGACAACATTGTGTACTATGCAGACCTTCAACCGGGTAAAGGCATAAATTCAAAACTGAATGTTAAAAAAATTGTGGACAACTTTGAGGCGGACTATGATGTAAGTGTTTTATTTTTTAAGTTTATATAAAGTTACGGGAACTATGGGATTGTTTAGGAACTCAAGTAATACTAGTTAACACAATTTGTACTAATTTTGTTTTCTATGGCACAAATTTTTAAAATTTTAAAACTTGTATTTTTTTGTTGTTATTTTTAGTGTTTCTTCTTCTACTCAGTAGCTTCATCTTACCGTATGAGAATTATTCATCTTTCAAATTCAAACTAAGCTCATTTTTTGCCGATTTCTTTTTTTGAAAATATTGAATTAAAAAAATTTAAGTTGTAATCTATAAATTTGTAGAAAAAAAATCTGTGTGTAAGACGCTATCTCGGCAACGCGGGCACCAAATTGCATGCTGTTTTTTTTTATACCCGTACTCAAAAAAGAGTTTAGGGGTATATTAGATTTGTGGTAAAAGTGGATGTGTGTAACGCAGAGAAGGAAACGTTTCCGACCCCATAAAGGATATATATTCTTGATCAGCATCAATAGCCGAGTCGATATAGCCATGTCTGTCTGTCCGTCTGTCTGTCTCTCTGTCCGTCTTGTTGAGCGCCTGGATCTCAGAGACTATAACAGCTAGGGCAACCAAATTTGGTTTTCAGACTCATGTGATATCACACTGCTGCAAGTGTATTACAAAATTTCGCCCCGCCCCCTTCCGCCACCATAA
This sequence comes from Drosophila tristis, assembly GCA_018150885.1. NCBI lineage: Eukaryota > Metazoa > Arthropoda > Insecta > Diptera > Drosophilidae > Drosophila > Drosophila tristis. Next base: position 937,310 of record JAECWT010000181.1, read on the forward strand.
AGGACGAAAATCTGTGGAAGGAACAATTTGAAAGATACGATACAACTAAAAACGCAATTTCGTAGAGAATGCCCATATCTACCAGATTTCCGAATCTGATCAGATCGGATCATAATTATAGCCAGAATGAAGAAATTCATTTTCATTTGCTTCCCCCGTCTCCCCCTGCATGAAACACGCTACTGATTCTCTTTCTCGCTTGCACACTCTGCCGCGTTCAGTGCGCGAGCAACCCCTAGCGGAGGAGATGTAGAATCTAAATGGTACATGTAGAATCTACATGTTAGATGTATAATGTACATAGTGGATGTAGATAACAGATGTAACAAAAAAATGTATAACGTTAAATATTTTTTTTAAATCCTAAAATTCTATAAAATCATTGAAAATGTAAGTACTGACTGAATACGGGTAAAAGTAGAGTCGCGTCCCCAGAAGCGACTCACACGTTCCTTCTCGTTTATTTTATGTATATGTTATTTTTAATAAGTAAGTGTATTTAGTTTTGTCAATATGTCCTATGTTCTGTGACCTGCCACGCCATCCACCGCCTCGAACATATTGAAGAGAAGGGCTATCTCCTCCTCAGTGGGAGTGAGCGCCACCTGCTTAAAAGGCCCACCTCCTGTGGCTCTGGTCTCCCGCATATTATGATAAATTTTTCTTTTGATGGCCGGCATCCAGTCATTCCATACCTGTAAAAGGCAATGTTCAATAAAATGTCCTATTTCGTTTTTAAATCTGCTTACAATTCGCCACTCCTCTTCAGTTTTAATTGGAGGGTCCAAAGCATTCAGCTGAAGCGCCAAGTCCTCCCAAGCTGCGCTCATCAACCCCTTTGGTAAAATTACTGGCAATGTCCGGACGATCCTTCATAAATTAAAAAAAAAAAACTGCGTCCTTACTTGGCTTGCTATGCTTTCCCCCTAAAAAAAGTTCATAATGTATAACAATTAAAAAAAAATAAACAAAATTTATTGGATAGTGATTTTTTAAAATGCCTATTTTATTAACTTAGCATGTTTAATGTTAAATTATTTGGATGAGGATTAATTACCAATTGAACAACCTTTATGGGAAAGTAAGGTTCGAATCGTTCTAGGTGTTTTTTATGAGTGCATTTAATTAAATCGCTGGATAAATAAAGCGATTTTGATTCCGCTGAAAAATCGGCGTGTGGCACTGCGGAATGGAATTGCGGTGATTTTCTAGCGGAAGTGATTTCTGTGGCACCCCTAACTAGCTTACCATGAAACAAGTCGATGACAGTTGTTGATAGCTTTCATTAGTATTTAGTTTTGAATCAATTTGGTTTTTATTGCGGGCTTGCACTGGCCGCACATGGATCATTTTACCAACGCTTTAATAGGATTTGAGCCAATAATGGTGTTTGACCAATTGCTCAAATTTTGACCATACGTAAATCAGGGATTGATAGCGGTTTAAAATGTACAAACATACATATGCAACTTGCATGTAAATTATTTTAATATTTTCCTTCCTCTACTTGATTTTTAGTATGTTACCAACGATGGAACAATGGTATATTTTCGTACAAATAAATTGGCACCCAATTATCAAGTTATAATCATTGACTTCGAGAACCCAGAAAAAAACAATTGGAAAACTCTAATAGCAGTAAGTACTCAATTTTTTTTAGGACAAAACAACATTATACTACAAATACGTATTTTCAATCACTTAGGAGCACAAGAGTGATGTGTTAGACTGGGTGAGGTGCGTGGATGAAGACAAGCTTCTGTTATGTTATATAAGAGACGTTAAAGTAAAAAAAGTAAATCATAAAAATAAATATCATAAATAATCGATTACTTCTTGTTTTAGACCGTTTTGCAAGCCAATTGTCTTCGAACTGGAAAACTATTGCGTGTATTCGATTTGGATATCGGTACCATTGTAGGAACTTCAGGCAAAAAGAAGTATTCAGAAATTTTTTACAATTTTTCTTCCTTTTTGAGTCCTGGATGTATTTATCAATTCGATTTTCAAACCCCAGAACACATGCCAAAAGTGTTTCGCGAAATAAAGCTTAACTTGGAAGGTTTCTGTCGAGAGGACTACAAAGTTGAACAGATATTTTATAAAAGTAAGGATGGTACTAAGGTACCAATGTTTATAATTCGTATGAAACGAGATACTATTGAGCCGAGACCTTGCCTTCTGTACGGTTACGGTGGCTTTAATATTAGCATGCTACCATGTTTTGGACTCTCTGGGTAAGTATATTAATAATGGTATTTGATATTGAGTTTATATCTAACCAATCGTAAAGACTTATGTTTATAGATACATTTGATGGCGTGTTAGCTTATCCAAACTTGCGCGGTGGTGGAGAATATGGCGAAAAATGGCATAATGGTGGTCGTTTGTTTAATAAGCAAAATGTGTTTGACGATTTCCAAGCAGCTGCTGAGTATTTAATTGGCCATAATTACACGTCTAAAGACCGTTTAGTTATTCAAGGAGGTTCAAACGGAGGCCTTCTTGTCGGAACTTGTATCAATCAACGTCCTGATTTGTTTGGAGCTGCTGTTGCACAAGTTGGGTACGTATATATTTGTACGTGCATTAAAAAATGTTCGCTTTTGCATAATTGAAATGCATAAATTACACTACCCGACCTTTTTTCCTAAACGAACCAAACCATTTCTAAAAAAATTGGAGCTCAGAAATGATATTTTTTTTCTAAGAATTTTATGAATTATTAAAAACTTTTTTGTAAAGATTTTTTCAGAGATAACGCTTCTGTTTTCACATACTTTAAGTATCTTACATCTGGTTGTGAAGAACTTCGCCATTCTGAAAAGATAATTTTTTGTATCTATTTTTATAGTTGCATCAATTAGCTTTTTAGAACTGCAAAGTTCTATGCAACCAGATAGAAAATACTCAAGTTATGTGAAAAATAGAAACACTACCTCTGAAAAAAACATAGTACTATCAAATTTTTAAATCACGAAATCTATCAGAAAAAGTAATTTTGGTCCACAGCGGGAAGAAAAAGTCCAATTTTGTGGAGTAGTGTCTTCTGTTTTATGCATGCTAAAGATCTTAGTCTTGTTTTGTTGGTGAATCATTTAACTAGGTGTTTTGAAATTTTGAAGTTATTTGATACACCGGATGAAATATGCCAAACCAAAATGTAAATAAAATCAAATCTTACAGTTTTGAACTGCTGTTATATTTAAGGTAAATATTTTTATTAATAATTTTTTTAATAATGTGTCTACAGCACTTTTAATTTTTTTAGTTCTCCTATGCGATTTGCCATATATCCTTTTCCTCTCCCACAACTCCATCATTGCACTGGGAGAACCGAATATTACACCAGCTGTGATTTTAGATGGCTCAATACATTTTTAAATAATATTTGTATCGGGAGATTGTGGTTGATACTACATGGACTGAAATTTTCGCCATGGCATCCAATTTCGTACCAAAATGGACGTCTGTTTTAGGGAATTTTCTAGATGAAAAATGAAATTTTCACCACCAAGACCCTGTAGAAGATCCTGTTGCAGAAGGCTTAAATATTGTTCGCTTCATACTATTTCGTCAATTAAATCCAAGGGACCAACTCCATTTTTATAAAAACACCCCCAAACAATTATCGGATCGCGCCCGGGCTTGACAGTTTGTCGCACAGTATTTGGGGACTAGATATTGGCGTCCAATACCAGGAGTGTCTGACTTGTAACGAACCATGGTTCTAGCCATGGCTCGTCCAGACGGCGGAGGGTCAGCGCATCCACACTGGCCGGAGACAATGATCAAACTGATATACACCGAGCCAACGAACCATGGCTCTAGCCACGGTTCTCCCCAAATAGCGGTGTGTCAGCACCTTAAGCAACGCACACAATTAATTAAGAACTCTCGATCAACCACTCTAGACATTCTTGTCCACACAACAATTTAAAAACACCCCACCCCTTGGGACATTTTGCAATCGACGACCTACATAAGACATATCATTTGCGTTATTTCACAATAAGTCAAGCCAGCATAAAATTATCGACCTACCGGCCCAAAAATCAATCCTAAACCCAATTCCCAACTGCAGCCCGCACCTAATGCGATGCAGTCTCAGCAAACCCTTTTCCTGAACACTACTGACCCACTAGCAAATTGTCAAAGAAGTACCAAGCTTCGACTCACTTACTAGCCCCACAATTATTTTCACAAAATAATCATAAGTTAGCAATAATTAATTATTTCCGGGCCAAAGACAGGTGCGATCGACAGCTGCATGAAAGGGCCAAGATCGGCCGGAAAAGCAGGCAGTCTATCAGCCCCAACACAAGACACTGCACTAGGCAGTCATCATCCCGAACACAAGACACTGCACTAGGCAGTCACAGACTCAAGACACTACACTACGCAGTCCACCAGCGCACCACACCGCCAAAAGCAGGACAACAAGACCCCACAAATTAAATAACTAAGTGAATGAAAAGTACAGAATAAACCAAGAACAAACAAAACACAACTACCACGTCATCATTTCTTCCTTGCCTACTGCATTTCAAGCCAGCCCAACACTTGAAGTCACCTGCGATCTACAAATTTTCTTGCAGCGGACCCTGGACAGACTGACGCATATCCCAGCCTGAGATAGGTCCTCACAGACTCAAAACGATTAATTTTTGTTTTATCTGAACCATATAAACTAATCCGACAGTCACCAGTCACCAAACCAACTTAGTCACCATCACGCACGGTCGCGGATTCGATTATTGTTTGGGGTGTTTTTATAAAAATGGTGTTGCTACTTTGCGAACACCCGCTGGCTGTCCGGGGCTGCTTATTTCGGTACTCTCCCTCAGAGCCAACTCAGTTGCTTCTCTTTGGGATGCCCGCTTATTCACAGCTGACCTACCCACTAGGGTAGGCCGTTCGCTATCCGCAACCCGCGACCCGTCCGGTGGCCTCAGCTAGGCCCCCTCTGAACCACCTCAAAGCCCAATAGATCATCGGAGTCCAGGGTTCCTCTACAAGAAATTTGTAGATTCGCTGGAACTTAAGGTTCGGGGCTGGCCTTGTATAACCGAAAGAGTGGTAGGCAAGGTGGAAAATTGGATGACTTTTTGTTTTTGTTTTGTTCACTATTTCATTATTTTATTGGCTTGGCTGGTTTGTTTACAATTTTAAAACTGCTTGTCTTGCTACTTGTGCTGCGGGCTGGTGGTGCAGTGTCTTGCGTTCGGAAGGATCGCTAATTTGTGCATTGGTCGACAACAAAAGACCTTGGCGGTTCGAAGGTGGACCACTCGAACGTGACCATCCTTTCCAGGCACCACCGATTCAATGCGTCCCAGCCTCCAGTATTTTCATCATGGATAATGACCATCGTGCCGACGGTGACGTTTGTCGATGATGCTGTCCATTTGTTGCGTGCGCTGAGCTCGATGACATACTCAGATGAACTGCGACGCCGAAATTTAATGGCAGTCACCACGTCGAATGGTTCCCGATTGGTGAGGTTGAGTGTGTGTATCGTCCACTCATGTAACGCCTCGACTTCAGCGGCAGCAGAACCAAGCTCCTCGAACGTGAGTCTTGCATTGATGAATGTTCTTTGCGAAGTTTGTGGCATTGTCACTGTTGAGGCACTGGCGTTGAATATTTCGAAGCAATAAAGGGTAAACAAATTTATATAGCATTCCAATTTATTATGTGAGTTTAATAATAATAATAAGAGAGAGCTTTAAAAAACTTTGTGTTCTTGCTTCGCTGGTTTATCCTCAATTGTCTCTGTTTTAGAGTTGCCGAATGGTGGTGCTTATGAATGGTAGCGTTGCCGTATGCGCCTACGTGGCTGTTATGGTTTAAATTTAAATTCCGTCGGCAACATTCCCCCCCCCGTGAAGGTCATTCGGATCTTCACCTTCTTTAAAGCCGACGTCCAAAACTGCTATTTTGGCCACTGGGCGGACCATGTCTCCTATAGCTACTGGTGGGCCTTTGGTGAACCACTTGCTGCGTCTAGTCAGAGTTGGTGTGTACTCCTTTACCCAACGCTTCCAGAATTTATCGGCGAAAAGTTGCGATTGATGCCAGCGCAGCCTTAGATCAGTGTTGTCTTCTGCCATTGGTTTGTAGCCATTTGGTGATCCCAGATGCAGGTGATTTGGAGTAAGGGCATCATCGTCTGCTGAATCTAGTGAGACAAAGGTTAGTGGTGTGGAGTTAATAATGGTTTCAGCTTCCATTAGAGCGGCTCGGAGGGTCTCGTCATTAAAATTATTTGATGGGCAGATCGATTTTAGGACAGTCTCACAGATCTAACTAGTCGTTCCCACGCTCCACCCATATGGGGTGCAGCTGGTGGGTGGAAGCGCCATTTAATAGCTTCGTAGCGGATGATGATTTCATCAAAGTCGATTTGCTTAAGTTCCTCCTTTACGATCTTTTCAGTGGCTTTGAAGTTGGTCCCATTGTCGGAGAAGATTTCTTTTGGAGTTCCACGGAGGGCCATAAAGTTCTTCAGGCACATTATACAAGAGCTTACGTCAAGCTTGAATGCCACTTCTAAATGTACTGCTCTTAATGTGAGGCATGTAAATAGGACTCCCCAACTCTTTTCCTTGTGCCTTCCAACGTTCACTAATATGGGGCCGAAATAATCGACACCCGTATATGTAAATGGTCTTTCGAAACAAGCCAGTCTGGTAGCTGGTACATGTGCCATTTGGGGTACCTTTGGTGTCGAATTGGCAATTTTGCATTTTTGACATTTCTTACGCACAGTTTTGTACAATACTCGTAGACGTGGTATATAAAATGTGCTTCGAATTAGGTTGATAGTTGACTCGTGGAGCATGTGGTGAGATTTTTCGTGGTAGTACTTTGCAACTAAAAAGGCGACTCTGCACTTTTTTGGCAATACGATGGCGTTTTCTTTTGGATTCAGGCGATCTGCTCTTCCTTGTACACGTAGGATGTCTTCTGCATCTAGGTAAACGTTCAGAGCAATTAATGGGCTTGACTTGTCCACAGATGAATGGTGTTTAAGGGCGCTGATTTCCATAGAATACGCCTTTGACTGCGACTGTTTAAATAGCCACGACTTTGCTGCATGTATGATTTCAGGACTTAGGAATTTTGGCAGTGATTTTCTGGCGCATTTTGCTTTCAGCCTTTGGATGTATAGGATGAAGGTAGCTACGGCTCTATATAGACGTCTCCAGTCCGAAAAGTAACCCACTGCAAAATCAAAATGCTTTAGTTTCGTTATTATGAAAACATGCTTACGTAATTCGGATTGGTCGTTATTTTGATCAAAAACGATATCTTGTTGTGGCCATTTATCTTCCGATTGTCTAAGGAATTGTGGGCCTTGGATCCACCTGGATGCATCGGGAGTTTTGAAGAATTTTGTAGCTGAGTCTGCAACATTTTCCTTCGTAGGAATCCAGCGCCACTGTTTACGGCTGGTATTATCTATGATCTCACCAAGGAGTGTATTTGAAATCTCTGAGTCCCATGTTATACCAGCTCGCCAGAGTTTTTGGAGTAGCATCTTCAGACCAATAGTGTAGCATGATAGCAAGCCCAGTGGGTCGAATACGGACATCAATACTTGTAAGGCTTCGCGTTTTGTTGGAGCTGTTTCATTATTCAAAACGTCTCTTTTCAATCTTGCAAATCTAAAAGTATACATAAAAACGTCTCTGGAGGGTTCCCAGTACATACCAAGCACCTTTTCAGGCCCCTCTAATTCTTTTGGGTGTTGGTTATCCAATTGTCGTTCTCCAAAGTATTGAAGTACACGGGTCGAGTTGGAGCTCCAGTTTCTTATGGTGAATCCTCCATTGGCATGGATATCTCGGATTGCGGATGCAACTGCAATTGCTTCATCGTCGTCTTCGTAGCTGTCAATGAGATCGTCTACGTAGTGCGTATGCTCGTGGATTTAGATTTTTGAATTCCTGTGCGTTTTTGTCGCGAACATGGTGAGCAATGCAAGGGGCGCAGCTAATTCCAAATTTCATTGAGCGCATGACGAATATTTTTGGAGTCTGATTATCCTTGTGGAACCATAAAAATCGTTGCGCATGCATGTCGCTATCTTGAATGTTAATCTGAAGAAACATTTCTGCAATGTCTGCACACACGGCTATTCTGCCGACTCTGAATGCCATTAGAACATCGGTTAATGGAATAAGATAGTCAGGTCCGTTTAAAATAAAATCATTAAGTGATTTTCCATGGCTCTTGGCTGCTGCATCCCAGACTAGCCTTATTTTACTTTGTTTATTCGGATTTAAAGCAATAAAGATCGGTAAATACCATACGCGATCCATCTGCTTAGCTGCTTCTTTGGGCTCAAGTTCAAAAGCGTACCCCTTTGATATCAGATTATCAATTTGGACCTGTATTTTTTCGAACATGTCTGCGTCTTTTCTGATTTTAGCTCGTAGACATTCAAGGCGCTTCATTGCGGCGGAGTAGCTTTCCGGCAGAATGGCTTCCTTATCTCGCCAAAGCAGGCCGACTTGATAATGGCCGTTAACCTTTTTACAAGTATCCTCGAGAATACGCATAGCCTTTTTGTCATCTTCAGAGTGGAGCTGCCTTGGTGTGCTTGGATCTACGTTAAAACTCTCCTTAACCGCTTTCTCGATTTCACTCCAATTACAGCTACAATGATGCAAGGAAATATGTCTGTTTGTATTAATTGTTCCTTGGATGCTCCATCCTAGTGTACACTTCGATGCGATGGGTGCATTTCGTCGTCCTTCACGAATTTTACGGGGTACTGCCAAAGTCCAGTTATTGGCACCAATTAGCAGCATTGGTTGTGCGTTGGAGTACGATTTTATTGGCAATCCTTGGAGGTGGGAATATTCGTTGCACAGTTTGATGACATCGACGCTTTGTTTTGGTAGCGCGAGATTTTTGACTGAACGTACATTATTGAGCCATAGCATTTTGTGGCTTCCCGGTTCTGATAATTTAATATGAGCTCTAGCGGATGTATTCTCCATTCGAGTGGTTTCGCTGGTCCATTGCAGGCAAAGAGGATCGGGAGTCGAGGAAACCTGAAGAATTCCCATAATGCTGTCATCAATAAGTGTGACGGATGAGCCTTCGTCCAAAAAAGCGTAGGTGTCAAACTTAACTCCGTTTCCGTGTAGTGTGACGGGCAAAATTCGGAAGTATTGTTCTTCTATGCTGCTTTCCTTAAGGTGGGCACTGACGAGTTCGGCCTTGGGTGCTTCTCTATGAAGAAGTGGGTGATGCTTAGATTGGCAGTTATCGACGCCACAATCTCGTTTAGAGAAACATTTGCGGCGGTGGTTCTTAAGACATCTATAGCACGCCTTGGTGTCGTTGATAATGTGCTGCCTCTCCTCGACGGTCAACATCTGAAATTTCTCGCACTGGGCTGCGTGGTGCTTGGCGGACTTGCACATTATACATATGAGAAACGAAGTAGCTTGTTGTTGCTGATCTTCTTCTGGCTGAGAGTTTTCGTTGTTGTCCAATCCATGGCGAACCTGTGCGTGAGTGTTGACGGTGCTGGCCCTTGAGCTTGGTACAGGTATAACAGTGGATGCTGCTTCGGCTAACTTGTATATCCAATCGCTGAATGATTTGATGACTGGGATGCTGTCACTGCGTGGGTGCATCGCCCAGTTTAATTTTTGTTGAGTGGGCAACTTATCGACGAGTTCGCGAAGCAGTAAGGGGTTGTCCAGGTGTGAGTTTAATTTGCAGGCCTCCATAGTTGCACACGCGTTGCTTACTGCCATTGCAAAATCTATAAGAGATTCCAATTTGTCTTTGTGTACGTTGATTTTTCTAATTTTATCAATCAAACGGTCAAGGATTTGTTCCGGTCGCCCAAAGAAGGTTTTTAGGGTATCGATCACTTCTGGGACTAATGCTGGCAGCAGCAGCTTATCACGCACCAACTCATAAGCTTTGCCCTTAAGACACTTCTGGAGCCGAAGCATGTTTTCTGCATTTCAAAATCGGCCAGTCCTCCGCATTACCGTTAAAGGTGGGTAGATCCGGTGGTAGCACTTGTCTTGCGGCTAACTGGGAGGCACTTGGTCCAATTGGTGGGAATGAAATAGCCTGTGTTCCCTGCTCCTGTGCAAGCACCATGTATTTCTTCTCTATGTACCTTTTTCAGCTTCGCGTGTCTCTTCCAGCATTGCCAACATCAAGGAATTCGAGCTAGTATGTGTGTGTGTTTGCTCGGTCACCTTGTGCAGATTTATTTCTGGAGGTGGCTTTGATATATTGCAATTGACTTGGTCAACTTGCAAGGTGTTCCAGGGATTGATGTTTTCCGGAGCTTGGGGCCGTCTGCCACCTTTGCTGGTTGAAGCTTGATCACTTGCTGGGGCCTTGCATGCTGGGCATGTCCATTCCAACTGCGCAATGGTGCTGTTCACACCAACACAGTCAAAGTGGTGACAAATCTTGCATTTGTCGCATTGCACCCAGTTTTGGATGCCTTCTGAAATACGGTTCTTTCTGCAAACGCCACAGACCGTATCATCTCGTTCTATAGGCATGTTTATATACGCATATGTTATTGACTTGTGCACTTTAACTTGGTTTTACTGTGTGTTCCCACGTTCTTGTATTCGGCGCGATCTACTACAGCAAGGTTCTTACACATACAAGGCTTTTACACTTATGTGTGTGTATGTAGGCTATTGTGTATGCGAGCGTCTTGTGTATTTCGCAATTTGTTGAAATCCAAGCGTGGTTCACGATTATGTTTGTTGTTTGTGCGTAATTAAAAAGTTTTTTAAAGAAATGTTGAGGCACTGGCGTTGAATATTTCGAAGCAATAAAGGGTAAACAAATTTATATAGCATTCCAATTTATTATGTGAGTTTAATAATAATAATAAGAGAGAGCTTTAAAAAACTTTGTGTTCTTGCTTCGCTGGTTTATCCTCAATTGTCTCTGTTTTAGAGTTGCCGAATGGTGGTGCTTATGAATGGTAGCGTTGCCGTATGCGCCTACGTGGCTGTTATGGTTTAAATTTAAATTTCGTCGGCAACAGTCACAGTGGATGTCCATGGGCAATGAGCGACGAGCAACCATCCGCTTGAGTGCCGCCAAGAACGCCTTATTGGGTGGTTCCGATACCACCTTAATGTTAACAGCCTTTGACGCGGAGCTCTTGCGCAAAAACGTCGGTAATGAAATTTACCTGGGAGCACGAGTCAATGAGAGCTCTGCCAATTCTGTAGAAGCCGATTGCATCCTTGACAAGGACCATGGCGGTAGCCAAGATGACCTTCGTTCCCTTGACGGAGTCCGATTGAGTGTGGTCATGTGCAGCTGCTTCGATCAGCGTGCTGCTGTGGTGCAATAGAGTGTGATGCGATTGACTGCAGGTCCGATAGCGATTAGTTGAGGCCATTTGATGACCCTTTGAAAGGCAGATGAGACAGAGCCCATGCCCTTTCACAACCTCCAGCCGTTGGACTGCCTCCTTGACAGTCTTGAACTGCTCGTACGCCATCAGCCTGTGTCCAAGATTTGAGCAGAGAACACAAGTTTTGGACATTGGTGGAGCTGCGAATGACTGTGACTTGATCGTGCTTCCTTGTCTGGTTGCGAGTGGCTCCACTGGTGTCCAGGAAATGGCAGTGGCGCTCAAGAATGTCGACGCATTGATCACACGACGGCAACGCTGTGTTGTCCAGCGATTCATTCCACTTGTTTCTCGTTTGTTGGTCACACTTGTCCACAACTATGTAAATCAACATCTGAATCTTGCGTTGCATAACCTAGGGACGAAAGGGAGCTAAACAATGCTGCAGCATTATCAATTAAACACGCAGTTTAAATTGCTGAGGATTTTAAGGCCTGACTGACTGCAATTGGAAGATTGATGTTATCGTTTCCATTAATATTAGCGCAGGTTTGTCATAGCCAGAACGCAGCTAACTCGAGGCCTTGGAATAGTTCTCACTCGTAACCGGAAATGCTTTAATAGTTTCTAATTCAGCACCCTTTAAACAATTAAGTAAATGATTTAATTTCTAAATGTTTGATAAGTTCTCCCGACCGATAACACTACTCAACAATATTGAACTTTTTCTTAAAAATTTCGGAATTTAAAATTTTTTTTATAGTATGATTTTTATACCCGTACTCAAAAAAAAAGTTAAGGGGTATATTAGATTTGTGGTAACAGTGGATGTGTGTAACGCAGAGAAGGTAAATTTTCCGACCCCATAAAGTATATATATTCTTGATCAGCATCAATAGCCGAGACGATAGAGCCATGTCTGTCTGTCCGTCCGTCAGTCTTGTTGAGCGCCTGGATCTCAGAGACTATAACAGCTAGGGCAACCAAATTTGGTTTTCAGACTCATGTGATATCACACTGCTGCAAGTGTATTACAAAATTTCGCCCCGCCCCCTTCCGCCATCATAAAGGACGAAAATCTGTGGAAGGAACAATTTGAAAGATACGATAAAACTAAAAACGCAATATCGTAGAGAATGACCATATCTACCAGATTGCCGAATCTGATCAGATCGGATCATAATTGTAGCCAGAATGAAGAAATTCATTTTCATTTGCTTCCCGTCTCCCCCTGCATGAAACACGCTACTGATTCTCTTTCTCGCTTGCACACTCAGCCGCGTTCAGTGCGCGAGCAACCCCTAGCGGAGGAGATGTAGAATCTAAATGGTACATGTATAATCTACATGTTAGATGTCAAATTTACATTGTAGATGTAGATAACAGATGTAGCAAAAAAAAATGTAAAATTTTTTGTTTAATTCTAAAATTCTAAAAAATTATATGCTCAAAAATGTATATACTGACTGAGTACGGGTATAAGTAGAGTCGCGTCCGTAGCGACTCACACGTTCCTTCTCGTTTTTTTTTATGGTTAGTTTTTTTTTAAGAATTTTTAATTTTTTTTCACATAAATATCTTAAATATCTTATATCTGGTTGGATAGAACTTTGAATTAAAAAACTGACAACTGCAGCTATAAATCCGACACAGTTACTTTGTATGTGCAGCTTAACGCCTGGAAGACATTAAGCTTTCATATTCAAATTTCATCAAATATTACGGTATTTTACGAAATTTTGACTATAAAAATTCAGGAAAAGTCGAACAAAATAGTTCTTAGCAAACATTTTTTGTTTTAAATATACGCATTACTTAGGCGTCGTTTAAGGTTTCGTTTGTAAGAATCGACGGATAAACGGCCAAGTTGCAGCCGTGACCAAAACGACTCAAAACTAATTTACCTGAAAAATACTGTCCGGTACGTTGCTGGTCCAACTGTCAAAATGGGATTGCAGGAAACAAAAAGGACCTGTAATTTTGGTTTTACCCAGTCCTAGTCCTATATCTCTACCTATTCATATCTACTCTTACTCCAATGATTTGGAGAAAACTAGATATTCACAGCTCTGAATGTTTCTTTTGTTCATTCAAAATAACTGGAATCGGGAGATCCATGATATGGTGTTACAACCTGGTCAAGGCTTCCTGTCGTCTTCGTCGCATGGAACAACGGATTCAAGATATGACCAATCAGGAGAATATCAATATTGAAAGCCTCTTTCACAGGAACAAATCTATCCAAAAAAGTCATTTTGGGCCACAGCGTGAATGTCGTGTTGACTAGTGTAAGCCGTATGAACGATTTGATAAAGTTTTTGTATTCCGTATTGGTGTCATCGAAGTTTGGCAACGCCAATTGGGGAAGCCTTGACGAATTCGATGGTATTGGTATAGCCTCGTGAATTTTGGTCTTCAAATCCTCGCCAAGAAGCTGTTTGATGAGTGAGATTGTACAGTAAATGCCTGCTTAAAGTACGACTCCAGAATGCCCAAACGACATTGGAGTTCTGCAGCTGTTTTTTAACCTTTGCTCTTGTTTGGCTGTCGACCATCGTTTTAATGTGGGAAAAGTGACGTTTAATTTTTGCCCTCTGATGTCTTCCAATGAGAGTGACATGATTGCACTTCAGTAGGTAGAGGCAGTGCTGTAACGGCGCACAGTGGCTCGTTTTACGAAAACTCGTTGCAAATGTCGGATATCGCGTTGTTGAATTTGGCAAAACTTTTGTTACACTTCAATTAGGAATTTATCAAGCTATTCAAAACAAGATTTTTAAATTTTACAAAAATTTTTTATGATTTATAATTGTTGTTCCAAAGTTAGACCATTTGTCTGTTTTTGACAAACAATGAAAACCATGCTTAAAAGCCAAAGGTTAATGCATTTTCTCAAAAAGTACACAAGCTAGGAGAACCATTTTTTCACCCTAAGTTAAGGAACAAATTTAAATATGAATTTAGAAAAAAAGGATATATTTTTTGCGATTATCAGGGCTTAAAAATTTCCGCCGTGCCACAGAATTCCGAGCGATTTCATTTTTCTTAGCACTGTCACAAACCAAATTCGAACTAAGGCTAGCGTTGACACCTTTCAAGATTCAATTCGAATAGGGTTCGATTTGCAGTTTTATTGATTTTATCATATCAAAACAATTGGTTTTTATTTTTTTCTTTTGTGATATAAAAAACCTGATTTTTCAAAGCTGTACTTTTATAATTTCAAAGCAAAAAAACATCCCATATCGTGCGAGTCAAACAAAACACTGTACTCGGCAATTCTCCGTGAATGGCAGCAATCAGCTGTTCAAAAAAAACAGACATCTGAATATTACGGTAAACTTAATTAAAATGCTTTTACCGGGACTGTTGGCCATCGAAGAACTACGGAGGCAACATATTAGAATACAAACCTTGCAGCGCAGGCTTCTCAGATGCGCATCGGACTCATTTTCGCGTTCGGACGATACGTATGTGTTCATTACAATTACCAGTTTTTGGTATAATGATCGCTATGCTTCTATTTGTGCTGCCATGAGTCTGCACTTAGCCGAACAGAGGGTTTTGACATAAATGTAATGGCAATAATGTGTATAAATGGTTTGTTAGTTCTGTTTTGGCATTTTGAAGCGATGCCAGCGATGGTAGAACTACAAATGCATACAAATGTTTTCACAATTTGCACAAAAAGTATGCACACGTTTGACGTAAAGGAAGTTATACTGCAATGGGCTAACGACCACAAAAATCGTAGCGACGGTCAAAGAGAACATGGAGAAGCAAAATCCAGTCAACGCAATCCACACCTATACCAATAAAAAAAGTGATGCCAAGAAAAATGATGCCAAGCCCTGCAAAAATGAACTAAAATCGTGTTCGGGTTGTGGCGTCTCTCACGCAAGAGAGAGCTGCAAGTTTCGCGATGCCGTATGTCACAAGTGCGGTATGTATGTCAAAGCAAGACAAACGTAAATGGCAAGGCCAAAAAGAAAACAATAAGCAAGCAAACGAAATCGACACCATTGAAGCAGTGCACAGCGTCACGGGCCTAGTAAAAAGTGAACTAAATAAAAAAATAATTGATCTTGAAATTCTAAATACAGTTATTTCATTTCAAATGGACTCAGGAGCGACAGCCTCCGTGATCAACAAGAATACATACTCGTTGTTAAATAAGCCACAATTGCACAAGTGTTACCGAGTTTTACATGCGTTTGGACAACCACCAATACCATTGTTAGGGGAGCTGCACACTGGGGCAAAGTGTGGTCAAAAAGAGAAAGAAGTAGTAATCATTGTAGCAAACATGCAAACGTCAACGAATCTTTTCGGCAAGGATTTATGTAATACATTCGGGTTCGATGTCATGCAAGTAGCAAACATTTATGAGGCGAGCAGGGACAAAATCCGTGACATTTCTAATAAATATAACGAAGTGTACGAGCCGGCCATGGGTATCATTAAAGATTTTAAAGATTTTATATTTTTAAAATCTTTGGCAATACCAAAGTTTTATAAAAGCCGTCAAATTCCGTTCGCGCAAATGTACCAATTTAAAGCAGAAGCCAACAGATTAACACAAGCCGGAATTTGGAAGCCGATCAAGTTCAGCAATTGGGCATCCCCCATCGTGATTGCACCTAAGCCAGGTGGAGCGATTCGGATTTGTGGTGACTTTAAGCAAGTAGTCAACGCACAAATCGATATAGAGCAGTATCCATTGCCTACAAAAGAAGCTCTTTTTCACATCATTCGTCACGGTAAGCAATTCAATAAAATAGACTTAAAGGATGCATATCTTCAAATGGAATTGTATGAGGCTTCGAAGCAACTCCTGGTCGTAAACACACCTCTGGGACTTTTCCAGTATCAACGCCTTCCGTACGGGATTGCCAGCGCACCTGCGATCTTCCAAAGATATCTCGAGCAACTTCTAGAAGGGATAGAAGGGTATGGAAACTATTTAGATGACATCATCATCTCCTACAAGCTCCGACAAGCGAAGAACATCTGAACCGAATCGAACAAGTTCTCAACATTCTTCAGGAGAACGGCATCAAATGCAAGAAGGAACGAGAAGGAACGTGTGAGTCGCTTCTGGGGACGCGACTCTACTTATACCCGTACTCAGTCAGTATATATATTTTTAAGCATATATTTTAGAAAATTTAGAATAAAAAAAATTTTACACTTTACATTTTTTTGCTACATCTGTTATCTACATCTACAATGTATGTTTTACGTCCCCAGAAGCGACTCACACGTTCCTTCTCGTTCAAAGATGAATTTGAATATTTGGGTCGCAGAATCAGCCAAAAGGGGATTCTTCCAGACAGCTCTGGCTTAGAGGCTGTAAAACTCTTGAAACCGCCTTCTAGTTTACAACAATTAGAAGCTTTTATGGGTAAAGTAAATTACTATTGCAACTTTATTCCAAACTACTCTCAGCTGGCTTCACCTCTGAACCAGCTTCGCAGAAAAACCTTCAATACCGTTTTGGTCCGCAACAGCAGCAAGCCTTCACATCTTTGAAGTCTCACATCATTAATGCGACGCAGCTAGCTCACTTCGATGAAAATCTACCTCTTTTACTAGCGACCGATGCCTCTTCATTTGGTATTGGGGTAGTCCTTTCTCATCTTCAGAACGATGGAACAGAGAGACCCATTGTTTTTGCATCAAAAACACTTGGCTAGCATTGAAGCACTTGAAACCGTTAGCCAGGCAACATGTTTGGTGGCCTAACATCGACGAAGACATCAAAAACGTTGCTTAATCATGCAGCATCTGCAAATGTAATAACCCTGCACCACCAAAAGAGTACCATAGTTGGCCTGCAGCAACAACACCTTGGGAGCGAATCCATATTGACTTCGCTGTTCCCATATTTGATGCCATGTGGCTAATTTGTGTAGATGCCTTTTCACAGTTTCCATTCGTTATTCAAATGTTGTCTACAACAACTCCAAATACGATCTCTGCATTATCCTTCGAAGGATATCCCAAAACCATGGTCAGCGACAACGGGCAGCAGCTTACGGCTGACTCCTTCAAAGATTTTTGCAAGCTACATGGCATCAAGCACATCACTACAGCGCCGTTTCAGCCAGCATCCAATGGATTAGCAGAACGATTTGTTCAATCGTTCAAATTCTCTGTCAAAAAGAATCTGCATGATCCTATTGGTTCACACCCAACGCACAAGGTAAAACTCCAGCTGAGTTAATTCACGGTCGTCCAGTTCGTACAGTTTTACGCCAACTTTTCGAAAAACCCGTCGAGACAAAGCAGCAAGTCGCAAAGTACGTTCCGAACCAGACAGTCTTCACTCGCAACTATCGATCGTCCAATTGGAAAAATGATGTACATTGTTCGCACAACAAATGTCAAGCGCCATTTTAATCAGTTGAAACCAAAGTTGTCGGCAAATACCTCCAACGTCAGTTCCGCAAAGTTTAGGTATATACCCGAAACTCCACAACCAAATTCTTGTCAACAACCACAGCGGCAAGATGAACTGCTAGTTCCACCACCATTGCTGCATCCGGATCCTGATCCTGTTTCCTCCGAACCTATCCAGCAGCCGATACAGATACCTTCACGGCGCCAGTCTTGCATACCAGTTCGTCGAAGCACTCGAGCAAGTTAATCGTTTCGCACCTAATGATTTCAGATCATAAACAAAATACTACTAACAGTATCTAATTTAAAGGAGGAGATGTGTTAGGTATCGATTTTCCTAAAATTACCTAACGAATTATTATACCCGTACTCAAAAAAGAGTTAAGGGGTATATTAGATTTGTGGTAAAAGTGGATGTGTGTAACACAGAGAAGGAAAATTTTCCGACCCCATAAAGTATATATATTCTTGATCAGCATCAATAGCCGAGTCGATAGAGCCATGTCTGTCTGTCCGTCCGTCCGTCCGTCCGTCCGTCTGTCCGTCTTGTTTGACGCCTGGATCTCAGAGACTATAAAAGCTAGGGCAACCAAATTTGGTTCCATACTCATGTGATATCACACTGCTACAAGTGTATTTCAAAATTTCGCCCCGCCCCCTTCCGCTCCCACAAAGGACGAAAATCTGTGGCAGGCACAATTTTAAAGATACGATAAAACTAAAAACGCAGTATCGTAGAGAATGCCCATATTTACCAGATTGCCGAATATGAATCAGATCGGATCATAATTATAGCCAGAATGAAGAAATTAATTTTCTGTTGGTTCCCCCGCCTCCACCAGCCAGAGACACACTACTCATTCTCTCTCTCGCTCGCACACTCTGCCGCGTTCAGTGCGCGAGCAACCCCTAAAGGAGGAGATGTAGAATATAAATGGTACATCTATAATCTACATGTTAGATGTAAAATATACATTGTAGATGTAGATGTAGATAACAGATGTAGCAAAAAAATGTAAAACGTAAAATTTTTTTTAAATTCTAAAATTCTAAAAAATCATGCTCCAAAATGTAAACACTGACTGAGACGGGTATAAGTAGAGTCGCGTCCCCAGAAGCGACTCACACGTTCCTTTTCGTTTGTATTATTATAATCTGGCAACTCTATATAATAAATGGTCAGTCTATATCTAGCACTCAATTGGAATGTTCTTATTTGGCTCCGCAAATACAACAACTGTATTAACTTCGAAAGTCCGAATCGCCCTAGGTGGCCACCTCGGTCTGCAGCGGATTGAGAGCGGAATCGTTAAGTGAAAATTCAGTCAGCGGATTGGATAGTGATTTACTAAAATGCTTATTTTACTAACTTAACATGTTAATGTTAAATCATTTGGATGAGGGTTAATCACCAATTGAACAAACTTTATGGGAAAGTAAGATTCGAATCGTTTTAGCTGTGTTTTATGGGTGCATTTAATCAAATCGCTGGATAAATTTTGAGCGATTTTGATTCCGAAAAATCGTTGTGTGGCCCGGCGGAATGGAATTGAGGTGATTTTCCAGCGGAAGTGATTTCTGTGGCACCCCTGTATATTTTATTATATTTTTTTAAGAAACATTGTTTGCACTATTTTCAATTTTTAGCGGAATGTAAAAAAAGGCCAAGCATTGGGCTGCATGAAAAAATAGTGGTGATATTCAGCAAACAAACAAAAGAAAAAACCATTACCACAATATCACCTTTTAGAAGATATTAGTTATTTTCCATTCCATGCTAACTAAACGGCCCTACGTAAAGAACGCAGCAGAGATGTTGTTCAATATATTCTTTCTTTCAAATTCTTACTAGATAACAATTAACAAACACAATGCATATGCATTTAATTAAATATTTTCATATTTAACGAAGAAATTTTCCCTATTTTCAAATGGGGCAACCATTTCAGAGGAATATACTAATTTTAAGTCCGGAACAACTCTCACCCGGGAAGCTAACAGAAAGTTGAACAAATCTTCCTTTTGTCGCTGCTCTTATGAACTATAGGTGTTAGCCATTTGCTGGGAAAGTTTTTCTTTCACAGTTTTTAAAATCGCTTCGATCACATCTCTATTTCATGATTCAAAAACCTTAAACATTTTTTTTTAATTTGACTAGTAGTCATTTTTGTAAAAGTAAGATTTGTGGTATAAAAATATATTTGCATGTTGTTCAATTTAATTAATATTTTGTATGATCGCTTTTATGGTAAACAAAAATTAAAAATCTAGTTTGAACGTTGATTACGCACCTTCCAGTGACACGCCCTCTTGAATTTTTCTTTTAAAATTTTAAGTATTGCAAATTAAATTTCAGACTTATACCTAGCCGGGTTTAAAATTTATTAATTTTGCAGCGTGTTTTGAGAAAACGAGCCACTGTGCGGCGGAACAGAAGCGTTGGCCTGTACCAACGCAAACCCAAACAGCGAATGCTGCTCTGCAACGGTGGACATATATGCAGCTTTGATGGTAGTGGCGAAGAACATAGAGAGTGACTTGGTGTTGCGGTCTATGCATGTTTTTTTTTATTTTTTATTTTATTTATTTAACTAATCTATTTATCTATCTATCTATCTTGATGGCATGATGGTAGCCACGAAGTTGCTGGTCGCCTCCCAGTTACCCGGGAACCTGAGCATGTACGGCACCAGGCTATGTTTGGATATTGCCCTGCCCAGGGCGACTTCCAGCTGATGCCGCTGCGCTGTAAACCTGCCGCACGCAAATATGATGTGCTCGGCGTCCTCTTTCACGTTGAGTCCGCTGAGTCCTCGTGCCCGAAGCGGTGCAAATATCTGCGAAAGCAGCCGTAGCCGCTGGGCTCTGTTGCTGGCTTCGAGTTCTTTGTAGGCCAGATGCTCTCGAAAACAGAGCCGTGTGTCTATCACGACGCCAATGTATTTGATAGCACGCTTTGATGATACTAGGGTACCTGCCACTGTGATGTTGGCCGTCTCAACTTTCTGCCGGCTGGACACCAGAACTGCCTCTGTTTTGTGAGGTGCAAGTTCAAGCCCGACCAGCACCAGCCACTGTTGTACTTTGACCACTACTAGGACAGCCGCGTCGTCCGCGAAGCCCACCACATGCACTCCGTGGGGGAGTCTGAGTCGCAGTATGCCGTTGTATATTGCGTTCCACCCAGTACCTCCAAATACCTCGTAATGTTCCGTCCTGAGTGTCGTACAAGAGGAGCCTTCTCTCAAAGTAGTTTTGTACCATGCGCTGAAGGTACATGGGTGTGTTGAAACTTCCCAGCGCCCTCAAGATACAGCTCCATCTCTCCGTGTTGAACGCGTTCCTGATGTCCAGAGTGACCATTAGGCAGTACTCCTTGCAGCCCCCTTTCCACCGGGTGCCGGCGATTGCCCTAGATGCAATGTCTACCACTCTACCAACGGCGTCATAGGTGCGCGATGGCTCGTTCCAGTCGTGACCATACCACTTTCTCCAGCAGTTTGCCAGCTGTGTCGATCAAGCAGATTGGCCTATACGACGACGCTATCCCTGGCGGCTTGCCTGGCTTGGGAATGAGCACCAGCTTCTGCGTCTTCACCTCTTAGAGAAAACTCCTTCGCGAAGGCACTGGCCTAGCAGCTTCACGAAGATTTCCGGGCGCAGGGAAAGGGCGAGTATTAGGGGTTAGCTTCGGGATAGAAGCTAGGAACCAGGTGCCTTGTCAGGGCTAATGCTGGCTGCGGTTGATATTTCTCCGAGAGTCACCTCCTCGATAGGGGCCTGATTTGGTGGTGGGATTAGGCATCGGACCTCCACGATGTGATCCGGCATGCGCGGAAAAAAGCTTCTCCACAATGGATCTGGCTATGTCGTGGTCCGAAGGGGGTGCTTGTTTCTTGGCGCACAGCTTTTTCATCACCAGCTTGTATTCATCACCAGATCCCCACGGATCTTGCTCAGCAGAATCGCATAACGTCAGAAAGCCTTTGCTTTCCTTTATTGCGGCCTTGAGAGCCCTTCTGCTGTCTCTAAAGCAGGGGTCGGCACATAGACTCACACTTTTTTTTTGGTGCGTTTGTGTGCAAAGACAACAGACACGAAGTCAAACACGTTACCTATTTCTCTGCCGCTGCAAAAGCCGAGCAATTGTGCATAGGGAACACGAATACTTCTCTGCCGCTGAGGCAGGCGAGCAGAATATGAAGCCATTCGTGCATAGCTTGAAGCATGTTTCTCTGCCACTACGTCAGCGGGGAAGAATTTTCTCTGCCGCTACGTCAGCAGGGCAGAATAACGAAACCATACGAAGCCGCTGGTAGCGGCGTCGTGCGTGATTGCATTCCCGGCGTAACTCGGCCATGCTCTCGTTCCACCAGAACACTGCTTGGTGGTGACGTCCGTAGTGCTTCCTCTGAGCCATGGTGCCGGTGCATCGATGTTCTCCACGATTTGGTTGGTCATGCACTCCGCATTTCCATCCGTCACGAGGTTGGTCATCATTTCCGAAAACAGCGCCGTGTTTAATCTAGGCGCCTCTGCAATGACGCTAGCTGCTGCTCGCCAATTATGAAAAGAACTGCCATGTGGTCACTTGCTGTGTAGGCGTTGTTGCGGTATCATTGCGGCTACTGCTACGCGATGTCCTCCTTCGTGACCAGGCTGTCAAGATCCTTGATCTCCTCTGTCACCGCCCTAATGCCCAACTGCAGTCCCAGTTCCGCGCTGATGTCATCTTTGAGTTTCGATGTGTTGCTTTTGCTCGCGCCGTTGAGCTCTAGCAGCAGTTCGCCTTTTGCCGTCTTCCGGATTTTGTTGACGTTTTTGCCAACTTCTTGAAGCATTCCGTCCTGTCGCCTGGTGACCATACTAAGGATAGCTAATGTAACGAACTGTTTCTGTCCGCCTGAATCAGCAAGGCTGGCTCAGCGGCCGACGGTTCGTTTGCAACAAATTTGTATGTTGCCTCACAGATAATAAACAATGCACGGGTGGTTTTATTTACTGGCTATGGGCACTTTATTGATATCTTATACTTAACGGCTCTTATGTTCTATATACAATAGTGATCTGCCTCTAATGCTAGACGCTCTCGCGCCGTCGGCCCCTCAGGTCCTCGCTGGTGCTATGGCTATGTGTCCGACCCGGCTCGCGCCTGATCCGCGCACATAACTCCGCACACACCGATTCTCTTTCGACCGTCGTGGCACTACAGCGTTACTCGTTGAGCTTCCGTTGGCACCTCGCAGACTTTGCTCCCTTCGCTGGATCGTACTGCTGCCTGTTGATCGGGACACTTGGGACCTGGGATTCTATCGTTGACTCTCACGTTTTCCGTTGGTACTATCGCACTCGCTTTTATTCGCGTCTGCCCTGCTGACTTACACTCCACTGACTGTCCCTCACGGCTGTCGCCGGCCTCCTCTTATACCCTCGCTTCGACGCTGGCTTCTGTGCCTCTGCCTAGCAACAGTGGTAAATCCGTGCGTCGCCGGTAGCTTTCCATCGGCCTCTTCGCCCGTTTCCTACACGTTCTTAACGGGACCGGGCCGGTGGCGTGATCTCAAGGCCATACGTGGTCATGCGCTAGGCCACTGCCGGTCCGCTCCCGTCGTTCCTGGCCTGACGTGCGCGCCGCTCCTTTCGCTTAAACGACGCCTAATTAATGCTTCTATCTAAAACCAGAAATGTTGGCCAAAAAATATTTTTCTTTCGACTTTTCCCGAGTTTTTAAAGTCAAAATTTAAAAACAAAAAGTACCGCAAAAAATGATGAAATTTGAATTGGAAAGCCTTACATCTTCCAGGCGTTAAACTGCAGATACAAAAGGTCTGGATTTATAGCTGCATTTTTTAGCTTTTAAGAACTGCAAAGGTCTATGCAACCAGATATAAGATATTTAGTTCTGTGAAAAATAGAAGCACTACCTCTGAAAAAAAACATTAAAAAATACCAGATTTAAAAAATTTAAAAAAAAAACTACACCATTAAAAAAAACCATAATTCGTTAAAAATGTTTAAACCCCGAAATATATCAGAAAACGTTATTTGGGCCAGCCTAATTCTAGTGTTGACTAGTGTAATCGCATTGGGTCTTGGGGCCCACCTGTTGCCACTTGAGTTGTTTTTGGACGGCTGGAATGGCACCGTGGTCCACTGTTCCAGAGGGAGTTTTCTCGCCCTGATCCAGCGCCGGCAGCTCAGATTGGGTTGACGCTTGCCTCAGCTTTGTGCTCTTCTGTCTTTTGGTTGGCTCAGCAGCCAATTGCGGTGACTCGCGCAGCCTCTTTGTGCCGGTGAGAGACGGTTTCGCAGCTATTTGGGTGCCAACGTTGGTGGTCGCTATTGCCCTGTTGTGCAGCTTATCAAAGCTGTTGAGTACAAGCGCCTGCAGGGCTACAACACTCAGAGCTAGGTCCTTCATTGGGATGTCCACATGCCGCTGGTCGTTCATCCTTTGGACCAGTTCATTAGCCCGGTCTGAACTGGAACATGCTCGAGCCATGAGCTTTCGCAAGTGCCGACGGTGGTGGTGATCTGCA
This sequence comes from Drosophila tristis, assembly GCA_018150885.1. NCBI lineage: Eukaryota > Metazoa > Arthropoda > Insecta > Diptera > Drosophilidae > Drosophila > Drosophila tristis. The sequence goes on from JAECWT010000181.1 coordinate 961,622, forward strand.
AAGAGCATGGCGCTTTCCAAGGACCGCCTCCTCAGTCATCTTCTCTATCGGAACTCTGTCATCTGCCATCACTTCTACGGCTTCTCGGTCTGCACTAGGTGCCTCCTGCGCTGGCCAAAAATTTCCCCTTGGCTTAACGATGGGGGATATGCCGCCCCTCCCCGGTCCTCGACGTCCTGTTGACCGGGACACCGCCTGAGCACTTCTGTATTAGGCTCGCGCTCGGCCCGGGGTATGCAAAGCTTTTGCGAGCTCTGCAAAAATTCTTGCTGCTTGCTACGGTGCAGTCGTAGCCGATGTGTGCCAGCTGATAGTTTTGTGCACTATCCAGCACTATCAATCGCAGTCAGCTGTTTGGCGAGTCGGCGACGAAAAAAAATGCAAAGATGGAAAAATTGTGCCCGATTCGGAAAGCATAAGAGAGCGTGGAACAGTGTTGAGTGTCCCCCCCGCCCCTCCTCCTAGGATGAATCGCCACTTTCCGCCTGGTAGTAGCGCTCGGTACTCCCTGGCGCGTAGGCCTGGCACTTTCACTGGAGGAATTTATAAACAGGGCCGTTTACTTTGGTGGCAGAATCTCTATCCTCGGTCTATGCTCGGTCAGTAGGGTTCGGTTAGTTTAAGTTTCGAAGCCAAATATCATTTTCGGGAGTTGTTTTTCACAGATTTACATGCACTGCCCCACGTTGGGCGCCAAAATGTTGTATCCACAAGCGTTTTTGTGGACACACGACTACTGGTCTGGGCGGTGCACAATAGTGAGTTGCAGATAGACTTCCCGAAACTGGCTGATCGACAATACGCACGTCTGTTCGTTGGTAGCATGAATTTCGACTGACTTTATTAAGTAAGTGCTTAATATCTAGTTAACATGATGCGAGATGGTTGACTTCAAAACGAGAGCATAGTATTAGTATAAGATGGGAGTAAGGGAAAGGTTGACCGAACATGTCATCTATGTCATCGGAAGATCTAGAAATAATGTAATTGCAATAGTCAGTGGCTGTACTTTAAGAAATAGGCTAATTGATATCGATATAAAATTTCATATAACTCGGTTCAGAAACCGAGTCAATTTTGCGAAGGGGCATTAATCTCTTCCCAGTAGAAAAAATGCGTTGTAGTCAGATGAAACTAGGATTAATGTGTTCAGATATGTTAAGAAACCACATATTAGGATCCTTATGACTATTTCCCACGAACCAAGGTACACTATTAAAACGGTTAAGCATGGGGTTAGAAACATAATGTTGTGGTGTTGCTTTCCCAATGATCCAATAAGTTGGATACAAAATAAAATGGGTGCCTCCCACTATGTAAATATACTCAACTGTATAATGCCGAAAAGAAAATGATATTAAAGTGTTCGAGCAGGATAATAACTCGACTCGCTCCTAACTGCTGACCAAGAAATGGTCCCTGGACAAAAAAAGTTCCTCACAAGGATCACCTTTGCGGGATCTTAAAAAAAAGGACTGGGTAATATATGTCTAAAAAAAATGTTTTGTGTCAAAAATTTAATCCATTGGAAATCCATTTGTGACGATCTAGGGGATTACATGTGTAGTAGATGCACCGAAGTCACTAAAAATCCCGGTGTTTCAACAAAATAATACAGTTAATCAAGAGTTGGCTTGAGCCTACAAAGTTTAATTTAACAGTTTTGGAGCCATGGCTACTGAGGCCTTCAATTAAAATGAAAAAGTTAGAAATTAATGTTTTGAAACCTTTTTCTAGGTCTTATAAATTAATGTTTTGAAACCTTTTTCTAGGTCTTAAAAATTAAACATTTTGATACATTACTGTATACACTATCAAACAAAATTATAAACATAGAAAAAATTTCAATGTAGAAAAATGTTACATGACTGTATATGCGCCGCTCTCTCGCGGCTACTTCCCAAGCCTTCTTCCTTTCGCTATCGCTCTCTCGATCTGTCGCGCTGTAGGCGAAGTCTCGTTTGCATTAGGGCACGGCCAATTCGGTTCGCCCGTCCTTGAATAGTCCATCCTTTTGAAGTCTATTCTTTAAACCGACACCGTATGGAAATGACTTTGTTCTTATCCTGACCCCGTCTTGAATCGAGCTAACTGTTTAACAGACTTTTCGTTCTCTTGTCGTCAACATAACTCGAACTTCCCAATGATTGCCCGTACAGCTTATTTCTGATCAATATTGGATCTTAGGTGGATATATTGATGCCCAATCCTTTTAGTGATGCCAGGGATTCGATTGTTGTAATGTACAACTCTTTTAATGTCTTGGAATTGTCATTAACTGTGTTGTGATTCAATAATTTTAATTTTAATGATTCTTAAAAATTAATTAGCTCTTGCTTAAGCCGGTCGTCTTTTCACCTCGCTCCTGCATTTTCTGCCTTTTTGCCAATTTAATTCAATATTAATTACAACAAATCGTGTACATCTTTAAACTCATCATAATCGGTCCTTTTTTGTGCCAATTATCTGTGTTTAGCTGTTTAACAATTGAGTTAATAATAACTTTATATTTCGAACGCGTATCAGACTTGCGCAAGCAATTTGTTAGTGCTTTTATCCATTCCGCTTTGGATCATTGCTCTCTGCGCTCACTGTTCGTGCACTCCATCCGTTACATCGCCTATCAACACACGCTCTGGAGAGCATAAGTGCAAGCTCTCTTGCTCTCACTCTCTCTGGACTTCGCCTGCATCAGCATCTTCTTGAATTGCTCTCTCGGTGTCTCTGTTTCGTGGGCTTTACCGTTTGTTTGCGTCACTTCGCTGGATCGTCTGCCGCTGCTGCTGATCGTCGCTCGTTCTGCTGCCTGCACTCTTACATATATCGCTTGCGCTCCCACTTTGCGTTTTTCTTCGTGCACCGTGATTCAACTGCTGTCAAAAATGGCTTTTGTCTGCAGTGCAAAGAAATGCGAATTTGGTGGCAACATAGTCGGTGATTCATTCCTCTGCTGCTGGCTGTGCGATAATGTCGCCCATATAAAATGTGCTGGTGGGGGTAATTTTGGACGTCTACACGATCTCATCTCAAAACGCATTGGTCTGACTTGGTCATGTTTGGCCTGCCGTGAGATTGAGGCCGAAATGCGCACTTTTATGAGACAGACTCGTACTGGTTTTCAGGATGTCCGGAAGCAATTTATCGCTCTCAACGACAAGTTCCTGGCCCTGGAAACACAATTCCTTGGCCTCAAACTCTTGAGTGAATCTCCTAGACGGAAAATCCCTCATACTGATAACACCAACCTCTTGCAACCTATTGGAGTTGGAACGCCTGCCTCTCATCTACATACATCGGAATTCTTTGCTACTCCGAGCGGTCATGCCTCGCCGTTAGTCAATCCGCTTTCAGTCGCTCCGGTTACTACGTCCATCATTGTCGGCTCCGCTGTGATTGCTCCCAGTGTGGACTTGCTGGCCGCTGATGATGTCCCCACCGTTCCTGTCACTGTTCCTGTTCCTGCCACGAGATCTCTTGTGGGAGTGGCTCCACCTTCTCTCTCTCGCTCGGGACTTCAGCTAAGAGCAGTGGTACCTCGAAAGGCTATCTTTGTCTCCCGTCTTATACCGGAGGCTACAACAGAGGATGTCAAACAACATCTTTGCTCTAGACTTAACGCCTCGCTTAATGATATAATTGTGACCAAATTCATTTTTAGACATAAGCGCAATATTTCCTCCTTTAAAATTCTTCTTCCTGATTCTTTACTATCCAGATCACTCGACCCGTCTATTTGGCCTGAGCATACAATTATGCATGAGTTCCTACATAAAGACTCTATCCAGAGTCCCAATATTACTGGCCCTGGTAGTTCAAAAAACTAAATAACCTTTTTATTATTCATTACCAGAACGTACGCAGTCTGTTAGGCAAATTGTGTCAAATACATACGAATAGTGCCTCTTTTGACTTTGACGCTGTCGCTTTAACTGAAACCTGGCTTAACTCCTCCGTCTATGATCATGAAATTTTCGTTCCAAAGTTTATCACATATAGAATGGACCGTCCATCTTTTGCTGGTGGGGTTCTGATTGCTGTGAAAACGGATTTCTCATCTGAGTTGTTCCCATTCAACAATATCTATGGCATTGAATTCATTGCAGTCAAAGTTTGTGTTGGATCGGTATCGATCTATTTGACTTGCTCTTACATTCCTCCCAAATCTGATGCTGAGGTTTACTCTTATCACCTTTCTGCAATTCAGTCTATTGTATCTACTTTGGGATGCAACGATCATATTATTGTCATGGGTGATTTTAACTTACCACTTCTGTCTTGGCTGCCAAGTGATGAGTCTAACCTGTTGCTACCAAATTACCACAACGATTTTATTGACGGGCTTACCGATGTCTCCCTTGTTCAAATTAATTCCATAAGAAATAGTAGGGACAGACTCCTTGACCTTATGTTTGTTTGTGATGCTGCTCTTGCTACGGTCTCCAGAGTAAGTCCAGTATCACTTCCTGAAGACCCCTACCATCCAACTTTAGCCATATCCCTCGAGTGTGTCCGATCCAGTTGCGCTGTCAATCCCATGGCACCCAGCCGCATACAGTGTTTTCGGAAAACTAATTTTGCTGAGCTAAATCTTCACCTCTCGCACATTAACTGGTCTTTTCTACACGTGCTCCCGAACATTGATGAAACAGTCAAATCGTTCTATGATATTATTAACGATGCCCTTAATATATATGTTCCTGTCATCAAATCTGTGTCGTCAAAACCTCCTTGGTTCTCCAAGAATTTGTCTTATTTAAAGAATAGAAAAACTAGGCTCTACAAAAAGTATCAGAATACTGGATCTATGATTGTCTTCGCCCAATATTCCTCCGCTCGTTCTCAATTCCTCACTGTTAATAGTCTTTGTTATAATCAATACCTTTCCCGATGTAGTAATAATTTTCGTAGTGATCCAAAAAAATTCTATTCGTTCGTTAAATCTAAACGTAAGTCCAATGCATTTCCTCCATCCCTCCATTATCAAAACAAATCTGAATCTTCTGCTGCTGGTATTGCAAATTTATTTGCCACCTTCTTCCAATCAACGTACTCGTCACATATCTACCACGCATCCACTCCGTATCCCTACCATTTACCTTATGCCAACAGCATTTTTCTTCCTTTCTTTGAGGAAAGTGATGTTCTAGAAGGTTTGTCAACGATTGACATATCATTCTCGGCGGGTCCAGACAACGTACCAAGTTGTATTTTAAAACACTGTGCCCAGTCCTTATGCAAACCGTTGACATATCTTTTCAACCTATCATTGGAACGGTCTTGTCTTCCAGTGATTTGGAACGAATCCTATATCATTCCGCTTCACAAAAAGGGTTCAAGATCTCACATTGAGAACTACCGAGGTATTGCTAAGCTTTCCGCCATTCCAAAGCTGCTTGAGTTCCTTATTACCAGGCAATTGCAACACCTATGTAGTAGTCTGATATCTCCATCGCAACACGGTTTTTTTAAACATCGATCTACATTGACAAACCTTCTCGAGTTCTCTTCTGCAATTAACCGAGGATTTCAAAGCTCACTGCAAACAGACGTAATTTTCACGGATTTTAGCAAGGCTTTTGACTCTGTGAACCATTCTTTGCTCATTCACAAGCTTTCGTTAATTGGTTTCCCCACTAATCTTCTAAACTGGATTTCGTCTTATCTTTCTAACCGCACACAACGTGTTTTGTTTACTAATGTGTTGTCGAATGTCGTTAATGTTACATCAGGAGTGCCACAAGGTAGTCATTTAGGTCCACTTCTGTTTATTTTATTTGTGAATGACCTTCCTCAAGTTATAACATACTCCTCTACACTAATGTACGCTGACGATGTTAAAATCTATCTCTCCTACTCTGATTGGTACCTTCACAAACGCCTTCAACTCGACCTAGACGAGTTGCAAATTTGGTGTTCAACAAATCTCCTCTTTCTGAACCTTTCTAAGTGCAAACTTATGACTTTTTACCGTCGCGCTCCACACTTTGTCTCGTACGCTCTAGGAATTCATCCCCTCGAACGAATTTCGAGTTCAAATGACCTTGGAGTTCTTTTCGATCATAGACTGTGTTTTAATAGCCATATAGCTGCAACCGTAAACAAAGCTAAGGGTGTTCTAGCGTTTATAAAGCGTTGCGCCAAGGAGTTTGATGACCCGTATGTCACCAAAACATTGTACGTCTCCTTGGTTCGTCCGATTCTGGAATATTGTTCTTGTGTGTGGAGTCCACAGTACAAGGAGCAACAGTCCATTCTCGAGTCGGTCCAAAAACAATTTTTAATTTTCGCCTTACGTAATTTTAACTGGGACTCGGATAGAATCTTGCCACCTTATCAATCGAGGCTACAACTTTTAGACCTCCCTTCATTGCGCCATCGCAGAATCTGTAACGGCGTTATGTTTGTACACAAGCTCCTAGTAGGGCGTGTTGACTCTGAAGCTCTTCTTGGCCAGCTTGACTTTTCATTTCCCCTAAGACCTACCCGCACCTTTCGACCGTTTCGTTTACCATTCTGTAGGTCTAATTACGCTCAACACGATCCTTTTCGAATCTTATGCTCTAATTATAATAATCTTTATCATACCCTATCCCCTGAATTATCCCTTAAAATTATAGCCAGTAAGATATACCTGTTCTTACAATCCTCTAATTTTTAATTATTTCCTATATCCCCTTTTGTTCTTCTCCTTTAATTTTAATCTCTATCTGTTAGCAGATAGTTGCTAATCTTTAATAAATAAATACAGTGATAGCGACGTCTCTGGGATTGTTATATGTATCAATCAGAATTTCCCAGGCACTCTCATAATTGTCTTCCTTTAGATCGATTTGTCGGATCAATCTTTCTGACTCTCCAGCTACGGTTGTTTTTAGATACCACATCTTCCGTACTGTGGGAACGTTTGTTCATACATGAGAACAAACTCATACATGAGAACAAACTTTGGAATATTGTTGCGTAGAAGCTGCACGTCATTATTGGTTCATGTGGCTGGTTTTGCCAATGCTCTTTGTACCTCTTCTTTCAGGGTCAGGTAGGCTTCCATGTTGTATCCTTCTTCTACTAGGTTATCATATTCCTCATGAATAGTGAAATGGACTTCTTGTGCTTGAGTCCATAGTCATTTTATCAAATCAATTGATATGCCGCATCTGAGAATTGTCTCAGAATGCGTTTTATGGACTCTACCAAAGATTCTAGAACACAACAAGATGCGTAACGAGGAAGAAAAAAATGAATGACAGCAGCACAATATTTAAAAAAAATCTAACTCCAAACTTGCCTATGTGTGAGTGCGCTACACAAAATGTGTTCTATTTTTAGAATTTCGTCGTTGCTCTCGGGCACACACACATATGTACATATGCATGTGTGTGCTCTCCAATTTTGACGTCTGAAATTCTGACTCTGAATCCAAATTTCGTATTTCGTCAAAGCTGCACCATTCTTAATGATGAAAACGAAATTAAGCTACTGCAACTGCTTAGGAAAACAAATACGGACGGTGGTGCAGCGGCGAAGTTGCGTGCCTGCGGAAAGTGTGAGCCAAGTTTAATTCGCAGCAGCGAAAGGTGATTTTTTTTTTTTTTTTGCGCTATCTTTATTTTAAAGTCAAATATACTTAATTATTTATGCCATGAATAAAACAAAATTCCAAATATAAAATAACAAATATAATAGCCAATGAAAATTAACAAACAAAAAATACAGAATAATCAAACAAAGAAAAAAGTTATAAGTTATTTCAAATGAAAAAAGGAGGGGCGGGAAAAAAAGAAGGGGCCCCCAAATTGATGGTTGGGCCCCGTTGAGGCTTGATCCAGCCCTGAATGTTTTGTACATAAAATTAGTATTTTGGACAAATTAATAAGAGTTTTGCTTTATGAACACTGCAAGTGGCTAGTTACTCCAGACAAAGTAAAAACCACTAATAAACTTAATATACTTCGTCACTAATTTTTGAATATAGTTGGTTAAAGAAAAAAAAAAAAAACAAAAAAGAAGATAAAAATAAATAAACTTTTACTGAGTGAGGCTTGAACTCGCTTAATTTCGCTTTGCAGTCAGCCACTTAGTACGCTGCGCCACGGGCTTAGGAGACATTCAGTCGTCAATATGTCACCTTGACTCCTTTGTTGCGACAGAACATACGAAAAAACGCACTCACACAACCAAGCGCTCAAACACGGACAACAAAACGCATTCATAGCAAAATCGAAAATCCACGCTAAAAATTTCGTGTGCTTTTCAGCAGTATGGTCGTTACGCATCTTGTTGTGTCAATCTTTGTCTCGGCATTAGTTGTTAAACCGAATAGACAGGCAAGTTGTTTAAGTTTTTTTCTGATTCCCGCCTTTTGTACACCCACTCGTAATTAATCGCACATCTAACTTTGATGGCCTGCAAAAATTTCAGTGCAGCATTAAAATCAAAAAAAATTATGCCTTTTTTCTAGGCGAGGTATGCACTCTGAAAATGAAAATATTGGCTGTCTCGCCCAATGTGCTTTGGTTTAAAAATGTTCGGATTAGCCTATATGTATATATACATATGTTTTGGGCTTTGTATGTAGACTATATAGTATATACATTTGGTTGAGCCATAGTAGAGCTATGGCCTTTTGTCGGCGACATAGTGAAGGCAATTTGTTGTAAGCCTCCGTGAGTTGCTGGCTCCGATCATTCGATTGTGGTTCCACATTTTATCCCACATATGTACTTGATGCCTGAGTTAGCTTGTCCACGCAACGTATGTATTCAGTTTTTTGCGTAGGCCCTCACGTAATTTGGAGTAATAATCGGTTTTCTATGCTTTCGATAGCTTGGTTTCGATTTCCTTAAACCGATTCCATGCATACTCGAGAGCCGCGTTTTTTGTCTGGAAGTAGTTATATTTGCTTCCTTTCTGGGGAGTCTTTCTTGAAGTTCCTAATGATCTTCAAACTTTTATCTCCAATTTCTTGCTGCTCATTTAATGCCTCTGCGTGTTCCTCCTTGTGTGAATACATTTTGTCTCTTATTACTTTGCTCCGTTGAGAGTGTTTTATTTGCTTTACAGCTGTATACGCTCCTATTCCTATTGCTATTGATATTCCTATAGGCTCCTCCTATTACACTGTTAAACACGACAATTAGGCTGTGGCCCAAAATGACTTTTTCTTATAGATTTCGGGGTTTTACATTTTTTAACGGATTATGGTGTTTTTTTTTATAGTTTAGTTTTTTTTTAAGAATTTTGTAAAATCAGGTATTTTTTAATGTTTTTTTTTCAGAGGTGGTGCTTCTATTTTTCACATACCTTAGGTATCTTAATACATTCGCGAAGCCAGCGTCACCTCTCTTTCTGTGTTGAAACTTCTTTGACGAAGTAAATTCCCGCATGTCGAAAAGAATTTTGTCAATGTCGTCGCTGTTGGCATATTTGCAAAAGTATTTGTTTGGTTCGGCTGTTACCTACAATCATCGTCTGTTTACTAATCTCGAAAAACAACGCTACCTCAATAGTATTTGATGGATTTGATGGAGTTGCAGTACTCAACATTGTAGTGTGTTGTGAACGTTTTTGACAAAAGCGGACAGTATGGAACGATCCAGCGGTTATCGATAATGAAATCATTTGCTTTCACTTTCATAATGATTGATCTTCCGTTTTCATTTGGAGAACGACGCCGATACAAGGGATATCCGTCCATTCCAATGATTGTGTCGTTCACCAACGGACGGGGAAAACGCTTTGTGGAATTCCCGTTTTCCATACACTATAAGTATGGGTTGTGGACTCCTCAAGGGTTTTTTGTCACAATTTATTATATACGAATGAAATTGAGCCGCTCCGTTTCGACCTTTACGTACATGTCGACGCAGTACTGTTGAAACAACCGGCGAAATCTCAAGAGATGATTGTCAACCTCTTGCCGAATCATCAATCGATACGCATAAAAATTTTTTGCGCTGACCTTATTCATTTATTCTCCTGAAATATGAAGTTATCTAAATTAGTTGTAGAATAAAAATAGAAGTAATTACTTTTCCACAAATTCTCGTTGCATTGTCCATCTTTATATTTAAGTGATAGCCACGACAGAACATCACATCAATGGGTATTAAAGTGAATCATATGACCGATGAGTCTCGTATACTCCGTGAAATTGGATTGGATGTTTCACTACTCGACACGAGTTATCCTCAAGGAACAAAATCAACTTTTTCTTAAAGTTTTGGGGCTTAGAAATGGTTTGATGATATTTTTTTTTCTATGGCAGAACTTTTTTTTAAAGAGTTTTTGAATTGTATTTTTTTAAAGCCTTTTTTCAGAGGTATCGCTCCTTTTTTCACATAAGTACTATGTTACGTCTGGTTGTAAAGAACTCTGCTATTTTGAAAAGAAGTTAGAAGTTAAGCACAAAGCTTTTTGTGATTTGAGCTTAATTGGGAAAAAAATCATTGAAATGCAAAAATGATGCTGCAGTTGAGTGACCCGCTGCCAACCATCCAGACGGTTGTAATTGAGATGACAAGCTTTTTTGGCACTTATATTTATCCAAAAATCAGTTAAAGACTTTGATTTACAACGTTATAATGTTTATTTATACCGGCGGCTAGCTGAAGCCAATTGCTCGCTCTTTTGCCCAACCAGATAAATGTTCACAAGCGGGGTTCAGTATGCAACCTATGCGGCGAGAGATTAGCATAGAACTACTTGGGCCACGACGGTCGATCAATGCAAGAGCCGAAGCGGTAGGTGCAGAGCGCCCTTTAACAGGGAGAGCGCAGCAGCACTGCCGAACGCTGGGGACATACACAAGCTTAGGTTTCGATACTCTTATACAACTAGTTACAGCTACATTTAATATTATGGTATACGCTTAAGTAGCCGCTGGCCCGAACATACTCCCCCCGTTGGAAGCTCGCCTTTCAACTGACTTCTCAAGGGGCAGCAAACACAGCCGAGTAACGGCCTTCCTGATGGTTCCTGAAGCCGTCTTCAAATCAGCCACGCGGCATACTCCATCCTTGCCTTTGACGACGTCGACCACTCTAGCCAGTGGCCAACGCATTGGAGGAAGATCCTTCACCAAGACGACATCGTTGACGCAGAGGTTTTCGCTGGCGTACGCTACTTCGAGCGCTCTTGCAAAAGAGTCAGATACTCTTCGCGCCAATGCCTCCAGAATTTTTGCTGCAGTTGAGTGACCCGCTGCCAACCATCCAGACGGTTGTAATTGAACGTCGTTAGGTCAGGCTCGAGAATTGACTGATGCGGGCCTCCCAACAGCAGATGAGCAGGCGTCAACACATCCAAGTCATCAGGATTTTCTGAAAGCGAAAGCAAAGGGCGAGAATTAACAATGGCCGCGATCTGGCAGATCAAGGTGCGGAGCTCGTCGAAGCTAAGGATGGATGGCCCAACTGAGCGGTACAGGTGATACTTTGCGGACTTCACGGCCGCTTCCCACAATCCGCAAAGTGTGGAGAGCGCGGGGGGATGAAATGCCAGTCGATGTTGTCAGCCAAGCAGGATTCATGGACTTCCTTCATGTGCGAGTCGCTCAGGAAAAGCTTCTTCAGCTCCAGAAGCTCATTCTTAGCGCCAACGAAATTAGTCGCATTGTCCGACCAAATATGACTTGGCCTTTCTCGAGTGGACGTAAAACGTTTCAATGCGCCTAGGAACGATGTGGTGGTCAGATCTTTAACAAGCTCCATGTCTATGGCCTTAGATGTGAAGCAAATAAACGCGCTTATGTAGCACTTGATCGGAGGCCTCGTGCGGATTTCTGATCGGTAGAAAAAGGGTCCACAATAGTCCACTCCAGTTACTTCGAGGGCCCGCGATCCTTCCAGACGCTCCTTAGTCAAGTCTCCCATAATGTGCTCTACCATGCGCGGCCTCGTCCTGAAGCATCTTACACACTTGCTAACCGCTTTCGAGACGGCTTTGATTCCCGCAATGGGCCAATATTCTAATCGAATTTTAGCAAGCAAGGCGAGAGGTCCGGCATGGAGGTTTCGTTGATGATAATAGCTTATCATTGCAGATGTTACGGGATACCCCTTGGGCAAAATAAGCGGGTGCTGAGCATTAAACGGGAGCGATGAGTTGCCGAGACGACCTCCAACTCGAAGTAAACCTGACGGATCGATGAACGGAGATAGCGAACTGATGGAGCTAGACTTCATGACTTGCCCATTGCGTCTAATCTCCTTTAGGTCCGACCACAAACTTGCCAGCTGAACGTGTCGAACAAGAAGATGCGTTCCTTGCTGTATGTCAGAAACCGTGAGTCCAGGATGCCTAAGACGATGAACGAATTTATGCATGTAGGCGAATGTGCGCTGCATGCCAAAAAAGAATTAGCAAATTTGCATCCGGACGTGAGATCGGCATGTGGAGACGCGATCAGCAATACACGCTTGCGAAGCTCAATGGTCGGAGTTTCAGAAACGGCAGATACAGACCACTCATCCTTAGAACCTAACAAAAACGAGGGGCCGTGAAACCACAGCTCTGACTGGATGAGGTGGCTGGGATGTGAGTCTCTGGAGAGGATATCAGCGGGATTCAACAATGTGGGAACATAGCGCCATTCCATGCCTTGCGTCAACTCCTGAATTGTTGCCACTCGATTTGCCACGAAAACCTGAAATTTGGCTGGCTCATCCCGAATCCAAGATAACGCCGTAGACGAATCCGACCAGCAGTAAAACTGACCTGGAAAATTTCCCGTCTCCTTTAAGTTCCGCATAACCTTCGCAAGCAAATGGGCTCCACTCAATTCCAGCTTTGGAATCGACAATGATTTTAGTGGCGCCACTCGAGACTTTGAGCACAAAACATTGCTCGACGACTCCCCTATGCTTCCATGCTGGCATCACAAAATCCATGAACCTCTACAATTGTGCTGGAATGATGGACAACGCGAGGAAAGGAAATGCGAGAGATGCTTGCCAAACTGTTTCTCAGGTTTGGAGGGCTTGGAGGGCTTTGAATTCGTGTCCAGCGCGGACCAGGCAAACAGCAGCTGATCTGACGCAGGGTCCCAAGCTAAACCAAGAGTTTTGGTAATGTCGCTTTCATCATGAAACCGTAGAAATTTCTCCACGTCGTCCTCTGGAATTCCTTCAAGCACCTCCTGGTTACTCGAGCACCATTTTCTAAGCTTAAAGTTACCGCAAGGCAGCAGACTTGAAGTTTTCCATGACCTCTGCGACGAGATGAGATCATCAACATAGAACTCCTGTTGCAGAGCAGCTGAGCCAAGAGGGTAGGGATTACCCTCGTCGATGGCCAGCTGGTGCATTGCGCGGACCGCTAAAAACGATGCAGCCCTCGTACCGTATGTGACGGTGTCTAATGTGTAGACCTGAACCTCGGACTGGATGGAATCTCGCCATAGGATACACTGGAGAAAATTTTCGGGTGGAGATACCTTTACGCAGCGGTACATTTTACAAATGTCACCAGTGAGAGCGACGGGATATGTGCGGAACCGGATCAGTATGTTAAACAATGCTGGCTGAATAACAGGACCTGTCATCATCACATCATTTAAGGAGCATCCAGTTGATGTAGCTGCAGAGCCATCGAAAACAACACGGAGTTTGTCGTGGTACTATCCTCCTTTAAAACGCAGTGATGAGGCAAAAAATACTTGCAGTGGCTACGTTAGTCAGGATGGACTTTGGACATATGCTTTAAATCAGTATACTCTTTCATAAAAGCTGAGTAACGCTCCTTGAGAGCGGGATTACGATCCAGTTTTTGCTCCAAGCTGAGAAATCGTCGATACGCCTGAGTATAGGACTATCCCAAGTGCTCAGCATCATTCTTTAAAGGCAGCCGAACGGAGTACTCCCTTCTTCCTTTGTACTCAAGCTAGCCTCCACACAATTCTCAACTTCCCAAAATATACGAAGAGTTCGATCCAACCTTGCATTCATTCTATCCTCCGAATCAGGAGAATTTTGGGTTGCCAAAAGCGACGAGCTTGATACCCTCTGTCCACCACCAGATACGATCCACCCAAGCCGGGTCTTCTGCAGAAGAGGCAATCCATCTATGAGCTTGATTTGTCCTACGCAGAGAAGGTCATAGACCATGCTCGCGCCAATGAGGAGATCTACTCGCTGAGGATTAAAGAATGCAGGATCGGCAAGCTGAATATTGAAGGGAATGTTCCAATCGGCTACTTTAACTGCCAGACTTGGTTGGCTATCTGTGATTGTGGGTGCGATGAGAGCAGTGAGTGTGGTCGAATAGTCCGAAGTGCGAGACTGCATGCAAATGCTGACGGTGGATCCCTCAGTGGACACGCTAGTATCGCCCAGACCAGAAACAAGGGCAGACGATTGAGTTCTCCTAAGCTGAAGCTGCTGGGCGAACCTGGGGGAAAAAAAAAAAAACAGAAAAAAAAAAAAAAAAAAAGACACAAAAAAAAAAAACAAAACCAAAATCAAAAAAAAAAAAAAAAAAAAAACAAAACAACAACAAAAAAAAAATGTGGGGGGAGAAAAAAGGGAAAGGAAAAGAGGCAAAAGACAGCAAAAACCCCGAAAAAGCCTAAAACCTCCTGATTGTACTCTTGTTTCACTAAAAAAAAAAAAGAAAAAAAAAGTAAGGGAATAAGAAAAAAAAAAAGAAAAAAAACCGCCACCCAAAAAAACCCCAACCCCCCCACACAAAAAAAAAAAAAAAAAAAAAAAAAAAATAAAATTTTAATTTAAATTTTTAAAAAAACTTTATTAAACAAAAATGATAAGTGCAAAGGCTTAATGTTTAACCGGCTTAACGCGACTTTTAATTTTTATTTAGAACTCTCCAGTCCTGATGCTTGGTTTAAAAAAACTCAACGACTATTTTTTAGCTCTAAGTCTAATGCTTTCTTACTCATGAAACCTCCTTGGGTCCTCTTCGGGAGGCTTCCATAATCAATTCGGGTTCGATCGGATTCGATCGGTTTGGATTAGGTCATCCAGTTGAGGAATTGTGAAATTCCAAATAGCAGCGTTTGCAGAAATCAGCCACAGCTGCAATGCTAATTGAAATCGAAGAAGCTGCAACGCAAAATGGATTTCTAATTGAAATCGAAGATTGTTTATAATAAGGCTGGGGTGGCTTGACTTCCAATTAGGGAAACCGAAGATGTTTATATCAAACTATGGGAAGCCAAGATTGTTTATGGCGTTCTATGGGAAGCCAAAGATTGTTTATGGCATTCTATGGGAAGCCAAAGATTGTTTATAAATTGAATTAAAATCTTATGAGAACGGGTACGTTAACTCCCCCCTTCCTTAAATGTGCCGTCCCGATACATTTTGGGTTTCTGAAAGTATTCTAATATCTTCTGATAATTGGGAAATATTGTTTTCTATGGATTCATCTTTAGGTTTCATGAGCCATTTGGATAGTATGATAATTATTATTTTATAAATGAAATATAATGTGAGTAATATTACCAAAAAGATTAGTATTAAAGTCGTAAATGGTATCCCAGTTTTTCCAATTCTTATGATTGGGTTTACAATGTTAATGTTGTCCAAAGTAAGTATTGAATCGTTGGATTGTTCATAACTAATTAAATCATAATTACTATATTTAAGATGCGACACATATTCCCAAATTTTATTTTCCTCATTAATATATGTTTTGTTATTAATAGTAATTGAATCGTTGAATATAAGGAGGTATGTTCCTTTTAAAATATTGTTGTCTACAACGTTTGTTCCTGATACTAAAATGGCACCATTTTGAAGTAAATCTAGATCCTTATTTTTTTCTCTTATTTTGGTGCAATTCGCTTTAAAACCATTTAGTAAATTAGTAAAACAATTATTGTCTGAACTTAGTTTTGCGTAATTATTAAATGTTTCTTTTCTTAAGTTATTCATTAAGTAATATTTCCCTTTACAATTACAAATCTTGTCACTTATAACTAATTTCCCGTCTTTCTGTGAAATAGCTTTTGCGTGATAAAGATTACAAACGTCAATAATTACTGGGTATTTTATATAAATTATTATTAATTCAGAGTTTCGTATTATTTTAACCGTTGCGGTGTCGAGTAAATCTGTTATTTCAACAGGCTGACTTTCATGTTTATAAATGTCATTTATATCATTCTTATTCAATATTTTTGTGTTAAATATGTTTATTTTTGATAAAGTTATGGTATCAATTAAATTCAGAATATCGAAGGTCATCAATTTTAAACGATGCTTTCTTAATATTGTTTCTTCATTAAAAATGAGGTTCTGCAAGTTATTTGATAGCAATACAATCTCCCGGAAAAATTTTGAATTAATTATAAACTGCTTGTTATTATTTGTGATTAAATCATTAACTTTTTGCTGAATTTTAATAAAGTCGTCATGATCTGGGGTCCCTGCTATCCATTTCCAGATAGTTCCTAGCTCATTTACTCCCCGTTTTGTACGCGTTGGTACTAATTCTGAAAGCATTAATTTAACTAAGTTAATGTCCATTACTATTTCCCACTCATCATCTGTATTAATTGATTTGGTGACATATTTGGATTCTTTGTCAATAATCCCTCTATAAAAGCTTAAATTGGTAACGTGGAAAAGGTCAGCGTATGTTTCATAAATGTAAAGGTCTCTGTCATCTTTGAGTAATAAATAATCACTGTGTATAGTCGATGACGTCCGAAGTCACTATCCGAACTAAACTAAGTATCAATATATAAGAATACATTCTCTGAAAAATAAACAGAAAATAATAGGGAAATTATATTAATACTTTATGTTATCTTTGTGAATTACTCTACTTCTATTGTTGATTATGATTTTATTCGCAATTTATTTCTTTCCCCATGTTTTTTTTCATAGATTACTTCTCCTATTAAATATTCTTTGTCTTTTCGGTTCTTGTTGTGCATTTTCAACATTTTATCTTGAGCCGCTTTAAGTATTAATGGCAAATTCTTGTGTTCAATCTTGTTAAACAATATGTCATAAGGTTTTTGATCTGTGGTAGAATGTATGGTAAGATTATAAGTCTGTGCCGCCTTAATTACTATTTCTGAAAAATTTTCCAAATTTTGTTCATCTTTAATGCATCTGGCTAATTCAGCAAGTGTGGAATGAACTCTTTCTATTTGTCCATTGGAAGTGCTATGCCTGGGGTCTGCGTAGTAAATAGTTAAATCGTTTCGTTGTAAAAACGATCTAAACTGGGCAGACGTAAAACTTGGCTCATTGTCTGTCATTAAAGATGTTGCTAGAGGAAATTGTTGTAATATTTCCATTACCTTATTTTCAATATTTAATTTAGTTTGAATTTCCTTAACTACCAGGTATTTGGAGTAAGAATCGATGCAAGTTATGAAGGTTAAGTTTTGGGCATAGAATATGTCTAAGTGTAGTTGTTCCCCTTCTCTTATCGGAATGGGGGCTGCCCCTATTGGAATTTTTACAGGGTGTCTATTATATTTGTTTTTGTTACAGATTTCGCAGTTTCGTAAATATTCCCTTAATTTTTTATATAGATTTGGCCAATAGTATAATCGAGATATTTGCTTATAATTTTCATCTAATCCTCTATGAGCTCTGCAATGGGTTTCTTCTATAATCAAGGCTTTATCCTCTGGGTTTTCTACATCTTGCAGGAATTTTCTTGTGAAAAGGAATTTGTTCGGGAAATTGTCTTTTAATGCTACTTGGATATGATAAAAGTCTTCTAGTGTGCAGTGTATTCCAGTTGTTATTTTAGGTTGTATATATTCCCTCAGTATTGTTAATAAGTTATCGATAGTATCGAATTCGATTATATGGCGTGTTTTTTCGAATACGTTAAGTTTCTCATGGACCGTAAGTCTGCCTGTTGCAAGTAGTAATTGTTGCTTAAACTGGTTCAATGGCTTTCTTGTTTCTTGTATTATGTTTTCGAAGCTACTTTCTGCTGAGTGCTGAGTAGTTGTATCTGATTCTATTAGGCTAGTTTCGCTATCCGTTATATGGTGCACTTGAATTCGTGATAACGCGTCTGCTACTACGTTAGTGGTGCCTGGTTTGTAAATAATCTTGGGAGTAAAACTTTCTATGAAATGATACCAACGCTTCATTTCAACGTTCGGGTTTTTTTTGTGACATGGTGAACGATAATGGTTGGTGATCAGTGTGTATTTCTATTCCGTTGACTCCATATAAATAGTTTCGTAAATTCTTTAATGCCCATACTATGGCGAGTAATTCCTTCTTATTCGTTGCATATAATTGTTCGGTCTTACTTAGAGTTTTTGAGATAAAGGTTATTGGATTTCCCTCTTGGGATAAAACTGCCCCTATGGCTACATTTGACGCGTCCGTAGTTAGGACGAATTTTTTATTATAATCTGGTTGCACTAATTCTATATGTGCAATTAAACTGTCTTTTAGGTTGTTGAATGCTGATACTGCTGGTTCATCCAGCTGAATTAAGACCTTTTTAGATTCTCTTCGTGATGCCTTTCCATTTACTCCTCCTAAATATTTTGTTAGTGGCTTTGCAATTGTTGCATAATTTCGGACAAATTTTCTATAATACCCTGTCAATCCTAGGAAGCTACGTAGCTCTCTAATATTTTTCGGAATCGGATAATTTTTTATGGTGGCAACTTTCTCTGGGTCTGTCTTAATTACGTTGTGAGAAACGATGTATCCTAGAAATTTTGTTTCTAGTTGAAAGAATTTGGATTTTTCTAATGAAATTTTCATATTCGAATCTTGCAATATCTGTATTATTCTTAGTAGATCCGAATAATGCTGCTCTTTTGTTCCTGAAAATACTATGATATCATCCATATAAACATGGCAGGTTTTTCCTACTTGTTCCCTTAATATATCATCCATGGCTCGTTGGAAGATTCGAGGTGCATTTGTTAGTCCCATTGGCATTCGGAGGAATTCATATTTTCCATTATTAATGGAAAACGAAGTTTTTCTATATCTTCATCTCGCATTAAAATTTGATAAAAACCCGATTCTAAATCTATTGCGGAAAAATATTTCGCCTTTCCCAAATTAGCGAGTATAACTGATGGGTCTTGCATTGGATATCTGTCCGGTATGGTATTATCATTGAGTTTCTTAAAGTCTATCACTAATCTATGCTTCGGGGTACCATCTTCATTAGTGCCCTTCTTTGGCACTATTATTACTGGAGAATTATATGGGCTTCTACTAGGTCTAATTATTCCTTTACCTAACATTTCACTTATTTCGTTGTTAACGAAATCATTCACTGAATGGGCATACGGGTATTGTTTACTATATACCGGTCTATCATGCTCTGTATTGATTTCTCCTTTAATATCTGTTCTAAATGGTAACTGCAAATCTATATTTGCATGGTTTTCCTCGATTATGTCGACAATAATCGCTCTTAGCTCATTTAGGCTTTCTTCCTTGTCAACTTTAATATTATTCAATTCTATTTTTTTCAAACCGAGGGTTTTATTATTAATTTTGTCGGACATATTCCTATATCTACGGCGGGCTCAGGATTTTTTGATCCCAAACTATTTAGTTCGTTATTGACGGATACTTCTACGTCGGCGTGCTCAGGATTTTTTGATCCCAAGCTATCTATTTCTTTATTGACGGATATTTCTACGTCGGCGTGCTCAGGATTTCTTGATCCCAAACTATCTACTTCTTTGTTGACGGATATTTCTACGTCGGCGTGCTCAGGATATTCCCATCCCAAGCTATCTACACTTCCTTCTACTTTCTCTGATTCTGTCTTATATTCCGGTATCTCGTCGAAATATTTTTTTAATATATACTTCCTTAATGGTAGGATTATTTTACCATCAACAAATGACACCTTATTTAAAAGAGGTTTCTCATCATAGCTTAGCTGTTCTTCTTTATCATTATATTTAAGGATTCCCTTATCTGTATCGATTATAGCCCCAATCCTTCTTAACAGATTATACCCTATTAATAAATCTGTGTCCATTTCCTCTACTTCATAGAATATCTGTCTTGTGTTAAATATAGTTATAATATGGTAATATTTAATTACTGAAGACCCATTTATTGTTGCTATTTTTTTATAAATTGACAGTTCTCTTTTGTTATTATAAATTCCCTTTTTTTATATAACAGGATGTGGCTCCTGTATCTATTAAAACTTTTAAATTTCTCTTGAGTTTACTATCTGTTCTAGTTAAGTAGGGAAGTCCTACTTCGGGGGCTGATCTAAAAAATGCTCCTCCTCAATATTGTTCACTCTCATGGTTTTGATTGCCGGCACATTTGCCGAATATGGCGATTTACGTTTTACCGGTGTGTCGGCATTAAACGGATTTTGTTGTCCGACACTTGCCCTGGGTTGTTGAACCTGATTTCGGTTGTAGTTATATTGATTATATACTGATTATTTTGTCGGTTTTGAATATTTAGTGATTCATCTACCTCCATAGGTTCGGGGGCCTGATTTTGTTGCCTGTTAGATAAGAAATGTGGTTGCCCCCATGAATTATTATTCCTTTGGAAATGATTCGGTTGCTTTTGTTGAAATCTCAAAGTGTTATAATTATGACCCGAACTTTTTGTACTACTAAATTGTTGTGCAAATAAAGCCCTTCTATTATTTGACTGTAATTCTTGTACCTTGGCTAGGGCATTTGGTAAATCTGGTGGATTTAACGAAAACAGTATGTCCGATATGTTGCCGTTAAGGCCTGTAATAAAAATGCACAAGGCATTCGCTCTTATCTTGTGGCTATTTTCCTTGGTTACGTCACTGTCCTTTCCGTATGTCATTATGGTCTTATTAATTAACAAGGTCATCTTTTGGTTGACCTCATTATAATAATCTATCATTGATAGATTCCCTTGTCTAAGAACACTTAGTTCCTGTTCGATAATGTAGATGGGTCTCTTGTCACTGTAAACAAAGTCAAGTCTAGCCAGTATTGCGTCCAAATTCAATACTGTTCCATGATTTGTCAAGGCCTCATGAGCCGCTGATGTGATTTTGTTTCTTAATATGGTCAATGCAATATAATATTGCTTGCTACCTTTCTTGTATAATTTCATTGTTGTCTCCGTTGCTTCTCTCCATCCAACATATTGGGTGAGGTCCCCATTGAATGCTGGTACAGATTCTATTACTTTTAAGGTTGTATCATCTTTAATTGTATCGTCAATTGTCTGTGCTTGATAATCTACCACCTGTTCGGTTGTTGCCTCTAGCTGTTGTTTTAGGGCACCTAACTGCTCGTTTACCTGGGCTATTTGAATTGCTATCAATTGCTTGACAAGATCTGCCGTAAGATCGTTCCTTGGTTCTATGATAGGCATGGTTAACTTTGCGAATTCTGATATCAATTGATCCACTGTGGTTTATTTTACTCTATTACAAGAGCTTCACTTAATAAAAAATAATCTATCTCTTAATCCTATTCACTGATTGTATCTTGTAATTTAATAATTATATTATTTTATCAAGTCTCACTGCTCTCCTGATAGGGTCGTCCTTCTAATATTGATACGGTCTTCCTTCTAATATTGATAGGGTCGTCTGCTGTCGATTTTAGGGTCTTCCTTCTGTTGTTATGGTGTTTTTATTTAATTATTTTTTATTTGTTGTGTAGAATTTTGTTGGAAGCGTGGGTCCTCCCTACAGTTCCTTTCATTTGTTTTGATTTAAAAATTTAGTTTGTGGGTTTTTGTACTTTGCGCGTCGTTAAATACCGGTTAATGTTTACCTCACTTTTTTTCTTTTTTTATTTTTCTATCACCGCGTGGAGAACTTTTTCTCTTCTCCTAAGGGTCTTTAAGAACAGGTGTTGTGCTGTTACACTTTTGGCACTTTTTATAACACCTGCCCCACGTTGGGCGCCAATTATAATATTGCGGGAAAGGTTTGAGTTTTTAAAAAAAACTTTATTAAACAAAATGATAAGTGCAAAGGCTTAATGTTTAACCGGCTTAACGCGACTTAATTTTTATTTAGAACTCTCCAGTCCTGATGCTCGAAACCAACTGCTCTAAGTCTAATGCTTTCTTACTCATGAAACCTCCTTGGGTCCTCTTCGGGAGGCTTCCATAATCAATTCGGGTTCGATCGGATTCGATCGGTTTGGATTAGGTCATCCAGTTGAGGAATTGTGAAATTCCAAATAGCAGCGTTTGCAGAAATCAGCCACAGCTGCAATGCTAATTGAAATCGAAGAAGCTGCAACGCAAAATGGATTTCTAATTGAAATCGAAGATTGTTTATAATAAGGCTGGGGTGGCTTGACTTCCAATTAGGGAAACCGAAGATGTTTATATCAAACTATGGGAAGCCAAGATTGTTTATGGCGTTCTATGGGAAGCCAAAGATTGTTTATGGCATTCTATGGGAAGCCAAAGATTGTTTATAAATTGAATTAAAATCTTATGAGAACGGGTACGTTAACTTGCACGAGTCCGATGACCCGATTTTAGGCAGTTAAAACAAAGTGACAGCTTCTTCACTTCCTTGTGACGCAGAAAAGGACCTAAATTTGTGAAGATGCTGCACGAGTATATTCCGTGGCCCGCTGAATGGCAGAAAGGGCATCCAGACGGGTCGGCGGAAGAGTTAGAGGCAACAAAGGTTTTCTTTAGGTGTGTAGACTGGCTTTTTCCCACCTGAGCGCTACCAGCGTGTGTCGCTATAGCGTATTGCACGTTCTCCATCTTCTGGCATCGATTCTCCAGGAAATCGTAGAATTCCCCAGCTGTTGGTATCCTGTCCGATGACGCAGTCTCTTCCCATTTGGTTTGGGTCTTCTCATCTAGCTTTTGCAGCAGCATGTGGATTATCATGCATCCAGATATCTCCTCAGCACTTCCTAATGTCTGCAGGGCGCGCGTCTGCAAGTTGACTGCGTCCGAAAACTCCCGAAGCCTTTTAGCAGAATGCGAATCTACCTTCTTGAGCCCAAGAATCTCCTTGATGTGTGCCTGGAAAACAAGTCGTTTATTATTAAAACGTCTGCTAATCCACACGATAATTGGCACTGGAGAGCTCCAACGATCGAACCGAATCCAGGGCCGCATCCGAGAGACATGAGCGAAGATGTTGGAACTTCTCGATTTCACTGAGATCTGCATCCCCTTCGATGACCGAATTGAACATGGTAATAAAATCCGCATATTCCACATAGCCACCGGAGAAGCTAGGTAGCTTTAGCTCAGGAAGCCGCTGCTTGTGAGCCATGATGATGGTGTGACCTCCAGAGCTATTTGGCATGCTAGTGGAATGAGCAGCTACGCGCAAATACCCTAGTTCGAGAGCCCCCAGCAGCTCGGCTTTCAAAGAAATGAAGAGCGTATCGAAGGTTTCACGCAGCTCACTTCCAATCTCGTCTTCATCCAGTGATTCCAACTCCTCACGCATTTCAGCCAACATATCGAGGCACACATCTATTTCAGACGCACTTAGATTGTCGATTTTATTCCCCGAGAATGACTGGCCAAGACGCTGCAGCCGATCATGCAGAGACTGAACTTTACGCTTGTAAAGCCTCAGCCTTTTTTCCTCCATCGCAATATTTCCGCCCGCACCTGTATTCGGCTCGTTGTCCATGCCAACCGGTGTAATGCAACGAAACAACGGAAAATGTAAGACCGCTTAAGCGACGGCGAAAGAACGGGAGCGAGAATAGAAGACACGGAAAGTCAAGGGCCGCGGCTGCAGCGACGCAGAGCAAGAGAGAATCGGCGATTAAGCAACGGAATATTAGACGGCTGCAGTCTCACTTAACTTGCACTTTAACTGTTCTTGTTTGCACAAAATGTATTTGTTGGTCGTTAAACGGCACAGCAACGAATATCTTATTCGATTTTTATAGTTTTTAAACGAAACGCGATTAAAAGTTGTAGTTAAATCACGTCGGGGTCACCAATGTTTGAGATGCCAAGCTTTTTTGGCACCTATATTTATCCAAAAATAAGTTAAAGAGCTTGATTTACAACGTTATAATGTTTATTTATACCGGCGGCTAGCTGAAGCCAATTGCTCGCTCTTTTGCCCAACCAGATAAATGTTCACAAGCGGGGTTCAGTATGCAACCTATGCGGCGAGAGATTAGCATAGAACTACTTGGGCCACGACGGTCGATCAATGCAAGAGCCGAAGCGGTAGGTGCAGAGCGCCCTTTAACAGGGAGAGCGCAGCAGCACTGCCGAACGCTGGGGACATACACAAGCTTAGGTTTCGATACTCTTATACAACTAGTTACAGCTACATTTAATATTATGGTATACGCTTAAGTAGCCGCTGGCCCGAACAGATGTTTTTTTGCGGTGTTTTTTACGAAATTTTGAATCTAAAAACTCGGGGAAAGTCGGAAAAAAATTATATCCTGTGACTTCTATTTTTGTGTTTATAAGTGCATTAGTTGGGCGTCGTTTAAGGTATTGCTCATTAAAGTCTATGGAGAAACTGTGGAGCTAAAATTCGTTATCCAAACCTAACAAATGAAAAAAAATAACAAAAAATACCTTTTGGAAGGTTGCGGGCCCAACTGCCAATTGGGAACAAAGTAAACGAAAAAGGGTTGTACATTTGGTACCTGATCGCGTTCTTTTGGTTTGAAATGTTGTTCACAGTTACTTTTTTCCTTATCTGAGGTGGGATACCTGTTGAGGTCAAATGTTTCCTTTATATTCTCACAAGTGCAGTGCCAGTGCAAGTGTATCCACAAAAATTAGATATTTGTCGCTTCTACCTATTCATATTTCAATAAAATTAATGTAGAATTACCTGATATATAGAATTTCATTCCCTAACTCATACAACAATCAGTAATTTTTAGTCTTTTTAGTACATTTTAAGGATATACAATTTTTGTATTTGGTTTTATGCTGCTACAAGTTTGTAAACGTATGTGATAAATTTGGTTTTCTACTGCTTCTTACTGTTCTTAAAATAATTTAAGTTTTGTGGATGTCTTCCTTTGTCATTCGAATCAGATTCCCTTATGAGAGTCCACACATAGTCGTCCAACATATTCTCATTCCAAACATCTTGATACCGTAGTTGCATAGATTTGAATTGTTGATGAAATCTCTCTCCGTGTTCATCACTAACGTCGCCTAGGTTTGTCGGAAAAAAGTCCAAGTGAGAGTGCAGGAAATTTTTAGAGTTGGTCTTAGGTCTTGAACAATACTAACGTAATCATCACTCTTGCTGTTACATAAAAAATTTGTTATGAATTAGTAGTAGTTTTTAGTAGTTTTCGAATTTGGGGCCCATAAAATACTCCCTCTCTCACTTTTGCCAGCGATAAACGTGGAAAACAGCTTTTAGGTAACGCTTTGATTCGCCATCCTTATCCAGTGCTTCAACAAAATTTTTCATTAGTCCCAGCTTAATGTGTAATGTTGGTCAAATAACGTCTTCACACTTCTCCTGAGCTCCATTCTGTATATTGTAATTTTCCAAAGTGTGTTCCTCCCGTTTTTGCCAGAGTTTTGTGTAGTAATTCTGTTCTCTAGCGCTACTATCCCGTATGCTCAGGAATCAGAAGTTTTGTTTTGTGTAACCACCTTGCAATCCTGTTAACATCGCTACGACTTTTAAGTCACACGCGACCTTCCACTGGTGTTCCTTATATTTTATATTTTCAAACAATTTAACCATTGTTTGATATGTGTCCTTCATATTAACAGCATGGGCAATGGGAACAGACGGCTTTTGGTTTCCATAGTGTAAAACTTTCCTGACTGCTGTCAACAAATAATCTCCAATCTTTTGGGTCGTAAGCTTCACCCAGTTGCTTGAAGAGTCCGAAAAAGTCGTGGCAAACGCACATGTCATCCTTCGTTATAAATAATTGTACGTGAGCCAAATGACGCGTCCGGAAATGGGATATGTTGACGTTTTCCTTTAATAAGCCGGAATCGTTTAAAAAAGATCTAAGAAACTCGGCTTTACTTTTACGAAGATCCAGGTTCCTCACCAAGTCGTTCAATTGCTCCTGTGAAATAGGCTTGCAATATTTATATTCTCCTGATTTGTCATTACTTGAATCCGTTGTTCCATGCGACGTTTTGCGTTTTAGTGGCGGTATTTCCTCTAAAGGACGAGCAGGAAGGGAAAAGCCGAAACCAGATTGTTTCGGGAAAACTATTTTCATGTGTTTCCCAATTCCAGTTTTCCTTACTGAACAAAAGAAACATTCGGGCCGTCAGTTTCTGTTTTTTTCCACAGCATTAGACTACCAAATTTAAATTGTTTTCTAAAAAAATTGTAAGAAAAAAAAACGAGATGGATCGTGTGAGACGCTTCTGGGAACGCGACTCTACTTATACCCATACTCAATCAGTATATACAGTTTTGAGCTTATGATTTTTAAGAATTTTTACATATTACATTTTTTTGCTACATCTACATCTACAATGTATATTTTACATCTAACATGTAGATAATAGATGTACCATTTATATTCTACATCTTCTCCGCTAGGGGTTGCTCGCGCACTGAACGCGGCAGAGTGTGCGAGCGAGAAAGCGTTTCTCTTGTCGGGGAAGGCGGGGGAAGCAACTGAAACTGACGGACAGACGGACGGACATGGCTATATCGACTCGGCTATTGATGCTGATCAAGAATATATTTATGGGGTCGGAAAAGTTTCCTTCTCTGCGTTGCACACATCCAGTTTTACCAAAAATCTAATACACCCCTTAACTCTTTTTTGAGTACGGGTATAATAATGCTTAGTATTTTACTTACTTTTCGTCGCAATCATATGCTGTTAAAGTCAATCTGCACATTTGACTTATACAGCTTTGTGCCCACTCTTCAACAAAATGTTCGGGTTTGATTTTAAAGTTTTCTTCATGCTGTTTTTGGAGAGTTTTGGTAAAAGCGATTTTTATTTCGTTGATCATCGTGTACTTACCACATATGTAGCAAAATGAGTCTGCTTGGAAAGAACATGAAATTGATCGGCCAGAGGTATCCATGACAATTGATTTTAATTAATTGTAAGATGTTTTGGTAAACACACGATCGTATTCTGAGGAAAGTCAGAACTACACTAAGGCACAGACATTATAGGCACAGATTTATATATCCATGACTATGATTAGGTAGACGCGACAAAGTCTAATCTAAACATGCACTTGTGAGAATATAAAGGAAACATTCGACCTGAACAGGTATCGTACCTCAGATAAGGAAAAAAGTAACTGTGAACAACATAGGAACGCGATCAGGTACATTTGGCACAACCCTTTTTCGTTTGCTTTGTTCCCAATTAGCAGTTTGGCCCGCAACCTTCGAAAAGGTATTTTTTTGTCCGTTTTTTCATTTTTTAGGTTTGGTTAACTAATTTTAGCTGCAACGAAACAAAAACACAGGACTTTTTCCACTTTTACCGAGTTTTTAAAGTCAAAATTTCGTAAAACACCGCACAAATGCATTTCAATGCTTTGTATTTCCCAGACGGTATGCTGAAATCACAAAGTGTTTGGGATTCACTTCTAACTTCTTTTCAAAATAGCAAAGTTCTTTACAACCAGACGTAAGGTACTAGAGTTATGTGAAAAAAATAAGCGCTACCTCTGAAAAAAGCTTAAAAAAATACCAGATTAAAAAATTCTTCAAAAAAAAGTTCTACAATAAAAAAATCATAACTCCTTAAAAAATTTTAAAGTCCCATATCTATCAGAAAAAGTCGGTTTGGATCCTTGAGGAAAAAAAGGTTGGATTTTGTCGAGCAGTGTTTTCATTGGATTGTATTTCCATAGAGAAACGATTACAATGGCTCTGGCGGACGAGTCAAAACGGACTATTTTACCTTTCCGACAACGCAGCATATGTTGGGGTTTCCTATTGAAACTTCAATGCGTTGCAATGATCAATAAGATCACTGCTTTATCAGCTGTCAATGCGTTCGGACGTATTTTTGATATGTCGCTTTATCAATAATCGGAATACAATTCGGACGTCACTGCCGCTCAGCTTCGTTTCTTTGATGCAGTTCGGTGTTCTTCTATATTCCGCCGTGCGTTTCATTTGAAGTTCATTGATCTGCACTCAGATGCTGTAAAACTGTTAATAAATCTGCCTAACCTGTTATGGCAGTGTGATTACTGTAATGACTCGCATTCGAAAATTGATGAAATTAATGATGAGGTTCTAAATTAACGATTGGTGAAAATCAAGAAGTTCATCTGAGGTTAATATACATATTTAGTTAACTGGTTCGCAAAAACTTGTGCAGCTTTTTTACTGCCAATAACTTATTAATGACTATATTAATGGTATCAATATATATGCAATAAAATTCACCAAATTATCCAACTCAAGCAAAAAATTGTTTTGTAAATTCGGTAGAAAGTTCTAGAAAAATTGTTTAAATAAAAATATAAACTTTAACATTACTATCAAAACCAAGATAACTGAATTAGGGGGTGTCTACTATACATTTATTTTGATCTCTCCATTTTTATATGTATAGATTAATAATACTTACAAACTTTTTAATCTTCAACAGAGTAATGGATATGTTGCGGTTTCATAAATTCACCATTGGACATGCATGGTGTTCAGATTATGGAAATCCATCTGAAAAGGATCACTTCGAAAATCTTTATAAGTTTTCTCCACTACATAATGTACACACACCTATTAGTAGTGAAAAGGAATATCCGTCAACTTTGATTTTGACCGCCGACCACGATGATCGTGTCAGTCCCTTGCATTCGTTCAAATTCACTGCCGCTTTGCAAAACGCTGTACGAAATTCCAAATTTCAAAAAAAACCTCTATTATTGCGAGTTTATACAAAAGCGGGACACGGTGCCGGCAAACCAACGTCCAAAAAAATTGAGGAGGCAACGGATATTCTAACGTTTATGTCTATGAGTCTTAACGTTGATAAAATCAATTTAAATTAAATAGAAAAGAATAATAGAAATGTGTATGCAAGGTAGCAATGAAAGGTGGTTTGTATTAATGCATTTATTGGAATTTTATACATTATGTTTATTATGTACTGTATTGAGCTATGTGTATTTAGTGAATAAAAACGTTTGAGCTGAATTAAGTTCTGAAAAAAGCCTCTTAATAAATATTATAATTTTTCAGAAATGCATTCTGTTTATTTTTTACATAGTAGGCATATGAGATAACATAAGAGTAAGCACAATTATAATTCGGACACCCTTGTCACTCTGGTTTAAACACCTATAACTTGGCGTACTGTTGAGTTAAATCCGTCACTGTTGCTATCAAGGCCCTAAAGGAGAACGCATTGAAAACGCAACAAGACTTTAAGCGTGAAATTGAACTAATATCTGACTTAAAGCACCAAAATATTGTCTGTATATTGTGAGTAGTCTTGAATACTTGAGTCTTGAATAAAGATGTGCACGAGTTTTTAATTTCGAACTCCCCTAATGAAGGTAAATCGCTATCACAGCTAGAATTTTTACAAATTGCATTGCAAATCAGCGAAGGCATGCAATATTTATCAGCGCATCATTACGTTCATCGAGACCTGGCTGCTCGTAACTGTTTGGTCAATGAGGGATTGATCGTAAAAATTTCAGATTTCGGATTGTCAAGAGATATTTACAGCTCGGATTATTATCGGTAAATAAATATTTATCTCTTGGATAATTTTGCAAAATCAATTACATGTATATTTGATTTCTAAGGGTTCAGTCAAAGTCGTTACTACCTGTACGCTGGATGCCATCAGAGTCTATATTATTTGGAAAATTTACAACGGAGAGTGATGTATGGTTATTTGGAGTTCTACTTTGGGAAATATACAGCTATGGAATGCAGGTAAATATTCTGTAATACGATTTCGATTTTCCATAAATATATTTAATCTTTTTGCAGCCATATTATGGCTATAGTAACCAAGAAGTAATCAGCCTAATTCGGTCGAGACAGTTACTTTCATCTCCAGAAAACTGTCCAGCCGCAGTTTATTCTCTTATGATAGAATGCTGGAATGAGCAATCAGTAAAACGTCCAACATTTACAGACATTTCGAACCGTTTAAAATCGTGGCATGACGGGCATATTAATGCAATTAACTAAATAATTAATGATAGAGTTATATTCGCTATGATTACAAATTTTCTAACCAGTTTAGTTAATATATGTTTAAGTTTTCAATGAAATAAAAAACTTTATGGAATATTTGGTTTTTTTATTTATCAATTATTTAGTTACTTGGGATCACTGGATGTTGGCCACAAACTTTGATTTCTATGATAATTAAATTTGTTTAAAGTCGGAAATATCGCTAAAATATATTCCCCAGAAGCGACTCACACGTTCCTTCTCGTTTGAAATACACTTGTAGCAGTGTGATATCACATGAGTCTGGAAACCAAATTTGGTTGCCCTAGCTTTTATAGTCTCTGAGATCCAGGCGTCAAACAAGACGGACAGACGGACAGACGGACGGACGGACAGACAGACATGGCTCTATCGACTCGGCTATTGATGCTGATCAAGAATATATATACTTTATGGGGTCAGAAAATTTTCCTTCTCTGTGTTACACACATCCACTTTTACCACAAATCTAATATACCCTTTAACTCTTTTTTGAGTACGGGTATAAAAATGATGAAATTTGAATTTGAAAGCTTAATATCTTCCAGGCATTAAGCTGCAGATACAAAGGGTCTGGGTCGGATTTATAGCTGCATTTGTCAGCTTTCCAGAACTGCAAACTATGCAACCGGATATAAGAAACTAAAGTTATGTGAAAAATAGAAGCACTTCCTCTGAAAAAAAACATTAAAAAAATACCGGACATTAAAAAATTCTTTAAAAAAAATCTACACCATACAAAAAAAAACATAATTCGTTAAACATTTTTGAACCCTGAAATCTATAAAAAAAAGTTATTTTGGGCCCACAGCCTAATTCTAGTGTTGACTAGTGTTATCGATAGGCTAGAGTCCATGCGCACCGAGTTGGATAAAGAAAAGCTTCGCAAATTAATAAATATGACCTACAAGGACTGTTGCAATCGCTACGGTGCTCCAGCGCTAGCTTGGAAGTCGTTCCGAGTAATAAGCATTGTTCCACATTCTACGCTATTTTTTGTGAATCGCAGTCAATCGTCGTCAAGTCCAAGCAACTGGAGAAGGGATAACAAAGAAGCCAAGGCCTCCACCCATATACATCCGGGAGATGAGCGCCAGCGCGCTGGTAAACAAAGTTCTTGAGCTTATTGGAAACAACAATGTTCATATCATTCCTCTCACCAAAAGGGAACATACACAAAAACAAACTGCAAACAACAACTGAATTTCAATTCCGTATGGTGTCCAAATATTTAAATGACACCAAGAAAAACTACTAAACGTACCAACTAAAAGCAGCAAGGGCCTGCAAGTGGTACTCAGAGTCATAGAACCGGACGTCATTCCTGCTCAAACAGTACAAGTGTTTCTAGTCAAGACAGTAAAAATACTTTCAACAGAAGCAAGAAGCCGCAACCACTCCTTAAAGTCGAGCGCGAACCTGATATCAGAACTCTGAAAAATAACGAAGTCCACCCATCAAAAATGTGGAAACTGCGGAGGAAACCACACAGCAAACTATAGAGGCTGTCCAGTCTACAAGGAGTTGAAAAGCCGCATCCAACGCGTAACAACGGCACCCTCTCACAACACACCAAACGAATTTGTAACTTCCCGCGATCGAATTGGGTTCCATTGGGAATTGATGGAAAGCCAAGTCGATCGTGGTGAAATATTGGCACTTTCCTAACTTGTCTAGGATTTCGTCCATTCTTGGAGTTGGAAATTTGCTGTCTGGCACAGTGACCTGCCTGCCAAAAGTTCTATACGCTCATACCATAAATATATCGCTTTCAAAGTAATTGAACCGGCCCCGCGTCTTCAATCGACCCATTCGCTATTTTTCAATGCAAAACATATATATATAAGCTTAAGTCCAGTAAACTGTGAAATATTACCTGAACAATCATCGTCTTTTAATACCTCGCAAAATAACGCTACTGAAAAAGCTCAGTAGCTCAACAGTATTCTTTTCTTCTATCTTGGCTTCGTACAAGCCTTCTTCTTGAGCTGCTTTTTTAAGTTTAGGCAGGGTTGTTATATCTTTTCGAACTAGGGTCAGAAAGGTCCTATCTAGAAGTTTACGCTATATAACGTCTTTAATAATATTATTTAATGCATTTTGATCAATCTAATGCTGACTTATTAGTTAGCTTATTGTTATTATTGTTTCCAAATCTTCTATAAACTTTCAAAGACTGCCGTTGAATTTGGTGAAGTAGATCTGTCTCAAAAGTTGCTTCTTCGGTTAGCTGCACTTCAATGGCTCAAATGTTACTCGTGACTGTCTGGCGTTTTCCGTCGGGTACAGTTCTTGGATGTATTCGATGCGTTTGATGAAGGAGCTCAGCTTTCCAGCTGAGCCGTCATATGCTGGCACTTGTCGAATTGACAGTGGTGCTTGTTTTAAGTGAATTTCACTTAGGGATGCTGGTGGTGGTGACATTTTGATTTATCAGGGGTGCCACAGAAATCACTAGTGAAATGGGAAACCGCGCAGAGGATTTCCGCTTCAAAAATTCCGCCGTCCACAGAATTCCGTGCGATTTCATTTTTCTTATCATTGTCACAAACCAATTTCGAACTAAGGCTAGGGTTGACACCTTTCAAGATTCAATTCGAATACGGTTCATTTTGCAGTTTTATTGATTTTATCATTTCAAAACAATTGTTTTTTCTTTTTTTCTTTTATGATATGAAAAATTTGAATTTTCAAAGCTGAACTTTTATAATTTCAAAGCAAAAAAATCCCATATTGTGCGAGTGAAACAAAACACTGTACTCGGCAACTCTAGCAGTTGTCTGGCAACTCTCCCTGCATGGCAGCAATCAGCTGTTAAAAAAACAGACATCTGAATTATACGGTAAACTTAATGAAAATGCTTTTACCGATACTGTTGGCCATCGAAGAACTATGGAGGCAAAATATTAGAATACTAACCATGCGTCGCATGCTTCTCAGATGCGCATCGGACTCGTTTTCGCTTTTAGACGATACGTATGTGGTTTTTGTGATTGTCTTCTCAAACTACTGCTAATTTAGTTCATTACAATCACCAGTTTTTGGTATAATGATCGCTATGCTTCTATTTTTTCGCCCATGGGTCTGCACTTAGCCGAACAGGGGTTTTTGACATAAATGCAATGGCAATGCCTAATTAAAGAAAAACAGAATGCTTTCAATATAATTAATATTTAATATATTGCTCCGAATTCGACTTAAAAAAGGTGGCATTACTGTATTAGCTTCGAAAGTCCGAATCGCCCTTGGTGGCCAATTCGGTCTGCAGCGGACTGAGAACAGAAAATTCAGTCGGCGGATTGAATAGTGACTTACTAAAATGCTTATTTTATTAACTTAAAATGTATAATGTTGAATTATTTAGATGAGGGCTAACCACCAATTGAACAACCTTTATGGGAAGGTAAAATTCGAATCGTTTTAGGTGTGTTTTATGGGTGTATTTAATCAAATCGCAGGATAAATTGTGAGCGATTTTGATTCCGCTGAAAAATCGGTGTGTGGCAAGGAATGGAATTGAGGTGATTTTCCAGCGGAAGTCAGTTCTGTGGCACCCCTGTATAATTGGTTTTAATTCACTTCACGTGTATTTCACTGAATAGATTATTTGGTTGGTGATTTATATAAATCGTTGCGATTTTGGTTACACAGTTATTATTTTGTTTAACGTTTGTGTTTATCCTAGTGCTACGTTGCACCTAGGTTCTTTGGCGGATTCACTTGATCTAACTAGCTTCGCTAATCTCCAGCAATCTAGTCATTTAGATTGCTTCTAATAGATCAGTACCGGAACAATAAAATAAGTGTTGTGAACCCTACCGGGCAGTCGGCCCATTTTGCCCTGCGATCAGTCAATTATTGATCTTCAGAACGTTCGGTCTATAACATAAAAAAACATATTAAATACGCGTACTGCCGCTACTAAAAGCTAATAAATGAATATTGTCATAAATTTATCGGCTCTGTTCTTAAATTTAAATAAATTAGCTATTAAAAACGCTTAATAGCTCAAACATTGGTGATCCTAATAATTTTTTTACATATCACAAACTACATTTCAATATAATAATTAACACTTAATTGCCGTTCGTTCGTCTGCTTTTCTCGCCGCTCTGATCTTGTTCCATCGACCACATAACCAGTGCCATCGACCACATAGCTGCCATACAAGCATATACACCGGCCGCCTGTGTATACACAAATTACGCTTGAAGTTCCCGTTTGTTACGCGCGTTGCGCTTTGTGTTCCTCTTCCCGCTACAAACGTTTTTAGAACCGCTGCTGCTATGGATGCAAAACAGGGTGTCTTTTCTGAGGATTAAGTCAACGGAACTATGTGAGAAAGTGAAAAGATTGGCTACCGCTTGGGAAGATGAGGCTGCTGACTGTGACTATTACATTCTACTTGTAAAGCTCGAGAATTGGACTGCAACGAAATTCATAGTGGACTGTGCGACAGCTTTGAAACAATTGCCAGTGCTCTCAAGGCTTCGATCATGCGGGAAACTGCTAGGATTAGCGGATACATGCCGCTTCATTCTACGCGGGCAGACTCACCACGCTTACGCTCCCGCCCACGCTCACGCACACACTCCCGCTGCCGACAGCCGCTGGCAGCTGACTTGGACTAGTATAATTCGCTTCCTCACCTCAAGCAAAACGGCCGTCTATTTGCACGCGATCTTCTAAACCTTATATATAAGTGAATAAACCCCCGAGCCATATACTGAAGAACTTGGACTTGCATTGCTTTTATCTTAAACATTGGTCCTTCGAGCCGGATACTTCGCCTTCCCCAATCCAGCATTCAAGCACGGCATCGCCTTCACCACCAGGATCCTAAGATAAGTACTACTTTCGTGTGCCACAAATCCCTTCCATTCGCAATTTGTGCTCCTAAATTCCTCTGTCCGAGTTCCGCGATATAGGTACATATATATATTCTTATATATATCACTTATTTCATTCTACTGTGCAATTCCGTTTTCCGAGTCACTTCTTTTTTCGACACCGCCATATTATCGGCGATTCCGGCCGTTCTCCGTTCCCTCAATTCCAACTACCAGTGCTACGGTAGTTTTTTCAATTCCGTTTTGGCTGTGCATTAATTGTGACAATAATTAAAAAGAAAAATATTAATTAAACAGTGCATTCCGAGCATACATATGTATTTACGCACATTCCAGCCCATGAGAGCGGCTTGCGTACATACACACACATCTAAATCCGTGTCTCTCCAAGTGCATTCCATGCACGACCCACCCCAATAAAAATATACATTGGCACACTCCGAGTGCATCTACAATTAAAATTAAGTGTTTTATTCCTATACCTATACACATACCTACATTTATTTCCATACATACATACATTTATTTCCATAGTTGGCCGCAATATTCCATATTGCCAACTATATATGTATGTATGTAAATACAATTACTACACCCCGCATAAATATACCACATTCCGTATTTAAATACCGCACTCCATACTACATACATATTCCGCGCAAGTGCCATATTTAATATAAAATTCGCGATTTCGTGCCATTCGTGCACTCCATCCACTTTTCTCGATCGCTACCCCAACTCCAACATTCTCCACATTCCAAATAAATTACTCGCGATCAAGGCACGGCGCACTTATAGTCATTATTTGGCAATTTCCACTGCCAATTGTCAAATTGGTGTTTCGGTCTTTTGTTGTTGTTTTTGTTCCGTGCATTAGAGGTGGCGCAATCCAAAAATATCGGTATCGTAACCGAGTCGTGCGTTCGACCAAAAAGAAATAAATAAAAAATAAAAATAAAACCTTGCTCTCATCTGACGATTTCCAAACAAACACACCGACACTACAAGAAATAAATTGAACGATCCACGATTTCTAATTTAACCCTTTTCGTCATCTTTTTTTGGATGGTTTCTGTTTTCCTTCGGTATTTCTCCCGATAGTTCTCCAGCGCTCACTCCGCAGTCATATTCTTGACTGTAGCTTCCGGTAACGCTTAAAGAGCAAACTATCGCCCATTCCAATCAACTATCGAGGATATAAATGCCATTCCGTCCGCCGTCCATCCGCAAATAACCCCGTTCTGATCACGACTGCGTCAAAGAGGTAAACGGAGGAGCCCGCACTAACAATATTTGCAAAATATTGCCAAAATCAGTGTGACCAGTCCTCTCCTCGGCTCAGCGCAATATAAGTCACTCATTGTTTGAGAAATTTCACTTCACGGTGATCTCAAACAATCCGAGTCGACCCGACTATTGTTTTCCAACAAGCTCGAGGCCTTTTTCCTGACAGCCTTCCATAAGTGGGTTATATTTGTTTCACTCAGATCCTTCTTCTGTCCCTCCAAGACTTCCAAGCCCGATTTTCTGTGCGTGTGTGAGTTCGGAATATGCCAACAGGTCACAAGGACGGCAACCAGCTTTTGCCTGTGACCTCTTCCAACCGGCTACGCACCTCGTCCGCCTCCGGAACTACGCCGACTCAGAAAATCAAGGCACCCCTCACTCCGAGAGCAGCCAGTAGCAGCCCTGCGGCAAGGACCAAATCGGTCCTGTTCCCGTCTCCTGTCACTCTGAAAGTTCCAGCTGTGACCAAACAAGATCCGAAGGGCTCCTTCGTCAGCAGCCCCGTCAGCTCTCGCCACTGTATCACAATGGCTTAATCCGCCACCTCAGTCGCTCGGACCAAATTGGTCGCCGCTATTGGCCGACTGATGCACCTGGCAGAGCGCATCACCGCCGCCCCATCCGCCTCTTGTCCGAGGTCCGTCGAGGCCAAATCCTCAGCATGTGGACGGACGTCGAGGCCGAATATAAGGCCTGCTCCGCGGCGATGACGGACGAGGAGCCAGAAATCCAAGCGGACATCCGTGACACATACGGCGAATGCTATGGGGTATTTGAGCAGTGCCTCAGTGACCTCAATGCCCAACTGACCACATCCACAGTTCTTCCTTCTTCACAGCCAGTCCAACAGGGCGGCTGTCGACTGCCTCCCGTCAACATTGAGGCATTCTCAGGGGACTACGTCCGCTGGCCTACATTCCGGGATTTGTTCACTGCGGTCGTGATCAACAATCCTAGATTGTCTCCGGTAGAGAGGCTGTACTATCTCACCGAGAAGACCCGGGGCGATCCGAAGGCCATCGTAGAGAAATCCCCCCTCACTAATGACGGTTTCGAGTCCGCATGGTTGGCTCTCCGCAGCCGATATGAAAATAATCGGCTTCTGGTGACCAACCAAATCAACATCCTCCTCTTTTTGCCCCGCGTAACATCCGAATGCAGTCGTGCCTTGAAGGATCTTCAAAGTACGATGCAAGGAGTCCTAAATGCGCTAGCGGTCTCCAACGTCTGCACGGACAACTGGGATAGTCTGCTTGTGACCATCTGCGCTTCCAAATTGCCAAAGTTGAGCCGGGCGTTATGGGAAGCGTCCGAAATGGACAAAAAGGAGGTGCCGCCCAGGAAGGAAATCGACTCCTTCCTGACTCAGCGATACCTAACGCTAGAGGCTATCGAGAGCGACCCTTCCACTTCCCAAGGCGCTCCGAATCCGCCACCCGCCAAAGGCAGTCAGAATCCGCCATCCTCCAACAGCCAGTCCAATCCATTCCATTCCCAAGTCGGTCCTGTTCCAAGGACAGCGCACTGATCTCTGTTCTAAGGAGAATCACCCAATCCGACTATGTCCTCATTTCCTAAAAATGACCGTTGATGCTCCCTCCAGCTGCATAAAGCAAAAGCAGCTCTGCTTAAATTGCTTCGCAAAAGGCCATTTGCTTCGAGAATGTCAAAGCTCCCACAATTGCAACACTTGTGACGGACGACACCACACGCTTCTGCATCGTGGCAATCCAGCTTCCAGCGAGTCACATACCACATCCGTGCCCAATGCCACATCCGTACCCAATTCCACAGCTTGGCCAGACGTCAATCGACCAGTACCTTCCGCAGAAATTTCAAGTTCTTCTGCACCTCATTCTAACGTTCAGACGTATTTCGCCTCCGGCACAAGCTCTGTCCTTCTAGGCACGGCAATTATTAATATTTTCCACCTTCGAAAAAATTTCCGCGCACGCGCTCTGATCGACTCGGGCTCCGAGGCAACGTTCATTACGGAACGCCTTTTCAACACGATTCAATTGCCATTCCAACGAATTCAAACACAGATCTCCAGCATCAACCAGACAGTATCCGCTAAGTCCGATAAGCTCTATTAGTTTTCCATTCGCTCCCCAACGAAGCCGGGTTTACAATTAAACGCCAAAGCCTATGTTATCCCGAAATTGGCAAATAATCTTTCGTTGCATCTTATCTCGCCAAGTTTATTGAAAGATTTGCCGAGTCTTCCATTGGCGGATCCTACATTCTTCGAGAGCTCACCAATCGATGTCCTTATTGCAGCCGATATCCTACCATTGGTAATGTCAAGCGGCTTACAGCCCAACATATGTGGCTCTCTTCTCCGCCAAGAAACCATTTTTGGTTGTGCTCACTGGTCCCGTGTCCAATACGGCGAGCCATCAAGTTGCATCCTTTTCTTGTCAAATTTCCAGAGTAGCTTCTAATGTCCCAAATGTGCCCGTCATCCGTTCCAAGCTCACTTCTAATGCTTCTTCGACTCTTTTAGAGTGAGGACGGCGCTGGCGGGGCAACAGCTCTGTGGGCATTCCAGCCACACTACTGTTAGCAATCCAGCTACGCAAGCTGTTTCCCCCGGTGACGCGCGCTCGCGTGCATCACACTTATGCTCCCGCCCACGCTCATGCTCACGCACCCGCTCCCGCCAGCCGCCGGCAGCTGACTTCGAGTAGTATAATTCGCTTCTTCAGCCCAAGCAAAACGGCCGGTCTGTTTGCACGCGATCTTCTTAACCTTATATATAAGTGAATAAACCCCCGAGCCATATACTGAAGAACTTGGACTTGCATTGTTTTTATCTTGGAATTCAACTGTGGGACTTCCAGACGCCCCTACGCTTAAACACTCACACTTACACACGTTATGCATATGCCCAGCACTCACCCTTACACCCATGTATCTCTATATGAAATAAGATAAACATATAAAAAGATACCCCAACACCTGCATAAACAACGCATAACCAACAGGAAGTCCCATGCAAAAAGAAACTCTGGAATGCAATAGAAACGTCGCTGACCAATACGTTATCAGCTCGTTCCCACACTCCATCATATGACTAATAAAAATCAATCCCACACTCCAATAGAAGGGAGAACTCTTGTAAACAACTGAGTTCTCAAGATGAAAGCCGACACCAATCACCAGCTGCGGCTGCCTGTTTCATCAAAGTCGACGCATCTCCCAAGCCTCCCACACATAGGCCAACGCATCGCTTATCAGCCGCTCTCACCAAAACAACGCCTCTCGCAACCGAAGCTTCGACTCTCTCAGACGAAGCCATCATCACTCAATTGCGAAGACGAAATATCATCCGAAGCCGAAAGCTTAAGGAGATAAGCTTTAAGCTTCCCAACAGAGGTCTAGAGATGAAGAACTCGCGAACCAGAAGACAATTCCGTTTGAGACTTTCTAATATTGAGTTGGGGAATTCACCTCCCATGTTCTATTATAAGTTCGTTAAATAAAATATCTACAAAGTGTCTGCGACGAATTTATAGCTGCATTTGTGAGCTTTTAAGAAATGAAAAGTTCTATGCAACCAGATATAAGATACTTAAGTTATGTGAAAAATAAAAGCACCACCTCTGAAAAAAAAACATTAACATATAAACATTAAAAATATAATATAACATATATATAATAATAATTCTTAAAAAAAAACTAAACCATAAAAAAAACCATAATTCGTTAAACATTTTTAAACCCCGAAATCTATAACAAAAAGACATTTTGGGCCACAGCCTAATTCACCAATGGGGAGCGGTTTAACTCGATTATATCTTGTCCATGATAAAGTACCTTATAAACTTCTTCAAAAGAATTGATGTTTGGGTGACACCTCGGTTCACTTGCACCGATAAGATTTTCTCGCTTTGCTTCGTACTTAAAAGGTTAATATTTCCCAGAAAGTAAGCTTAGGCAATCTTACGCCGGCCCATGGAAGCACAAAGAGCAGTTGAGCATATGTAACATCTCTTAATGTAACGACTCTCTTTATTGTGTTGGCCTTTGCTTATGCTCTTGCTGGTGTTTTGCTCTTTCTCGGCGTTCGTCACCGCTGTGTGGGGAGGCTCAGAGAAAGCAGAAGACACTTCAAGATCGATCATCAACTTAGCTAAACGTTTTGCTGTTTGGCACAGTGACCTGCCTGTCACATAGTTCAAAACGCTCCTAACATAAATATATCGCTTTCAACAGTCCATCGTAAACTCTTGTTATCACATCCGCACACCTTTCGCTATTATTGGATACTACATATACAGGGGTGCCACAGAAATCAATAGTGGAATTGGAAACCGCGGAATTGGAAACCGGAGGATTTCCGCTTAAAAATGTCCACAGAATTCCGAGCGATTTCATTTTTCTTAGCATTGTCACCAACCAAATTCGAACTAAGGCTAGGATTGATACCTTTCAAGATTCAATTCGAATAGGGTTCATCTGCAGTTTTATTGATTTTATCATATCAAAACAATTGGTTTTTATTTTTGTCTTTTATGATATACAATTTTTGATTTTTCAAAGGTGTACTTATATAATTTCAAAGCAAAAAAACATCCCATATCGTGCGAGTCAAACAAAACAATGTACTCGGCAACTCTAGCAGTTTTCTGGCAACTCTCCGTGCATGGCAGCAATCAGCTGTTAAAAAAACAGACATCTGAATTTTACGCTAAACTTAATAAAAATGCTTATACGGAGACTGTTGGCCATCAAAGAACTACGGAGGCAGTTCTGACGATACGTATGTGGTTTTTGTGATTGTCTACTGCTAATTTAGATCATTACAATTACCAGTTTTGAGTATAATGATCGCTATGCTTCTATTTGTGCTGCCATGGGTCTGCACTTAACCAAATAGGGGTTTTTGACATAAATGCAATGGCAATAATGTGTAGAAATGGTTTGTTAGTTCTGTTTTGTCATTTTGAAGCGATGCCAGCTGGTAGAGCTACAAATGACTATAAATATTTTCACAAAAAGTATGCACACCTTTGACGTAAATTAAGTTTTACTGCAATGAGCTATTTTTTGTAATCCTTAATTAAAGAAAAACAGAATGCTTTAAATATAATTAATATTAAATATATTGCTCCGAATTCGGCTTAAAAGAGGTGGCATTACTGTATTAACTTCGAAAGTCCGAATCGCCCTAAGTGGCCACCTCGGTCTGCAGCGGATTGAGAGCGGAATCATTAAGTGAAAATTCAGTCAGCGGATTGGATAGTGATTTACAAAAATGCTTAT
Source organism: Drosophila tristis (assembly GCA_018150885.1). Classification (NCBI taxonomy): domain Eukaryota; kingdom Metazoa; phylum Arthropoda; class Insecta; order Diptera; family Drosophilidae; genus Drosophila; species Drosophila tristis. Next base: position 1,003,093 of record JAECWT010000181.1, read on the forward strand.
TTTATTAACTTAGCATTTATAATGTTAAATTATTTGGATGAGGGTTAATCACCAATTGAACAAACTTTATGGGAAAGTAAGATTCGAATCGTTTTAGGTGTGTGTTTATAGGTGTATTTAATCAAATCGCTGTATAAATTGTGAGCGATTTTGATTTTTGATTTTGAGCGAGGTGATTTTCCAGCGGAAGTGATTTCTGTGGCACCATTGTATGTGTACTTTATGGGGTCGGAAACCTTTCCTTCCGTTCGTAAAACACATCCACTTCGACAACAAATCTAATATACTCCTCAACTCTTCGAGTACCGGGTGTACAACAAGTGTTTTGAAAATATGTTTATTAGCAAACGTTGGTTTTATACGATTTATAAAAGCATAGAAATGTTAAGTTTATGTGAAAAATTCAGAAGAATTTCAAACAGGATATGGAATTTTGTATAGGAGTTTACATAATTTAACCCTTCAACGCTATGAAACGATTTTTATTTAAAATTTATATTGTTGCTATTCAAGTGCCGCGCATTGTGTGGTGTGTACATATTTGTCTATCAATTTCAAAAAAAGATTAACTGAGAAATCAAATTATCTTTGTCATTTAGTCATTACCAAGTAATACAAAGCATCGGCTACCACACTTATTAGAAAAAGATCAGACTTCAGAATTCAATCGAATAAACTGTGTATGTATTATAGCCGAACAAAATTGGATTATTTATATTGGGTATAATAAATTAGAGATAGTGCATTTGTATTTTTATTTTTAATTCGAATTATATAAGAACTGCACAGGTATAATTTGAATGTATACTTGAATATTATTGTATGTACATATGTATGTACAATACGCTGGGACAAAATTTGATCCAAAATATTTTTTTTGTTTTGTTTATTTTTGTTCTTTGTAAGTAAGTAAAATTATACAGTTTTTTTCAAATCTTTAGTTTAATGTTTGAGGATTGCTACTAAGAAAAAAAAATACACTTTTTCGGTTAAATATAGATAAAAAAAATTTATTTCGTTGGTTTTTTCAAATAATATAGAAATTTAGAAACTAGTTCATATTGATAATAAGGTTTTTTTTTCTGTTACTGTTTAAAAATTAAGTATTGGTGCAAATCAAGATGTTCAGTTGAAGTTGATATATTTAGTTAACTAGTTCGCAAAAATTTGTGCAGATTTTTGACTACCAATAACTGATTAATGACGATATGAATTATATCAATATATATGCAATATATTTCACCAATTTCAAAATTTTTCATGCCTAAAATTTTTTGTAAACTTCGGTAGCAACACCTAAAAAAATTTTTAAATAAAATTAAAATTTTAATATTACTTTCAACCCAAGATAACAAAATTAAGGGGTGTCCCGTTTAAATATCAGAAACTCTTTTTTTGGCGCAACCTAATGTATTGTGTAGTGTGTCAAAATGCCCTGCAGTACCAGAAGTGAGTGATGATAAAAGTCAACTACGCGTCATTCAGGATTTTTTCTCTGCCGCTGCGGCAGACGAGCAGAATATGAAGTCGACGTCGCGATCGACGCGTCGGTCAGACCATGGTGAAATTACTAATAGGTGACGTCGTCAGCTGAGTGGAGGACCAAGCTGGTGGTCTCTCTCTAGCAGATAGCAAACGTTTACGTTCTGCACTCTTCGTTTGGCAAACAACTGACAAGCTGGTGATCCTCGAATGAGAAGGCACTGTGGTGAATCCGTAACCTATTAGTAATTTTACCATGGGTCAGACCAAACTCTTTTTTCTTTTCTTTGTTTCTTTCTGTTACGACGCATGCCGTATTCATTTTTGCCTTTTAAAAAATCGACATATGTATATACATTAGGCTGGGCCAAAAAACTTTTTGAATAACAAAGAACGGAATTGGGCGGTGTCTACTTGAAAAAACAGACAAAAAAATATACATATACCAATTGTTTGCATATATGTATTAATATATGTATATAAAATGAAAGAAATATATATAGAAAAGTTCTCGGAAAAAAAATGAATTTATTGACAAATTTGCAAAGTCGAAAGCCGAGTCATTTGCACAATATTTATGTACATGCACATTTTATTGTGTATATACATATGTGGATCGCGAACGTACGTTCGCACGCTTTTAATGCACAAAAAAGATAGAAAACAAAAACTTTCCAAGACTTTTTTTTGCGTTTCAATAGCATTTTGTTAGCTCTATGCTTAGTGCAAATGATGTGGTTCATCGAGTTTTAGTTTTTAAAATAATTTTAAACGAGAAGGAACGTGTGAGTCGCTTCTGGGGACGCGACTCTACTTATACCCGTACTCAGTCAGTAAATACATTTTTGAGATATAATTTTTTAGAATTTTAGAAAAAAAAAAAATTTTTACATTTTTTTGCTACATCTGTTATCTACATCTACATCTACAATGTATATTTTACATCTAACATGTAGATTATAGATTTACCATTTATATTCTACATCTCCTCCTCTAGGGGTTGCTCGCGCACTGAACGCGGCAGAGTGTGCGAGCGAGAGAGAGAATGAGTAGTGTTTGTCTTGCTGGTGGGGGCGGGGGAAGCAACTGAAAATTAATTTCTTCATTCTGGCTATAATTATTATCCGATCTGATTCATATTCGGCAATCTGGTAGATATGGGCATTCTCTACGATACTGCGTTTTTAGTTTTATCGTATCTTTAAAATTGTGCCTGCCACAGATTTTCGTCCTTTGTGGGGGCGGAAGGGGGCGGGGCGAAATTTTGAAATACACTTGTAGCAGTGTGATATCACATGAGTATTAAAACCAAATTTGGTTGCCCTAGCTCTTATAGTCTCTCAGATCCAGGCGCTCAACAAGACGGACAGACGGACAGACAGACATGGCTCTATCGACTCGGCTATTGATGCTGATCAAGAATATATATACTTTAAAGGGTCGGAAAATTTTCCTTTTCTACTTTACACACATCCACTTTTACCACAAATCTAATATACCCCTTAACTCTTTTTTGAGTACGGGTATAAAAACATGCGGTCGCGAACGTACGAAAAATAGAAGTCGACTTTGACTTAATCTAGAAAAACGCAATTATCTGCGAATTGGAACGGAATATTCTAAAACGATAAATTGACTTTAAAAGAGGATTAATGTAGCTTTCTATAAAGTATATTCACATAAAATTGTCTTCATTGGTTTTAAAAAATTTAAATTTAGTACCGGTCGCGAACGTACGGGTCGCGAACGTACGATTTTTCCGTATGTATTTTAAATTTTTTCACCTTACGTTTTCCTTTGAATCAGTACATATTTCCCTTAAAACGAACTTATTACTCCATTTTATGTACGTAATAACATTTATAGTAAGAAGAGAAAATTTTATTTAAAATGAAAAAAATAAATGATAAAAAGAAATTTATTTATAACAAGAAAAAGAAAAAGGAGGTATTCAATATAAAGTAATGAAATATTTATGGTATTTCGGTTCTTAATGAATAGGCCGTTCGAGCTGTGCTTAATTTAACATTTTCATCAGAATAAATGGAATCTCTTGGCAATGCCTTTTCTGCCTTTTTATAGCCTTTCCCAAAGTTTGCTTACAAGTATACTCTTTCTGTTCTTCTTTTTGTTGAGCTTCTTTTTTCTTCTTTTCTCTATAATCTCTCAGCCTTTCACGTTCTTTTTCTTGCATCTTTTTTAGAACAATTTTCTTGTTTGCCAATGCTGAGCGGCGTTTTTTCATTCTCTGAGCTGCTTTTTCGCGCAATTCATTTAACTTTTGTGGATCGCTTTTAGTTTTATTGAGATATCGGGTCTGTTTTTCACTTGTTTTAGCCATCTACGAATATTTATATGCGTGTTAAACAATTAAAAGTAAAAAAAAACAAATTAAAAAAATACTTACGGTCGCGAACGTACGCTACTTCGAAAATCAAAATAAAAAGTTTGGTTAATAAATAGATAGAATATAATAAATAAATAAAAAATAAATAAAAAATAAATAAATGGTTAAAATAGTTACACAAAACTTGCTTTACACATGCAGTTTCAGCCACCTACTTGCATTCAATGAGAAGCAATTACAATAAAATGATGTTTTCGGTCGCAAACGTACGATTAGAACATAGATAAGAAGCAAAATCAAAATTAACCGTTAACTAAAGATATTTTCGGTCTCTTTGCATTTTTCTCTTAACAGATTGCAATAGAGAGATTTGGTAGAAACATATCATATGTTTTGCATGCAAAATAATTATATATAAAAATTCCTTTAAAAAAAGCTAAAAGTGAAGAAATCACATTTTTCAAGTTTTCAGGCAAATTTTCTCATGAAAACCACTGAGATATGCCATAAAACCATTGCTCGGCTTGCTTTTGCATCTCGTCATGAATCGAACATGTCGAAAAAATGCCGAACGTCTCAGGCCCACGACCCGAACGTCTCAGCACCACAGCTGAATGGTCCCAGCACCCAGAAAACTCAGCTACGACACGTTGGGTGTATGAACTCATCTATATATACTGTAAGGTTAGTGGCCTTACTTCTCAAGGGAAATTCATCGCATATTAAGGCCTTACTTTTCAAGACAAATTCATCGCTTATTAAGGCCTTACTTTTTAAGGGAAATTCATCGCTTATTAAGGCCTTACTTTCGGCTAATTCTCGCTTACTATGGACATCCCTGTGTTAAAGTAAACAGCCCATCGCATGGCAGGTCATCGCTTATGTCATCGAACTGCATGACGTTGCAATCGATGTGTGGTTGCTTACACATCGATGTGTGGTGTACACATCGTACTGCAGGGTGGATACCCTGCAGTACGCGTAAGCGATGTGTAAGCAACCACACATCGATGGCAACGTCATGCAGCTCGATGACATAAGCGATGACCTGCCATACGATGGGCTGTTTACTTTAACACGGGGATGTCCTAGGAGCATAATCGATGACATAGTAAGCGAGAATTAGCCGAAAGTAAGGCCTCAATAAGCGACGAATTTCCCTTAAAAAGTAATGCCTTAATAAGCGATGAATTTCCCTTGAAAAGTAAGGCCTTAATAAGCGATGAATTTCCCTTGAAAAGTAAGGCCCTAATAAGTGATGTATTTAAGTAAAAAAATTTGATATTTGAGGAAAAAAGCATGTTTAAATTATGTTTTCAAATATTAAATTTCTTTTATTTATTGTTTTCTTATAAAAATGTATACATATTCACATTTTTGTGCTGTGTGTTCTTTTTTCCACAGAACTTTTTAGTTTTTTTGATTTGCTCATGTTCGTAAGGCCGTCGTGCACTTCCGGGCACTTCAACTGAATCGCCTTTAAAATAAGATGAGTTAATTAAAATATTTTTCAATATGTTAACAATGCTCTCAGTAGATCAGCAGTGCATTTGCGCTAAAAATAAAACACCCCTGTTCGACTCAAGACTCGCAAGAACCACTCAAGAACCACTCGGGTGTTTTTTTTTCTGTTTTCGTTTTTGGAAATGAAAATTTTTGTCCCAAACGCATTTAATTTCGCAATATCACATTTTCTTCATTTTTTACAACGCACAATAGACTATTTTTAATTAAATGAAACACTGCACTTACCTGATAATAATTTTGCACAAAATAAACAAAATCTGCGTCTCACTTTTCACCGCACAATTCTAACAACGTTGTCGACGCCGACGGAAAAACCGAATTCTGTTACGGCACGCGTCGTAACAGAAAGAAACAAAGAAAAAAAAAGAGTTTGGTCTGACGGACGCGTCGATCGCGACTTCGAAATCTTATTCTGCTCGTTTGCAGCAGCGGCAGAGAAAAAATCCTGAATGACGCGTAGTTGACATTTGTCATCGCTCACTTCTGGTACTGCAGGGTATTCACTTAATGTAAATGAATATGTATGGAAGGTACTACAATCTTATTAAATAAGAATGAAGAATAGTAATATTTTTATATAAATGCATAAAATACACATAAATAAAATTCCCAGGTAAACTTATATCAAAACGCCAAAGTTTGTATACCTTTTTAGTTCGACGAATGTCAAAACGAATGTTAGAATTTTAATAAACTAAAAACATAAATAGGACAATTCTAAGCGATAAGTTAAAGAAATATCTGAAAAAAAACATTCAGGCATGCTCCGGTTTTCACATTCACTTTGCGTTTTACTTTTCTGCAAAATGTCATACTTTTCATTTTAAGGCTCTCTGGAATCTGTTATGTTTAACAGAGATTTGCCGATAACCAAATCAGGCTGCCAGAGCTGTTCGGAGGAATTCACTATTTGTTGTTGCCCTGACTAGTTTTTTATACCCGTACTCAAAAAAGAGTTAACGGGTATATTAGATTTGTGGTAAAAGTGGATGTGTGTAACGCAGAGAAGGAAAATTTTCCGACCGCATAAAGTATATATATTCTTGATCAGCATCAATAGCCGAGTCGATATAGCCATGTCTGTCTGTCCGTCTGTCCGTCTGTCTGTCTGTCTGTCTGTCCGTCTTGTTGAGCGCCTGGATCTGAGAGACTATAAGAGCTAGGGCAACCAAATTTGGTTTTAATACTCATGTGATATCACACTGCTACAAGTGTATTTCAAAATTTCGCCCCGCCCCCTTCCGCCCACACAAAGGACGAAAATCTGTGGCAGGCACAATTTTAAAGATACGATAAAACTAAAAACGCAGTATCGTAGAGAATGCCCATATCTACCAGATCTACCGAATCTGAATCAGATCGGATCATAATTATAGCCAGAATGACGAAATTAATTTTCAGTTGCTTCCCTCGCCCCTTCTGCAGAGAATCGCGACTCTATCTCTTTCGCGCTCGCACACTCTGCTGCGTTCAGTGCGCGAGCAACCCCTAGCGGAGGAGATGTAGAATCTAAATGGTACATCTATAATCTACATGTTAAATGTCAAATATACATTGTAGATGTAGATGTAGATAACAGATGTAGCAAAAAAATGTAAAATGTAAAATGTTTTTTTAAATTATAAATTCTAAAAAATCATGCTCCAAAATGTAAATACTGACTGAGTACGGGTAAAGGTAGAGTCGCGTCCCCAGAAGCGACTCACACGTTCCTTCTCGTTCAGATCTAATTTTGAGGTTGGTTTAAATAAAAATTATTCATCAAAAAGTAAATCACATTTTTTTTTGTGTAAGTAACACCGGAGCCTGTCTGATTTATTTTTTTTTTTAATTCTCGTTTTCATGCCAGTTTTATCAACAGTCGGTTTGTCTAATTTTACTGATCTATTTAAAGCTACAATTCGGAACGGTTTAAATTTTGGATTACAGTTCAAATTTAAAATGTTTTTTCATTTATTTTATAAAAACGAACAAAAATTTCTTGATTGGTCTCCCAGCCGAGCATTATTTAGTATTTTAGTCAGTGGTGCGATTAAAGTAATTCGGCCCGTCTGCCCTAACATACCTTCGCAATGGTCATGATCTGGTCCAGCACTTGCATGCATCTAGTTTTCTTCTTTCTTTCGCCATTGCTATCTGTTCGTGACGTTTCATTGTAAATCAAGGTGATACATTTGGTATCCTCCTCTAAACCCTTTCTCATGGCGAACTCATCCGCCTATCGCGTTTTCTGTCCTAGTGTGGTTTAGAAACAAAAGAATGACCGCCTAATAAAAACTCATTTCTAGATTAGCTCTCAACACATGTTATCCTATAAATATACATAGGTGCACACTAGGTTGAGCCAAACAAATGTATTTTTTACTTTAAACGGGATACCCCTGGATTTTGTTATCTTGGGTTTGATAAGTTATTTATTTTTATTAGTTATTTTTTATTTTAATTTAAACAAAATTTTTACTACCGAATTATACCAAAAATTTTGGGCAAGAAAAGCAAACATATTTTTTTGGCTGAATACCATTAATATCGTCATTAATCAGTTATTGGCAGTAAAAAACCTGCACAACTTTTTGCGAACTAGTCGACTAAATATTTAAACAGCTGAACTTCTTGATTTTCGCCAAAAGTTAATTTTTTAACAGTAACTAAATTACCTTATTATAAATATAAACTAGTTTCTAAGTTTCAATATTATTTGAAAAAACCGACGAAACCAATTTTTATACCCGTACTCAAAAAAGAGTTAAGGGGTATTTTAGATTTGTGATAAAAGTGGATGTGTGTAACGCAGAGAAGGAAACGTTTCCGACCCCATAAAGTATATATATTCTTGATCAGTATCAATAGCCGAGTCGATATAGCCATGTCTGTCTGTCCGTCTGTCTGTCTGTCTGTCTGTCCGTCTGTCTGTCTTGTTGAGCGCCTAGATCTCAGAGACTATAAGAGCTAGGGCAACCAAATTTGGCTTCCAGACTCGTGTGATATCACACTGCTACAAGTGTATTTCAATTTCAACCCCGCCCCTTCCGCTTCAACACAGGACGAAAATCTGTGGCAGGCACAATTTTAAAGATACGATAAAACGCAGTATCGTAGAGAATGTCCATGTCTACCAGACTGCCGAATCTAATTCAGATCGGATCATAATTATAGCCAGAATGAAGAAATTAATTTGCAGTTGCTTCCCCCGCCTCCCCCTGCAAGACAAACGCTACTCATTTTCTTTATCGCTCGCACACTCTGCCTTGTTCAGTGCGCGAGCAACCCCTAGCGGAGGAGATGTAGAAGCTAAATGGTACACTTGTAATCTACATGTTAGATGTATAATATACATAGTAGATGAGATGTAGATAACAGATGTAGAAAAAAAAAGGAAAATGTAAAATTTTTTTTTTTTAATTCTAAAATTCTTAATAATCATGCTCAAAAATGTATATACTGACTGAGTACGGGTATAAGTAGAGTCGCGTCCCCAAAAGCGACTCACACGTTCCTTCTCGTTTAAAATGTATGTTTAACCAAAAAAGTGTATTTTCTTTTTGTGGTAGCAACCCCAAAACATTAAACTAAAGATTAAAAAAAAATTGTATAATTTTATTTACTAACAAAATAAACAAAAAGTTCGAGTCCGCATGAAAAAAAAAATAATTCATTAATTTTTGGCCCAGCCAAGTGCACACATATGCATATTGACTTCCATATATACACATACTATGTATATGCTTCTTCTGATTACGAGCTATCTGTGAAATTGACTTTTTTAACCTTTGAACAAAAAGTTATCGTCGATTCGACAGAGTCGTCGTTTTAGATTAATACATTGAGCGCACCCGACCAATATTCTGAACGAAGATGATGGACTACTGAATCGGATTGTGACGATTCGGCCGGCTTTCTGCATGTCGCTCAGTGAAGTATGCCTATCCCAGCCCTGGATCCTTCATCCGAGGCCGGACCGGACGGTGCCACCACTTGCTGGAACGGTGCCGATAGACGATAGACGAAGTCCCTACGCATTCTTTTCCAAAATATAATGTACAATTGGTGACTTTAATTTGTGTTCGTTGGTATGGTCCACAGTCGTCGGCTACGAAGTCAAGCAGTGTGCTTATACCGCATGAAATCCTTTTTATAGACGATTGTTTGAGTTTAATCCAAGTAAATAATGTTTTTAATAGGTTAAATATAATTCTAGACTTAGTTCTTGTTAGGTCAGATATCAATTGCTGTATTACATATTGCGAACTACCTATTGCAGAATGCGACATGCATTACCATTGGTATTTTCCGTTTAATTCAGTTGTTATTCGCCCTGGAGCGATATCCTGAATATGGTTTTAGTGATGTAAGAGTGAATGCTATATGGTATGATATGTCTAACGATAACTGGTCTTTTCTTCTTTCGTATCCTAGTGCTGACACTTCTTCCATTATTCCAAAAGAGTGCATGTCACCGTTGTATACGAAGGGCCTATTGAGATACAAGAATCTTCATAGAAAGTTGTATAAACGTTTTGGTAAGACGCGTGAGCTTGTTGACTGGGCGAAGTATGTGCAACAAAAGCCTGAGCTTACATTTCTGAGAAACTGTTAAATTTATCCGTATATTGCCGACGTTGAGAGGGAATTTAGACGTTGATGAATCAGCTGTGTTTTGTAAACAGAGCCAACTGTAAAATTCTGCTAAAATTAAAAGAGGACAAAAATGCACTCTGATGAGGAAATGATTGTGTTGGTGGCGGCATATATTGTTGCAAAACAAAAAAAGAATAATTTTCATCTCTCTTTTTGGTTTTGCGGACAGTTTTTGCCTACATCTTACACCATTCACTTCAGAAAGAATTTTAAAGTATATATTCCTGAGCTGGGTATCAGCTGTTCTCTCAGTCCACACACGGTCACGATAGGCAACTATCGATATAAATCTGTGGATTCCGCTAGCGTTGCTGTATACACACTCGAGGAATACGCAAACGAAACATTCCTGTCAGTTTTTATACCCGTACTCAAAAAAGAGTTAAGGGGTATATTAGATTTGTGGTAAAAGCGGATGTGTGTAACGCAGAGAAGGAAAATTTTCCGACCCCATAAAGTACATATATTCCTGATCAGCATCAATAGCCGAGTCGATATAGCCATGTCTGTCTGTCCGTCTGTCTGTCTGTCTGTATGTCTGTCCGTCTTGTTGAGCGCCTGAATCTCAGAGACTACAAGAGCTAGGGCAACCAAATTTGGTTTTAAGACTCATGTGATATCACACTGCTACAAGTGTATTTCAAAATTTCGCCCCGCCCCCTTCCGCCCCCACAAAGGACGAAAATCTGTGGCAGGCACAGTTTTAAAGATACGATAAAACTAAAAACGCAGTATCGTAGAAATTGCCCATATCTATCAGATCTACCGAATCTGAATCAAATCGGATAATAATTATAGCCAGAATGAAGAAATTAATTTTCTGTTGGTTCCCCCGCCTCCAACAGCCAGAGACACACTACTCTATCTCTTTCTCGCTCGCACACTCTGCCGCGTTCAGTGCACGAGCAACCCCTAGCAGAGGAGATGTAGAATATAAATGGTACATCTATAATCTACATGTTAGATGTAAAATATACATTGTAGCTGTAGATGTAGATAACAGATGTAGCAAAAAAATGTAAAATTTTTTTTTTAATTCGAAAATTCTAAAAAATCATGCTCCAAAATGTAAACACTGACTGAGTACGGGTATAAGTAGAGTCGCGTCCCCAGAAGCGACTCACACGTTCCTTCTCGTTTTTATATGGAGTTTGACAGGAATTTCTCGATTCCGCGGTGCTGGATACTATGCTTAAGAGAAGATGTGTCTGCGATACACACATCTACTCTTACCACAAGGGAAACGTTTCCGACCCCATAAGTATATATATTCTTGATCAGCATCAATAGCCAAGTCGATATAGCTCACAAATTTATACACTGACTGATTATAAAAGTAGAGTCGCGTCCACAGAAGCGAAACACACGTTCCTTATCGTTTCATGTTTAATTTTGTTTATTTTATATTATTCCCAGTGGTCAGCGCTTAGCCGAGCAGCCTGCTCTGCAGCCTGCACTTGAACGCCTAATTTACAGAGAAATTACTTTTTCTCTTTCAGTATCATGCCTATGTTCAATGGTGCTATATTTTGCACCATGGTGTATATTTGTCTTGCGCAGGACACATCTCTTGACAACCTTATAGCAGATATTTTTAAAATAGGCGAATCATCGACATCTACAACACAAATTACTGGAAGCGATGCAGTAACTGTTGAACCAAAAAATTCATCAAGCTCCGCAGGCCAGTATCAGTCCTGTGGGGACCAGAGAGAATGCGTGCCTCGATGGTTATGTTCAAACAATACAATAAATACTAGTGGTGAAAATATAATTGACATCCGAATCGACACTGCCTCACCGTGTAAAAACTATTTGGATCTATGTTGTGATCTTTCAAACAAGGTATTTTTTATTTCAAATGTTAGTGCGCTAAACTCATCATTTTACATTCATTATCAAGAAAGATGAAACTGATACCACAATAACACGTCCCGATACATCAAAAGGCTGTGGATATCAAAATCCAAATGGTTTTGGCTTTAAAATAACAGGAGCTGTAAATCAAGAAGCAGAGTTCGCGGAATTTCCATGGATGGTTGCAATTTTGCGAGAAGAAGCTCAACTGAACGTGTATGAGTGTGGAGGTGCTTTAATAGCTCCAAATGTGGTTTTAACAGCGGCTCACTGCGTTCATAACAAAGAGCCAAGCTCAATTGTTGGTATGTAAACTTTATATACTTTTTTTAACTTTGCAGAGGTATTATACATTTGCCCAAAAGGTTTTAAAGCAGTGCTCAGCACAGCCCTATCTATTGGTTATAGGAAAAGGCTTCTGCAATGAGACTTCGGCTCTTGTTGTCTCGCTTTTTTCCCAGAGCAAGAACGAAAGTTTTAAAACGAAATAATTCCAATTTTTATTATAAATCGTTTTTCGCAGTGCAAAGCAATAAAACAATTTCGGCCGCAGTCATCTTCGGGTTTTTGCTACTTACACAAGCACACTAGAAAACATGTCAGTGTCTTCGTGACGACACTAACCATACTGTACAGTAGGCTGGGCCAAAATTTGACCAAAAAATTTTTTTTTCAAGGTGAAACCCTCTGGTCTACTGTACAGTTAGTGGTGACGACCACTGTTTTCAAGCAAAGAAGCCACTCTCGGCTCTATGCCATCTTTTATTCCCTCAATCAGTATTCTCATGTAAATCAGAACATTCAAGTCTTCTATAGAAACAATCGGTCAACAAGTCTTTAAGAAATAATAAAAATTGAGTATTTTATTTTCATTTCCCAATAAAAGTTTTTACGAATCGGAAGATACGCATATAGCTGACACAGAAATGCTTAATTCTATGTTTTGTCCTGATGGTCAAACTATCCTTGAAAACCATTTCAAGAAAAACATAAAGACACTAGCTTCAGAGCTAGCCTTCCTTTCTTATTAAATTTTTTTAAATTTGTAATGTATAAATATTTTGTTTTTTAGTGAGAGCAGGCGAATGGGACACTCAAACCAAAAAAGAAATAATACCACATGAGGATCGTTATGTGAAAGAAATAGTGTATCATGAACAATTTAATAAGGGATCACTTTATAATGATGTTGCATTGCTATCGCTTGAAAGTTCGTTTACTTCTCAAGAGAACATTCAGCCAGTGTGTTTGCCAAGCACAGGGGATGTATTTGATTATGAGCGTTGCTTTGCCACAGGTTGGGGCAAAAACAAATTTGGCAAAGATGGCGAATATCAAGTCATTCTAAAAAAGGTTGATTTGCCAGTTATGCCGAAGCAACAGTGCCAGACAAACTTGCGCGAAACTCGCCTAGGAAAGCATTTCATATTGCATGAAAGTTTTATATGTGCAGGCGGCGAAAAGGATAAAGACACTTGCAAGGGTGATGGTGGCTCCCCATTAGTATGCCCCATTAAAGGCGAGAAATATCGGTTTAAGTCAGCTGGAATAGTGGCTTGGGGAATTGGTTGTGGAGAAGAAAATATCCCCGGAGTTTATACAAACGTTGCTAGCTTAAGAGCATGGATAGACGAAAAATTAAAAGTTTGGCAAATAAATCCCAACTATTTTACACCCTAAAAATAATAACAAGTAAATACAAAATGGATAAGAATACTTATAAACACATATTAATTCAATAGGAATAAAATTATAATTTTGCTTTCTTAAAAATAAATTCTGCAAGAAATTTTCAGAGCAAAACTAAAATAGTTGTATAATGAAAAATACATCATGGCGTTTACTTGGCTAAAGATTTCGGTGTTGTTTTTGTTACCATATTAAAATAAACGCTTTTTGCTATGTAATAATTTCCAACTTAAATCTGTTTCAATAATTTGTAAATGTTTATGTCGAGCTTCTTCAGTAGCGTGGATTGAAGTCGCGAAAGATTCGTAAACAATTACACAAGTTTTTGTACGTTTATAATGTATATATGTATGTGATTTATTTCCGTGCAGGGCGGATATGTGGGGACTTTATTCGAGAGGTATGTAGATAACAGGCTGACCCAACTTGGACTGTGTTCGAGCGGTAAAACCGATATATTTTAGCAAAACGCTTGACTACGGTGATGATCGATCTTGAAGTATCTTCTGCTTTGCTGACGAGCCTCTCTCACGGTTTTCGTCGGCTGACGAACGCCGGGAAAGGGCAAAGCAGCAGTAAAGGTTGATATTGAATATTGATACCATTAATATCCTCATAAATCAGTTATTGGCAGTCAAATACCTGCACACCTTTTTGCGAACTAGTTAACTAAATATATCAACCTCAGCTGAACTTCTTAATTTTCAGCAATAGTTAATTTCTTAAAAGTAACAAAATAAAAAAAAATACCTTATCTATATACAATATATATACAAATTGAACAAAATTTAACAGAACAAGCGCGGCACACGGACCGACGATTGCTGTCGCCAGCACACGCCGGGAAACGACTCGCGTCCTCGACTGACACGTGTAAGGAAGTTTCCCAGCCAAGGTACAGCCTCTCAGTCTGTCCAGGGCCTGGCCTTCAATACAGCAAGATTTTTATTGAAGACCATAGAGGACTGGGTCGGGGAGGCATATAGGCGGTGCGAGGTGCCGCTTGGGTAGGACGTAAACGAAGGGCGGCGTTGGCCCATAGTTATGGGCAGTGCTGATGGACCGCCTGGTCGATAGGACATACGGCACGCCCAGTGGGACGTAGACCCACTGGTTCGAGGGCCGGGCACGAGGTGCTGGCTGACCCTGGGTATGTAGGAGGATAGGTAAAAGGGAAGGGGAAAGAGCCCGGTTCGTGAAGACAGGGGCATTCGTGTACTGTCTCACTTAGCTGGCGTCCCCGGGAGGAAGGAGGGTAGGCGAGGAGAATTGGGAGGGGACGGGACGGTAGCGGACTACGGCTCCACGCTTGGGTAGCGGGGCGGAGGAACGGAGTCAACAAATGCTCGACCGGGGTGAAGGAGGTTAGGTAAGAGAGAGAGGGAAGACCAGTTCGTGGATGCCGGGGCATCCGCGTACGACACCACTGGCTGGCTTCCCAAACATGCGAGGGAGGGGACGGGAAGGTAGTTGACTATGGCTCCACGCTTGAGTAGCGGTGCAGAGGAACGGAAACTACAAAGCTACAAATTTCCATGTATGTATAAAAAGATGTGTGTAGGTTTTAATAGTTGTCTTTATTTCCTGCCTACTAGCTTAGTGTCTGTGTGAATGTGTCCCTAATCCCTACGATCGCACCTATCTCTTTTCTCCTTCTCATCTACGTGAGGCCAGCTTACCCCTCTGCTTCCTGCTCCGCTCCTGTCTTCCTGCTATTCCACTTCTGTTCGTTTCTGTTCCGCTCCTCGTCTTCTGCTTCCACTTTCACTTTTATTTTTCCGCTTGCGACCGGCCAGTTCTAGAGTTAAAACTTCTGTCCCGATCCTCTGTTTGGCGCGTGCCTTCCTTGGCTTCCAAATCTGTGTTTCTCTGCCGCTAGCCTCTGCTGGCGCTTCGGCTCTCTCCGATCTTCTTCACGGGAGTCGGTAAGTCTCCCCATGTGGCGTGAACAGCGGTCCTCGCTCGGCTCTGTGGGTGGGTGGGAGTTCCTACGGTCTCGCTTGTGGCTGAGAGTCTGCGCGTTTCTCCCCTACTCATTGTTGCGTACGCTTGCGCTACGGCGTAAGCAGGGCTCCCTGCTCGGCTCTGTGGGTGGGTGGGAGTTCCTACGGTCGCGCTTGTGGCTGAGAGTCTGCGCGTTTCTCCCCTACTCATTGTTGCGTGCGCTTGCGCTACGGCGTGAGCAGCGGTCCAAGCTCGGTGATGTGGGTGGTTCGGCTCTCTTTGGTGTCTTTGCTCTTAATCTCTTTCTCTTCGCTCGCGGTGGTGGTTCCGGCGCTGGTTCTGGGGGGCTGGTACCGATGTGCTGGTTCCAATGATGATTCCGATGTGCTGGTTCCTATGCTGGTTCCGATGTGCTGATTCCTATGCTGGTTCTGGTACCGGTTCCGGTCAGGGTGAGGGTTCTGGTCCCTCAATAAAGGATAGGCGCTATATTTAAATTTGTATGGCTATTTAATGAAAACGGCTTAGAACTAAAAATAATGAAAATATTGGCTATTTAATATGGACGGCTTAGAACTAAAAATAATGAAAATATATAACTAATTATAAAAGATGACTTGTGGGTGAGGTAGGTGAGCTGAGACCGGTGATGGATTGAGGTAGGTGGTGGTGGTTGGGAAGGGTTCCTTCACACACGGGATCAGCCGGGAACGACGTCTGCCCCGACCCACGAATAAAACCCCCGCTATACATGAACGAGAACCGGATAGTGGCAATGGTAACCATAGGAGGACAGGCAACGGAAGCCACCGTCGACACAGGGGCATCCCGAAGCCTTATCAGTGCCAGCCTCGCCCGACAACTAGACAACCACACCAACCTGCAAGATGCATGCGTCCGCATACGCCTGGCCGACGGCTCGGTCAGAGAGATCACCCAGATTCTACTGGCGCACATCAGGCTGGATCAAAGAGAAGTTCAAATACCCCTCCTTGTTCTACCAAACATGTTGGATCAAGTTATCGTCGGCATGGACTTCCTATGTGCCATTGAAACAACGATCAAGTACGGTACCACACTTCTGCAATTACGAGATCAGTGCCCCACACCACCTATCCACCCCGTTCCAACCAACAGCGTACACACCGATACCAGCCAAAACAAACACGCGACCACGACCTACCCCAACGAATACACTGACCCAGATCGCCACGAAGAACACGACACCCAGCCCAGCCCAAGCAAAGGCAAAACGTCGGGCAACAGCGAAGAACACGAAGCCGAAACCAACACCAAGAAACAACAAACAAACAACCGGGAAAACGAGTCCCACGGTCACTACTGAGCAACCGCGTCCTAGGCCAACCACAGGGGACACATACCCCAAAGAAGCTACGAAAATCTCACCCACGATACATGCACTCACGCACTGGAACCCGGCGCTCGACACAGGAAGCCCAGGTCCGAGTCCAGCAACAGAGCATGTAAGTACCATCTCCTCCAAGGAGAAAGTGAACATAGAAACACCCTCCGAGACGACAATCAGCCCTGAACCAAGACAACAACATCGACAGCAACAGATCAACAGCCGAAGCCCTGTCGTACCCACGGCCGACGCCACCCAGATCTTCGCCAACTCATTGGAGTACCTTCCGCGTACCGACATGATTCTTAGCGCCATGCACCGAGCCATGCCTAGAGCCATGTCCGAGATCTTCGTCGCCCAAACAAGTCTTTATTGCAATACCAGAGGCGTCATCGCGACTCACCTGTTCACATACCAGTCTGGCTGTAGGATAACACGAGTACTACATCCAGCATACCAAAATATCGTACTCATGGGCGATACCACACCCATTGTCGCCCACATCAGCGAACTCCCCCGCAGAATCAAACCACCCAGCGCGTTTGACACCACCATCCTACCCGAAGCCCCGAACCAACACTTTGACCCCGATATCGAAGACGAGCCAGAACCAGCCCCGGATCCCTGGCCACCCGACATAGCTCCACAAATTCAAGCATTTCTGGACGAAGAGCTACCGAAGTTCGCTACCCTCCATGGCACCTCAGACATCGCCGAGCATACCATCGTCATGAGGGATAATCGACCCATTAGCAATGATACTATCCTAAAAACCCGGCCATGATGCGAATCATCGACGAACAAGTAGACCAATTGATAACGGAAGGTCTCATCGAGCCCTCCCGAAGCCCTCACAGCGCGCCAATCGTACTCGTGCGTAGGTAAGGTTAGGTTGAGGCGATTGTCGGGATCGTTAGAGACCGACACACCTAGGCCAGTTTTGGCCCATTGTGATACCACATATATCGTTCCCTCTTCCTCGTGAGACACTATGTTATCCATTGTCCCATCCGGATGCCCTTATGAAGCTTGCGATCCGCCTGGGACTGATTGTAGACATTTCTGAAATGTCAATTGGGAAAGGTGCGCCTAAGTATTGGAGCAGAACAGATGTTCCACAGTCTCCTCCTCGTCCTCATCTCTACAGCTCCGACAGAAGTCGTTGTAGGGGGCACCCAGCCTGTTTGCATGGGTGCCTATTAGCCAATGTCCCGTAAGGGAGCGTATGACTGAGCTGCACCTATTCCTACTGAGTTTGCAAAGCTCATCGGTGCGCTTCCTGGTAATGTTAGGCCATGTTTGCCGAGTTATGCGACACAGTGGCACTGTTTGCCATCTGTCATTAATTAGTCGCTTAAAATGTTTTTTATTTAGCGCTTGCAGGTGGCCATTGGCATACGAATATCCTCCTTATCATGGAGAAGGGTGATTGTTGTACCAGTTCTGGCCAGCTCGTCTGCTATACAGTTGCCTTCAATGTTCTGGTGGCCCGGGACCCATATTAGGCTGATGACAAACTGATAAGCCATCTCATGGAGGGATTTGCGACAGTTTGCCACGGTCGCCGAGCTTGTTGTTATCGCATTCAGCGATTTGATCGCAGCTTGGCTATCACTATAGATGTTTATATGAGTTGCCGTAGGCGCATGTTCCTGAACGCAGCTCAAAGCTTCCCTGATCGCTATGACTTCCGCTTGGAAGACACTGCAGTGATTTGGGAGCCTGAAAGAGTGTCTTATGTTAAGGAGTAGATTCCTCCTCCGACCCTGTTGTCCAGCTTTGAGCCATCAGTAAAGATCTGAATGGCTCCCCCTGGGCCAGGTGGTCCCTCGAGCCAGTTGGTTCTGTGAGAGATGATTGTTTCGAAAGGAGTGTCTGTATACTCCCTCGGAACGCAGTAGTCCGTTTTTGTGGGGACGATTTTGTTTCCATTTAGGATAGACGCATGACCGGTGTCATGTGACACCCATTGGTCAGAGTCTCTAAGACGGATTGCTGCCATTTCTGCCTGCTCCTTACCTGCAAGGTCAAGGCTCTGCAGGCATAGGATAGCAGCATCCGTAGGTGTGGTGCTCAGAGCTCCACTGATGCATAGGTCTGCAGTGCGCTGCACCTTGCCCAGTTGTTTAGTGATGGTCTTTTTCGATAGGGCAGGCCACCACACTGCTACTCCGTAGAGTAGTATTGGCCTAATTATTGCTAGGTATATCGATTGGGCTAAGCTTGGGTTCATGCCCCATTTCAAGCCAATTGCCTTTTTGCCTTCTTTGATATTCAGGTTCCAACAAAGCTTCTTATCAATTACAAACCCTGGCATAACTGGCATTGTCGCTGAAGGAGAGTCTGCATCCGTTCAGTATTGGGGGGTTGAGAGGAGGAACTTTGTATTTGGTTGTAAACAATACAAGTTCCGTTTTGGAGGGATTAACTCCCAGTCCACGCGACTTGGTCCATTCTGACAGTCGCGCGAGCTTTGCGGTCATTAGATCGCAAAGTGTTTGAAGGAATTTTCCCGAGATGATAATGGCAACGTCATCCGCGTATGCTACCACTTTGCAGCCCCCCACCCCCCGCTTTCCTACTGCATGGAAGAGAGCCCCGTTTACCTGGAGCACTTTATGACGAAGTCACGACAGGCACAGGAAGCCCTCCAGAGACCGCTCTAAGCAAGGCAACCAAACCCAGTGAAGTATTCACCATTGTCAGAAATAACATCCAGAGGGCAAGCCAAAAACAAGGAAGGCATTACAATCTCCGCCGCCGGCAATAGCACCCTACGGTCGGATCTCTAGTATTACTACGACAACACCACCTCTCCAACGCGGCCGACGGATTCGCCGCTAAGCTGGCACCAAAATACGATGGACCCTACCGAGTCAAAGGTTTTGCATCACCGAACATCGTAAAACTACAGCAGCCGGGCAGCCGAAAATCGAAGGTTGCTAACATCAACGACTTGACGGAATTCCACGAGTACTGGGATGCAACCGACGAGGCAAACACTACCACTAGCCCCCGCAATCTCCCTAGCCACGACTTAACCAACGCTACCCCCAGGTGAAGATATCAACACCAACAAATTCAAAGACGCAGCACAGGTCGAAAGACAGAAAGACGTCGACCGAAGAAAGAAAGAAAACCGAGAACTCAGCGCACGCGTGGCCAATCGACGGAAAGGCGCGGGCCAAGATTATATAACCAACCTCCACCACGGCAAAACCATGTAACCAAAGCTCTCAACTGACGGGGTCAACATACAACAAAATCGGAACACGCGCCACCAAAATCCACGAAAATGGGAACAGCCAGAGACAAAATAACGAAAAATAACTACCAGCCTCAGCACACGCGCGTCCGTCAGACATGAAAACCGAGGACTCAGCACACGGACCATCGAACGTCAAGGAAATGCGATCACCCCACCCAGAAAAATACAACCAATAACATGAAAAAGTGCCGATCAACACGCTAAAACGCAACCCGAGCCAACGAAATCCGAGACAGTTTGCTTTGAGTTCGCTTTCAAGTCGATAGGCAGTCCATCAGCCATAGTCAATCGGCAGTCGATCGGGAATCAAGAAGTAACCTACACGCCGCGGTCCAGCAACGAAACCGAGTTTTCGGTTTTCTTTCTTTCTTCGGTCGACGTCTTTCTGTCTTTCGACCTGTGCTGCGTCTTTGAATTTGTTGGTATTGATATCTTCACCTGGGAGCAGCGTTGGTTGCACCGACTGCTTTTAAGGTTGCAAAAAAAAAATTTTTTGAATTCCTGTACTAAAATTGTATTAAGACAATTTTTGTTGGGAACAGTTTTTCTTATTTTATTAGTAAGATAGTGAACCACCCTGCTGCCACATTCATACATTCCAGAGAGCGCTGCATGCAAGATCGGAAGATTTTGTTTCAAAAAGCTTCACTCGAATATTGCACGTGCGAGCTGTATATAAGGTACGAAAGAATATCAGTAAGCATAATGACCTTATTACATATGTATTATGACGCCCAGCGACAGCGTCACAAATAAAGTACATTTATTCCATTTATGCCATTCATAACCCAACATTCCCGTTACACCAGTTACTTAGATATAAGAGAACACCAATGAAGTCTTAATTAATTAAAGCATAGAATAAACAACAAAAAAGAAACACAGGTCCCCCGACTTTTAAATCTACGCGCCAACAATGGGACCAGCAACCCTAACAAACGGCCACACTCCAACATTCAAATCCACGCGCCAACAATGTGCCCAGCCCTCAGAACTAAACGGCCACACTAACAGCTAAAGAAGGGAGCACACAGCTAATCTTCGGCAAAAAAAGCAGCCACGCCAGAGCCATCAGCACCATTCCATTCTTGGACTGCCAAGGGTTGATTCGCTCCCCAAGGCTTTTGGTAAGCATTGATTGCTGTGGTTCATAGAGCGCACGATTCCTCTAGAACCCAAATCTCCTTGCTATATACCGTCCATTTCTTTGGAATGCATTGATCATCGTGTTAGAGCGTACGATTTCTCTACACGGTCATCTTTGCTGTTTTTCTCCTGATTCATCGCCGGAGTGCATTTTCCTCCGACTTTCCCCCGGCCTACTCAGAGCGCATTTTCCTCTGATTCCCCAATATCCTCTCAGAGCGCATTTTCCTCTGATTTCCCAATCTCCTCTCAGAGCGAATTTTCCTCTGATTTCCCAATCTCCTCTCAGAGCGCATTTTCCTCTGACTTCCAAAATCTCTGTCAGAGCGCATTATCCTCCAAAACACTATTCTCTCTCGGAGCGCGCATTATCCTCCGCACCACATCTCCTCGGAGCGCATTATCCTCCGCCACATCTTCCCTCGCGGAACGCATTATCCGACGCCTACCCCGTGTTACCGCCCTGGAGCGCATTATCCTCCACGACCGATCTTCACCAGCGACCGTATCCAATCCAGGTACGACCTGCATGCTTCGAGTAGCCACGTGCGGCCCTGACGACCCTGAAGGAAGACCTCGCGGCCGAGCCAGTGACCCTCCGGAGCACCACATTTAACTCTGTACCCTTACGTGAATAAAAATAACAACCTTCTTTTGCCACCTTACTTGTGTCGCCTTCTTCTTGATCCAGGAGACCTTCTCTTTCAGCTACCACATCCAGAGATCAAATAAATTTCTGTGAACCCCGGCGCGGCGAGCATACACAGTGGCGCCCGAGCAGGTTGTGGTAGCGTAGAAGTTGGATCTCATTTATGGTCAAGATGATCAGTTACTGCGAGGAATGTGGACTAGATAACACTGAAGGAGTGGAAGTATTGAGGAAACAACTACTACAATTCACGGAAAGAAAGGATCTAAGCAAGGAGACCTTGGAGAGGCTGGAACAGCTCGGGTCAACGCAGACCACAGGAAGGAGTCCAAAACCGTCACCCCACAGAACAACACAAGCCAAGCCAACGATGGAGGACCCACCAACGAAAGGCAGGAGCCCAAGGCTATCAACGAGACCGCAAACCAAACCAACAATGGAGGAAACACAAGGAGAACCAAAAATAGTGACGAAAAAGACACTGTTCTCGAAACAGATTCGGAAAGGATCACCCGAGGCAGTAGCCATAATCGACAAGATACGAAAATGGGACCTCACATTCACAGGGAATGGAGAGCTGCTAGAATTCCTCAGCCCAATGGAGGAATTATCAGAAACATATGTTGTGTGTTTACGCATTTAATCAAAGAAGATGCATTTGTCATGGGGATGTTTAATACTTCGCATGGTATGTGTATGCGTGAGGCAATTACATGGAAAAGGCTTACAAATAAATGCTAAAAACTAGATGGAAGACTACAGCAAGCATAAATATACATTTAAACATACAAATATTTGGTTTAACAATTAACAAAATTAAGGTTACAAGCTACTAGGGAAGAACGAAAATAACACAACTGAACAGAACAGAGCAACTATGTACTTGCGATATCGGTTGGGGGAAAAACATAATCTACTTTCAGGCTTCAGACGATCAATATTGACACGCATAAATGATGTGACCGGTGACTGTAATCCGTAACAAGTGCGAAATAATTTAATACAAAAATCATAATTTGTTTGTTTAGATATCAGGGAGAAGTGAAGATTGTGTGGAGGGTGCATGAAAGCAGCAAAGATCGTGAGTCGCATGAAAAATGTCCACCTCCACTGCAAACCAAAATAATAGAATCTAGAACTACTGGTAACTGGTAATTAGGTAAAGGTCGTGCAGTGCAGTGTTAGGACTAAGGGGTGCCCGAAACCGAATCCAAACCGAAGTGATCGAATGCATTTAAAAAGGTAGCGAGTACACTAAAAAATAAATGGCTACCTTGGGGGTCTGATCTATCCCTGTATCAATCATAGCTGAGGGCAAACTGATTGACCTTTTGCACATCTCCCTAGACCTGAATCGCTTGGATTTCGGAGAGCGAGAAGAGCGTCTCGTATTTGCCTATGAAATTGTGACCCGTGTCCCTGACCTGGTAGACGATCATTGTGGAATTATCATAATCGAATGTAAACTCTAGGCGAAAGGTTGATTCTGTGGATGAAAGTTGGAACGCCGCATCAATCTCGTTCATAATACTGGCTAAGCTTTGGGTCAGGGTCTTATCACTATCGCCTGTACCATCGAATATGTTTAGGTAGTGCTCCTGCTGCAGGCTGCTCCACTCGCCGTTCCGCTTGTAGTTTTCGATGATAGTCTGTGTGGGGATCACCACCTTAAAGTGATATGTGATGTTGTCTGTACAGACTGGACTGTTCACAAAGTTCATGGAGAATCTGAAGAGAGAGAGAGAGAAGGAGGGAAGAGACAAAGCGAAAAATGTACTCAACAAATCATTTGTTTATATCTCTCATGTGTATGCTAATGACGTCGCGATTTGACCATTTGACCCCCCAAGCTGCTTAGTCACTAAATAGCCAAATCATATCTGTGTTTGTTCCTATGGCACATGGCGGTTCGGCAAGTTTTTGGAGACCCGTCGTCATTGCTGAGTGGGTGCGAAAAACGTGCCAAGCATTCAAGGAACGGAATTGGGATGTTTGACGGATTGTCATTTGGAATTTCATTGTTAAATCATTCTTAGTCACTTCCATGTGTGTTTAAAATTCCTGGTTTAACCAATTTCTTATCTAAGTAAACACACCTTACAAGCAAATAGTACATACAATATCTATGTATGACACATTTATGGTGGCAATCAGCGGCATGTTATCGATGTGGAGATAAGGCATTCAAGGTCTTCTTTGTTTTTCCATTATCTTGTAGTTGAGGCCAATCGAGAACCCAACCCGGGATGGCCAAGATTTGCGGGAAGAGGATGGAAGTAGTAATAGACACGGGAGCAACAAGAAGCATCTTGAACAAAAACATGGCAAGAATGCTGCAAAAGTACGGGAAGGAAGGAAAAGAAGAGAGATTGATCAGGCTCGCAGACGGAAGCACACAGAAAACCACTTGGAAGTTCCTAACCGAGGTAGACAGGCCAGGAAACGACATTATCATTTCTAATAATGGATGGGCCATTGGACACTTCACTACTCGGAATGGACTTTTTAAGAAACGCAGGAACAGTCATTACATGAGGGACCAGTACAGTGGTCATCAGTGGAAGGGAGACAAATCAGAGACCCGAAGAGAGAGCAAGGAACTCACAACCAGAACCAACGGATAGAGAAATCGAACAATGGATAACGACAGAAGTCCAGAAATTCGACTGCCTCGGAGGAATAAGCAACATAACATCTCATAGAATATTCCTAAAAGACGATAGACCAATCTAGCAGAGGTACTAACAAAGAGATAAACGAGCTGAAACGCCAGGACCTGATTGAACGAAGCAAGGGTCCGACAACGATATTTTTGGCCAGGGATAAACAGAGATGTAACGAAATTCATCCACGCATGTGAAAGCTGCCAAAAATTCAAGATATCGCAACAAACAGCGGCAGGAAAAATGATCACAAAAATCGCGTCGATTTCGTAGGACCCCTACCGAGAACATCGCACGGGAACACAGTACTCATCGTCAATCTCCAAATCCTGATTTTTAACTCTCAAAGTTACCGAATGGCCATTATCTTCAGTTGATCGACGCCGATATTCGGGATATCCATCGTTGCCCGTCACTGTATCGGAGACCAAATTTTTTGGAAAACGTTTGGAGCAGTTCCCTTCAACCATACAGGGTGAATTCAAATTCAACGCACCACATGGACCGTGAATCATATTTTTGGTGACCACTTCAAACAATTCAGGATCCACTGTCGGATCTGGAATTTCTGCCGAAATCACATCGTCAATTTGATTCGGCCTTATTTTTTCAATTAGCCAAATTAAAATATGCGCATGAGGCAAACCTCGTTTCTGCCATTCAATTGAATACATCCAACATTGAATAGACCCAAATGCACCGTGTTTGACAATTAAATCCATGAGTGAATTCAATTTTTGTCTAAAAACACGTGCTAAAATATCATGGCGATCTTTCGATGTTTGGCCAACAAACAATAATTCCGAGATATCTTCCCATTGCGGATTACACGTGAAGGTGATGAAGAGGTCTGGTCGACAGTAACGGCGAACGTATGACATCGCATCTTGCGCGTACTCAAACATATGACGTGGACTTCCAACATACGATAACGGTAATATTATCATAGTTCCAACGTTTTGTGCATTACCATCGTTGTTAATGGCATCACGCAAATGAACATACTCTTCGGAATGTAATTTGGCTTGGTTGAATCGAATAAAATTTAACCGTTCCGATTCAATTTTTGCATACATGCCAACAATATACTGGTGGAAAAGTGCTCTACACCTCAATATGTGGTTGACTTGATTTTGCCGTATCTGCAGCCTGTATGCGTAATAATTCATTGCACTAACTTTCTTTGTTCCTTCTCGACCGTTTACTGGATTTATCATTTTAATGTTGAAATTATAGCCATCTTGTCCACTCTCTCTATCACCTAACTCTCAATAACTGTTCTTTCGCTCTCGCTCTTGTAACTTTTTGTGCAGTAACGCTCTCACTTATAAGCTATTGCTGCAACCACTCCCATCTCTCATCTTTTGCCGATTTCACTTTAAGCATTGCTATAAGCATTTGCTCTGCTATTGAACTTTTTTTTTCCCGAAGTAAAAAAAAATAAAAGACATAAATATGGAATTTTCTGTCGGCTGTGACAAAAAAACCTGCAAGAAGCAGATCACCCATGACCAGCCCAATATCCCCTGCTGGCTTTGCGAAAGCGGGCCTGCGGGCCGTGTAGGAAACGCCATTTTCCAAAACAACGGCCAGCATTATAGTTGTGATGAATGCCGTGCTGTGGAAAAAGACATGCGCTCGTTCATGAGGCAGAAGCGGAGTGGCTTCAAAGAGCTGATCTTAGGCTTTAAACAGCAATATGATCGGCACTTGGCCATGGACACTCAGTTTAGCAGTTTACAGCTGCTGGCTGAGTCTCCAAGGCGAAAGAAGTCCACTCCGCGGGACTTGCAAGTGCCGACTGCCTCATGTCTGGCGGCATCTGAAAAACTTACTCCGACCACTCCCTTAGTGCAGCAGTCGATTACGCTTGCTACTCCAAGGGCAACGATCGCTGCTGGTGATGCATATTCGGGAGCCGAATGCGTCACTTCGGAGAGTATGTAGTTAGAAATGTCTGTAGCGTCCGTGTCCGTCGATTCCGTACCCAAATCCTTAAATATCCCATCAGTTTCGCTCACACCAGCTAATAGATGTCCAGGACCATCGGATACTGCCATCACAGGTACTAGGCCTGTGGTGCCAAAACCACTGGTTGGGACTCCCACCAAAGCGACTTGTTTTTATCTTGCGGCTAGCCCCTGACCTCACATCCAATGATGTAACCACTTTTATACAAAGCAATATAAAAGCCGTCGGCTTGAAGGTGGAACAATTTAACTTTTCTTACGCCAGGGAGATAGCTTCCTTCAAGATAAGCGTCTCCCCAACTCAATTTGAAACCATTTGTTCCGCCAAGTTTTGGCCGGAGGATTTGGTGGTTAAAGAGTTTCAGGCTAAGAAAAATAATAGGCCCCCATTACTCTTCCTAGCATTCAGACCAGTGCTCCATATTTACCCTCATCTTCCACCTCTACTTCCTCCCATCCAAAAAACTAACTTCCTCTCTTTTAGTTACCTACCAGAAGTAGACACAGCACTCTTTTTCTCGAGAGTCTCTCATTCCCGTCCCACGTTATTGTGTTTACCAAGACCTGGTTAAAGCCGGACATCCTTAGTTCAGAAGTTTTGGCAGGTCGGTACACAATTTTTAGAAATGACCGTTCGTCTCGACGTGGGTCCTCGAAGTCTTGGAATTCCTGTGCGTAAAACTGATTCTCCCAGGCTTTTCCATTTTCATTACTTGCTCGTATATTCCACCTTCCTTGGATATCTTGGATAGCATCACCTGTCAGCTTTAAACAATGTTTCTTCCTCGCTATCAGATAAAGACCATATGATAGTTCTTGGTGATTTCAATTTGCCAGGTACTGTTTGGTCTTCGGTAAACGAGTCTAATAACCTTGTGCCCATGTCACGACATGACTTTATCGACGGATTGCTAGACCTATCCCTGTCTCAAGTCAACCTTGTGAAAAATTCGTTGGGTCGATTGCTTGATCTGTGCTTTGTCTCGGATCCGACCATAGCGTTGCTAACCCGAGCTCTTCCGCTCACTATACCTGAAGACTCCCACCATCCTACATTCGAAGTGTCAGTCGATATTGGCCCTACTGTATTGGATCGAATGGTTAGGCGGCTATCTGAACGTGTCCGCTGCTTTCGTAAAGCCGAGTTTACGAAGCTTAATAACCTCATTAGTGATTTTGATTGGTCCGCTCTGTATGTGTGCACTGACGTTATGAAAGGCACAAACATTTTTTACAATGTACTTGACACATTTTTTGATTCTTGTCTCCCACTTTCTTGTCCGGTTAGATCTGGAAAGCCTCCTTGGTTTACCAAAGAGTTATCCAGTCTAAAATACTTAAAATCAAGACTATACAAATTTTCGAGGTGTTGGTTCTCCCTCTTCTCTTTCTCACTATGTAATAGCTCGGTCAAATTTCTCCGTTCTTAACGCTCAATGCTATAAAAACTACCTATCTCGATGCAGGATACGATTTTCATAGGACAGTAAACAGTTTTACAGCTTCGTAAATAGTAAGCGTAGAACGTCCGCACATCCATCCTCGCTATCTTTTCTCAATATGTCAGCAAACAATGATCAGGCAATTGCCGATCTTTTTGCCAAATTTTTCCAAACAACCTATTCTCATGAAAGCTACTCTGGTCAGCCGTATCCATACAGTTTACCAAGGTCGAATGGCATCTTCAGCCCCTTGTTAAATGAAAGCTCACTGCTTCATGATCTTCGACTAGTTAAGCCGGTGTTTTCACCAGGTCCCGACGGAGTTCCCGGCTGTGTACTTAAGTACTGTGCCGACGCTCTGTGTGGACCCTTGCTTAAACTATTCACCCTATCCATTAACTCATCATGCTTCCCCCCATCTGGAAGGAATCTTTTATTATTCCGCTCCATAAGAAAGGTAGCAAGTCTGATGCAAATAATTATAGAGGTATATCTAAGTTATCCGCTATTCCTAAAATGTTTGAAAAAATGTTAACTCCGCATTTGCAACAGCTCTGCAAATCACTTATATCTCCGTCCCAGCATGAATTTATAAGGCGACGATCAACAACCACAAATTTATTAGAGTTTACTTCTTTTATCATTAAAGGCTTTCAAGGTAACTTGCTGACGGATGTCATTTACACTGATTTCAGTAAAGCATTCGATTCTGTAAACCATTCCCTTTTAGCACAAAAACTTGACCTTTTAGGGTTTCGTTTGAGATGGATTTCTAGCTACCTTCGTTCTAGGTCTCAAAGAGTCCTCTTCAAAAACTACTTCTCTTCACCTGTTAAGGTTACTTCTGGAGTACCACAGGGCAGCCATCTAGGCCTCCTACTATTCACACTCTTTATTAATGATCTGCCTTCAGTATTAATAAACTCTCGAGTACTAATGTATGCGGATGATGTTAAACTCTGTGTACAGTATAAGGACATTTCATTTCACTCTCGCTTGCAATCCGATCTCAGTAACTTTCAGTCATTGTGTTGTGCAAATATGTTCCACCTAAATGCCTCGAAGTGCAAAGTAATGACATTTCATCGCTCCAGCCCTTTTTGGCTCCGTATAGCCTCTGCGGTGGGGTGGTTCTCTTGAGAGAATTACCTTGGTTGATGATCTTGGTGTTAAATTATACCCAAAGTTAAAGTTTTCTGAACACATTTCCACCATGGTAAATAAGGCGATGGGTATGCTTGGGTTTATAAAGAGGTGGTCAAAGGAATTTGACGACTCCTATATAACGAAGACTCTCTACATCTCGCTTGTTCGTCCGATTTTAGAGTACGGCTCTTCTGTATGGTGCCCCCAGTACAAAGTACACCAGGACTAGACTATAGAATCAGTCCAGAAAAACTTTTTACTTTTTGCTCTGCGTGGCCTTAACTGGGATGCAGATGTGAGACTGCCATCTTACCCTCGTAGATTGCTTTTAATAAACCTTCCAACCTTAGTTAGTCGTAGAAAAATGCTTGGTGTGATTTTTATGCACAACCTGATCAAGGGTGACGTAGATAGCCCTGACCTGTTGAGCCGCATAAACTTTACGATTCCTGTTAGATCTACTAGAAACTTTATTCCTTTGTTCCTTCCGATTTGTAGATCGAATTATTCCTTGCACGAACCATTTAGGGTCCTTTGTTCGGACTTCTACCACATCATATCCATTACTAATTCCCTTCCTCTTCTTAAATCACTAATACTAACATACCTTTCCCGTAATTAGTACTATTTTTTAGCTATCTTTGCATGTTTAGCTCTTTGAGTTGTGTTTAGCTCTAATTTTCCTCGAATTTTAACCTATTTTTCCTGCATGCTCGCGATCGGCAGAGGCCCTCGGTCGATTTAGCGGGAGGGCTGCGTTTCTGCCTGGGTTCCGCGCGTAATAAGCTTCGGCTTGGTGTCGAATGGGTCACTTGATGGTGCAGTCATTGCAAATCAAAGTCCAGACAAAAATCTTGTGAAAGGTAGTACAATTTTCTTGTCAACGTTGTTGTTGGAAGCTGCCGAGCTTTTTCGGCAACTCTGACTCCCCATTTACAATAATTTACTCCGTTGGTTAAGTTTACAAATGTTTTATTTTCTCGACGGGTTACAAAGGTTTTAGGCCGTGGCCGTGAACTACGACTCGATGCGTTCGACAAATATTTTTGACTGCTACGAGAACAGGGCAAAGCAATGCACTATAAGCAGTACTGACATATGTGCGTGTGTACGGGAGCGTACTGAGAGAGCAATTTTCAGTATAAGAGATGATATATGACTATATGATATTAATTTGTTGAGAACTATTAATGGCTGCTGCTCCGAACATACTCCCCCCCGTTGAAAGACCACGGCTTTTAACAGGATCCTCAACGGGTAGGACGCACAGCTTGTTGACAGCTCGACGAGTGGTTCCAGATGGTGTTTTCAGAATGGCAACTCGCACAGTGCCATCAGCTCCAGCGATGATGTCGATCACCCGTGCTAATGGCCACTTCAACGGCGGCAAGTTTTCGTCGTTGATACTGACGATGTCGTTGACTTGGATCGATGGCTGCGGTGTGCGCCATTTGGCACGTTGTTGGAGCAGAGT
This sequence comes from Drosophila tristis, assembly GCA_018150885.1. Classification (NCBI taxonomy): domain Eukaryota; kingdom Metazoa; phylum Arthropoda; class Insecta; order Diptera; family Drosophilidae; genus Drosophila; species Drosophila tristis. The sequence goes on from JAECWT010000181.1 coordinate 1,033,701, forward strand.
CAAATACTCCTCACTCCAACGCTTCCAAAAGATCTGCTGAGCACAGGCGACTCTTTGCCAGCAATCTAGTCTGTTAAAGTTTAGATTCGTAACGTCTGGCTCGGGAAACTCCATCAGCGGACGACCAATTAGAAAATGTCCTGGTGTAAGGACGCCAAGATCTTCAGGGTTTTCTGAAATTGCGAGAAGAGGACGAGAATTTATTACAGCCTGGATTTGGCAGACCAATCTCCGCAGCTCGTCAAAGCCAAAGAGTGACGATCCCAGGGAGCGATATAAATTCTGCTTGGCCATCTTCACTGCTGCCTCCAACAAGCCCCCGAAGTGTGGTGAGCGAGGCGGGATAAAATTCCAATTGAAGCCATTGTTGATGCAATGATTGTGAACTGCATCACGATGCTTCTCGCTCATAAACAGCCGCCCAAGATACTCCAACTCGTTCCTTCCGCCCACAAAATTGGTGGCCTTGTCCGACCAAATGCATCGGGGTATGCCGCGCGTGGCAACGAAGCGTTTGAGGGCACTCAAAAATCCAGCAGTTGTGAGGTCCTTCACTAATTCCAACCAAACGGCCTTTGTTGCAAAACAGATGAAGACGCTGATGTAGCATTTTGTAGGCGTTCGAGTGCGCCCATCTGGCTTGTAATAGAAGGGACCGCAGTAGTCCATTCCAGTGACACTGAATGCAGGCGAATCCTGCACTCGATCCTTCGGTAGGTCAGCCACTATGTGCTCCACAAGACGAGGTCTGGACCTGCAGCAGATGATGCATTTCCGCAACGCTCCAGCAACAGTTTTCATGCGGCCGATGGGCCAGAACTGCAAGCGAATCGATCCCAGTAGAGACTGCGGCCCAGCATGGTGATGCTTCCGATGAAAGTGCATGATGATGGCGAACGTAAATGGATGATCCCTGGCCAAAATGATTGGGTGGCGTGTATCGAAGCCAAGAGTTGAGTGCCGCAAGCGACCACCAACACCAATCAAACCAACGTCATCTATGAAAGGCGAGAGAGATATAATGCTGCTGGAGGATAAAGGTGGGCGCGTTGAATGATGCGACACAACAAATGCGATCCTTTGCGAAGGTCTTCAGACGAGAGATCAGGTGACCTTTTCTTGCTGACGAACTTATGAACATATCCAAAAATGCGCATTATGACTCCGAATGAGTTAATGTGCTGAAACGAAGGCGAGATGTCGACACGCTCAGACGACAGCAATACTCAATGTCTAATTTCCGGCAGACTGAGTTGGGGCGAACACCGTTCAGGCCAGCTACTTCTTTCGCCTTGCAAGAAAGAAGGTCCATTCATCCACAACCTAGACTGCAAGAGCTCCTGAGGCGCTGCTGCCTTTGAAAGAATGTCAGCCGGGTTCACATCAGTTGGTACATAGCGCCAATCCATGCCCCTCGTAAGTTGCTGTATTGCGGAAATCTTTTTAGACACGAACACGTTAAATTTGGATGGTTCCTCTCGCAACCAAGACAGTACTACAGTTGAATCCGACCAGCAATGGATCGGGCAGTCGAAGGTATCCATTTTTCTAATTTCGCGAAGTAAATTGGCTAACAGGAACGCTGCACATAGCTCAAGCTTAGGCACCGTGAGGGTTTTCCTTATCCTTAAACGAACGAGCATAGATACAAGCCCCATAGGCCTGGAGGCTGGCATCACAAAAGGCATGCAACTCAAACCTTGCCTTAGGTTGAAGTATATAACGCGGAAATGTAGCGTGACCCACAGTAGCGAAGTCCTTGCAAAACTCAGTCCAAGCCGATTCTAGTGGCTGAGGAAGACTTTCATCCCAATGCAGCTTGTCTCTCCACATGCGCTGCATGATGATTTTCGCTCTGGTCAATGTGGGTCCAATCAATCCCATAGGATCATAGCACCGTGCAATGGTTGACAACACCGAACGCTTAGTGTGCTTGCCAACACCGATTTGAGGTGAAAAAATTAACAAGAACTTGTCCCTCTGGGGTTCCCAGATGAGTCCAAGCGCCTTGGTCACATCGCTGCCATCATCAGGAGAGTTGGAACAACATTTTCTTAACTGAAAATTGCCACAAGCAAGAAGCTCCGAGGTTTGACGCATAATATCCAGCACTTCCTCAACTGAATTTCCTCCAGAAATCATATCGTCTACGTAGAAATCCTGTCGAATGGTTTCCGAACCCAATGGATACGAAGACGACTCATCCATGGCCAGCTGATGCATAGCTCGAATAGCTCAACCATAGGTGACAGTGTTTAGCTTGAAGATCTGTATATCGTCGTCAACAGAGTCCATCCACAAGATGCATTGGAGCATGGTGTCGGGCATTGAGGCACGCACGCACCTATACATCTTACCGATATCGCCTGTAAGAGCAATGGAAAATGTACGAAATCGAAGGAGAGTGTGAAACAGCTTGGCTTGAATAGTGGGACCTGACATAAGCAAATCATTCAACGAGAGACCAGATGTGGTAACTGCAGAGCCGTCGAATACGACTCTCAGCTTTGTCGTGGAGCTATCCTCTTTAATGACGCGTCAAGACGCAATGGTTTTATTTGGAGAAAATTTGAAGGCGAAGCGGGAGCGCAATAAAGCTCTATCTCTCGCTCTTGGCGAATTCGCCCCGCTTCGCCGCCCTAGATAAGTTAGGCTTAAGAATATTTTATAACGAGAAGGAAAAAATGAGTTGATAAATAGCATTGAATTCGAGCGCATGTCCCTTTTAAATCTCCCTCCGTTTCGTTTTTAAATATATAAAATTTGCAGCCACCAAACTCGGTTTTTTCGCATTAAAATAAATTTAGAAAAACTATTCTAAAATTTCATGGCGCTCCGGGTGGACTGTTGGAAGCAGGAGTGAAGTCGGCCAAAAACCTCCTGCTGAGGTCGGCCGGAAGCGCGCTCTTCACCGCCGAGGAGCTGGAGAGCGTGATGGTGGGCATCGAGGCGGTGCTAAACTCGCGACCTCTGGGATCAATAAGCCCCGACCCAAGCGACGGAGACGCCCTGACTCCCGGGCACCTGCTGACAGGCGGGCCGCTCATCGCACCCCCAGCACCCCGGACCCCGGACCAGGAGGGTCTGAGTTGCTTAAGGCGATGGCGGCTTGTCTCGTCAGCCAGGCAAATGTTCTGGCAGCGATGGTCCCGGGAGTATGTGCTGGGCTTGCAAATAAGATGCAAGTGGCACCAGGAGCAGCCCAACGTCGAGGAAGGCGACCTCGTCATCGTCGCAGAGGACAACCTTCCGCCCCAACAGTGGCTCCTCGGAAGGGTCGTCGCAACACACGCCGGGCAGGACGGAAAGGTCAGGGTGGTCGACCTCAGGACGAGCAGCGGAGCGGTCTACAGGTGGCCGATCCATAAATTGGCGCTTCTGCCGGTGTGTCGAAGTCCCACAGGCCTTAGAATAGTTTTAGAATAGTTTTTCTAAATTTATTTTAATGCGAAAAAACCGAGTTTGGTGGCTGCAAATTTTATATATTTTGGCGAAACGGAGGGAGAGTTAAAAGGGACGTGCGCTCGAATTCAATGCTATTCATCTCGTCTTGAATAGAGTCGATCCTGTGACCAAACAAAAATGAGAAGAACAGCTCGATTATGAGAAGCTGCCGCTTTGGGCTGACTGCGAAAAGATGCTGATATCTGCGATTAAAAAATGCTTAATCGCAGATATCAGCATCTTTCGGCCGAAGAATCGGCAAAACCAAAGCAGGAGCAGAAAGCTGTGCCAAGCAAGCCTCACAATCGGAGCTCATTCGCGTGCTCTACTGCGAATGCTAAAAACCAACAATGTAGTTACTGCAATGCAAAAGACCATTTGTTGCAGTCCATTTGCGCGGCTTGCAGTGATGCAAAGATTCGAGTTTGTCAAATCGGCATCGCTCTGCATCAACTGTCTGCAACAAGGACATACTGTGGTACGATGCAAAGCTGGCAAGTGTCGAGTGTGTGGCCGCTCACATCATGCCTTATTGCATAGGTACACAGTTGTGGATAAAAGTTTAGTGTTACCATCACCCCCAGAGAATTCTTCTCCCCCTCCTAGTCAGAGTAACCCTTCCACTTCGCATGCACTCCATGCGACAGCTTTGGATAGAGTAATTCTGGCAACGTCGATCGTAAGCGTCCGAACTAAAAATGGAGAGTACGTTATGGCCCGAGCACTGCTTGACTCTGGGTCACAAACTAACTTCATAACTGAGGACCTGGCACAGCGCTTACAGATCCGTAGCGAGGAGTCGTGCATCAACTTGCTTGGAATTGGGGAATCTAATTCACAAGTCAAGAAAATAATACACACGGTGGTGAAGTCGCGAATCAATGGTAGTGAGTTCTCGGTCGATTTCTGGATTCTGAAGTCAATCTCGGGATACCACCCTGATCACGCACTTAATGTGAGAGACTGGAAAATCCCGAAGAACCTACCTCTTGCAGACCCATATTTCTACAAGCCACAAAGAACAGATATGTTGATAGGTGCAGTCATTTTTCGAACTCTTATCTGTTGGTCAAATTAGACAAGGTCCTGACTATCCAACTGTGCAGAAAACGATTCTCGGTTGGATTGTGTCTGGAAGATACAGTCGAAAGGTGACTGTCACCCAGGAAGCGAGGAACTGTCTGAGTTGTCGAGAAGAGTCAGTGGTGTCTATCGACAACACACTACAAAAGTTTTGGTCACTAGAAGAATTGCCATCTTCTAAAAAGCCTTTAACTCCTGAACACAAGTTATGTGAGGAGCATTATAGAAAGACTACTCAAGTATTGCTTTCAGGTCGGTTTGAAGTACGGCTGCCGTTTAAATCCGATCCAAATTGCTTAGGCAATTCCTACGAGATTGCTAAACGGCGGTTTTTGTCGCTCGAAAGAAGATTGTCTCGCGACCCTGAGTTGAAGAAAATGTACTTGGAATTCATGGAAGAGTACCTCTCCTTAGGTCATATGTCGCCGACTGACAATACTTATCCTTCTGCTCCACACTACGTAATTCCACATCAGTGTGTCCTTCGGCCCCAAAGTACGTCCACGAAGCTTCGCGTCGTGTTCGATGCGTCGTCGAAGACGTCATCTCAGGTGGCCTTGAATGACATTCTGATGGTCGGACCGACTATTCAAGAGGAGTTATACACAACGCTGCTTCGCATCCGTCTGCACAGGTTCGCCCTGACTGCCGAGTCCTTGAGAATATACCAGCTCAACACTGTAACATATGGGACTGGACCTGCCCCATTTTTGGCTATTCGGTGTTTGAAAAGGTTGAGTGAGTCTGCAAAGCTCTCATTCCCAAAGGCTGCTAAAGTTATCGGGTCCGACTTTTATGTCGATGATATGTTGACTGGTGCTGGTTGCGTGGAGGAGTTAAAGACAATTAAGTCTGATGTGGCTCAGGTTCTTCAAACCGCAGGGTTTGAGCTGACCAAGTGGTTCTTGAACTCACCTGAAGTCTCAGCATCCGAGAGCACAGTTAAACCGATAACGATCTCGGACTCGGAGTCAACCAAGGCGTTGGGAATATCGTGGCTACCGCATGAAGACGTCTTTAGGTTTCAAATTGACAGTTCAGTCATGGGTCTCCGAGCGACAAAACGGAACATATTATCGGTGACATCAAAGCTGTTTGACCCCCTTGGTTTGTTAAGCCCCTTGGTAATCAAGGGAAAGATCCTACTGCAGGAGCTGTGTCTTAACAAACTAGATTGGGATGAGTCAATTCCAATGAATCTGGAAACATCTTGGAACTTTCTAAAAGAATCCTTGGGTCAGCTGGAGAAGATTGCCATACCTCGCTTTGTGCATACTGATCCCATGTCACCGATACAAGTACATGCCTCTGCCGACGCCTCCATGAGAGCTTATGGAGCATGCGTCTATATCCGTAGTAAGACTGCAGAAGGTTTCAAGGTCTCGTTGTTGACCGCAAAGTCGAAAGTAGCGCCGCTCAAGACGAAAACGCTTCCAAGGCTTGAGTTATGTGCCGCTCACCTTCTCGCAGATCTCTGTCACCGACTCAAATCGCTACTCGAGGTGCCGATTGAACGAATGGTATGTTGGTCGGATTCGGAAGTGACCCTTCATTGGATCCGATCCCACCCTTCGTCGTTATCAACATTCGTTGCGAACCGAGTAGCTGAGATTCAGGAGTGGTCAGATGATGCTACGTGGCGGCATGTTCCAACTAAACAGAACCCAGCAGACATAGTTTCGAGAGGTTATGACATTGAGGAGATTTCGCAGTCGATCTGGTTTAGTGGACCAGCGTTTTTGAAGGAAGAAGAAGAGAGCTGGCCCAGAAATCCCCACTTCGAGCTTTCTGAGGAAGAGCTGAAGCTGAAAACCAGGAAGACAGCGGTCGGACTGACCGTGGCCGCTAAATGAAATGATTTAGTAGAAATTATCGAGGGATACTCGTCACAGCTCAAGCTGCTAAGAGTGTTCGTTTACGTGTTCCGCTTCATCCGAAAATGTAAAGACAAAAGTCTTAAATTTGAAGTCACTCCGTCACCAGTAGAGTACGATGAGGCTTTTCACAAAATTGTCGAGCTGATCCAAAAAAACGAGTATCAGGAAGAGATCGAAAGGGTTCGTAAAGGCACCAGGTTAGGCCCCAATCTTCAGCGATTGAATCCCTTCATCAACGAAGAAATGGGGACTTGGTGCTCCTTTTCGTTGTTGCGAGTTGGGGGGCGACTAGTTAACGCTCCTATGTCATACCATGCCAAGTTTCCTTTGCTGTTGACAAAACGCTCGCAGTTTGTGCAGACCTATGTTCGCTATCTGCATCAAACGAATTTACATGCCGGCCCACGAGCACTTGTGAGCATCCTAAGGCAGCGTGTTTGGATAGTAAACGCTCAGGAGGTCTGCAGGGCAATGGTCTGGTCGTGCATTCGCTGCTTTAAATGCAAGCCTCGCCTCCAGACCCAAATGATGGGAAATCTACCCGCAGACCGGCTCCGTGCTCTCCGCCCATTCGCAGTATGTCGCGTTGATTTTTGTGGCCCAGTCTATACGACACTAAAAATTTGTGGTAGGCCCCCTTATAAGACCTACATAGCGTTATTTGTCTGTTTTGCGTCCAAGGCGGTTCATCTAGAAATTGTCTCCGATCTAACGACTAACTCCTTCTTATTGGCTTTTCAAAGGTTCGTCGGTCGTCGAGGATGTCCGCTCCGCGTGAACTGCGACAACGCGACAAATTTCGTCGAAGCAAGTCGCCACTTCGACGAACTGAGGAGGACGCTGGAGACGGAAGCGGACTCAATTCGAGAGTTCGCAGCGAGAAGCGGCTGCGAGTTCGCCTTCCTGCCACCTCGAGCTCCGCACATGGGCGGACTGTGGGAAGCAGGAGTGAAGTCGGCCAAAAACCTCCTGCTGAGGTCGGCCGGAAGCGCGCTCTTCACCGCCGAGGTGAAGCTAAACTCGCGCCCTCTGGGATCAAAAAGCCCCGACCCAAGCGACGGAGACGCCCTGACTCCCGGGCACCTGCTGACAGGCGGGCCGCTCATCGCACCCCCAGCACCCCGGACCCCGGACCAGGAGGGTCTGAGTTGCTTAAGGCGATGGCGGCTTGTCTCGTCAGCCAGGCAAATGTTCTGGCAGCGATGGTCCCGGGAGTATGTGCTGGGCTTGCAAATAAGATGCAAATGGCACCAGGAGCAGCCCAACGTCGAGGAAGGCGACCTCGACATCCTTCCGCTCCAACAGTGGCTCCTCGGAAGGGTCGTCGCAACACACGCCGGGCAGGACGGAAAGGTCAGGGTGGTCGACCTCAGGACGAGCAGCGGAGCGGTCTACAGGAGGCCGATCCATAAATTGGCGCTTCTGCCGATGTGTTGAAGTCCCACAGGCCTTCAACGGGGCCGGTGTCGCGTCAAGACGCAATGGTTTTATTTGGAGAAAATTTGAAGTCTAGTGTAAGATAGTTTAGGGCGAAGCGGGAGCGCAATAAAGCTCTCTCTCTCGCTCTTGGCGAATTCGCCCCGCTTCGCCGCCCTAGATAAGTTAGGCTTAAGAATATTTTATAACGAGAAGGAAAAAATGAGTTGATAAATAGCATTGAATTCGAGCGCACGTCCCTTTTAAATCTCCCTCCGTTTCGTTTTTAAATAAATAAAATTTGCAGCCACCAAATTCGGTTAAAATAAATTTAGAAAAACTATTCTAAAATTTCAATCTGCACTTGTGTCTATCTTCATTTGGAACCAGAGACATATGATCAAGGGTCCGGTACTCCTTCATAAATGCCTAATATTTCGAATATAAAGCTGGATTACGCACGAACTTGCGCTCCAAATTTTCCAACCGTCGCTTTGCTTACAAGTAGGAATCGCCCAAGGACTCCAGACTTCGCTTCATGGGCAAGCTAACAGAATATTCTCCTGAGGGCAATCGAGTGTGATGTTTGACAAAGTGGTCTTCGCAGTGCAGCTCCTCCTTTGTTGCCCTAACGATTGGCTCAAAGATGTGCCCCTCTTCCCAAAATTGACGAACCAACTCATCGAGCCGAGTGCTGTGATTGATGTCATCCGAAGATTGGGGTGCGATGAACGACGAGTTATTGAGGGCCGAGTGCCCGCCACCAGAAAGAATCCATCCTAGATGTGTCTTCTGCAGCAACGGTAGTCCAGGTGCCAGCTGAATTTGCCCCACACACAGAAACTCGAAGAAAAGTCGTGCTCCGATGAGCAGGTCAATCCGCTGTGGCTTATGGAACGAAGGGTCAGCAAGCTGGATATTCGACGGTATAGGCCAATTAGCAGTGCTAACTGTGATGCTAGGTTGATGGTCCGTGATCTTCTGGGCAACGACGGCAGTGATGCTAGTGGTGAACTCTGAAATCCGCGATTTCAGAACGAGATCCATCGAGATACCTTCTGTTGGGAAGCTAGCATCTCCTATGCCAGAGACAGCGGTAAGGGATTTGGTTGTTCGAAGTTTTAGCTGATTAGCTAGACGACTAGTTATGAAGTGCAATTGCGATCCCGAATCTAAAAATGCGCGACAGGGTACGAAAGTTCCAACGCTGTTTTTTACGAGAACGACGGCGGCGGCTAAAAGCACAACATCAGATGGACTGTGGGACATAAAAGCTTGAGGTAAGGAGGGCGATACTGCAACCATGGCGTTACGACTTGGTTATGCTGGTGAGGCTTCAATTGGAGGAACAGATTGGGCAGCCTCTGTTGGACGAATGAAATGCAAAAGAGTGTGGTGCTTCGATCGGCAAGTGCGGCAGGGACCTGATCTACAATCTCTCAATTGATGGCCTTTTCGTAGGCAATTTAGGCATAGCAAGAGCCTCTTGGCTTCCAGGCGCCGATCATTCGGCGATAGAAATGCAAACCGTTGACAATTGGCAATCATGTAATGAGTACTCTCGCACAGTTCACAAGAAACTGGAGCGGTCGATGCTACAAATGACTTTCTTTGATGCGTACTCACGGTTTTTCCTGACTTGCCAACCTGACCATCTTGTCCTTGCATGGATTAATCCGCATTTTCAAGCGTTCGACATCTTTTTTCCAAGAATCCAGAAAGTTTCTCCCAAGATGGTAGCTCTTGATTCGGCGAAGACTCCTCCCATCTATTTTGAGAGGCTTTGTCCAGCTTCTGAAGAACAGTCTGCCCGATAATGCAATCCGCCACTTCTTCCTTGCTTGCAAGCGACTCCATAGCACGAATATGCGATGTAACTCTGTCGGTCAGTTCCCTCAATCTGCCCACCGATGCGTCAGCCTTCTCCAACCCAAATATCCCTCTGATGTGTGCCTGCAAAACAAAACGTTTATTGTCAAAGCGTCGCTTCAGAATGTCTTATGCTACGATATAATTAGCTTCATTTATTTCCATCGAGTTGATAGTATTCAGGGCTGCGCCACTCAAGCAGGAACGTAGATGCTGCAGCTTTTCGATAGGGCTCAGCTCAGACTCCTTGTCAATAATCGCGGTGAACATTGAGAAGAAATTCACCCACTCCGTATAAATTCCACTGAATTTGGGCAGCTCCAGATGAGGTTACCGAGATCGATTGGACATTATGACGATTGACTGCGATTCACTAGTTTTGGCGTTGAATGTGGAACAATGCTTATTGCTCGAGCGTCTTCCAAGCTCGCGCTGAAGAATGGTCCTCAACGACAATATCGACGAGTCGAATTTGGCAGGAATTTCACTGGACATTGACTCAAAATCCAAATCCTCCAAACTGGTGTGTGCCACAACAAAATTTGATTTAAGCTCCGTCAATGATTCCAACAGCCCTCTCAAGTCGTATTCATCCATTTGGCGCAACTTTTCACTGTCCAGCTCTGTACGCCTAGTACGCCTCTAGCCTTCAGTCTCATGAAGGAAATACGAGATACCGGAACAGGGACTTGGGTGCTGGCTGCATTCGGACTAAAACTTTCACCCGATGGAGCAGCGCCAAATGTCACAGAATCACTTTCATTGTCCATAGCAATCGATCCACTCTTTCAGCTATTCTTTTTCTTGCCCATGTTTTCGGTTATAGAAATCGGTTGACGCGGAGGGTGCTAGACACAATTAAATATTATTACGCAACGCGCGAGTTCAAACGAGTTCAAAACGCCTTTGCGTTCACCTTTGGCACTTATATATGCGATTAAGCGACGACGGAAAAACCAACAATTATGCAAAGAGAGAACGTTCGAGATGTACTCTGCTTTCGAGCTCGACTTTCAGAGAGTTATTACTGCAGCCTCTCACAAGAGCTGGCTGAAGCAAACGACCAAAGAGGAGGCGAAGAAAACTAACGGACCACGCTTAGAACTCTATGCAGCCAGTCTCGACAGTGCGTTGCGCAGGCTGAAGCAGACGGTGAAAGAGAATAAGAAAACGAATAGCGGGCCGCTAGAACTGCTAAGGTCGGTCACATCGACTTTTGGTTCGCTACTTTTTCCACAAATGTCATGTAGTATGCACACATAGGCAATACCCACTGTACCAAGAGTACTTAAGGGACAACACACTGTAACACTTTGTTGCAGTGTTTATGCAATCAGAAATATCTTAAGTGCGACGGTAATACGATCGCATAAATATGCCTCGCGGAAAAGAGTGCATCGTCGGCGTCTTTCACGTAACCGACGGCACTCAAACATGATCCGTCTGAATGTGTATGCAGGCCCCTCGCGCCACCCGCTATCAGCAACGTTGGGCATATATACATACATATATATTAAACACATAAATGCGGCCGCTCCGCTGCCGGCGTTACTGGCAGCGCAGCTACGCGGCCCCAAGCTAAGTAGAATTTAAGAAATATACATGAAGAGATTCAATAAAACCTTTTCGAGAAAGACGGATGTCTTCTCTGTCAATTAATAAGTAAAACCTATTTACATGGCGACCGTGACATTGTGGCCCGAAATATTCTGCAAAAACAAACGACGGTTGGAAGAATTGTGTCTTAAAATTCAGAGGGTGTCTTTGCGCACCGACAAAAGTTGCGATAATGTTCAAAACAAATTCAAACAATGCAATGTGCATTTAAAATATAACATGTCTATATGTTCAAAACAAATTCAAACAATACAATGTGCATTTAAAATATAACATGTCTATATGTTCAAAACCTATTTACACAACAAAGTTATAAAAGAAGATAAAGACCTGAGAAGGCGCCGACAACGCTACATAGAGCGTACATCAATGACCTGTGCGATGACCGGCACCGGCACCGCCTGAGCCAATAGGCTATAAGAACAGAATCGAAAAAAAAAAAGCGTGAGAGGCCTGACGCCCCTTGCGCCATCGTGGGAACAAGCTGGAGAAAAACCAAGATCTCCCCAACGCTGCTCCTATTGAGCAAAGGGACAAGCCAAGTCTAAAGGAGGCTTTAGAGGCTTGTCCATCCGATGGACCACGCCCACTCACAATAGCTGAGTACCGGGCACGCCAACAACCGGAGCCCAAAAAGAAGAAGAAGCGCGGAGGCAAGCGAATAAAACTGCTCCGGGAACGTAGGTTGGTCCAAGACCTACTCCGGGCAGCTACAAAGGACAAGGACGACAAGGACAAATTGAACCTCCATCTGGAGGAAACAAATAAAAAACTTTGCGATGCAAAGAAACGCAATAGAGGCTGCATTTATGCCAATGCCTGAATTTCCAATAATTAAAAAAAAAAAAAAAAAACTTCTACCCACAAGTCGATGCGTGCAAACGCTGCTTGTAAAATACTAATATCTGTTAGGCTTTTACTAAAAACATATGGCTGATATTTTAATTATATAGAGCAAACCAATGTAAATCAGCCATATGCCCTTACTAATACTATTTTCTCATTTTTCACAATTTTGTTTTCGTTTATTTTTCCCAATTTTTTTTTTGATTTGAGGTTGAAATTTGAATTGATATTGAAAAAATATAATGAAAGAATAATTATTCTTTTATTCGTTTAATTATAATTAAACAGTCCAAAAACGAATATTGACAGCCAATTAATATGAATGAGGGATAATAAAATTAGTAAGTTCGGAAATTATACAATTATATTATTCCACTGCAAACGTAATTAACAAAGTAGAATCAAAAGAGATTGATTTAGGATTTACTAATACCCTGTTGATTATAATTGTTGTTATTATGTGTGCTAACGTATTTTTCAAAATTTATAAGCTACACAATAGATGCCTTAAAAAAAAATATTTGAGTAAGGCTAATGATTTGGACAAAATATAAATTATCTACATGGCAATTTAACAACTCTAATAGCAATTAGGAAAGTTCATGTTAAGGACCCACATTTCACAAATAAAATTCTACAATTGGTCTCAGCGACCCCGAGGAGCATATCAGAGCTCGAATATATGTACATGGGTACATTTCAATTAGAATTTTAGCCATTAAAGTTAAAATGAAATGGAATGGCAAAATATTAATGAGACATTAGTTAAAATAAAAGAAAATCATGATAAGTCATACAAGTGTCTTACGCAAAATAGGACAATCCTAAGAGCTACAGTGAATAAGCATGCAACCATATTAGTTGAGTGTTTTAACGAGGCACGTAAACTAATACATGATAATAGAGAACGCATAAAAGAACAAAATTGGTCACAGGTATCAAAATTCCTGATCAAACTTCAATCAAATTTAATATCGATTCAAGACAAATTCCACTTGGATATTTCAATCCCAACAGTTTTGAATACCAAGAGGTTGAATTACTTGATCATGAAACAAATGTGGAAGAAAAAGATCTACACGATCTAACGATCCCAGCTGTGTTAACAGTACCACAATATCAAGATCAAGATTTGTCTGATTCAGATTCATTGAATAGTGTGATAGAACAAAAACATATCAGAATGGCAGACGACCCAGTTGCCCAACGGGCATATATCAAAGATATTTCGCACGGCATACCTGAATTTAATGGACCTAACAAAAGGACCTCATGAATCCTTAGCAATCGAAGTAATAAAATCAAAGATTATAGGAACAACACTGTACAAAGTTCAAGAACTTAACACAATAGACGAAATCATAAAGAAACTAAAAGACACTATAATCGGTGAAACATCTGACGTTGTCAAAACAAAACTGACAAAAGTAGGCCAAAAAGGGAAAACAGCAACACAATTTACCACAGAAATCGACAAATTGCGAAAACTACTTGAAGCCATTAACACAATGGTTAAAAATTGTGAGCATGGTAAACTAAAAAACATTTTAGAGGCAGGTAACTTCACAACCATGAACGATGCCGTCACTAAGTATATACAATGTAGTACTGAAATGATGTAACGGCACATCCCATAACAACCAAAATTACGTCAGAAATAGGAACACAAGACACAACAATACAACAATGTCCGTGTTACCCAGACGGCTTCGGGAAACTCCCAAACTCCTTTAGATACTCCAAATTATTAAAAGCAAAGGTTCAAACCATCAATCTCAATCTTAACATTTTCGTGTCATTTGACAATGCCAATACAGGAAAACATCTAACATTCCTAGTAGATACAGGAGCGAACATATCGGTAATAAAAGAAACTTCAGATGTCTTCAACGACATACAAATAAATAGTAAAATACATATTCAAGGCATAGGTGAAGGTATTATAAAATCCCTAGGCCTTGCCCCAATAGAGCTACAGACAGATAAATACATAATTCCACACAATTTCCATTTAGTTAACAAAAATTTCGCAATCCCATGTGATGGAATAATAGGAATCGATTTTATAAAATCACTAAATTGTCAAATTGATCTGAAACCTTCAGAAGACTGGTTTATAATACGACCAGGTGATATAGACATTCAAATTTATGTTCCAATAACATACAGTTCTGGTAACAATACAATACTTCTACCAGCAAGATCACAAGTTGTCCGAAAAGTATTACTAACTTCGAGTGAAGATAATGTGCTAATCCCAAACCAGGAAATTCAAACTGGTATTTATGTTGCAAACACCGTTGCAACCACTCGAAACGCATTTGTCCGATTACTAAATATAACCAGTAGAGACCAGCTAATTAATTTAAATAATTTAAAATATGAACCACTTTCGAATTACAATGTAGTTCAACCAACTCCTAAAATAAGGGAACAAACTGTCCTAGCTCAGCTCGGACATTTGACTATCGTCAAATAAATAAAAAAAACTCCTGTCAGATAAATTTCCATTACCTAGGATTGATGACATTTTGGATCAACTAGGTAGAGCAAAATACTTCTCATGCCTTGATTTAATGTCAGGTTTTCATCAAATAGAACTAGAAGAAAGTTCACGTAACATAACGTCTTTTTCAACGAGCAATGGCTCATATCGCTTCACGCGACTACCATTTGGTTTAAAAATAGCGCCAAATTCATTTCAAAGATGACTATTGCATTCTCTGGACTTGAAGCTTCGCAAGCATTCCTATATATGGACGATCTTATAGTCATTGGTTGTTCCGAAAAACATATGCTCAAAAACTTACAAGATATTTTTGAAGTATGTAGGAAACACAACCTGAAATTACACCCACAAAAATGTTCATTTTTTATGCATGAAGTGACCTTTCTCGGTCATAAATGCACAGACAAAGGAATCTTGCCAGATGACAAGAAATATGACGTCATCAAAAACTATCCAGTCCCGCATGTCGCGGACAGCGCTAGACGATTCGTAGCATTTTGTAATTATTATCGGCGTTTCATTAAAAACTTCGCCGACTATTCCCGGCACATAACTAGATTATGTAAAAAGAATGTTCCATTTCAGTGGTCAGACGAATGTCAAAATGCATTCCAATACCTAAAAGATAAACTAATCGAGCCCACTCTGTTACAATACCCAGATTTTGAAAAAGAATTTTGCATAATTACAGATGCTAGTAAACAAGCATGTGGTGCGGTTTTAACTCAAAACCATAATGGACTCCAACTTCCAATAGCATATGCATCACGTTCATTCACAAAGGGTGAAAGCAACAAAAGCACAACCGAACAGGAATTGGCAGCAATTCATTGGGCAATTACTCATTTTCGACCATATATTTATGGAAAACACTTCACAGTGAAAACGGATCACAGACCACTAACATAACTATTTTCAATGGTCAATCCTAGCTCAAAACTCACACGCATGCGGCTTGAATTAGAAGAATACGACTTTACAGTCGAGTATCTAAAGGGTAAAGACAATTTCGTGGCAGATGCACTGTCACGAATAACAATAAAGGAATTGAAAAACATAACAGCCAATATATTAATATTCCCTACAAGACAGACAAGTAGACAAAAATCCTGCGCAGGAAAAGAAAAAATAGAATTGCCTAGGCAATCTCTAGAAAAAGCTTCAAAGCCCAACGTATATGAAGTCATTAACAATGACGAAGTACGCAAAGTAGTGACCTTGCATGTAAAAAATAATTTATGTTTTTTCAAACATGGAAAAAAAATTACAGCAAGATATTTTTTTATTTTTTTTTATTTTTTATTTACTTATTTCCTAGTGCGACAAGAAAGTTTCTTATAAATTAATGCACTAGTCACAAAACATGAAACGTGAAAGAAAAAAATTTTTGTTTGGGTGTGAGTCGATATGATTAACCTACTTAGCCTATTTATTTATATTTTTATGTTAATTTTTTGATTTTTTATTTATTTAATTTGTAGTTTTATTATATTTATTTTACTATTACTGTTTTTATTATTTTTACTTATATTACTATTAATTGTTTTTTAAGTATAAATTTAATTTTTCCCTATATTGCGATGCACTACCTATTTTCTTTAGGGTTTGTGGTAGCTGATTCCACAGACGAATAGCATGTATAAAAAATTGCCGCTCGGAACAGCCAAGCTTATAACGAATATTAATAATATTGTTGGTTCTTGCAGACACACCAAAACGCAGCTTTTCATATAAATAGCTCGGTTCTCTTGTATAAACGATTTTATGCAACATTATTAAAGTTCTGTAGTCTTTCCAAGTTTCAAACTTCATCTGATTGATGCTGTCAGCCAAACTGGATATGTGTTCACCCCTCTTAACATTGAAGACATATCTAGCTACATTATTGTATGCCACTTTTAGTCTGTGCTGAGATGCCCTATCACAATTTCCAAAAATTTCAATACCATAACACAGCGTGGGTATAAGATATGTTTTGGCTATTAAGAGTCTGAGTTGTTTTGGCAAAAATTGCTGAGTCAAGGAAAGTTGTCTTATTATACCATACGTTTTACCGGCTGCCTTGGTTACTTGGTCACTCCAGGACAATGTCTTGTTTATGGTGATTCCAAGATTAACAGCCTGATTCACATATTCAATTAGCGTGTTATTTATTGATAATTTAGGCAGATTTTCCGTGCTCAGCAACCTTTTATATATAATAATACATTTAGATTTGACAGGGTTTAGCGACAATCCATTACAGTTGGCCCATTTACTAACGTTCGACAGTTCAACATTACACAACAATACACACTCATTTATTCTGCTTAACGGACAACTAACATACATTTGGACATCATCGGCATACATATGAACTTTACACTTGGATAACGAACCAGGGAGATCATTAACATATAGGGTGAAGAGGAGTGGACCAAGGATTGAACCTTGGGGTACTCCGCGTCTCACAGGTAGAAATGTTAATATTTCACTGTCAGTTTTCACAGCTTGGCTTCTTCCATGCAGATAGGACGATATTAGTTTTACTGCAGTGTTAGTAAAATTAAAGAATTTGTTTAACTTAGTACATAGGATATTGTGGTCTACCGTGTCAAAAGCTTTACTAAAGTCCAAGAGTGTCAGAAATGTAACCTAACTATCGTCAAGTTCCTCTCTAATGTTTTCTGTGACATCTAAAATGGCAGTAGTACAGCTTCGGAATTTACGGAAGCCGGATTGTTTATTGCACAATAACGAATGTTGTACTAGGTAATTATTGATTTGTTGTGCCATGAGATTTTCGAGTACCTTTGATAGGTAGGGCAGGATAGATATTGGCCTGTAGTCATTATTTTCCTTTGGTACTGGAATTAGTTTAGCCAGTTTCCACTGATCTGGGAAACTTGATGTTGTAAGCGCAGTGTTGCATATATGAGTTACATGACTGATTATCCTAGGCAAAATAAATTTTAATAAATTTGGGATGCTGATTATCCATACCAACAGCCTTTGACTTAATTTTAAGGGCGGAACTCAGGACATCACAGGGAGTTACGCACATAAAACTAAAGCTATTATCACAGTCAGTATTTGTTACGACGTCAATGTAAGGGTTAGTCATGATTTTAGGTACGGTCGATTGCACAAATTTTCTGTTCAGTTCGTTGGCATCAGCAGTAATTTTAGGGGAAGCTTTCAGGTTTCCTATGCCAAGTTTTTTAAGCTCACCCCATCTTTGCTTAGTTGATATGGCGTTGTTGAATTTTTCAGCGTAATGGTGACTTTTTTCAGTTGAGATCATTTTATTTACTGTCCGTCTTAAAATTTTAAACTGCTGGTAATGCTCAGGAGTCTTGTATCTCTTCCACTTAGAATATGCAATATTACGTTCCCTTATTTTACAAGCAATACCTCGATTGAACCAAGGTTTTTGGCTAGCTTTAAGAGTTTTCCTTTTTAAAGGTACATGCCTATCATACAGTGCGTCAATGTACGCGGACAATTGTCTTAGTTGAGAGTTTACGTCCGTTAGTGAGTATATTGCATTCCAATTATATAAGTCAATTTCAGTACAAAATAGCCTAATATTAATGTTCTTAAAGTCCCTTAAATAAATGATTTGGTCAGTCAGATGTGGGTTAAATTCATACGTCAGGTAAATTAAATCATGCTTAGAAAATACTGGTACGTCAATTTGGTCATATAATAGAATTTTATTAATATCACTAACGAAAAAAACATCTAGTAGCGTATTAATAGTATTAGAAAAGTGTGTTGGCATGGACGAATTAACAAGGTTTAAACCCAAAGACGACATTGCATCGGCAAGGTGTCGTTCAGTTAGCATATTGCTGTTAAGGTCTCCAGTTATGACTGTGTCTTCGTAGCTTAAAGATAGAGTCGTAATTGTGTCAATTGCGTCTGAATAGTCAATAGAACGATTAGGTCTATAAAGACAGCCAATAAGAAAATTTGGTGAACTCCCTCTACCAGTGACTTCAAGAAACAAGTACTCTATTGCGCTTCCGCTGGGTTGTTTACTTACTACTTTGGATTTCAGTTTGTTGTTAGTGTATATTGCAACCCCACCTGCATGACCTTCTCGATCAGATCGATATAAATCATAGCCGTCACAAGTGATCAAGACATCGTCTAGTTGAGAGACAAACCACGTTTCAGAGACACATATTACATCTACGTTGGACTTCACAAACAAATACCTGAACTCTTCAATTTTTTGGCAAAGACTTTGTGCATTTATATGGCATATTTGTAAGCCGATTTTCTGCTTAGCAAGAACCTTGATAATTGTGTTGCTATTCTCTGTGGATCTTCTTATATTAGTGTGCATATTTTCCCTATCAGTAGCACACGCAATTTACAAATTAGGTATAAATATATAAACAAAACATTTGATGCGAAACATATAGTACTTACAGAACTAACACTGAACTTGACAGGTAAGAGAGCAGAGGAGAGCATCGGTTTAGCGAAAGCTATCATCATTTTTACGAGTATTTGCCTGCTCTTCTCTATTCTCTTCACTGTGCC
Source organism: Drosophila tristis (assembly GCA_018150885.1). Classification (NCBI taxonomy): domain Eukaryota; kingdom Metazoa; phylum Arthropoda; class Insecta; order Diptera; family Drosophilidae; genus Drosophila; species Drosophila tristis. Next base: position 1,052,895 of record JAECWT010000181.1, read on the forward strand.
TAGTATTAGCATTAATTAAGGGAGGTTGGACGCGTAATGCATGGAGCTCTTTCAAATTAAATATCATCATTACCTCCGCTCCCGCAGATTGAGTTACATGCACTACTGCACGACGTGTGAAAACCGAAGAGAGACACTTGAGCTTTTTTAAGCGCATTGCCTCTTTAAAGATTTCATACGTCTCTCTTGAGAGCTGCTCGTTAATGTAGAAGGCAGCTTGAGAGTTTATACCCAAAAGCTGCAGGGTTAGCGGTTGTTTAAGCTCCCGCCGATAATTGCCAACTGCTCGCAACAGAGCGGCCTTATCTCGCACGTGCTCCAGTTTAACAATTATAGTTGGATCAGTGGCAGCGATTTTGTTGTGCCGTGTGATGCGGAAAATTTCTTTAATTCTCGGTGGCGGTGTGAGCTTTAAAGCAAAACACATTGAGTGAAATTGAGTTTTCAGATTCTCCTCCTGGCTAAGAGGAACACCGTGTACCCGCAGGTCACAAGCAATGCTTTGATTTGCTTGCTCGGCCAGTTTTACCTCCATCTCGCCCACCTGTCCCCGCAGTGCGTGCATTTCTCCAACTTCGGTCTCCAGCTCCAGAACCCGAACTTTCAATTGTTGGACCACACCAACCTCCGACTCCAGATGGTGTACCCGCTGAGTGAGATTTTTGATTTCTCCGGTCATCACCTTCAGCCTATCCTGAAGGTCAAGCAGAATGCGATCCTCAGATTGTTTAATGCTGTCTGTGATTTGCTGGAGCTGCTCACTCATCTTCTGTTCGATGAGCTGGACCAAGAGGGGGAGGGGCTTCCGACGAACGAGCGACTTTCAGGTCCGTAGACGTTTGTTCCCGCTGGCGTTTTGGTGCTGGTGGCATTTTGAGTGTTTTTTGTGTGTTTTTTTTGAGTGATTAACCGTTTATTTTGAGTGTTGCTTGAAAGTGAGTGAGAGTTTATTATACCCGTACTCAAAAAAGAGTTAAGGGGTATATTAGATTTGTGGTAAAAATGGATGTGTGTAACACAGAGAAGGAAAATTTTCCGACCCCATAAAGTATATATATTCTTGATCAGCATCAATAGCCGAGTCGATCTCGATCTGGATCTCAGAGACTATGGGAGCTAGGGCAACCAAATTTGGTTTCCAGACTCATGTGATATCACACTGCTACAAGTGTATTTCAAAATTTCGCCCCGCCCCCACAAAGGACGAAAATCTGTGGCAGGCACAATTTTAAAGATACGACAAAACTAAAAACGCAGTATTGTAGAGAATGCCCATATCTACCAGATTGCCAAACATGAATTGGATCGGATCATAATTATAGCCAGAATGAAGAAATTAATTTTCTGTTGGTTCCCCCGCCTCCTCCAGCCAGAGACACACAACACATTCTCTCTCTCGCTCGCACACTCTGCCGCGTTCAGTGCGCGAGCAACCCCTAGCGGAGGAGATGTAGAATATTAATGGTACATCTATAATCTACATGTTAGATGTAAAATATACATTGTAGATGTAGATGTAGATAACAGATGTAGCAAAAAAATGTAAAATGTAAAATTTTTTTTTTTAATTCTAAAATTCTAAAAAATCATATCCTCAAAAATGTATACCGACTGAGTACGGGTATAAGTAGAGTCGCGTCCCCAGAAGCGACTCACACGTTCCTTCTCGTTTTTGTTTGTGTATGCTTTGGTTTTTGGCTATTGCTGTGTATGTGTTTGTGTAATTGCCTCCCGGGCAAATTAAATTGTGAACAGACGTAGTTTTAGTTATTGTATGTTCCTCTTTCGTAGTTGAAATGATTTGTGCCTATGTGTTAAACGCGCTAGTAGATGTTTTATTTGCTGGTTTAAACCGATTTTTAAGTTAAACAGACGGAGCGACTCGCAAAAAGAGTATCTCACAGGGTTGCCTGTATACTAATGGAACCCTTGACTTAGGTCAGTTCTTCCAAAGGCTTGAAATGCAAGCCGGTAAACAAAAAATCAGCCAACTCAAAGTGGCACCGTGGGAAAATATCTGTGAAAACGTTTCAATAGATCATTTAAAAAAAATGGGCAATAAAACATTACGAACATTAAAAGTAGCGCTTCTCAACCCGGTGACCCTGATAACAAATATTAAAGAAAAAGAAGCAATCTTGTCTACATTATATGACGATCCAATTCAAGGAGGACATACAGGCATAACAAAAACCTTGGCCAAGGTTATTATTATTTTTGGAAAGGTATGACCAAAGAGATTACTAATTACATACGTAAATGTCAAAAATGCCAAAAGTCGAAAACGACTAAACATACCAAAACTCCTTTAACAATTACGGAAAACCCCCCAAATGGCTTTCGATAGGGTAATAGTGGATACGATAGGTCCACTTCCTAAATCAGAACAGGGAAATGAATATGCAGTCACCTTAGTCTGTGACTTGACGAAATACCTAGTTGCCATCCCAATTAAAAGCGCAAACACGGTAGCAAAAGCTATCTTTGAAGAATTTATTCTGAAGTATGGTCCAATGAAGACGTTCATTACGGACATGGGAACAGAATACAAAAATTCAATCATTAACGACTTATGTAGATATCTAAAAATAGAAAACATAACGTCATCAGCGCACCACCACCAGACAGTTGGAACAATAGAAAGAAGTCATAGAACTTTCAATGAATACATACGCTCATATATATCGGTTGATAAAACTGATTGGGACGTATGGCTTTAATATTTCGTTTTCTGTTTCAACACGACCCCCTCAATGGCACATAATTACTGTCCATATGAGTTAGTATTTGGTAAAACAAATAATTTACCAAAACAATTTAATAGTATAGGTAATATAGAACCCTTATATAACATAGATGACTACGCTAAAGAAAGTAGGTATAGATTAGAAGTAGCATACAAAAGAGCAAGAAATATGCTCGAATTAAATAAGCAGAAAAATAAGGAAATATATGATTTTAAAACTAGGGACATAACTCTATCAATAGGAGATAAAGTTCTATTAAAAAACGAATCAGGACATAAGCTAGATTCCAAATATACAGGTCCCTATACAGTAGAAAACATTGGAGAAAGAGATAACATCATAATCTCTGATGATAGGAAAGAGAAACAAAAAGTGCATAAGGATAGGATAAAGATTTTTAACCCTTAATCATTTGTAGCATGGCCATGCATAGGAAAAATAAACATTTAGGAATTTTTATAACATTTGAAATTTTATTACCCATTCACGAGCGTATCAATTTTAATCTTAGCAATATTAATTTAAATTCAATAATTCAATTCAAAAACAAATGAAAAAAAATAAGAGGAAGAATACACATTAATAAAAAAAAAAAAAAAAACAATACCATCAATTTCAATACATTTTTTTTCCATTTAAACAATACACAATAATAAGAATTAATTTTCATAAAAAAAAAAAAAAAATAAAAATAACTTCATATATTACGTTATTTTTCAAAAGGAGGGAGATGCACACATAGGCAATACCCACTGTACCAAGAGTACTTAAGGGACAACACACTGTAACACTTTGTTGCAGTGTTTATGCAATCAGAAATATCTTAAGTGCGACGGTAATACGATCGCATAAATATGTCTCGCGGACAAGAGTGCATCGTCGGCATCTTTCACGTAACCGACGGCACTCAAACATGATCCGTCTGAATGTGTATGCATGCCCCTCGCGCCCCCCGCTATCAGCAGCGCTGGGCATATATACATACATATATATTAAACACATAAATGCGGCCGCTCCGCTGACGGCGTTACTGGCAGCGCAGCTACGCGGCCCCAAGCTAAGTAGAATTTAAGAAATTGACTGCTACGAGAACAGGGCGAAGCAATGCACTATAAGCAGTACTGACATATGTGCGTGTGTACGGGATCGTACTGAGAGAGCAATTTTCAGTATAAGAGATGATATATGACTATATGATATTAATTTGTTGAGAACTATTAACGGCTGCTGCTCCGAACAGTTGTATTTTTTGTTGATGTACGAGCTTCAGATTCTGAGTAAAAATTATTAAAGGGCCCAAACGCTGGGCCATCAACATTCCAAACAGTTAAATGTGATTTTCCGAGGGTTGGTCATCAAATTTTAGCTCAGCCGTTTCTCCATACATTTTAATGAACAATACTTTAAACGACGCCCAATTAATACACCTACAAAAAACGACATAGTATATAATTTGTTTCTTCTTCCTGAGTTTTTAAGTCAACATTTAAAAAAAAAAAAAAAAACGCGTAAACATTATCAATTTTGGATTTTAAAGCTTAATACTTACCAGAAGGTAAGCTAAAGATATAAGGTATTCAGTTTTAGTAAAAACAAATGTCAATAAGCCCCAAATCTATAAAAAAAAAAAGTCGGTTTGATTCGAAGCGGGAAAAATGGTGTCGGGTGGTGTTATCGCTGAAGATTTTCACTCGGCGGACTTTTCCAACGTCCATTTGGTGCATATACCACCCGTGTTCTACAGCCAACGCCATGACCAGCCTGAACATTGAGTACCTTGGCAACAAGTCGTGCTTCCAAGCGCTCGACATTGCCATCCTTGTCAGGCTTTAGTGCGTACACCCACATACATCCGATTGGTTTTTCACCATTTGGTAAATCGACTAGAGACCAAGTATTATTTTTGAGAAGACTGTTAATTTCAGTTTTCATTAAAGCACGCCAGTCCGATGCATTATTACTCGTCAATGACTCATTTGCATGAACTGGGACACTAATATCTTCATCCGATATGGTGTTCAGCATGTGATATTCCTTCGCTGGGAGTCCAGGCCGAGCCGTATAAACGACCGACTGTCTGTCATCGTCATCTCGATCTGAACCTTCCGGCTCCTCTGTATTTCACATATCATCAAGATCAAGTAAGGATTCATCGTCACTAGCCACGTCCAGGGCCTCTTCGTCCTATTGCATGTGCACGTGTTCTCGATTAAAATTACATCTCGGCTAAACAGCTGCCTCTGCTGTTACAGAATAACCGACCATGCCTTTTGGTGAAAATTTCTTATGGTGAGTTTTATTCAAAACAATGGCTTCGCACCAAAATCCGCAAATTGCCGCAAAGGGCTTCCTTCCTGTCCACTAGGCTGGGGAAAAAATTTGAACAAATTTTTTTTTAAATTTTTTCAAGTGGACACCTTCCCTTTCTGTTCATAAAATTAAAAATTTTTTTAAAATTTTTAGTTTAGGGTTCGGGGTTTGTTACCACGTAAAGAAAATACATTTTTTTGGTTAAATATACATTAAAAAAAGTTTAATTCGTCGGTTTTTTCAAATAATATTGAAACTTAGAAACTGTTCATATTGATAAAAAGGTATTTTTATTTATTTTGTGATATCTTATTTCAGGCTGAGGTATGCATCAGTCTGTCCAGGGTCCTGAATTACAAGTTATTTATAATTCACGAGGACTTTCTCGGGAAAACCAGGAACTTTGCCAGAAATTGAAATAGAAATCACAACACTTTTGGTTCTTTTAATTTTTTTTAATGAGTTTCTTTATTCTTCCGTATTATTATTCTACCCGGTTATGTTATGTTTAATGGTTCTACGACGCGTATGGTGGTTTGACTGACTGCCCCCCGATGGCTGGTGGACTGCCTTTTTATAGATCGGCCGGCCTTCCATGAATGTCTTATAGATATCTTATTTCCACTCCAGACCGTGGGAAGGGTTCTTACATAAATCCCTATGGCCACAGGCTCGTGCATGTGGGGGTTTTGCCCGGTAATCGAGTGTTACCTAAGCAATCGCCTCCCAACAAGTGTCCAATGTCCCAGTTAAGGTGTGCACCGGTACCGTGGGAAAGGAATGTAGCTTAGGGAAATTTGAGGTTTTACTTAGTGTTTATTTATACGGTTATACATGTAGAGATATTTCGCCTTAAAGACAGGTGTTCCTGTGTTGTGACGAACCATGGGGAACCATGGTTCGTTAAAATTTTTATTTAGTTACTCTTAAAAAAATTAACGATTGGTGAAAATCAAAAAGTTTGGCTGAGGTTGATATATTTAGATAACTAGTTCGCAAAAACTTGTGCAGGTTTTTTACTGCCAATTCAGCTGAATGAGTTGGATAATTGGTGAAGTCTATTGCATATATATTGATAAGATTCATATCGTCATTAATCGGTTATTGGCGCCCAGGCGCTAAGTGAGCATGGCTGCTAATTTAGCTACCTCAAGCGTTTTGGCCACGAGACGGAGGACTGGTACCCAGAGTATGGCAATGGCATAGTGGAGGACGCAATCCACCGCAGAAACTATGTACAAACTGTACATCTGCAAAAGAAGCATTAGCGAAAATGAATCGGTAAAAAATCACGTAGTTTTTGTGCGATCGTGGAAAAACTGAAAGAAAATTAATTAACATTTCCTGAAGAAATTTTGTCTATTCCTCTTCGAGTGCCATCGATTCAGCTACGAGCGCAGGAAGCTGGAAGCCATCGCGGGGTCCAGGTTAAGCGTGGAAACTCTGGTGCCACTGATGCTGGCAGAACAGAGAGTATGGGAAGCTGCCGCGGTATTCGGCTCTAGCGTGATGAAAACGCTCAGGTCCCTGGGGAGAAGGCGGAAGGAGCAGACGGAGTAGGTGTCCCTGCGCTTGCGAAGCAATGCTTTGCGGCAGTACCGCTCGACGCAAGCCCCTATCCCCATTAGTCCCCAGTACGTCAACGTAAGCTAAAAATAAACTACATGAATAAAAAAAAAACGAGATGGAACGTGTGAGTCGCTTCTGGAGACGCTACTCTACTTATACCCGTACTCAGTCAGTATTTACATTTTTGAGCATGATTTTATAGAATTTTAAAACGAAAAAAAACAATTTTACATTTAACATTTTTTGCTACATCTGTTATCTACATCTACAATGCATATTTTTCATCTAACATGTAGATTATAGATGTATCATTCATATTCTACGTCTCCTCCGCTAGGGGTTGCTCGCGCTCAGAATGCGGCAGAGTGTGCGAGCGAGAAAGAGAATGAGTAGCGTATCTCTTGCAGGAGGGGGCGGGGGAAGCTACTGAAAATAAATTTCTTCATTTTGGATATAATTATGATCCGATCTGATTCAGATTCGGCAGTCTAGTCTATAAGGGTATTCTCTACGATACTGCGTTTTTAGTTTTATCGTATCTTTAAAATTGTGCCTGCCACAGACTTTCGTCCTTTGTGGGGGCGGAAAAAGGCGTGGCGAAATTTTGAAATACACTTGTAGCAGTGTGATATCACATGAGTCTGGAAACCAAATTTGGTTACCCTAACTCTTATAGTCTCTGAAATCCAGGCGCTCAACAAGACGGACGGACGGACAGACAGTCACTCGGCTATTGTTGCTGATCATGAATATATATACTTTATGGGGTCGGAAACGTTCCCTTCTCTGCGTTACACACATCCACTTTTACCACAAATCTAATATACCCCTTAACTCTTTTTTGAGTACGGGTATAAAAAACCCGGAAACTCAAAACAAAAACGGTTTCGGAACATTAGAGTTGATACATATTTTGTCGTGTCTGTGTACACACATGCACATTTGAAATTCTCGGCTTGCTTTAGCATCTCGTCATAAATCGTGCAAAAAAATATGCCGAACGTCTCAGGTCCACGACCCGAACGTCTCAGGTCTACACTCGAATGTCTGAGGTCCAAGAGCCGAAGACCTGGGGATCTGGGACCGAACATTCAGCTGTGCCAATTCCTTGTATGAACTGGCACTTCTATATACTGTATGTTTAGTGGCCTGGGGCAGGCTCGATAGCAATAGAATAGACAACATTTTTTCAGGAAATGTTAATTCATTTTCTTTTTTCGTTTTTCCACGATCCCACAAAAACCATTTACGTGATTTTTTACCGATTTTCATTTTCGCCAATGATTCTTTTGCAGATGTATAGTTTTTCACATAGTTTCTGCGGTGGATTGATACACAGCATAATACTCGTATTTGAAATCAAACTGTGCCTTCTGCGCATCATTATCGTCTTCATTTTTAACTTCTCGCTTCCCGCAATATAATTCTCGTTGTAGAGCTTATTGATTGAATGGAACGACGAACCCATCTTCACTAGTTCAGACAGACATTCTTGGCCCATAACCTATATTCGTTGTATTTATTTGTGACCAAATATGAAGAGCAAAAAGATCTCTGTCAAAGGAAGACGGAATACAAATCTACAAGAGACCGCCGCTTCATTGAGACTCATACACACATACATACATATGTACTTATTCGGGATAATGCAGAACAGAAAGAAAATAGAGAAGACACAGTGTATTGTTAAAGTTTACATATTCAACAATAAGTTACATAAATCATATGCTGGTGTATATCCTGACTGGGTACCAGGTATAGAAGAGCATCGGCTCACAACGTTCCCGCTCGTGTCATTATATTTTCGGTTTCGAAAAGCTGATCAATACCTCATTGAAGTTTAGATAAGCCTATTTCAACAACTCGAAACGAAACACTGTGCGCCGTAATAGCAATACAATATCATTACCTATAAATACAATTTTTTGTATCCACTTTATTTATTTTCAAAGTATTTAATGTATACAAAACGATTTATTTATTCTTTATGTGAATGTGAAGTAATTGAGAAGTCCAAACGTAATAAAACAATTGTAAATAAAAATATGACATAAATAAAAGCACTAACCAGTAAGGGTTCTTGAAGCAATGACACCTTTTCAAAACTATAATTAAGAGTAAAATCAGAAATGTGACTTTCCACCAAATTAGACTTGGAGAATGTAACAACTGGGCGTCCAATCGTATCTAAATAGGTGTGCACTAGCTCATTTGGTCGTCGACTTATTTGATATGGCGTCGAGAATTGTATATGTGTGGACCCCTCTGGTAGAATAATATTTATAACAGCTTCATCGATTACCATATTATCATAAATATGGTCTATTAAGTGCATCTTCAACTGGTATTTGTTGCCATCGTTGTACATATATTCGTATGAGGGAACATTATATCCAATAGTATATTTTGTTTTCCATCCACCAAAAAGAGGAAACCGTGGCCTAAGCTCAAGTTCTATAAAATCGCGAACTAAATTCATATTTGAAGTCGATATATTGCCGTTCGTGTCGCGGTAATAGACTCCAGATGCAGAGGCCGGTAAATACGTTTTATATGATTTTACAGCAGAGTGATCAGAGCGACCTTCCTTTTGAAAATCGTATCGGGAAAATGATCCTTTTAATTTAGCTCCTGCGTGAGTCAATTGAATTTCTTCCTTGACTGCGATGTTACCCCAATGAGACAATTCAATAGTTCGTTCCAATGCGTTGACTGTTATAAATGGCGTTTGATTTTCATAATGAATAACTAACTCTTGCTGAGATAAGCCTAATGAAAATATTGAAAAAGTAAATATAATTAGGTAAATGGATATTACAATAAAAATATATTACCTTCAATATCTTCGTAAGGCCCTAAAATAATTTTGTTTGATCCTACTGAAAACGGCTTTAATTGGGTGTGGAATAATATATTCGAAGAACTGAGTTTAACATTGGTTTTCTGCATTATAGTCTTATATTTTGAATACAAATATAAGCTTCCATTATATTTAACCAATTGCTTATCATTTTGTTCAATTTCTTCAGGATGCGCACGTAAGTTTTTAGAGGAGACTGTCTCGATTACAAAAGATTTCTTGGGAGATCCTTTTGTAAAAATAAGCGTAAAAGTCTGTTCACCATTAATATTTTTCTTATTTTTTTGAAGCTGGGTATGTTTATCCGTTTCGTCTTTTAAAGAAATAAATGCAAGATTGGGCTCCGCTACGAGAAACACGTATTCGGTTATGGGTTCGCCGGTTGTGTCCTCAGCTGAAATTTTGATTGTAGTCTTCACAAGTTGTGAAGATAAATCCAACACTCTTTCTACATTCGTGTTTATTATTTCAGCATTCGTTTTTAAGTTACAATGAAAACATTGTAAAGTGAAGAAAAATAAATATAATAATTTAAACATGGTTATATCAATGACACGTAAATCAAATAGTGATGTAAAAGAAGAGACTATCGATGGTGGCATCATCGATAAGTCAGACTCTGCCTCTCAGAAATATACCGAAATATACCTTCAGTATTGCAAAATATAATCCAACTGTTGACTTCTTTCGTGCTTGTCGTATATACAGAAAACAATTTGACAAATTTCGTAAACGTGTCAATGATGACTAGCACATGATCTAGATGTAATGTATGAAATGGGATTGGTCGCTTAGGAATATTGTGAAGTGTTCGATTGTTTGCATGTATGGGCACTGAATACATTATGCAATTTAAGCAGTTTGCTATAAATTTTTTAGAGGCTGTTTACATTAGGGCTGCGTCATGCTTCTTTGCGTCTTGCCGGAAACGCAGTTTGTTTTACATAGATTAAGCATAGGGCCCTAGTGGTGGCAAAAAGTTGCGTCGGTCTCTGATAGCCTTTTTACACTGGGCGCGTCTGCTATCGATATCGGAATAGACGCAATGAAGCAGAAAAGGCGTTTACATTGGCAGACGTGCGTCTTGAATTTGGATTTGGGTGCTTGATGACAAGGAAAGAATTTTTGAAAATCAACCGAATTATGCAAGAAGGCATGAAAATGGACGAAATAGAATTGATTCTCATATTTATATATTATTTTCAGACATTTCTGTACGGAAGCACCAACCATACAGTATATAGATGAGCGAGTTAATACACCAAACGTGTCGCAGCTGAGTTTTCTGGGCACCCCAACATTTTATTGGCAAGGTAATGTGTTTGACTATCAGCAGCAGCAGTTGGCGACTCCTCCCGTGCCGACCCCCGTGAAGACAAAATGTTTTTAAGACAATATTTGTTTTATATTTATGAAAATTAATAAAAATAATATAGTATAATATCCATATAATTGTCCTTAATATAATGCTGCATTAATTAGATTCTATTTGTCTTCATAATTTAAATATTTCTTATTTTGTGTTTGCTAGGGTACCTGGCTGAATTCACCTGAATTTGTAGCTATTGTAATTTGTCGAGAATAAAGCAAAGTTTTTAAGTTTAAACGACTTATGACTTACTTCTGACTTATTTTGTGGAATTTATTCAAGCTGTCGGAAAAGCCCGACATCTCACATTTGGAGGCTCTTCCGAGATATCCGTGTATATCGAGTTTCGTTGGAAAGTGCATAAAACATTCTCGGGAAGTCAGCAGTTTAATATATTGTACAAACATTATTGTGTACTAGCAGCAGCAATAACGGAATCGGAACCGGAATCTACTAGAGCGCGGCATAATGGTTCATTAAATGCTGGCATAAGGGCCTTCAGATGCGATTGATTGATAGTAAAGCTGATCTGATCTCTGCCGTACCTACCAATCAAAGCACCATACACTGCTTCATTACACGCTTTTGCCCGTATCTACGCATTATATAGATCAATCTGCCGTTTTTAACTCCAGAATTGCCCAACCTAGCTCGATGGTCGCAGTTTCGCCCAGCGATCCCCAGACCTCTGGTACTCGTCTGATGTGGTGCTTCTAGCAACAGCTGTTGTGCTCATCAAGGATATGGCTGGTACTTTTATACCATGTCTCTCTTGGATTCTGTATAAATATATATAAAAAGAAAAAAAAATATATAGAAAAGTTCTCTGAAAATATTGTATTTATTGACAAAGTTGCAAAGTCGAAAGCCAACGGCACAATATTTCTGGGCATACACAATTTACATTTACAATTTCGGTTCAATCGGCCAAAAATTGTAGAACCCAAGCATAGCATGTGAGAATACATGGCACACACACATTTACGTAACCTGAAAACTCCCCTGCAGTACGGGTAAGCGATGTGTAAGCAAGCAAACATCGATGGGAATGTCATGGAGCTCGATGACATAAGCGATGACCTGCCATACCGGATGTTTACTTTAACACACGGATGTCCTAGGAACAAATTCGATGACATAGTAAGCGAGAAATAACCGAAAGTAAGGCCTAAAAAAGCGATGAACTTCCCTAATAAATTAAGGCCTCAATAAGTGATGAATTTCCTTTATAAAGAAAGGCCTTAATAAGCGATGAATTTCCCTTATAAAGTAAGGCCTTAATAAGCGGTGAATTTCCCTTGAAAAGTAAGGCCTTAATAAGCGATGAATTTCCCTTAAAAGGTAAGGCCCTAATAAGTGATGTATTTAAGTAAAAAAAATTGATATTTTGAGGAAAAAGGCATGGGTAAATTCTGTTTTAAAATATAAAAATTCTTTCATTTATTGTTTTTTATAAAAATGTAGATTTGTGCTCATTTCGGGCACTTGAACTGAATCTCCTTTAAAATAAGATGGGTTAATTAAAATATTTGTATTCGAAACTTCTAAAAATCTGTTCAATTTGTTAACAGTAGTGATCTCAGTAGATCAGCTATGGTAGATCAGCAGTGCATTTGCGCCAAAAACAAAACACCCGCCAAGATATGCCCCTGTTCGACTCAAGTTTTTTTCTGTTTTCGTTGTTGGAAATAAAAAACTTTGTGCAAAACGTATATCATTTCGCCATATCACATTTTCTTGATTTTATAATTTTCTTAATTTTTTTATATGCCAACAGCATTTTTCTGCCTTTCTTTGAGGAAAGTGATGTTCTAGAAGGTTTGTCAACGATTGACATATTATTCTCGGCGGGTCCAGACAAGGTACCAAGTTGTATTACGAAACACTGTGCCCAGTCCTTATGCAAACCTATGACATATCTTTTCAACCTATCATTGGAACGGTCTTGTCTTCCAGTGATTTGGAACGAATCCTATATCATTCCGCTTCTCAAAAACGGTTCAAGATCTCACATTGAGAACTACCGAGGTATTGCTAAGCTTTCCGCCATTCCAAAGCTGCTTGAGTTCCTTATTACCAGGCAATTGCAACACCTATGTAGTAGTCTGATATCTCCATCGCAACACGGTTTTTTTAAACATCGATCAACATTGAAAAACCTTCTCGAGTTCTCTTCTGCAATTAACCGAGGATTTCAAAGCTCACTGCAAACAGACGTTATTTTTACGGATTTTAGCAAGACTTTCGACTCCGTGAACCATTCTTTGCTAATGTGTTGTCGAATGTCGTTAATGTTACATCAGGAGTGCCACAAGGTAGTCATTTAGGTCCACTTCTGTTTATTTTATTTGTGAATGACCTTCCTCACGTTATAACATACTACTCTACTCTAATGTACGCTGACGATGTTAAAATCTATCTCTCCTACTCTGATTGGTACCTGCACAAACGCCTTCAACTCGACCTAAACGAGTTGCAAATTTGGTGCTCAACAAATCTCCTCTTTCTAATCCATTCTAAATGCAAACTTATGACTTTTTACCGTCGCGCTCCTCACTTTGTCTCGTACGCTCTAGGAATTCATGCCCTCGAACGAATTTCGAGTTCTAATGACCTTGGAGTTCTTTTCGATAATAGACTGTGTTTTAATAGCCATATAGCTGCAACAGTAAATAAAGCTAAGGGTGTTCTAGCGTTTATAAAGCGTTGGTCCAAGGAGTTCGATGACCCGTATGTCACCAAAACACTGTACGTCTCCTTGGTTCGTCCGATTCTGCAATATTGTTCTTGTGTGTGGAGTCCACAGTACAAGGAGCAACAGTCCATTCTCGAGTCGGTCCAAAAACAATTTTTAATTTTTGCCTTACGTAATTTTAACTGGGACTCGGATATAATCTTGCCACCTTATCAATCGAGGCTACAACTTTTAGATCTCCCTTCATTGCGCCATCGCAGAATCTGTAACGGCGTTATGTTTGTACACAAGCTCCTAGTTGGGCTTGTTGACTCAGAAGCACTTCTTAGCCTGCTTGACTTTTCTGTTCCCCTTAGACCTACCCGTACCATTCGTCCTTTTCGTTTACCCTTTTCAAGGTCTAATTACGCTCAACACAACCCTTTTCGAATCTTATGATCTTATTATAATAATCTTTATCATACCCTATCCCCCTGAATTATCCCTTAAAATTATAGCCAGTAAGACATACCTATTCTTACAATCCTCTAATTTTTAATTTTTATACCCCCCTTTTTTTTCCTTTAATTTTAATCATTATTTATGTTAGCAGATAGTTGCTAACCTTCAATATTTTTAATTAAATGAAACACTGCACTTACCTGATAATAATTTTGCCCAAAATAAACAAAACCTGCTTCTTACTTTTCACTGCGCAATTCTAACAACGTTGTCGACGCCGTCGGAAAAACCGAATTCTGTTATGGCACGCGTCGTAACAGAAAGAAACAGAGAAAAAAAAGAGTTTGGCTTGACGCGTCGTAACAGAAAGAAACGAAGAAAAAAAGAGTTTGGTTTGACCAACGCGTCGAGACGAAAGCCCTGGGAGCTGGGACAAAAAACCCAGTTGCGACACATTCGTGTTATGAACTGGCACATCTATATACTGTATGGTTAGTGACTAATGCCAGGGAGCGTTTTTTATCGATATCGGAATACACGCAATGACAGAGATAAGGCGTATAAGGCCAGTACTCAGTCCAATAGTGCCCAGTATGACCAGCATGCTCTAAGTTTATACTGTTTTTTCTGTTTACAAACAGAAATCTGTTAAAAATTCTAATTTTGTACTTAAACTAGCAGAAATGTCTTCTTTTTCATCGCTGTGGAGCTTGAGGACGACAATAGTATTGGATATTGGATAAATCCGATCGTGCGGGACAGAAATGACACAAACATAGTTTTTTATCTCCTTTTACATGATTAAAAGCCTTTTCATACTGGCGACCATCCAATATCCATTTCTGGGATGGTCCGTAAGGTTTTGCCGTTCCGAAAATTACCCAGTTATTCCACCATCCATCTGGGATGTTCCTAATTCGCACGTTTCAGTGCGGTATTTTTTCGATAATTTTAAAATTTTAAATATTTGACATTCACAACGAAAAATTTCCATGCACTATGAAAATGAAAACAATGACAGACAGGAAAATGGTAAAAACAACAACAAAACATCTGATATGTCAGAATTGTCTCAGGCAGAATAACTTAGTTTGTGGACTGGGAATTCTTTTATGAATGCTCTGCAAATCTCATGCAGTATATTGCATACGCTGTTTGCTGACAGCCTTCCGACTGTTCTGGTCTCAGAAAAAGAACCCAAAGTATACAATGTTATGGCTATACAAAACTTTCCTTAAAAAAGCATCGTTGTTTTCTGGTATATCTTCATCCCAAAAAAAATATAGAATATATAATTGTATTTAAAATATTGATTGAATTTAGTAGAAGCAGTCACAAATGACCACGCTTCAGTGTTTTCAAAACAGCTATCCATTCCAATAAATTCTCCTCTTCAATGTTGACCACATTATTAACATCATCCATGTCCAGCAACATGATGAGATTTTGCAAGAATATATTTTGGTGCTGAATCAAATTCACAACCATTGCAATTGTTTGAGATGCCAAGCTTTTTTGGCACCTATATTTATCCAAAAATCAGTTAAAGACTTTGATTTACAACGTTATAATGTTAATTTATACCGGCGGCTAGCTGAAGCCAATTGCTCGCTCTTTTGCCCAACCAGATAAATGTTCACAAGTGGGGTTCAGTATGCAACCTATGCGGCGAGAGATTAGCATAGAACTAATTGGGCCACAACGGCCGATCAATCCAAAAGCCGAAGCGGCAGGTGCAGAGCGCCCTTTAACAGGGAGAGCGCAGCAGCACTGCCGAACGCTGGGGACATACATAATCTTAGGTTTCGAATACTCTTATACACCTAGTTACAGCTACTTTTAATATTATCGTATACGATAATTCTCATCCTTCACCAAGACGACATCGTTGACGCAAAGGTTTTGCGCAGGCGTACGCCACTTCGAGCGCTCTTGTAAAAGAGACAGATACTCTTCGCGCCAACGCCTCCAGAATGTCTGCTGCAGTTGAGTGACCCGCTGCCAACCATCCAGACGGTTGTAATTGAGCTTCGTTAGGTCAGGCTCGAGAATTGACTGATGCGGGCCTCCCAAGAGCAGATGAGCAGGCGTCAACACATCCAAGTCCTCAGGATTTTCTGAAAGCGAGAGCAAAGGGCGAGAATTAACAATGGCCGCGATCTGGCAGATCAAGGTGCGGAGCTCGTCGAAGCTAAGGATGGATGGCCCAACTGAGCGGTACAGGTGATACTTTGCGGACTTCATGGCCGCTTCCCACAATCCGCCAAAGTGCGGAGAGCGCGGGGGGATGAAATGCCAGTCGATGGTGTCAGCCAAGCAGGATTCATGAACTTCCTTCATGTAGGAGTCGCTCAGGAAAAGCTTCCTCAGCTCCAGAAGCTCATTCTTAGCGCCAACGAAATTTGTCGCATTGTCCGACCAAATATGACTTGGCCTTCCTCGAGTGGACGTAAAACGTTTCAATGCGCCCAGGAACGATGCGGTGGTCAGATCTTTGACAAGCTCCATGTGTATGGCCTTAGATGTGAAGCAAATAAATACGCTTATGTAGCACTTGATCGGAGGCCTCGTGCGTATTTCTGATCGGTAGAAAAAGGGTCCACAATAGTCCACTCCAGTTACTTCGAAGGCCCGCGATCCTTCCAGACGCTCCTTAGTCAAGTCTCCCATAATGTGCTCTACCATGCGCGGCCTCGTCCTGAAGCATCTTACACACTTGCTAACCGCTTTTGAGACGGCTTTGATTCCCCCAATGGGCCAATATTCTAATCGAATTTTAGCAAGCAAGGCGAGAGGTCCGGCATGGAGGTTTCGTTGATGATAATAGCTTATCATTGCAGATGTTACGGGATGCCCCTTGGGCAAAATAAGCGGGTGCTGAGCATTAAACGGGAGCGATGAGTTGCCGAGACGACCTCCAACTCGAAGTAAACCTGACGGATCGATGAACGGAGATAGCGAACTGATGGAGCTAGACTTCATGACTTGCCCATTGCGTCTAATCTCCTTTAGGTCCGACCACAAACTTGCCAGCTGAACGTGTCGAACAAGAAGATGCGTTCCTTGCTGTATGTCAGAAACCGTGAGTCCAGGATGCCTAAGACGATGAACGAATTTATGCATGTAGGCGAATGTGCGCTGCATGCCAAAAAAAGAATTAGCAAATTTGCATCCGGACGTGAGATCGGCATGTGGAGACGCGATCAGCAATACACGCTTGCGAAGCTCAATGGTCGGAGTTTCAGAAACGGCAGATACAGGCCACTCATCCTTAGAATCTAACAAAAACGAGGGGCCGTGAAACCACAGCTCTGACTGGATGAGGTGGCTGGGAAGCGAGCCTCTGGAGAGGATATCAGCGGGATTCAACAATGTGGGAACATAGCGCTATTCCATGCCTTGCGTCAACTCCTGAATTGTTGCCACTCGATTTGCCACGAAAACCTGGAATTTCGCTGGCTCATCCCGAATCCAAGATAACGCCGTAGACGAATCCGACCAGTAGTAAAACTGACCCGCCTCCTTTAAGTTGCGCATAACCTTCGCAAGCAAATGGGCTCCACTCAATTCCAGCTTTGTAATCGACAATGATTTTAGTGGCGCCACTCGAGACTTTGAGCACAAAACATTGCTCGACGACTCCCCTTGCCTGGACACGACATATATGCAAGCACCATATGCTTCCATGCTGGCATCACAAAATCCATGAACCTCTAAAATTGTGCTGGAATGATGGACAACGCGAGGAAAGGAAATGCGAGAGATTCTTGCCAAACTACTTCTCAGGTCAATCCAAGTTGAGTGCAGCCCTGTCGGTAGGCTTTCATCCCAGTCCAAATGTTCTCTCCAAAGCTGCTGAAGAAAGATCTTGCACTTCACAATAACAGGATTAATCAATCCAAGAGGGTCGTAGAAACGCGCAATAGTTGACAAAACCGACCGCTTGGAGGGCTTTGAATTCGTGTCCAGCGCGGACAAGGCAAACAGCAGCTGATCTGACGCAGGGTCCCAAGCTAAACCAAGAGTTTTGGTAATGTCGCTTCCATCATGAAACCGCAGAAATTTCTCCACGTCGTCCTCTGGAATTCCATCAAGCACCTCCTGGTTACTCGAGCACCATTTTCTAAGCTTAAAGTTACCGCAAGACAGCAGACTTGAAGTTTGGGGCATCTTTTCCTTGACCTCTGCGAACGAGTTGCCGCCAGAGATGAGATCATCAACATAGAACTCCTGTTGCAGAGCAGCTGAGCCAAGAGGGTAGGGGCAATGGCCAGCTGGTGCATTGCGCGGACCGCTAAAAACGATGCAGCCCTCGTACCATATGTGACGGTGTCTAATGTGTAGATCTGAACCTCGGACTGGATGGAATCTCGCCATAGGATGCACTGGAGAAAATTGTCGGGTGGAGATACCTTTACGCAGCGGTACATTTTACAAATGTCACCAGTGAGAGCGACGGGATATGTGCGGAACCGGATCAGTATGTTAAACAATGCTGGCTGAATAACAGGACCTGTCATCATCACATCATTTAAGGAGCATCCAGTTGATGTAGCTGCAGAGCCATCGAAAACGACACGGAGTTTTGTCGTGGTACTATCCTCCTTCAAAACGCAGTGATGAGGCAGAAAATACTTGCAGAGGCTACGTGAGTCAGGATGGACTTTGGAAATATGCTTTAAATCAGTATACTCTTTCATAAAAGCTGAGTAACGCTCCTTGAGCGCGGGATTACGATCCAGTTTTCGCTCCAAGCTGAGAAATCGTCGATACGCCTGAGTATAGGACTATCCCAAGCGATCAGCATCATGCTTTAAAGGCAGCCGAACGGAGTACTCCCCTGATGGCAACCGTGAAAAGTGGTTTACGAAATGCTCCTCACAATCTACTTCTTCCTTTGTACTCAAGCTAGCCTCCACACATTTCTCAACTTCCCAAAACATACGAAGAGTTCGATCCAACCTTGCATTCATTGTATCCTCCGAATCCGGAGAATTTTGGGTTGCCAAAAGCGACGAGCTTGATACCCTCTGTCCACCACCAGATACGATCCACCCAAGCCGGGTCTTCTGCAGAAGAGGCAATCCATCTATGAGCTTGATTTGCCCTACGCAGAGAAGGTCATAGAATATGCTCGCGCCAATGAGTGTGGTCGAATAGTCCGAAGTGCGAGACTGCATGCAAATGCTGACGGTGGATCCCAGACCAGAAACAAGGGCAGACGATTGAGTACTCCTAAGCTGGAGCTGCTGGGCGAACCTGGATGTAACGAGATGAAGCTGAGATCCTGAATCTAGAATGGCGCGACAAGGAACCAAAACAATAGCTGTGGCTAGCAGCACAATATCGGAGTAGAGACCTTGGGCAGAAAGAGAGGTAGACGCATGAGACGGCACACTGCTGGCAGAATCCTGAACCGGCGTAATAGCTCCTGGTTGTACTGCTCGTTTTGGATGAGAAACAGCTGGGGAGCTTTGCGCTATAGATGAGTCGAAGTGCAACAAGGTATGATGCCTCCTTCCGCAAATTCTACACTGGCCACCTGTGCATGCACGAGTCCGATGACCCGATTTTAGGCAGTTAAAACAAAGTGACAGCTTCTTCACTTCCTTGTGACGCAGAAAAGGAGATAAATTTGTGAAGATGCTGCACGAGTATATTCCGTGGAACGCTGAATGGCAGAAAGGGCATCCAGACGGGTCGGCGGAAGAGTTAGAGGCAACAAAGGTTTTCTTTAGGTGTGTAGACTGGCTTTTTCCCACCTGAGCGCTACCAGCGTGTGTCGCTATAGCGTATTGCACGTTCTCCATCTTCTGGCATCGCTTCTCCAGGAAATCGTAGAACTCCCCAGCTGTGGGTATCCTGTCCGATGACGCAGTCTCTTCCCATTTGGTTTGGGTCTTCTCATCTAGTTTTTGCAGCAGCATGTGGATTATCATGCATCCAGATATCTCCTCAACACTTCCAAATGTCTGCAGGGCTCGCGTATGCAAGTTGACTGCGTCCGAAAACTCCCGAAGCCTTTTAGCAGAATGCGAATCTACCTTCTTGGGCCCAAGAATCTCCTTGATGTGTGCCTGGAAAACAAGTCGTTTATTATTAAAACGTTTGCTAAGTATGTCCAGAGCCACACGATAATTGGCACTGGAGAGCTCCAACGATCGAACCGAATCCAGGGTTGCATCCGAGAGACATGAGCGAAGATGTTGGAACTTCTAGATTTCACTGAGATCTGCATCCCCTTCGATGACCGAATTGAACATGCCAATAAAATCCTCATATTCCACATAGCCACCGGAGAAGCTAGGTAGCTTCAGCTCAGGAAGCCGCTGCTTGTGAGCCATGATGATGGTATGACCTCCAGAGCTATTTGGCATGCTAGTGGAATGAGCAGCTACGCGCAAATGTCCTACTTCGAGAGCCGCCAGCAGCTCGGCTTTCAAAGAAATGAAGAGCGTATCGAACGTTTCACGCAGCTCACTTCCAATCTCGTCTTCATCCAGTGATTCCAACTCATTATGGGATTTGTTGAACTCCTCACGCATTTCAGCCAACATATCGAGGCGCACCTCTATTTCAGACGCACTTAGATTGTCGATTTTATTCCCCGAGAATGACTGGCCAAGACGCTGCAGCCGATCATGCAGAGACTGAACTTTACGCTTGTAAAGCCGGAAACAACGAAACAACGGAAAATGTAAGACCGCTTAAGCGACGGCGAAAGAACGGGATGCGAGAATAGAAGACACGGAAAGTCAAGGGCCGCGGCTGCAGCGGCGCAGAGCAAGAGAGAATCGGCGATTATGCAACGGAATATTAGACGGCTGCAGTCTCACTGAACTTGCACTTTAACTGTTCTTATTTGCACAAAATGTATTTGTTGGTCGTTAAACGGCACAGCAACGAATATCTTTTTCGATTTTTATAGTTTTTAAACGAAACGCGATTAAAGATTGTTGTTAAATCACGTCGGGGCCACCAATGTTTGAGATGCAAAGCTTTTTTGGCACCTATATCTATCCAAAATCAGTAAAAGACTTTGATTTAAAACGTTATAATGTTTATTTATACCGCGGCTAGCTGAAGCCAATTGCTCGCTCTTTTGCCCAGCCAGATAAATGTGCACAAGCGGGAGTTCGGTATGCAACCTATGCGGCGAGAGATTAGCATGGGCTTGGGCCACGACGGCCGATCAATCCAAAAGCCGAAGCGGCAGGTGCAGAGCACAGTTTAACAGGGAGAGCGCAGCAGCACTGCCGAACGCTGGGGACATACATAATCTTAGGTTTCGAATACTCTTATACACCTAGTTACAGCTACTTTTAATATTATCGTATACGCTTAAGTAGCCGCTGGCCCGAACAGCAATATTATTAATATTCATTTAAATTATAAAAGACGAAATTTTCCTCCGCACCAAATTGTGTGCATCAGATATTTTCAGTGGATGGTGGATGGTGCCAGTGGGAATCGGAGTTTCACATCAATCAAAAATTCCCACCGTTCCTCATAGATGTTCTGTGTGGGAATAGGCTATAAGTTAGCAAGAGAGTTAATTTGGAGATAAAAAACCAGATGTTTAAGTAAAAAAAAAAGGGAAATGCGGAGCGCAAAGCAAAAACACGTCTGGTCACTACGAAAGAGAACGAACGCTGTTCGAAAGATCAATACAAATTAATTTTTGCAATTATTTGAAGGGTATAAAATACCCAATATTCCATTTCCGGCATCTTCAGTTGATCGACTCCCATCACGTCTCCCGATACGTCACATTGACGTGATCTTCATTGTCGCGACATCTATATTAATCTGTATACACATATTAATGATGACCACTTTCCACGCAATTATTTATACCCGTACTCAAAAAAGAGTTAAGGGGTATATTAGATTTGTGGTAAAAGTGGATGTGTGTAACGCAGAGAAGGTTACGTTCCCGACCCCCATAAGATATATATATATTTTTGATCAGCATCAATAGCCGAGTCGATATAGCCATGTTCGTCTGTCCGTCCTCATGTTATATCACACTGCTTCAAGAGTATTTCAAAATTTCGCCATGCCTGCCTCCGCCACTGCAAAGGGCGAAAATCTGTGGCAGGCACAATTTTAAAGATACGATAAAACTGAAAAGCCAGAGTGAAGAAATTAATTTTCAGTTGCTTCCCCCGCCTCCTCCTGCAAGAGACCAACCCCTCATTCTCTTTCTCGCTCGCACACTTTGCAGCGTAGAATATAAATGGTACATATAGAATCTACATCTTAGATATAGAATATACATTGAAGATGTAGATAACAGATGTAGCAACAAAATGTAAAATGTTAAATTTTTTTTTTAGTTCTAAAAAATCTTAAGCAAAGTCGCGTCCCCAGAAGCGACTCACACGTTCCTTCTTGTTTTTTGTTTCGATTCGCGAATCATTTAAGTCAAGATCGTTAGGTTCTGAGCCGATTGTATTGGCCACGTAGCAATAGTAAAGTATGGATCATACGCGCTCACCGGAACTCAAAACATGAGATTTAGATCAATCACTGATCGCTGATCAAATTGTCGTTGTGAACGCGCCCAATGACAGACAGGAAATTAAAATTAGAACAACAACAAAACATCTGATGTGTCAGAATTGTCTCCGTCAGAAAAACTCAGACGTGAAATAGTGTGTTGACATGTATTTCTCTGAAAATTCGTTTAAGAATTCTCTGCAAAACTCATTCATAATATTGCACACGCTGTTTGCTGACACCCTTCCGATTGTTCTGTACTTAGAGCCTAAAGAATAAAATGCTATGGCGTTACAAAACGCTTCGTTGTTTTTCTTGTAAGTTTATACTTTTCGGTGTGTATTCAAGAGAGAAATAACAATGTCTGTATTACAGAATATTTCAAGTATGCTTAAGGTCTGCCAAATGTATTAATTGTGTGTTCATTATAATGCATTTATGCGCTTATATCTACTTATAATAGTACGTGTATTTTGTTTCAAGTATAAAGTATAAAGTTGGTATTCAGTGTGTTTGTTATTTTGATTTATTCTATTTCTTTTTTTTTTTTTTATGGCTATGATATGGTGAAAACGAACCCAGTTTTTATTTTTTTTATGTTTATATAGTTTTAATCTATTTTTGTTTACTGTAGTACTTTTATTTCTATCCTTTAATATGTAATTATTTCTCTCATCTATTCCTATGACCTTATATGGTCCCTTGTATTGGTTATCTAGTTTTGTCCCGTATCATTTTTAACTAATACTAAATCGCCTATATTTATTTGTAGGCTATTTAGATACCTGTCATAAAATATTTGTTGAGCTTTTCAATAGCGTAGAACTAAGTCAAAATTTGTTTTGCTGATTAATTCACAACACAGTTTTGTTTGATTATCTTAGGTTCTTTATTTTCCATGTAAGGCGAGTGGGACGAGTATGGGTAAGAGTTAGCAACAGGCGGACCCGTGGTGGACCGTGTTGACGCGAGAAACAAAAAGAGGCTTTGTATAAAAGGTTAATAACGAAATGGCAGGCCACTGTGCCAACCGACGATATGTTGTTTTATTGATGATGCGAGATTTCGAAGTGCCTCTGCCGCGTAGACGAGCCTCCCTCACATCCTTCGTCGGCTGACGATTTTTGGGAAGGGGGCAAATGACTCAAGAGCGCAGAATGAAGCAGGCAATGTTGTGCGTAAGAGCTTAGCTCTGCTCTCTTTGCTGCCATGGGCCGGCGCTTAGCCGAACAATATTTTTTGTCTACTTTTTCATTTTATAATAATAATTTGGATCTACTATTAGCTATCTGTTATCTGTATTTTACTTCTTTATCGTATGCTTCATGGTTCTATATTAGACTGACCTTGGTTTCTTCTAAAAAGTCATATATTTGTGGTTTTTTACCAAACACCAGTTCAAATGGGCAATACCCATGTACTGTGGATGGTGCTGTATTGTAACAATATGAAAAGTACTTTAGCCTTTCGTCCCAATCATTCTTTTCACTCGAGATGTACGAGCGAACATACTCGTTAAATGTTCGGTGAGTGCGTTCTACTGCGCAGAGTATCTGATGGTGATGGGCTGTCGATGTTTTATGGTCAATTTTTAATAACTTGCATAATTTGAAAAAAATGCTGGTTTTATACTCAGTACCCATATCCGTTATGAGCGTCCTCATAGGTACATAGATAAGAATAAAGTTATTAAAGATACTATTGGCTACGACTTTAGCATGCTTGCTGAGTATCGGTATTATAATAAGATATTTAGTCAAATCGCATATGATTGTGACGGCATATTCATTATTATTTTCCGACCTTGGCAGGGGGCCGATTGTGTCAATCTGAACCGTCTCAAATGCTTTTGCTGGCGTTGCAGTTAATTTATCTATAAACTTCCTTTTTTCAAGTTGTATTTTTGTCAAATTTTTGATTGTACGATTGACTCCCTGGTGGCCACCAGTAATAGGGTCATCGTGGAATGGTTTTAATATTTTATCGATCGATGTTTTGTCTTGCAAGTATATTGTTTTTGGCGTTAACGCAATTGTTATGTCTAAAGGGTTTTTTTTTCCAATTTCTTCTAGTCTAGTCTTTCAGTCTGTCTTCTAAGGACAGCTGTAATTTGGTGACGCATAGATTACCGGCTTCTAAAGTAAGCCTCTTGAAGAATTGTCCTAAGTCAATTTTCTCGTTAATAATCAGGTCATTCACTATAAATTGGCTACTAATTCCTTTCCCCTTTTTGAATAGTAAATTCGGAAGGGTCAGAATGAGCTCGACATGTCGTTTTACTTCTTTTTTATATAGCGCTTCGTATATTTTTGGAACCTTAAGACTTTCTTTGATACTCATATTAGGACTGTTTTTTATTTTTAATTTTTCGGCTTCCGACCGTGTTGTTACCTTGAGTATTTGGGCTGCCTTGGCAGTTAAACTTTTCAAATCTGATATTTCTATGCGGGATAGCGCATCCGCTACATAGTTCTCCTTCCTTGCTATGTACTCCACCACAAAATCATATTCTTCTATTCTATTATGTGAGTTTAATAATAATAATAAGAGAGAGCTTTAAAAAACTTTGTGTTCTATTGTTGTTGAGGCACTGGTGTTGAATATTTCGAAGCAATTAAGGGCAAACAAATTTATATAGCTTTAAAAAACTTTGTGTTCTTGCTTCGCTGGTTTATCCTCAATTGTCTCTCTGTTTTAGAGTTGCCGAATGGTGGTGCTTATGAATGGTAGCGTTGCCGTATGCGCCTACGTGGCTTTTATGGTTTAAATTTAAATTTCGTCGGCAACAATTGTTGATTTATTGGATTCGCCTTTTGTGAATGCCTTAGATGCATATGCAACTGGTAGTTGTTTACCATCGTACTCTTGACTTAGTACTGCTCCACATGCGAACCCGCTAGCATCTGTGGTTAAGCAAAATGATTTTTTTAAATATGGGAATTGTAAGATTTGATGGTTTATAAGAGCCTGTTTAAGATAGTTGAAAGCTGTACTGCCCTTTTTTCTAGTTAATCTTGTTAGATTGCGAGATTGTTCCGCGAAATTTGGAATGAATCTTCTATAGTAGTTACAAAATGCAACAAATCTTTTTGAAACTATTGAAATGTAAATTGAACACGAATATGGATTTTGTGGGGGAGTTTATGCGTTTTCCGCATTTGCTTGACTATCTATAACGCGGACATTTTGGTAGCCCCTCGGTTATTATTTGGTAACCCACCTTTGTTTCGGTAATAGCCACTGCTATTGTACCGAGTGTTGTAGTTACCGCGGAATTGGTTGTTACCGCGACCTTGGAAACGTCCTCTTTTGTCACGATACCCTCTATTTGAATAGTACATTACGGTATCCGTTCGACCAGTTACTTCAGTGCAACTGTAAACGAATTTCGACACCGCCGCGCTCATTGTCGCGAAAGTGCCAGCATGCATTATTTTGACCTCAGAACTTCCCATTCCATTCCGGATGGAAGTTAAATATCCGAAGTTTGTAATTGAGTTTAAATTAGATTTTGTCTAGTTCATTAGCTCGGGACATATACCTTTTCTTAAGGCTTTTATGATGCATATTATATATTTTAATAACTAAGTTTACCGACGCTAGGATGACCAATGCCAAGAGTAGAAACCATACTTCATTAATGCTATTGGTGTGGTCAACAATTTGGAGCTTGTTTACGACATTGGCGTTTGGTTTTCTACTTTCGATTGTGTTTTCCCCATTGTTATTTATTTTCTAGACCCGCGCGCTTCGCTACTTATTAAATGCATTTAATGTTTCGGAATTTATTGAAATTAAACAATGATAATCAAAAGCAACAAATATACTTTCTCAAATTGCAATTTTTTGTGAAACAATACAAAAAGGTTTATACCAAATCTATC
Source organism: Drosophila tristis (assembly GCA_018150885.1). NCBI lineage: Eukaryota > Metazoa > Arthropoda > Insecta > Diptera > Drosophilidae > Drosophila > Drosophila tristis. Next base: position 1,079,272 of record JAECWT010000181.1, read on the forward strand.
ATAAAATGTTCTGTTCTACAGAATGAAACAAAATGAAATGAAATAATCTTCCAAACATACACCTTTGATCCAAATTTAAGATTTTGAGAGAACCTTATGGGAACCTTAGTTATAGAAAAGTACAAATTTATTTATGCAAGCCATGCCATATTCTCTGGATATTTTTTTTCTTAAAATGTTTATTTTTAAATGTAGGTACTAAAAGTACGTAGTGTAGTGTATGTGTCTGTATTTGTTTAATCTTGATTATAATAAATTATATATATTTGTAATGAGAAAACAGAGTATCTGCATAAATATACATAATTCGGGTTAAAATAATTTTATATTATTATTTTGTTGTTATGTTGGCGGCGAACTTCGCCTTTTGCCAGAAAGTTGCCTGTGTGACACTCTTTGTTTTTTTTTTTTCATGTAGGTTTTATTATTATTCCAGCTCTTCCTTGTCTTCTTTCGTCTGATTATGCTGTTGTAGTTGTTGTTTTTGTTGCTGCTTTCTGCTCTGTTCCTCTTCCAGTCTGTCGATGCGTTCCCAAATGGCACCATCAGTTACCAAGGGGGTTGGGGGGGTCTCTGTTTACTTGATCCAGTAATATGGCCCGCTGTCGTCGAAATTTGGCGAGTTGACCTCCTCGCCGCCTGACCTTTGTAGTGCTGGGTATGGTGATCAGCCGCTCCTCTTGAAGCCTTTTCCTGGCTAGCGCCACTCTTTTACCGCCTTCTTTACCGCTTCCTGATGGATTGTGCTCATCCTTGTTGAGTCCTTGTGCCATAGTAGGCAGGATCTGTTGCCGGATTAGGCAGGATCGCCATGTTATTGCAAATAAACTTCTATCCTGCCACCTGGTATCACTACCAATGACTACAAATGTTTTCACAATTTGCTATCAATCGGAGGGCAGCAAACGCTCTTTCCACACTGACTTGCGTTGCCGGTTTTTTATAATGAAGGTGATTCGAGTTTAGGATGAAGCTGAAAAGTGACTCGACCCTTACGTTTTATCCGAGCTCCCCCATTGAGTGTGGTGAGCGTTGGCGTCGCAGCCTATTATGAGGCCGGTATTCGACCTCTCGCTGTCGCTGGCTAGCTTGCGAACGAGGTCACTTGGAGGATCGATTTCCTCGTGGGCCATGTAGGACGACACCAGTCTTAGGTGTGTCCCCTGTATTTCTAGGCTAGCCGCCGTGTTGTCGCCATTGCTAACATTGTGGAGCAGAAAGATATTAAGGTGTCTTTTTGAAAGTATGCAGGTACGAGTTTTACCTTCCATTTGGGCTTCGGTAAGCTTGTAGTCCTTCGTCGCTAATCCACAGACCTTGCCTCTTACCACCCAAGGCTCCTGGATTAGGACTACGTCGACTCCACTTGAAACCAGGCGGAGTATTAGAGCAGCAGATGCTGCTTTACAGTGGTGGAGATTGATCTGCAGAAGTCTTAGAGACATCGTTATGATCAATCTCCACCACTGTCGTGTCGGCGTCCGAGTTGTCGGTTACCTGCTCGTCCTCGCAACACGTTGCCTGTGAGGTAGCCATCCTGTTCCGGCCCCAGCTCAACATCGGGTGCTTCGATCTCCGAGGCCACCTCCTGCTCGACTGGCTTCGATGGCCAACAGTCTCGGTAAAAGCATTTTAATTAAGTTTAGCGTAAAATTCAGATGTCTGTTTTTTTTGAAAAGCTGATTTGCTGCCATGCACGGAGAGTTGCCAGACAACTGATAGAGTTGCCGAGTACATTGTTTTGTTTGACTCGCAGGAAATGGGATGTTTTTTTGCATTGAAAAGATGAAAGTACAGCTTTGAAAAATCAATTATTTTATATTATAAACGAAAAAAATAAAAACCAATTGTTTTGATATGATAAAATCAATAAAACTGCAAAATGAACCCTATTCGAATTGAATCTTGAAAGGTGTCAACCCTAGCTTTAGTTCGAATTTGGTTTGTGACAATGCTAAGAAAAATGAAATCGCTCGGAATTCTGTGGCACGGCGGAAATTTTTAAGCGGAAATCCTCTGCGCGGTTTTCAATTTCACTAGTGATTTCTGTGGCACCCCTGTATAAAACAAATATAGTTTTCAAACATTTTTTCTTCACGGTGTCCGGCACGGGAGGCGTCGCCTTCTGCTGATGCTGATAGTCACACACATTACCTTGCCAATAAAATGTTGTGGAGCCCAGGATATGGCTGGGAAGAGCGACCCCAGCCGAAGAAGTACATTTTATTAACTTTAAACAAAACCAAGCAGCGGTCTGAGCAGTGTAACCGATCGGAATGCAGTGCACACCTCTGGTCACACACTGGCCGCTCGAAGAATATATGACATTTGTTTGCATGCAAACAGTTTTTCGAACTGAGTACTAGGCTTTATCCATGACAATTGCTTTCAATTAGAAACAAGCAGTACTTATTGAACACACGTTCCTATTCTGATGGAAGTCAGAACCACACTGAGGCAGGGATACTATAGGTACAGAGTTTTATACCCTTTTCTATGAATAGCTAGAAGGGAAAAGGGTCTATTTTGTGCGGGACAAGCACCTTTGAAGGAAAAAAGTCTACATTTTACCATAACACGTATTTGTGTATATCTATCCACACCAAGGCTTAAGTATAAGGAATACAAGTAACTGTCCACAACATTTAGAGCCCAAATTGACATGAACAGGTAGGGTATATATCCGAGATATATCCATAGCTACAAAATTACAGGTCCTCTATGTTTCCTGCAATCCCATTTTAGCAGTTGGATCAGCAACGTACCGGACGGTATTTTTCATGTAAAATGAGCTCGAGTCGTTTTGGTCAAACGGCTGCAACTTGGCCGTTTATCCATCGATTCTTACAAACGAACCTTAAATGACTCCTAATTAATGCGTCTATATAAAACCAAAATTCATGCCTAGAAATATTTTTTTTCGACTTTTCCAAATTTTTAAAGTCAAATGTTGGAAAAAACAAAATGATCTAATTTTAATTTGAAAGCTTGATATCTCCCACACGTTAAGCTGCAGCTACATAATGTCTGGGTTGGATTTATAGCTGCATTTGTCAGTATTTTAGAACAGCAAAATTGTATGCAACCAAATATAAGATACTAAGAAACTTGTGTGAAAAATATAAGCACTACCTCTGAAAAAAACAAGGGGCTTAGAAATGGTTTGATGATATTTTTTTTATACCCGTACTAAAAAGAGTTAAGGGGTATATTGGATATCTACATATATCTACCAGATTGCCGAATATGAATCAGACCGGATCATAATTATGGCCAGAATCAAGAAATTAATTTTAATTAAGGCCCTTTTTGTTGTATAAAGGCCCTTTTCATTTCGGCGAGAAATATGTTTCCGTTTTGAATACGGAAAATTCTTGCGTTTTACGAATGCGTTAGCGCCTGACTTTTCGTTTTGAAAATTTATTTTTGGTGAATGTGAAAACCGGAACCTGTCTGGTTATCTTGTAATCTTGGTGGTGGCCGGGGATCGCACGGGCAGCGGGCGCCATCTACTGCTGTGGGTAGCGCGACACATTAAATTGCCAATTAAATAATGGGGGCCAAGGATTTGCATGGGGAAGTGCCTTTCACAAACTTTTTTATTTTAAACAAATTTTTAAGTAAAACACACAAAAATCTTGTTTTTTAAAATAAAAAAATTGTACTTGTACTTGTGAGTGAGCAGTTAAGGTGGAGACGCTTAAGCCTAAGCACGAAGGGCACGCTTTGTATTACGCGCTGATGATCGCTGGTGATCACTTTATAGGCTTGATTTGGGACTTTGTAAGTTTTGCATCCTTCTTCTGTGACTCATCATTGTTCCAAAGGCTGGATAAGTCATTCGCAAACTCTTTCACATTTTACCTATAGATTGAGCGCCCTTCCGGCTTTCGAATTAATCGAAAGCCAATGCCACGCTCAAATTAAACATGACATTTATGTACAGCCGCCACCAGTTCCAAGTACAACGACAGACCTTTATCCACAATATAAACAATTGGCGACGGGGATTTCAAAATGAATCTCTTAGAATCCCTTTAGTGGAGCTGACAGTGAGAAATAAATATATTCATTTGGGACATTTATTTCAGAAAGAAAAATAAATAATTAGAATTTATTTTGTATAAAATTTAGTTGTATGCCTATTTATTTATATTGATTTTAGTGGAGTTCTTGAATAATAGTTTTATATGAGCATACCATATATATTTTCAATTTAATGTCATTGCAATTAAAGTTCCATCGTAAAATGGCACCTTCAAAATTATAAAGTTTCTAATAGACTTTTTACACTGCTGCATCATTGTCGAAGGTGCGGAAAAAAGATGCGAGGTGTTTACCAAGGCCGCCTTTTTTTGCTCCTTTTTCAGTTTTGTTTTTAATGTTTGATGCGTCAAAAACAGCTGTTTGCTATCGATACCTCATCGATATCCCGAATAATTGCAGTATTTTGTAAAAATAGTAGACATAATACGACAGATCTTTCCAATAATGAGCCGCATGATTAAAGATGAGGTCGTATTATTGTCTTCTTCTATCCCCAGGGCTCTTATGGGCATCATTGTCGTATGTTCCATTTAACGGAAAAATGCCAGTGTAAAAAGGCTATAACGTGCTATTCTACATTGTCATAAATATCTTCTAACCCTGGAATATTCCTTAACTTTTCTTTAAATATATCATAGGCACCTCTTTCCTTTAATGATAGTGTTACCAGATTCTGAAAAAAAAGTTAGCAAATTACTTTTGTTAAATGTACTCATCTTACTTTTGAAACATATAGGTGTTCGCAATTCTCAATAGAGTATCCAATGTTGACTAATTTTTTACTTAAACTATATACATTTAGTGGATTGCAAAAAAACTGAAAGTAAATAAATAAAATAATATATATAAATAGGCAGGTTCCGGTTTTCACTTTCGCAAAAAATTTCAGAGGTTCTTTTTGAAACGAAAAGTAAGGTGTTTTCCGTTTTTAAAAAGCAACAAATTCCTCTCCGAAATGAAAAGTAAACAAATTTTTTTATATCAAAACGAATCTTATTTGCATAATGAAATAAATATATGACTGATTTATGCATTGATCTGTCTTCACATAACAGAGGCCTTTTTGTATACATGTACCATTTAGATTCTACATCTCCTCCGCTAGGGATTGGTCGTGCACTGAACGAGGCAGAGTGTGCGAGCGAGAAAGGGAATGAGTAGCTGGCTGGAGGAGGCGGGGGAAGCAACAGAAAATTAATGTCTTCATTCTGGCTATAATTATGATACGATTCAGATTCGGCAATCTTGTAGATTGGTCATTCTCTACAATACTGCGTTTTATCGTATCTTAAAAATTGTGCCTGCCACAGATTTTCGTTCTTTGTGGTATGATATTTTGAAATACACTTGTAGCAGTTGATATCACATGAGTCTGGAAACCTAATTTGGTTGCACTAGCTCTTATAGTCTCTGAGATCCAGGCGTCAAACAAGACGGACAGATAGACATGGTTCTATCGACTCGGCTATTGATGATGATCAAATATACTTTATGCGGTCGGAAACGGTTTCTTCTCTGCGTTACACACATCCACTTTTAACACAAATCTAATATACCCCTTAACTCTTTTTTGAGTACGGGCATAAAAATGAATTCTATAAGAATACAAATATTCTATACTTAACACACATTTACAGAGCCTGTGGTAATGTCCACTATATGAATATCTTCAGCTCCGAGCTCAATTGCATCTTCAACTGCTCTGTCTTCTAAGCTCTGTCCATCCAAGAGCTTTGATGTGTCATATTGGCTTTGTATCAGGCCGCAATCCTGAAACATATGCCCGACATCTACGTATTCCCCTCTTAAAACAAAAAAACCCGGATACTAACGTATGAAATCATTTTTATTTTTAAATTAAAGAATTACCCGCATTTTTTATACCCGTACTCAAAAAAGAGTTAAGGGGTATATTAGATTTGTGGTAAAAGTGGATGTGTGTAACACAGAGAAGGAAAATTTTCCGACCCCATAAAGTATATATATTCTTGATCAGCATCAATAGCCGAGTCGATAGAGCCATGTCTGTCTGTCCGTCTGTCCGACTGTCCGTCTGTCCGTCTTGTTTGACGCCTGGATCTCAGAGACTATAAGAGCTAGGGCAACCAAATTTGGTTTCAAGACTCATGTGATATCACACTGCTACAAGTGTATTTCAAAATTTCGCGCCACCCCCTTCCGCCCCCACAAAGGACGAAAATCTGTGGCAGGCACAATTTTAAAGATACGATAAAACTAAAAACGCAGTATCGTAGAGAATGACCATATCTACCATATCTTGCTGAACATGAATCAGATCGGATCATAATTATAGCCAGAATGAAGAAATTAATTTTCAGTTGCTTCCCCCGCCCCCTCCGCAAGACAAACACTACTCATTCTCTCTCTCGCTCGCTCACTCTGCCGCGTTCAGTGCGCGAGCAACCCCTAGCGGAGGAGATGCAGAATATAAATGGTACATCTATAATCTACATTTTAGATGTAAAATATACATTGTAGATGTAGATGTAGATAACAGATGTAGCAAAAAAATGTAAAATGTAAAATTTTTTTTTTTTTTCTAAAATTCTAAAAAATCATATCTCAAAAATGTATTTACTGACTGAGTACGGGTATAAGTAGAGTCGCGTCCCCAGAAGCGACTCACACGTTCCTTCTCGTTTACTTTTTTTTTTTTTTTAATATCTTCCTCTTGTTAAGCTGCAGCTACATAATTTCTGGGTTGGATTTATAGCTGCATTTGTCAGTATTTTAGAACAGCAAAATTGTATGCAACCAAATATAAGATACTAAGAAACTTGTGTGAAAAATATAAGCACTACCTCTGAAAACAAAAAGGGGCTTAGAAATGGTTTGATGATATTTTTTTTTATACCCGTACTCAAAAAGAGTTAAGTGGTATACTGGATATCTACATATATCTACCAGATTGCCGAATATGAATCAGACCGGATCATAATTATGGCCAGAATCAAGAAATTAATTTTCAGTTGCTTCACCCACCTCCTTCAGCAAGAGACCCGCTACTCATTCTCCTTCTCGCTCGCTCACTTTGCCTCGTTATGTACGCGAGCGCCCTCTAGCGGAGATATAAAATCTGAATGGTACATGTATAATTTACATGTTAGATGTAGAATATACATAGTAGATGTATATAACAGATGTAGTAAAAATATGTAACTTATTTTTTTAATTCTACAATTTAAAAAAATGATAAGCTCAAAAATGTATATACTGAATGAGTACGGGTATCAGTAGAGTCGCGTCCCCAGAAGAGTCGCTTCGTTCCTTCTCTTTTGTTTTTTTTTTTTTTTTTGCAATTAAGGCCCTTTTTGTTGTATAAAAAGCCGTTTACTTTTCATTTCGGCGAGAAATATGTTGCCGTTTTGAATACGGAAAATTCTTGCGTTTTACGAATGCGTTAGCGACTGACTTTTCGTTTTGAAAATTTGTTTTTGTTGAATGTGAAAACCGGAAACTGTCTGGTTATATTGTAATCTTGGTGGTGGCCGGGGATCGCACGGGCAGCGGGCGCCATCTACTGCTGTGGATTGCGCGACACATTAAATTGCCAATTAAATAATGGGGGCCAAGGATTTGCATGGGGAAGTGCCTTTCACAAACTTTTTTATTTTAAACAAATTTTTAAGTAAAACACACAAAAATCTTGTTTTTTAAAATAAAAATTGAACTTTTTAGATCGGGCTTGTACTGTTTTTGTGACGACTGAGCAGTTAAGGTGAGACGCTTAAGCCTCCGCATGAAGGGCACGCTTTGTTTTACGCGCTGATGATCGCTGGTGATCACTTTATAGGCTTGATTTGGGACTTTGTCTGGACGTTGATATGCAATGACTGCACCATCAAGTGGCCCATGCGACACCAAGTTGAAGCCTGTTACGCGCGGAACCCAGGCAAAAACGCAGCCCTCCTCCCGCCCAACCGACCGAGGGGCGCTGCCGCATGACGCGCGACGCGTGTTACCGAACCGATCGCGAGCATGCAGGAAAGATAGGTGTTAGACTAAAAATTCGAGGAAAATTAGAGCTAAACACAACTCAAAGAGCTAAACATGCAAAGATAGCTAAGAAATATAACTAATTACGGGAAAGGTATGTTAGTATTAGTGATTTAAGAAGAGGAAGGGAATTAGTAGTTGATATTATGTGGTAGAGGGAATTGAAGTCCGAGCAAAGTACCCTAAATGGTTCGTGCAAGGAATAATTCGATCTACAAAGCGGAAGGAACAAAGGAATGAAGTTTCTAGTAGATCTAATAGGAATCGTAAAGTTTATGCGGCTCAACAAGTCAGGGCTATCTACGTCACCCTTGATCAGGTTGTGCATAAAATCACACCAAGCATTTTTCTACGACTAACTAAGGTTGGAAGGTTTATTAAAAGCAATCTACGAGGATAAGATGGCAGTCTCACACCTGCATCCCAGTTAAGGCCACGCAGAGCAAAAAGTAAAAAGTTTTTCTGGACTGATTCTATACGGTCCTGGTGTACTTTGTACTGGGGGCACCATACACAAGAGCCGTACTCTAAAATCGGACGAACAAGCGAGATGTAGAGAGTCTTCGTTATATAGGGGTCGTCAAATTCCTTTGACCACCTCTTTATAAACCCAAGCACACCCGTGGCCTTATTTACCATGGTAGAAATGTGTTCAGAAAACTTTAACTTTGGGTCTAATTTAACACCAAGATCATCAACCAAGGTAATTCTCTCAAGAGAACCACCGCAGAGGCTATAAGGAGCCAAAAGGGGGCTGGAGCGATGAAATGTCATTACTTTGCATTTCGAGGCATTTAGGTGTAACATATTTGCACAACACCATGATTGAAAGTTATTGAGATCGGATTGCAAGCGAGAGTGAAATGAAATGTCCTTATACTGGACACAAAGTTTAACATCATCCGCATACATGAGTACTCGAGAGTTTGTTAATACTGAAGGCAGATCATTAATAAAGAGTGTGAATAGTAGGGGGCCTAGATGGCTGCCCTGTGGTACTCCAGAAGTAACCTTAACAGGTGAAGAGAAGGAGATTTTAAAGAGGACTCTTTGAGACCTAGAACGAAGGTAGCTAGAAATCCATCTCAAAAGATTAGGTGGAAACCCTAAAAGGTCAAGTTTTTGTGCTAAAAGGGAATGGTTTACAGAATCGAATGCTTTACTAAAATCAGTGTAAATGACATCCGTCTGCAAGTTACCTTGAAAGCCTTTGATGATAAAAGAGGTAAACTCTAATAAATTTGTGGTTGTTGATCGTCGCCTTATAAATCCGTGTTGGGTCGGAGATATAAGTGATTTGCAGAGATGTTGCAAGTGCGGAGTTAAAATTTTTTTCAAACATTTTAGGAAAAGCGGATAACTTAGATATACCTCTATAATTATTTGCATCAGACTTGCTACCTTTCTTATGGAGCGGAATAATAAAAGATTCCTTCCAGATGGGGGGGAAGCATGAAGAGTTAATGGATAGGGTGAATAGTTTAAGCAAGGGTCCACACAGAGCGTCGGCACAGTACCTAAGTACACAGCCGGGAACTCCGTCGGGACCTGGTGAAAACACCGGCTTAACTAGTCGAAGATCATGAAGCAGTGATCTTTCATTTAACAAGGGGCTGAAGATGCCATTCGACCTTGGTAAACTGTATGGATACGGCTGACCAGAGTAGCTTTCATGAGAATAGGTTGTTTGGAAAAATTTGGCAAGTTTTGCATCCTTCCTCTGTGACTCATCATTGTTCCAAAGGTTGGATAAGTCATTCGCAAACTCTTTCACATTTTACCTGTAGATTGAGCGCCCTTTCGGCTTTCGAATTAATCCAAAGCCACTGCCACGCTCAAATTAAACATGCCATTTATGTACAGCCGCCACCAGTTCCAAGTACAACGACAGACCTTTATCCACAATATAAACAATTGGCGACGGGGATTTCAAAATGAATCTCTTAGAATCCCTTTAGTGGAGCTGACAGTGAGAAATAAATATATTCATTTGGGACATTTATTTCAGAAAGAAAAATAAATAATTAGAATTTATTTTGTATAAAATTTATTTGTATGCCTATTTATTTATATTGATTTTAGTGGAGTTCTTGAATAATAGTTTTATATGTGTATACCATATATATTTTCAATTTAATGCCATTGCAATTAAAGTTCCAACGTAAAATGGCACCTTGAAAATTATGAAGGAATTTCTAATAGACTTTTTACACTGATGCATCATTGTCGAAGGTGCGGAAAAAGGATGCGAGGTGTTTACCAAGGCCGCCTTTTTTCGCTCCTTTTTCAGTTTTGTTTTTAATGTTTGATGCGTCAAAAACAGCTGTTTGCTATCGATACCTCATCGATATCCCGAATAATTGCAGTATTTTGTAAAAATACTAGACATAATACGACAGATCTTTCCAATAATGAGCCGCATGATTAAAGATGAGGTCGTATTATTGTCTTCTTCTATCCCCAGGGCTCTTATGGGCATCATTGTCGTATGTTCCATTTAACGGAAAAATGCCAGTGTAAAAAGGCTATAACGTGCTATTCTACATTGTCATAAATATCTTCTAACCCTGGAATATTCCTTAACTTTTCTTTAAATATATCATAGGCACCTCTTTCCTTTAATGATAGTGTTACCAGATTCTGAAAAAAAAAGTTAGCAAATTACTTTTGTTAAATGTACTCATCTTACTTTTGAAACATATAGGTGTTCGCAATTCTCAATAGAGTATCCAATGTTGACTAATTTTTTACTTAAACTATATACATTTAGTGGATTGCAAAAAACTGAAAGTAAATAAATAAAATAATATATATAAATAGGCAGGTTCCGGTTTTCACTTTCGAAAAAATTTCAGAGGTTCTTTTGAAACGAAAAGTAAGGTGTTTTCCGTTTTTAAAAAGCAACAAATTCCTCTCCGAAATGAAAAGTAAACAAATTTTTTTATATCAAAACGAATCTTATTTGCATAATGAAATAAATATATGACTGATTTATGCATTGATCTGTCTTCACATAACAGAGGCCTTTTTGTATACATGTACCATTTAGATTCTACATCTCCTCCGCTAGGGATTGGTCGTGCACTGAACGAGGCAGAGTGTGCGAGCGAGAAAGGGAATGAGTAGCTGGCTGGAGGAGGCGGGGGGAAGCAACAGAAAATTAATGTCTTCATTCTGGCTATAATTATGATACGATTCAGATTCGGCAATCTTGTAGATTGGTCATTCTCTACAATACTGCGTTTTATCGTATCTTAAAAATTGTGCCTGCCACAGATTTTCGTTCTTTGTGGTATGATATTTTGAAATACACTTGTAGCAGTTGATATCACATGAGTCTGGAAACCTAATTTGGTTGCACTAGCTCTTATAGTCTCTGAGATCCAGGCGTCAAACAAGACGGACAGATAGACATGGTTCTATCGACTCGGCTATTGATGATGATCAAATATACTTTATGCGGTCGGAAACGGTTTCTTCTCTGCGTTACACACATCCACTTTTAACACAAATCTAATATACCCATTAACTCTTTTTTGAGTACGGGCATAAAAATGAATTCTATAAGAATACGAATATTCTATACTTAACACACATTTATAGAGCCTGTGGTAATGTCCACTATATGAATATCTTCAGCTCCGAGCTCAATTGCATCTTCAACTGCTCTGTCTTCTAAGCTCTGTCCATCCAAGAGCATTGATGTGTCATATTGGCTTTGTATCAGGCCGCAATCCTGAAACATATGCCCGACATCTACGTATTCCCCTCTTAAAACAAAAAAACCCGGATACTAACGTATGAAATCATTTTTATTTTTAAATTAAAGAATTACCCGCATTTTTTTACACCCGTACTCAAAAAAGAGTTAAGGGGTATATTAGATTTGTGGTAAAAGTGGATGTGTGTAACACAGAGAAGGAAAATTTTCCGACCCCATAAAGTATATATATTCTTGATCAGCATCAATAGCCGAGTCGATAGAGCCATGTCTGTCTGTCCGTCTGTCCGACTGTCCGTCTGTCCGTCTTGTTTGACGCCTGGATCTCAGAGACTATAAGAGCTAGGGCAACCAAATTTGGTTTCAAGACTCATGTGATATCACACTGCTACAAGTGTATTTCAAAATTTCGCGCCACCCCCTTCCGCCCCCACAAAGGACGAAAATCTGTGGCAGGCACAATTTTAAAGATACGATAAAACTAAAAACGCAGTATCGTAGAGAATGACCATAACTACCAGATTGCTGAACATGAATCAGATCGGATCATAATTATAGCCAGAATGAAGAAATTAATTTTCAGTTGCTTCCCCCGCCCCCTCCGCAAGACAAACACTACTCATTCTCTCTCTCGCTCGCTCACTCTGCCGCGTTCAGTGCGCGAGCAACCCCTAGCGGAGGAGATGCAGAATATAAATGGTACATCTATAATCTACATTTTAGATGTAAAATATACATTGTAGATGTAGATGTAGATAACAGATGTAGCAAAAAAATGTAAAATGTAAAATTTTTTTTTTTTTTCTAAAATTCTAAAAAAATCATATCTCAAAAATGTATTTACTGACTGAGTACGGGTATAAGTAGAGTCGCGTCCCCAGAAGCGACTCACACGTTCCTTCTCGTTTACTTTTTTTTTTTTTTAATATCTTCCTCTTGTTAAGCTGCAGCTACATAATTTCTGGGTTGGATTTATAGCTGCATTTGTCAGTATTTTAGAACAGCAAAATTGTATGCAACCAAATATAAGATACTAAGAAACTTGTGTGAAAAATATAAGCACTACCTCTGAAAACAAAAAGGGGCTTAGAAATGGTTTGATGATATTTTTTTTATACCCGTACTCAAAAAGAGTTAAGTGGTATACTGGATATCTACATATATCTACCAGATTGCCGAATATGAATCAGACCGGATCATAATTATGGCCAGAATCAAGAAATTAATTTTCAGTTGCTTCACCCACCTCCTTCAGCAAGAGACCCGCTACTCATTCTCCTTCTCGCTCGCTCACTTTGCCTCGTTATGTACGCGAGCGCCCTCTAGCGGAGATATAAAATCTGAATGGTACATGTATAATTTACATGTTAGATGTAGAATATACATAGTAGATGTATATAACAGATGTAGTAAAAATATGTAACTTTTTTTTTTTAATTCTACAATTTAAAAAAATGATAAGCTCAAAAATGTATATACTGAATGAGTACGGGTATCAGTAGAGTCGCGTCCCCAGAAGAGTCGCTTCGTTCCTTCTCTTTTGTTTTTTTTTTTTTTTTTGCAATTAAGGCCCTTTTTGTTGTATAAAAAGCCGTTTACTTTTCATTTCGGCGAGAAATATGTTGCCGTTTTGAATACGGAAAATTCTTGCGTTTTACGAATGCGTTAGCGACTGACTTTTCGTTTTGAAAATTTGTTTTTGTTGAATGTGAAAACCGGAAACTGTCTGGTTATATTGTAATCTTGGTGGTGGCCGGGGATCGCACGGGCGCCATCTACTGCTGTGGATAGCGCGACACATTAAATTGTCAATAAAATAATGGGGGCCAAGGATTTGCATGGGGAAGTGCCTTTCACAAACTTTTTTATTTTAAACAAATTTTTAAGTAAAACACACAAAAATCTTGTTTTTTAAAATAAAAATTGCACTTGCGAGTGAGCAGTTAAGTGGAGACGCTTAAGCCTCCGCACGAAGGGCACGCTTTGTGTTACGCGCTGATGATCGCTGGTGATCTCTTTATAGGCTTGATTTGGGACTTTGTAAGTTTTGCATCCTTCCTCTGTGACTCATCATTGTTCCAAAGGTTGGATAAGTCATTCGCAAACTCTTTCACATTTTACCTGTAGATTGAGCGCCCTTTCGGCTTTCGAATTAATCCAAAGCCAATGCCACGCTCAAATTAAACATGACATTTATGTACAGCCGCCACCAGTTCCAAGTACAACGACAGACCTTTATCCACAATATAAACAATTGGCGACGGGGATTTCAAAATGAATCTCTTAGAATCCCTTTAGTGGAGCTGACAGTGAGAAATAAATATATTCATTTGGGACATTTATTTCAGAAAGAAAAATAAATAATTAGAATTTATTTTGTATAAAATTTATTTGTATGCCTATTTATTTATATTGATTTTAGTGGAGTTCTTGAATAATAGTTTTATATGAGTATACCATATATATTTTCAATTTAATGTCATTGCAATTAAAGTTCCAACGTAAAATGGCACCTTCAAAATTATAAAGGAGTTTCTAATAGACTTTTTACACTGCTGCATCATTGTCGAAGGTGCGGAAAAAGGATGCGAGGTGTTTACCAAGGCCGCCTTTTTTCGCTCCTTTTTCAGTTTTGTTTTTAATGTTTGATGCGTCAAAAACAGCTGTTTGCTATCGATACCTCATCGATATCCCGAATAATTGGAGTATTTTGTTAAAATACTAGACTTAATGCGACAGATCTTTCCAATAATGAGCCGCATGATTAAAGATGCGGTCGTATTATTGTCTTCTTCTATCCACAGGGCTCTTATGGGCATCATTGTCGTATGTTCCATTTAACGGGAAAATCCCAGTGTAATAAGGCTATAACGTGCTATTCTACATTGTCATAAATATCTTCTAACCCTGGAATATTCCTTAACTTTTCTTTGAATATATCATAGACTTCTCTTTCCTTTAATGATAGTGTTATCAGATTCTGAAACAAAAATGTTAGCAAATTACTTTTGTTAAATGTACTCATCTTACTTTTGAAACATATAGGTGTTCGCAATTCTCAATAGAGTATCCAATGTTGACTAATTTTTTACTTAAACTATATACATTTAGTGGATTGCAAAAAACTTGAAAGTAAATAAATAAAATAATATATATAAACAGGCAGGTTCCGATGTTCCATTTCGCAAAAAATTTCAGAGTTACTTTTGGAAACGAAAAGTTAGGTGTTTTCCGTTTTTAAAAAGCAACAAATTCCTCGCCGAAATGAAAAGTAAACAAATTTTTTTATATCAAAACGAATCTTATTTTCACAATGAAATAAATAGATGAATGATTTATGCATTGATCTCTCTTCACATAACAGAGGCCTTTTTGTATGAGCTGGCACTAACGCGTTGGTGTAACAGAAGTAAAGTTTGCGCTTAAAAGTACAGGAGGAAATAAAAATTACTTTTGCGAATGTCAAAGCGCCACACAGTGTATCGAAGGGTACCTTTTTTGGAAAAAATTATGGCAACCGCTCAAATGTTGTCCGATTTTAGTAATTTTATTATATTTTACAAAAATTATTTACAAAAAATATTATATTATTATATTATATTATTATATCGTTTTTTTTATTCCATGCAAGTTGATGACGCTTTTTAGATTAGTGTTAGAGATTTGACAATTCTTGGCAGGCAGACCTTTTAGCTGCATTCATTATGTATTTTAACAAATTACTAATTACTATTACAATTACTAAAATCGGACAACATTTGAGCGGTTGTCACAATTATTTAAAAAAAGCTACCCATCGATACACACACTGAGCGCCGTGAAATGAAAATTATGAGTTTTGGCTCAAAACTTAAAACGCAATAGTAAATGAAAGCCGGAGCCGGCCTGACAGTAAAAGAGAAGGAACGTGTGAGTCGCTTCTGGGGAACGGAAAAAGCCCAGTGTAAAAAGGCTATAACGTGCTATTCTACATTGTCATAAATATCTTCTAACCCTGAAATATTCCTTAACTTTTCTTTAAATATATCATAGGCTTCTCTTTCCTTTAATGATAGTGTTACCAGATTCTGAAAAAAAAATGTTAGCAAATTACTTTTGTTAAATGTACTCATCTTACTTTTGAAACATATAGGTGTTCGCAATTCTCAATAGAGTATCCAATGTTGACTAATTTTTTACTTAAACTATATACATTTAGTGGATTGCAAAAAAACTGAAAGTAAATAAATAAAATAATATATATAAATAGGCAGGTTCCGGTTTTCACTTTCGCAAAAAATTTCAGAGTTACTTTTTGAAACGAAAAGTAAGGTGTTTTCCGTTTTTAAAAAGCAACAAATTCCTCTCCGAAATGAAAAGTAAACAAATTTTTTTATATCAAAACGAATCTTATTTGCATAATGAAATAAATATATGACTGATTTATGCATTGATCTCTCTTCACATAACAGAGGCCTTTTTGTATACATGTACCATTTAGATTCTACATCTCCTCCGCTAGGGATTGGTCGTGCACTGAACGAGGCAGAGTGTGCGAGCGAGAAAGGGAATGAGTAGCTGGCTGGAGGAGGCGGGGGAAGCAACAGAAAATTAATGTCTTCATTCTGGCTATAATTATGATACGATTCAGATTCGGCAATCTTGTAGATTGGTCATTCTCTACAATACTGCGTTTTATCGTATCTTAAAAATTGTGCCTGCCACAGATTTTCGTTCTTTGTGGTATGATATTTTGAAATACACTTGTAGCAGTGTGATATCACATGAGTCTGGAAACCAAATTTGGTTGCACTACCTCTTATAGTCTCTGAGATCCAGGCGTCAAACAAGACGGACAGACAGACATGGTTCTATCGACTCGGCTATTGATGATGATCAAATATACTTTATGCGGTCGGAAACGGTTTCTTCTCTGCGTTACACACATCCACTTTTAACACAAATCTAATATACCCCTTAACTCTTTTTTGAGTACGGGCATAAAAATGAATTCTATAAGAATACAAATATTCTATACTTAACACACATTTACAGAGCCTGTGGTAATGTCCACTATATGAATATCTTCAGCTCCGAGCTCAATTGCATCTTCAACTGCTCTGTCTTCTAAGCTCTGTCCATCCAAGAGCTTTGATGTGTCATATTGGCTTTGTATCAGGCCGCAATCCTGAAACATATGCCCGACATCTACGTATTCCCCTCTTAAAACAAAAAAACCCGGATACTAACGTATGAAATCATTTTTATTTTTAAATTAAAGAATTACCCGCATTTTTTTACCGTTGACGTTGCGTCCATCTTAACAGCTGGAAAATTGTCGGTACAAATAGTGCATATGATATATATGTTCCTCTTATATCGGATACCCAACCGGTGCTTTTTTATATTTTGTGTTACATGTTTAAACTGGTTTAAAGTTTTCTGTATAGTGCTCATAGGCATGTTTTGCTTTAAAGCTTTATCTATTTCTGATTGTAAAATGGTATTTATTGCTGGATCTGCCGAATTTCCGTCTTGAATGGCCAGTCGAATTTGCCTCGCAGTCTTCGCGAAGACCACCGATTTAAATTCGTCTTTTTTTGCTTTTATGTGCTTTATATTGGCCCATTTAGAATGGCCTGCCATGTAACGCAAACTATTTACATTGAAATTTCTTCTACTACCAAATGATATCGAAAATTTATATATTTGAAACATATTTGGTTTTACCATTAGTAGTATTATTGTTATGTAATCAGTACACTAATAGTATGACCGAGTCTTATGTACAGCAACATACCAAATTTTGTATAATTCCAGGTAAGTATTATACAGGGGTGCCACAGAAATCACTTCCGTTGGAAAATCACCTTAATTCCAATCCGCCGTGCCACACACCAATTTTTACAATTATCCAGCGATTTGATTAAATACACCCATGGAACAGACCTCAAACGATTCGAATCTTACTTTCCCATAAAGGTTGTTCAATTAGATTGGTGATTAACCCTCATCCAAATGATTTAACATTATACATGTTAAGTTAATGAAATAAGCATTTTAGTAAATCACTATTCAATCCGCTGACTGAATTTTCACTTAACGAATCCGCTGCAGACTGAGGTGGCCACCTAGGGCGATTCGGACTTTCGAAGTTAATACAGTAATGCCACCTTCTTTAAGCCGAATTCGGAGCAAGATATTTAATATTAATTATATTGAAAGCATTCTGTTTTTCTTCAATTAAGCATTACAAAAAAACCCATTGCAGTAAAACTTCCTTTACGTCAAACGTGTGCATACTTTTTGTGCAAATTATGAAAACATTTGTAGTCATTTGTAAGTCTACCAGGTGGCATCGCTTCAATATGCCAAAACGGAACTAACCAATCATTTCTACACATTATTGCCATTGCATTTATGTCAAAAACCCCTGTTCGGCTGAGTGCAGACCCATGGCAGTACAAATAGAAGCATAGTGATGATTATATCCAAAACTGGTAATTGTAATGAACTAAGTTAGCAGTAGTTTGACAAGACAATAACGAAAACCACATACGTATCGTCAGAACGCGAAAAAGAGTCCGATGCGCATCTGAGAAGCCTGCGCTGCAAGGTGTATTCTAATATGTTGCCTCCGTAGTTCTTCGATGGCCAACAGTCTCGGTAAAAGCATTTTAATTAAGGTTAGCGGAAAATTCAGATGTCTGTTTTTTTTGAAAAGCTGATTTGCTGCCATGCACGGAGAGTTTCCAGACAACTGATAGAGTTGCCGAGTACACTGTTTTGTTTGACTCGCAGGAAATGGGATGTTTTTTTGCATTGAAAAGATGAAAGTACAGCTTTGAAAAATCAATTGTTTTATATCATAAACGAAAAAAATAAAAACCAATTGTTTTGATATGATAAAATCAATAAAACTGCAAAATGAACCCTATTCGAATTGAATCTAGAAAGGTGTCAACCCTAGCTTTAGTTCGAATTTGGTTTGTGACAATGCTAAGAAAAATGAAATCGCTCGGAATTCTGTGGCACGGCGGAAATTTTTAAGCGGAAATCCTCTGCGCGGTTTTCAATTTCACTAGTGATTTCTGTGGCACCCCTGTATAAAACAAATATAGTTTTCAAACATTTTTTCTTCACGGTGTCCGGCACGGGAGGCGTCGCCTTCTGCTGATGCTGATAGTCACACACATTACCTTGCCAATAAAATCTTGTGGAGCCCAGGATATGGCTGGGAAGAGCGACCCCAGCCGAAGAAGTACATTTTATTAACTTCAAACAAAACCAAGCAGCGGTCTGAGCAGTGTAACCGATCGGAATGCAGTGCACACCTCTGGTCACACACTGGCCGCTCGAAGAATATATGACATTTGTTTGCATGCAAACAGTTTTTCGAACTGAGTACTAGGCTTTATCCATGACAATTGCTTTCACTTAGAAACAAGCAGTACTTATTGAACACACGTTCGTATTCTGATGGAAGTCAGAACCACACTGAGGCAGGGATACTATAGGTACAGAGTTTTATACCCTTTTCTATGAATAGCTAGAAGGGAAAAGGGTCTATTTTGTGCGGGACAAGCACCTTTGAAGGAAAAAAGTCTACATTTTACCATAACACGTATTTGTGTATATCTATCCACACCAAGGCTTAAGTATAAGGAATACAAGTAACTGTCCACAACATTTAGAGCCCAAATGGACATGAACAGGTAGGGTATATATCCGAGATATATCCATAGCTACAAATTACAGGTCCTCTATGTTTCCTGCAATCCCATTTTAGCAGTTGGATCAGCAACGTACCGGACGGTATTTTTCATGTAAAATGAGCTCGAGTCGTTTTGGTCAAACGGCTGCAACTTGGCCGTTTATCCATCGATTATTACAAACGAACCTTAAATGACTCCTAATTAATGCGTCTATATAAAACCAAAATTCATGCCTAGAAATATTTTTTTTTCGACTTTTCCAAATTTTTAAAGTCAAATGTTGGAAAAAACAAAATGATCTAATTTTAATTTGAAAGCTTGATATCTTCCACACGTTAAGCTGCAGCTACATAATGTCTGGGTTGGATTTATAGCTGCATTTGTCAGTATTTTAGAACAGCAAAATTGTATGCAACCAAATATAAGATACTAAGAAACTTGTGTGAAAAATATAAGCACTACCTCTGAAAAAAACAAGGGGCATAGAAATGGTTTGATGATATTTTTTTTTATACCCGTACTAAAAAGAGTTAAGGGGTATATTGGATATCTACATATATCTACCAGATTGCCGAATATGAATCAGACCGGATCATAATTATGGCCAGAATCAAGAAATTAATTTTAATTAAGGCCCTTTTTGTTGTATAAAGGCCCTTTTCATTTCGGCGAGAAATATGTTTCCGTTTTGAATACGGAAAATTCTTGCGTTTTACGAATGCGTTAGCGCCTGACTTTTCGTTTTGAAAATTTATTTTTGGTGAAAGTGAAAACCGGAACCTGTCTGGTTATCTTGTAATCTTGGTGGTGGCCGGGGATCGCACGGGCAGCGGGCGCCATCTACTGCTGTGGGTAGCGCGACACATTAAATTGCCAATTAAATAATGGGGGCCAAGGATTTGCATGGGGAAGTGCCTTTCACAAACTTTTTTATTTTAAACAAATTTTTAAGTAAAACACACAAAAATCTTGTTTTTTAAAATAAAAATTGTACTTGCGAGTGAGCAGTTAAGTGGAGACGCTTAAGCCTAAGCACGAAGGGCACGCTTTGTATTACGCGCTGATGATCGCTGGTGATCACTTTATAGGCTTGATTTGGGACTTTGTAAGTTTTGCATCCTTCTTCTGTGACTCATCATTGTTCCAAAGGCTGGATAAGTCATTCGCAAACTCTTTCACATTTTACCTATAGATTGAGCGCCCTTCCGGCTTTCGAATTAATCGAAAGCCAATGCCACGCTCAAATTAAACATGACATTTATGTACAGCCGCCACCAGTTCCAAGTACAACGACAGACCTTTATCCACAATATAAACAATTGGCGACGGGGATTTCAAAATGAATCTCTTAGAATCCCTTTAGTGGAGCTGACAGTGAGAAATAAATATATTCATTTGGGACATTTATTTCAGAAAGAAAAATAAATAATTAGAATTTATTTTGTATAAAATTTAGTTGTATGCCTATTTATTTATATTGATTTTAGTGGAGTTCTTGAATAATAGTTTTATATGAGCATACCATATATATTTTCAATTTAATGTCATTGCAATTAAAGTTCCATCGTAAAATGGCACCTTCAAAATTATAAAGTTTCTAATAGACTTTTTACACTGCTGCATCATTGTCGAAGGTGCGGAAAAAAGATGCGAGGTGTTTACCAAGGCCGCCTTTTTTTGCTCCTTTTTCAGTTTTGTTTTTAATGTTTGATGCGTCAAAAACAGCTGTTTGCTATCGATACCTCATCGATATCCCGAATAATTGCAGTATTTTGTAAAAATAGTAGACATTATACGACAGATCTTTCCCATAATGAGTCGCATGATTAAAGATTAGGTCGTATCATTGTCTTCTTCTATCCACAGGGCTCTTATGGGCATCATTGTCGTATGTTCCATTTAACGGGAAAATCCCAGTGTAAAAAGGCTATAACGTGCTATTCTACATTGTCATAAATATCTTCTAACCCTGGAATATTCCTTAACTTTTCTTTGAATATATCATAGACTTCTCTTTCCTTTAATGATAGTGTTACCAGATTCTGAAAAAAAAATGTTAGCAAATTACTTTTGTTAAATGTACTCATCTTACTTTTGAAACATATAGGTGTTCGCAATTCTCAATAGAGTATCCAATGTTGACTAATTTTTTACTTAAACTATATACATTTAGTGGATTGCAAAAAAACTGAAAGTAAATAAATAAAATAATATATATAAATAGGCAGGTTCCGGTGTTCAATTTCCAAAAAATTTCAGAGTTACTTTTGGAAACGAAAAGTTAGGTGTTTTCCGTTTTTAAAAGGCAACAAATTCCTCGCCGAAATGAAAAGTAAACAAATTTTTTTATATCAAAACGAATCTTATTTTCACAATGAAATAAATAGATGACTGATTTATGCATTGATCTCTCTTCACATAACAGAGGCCTTTTTGTATGAGCTGGCACTAACGCGTGGGTGTAACAGAAGTAAAGTTTGCGCTTAAAAGTACACGAGGAAATAAACATTACTTTTGCGAATGTTAAAGCGCCACACAGTGTATCGAAGGGTACCTTTTTTGGAAAAAATTGTGGCAACCGCTCAAATGTTGTCCGATTTTAATAATTTTATTATATTTAAGAAAAATTATTTACAAAAAATATGTTATATTATATTATTATATCGGTTTTTTTATTCCATGAAAGTTGATGACGCTTTTTAGATTAGTGTTATAGCCTATTCCCACATAGCACATCTATGAGGAACGGTGGGAATATTTGACAGATGTGAAACTCCGATTCCCACTGCCACCATCCACCATCCATGAAAAATAGCTGTGCACACAATTTGGTGCGGCGGAAAATTTCTTCTTTTATAATTTAAATGAATATTAATAATATTGCAATGGTTGTGAATTTGATTCAGCACCAATATATATTCTTGCATAATCTAATCATGTTGCTGGACATGGAGATGATAATAATGTGGTCAACATGGGCGAGGAGAATTTATTGGAATGGATATTTGTTTTGGAAACATTGAAGCGTGGTCATTTGTGACTGCTTCTATTAAATTCAATCAATGTTTTAAATACAATTATATATTCTACGATTTTTGAAAAGCGGTTTGGAGTGAAGATATACCCAAAAACAACGAGGCGTTTTTTAAGGAAAGTTTTGTATAGCCTATGGCTATGGCATTGTATACTTTGGGTTTTTTCTGAGTACAGAACAGTCGGAAGCTGTCAGCAAACAGCGTGTGCAATATACTGCATGAGATTTGCAGAGCATTCATAAAAGAATTCCCAGTCCACAAACTGAATTTTTCTGCCTGAGACAATTCTGACATATCAGATGTTTTGTTGTTGTTTTTACCATTTTCCTGTCTGTCATTGTTTACATTTTCGTAGTGAATTCCGATTTTTTTGTTGTGAATGTCATATATTTATGGTTGCATTTGACAATTATCGAAAATACCGCAAAATGCGAATTAGGAACATCCCAGATGGATGGTGGAATAACTGGGAAATTTTCGGAACGGCAAAACCTTACGAACCATCCCCGAAATGGATGGTGGATGGTGGCCTGTGGGAATAGGCTATTAGAGATTTGACAATTCTGGGCAGGCAGACCTTTTAGCTGCATTCATTATGTATTTTAACAAATTTTTAATTACTATTACAATTACTAAAATCGGACAACATTTGAGCGGTTGTCACAATTATTTAAAAAAAGGTACCCATCGATACACACACTGAGCGCCGTGAAATGAAAATTATGAGTTTTGGCTCAAAACGTAAAACGCAATAGTAAATGAAAGCCGGAGCCGGCCTGACAGTAAAAGAGAAGGCAGGTGTGAGTCGCTTCTGGGGACGCGACTCTACTTATACCCATACTTAATCAGTATATACATTTTTGAGCTTATAATTTTTTAGAATTTTAGAATTAAAAAAAAATTTTACATTTTACATTTTTTTGCTACATTTTTTATCTACATCTACAATTTATATTTTACATCTAACATGTAGATTATACATGTACCATTTAGATTCTACATCTCCTCCGCTAGGGGTTGCTCGCGCACTGAACGCGGCAGAGTGTACGAGCGAGAAGGAGATAGAGTAGTATGTCTTTGGCAGGAGGAGGCGGGGGAAGCAACTGAAAATCTGGTAGATGTGGGCATTCTCTACGATACTGCGTTTTTAGTTTTATCGTATCTTTAAAATTGTGCCTGCCCCAGATTTTCGTTCTTTGTGGCGGCGGAAGGCGGCGGGGCGAAATTTTGAAATGGACTTGTAGCAGTGTGATTCACATCAGTCTGGAAACCAAATTTGGTTACCCTAACTCTTATAGTCTCTGAGATCCAGGCGCTCAACAAGACGGACGGACGGACGGACAGACAGACATGGCTCTATCGACTCGGCTATTGATGCTGATCAAGAATATTTATACTTTATGAGGTCGGAAACGTTTCCTTCTCTGCGTTACACACATCCACTTTTACCACAAATCGAATATACCCCTTAACTCTTTTTTGATTACGGGTAAAAAAATTGCCGTTTTTAGTTAGGGTTAGTACTGTTCTTGTGACGAGTGAGCAGTTAAGTGGAGACGCTTAAGCCTCCGCACGAAGGGCACGCTTTGTGTTACGCGCTGATGATCGCTGGTAATCACTTTATAGGCTTGATTTGGGACTTTGTAAGTTTTGCATCCTTCCTCTGTAACTCATCATTTTTCCAAAGGCTGGATAAGTCAATCGCAAACTCTTTCACATTTTACCTGTAGATTGAGCGCCCTTCCGGCTTTCGAATTAATCCAAAGCCAATGCCACGCTCAAATTAAACATGACATTTATGTACAGCCGCCACCAGTTCCAAGTACAACGACAGACCTTTATCCACAATATAAACAATTGGCGACGGGGATTTCAAAATGAATCTCTTAGAATCCCTTTAGTGGAGCTGACAGTGAGAAATAAATATATTCATTTGGGACATTTATTTCAGAAAGAAAAATAAATAATTAGAATTTATTTTGTATAAAATTTAGTTGTATGCCTATTTATTTATATTGATTTTAGTGGAGTTCTTGAATAATAGTTTTATATGAGCATACCATATATATTTTCAATTTAATGTCATTGCAATTAAAGTTCCAACGTAAAATGGCACCTTCAAAATTATAAAGTTTCTAATAGACTTTTTACACTGCTGCATCATTGTCGAAGGTGCGGAAAAAAGATGCGAGGTGTTTACCAAGGCCGCCTTTTTTTGCTCCTTTTTCAGTTTTGTTTTTAATGTTTGATGCGTCAAAAACAGCTGTTTGCTATCGATACCTCATCGATATCCCGAATAATTGCAGTATTTTGTAAAAATAGTAGACATAATACGACAGATCTTTCCAATAATGAGTCGCATGATTAAAGATGAGGTCGTATCATTGTCTTCTTCTATCCACAGGGCTCTTATGGGCATCATTGTCGTATGTTCCATTTAACGGGAAAATCCCAGTGTAATAAAGCTATAGCGTGCTATTCTACATTCTTCTAACTAACTTCTAATTCTTCTAACCCTGGAATATTCCTTAGCTTTTCTTTAAATATATCATAGGCTTCTCTTTCCTTTAATGATAGTGTTATCAGATTCTGAAACAAAAATGTTAGCAAATTACTTTTGTTAAATGTACTCATCTTACTTTTGAAACATATAGGTGTTCGCAATTCTCAATAGAATATCCAATGTTGACTAATTTTTTACTTAAACTATATACATTTAGTGGATTGCAAAAAACTTGAAAGTAAATAAATAAAATAATATATATAAATAGGCAGGTTCCGGTGTTCAATTTCGCAAAAAATTTCAGAGTTACTTTTGGAAACGAAAAGTTAGGTGTTTTCCGTTTTTAAAAGGCAACAAATTCCTCGCCGAAATGAAAAGTAAACAAATTTTTTTATATCAAAACGAATCTTATTTTCACAATGAAATAAATAGATGAATGATTTATGCATTGATCTCTCTTCACATAACAGAGGCCTTTTTGTATGAGCTGGCACTAACGCGTGGGTGTAACAGAAGTAAAGTTTGCGCTTAAAAGTACAGGAGGAAATAAACATTACTTTTGCGAATGTCAAAGCGCCACACAGTGTATCGAAGGGTACCTTTTTTGGAAAAAATTGTGGCAACCGCTCAAATGTTGTCCGATTTTAGTAATTTTATTATATTTTAGAAAAATTATTTACAAAAATATGTTATATTATTATATCGGTATTTTTATTCCATGAAAGTTGATGACGCTTGTAACGAACCATGGGTCTACCCATGGCTCGCCACAAACGGCGGAGAGTCAGCGCATCCACTCTGGCGGAAGACAAGAAAGAAACTGATCTACACAGAGCTGACGCACCATGGCTCTAGCCACGGTTTGCCCCAAATAGCGGTGTGTCAGCAATTTAAGCAACGTACACAATTAATTAAGAACTCTCGATAAACCACTCTACACATTTTTGTCCACACAACAATTTAAAACCACCCCACCTCTTGTACATTTCGCAATCGACGACCTAGATAAGAAGCCTGCATAAAATTACCGACCTACTGGCCCAAACTCAGCTATCACCTTCCGTGATGCCAAATTAGCGAAACCTTCTTTTTCTCTGAACACTACTAACCCACTAGCAAACTGTCAACGAAGCACCAAGCTTCGACCCACTTGCTAGCCCCACAGCTATTGTCAGAAAAATAATCATAAGTTAGCAATAATTAATTCCGGGTCAGGTGCGATCACCAGATGCATAAAAGGGCCAAGATCGGCCGAAGAAGTAGGCAGTCCACCAGCCCCAACACACGATACTGCACCAGGCAGTCCACCAGCCCCAACACACGATACTGCACCAGGCAGTCCACCAGCCCCAACACACGATACTGCACCAGGCAGTCCATCAGCCCAAACACAAGACACTGCACCAGGCAGTCCACCAGCCCCAATACACGGCACCCAGTACACCGGCTCCAAGGCCAAACAACCAGATACGCGAGCTAAAGTCATCGTAACCGAATAAGTAAATAAAGAAAATATCACAACGTCAACAGAACACCAACCACGCTTCTGAAATAATTTTCGTCGGCTGTAACACTCCCCCTGTCGCCTACGTCTCTTACGATCAGGCCACTCCAACCCGAAAGTCACCTACAATCTACAAATTTTCTTGTAGCGGACCCTGGACAGACTGATGCATATCCCAGCCTGAAATAGGATCCTCACAAGTGCCGTTGTGGGCCGGCGCTTCGTTTTCGAAGCGGAGGGTCGAACCGCCCAGCGCCTTCGACACAACCCTCTTACCCGAAGACCCCAGTCAGCCACCTGACGCCGAAACCACCAATCCGACCGAACATGAGCCCGAACCAGTCCCGGAGCCGTGGCCACCAGACTTGGCTCCACAGATCCAGGCATTTCTAGATGAGGAGCTACCAAAATTTGATGGCCTCCACGGGACATCGGACATCGCCAAGCACACTATTGTCATGAGAGATAACCGGCCCAAAAAACAGCGGTACTATCCGAAGAATCCAGCGATGATGCGAATAATCAACGAACAGGTAGACCAATTGATTTCGGAAGGCCTCATCGAGCCCTCCCGGAGCCCCACAGCGCCCCAATTGTACTCGTCCGTAAAAAGAACGGGAAATGGCGCATGTGCGTGGACTACCGGCAACTCAACACGCATTCCATCCCCGACGCATACCCGCTACCTAGGATCAACTATATTTTGGAACGGCTCCAAAACGCGCGATTCATCACCACCCTCGACCTGAAAAATGGATACTGGCAGATCCCCATGGCTGACGAAAGTAGGGAAGCAACAGCTTTCACAGTACCGGGCCGAGGCCTCTACCAATGGAAAGTGATGCCCTTTGGACTTTCAAACCCAAATCAAGTACCTCGGCCATATGATCAGCCATGAGGGTATCCACACTGACCCCGACAAAATTGCCGCCGTCAAAGAGCTCCGGCCGCCCACCAGCCTAAAGGATCTTCGTCAATGCATCGGGATGGCGTCCTGGTACCGAAGATTTGTACCAAACTTCGCGATGGTCGTCCAACCGATGTCTCGCCTACTCAAGAAGGACCAACCATGGGTATGGACCGAAGCCCAGCAGGCTGCTTTCGATCACCTAAAAGAACTCCTCACGACGGCGCCAGTTCTTGCTTGCCCCGATTTTTCGGTGAAATTCTCGCTACAAACGGACGCGAGCAACCTCGGCGTGGGCGCGGTCCTTACACAGGAAATCGAAGGCAAGGAGCGAGTTATCGCATACGTCAGCCGACGACTCAACGCGGCAGAAGAAAACTACTCCGCGACCGACAAGGAATGCTTAGCAGTCATCTGGTCCATCCGGAAACTCCGGTGTTACCTGGAGGGTTATCGGTTCGACGTGATCACCGACCATCTCGCCCTCAAATGGCTGAACACACTGGAAAGCCCCTACGGTAGAATAGCAAGGTGGGCCCTAGAACTCCAACAATACCAGTATGACGTACATTATCGGGCAGGCAAGCAGAACGTAGTGGCAGATGCACTATCCCGACAACCCCGGGGAACCCTCGCACGGGTCGAGGAAGTAAAAGTAACCTGCCCCTGGCTCCAACGCCGGATACAACAAGTTCAGGACGAACCCGAGAAATACCCTGATTACACGCACGAGAACGGGGAGTTATATCGACACCTGGGCCGCAGCACCGAGGACAATGAGGACACGTCATGGAAACTTTGCGTACCAAAGGATCGTCGCGCAAGAGTCCTCCAAGAATGCCACGACCAACCCACGGCCGGCCATCTAGGAATCCGTAAAACCATAACCCGAGTCTGTCAACGGTACTATTGGCCAGGACTTTACCGGGACGTAAGGAAATACGTCCGCAGCTGCACCAGCTGCCAGAAGTTCAAAGCCCAACAACGTAAACCGGTGGGTAAGATGCTCACCCGCAAAGTGGAAGAACCATTCGCCACACTATGCGCCGACTTCGTGGGGCCACTGCCTCGATCCAAGAAAGGAAACACCATGCTGCTGGTATTCCACGACACCTTTACTAAATGGGTAGAACTGATACCCCTGAGGAAAGCCACCACCGCCACTTTGGAACTAGCTTTCAGAGAGCGCATACTCAGCCACTACGGAGTACCGAAACGATTTGTGTGTGACAACGGCACACAATTTACGAGCCGGTCGTTCCAAACATTCCTACAAACGGCAGGGATAGAATTGCAACACACCGCACCCTACTGCCCTCAGGAAAACCCCACGGAGCGGGCCAATCGGACGGTAAAAACCATGATCGCCCAATTTGTGGGAGAACACCAGAACACTTGGGACGAATTAATCCCGGAGATTTCACTCGCCGTAATCTCCAGTGTCTCGGAAACAACAGGATTTAGCCCAGCTTTTCTGCTGTTCGGGAGAGAGCCTCGCTTGCCTGGAGCCCTATATGATGAAGTTACACCTGGCACCGGGAGCCCGCCAGACACCGCACTCCAGAAGGCGGCGCGACTCAAGGAAGTGTTCGCGATAGTTAAAAATAACATCCAGCGAGCCAACCACGAGCAGGCAAGACATTATAATCTCCGCCGAAGACAATGGCACCCCACGGTGGGAACTCTAGTACTGATGCGACAACACCACCTGTCCAACGCCGCCGGCGGTTTCGCGGCGAAATTAGCCCCGAAATATGACGGACCCTACAAAATAAAAGGTTTTAGCTCAGCAAACATCGTGAAATTACAACACATCGGCAGTCGGAAAAGCAAAATCGCAAACATCAACGACCTAAAAAGATACCACGAATACGACGCCGGGGAATCTGCAGACGATGCAGACACCACCAAGCAATAAACAAGGGGAAAAGCCACTGACCCACATCTTATGGGGCCAACAACCCGGGCAAACGCCACACACATGACAGAAATTGCTGAACACGTGACCCGGAAGAGAAAAAGAAAGAGAAAAAAAAAAAAAAAAAAAAAAAAAACCCCTCCCAAAACAATGACCAGAGATACCCTATATATAACTGGACCCCGGTTCTAATCGAGCAATACATCTTCAACGACCACCGACTCACAAGTCAGCAAGCCAACACATCGCCAACTACTCCCCCGAAGAGATAACCCCAGAATGTCATCATTCCTGATCGTCCTCATCCTCACCGCCACCACACAGGCCACAATCAAGCTTAACAACTACACCCACGCCAACTATGTGCCCGTGGTGGACGGAGACGCCGTCCTGTGGGAGAAATATGGATACCTTCACCATATAACCAACGTAACCTCCTACGAGGCATACTTGGCGCAGGCGGAGGAGTCTGCCGCGTTATTCCCTGGGAGCAGAATCGCCACCATCCTGGCTGTCGACCTGGAGCACGTCAGGACCCTCGTGGGAACGTTGAAAACCCACCACCGACGAGCCAGGAGTCTAAACATCCTCGGAAGCGCGCTAAAGGTCGTCGCCGGAACCCCGGACTTTGACGACTGGGAGCAAATTCGGTTCAAGCAGGGCCAGCTGATCGAATCCGAGGCAGAGCAACGGACGGTCAACTCCAAGGTGCAGAACCGGCTCAACGAGCTGACTGGCTACATGAACAGCCTGGTAAAAGGAGAAGACACAGAACGCCTGCAGCTGACGGAGGCGATACTGGCAAAGAACCGCGTCATCCTCAATGACCTACAGAACCTGATTCTGGGCCTGACACTAGCCAAAATGAACGTCATCAGCCCGACGCTACTGGACGGTGCCGACCTCCGGGAATTTGAGGAGCAACAACTGACAGATATCAGGCTGGTCGAGCTACTGGGAGTCTCCAGCATTAGCGTGTTCCAGAGCCCGGATTTGTTGACTTTCCTCATCAAATTTCCCCAACCTAAGCGGATCTGCCGGAGGATGACGATCTTCCCCGTACAACACCAGCACAAGATCTTGGACTTCAGCAAAGGGAACGCCGTAGCGGAATGCGGAAGCCAAGCCGTCAGCTTGGAAACATGCGAAACCACCATCGGCGTCACGTTCTGCAAGGAACGACGGGAACCCACCTGCGCCCAACAACTAGTGGCCGGAACAACCGCCCATTGCACCACCTTACCCGGCCACCTGGACGCGATCACCGTGGTGGATCATGGCACGCTCGTCATCAATGACGCCTTCGTGAGCGTGGAGAACGCAGCGGGAGAAATACAAAACATCTCCGGCACATACCTCGTGGCCTACACCAGCCGAGTCTCTCTCAACGGGACATGGTATGTGAACCCCCTGGGTGAATCCCAGAAGAAGGCAATGGTCGCCTCAATGACAGCCATAAATGTCACTGGGCACCATGACAAGCTAAGCCTGCCGTTCCTAAGAGAGCTGAGCATGGAGAACTTGAGGAACATTGAAATGCTGAAGATCCATAGCGCCACCTCACACCTCCTCACCTGGGTCGTCGCCGTGATACTCTGCGTAAGCATATGGTGCTTACGCCAGCGATTCTACAACCGAGCTACCAACAACGACACAACGGATTGTGAAGCAGCGGCACCAGGCAGTCCACCAGCCCCAACACACGATACTGCACCAGGCAGTCCATCACCCCAAAACACAAGGCAGTCCACCAGCCCCAAAACACAAGGCAGTCCACCAGCCCCAAAACACAAGACGCAGTCCATCAGCGCACTCTACAGTCAAGAATTACTCCGTAAATAAGTGAATGAAGCAAAGAAAATAAACAAAAGAAAGCAACCAATACAACTACGGCGTCATCATTTTCTCCCTTGCATACTCAGTTCAAGCCAGCCCAACCCGAAAGTCACCTGCAATCTACAAATTTTCTTGTAGCGGACCCTGGACAGACTGATGCATATCCCAGCCTGAAATAGGATCCTCACACGCTTTTTAGATTAGTGTTAGAGATTTGACAATTCTTGGCAGGCAGACCTTTTAGCTGCATTCATTATGTATTTTAACAAATTACTAATTACTATTACAATTACTAAAATCGGACAACATTTGAGCGGTTGTCACAATTATTTAAAAAAAGCTACCCATCGATACACACACTGAGCGCCGTGAAATGAAAATTATGAGTTTTGGCTCAAAACGTAAAACGCAATAGTAAATGAAAGCCGGAGCCGGCCTGACAGTAAAAGAGAAGGAACGTGTGAGTCGCTTCTGGGGAACGGAAAAAGCCCAGTGTAAAAAGGCTATAACGTGCTATTCTACATTGTCATAAATATCTTCTAACCCTGAAATATTCCTTAACTTTTCTTTAAATATATCATAGGCTTCTCTTTCCTTTAATGATAGTGTTACCAGATTCTGAAAAAAAATGTTAGCAAATTACTTTTGTTAAATGTACTCATCTTACTTTTGAAACATATAGGTGTTCGCAATTCTCAATAGAGTATCCAATGTTGACTAATTTTTTACTTAAACTATATACATTTAGTGGATTGCAAAAAAAACTGAAAGTAAATAAATAAAATAATATATATAAATAGGCAGGTTCCGGTTTTCACTTCCGCAAAAAATTTCAGAGTTACTTTTTGAAACGAAAAGTAAGGTGTTTTCCGTTTTTAAAAAGCAACAAATTCCTCTCCGAAATGAAAAGTAAACAAATTTTTTTATATCAAAACGAATCTTATTTGCATAATGAAATAAATATATGACTGATTTATGCATTGATCTCTCTTCACATAACAGAGGCCTTTTTGTATACATGTACCATTTAGATTCTACATCTCCTCCGCTAGGGATTGGTCGTGCACTGAACGAGGCAGAGTGTGCGAGCGAGAAAGGGAATGAGTAGCTGGCTGGAGGAGGCGGGGGAAGCAACAGAAAATTAATGTCTTCATTCTGGCTATAATTATGATACGATTCAGATTCGGCAATCTTGTAGATTGGTCATTCTCTACAATACTGCGTTTTATCGTATCTTAAAAATTGTGCCTGCCACAGATTTTCGTTCTTTGTGGTATGATATTTTGAAATACACTTGTAGCAGTGTGATATCACATGAGTCTGGAAACCAAATTTGGTTGCACTACCTCTTATAGTCTCTGAGATCCAGGCGTCAAACAAGACGGACAGACAGACATGGTTCTATCGACTCGGCTATTGATGATGATCAAATATACTTTATGCGGTCGGAAACGGTTTCTTCTCTGCGTTACACACATCCACTTTTAACACAAATCTAATATACCCTTAACTCTTTTTTGAGTACGGGCATAAAAATGAATTCTATAAGAATACAAATATTCTATACTTAACACACATTTACAGAGCCTGTGGTAATGTCCACTATATGAATATCTTCAGCTCCGAGCTCAATTGCATCTTCAACTGCTCTGTCTTCTAAGCTCTGTCCATCCAAGAGCTTTGATGTGTCATATTGGCTTTGTATCAGGCCGCAATCCTGAAACATATGCCCGACATCTACGTATTCCCCTCTTAAAACAAAAAAACCCGGATACTAACGTATGAAATCATTTTTATTTTTAAATTAAAGAATTACCCGCATTTTTTTACCGTTGACGTTGCGTCCATCTTAACAGCTGGAAAATTGTCGGTACAAATAGTGCATATGATATATATGTTCCTCTTATATCGGATACCCAACCGGTGCTTTTTTATATTTTGTGTTACATGTTTAAACTGGTTTAAAGTTTTCTGTATAGTGCTCATAGGCATGTTTTGCTTTAAAGCTTTATCTATTTCTGATTGTAAAATGGTATTTATTGCTGGATCTGCCGAATTTCCGTCTTGAATGGCCAGTCGAATTTGCCTCGCAGTCTTCGCGAAGACCACCGATTTAAATTCGTCTTTTTTGCTTTTATGTGCTTTATATTGGCCCATTTAGAATGGCCTGCCATGTAACGCAAACTATTTACATTGAAATTTCTTCTACTACCAAATGATATCGAAAATTTATATATTTGAAACATATTTGGTTTTACCATTAGTAGTATTATTGTTATGTAATCAGTACACTAATAGTATGACCGAGTCTTATGTACAGCAACATACCAAATTTTGTATAATTCCAGGTAGGTATTATACAGGGGTGCCACAGAAATCACTTCCGTTGGAAAATCACCTTAATTCCAATCCGCCGTGCCACACACCAATTTTTCAGCGGAATCAAAATCGCTTACAATTTATCCAGCGATTTGATTAAATATACCCATGGAACAGACCTCAAACGATTCGAATCTTACTTTACCATAAAGGTTGTTCAATTGGATTGGTGATTAACCCTCATCCAAATGATTTAACATTATACATGTTAAGTTAATGAAATAAGCATTTTAGTAAATCACTATTCAATCCGCTGACTGAATTTTCACTTAACGATTCCGCTCTCAATCCGCTGCAGACTGAGGTGGCCATCTAGGGCGATTCTACAGTAATGCCACCTTTTTTATGTCGAATTCGGAGCAATATATTTAATCTTAATTATATTGAAAGCATTCTGTTTTCTGAAGTAAACATGCGACATGCATGCTCAACGATTTTTATGGTTCCACAAGGATAATCAGACTCCAAAAATAGTCGTCATGCGCTCAATGACATTTGGAATTAGCTGCGCCCCTTGCATTGCTCACCATGTTCGCGACAAACACGCACAGGAATTCAAAAATCTAAATCCACGAGAATACGAGTCCATTACAAAAGCGCACTACGTGGACGATCTCATTGACAGCTACGAAGACGACGATGAAGCAATTGCAGTTGCATCCGCAATCCGAGACATCCATGCCCAGGGAGGATTCACCATAAGAAACTGGAGCTCCAACTCGACCCCTGTACTTCAATACTTTGGAGAACGACAATTGAATAAGAAAATCACTGCCAAAATTCCTAAGTCCTGAAATCATACATGCAGCAAAGTCGTGGCTATATAAACAGTAGCAGTCAAAGGCGTATTGTATGGAAATCAGCGCCCTTAAACACCATTCAGCTGTGGACAAGTCAAGCCCATTAATTGCTCTGAACGTTTACCTAGATGCAAAAGACATCCTACGTGTACAAGGAAGAGCAGATCGCCCACGAAATTTAAATTTAAACCATAACAGCCACGTAGGCGCATACGGCAACGCCACCATTCATAAGCACCACCATTCGGCAACTCTAAAACAGAGAGACAATTGAGGATAAACCAGCGAAGCAAGAACACAAAGTTTTTTAAAGCTCTCTCTTATTATTATTATTAAACTCACATAATAAATTGGAATGCTATATAAATTTGTCTACCCTTTATTGTTTCGAAATGATCAACACCAGTACCTCAACAGGTGTATTTAATCAAATCGCTGGATAAATTGTGAGCGATTTTGATTCCGCAGAAAAATCGAAGTTTGGCACCGCGGAATGGAATTGAGGTGAAATTCCATCGTAAGTGATTTCTGTGGCACCCCTGTATATATAAAAAATCACATAACAATAAATTAAATATTTAAATAGTGAAGAGAAATAGAAGGAAAGGATATGGATATGGAAGTTAAAATTTATTATTTTTATTAATTTTTAAGCATATAAACAACAATTTTCGATTGTACATCCTCTGCCACAGCAAGAGCTGTCAATCTAAAGTAGTAGTTATACATTCATTCTATTTGTTTTTTGTTTGTCTTTTATGTTATTTTCGTCTATATCCATGTCTATGTTCTTCAAAACAAGTTATCTTCACGGTAGTCGCCGGTGGTTGCAGAGGAGGCGTCGCCATCTGCTGCTGCTGATAGCCAGACACATTCCTTTGTTAATAAAATATTTGAGAGCCCAGAATATACCAGGGGCGACCCCAACTAAAAAGGGCATTTCATTAACTTTTTTGACATTTTACAAATTTCTAAACAAAACAGCTGTCTGAGCAGAGTAACCGTGCGGAATGCAGTGCACCGCTGGTCACAATAATGGAGGCTAGAAAAATATATAGCACTTTTTGCTGGCAAAAATATTTTGGAAGTCATACAGGCTTTACCTATTCGTTGCTAGTGAATCCAACAACATGAACAAAATCCACAATTTTATATCGATAGTTGGCCTATCAAAAGGTGTGGGGAATGAGAGAACAGATGATGCGCAGCTTAAGAATATATTTGTATTTGTATTTATATCATGCTTTAACCTAACGCTACAAGTATAAACTTATTTTTATTGCGCTAGTCACTCGGTGAGTATATATATATGTATAGTTAATTTTGAATGTTATCTACTTAAATCGAATACTGTTCGGGCCAGCGGCTACTTAAGCGTCTATCATAATATTAAATGTAGCTCTAACTAGTTGTATAAGAGTATCGAAACCTAAGCTTATGTATGTCCCCAGCATTCGGCAGTGCTGCTGCGCTCTGCCTGTTAAAGGGCGCTCTGCACCTGCCGCTTCGGCTCTTGCATTGATCGGCCGTCGTGGCCCAAGCCCATGCTAATCTCTCGCCGCATAGGTTGCATACCGAACTCCCGCTTGTGCACATTTATCTGGCTGGGCAAAAGAGCAAGCAATTGGCTTCAGCTAGCCGCGGTATAAATAAACATTATAACGTTTTAAATCAAAGTCTTTTACTGATTTTGGATAGATATAGGTGCCAAAAAAGCTTTGCATCTCAAACATTGGTGACCCCGACGTGATTTAACAACAATCTTTAATCGCGTTTCGTTTAAAAACTATAAAAATCGAAAAAGATATTCGTTGCTGTGCCGTTTAACGACCAACAAATACATTTTGTGCAAATAAGAACAGTTAAAGTGAAAGTTCAGTGAGACTGCAGCCGTCTAATATTCCGTTGCATAATCGCCGATTCTCTCTTGCTCTGCGCCGCTGCAGCCGCGGCCCTTGACTTTCCGTGTCTTCTATTCTCGCATCCCGTTCTTTCGCCGTCGCTTAAGCGGTCTTACATTTTCCGTTGTTTCGTTGTTTCCGGCTTTACAAGCGTAAAGTTCAGTCTCTGCATGATCGGCTGCAGAGTCTTGGCCAGTCATTCTCGGGGAATAAAATCGACAATCTAAGTGCGTCTGAAATAGAGGTGCGCCTCGATATGTTGGCTGAAATGCGTGAGGAGTTCAACAAATCCCATAATGAGTTGGAATCACTGGATGAAGACGAGATTGGAAGTGAGCTGCGTGAAACGTTCGATACGCTCTTCATTTCTTTGAAAGCCGAGCTGCTGGCGGCTCTCGAAGTAGGACATTTGCGCGTAGCTGCTCATTCCACTAGCATGCCAAATAGCTCTGGAGGTCATACCATCATCATGGCTCACAAGCAGCGGCTTCCTGAGCTGAAGCTACCTAGCTTCTCCGGTGGCTATGTGGAATATGAGGATTTTATTGGCATGTTCAATTCGGTCATCGAAGGGGATGCAGATCTCAGTGAAATCTAGAAGTTCCAACATCTTCGCTCATGTCTCTCGGATGCAACCCTGGATTCGGTTCGATCGTTGGAGCTCTCCAGTGCCAATTATCGTGTGGCTCTGGACATACTTAGCAAACGTTTTAATAATAAACGACTTGTTTTCCAGGCACACATCAAGGAGATTCTTGGGCCCAAGAAGGTAGATTCGCATTCTGCTAAAAGGCTTCGGGAGTTTTCGGACGCAGTCAACTTGCATACGCGAGCCCTGCAGACATTTGGAAGTGGAGGAGATATCTGGATGCATGATAATCCACATGCTGCTGCAAAAACTAGATGAGAAGACCCAAACCAAATGGGAAGAGACTGCGTCATCGGACAGGATACCCACAGCTGGGGAGTTCTACGATTTCCTGGAGAAGCGATGCCAGAAGATGGAGAACGTGCAATACGCTATAGCGACACACGCTGGTAGCGCTCAGGTGGGAAAAAGCCAGTCTACACACCTAAAGAAAACCTTTGTTGCCTCTAACTCTTCCGCCGACCCGTCTGGATGCCCTTTCTGCCATTCAGCGTTCCACAGAATATACTCGTGCAGCATCTTCACAAATTTATCTCCTTTTCTGCGTCACAAGGAAGTGAAGAAGCTGTCACTTTGTTTTAACTGCCTAAAATCGGGTCATCGGACTCGTGCATGCACAGGTGGCCAGTGTAGAATTTGCGGAAGGAGGCATCATACCTTGTTGCACTTCGACTCATCTATAGCGCAAAGCTCCCCAGCTGTTTCTCATCCAAAACGAGCAGTACAACCAGGAGCTATTACGCCGGTTCAGGATTCTGCCAGCAGTGTGCCGTCTCATGCGTCTACCTCTTTTTCTGCCCAAGGTCTCTACTCCGATATTGTGCTGCTAGCCACAGCTATTGTTTTGGTTCCTTGTCGCGCCATTCTAGATTCAGGATCTCATCTTCATCTCGTTACATCCAGGTTCGCCCAGCAGCTCCAGCTTAGGAGTACTCAATCGTCTGCCCTTGTTTCTGGTCTGGGATCCACCGTCAGCATTTGCATGCAGTCTCGCACTTCGGACTATTCGACCACACTCATTGGCGCGAGCATATTCTATGACCTTCTCTGCGTAGGGCAAATCAAGCTCATAGATGGATTGCCTCTTCCGCAGAAGACCCGGCTTGGGTGGATCGTATCTGGTGGTGGACAGAGGGTATCAAGCTCGTCGCTTTTGGCAACCCAAAATTCTCCGGATTCGGAGGATAGAATGAATGCAAGGTTGGATCGAACTCTTCGTATGTTTTGGGAAGTTGAGAAATGTGTGGAGGCTAGCTTGAGTACAAAGGAAGAAGTAGATTGTGAGGAGCATTTCGTAAACCACTTTTCACGGTTGCCATCAGGGGAGTACTCCGTTCGGCTGCCTTTAAAGCATGATGCTGATCGCTTGGGATAGTCCTATACTCAGGCGTATCGACGATTTCTCAGCTTGGAGCGAAAACTGGATCGTAATCCCGCGCTCAAGGAGCGTTACTCAGCTTTTATGAAAGAGTATACTGATTTAAAGCATATTTCCAAAGTCCATCCTGACTCACGTAGCCTCTGCAAGTATTTTCTGCCTCATCACTGCGTTTTGAAGGAGGATAGTACCACGACAAAACTCCGTGTCGTTTTCGATGGCTCTGCAGCTACATCAACTGGATGCTCCTTAAATGATGTGATGATGACAGGTCCTGTTATTCAGCCAGCATTGTTTAACATACTGATCCGGTTCCGCACATATCCCGTCGCTCTCACTGGTGACATTTGTAAAATGTACCACTGCGTAAAGGTATCTCCACCCGACAATTTTCTCCAGTGCATCCTATGGCGAGATTCCATCCAGTCCGAGGTTCAGATCTACACATTAGACACCGTCA
Source organism: Drosophila tristis (assembly GCA_018150885.1). NCBI lineage: Eukaryota > Metazoa > Arthropoda > Insecta > Diptera > Drosophilidae > Drosophila > Drosophila tristis. The sequence continues at coordinate 1,118,021 of JAECWT010000181.1, forward strand.
CATATGGTACGAGGGCTGCATCGTTTTAAGCGGTCCGCGCAATGCACCAGCTGGCCATTGACGAGGGTAATCCCTACCCTCTTGGCTCAGCTGCTCTGCAACAGGAGTTCTATGTTCTCATCTCTGGCGGCAACTCGGTCGCAGAGGTCAAGGAAAAGATGCCCCAAACTTCAAGTCTGCTGTCTTGCGGTAACTTTAAGCTTAGAAAATGGTGCTCGAGTAACCAGGAGGTGCTTGATGGAATTCCAGAGGACGACGTGGAGAAATTTCTGCGGTTTCATGATGGAAGCGACATTACCAAAACTCTTGGTTTAGCTTGGGACCCTGCGTCAGATCAGCTGCTGTTTGCCTTGTCCGCGCTGGACACGAATTCAAAGCCCTCCAAGCGGTCGGTTTTGTCAACTATTGCGCGTTTCTACGACCCTCTTGGATTGATTAATCCTGTTATTGTGAAGTGCAAGATCTTTCTTCAGCAGCTTTGGAGAGAACATTTGGACTGGGATGAAAGCCTACCGACAGGGCTGCACTCAACTTGGATTGACCTGAGAAGTAGTTTGGCAAGAATCTCTCGCATTTCCTTTCCTCGCGTTGTCCATCATTCCAGCACAATTTTAGAGGTTCATGGATTTTGTGATGCCAGCATGGAAGCATATGGTGCTTGCATATATGTCGTGTCCAGGCAAGGGGAGTCGTCGAGCAATGTTTTGTGCTCAAAGTCTCGAGTGGCGCCACTAAAATTATTGTCGATTACAAAGCTGGAATTGAGTGGAGCCCATTTGCTTGCGAAGGTTATGCGCAACTTAAAGGAGGCGGGTCAGTTTTACTACTGGTCGGATTCGTCTACGGCGTTATCTTGGATTCGGGATGAGCCAGCGAAATTCCAGGTTTTCGTGGCAAATCGAGTGGCAACAATTCAGGAGTTGACGCAAGGCATGGAATAGCGCTATGTTCCCACATTGTTGAATCCCGCTGATATCCTCTCCAGAGGCTCGCTTCCCAGCCACCTCATCCAGTCAGAGCTGTGGTTTCACGGCCCCTCGTTTTTGTTAGATTCTAAGGATGAGTGGCCTGTATCTGCCGTTTCTGAAACTCCGACCATTGAGCTTCGCAAGCGTGTATTGCTGATCGCGTCTCCACATGCCGATCTCACATCCGGATGCAAATTTGCAAACTCTTTCTTTGGCATGCAGCGCACATTCGCCTTCATGCATAAATTCGTTCATTGTCTTAGGCATCCTGGACTCACGGTTTCTGACATTCAGCAAGGAACGCATCTCTTGTTCGACACGTTCAGCTGGCAAGTTTGTGGTCGGACCTAAAGGAGATTAGACGCAATGGGCAAGTCAGCTCCATCAGTTCGCTATCTCCGTTCATCGATCCGTCAGGTTTACTTCGAGCTGGAGGTCGTCTCGGCAACTCATCGCTCCCGTTTAATGCTCAGCACCCGCTTATTTTGCCCAAGGGACATCCCGTAACGTCTGTACTAATAAGCTATTATCATCAACGGAACCTCTATGCCGGACCTCGCGCCTTGCTTGCTAAAATTCGATTAAAATATTGGCCTATTGGAGGAAGCAAAGCCGCCTCGAAAGCGGTTAGCAAGTGTGTGAGATGCTTCAGGACGAGGTCGCGTATGGTTGAGCACATTATGGGAGACCTGCCTAAGGAGCGTCTGGAAGGATCGCGGGACTTCGAAGTAACTGGAGTGGACTATTGTGGACCCTTTTTCTACCGATCAGAAATCCGCATGAGGCCTCCAGTGCTACATAAGCGTGTTTATTTGCTTCACATCTAAGGCCATACACATGGAGCTTGTTAAAGTTCTGACCACCGCATCGTTCCTAGGCGCATTGAAACGTTTTACGTCCACTCGGGGAAGGCCAAGTCATATTTGGTCGGACAATGCGACTAATTTCGTTGGCGCTAAGAATGAGCTTCTGGAGCTGAAGAAGCTTTTCCTGAGCGACTCGCACATGAAGGAAGTCCATGAATCCTGCTTGGCTGACACAATCGACTGGCATTTCATGCCCCCGCGCTCTCCGCACTTTGGCGGATTGTGGGAAGCGGCCATGAAGTCTGCAAAGTATCACCTGTACCGCTCAGTTGGGCCATCCATCCTTAGCTTCGACGAGCTCCGCACCTTGATCTGCCAGATCGCGGCAATTGTTAATTCTCCCCCTGCGCTCTCGCTTTCAGAAAATCCGGATGACTTGGATGTGTTGACGCCTGCTCATCTGCTTGGGAGGCCCGCATCAAACTATTCTCGAGCCTGACCTAACGAAGCTCAATTACAACCGTCTGGAGGGTTGGCAGCGGGTCACTCAACTGCAGCAGACATTCTGGAGGCGTTGGCGTTGGTGAAGGATGAGAATCTTCCTCCAATGTGTTGGCCACTGGCTAGAATGGTCGACGTCGTCAAAGGCAAGGATGGAGTATGCCGCGTGGCTGATTTGAAGACGGCTTCAGGAACCTGGCCGGGCATAAGGAGCGAGCAATTGGCTTCAGCTAGCCGCCGGTATAAAAAAATATTATAACGTTGTAAATCGAAGGTCTTTTAACTGATTTTGGAAAGATATAGGTGCCAAAAAAGCTTGGCATCTCAAACAACAATTTTTTTTTCTTTTTTCTTTTATGATATAAAATAACTGATTTTTTAAAGCTGTACTTTCATAGTTTCAATGCAAAAAAACATCCCATTTCCTGCGAGTCAAACAAAACAATGTTCTCGGCAACTCTATCAGTTGTCTGGCAACTCTCCGTGCATGGCAGCAAATCAGCTTTTCAAAAAAAACAGACATCTAAATTTTACGCAAAACTTAATTAAAATGCTTTTACCGAGACTGTTGGCCATCAAACAACTACGGAGGCAACATATTAGAATACACCTTGCAGCGCAGGCTTCTCAGATGCGCATCGGACTCTTTTTCGCGCTCTGACGATACGTATGTGGTTTTCTTTATTGTCTTGTCAAACTACTGCTAACTTAGTTCATTACAATTACCAGTTTTGGATATAATGATCACTATGCTTCTATTTGTACTGCCCTGTGTCTGCACTTAGCCGAACAGGGGTTTTTGACATAAATGCAATGGCAATAATGTGTAGAAATGATTTGTTAGTTCCGTTTTGGCATATTGAAGCGATGCCACCTGGTAGACTTACAAATGACTACAAATGTTTTCATAATTTGCACAAAAAGTATGCACACGTTTGACGTAAAGGAAGTTTTACTTCATTGAGCTATTTTTTGTAAATCTTAATTAAAGAAAAACAGAATGCTTTCAATATAATTAAGATTAAATATATTGCTCCGAATTCGACATAAAAAAGGTGGCATTACTGTAGAATCGCCCTAGATGGCCACCTCAGTCTGCAGCGGATTGAGAGCGGAATCGTTAAGTGAAAATTCAGTCAGCGGATTGAATAGTGATTTACTAAAATGCTTATTTCATTAACTTAACATGTATAATGTTAAATCATTTGGATGAGGGTTAATCACCAATCCAATTGAACAACCTTTATGGGAAAGTAAGAATCGAATCGTTTCAGGTGTGTTTTATGGGTGTATTTAATAAAATCGCTGGATAAATAATGAGTGGTAAATAATCGGTATGTGGTGAGGTGATTTTCCTGCTGAAATGATATCTGTGGCACCCCTGAATGCCTTTGTTTTTGTGTTGAAAACATTGATTTAATTTAGTGGAAGTAGTCACAAACGACAACACTTCAGTGTTTTCAAAACAGATATCCATTCTAATATCTCCTCGTCAATGTTGGCCTCATCATCCATGTTAAGCAACATGATTAGTTTGTGCAAGAATATATTTTTTATACTGAAACACATTAACAACCATTGCAATATTGTGAATATTCATTTAATTTAATTACAACAGTAACAAAATTTTCCGCCGCACCAAATTGTGTGCATCAGCTGTTTTTCATGGATGGTGGCTGGTGCCAGTGGGAATAAGAGTTTCAAATCTGTCAAAAATTCCTACCGTTCCTCATAGATGTTTTATGTGGGAAAAGGCTATTACAACTAATATACATATACGGCCTGAATTAAATAACCGATAAAACACCAACGTGAGTACAATGTCTTCAAACTCCATTTTCCTCATACCATATAAACATAAAAACCTTTGCAACACCACAGTCATGAATTCAGTTACAATTTTGACTTGTAACATAGTTGAATGTTTCAATGTTTTTTCACCTGAAGGTGATTTTTACTGTTAAATGATAAAGTAGTGATAAATATACAAATGAATGTATAATTGAGTATATACATATGTATGTATTTCTCAAGTATTCTATTTTTTCAACTTTACTATGGACTTGCGCATAAACAATTGCAACACACCATACATTGATACGTGCATATTCTTGGTTAATAAACAGGCCCTGAAAGGTCACTACACAAAATTTATATATATAATTAAAAAGTTCTTGATCAAAAGACTTAAGCAAAAAACTTACATACATCCAGAAAAAATGTGCAAGTGTAGTTTTGTAACATATGATATGCATATGTATGTAAAGACGTGGGCTATATCACAACAAAATAATATGTGTGTGCATTGTAAATACATATGTAAATATTTCTTGCTTTTATATAAATGGATACTATCAGGGTACCAACTAAATCGAAATTATTTATTATTTATTTATTTATTATTTAGCTGCCGTAGAATATTCATTAGAAACTATGTGTACGTGTGTGTGTACATTCAGTGAACCCAATAAGTTCGGGTACAACTATTACTATTGAGAAAGAACAGTATCCAATTATGATTCTTTGCATCGGTCATTATGAGGGTAGTAACATTTGTCAGTTTCATTGAGAGGTCAGTCAAATATCACATTTTCAGTACTCAGATCGACAAATTATTCGACCTGTGACCAGATAAAGGCTAGTTTACCCATATTTAGCTATCCATAATATAAGCAAAAGTTAAAAAAAATAAATCGGTAAGATGAGCGAGCATACGTCCAAAATAAATATTGCCACGAAATTGGTAAAATGTACATTCATACATACAGTTGTGTTCAATGAAATAGTAGTGCCACACATCACGACTTTCAAACCCCTTTTTGATACTCTTCCAGTCATCCAAATTGAACAAGTGAAACCTTTTTGGAAAGCTTAGAGTGTTATCATTAAACCCCTGAAAAAATCCCATTTAATTTGAATTTCATCTTCTTGTTTTTCATGACTTTAGAAAAATACCCATGAAATCTGCTGTTCAATGAAATAGTAGTGTTTTTTTTAGAAAATTGAAAAAATCAACGAAACTCAAATAAAAACATATATTTCATGTTCTTTATGTTTCTTGAGCTTTAATATTTAGTTTTTAATCAATTTGGTTTTCATTGCGAACTTGCACCGGCCGAACATGGGTCATTAATCTCTTGCCAACGCCTCAATGGGATTTGAGCCAATAATCCTTGAACCACTGGCTAAAACTTTGCTCTGGTTGACGTATTTGCAGTTGCAACAACGTATTTGGTATTGCAGCATACGATTTTGATGATATTAATATCTAGTTGGACATTTGGCCATGGCAAAATGTCGATCTTTTCCGATAAAAATCAATTCCTAGCGAGCTTTTCTGGGTGTTTCAAGTCATTATCCGGTTAAAAGATCCTCTTAACATGAATTTTTCAACTGTAATCTGGATTTAATGTATTCTTAAGTATACCTACATACACACTTTCGCTCAAAATCATACTATACTCAAATGCCAGGCTAGAAAGTACTAGCTCATATGAGCGGGGCCCCAATAAGGCTCAGCGTAGCATGCCCAATGCCAATTTTTTCATGATTTTAAGTGGTAATCGGATTTCTTTGTATGACAGACATATTGTTTTGAGCCTATCTTACCATATATTACAACTTTACTATCATCAGTCAAAAGTATTTTTGTCACTGTGACACAGGCCATTCCATATGAGTTTTTCCAAACTGAAATGCAACCATGTACTCTCAGACCCAAACGCGGAGCTTTCTGGGACTTCTTGCATTGAATTAATATGTAATCAACCGTCTAAAAACTGTCACATCAATGGCAGAGCGAAATAATATTGTTTTCATAATTTTTGAGGGTTTTGAAGTCATGGTCTTGCTTTCGACCATCGCCGACCATCCTCTAAAAAATAAGTTTTTCGCATCCAAAATTGATTTTCAGTCTAATTCTTATAGTTAATTTGGTTAAATACAATAATGATAGTGCATACAACTTAGTTTTCAATCCCATTATACCTCCTGCCTTAAGTTTTTAGTCTAACTCTTAGGTCTCCTTTTCTGTGCCGAGAAATGATTTCTTCAACGCTCCAAAATCAAAATTACCGCTATATACAAAACTTTTTTATTCCATTATTCGATATCTAAATTGAGCTTGCAGATGGGGTCTTTTTTAAATTAATTTGCTGTGTTTTTTCATTTTTAGAGATTAATTTAACCCAGCACTACTATTTCATTGAACAGCAGATATCATGGGTAGTTGTCTAAAGTCAAGAAAAACAAGAAGATGGAATGAAAATGTAAGTTTATAATGGTTACATTCCAGGCTTTCCGTAAAGGTATCACTTGTTCAATTTGAAAGACTAGAAATATCTCAAAAAGGGTTTTGAAAGTATTGAGGTGGGGCACTACTGTTTCATATGAAATATTGAACACAACTGTATATGTATGTACATGCAATAGTACTGAAACCACTACAGTGTAAGCCTAGTACTCGGATGAAAACAAATGTCATATATTCTTCTAGCGGCCAGTGGTTTGAACAGAGGTGTGCACTGCGATCCGTACGGTTACACTGCTTAGACAGCTGCTTGGTTGTGTTTAGTGTTAATGAAATGCACTTCTTCGGCTGGGGTCGCTCTTTCCCAGGCATATCCTGGGCTCCCCAATATTTTATTGATATTGTAATGTGTCTGACTATCAGCTGCAGCAGATGGCGACGCCTCACGTGCCGACCACCGTGAAGACAAAATGTTTTTAAAACAATATTTATTTTATATTTATGAAAATTAATTAAAACAATATAGTATAATATCCATATAATTGTCATAATGCTGTACTAATTATATTCTATTTGTCTTCATTTTTAAAATTTTTCATTTGTTTTTTTGTTTGCTGGCAAAATATATCAAATGGAAATAACTTTCGACGGGGGTCGAAACATACCAGCAATACAAGCAAATACTTCGGATACTTTTCCAGTATATACCGACCTTTTTCTTTTTTGTTTATCTGAGTACTGCCTTCCGTACAGAGCCTAGAAAACAGTTTCTGTCCGTAAAAATTTCTTATCGGTTGCATACGAATATTAACCCTGATTCTGTTCGCGAGGTTTTTTTTCGGATCTGAGTACTAGGATTTATGCAAAGACAATATATCAATAAGATGCAGAACGCCATATTTTGGCAAACGAATTTTTCAGGCTGGCTCTAGACTCTGGAGCTGGCTCCAGGCCAGCTCTCTAGAGCAGAGGACGGCGGCAGCGTCGTATGCACTGTGCATAGCTCGGCTGTCGCAGCTTCAGAGAAATAAGTTAAGTGTTTGCCTTCGTGTCTGTTGTCTTCGCACACAAACGCACTAAAACATGAGAGTGTCTGCGTGCCGACCCCTGCTCTAGAGCCACCCGCTCTCTTGTATGCTTACAGCATACGAAGGAACACGAAGCTGGTTCTCTGCCGCTGCTGCAGCTGAGCCGAGTCGTCGCGACGACTGTATGTGTGCACACATATTCTTAAGTAATCTAGATCTGCCAGCTTGCATACGTTTTTCACAGCGCTTTCGAAATATACCCTTCACTTTGAAAGTGTAAGTTAAGTTTGCAAGAAACTTTCCACACCAATATTAAAAAACTCTTATATTCTATTGATAATGAAGTAATGATAATTTCATTAAACAAGGTATAGTCGATAATAATGAGTGGATATACATATATAATAATTCTCATTAGGGTATTAGGCGTGCGACGCGTGAAAAAGAAATGTAAACAACGACTGTAAATAAATTCGTTTCTCAATTCATAAATAGGGTTTCGTCTCGAAAATCGTCGGCTTCGCGCAAGTACGCAGACATACGCACTAGCTGGTTCTGTGTATACTCACACATGCCAGCGCATTCTATTTTTAGATTTTTACGCTCTCAAACTCGTTCGAGCGAATTTCGTCGCTTGCCGAAAAATTGGCTTGCATATGGCATTTGAAATGTATGAGCATTACCAATCTTATTATTATATTGTCTTTGCTTTAGGGCAGTGCTCGGCATGCATACAGTGACACGTTTTAAAGTGCGCTTGTGTGTGCAGCAAAAACCCGAAGATGCCTGCGACCGAAAACGTTTTATGCTTTACACTGCGACAAATGATTTTTAGTAACAGTTTAAATTATTTCGTACTTATAATTCGTATGAAATAACATAATAGCAGGTAAAATAATAATATATGACGCATTGCGCATCGATATCCATATTTTGGATGAAGAAAAAGTTTTGTTCCCAATTTTCATTAAACATGTTTTATCTCAATGTCGCATTAAATAGTTGCGTAGTGTGGTCGTGCATTTGTCGACGGCTGAACAAAGCAAAAAACAAAAAAGCGAGACAACAAGAGCCGAAGGTTTGCTTCCTTTTGATACTGTATGTGTACCAGCAGTGCCTTTTCCTATGCTCATTAGATAGAGCCGTGCCAAGCACTGGTTTAGGGATATGTATGAACATATATTAGTTTTCAATTGGAAGTTGATGATGTGTAGAAGGAAACGTTTCCGACCCCAAAAAGAATATACCTAATGTACCTAATTTTCTTAGACCTGTTCTTTGTTATTCAATAAAATTATAGAATTTTTTTTAAATCTTTATTTCAATAATTGGGGTTTACTACCATGAAAAGAAAATACACTTTTTTGGTTAAATATAAATTAAAAAAAGTTTAATTCGTCGGTATTTTAACGATTGGTGAAAATCTAAAAGTTTAGCTGATGTTGATATATTTAGATAACTAGTTCGCAAAAACTTGTGCAGGTTTTTTACTGACAATAACTTATTAATGACGAATGAATGAATATCAATATATATGCAATAGATTTCATCAATTATCCAACTCATTCAGCAAACATTTTTGTTATATATACATATTCTTGATCAGCGTCAAAAGTCGAGACGAAATTGCCATATCTGTCTCTTTGTCCATCCGCCCCGATGAGCGCATAGATCTCAGAGACTATAAGTGCGACTATAAGACTATAATTTTGTTTCCAGAATAATGTGATATCACACGACTACAAGTGTATTACAAAATTTCGCCCAACCCCCTTCCGCGCCCACAAAGGACAAAAATCTTTGGCAGACACAAAAATAGTTAAGGGGTATATTAGATTTGTGGTAAAAGTGGATGTGTGCAACGCAGAGAAGGAAACGTTTCCGAACCCATAAAGTATATATATTCTTGATCAGCATCAATAGCCGAGTCGATAAAGCCATGCCTGTCTGTCCGTCCGTCATATTGAGCACGTGGATCTCAGAGACTATAAGAGTTAGGGCTACCAAATTTGGTTTCTAGACTCGTGATATCACACTTGCTACAATTGAATTTCAAAAGTTCGCCCCGCCCCCTTTCGGCACCACAAAGGACAAAAATCTGTGGCAGCCACAAAACTAAACTTAAACGCAGTACCGTAGAGAATGACCATCTTCCAGATTGACTAATCTGATTCCGATCGGACCATTATTATAGCCAGAAGAAAGAAATTAATTTTCAGTTGCTTCCCCCACATATTCCAGCAAGAGACCACGCTACTCATTCTCATTCTCATTCTCTGGATGATGATAATAATGTGGTCAACATGGGCGAGGAGAATTTATTGGAATGGATATTTGTTTTGAAAACACTGAAGCGTGGTCATTTGTGACTGCTTCTACTATATTCAATCATTGTTTTAAATACAATTATATATTCTACGATTTTTGAAAAGCGGAGTGAAGATATACCCGAAAACAACGAGGCGTTTTCTGAGTACACAACAGTCGGAAAGCTGTCAGCAAGCAGCGTGTGCAATATACTGCATGAGATTTGCAGAGCATTCATAAAAGAATTCCCAGTCCACAAACTGAGTTTTTCTGCCTGAGACAATTCTGACATATCAGATGTTTTGTTGTTGTTTTTACCATTTTCCTGTCTGTCATTGTTTACATTTTCGTATTGAATTCCGATTTTTTTTTTGTGAATGTCATATATTTATGGTTGCATTTGACAATTATCGAAAAAATACCGCACAGAAACGTGCGAATTAGGAACATCCCAGATGGATGGTGGAATAACTGGGAAATTTTCGGAACGGCAAAACGTTACGGACCATCCCCGAACTGGATGGTGGATGGTGGCCTGTGGGAATAGGCTATAAGATTATAGTTTTTAAGTTAAAGCTTTTAACAAAAAAAAAATTATTTAAGATTTTAACCATATACATACATATGTCGTTATGTGGAAAGGGGATAAACGAAGTGCAAAACATAACATTAGAACATTTCTAGTTGTCGTGGCCTACCCGCATTATCCAATAAATCAATTCGCCCATATTGGGAACAGTGATATCAAAAGATCGACTTCGGCGCTTACGAAGTTTCACTTGATTTGCAATTTTACGATTCCAAGGAAATATGTATAGACGAATGTGCACTTAAGAAGACGATAATTTATTAAATGTTTGTACACGCACAAAAGCATTTTTCCAGCACACGAAACATTTGCGCATATTATTTTTCGATTTTTACATATTTTCAGGCGGGCTCCGGTTTTTTCCGATTTACTTTTTTTTCCGCACCTTAGACAATGATGCGGCAGAGTAAGAAGCCTATAAGATTTGTTTTGTTGTATAAAAAGCCCTTTACTTTTCATGTTAGCTAACTTTAAAGGTTAAACCGATGGCACGAATTTAAATACGTTTAAGTAAGTCGGGAAATATTTGTATTGCATATATAGATTTATTAGCTGTTTCATTTGACAAAGCAAACAGTTTCAACAAAAAATTAAAAATGTAAAAATGTCGAAAAACTGAGACCGTGAATGCAGCCATTTTGACCTTGCTTTCAAATAATTTCTTTTTGCCGCTATAAGTACCAAAATTTGTATGAGTAAGTCCTCACACACATAATTTTCTAAAGGATTCTAAACGCTGTTCGGTAAAACGAACACCCGCCGCAGGAAAAAAGAAGAAGAACAGCCAAAAATACCTTGAAAGTAGGATCGTATTCGTCAACGCCATTGATCGTCGAAGATCGGTTCAAATTGGCATAAAATATTAGAAGGGAGTTTATTTAGTTAATAGGTATTAGCATTAGCATCAAAACAGTCCTCTGGAGTTAACGGTCGTGAGACAGCAAAATTGAATCTTTTGGTACTAAAAAAATACAGAAAAAGCTAAAATTGGCAAAAATTAACCAAACTTGGACTGTAAATGATTGGAGAAACGTAATGTTGGTAATAATAGCAAGATAAACCAGTTTTGTTTGAATAGTATGACGAATGATCGCTGGAAAGTCGGTGAAGGCTTTAAAATTAAGTTCCCAAAACAAACGGCGTGGTCAGGAGATTTTTTTATTATAGTATCTGGCATTAAATGGCATTAAAAAATAATTTAGAGAAAAAACCTCATACCGTCTAAAGAGCAGTAGCTGCCGCATACTAATGCCCCCATCTTCTAGGACGATTCTGCTCCTTGCAACAGTGCACTATGGGTAAAAATACCGTTTTTGGTGCATAAACTATAGTTTTTAAGTTATTGACTTAAAATTTTTGTTGGTGTATTACATAAAATTAAATTTTTAATTTTAATTTTTTTTTTAATTTGACACAGTGGGTAAAAATAAATTATTAATTAAATAATTGTCAACAATTTTTATTTCCATTACATTTGGTAATACGTGCTTATACAATGCTTAAACAAAAAATTTCTTCAGCTAAATATTTATGACCCATCCATTTTTAGAGCTCTGAAAAAAAAAAGTTGTTACATTTTTGTAAAAACTACATAATTTAAGCTTATAATATTTCTTTCTTCATTTTTTTTCGTTCTCAATTCCGTCTGGTATCTCTTCCTCTAAATCTATTTCAAAGGTTTCACTTCCATCATCGTCACCATATTCGTTATTTGTATAATTTTCACACGAATTTGGTGACGTACCTCCGTCTTTGTGGCCAACACTTAAGGATATGATTGGCGAATCCAAAAGATCGACAACCTCTTTTCGTAGGCTAATCCTGTTGGTTTATGTAATGAAAAGATTCAATTGTAATGGATCAGACGAATCCATAGCTCTGTGAAAAACATCAGCCATATTGTCAACTACATATTGTCAATATGTCAACTACATATTCTGGCATGATATTTTCTGTCAGCTTTGAAAAGTTAGTGTCTTGCTTCTGATGCACTTTCTGCCAAGGAGCCAACAGGAACAATTGATTTTTCAATGATTACACAAGGGAACAAGGGTTTTGTTGATTAAGAACTAAATGTTGTTTTTAAGGTAATTGGGGATGCTGAATCCAACCCTGTACTTTTTCCTATCAGGTCGAGTTTTCGCGATAAACCGTTATACCCAAAATTAAGGCACTTCCCTTACACATAGTGGGCTAACTTAGAAACGGTTAACCGTATTCCGATAAAAAAAAAAATCCAAAACTCGCCAACAATACTGTCTTCAAGTCGTGCCTACATTGGTTTTGAAATTGCCCAACAGATTCAGTGATTCAACAGTTTTGGTATAAAAACATTTAGTTATACATATTTTAAATGAGATAAAATTTATTTCAATCCATTCGGTAGTCCAAAAAGAAAGTTATAAGTATTATAATGTACTTGAACCTAATAAAAAATTTTCTTTTATAAGATTTTCTTAAATTATAATTATTTTGTTTAGAGATTCGTAGGAGATTCGTTTTCGTAAAGCCGAGTAAGCCGAGTAAGCAGTAAGCTTAATAACCTCATTAGTGATTTTGATTGGTCCGCTCTGTACTTGTGCACTGACGTTATGAAAGGCACAAACATATTTTACAATGTACTTGACACATTTTTTGATTCTTGTGTCCCACTTTCTTGTCCGATTATCATTCGTTTACCAAATAGTTATCCAGTCTAAAAAACTTCAAATCAAGACTTTATAAAAAATTTCGAGAAGTTGGTTCTCCCTCTTCTCTTTCTCACTCGGTAAAATTTCTCCGTTCTTAACCGTTCTTAAACAGTTTTACAGTTTCGTAAATAGTAAGCGTAGAGCGTCCGCACATCCATCCTCACTATCTTTTCTCAATATGTCAGCAAACAATGATCAGGCAATTGCCAAATTTTTCCAAACAACCTATTCTCATGAAAGCTACTCTGGTCAGCAGTATCCATACAGTCTACCAAGGTCGAATGGCATCTTCAACCCCTTGTTAAATGAAAGCTCACTGCTTCATGATCTTCGACTAGTTAAGCCGGTGTTTTCACCAGGTCCCGACGGAGTTCCCGGCTGTGTACTTAGGTACTGTGCCGACGCTCTGTGTGGACCCTTGCTTAAACTATTCACCCTATCCATTGACTCATCATGCTTCCCCCCCCCCATCTGGAAGGAATCTTTTATTATTCCGCTCCATAAGAAAGTTAGCAAGTCTGATGCAAATAATTATAGAGGTATATCTAAGTTATCCGCTATTCCTAAAATGTTTGAAAAAATGTTAACTCCGCATTTGCAACATCTCTGCAAATCACTTATATCTCCGTCCCAGCATGAATTTATAAGGCGTCGATCAACAACCACAAATTTATTAGAGTTTACCTCTTTTATCATTAAAGGCTTTCAAGGTAACTTGCAGACGGATGTCATTTACACTTATTTCAGCAAAGCATTAAATTCTGTAAACCATTCCCTCCTAGCACAAAAACTTGACCTTTTAGGGTTTCCGCCTAATCGTTTGAGATGGATTTCTAGCTACCTTCGTTCTAGGTCTCACAGAGTCCTCTTCAACAACTCTTTCTCTTCACCTGTTAAGTTAACTTCTGCAGTACCACAGGGCAGCCATCTAGGCCCCCTACTTTTCACGCTCTTTATTAATGCCTTCAGTATTAAAAAACTGTGGAGTACTCATGTATGCGGATGATGTTAAACTGTGTCCAGTATAAGGACATTTCATTTCACTCTCGCTTGCAATCCGATCTCAATAACTTTCAGTCATCGTGTTGTGCAAATATGTTACACCTAAATGTCTCGTAATGCAAAGTAATGACATTTCATTGCTCCTGTCCCTTTTTGGCTCCTTACACTGCGGTGGTTCTCTTCAGAGGATTACCTTGATCTTGGTTTTAAACTAGACCCCAAGTTAAAGTTTTCTAAACATATTTCTACCATGGTAAATAAGGCCATGCGCGTGATTGAGACTGCCATCTTACCCTCGTATATTGCTTTTAATAAACCTTCCAACCTTAGGTAGTCGTAGAAAAATGCTTGGGGTGATTTTTATTCACAATCTGATCAAGGGTGACGTAGATAGCCCTGACTTGTTGAGCTGCATAAATTTTACGATTCCTATTAGATCTATTAGAAACTTTATTCCTTAGTTCCTTCTGCTTTGTAGATCGAATTATTCCTTGCACGAACCATTTAGGGTCCTATTCTCGGACTTCATTTCCCTCCAATACTAATTCCCTTCCTCTTCTTAAATCACTAATACTAACATACCTTTCCCGTAATTAGTACTATTTCTTAGATCTTTGCATGTTTAGCTCTTTGAGTTGTGTTTAGCTCTAATTTTCCTCGAATTTTAGTCTAACACCTATCTTTCCTGCATGCTCGCGATCGGTTCGGTAACACGCGTCGCGCCCCCTCGGTCGGTTGGTCGGGAGGAGGGGCTGCGTTTCTGCCTGGGTTCGGCTTTGTGTCGCATGGTCCACTTGATGGTGCAGTAATTGCATATCAATGTCCAGACAAACCAGACAAAACTAGTTCTTTTTTCTTAATAATGTAACTGTTAGTTTTAGAAAACAATTAAATTTGAACTTTTGTTGATGGAAAAAATTCGATAATACTATTAATACCTGTGTTTAGAGGAGGATACCCAATGTATCACCTTTATTTACAATAGAACGTCACGAACAAATTATTATACAAATATGTTTATTATAGTTGATTAGGTCGATTAGGTCGATTAGGCGACGATGTTTCAGGTACGAGTGCTACGTCAAGACTCTCGTAAGGGCAGGCGGACCGAATTGCCCGTGCCCTAATGCAAGCGAGAGAAAGATAGATGAAGAGAGCGATAGCAAAGACGAAAGAAAGACGAAAGTTATATCCATATATAAACCGCGATTCGTGAGTATATATGCGACGAAAGAAAAGTACGAGAGTGACCATTGCGAAAGCATGTTAGGGCAGACGGACCAAATTGTCCGTGCCCTATGCGATGCTACGAAATAGAGAGCGAGGGAGTGTTCGAGAGAACGAGAGAGCTGATAGATCGAGAGAGTGATTTCGAAAGGCGATAGAAAGAAAGAACGAAAGAACGGTTCAAACGGCTATTACAGTGAGGGGGCGGGTGTAGATACATGTCGATTACAATAAGGTACAGTGGGCAGCGCAAATAACGAACAAATAACAGGATTTAATTTAAGACTGCACCACTGACTAAAAATACTAAATAATGCTCGGCTGGGAGACCGAACAACCTGTAACTTAAAAACGCAAGCTGAAAAAATGGAGATCAGATTTGAAATCAGCGACTTTAAATTAGTAAGAAACTTTAATCAGTTTTCAATCAACACACAAAAAGTTTAATTTTGTTCCCTTGTGTTATGTATCCATATACAAAAATTGTGTATACTGTTGGAAACATGGGGTATCAAAAGTAGTTAGCCGTATAAATAGTGAAAGTTTCAAGACAGAATTATCTTGCTGAAATGCCATCAGCGTGTAGTAACAATGGAGTTGAATTTTGTTTTTCTACCACAAGTTCAGATGCTAACTTCATTTTTAGTCGCTTACCAGCAGCTTCATATGTCAATTTCGGACGACCCCCTTTCTGTGGGGGTTCGTTTCTATCATAAAGCTTATTTTCATATTACCGGATAGCCATATGGCGTGTTTTTGTTTGAATCGCTTTATGTTTCGGCAGCATCTTGGCAAATGTTTATTGATGTAATAAATAAACTTTGCAATTTTATTTGATATTATCTGGTTCATTATTTTATTAAAGCGATCGCCACCTAATTTTTCGAATATGCAACTCTTCTCGCGAGCGGTTGTTGCTTTCTCAAACTCAAATGTTGCTAGATAAACGAAATTTTTGCGAAAAGGAGCAAAAAGGAGCAAAAACCCGTGTTCGGCACGCATACAGTAACACGTTTTAAAGGGCGCCTGTGTGTGTAGGAAAAACCTGAAGATGCCTGCGACCGAAAATAAAACGCTTTACACTGCGACAAACGATTTGTAGAAAAAGTTGCAATTATTTCGTGCTGATACTGTCGTGTGAAATAAAAATTGAAACAAAAAATGCTGTAAAAAATAAAATAATATACAAAAAAATAAACAAAATTTTATTTTGAAAATAAATTATTTTTCAAACTAAAAAAAATGCATGCTCGCATTGATGAAATGTTATTTATAATGTTTGTTATAATGTCCAAATCGATGTCTCCGCTATATTCTTTAATGCGCAAAAGGTCGGCGTAATTTTGGTCAATGCCACTTCGCAATTGTATGTCGTTCCGAACATTGAGTAGAGGTCGTACATTACATTTTTTAGGCTCTGATATTTTTTGTCATCGATACAGGGCCAAAATTTTTTCCAGTATCAAACGGAATTTCTAGGGATGTAACTGTAAAAGCTCTTCTCGTACCAGAACATCTATATCTTGCAATTCACAAATAAGGGGATAATCATGTACTTCAACCCAATTTCTAATCATATTGAAGTCAAAAAACCTATTTCCCATGTTTTCATGCAGCGACTTGACAATCGCTATGAATTGTTCAATTTTGCCGTTTAAACTGGCAGTCATGTCGCAAAGAAAAGCAAAATCAACTAAAAACGAGAAGGAACGTGTGAGTCGCTTCTGGGGACGCAGTCTACTACTCAGTCAGTATATACATTTTTGAGATCTGATTTTTTAGAATTATAGAATAAAAAAAAAATTTTACACTTTACATTTTTTTTGCTACATCTACAATGTATATTTTACATCTAACATGTAGATTATAGATGTACCATTTATATTCTACATCTCCTCCGCTATGGGTTGCTCGCGCACTGAACGCGGCAGAGTGTGCGAGCGAGAAGGAGAATGAGTATCGTGTCTCTGGCTGGAGGTGGGCGGGGGAACCAACAGAAAATTCATTTCTTCATTCTAGCTATAATTATGATCCGATCTGATTCATATTCAGCAATCTGGTAGATTGCTCATTCTCTACGATACTGCGCTTTTAGTTATATCGTATCTTTAAAATTGTGCCTGCCACAGATTTTCGTCCTTTCTGGTGACGGAAGGGGGCGGGGCGAAATTTTGAAATACACTTGTAGCAGTGTGATAACACATGAGTCTTGAAACCAAATTTGGTTGCCCTAGCTTTTATAGTCTCTGAGATCCAGGCGCTCATCAAGACGGACGGACGGACAGACGGACATGGCTATATCGACTCGGCTATTGATGCTGATCAAGAATATATATTCTTTATGGGGTCGGAAACGTTTCCTTCTCTGCGTTGCACACATTCACTTTTACCACAAATCTAATATACCCATTAACTCTTATTTGAGTACGGGTATAAAAATCGGGGTTTTCAAGTTTCAAAATAAGGTGCTCGGTGTCATTATCAAGGGTTTTCAGAAAAATGGTAACCTCCTTGCGTAAATTAAAAAGTCGTTCCAAGCACTTTCCTCTACTGAGCCACCTTATTTCCGTGTACATTGTCAAATCTTCATGCTCTGCATTTAAATATTTAATGAAATCCTTAAATTATTATTTTTGTTAATTATCTTAACAGACATATTCATTACTGAAATCATTTTCAGCTCCTTCGCAAAGATCGCTTCCTGATGGATGGCGCAATGGAAAGGTGGGCAACAAATACCACTATTTTTAAAAATTCCTACAAGCCTTTGTGTTTCCTTGTGATAACCTTAGCTCCATCCGTACAAATATAACTCAGTTTAGTTTGATAAGCTACGGCAAAAACTTTTGACAAGAGTGTTTCAAATAAAACCCGAAAACTTCTTCAAAGCAAGTCAAATTATTGTCAACAGTTTTGAGGCATATTATAAGCTGGCAAATACTATTTATGTCTGTACTTTCATCCAGCGCTACAGCATAATATTTCCAATTGACCAGTCTGTTTTTTAGCTTCAGAATGAATAAATCGGCTAATTTCATCCGATCTACTTGTGACGGTACTTGGAAATAATGGAAGGTCCTGGCAAAGTTTTAAAATTGCATTGCTTTTTTGCCAAAGGACATCACGCATAAGAGTTTTTCGGTGAAGGGACGGCATTACTTTGACAAAACCAGTGCATATACTAGATGCTTTTTTATAGCCAAGCTGATTACTTTCTGCTAAAAAAAAAAGAGAAGGAACGTGTGAGTAGCTTCTGGGGACGCGACACTACTTTTATACCTGTACTCAGTATATAAATTTTTCAGCTTATGATTTATGTAGAATTAAAAAAAATTTTACATATTACATTGTTTTGCTACATATGTTATCTAAATCTACATCTAACATGTAGATTATAAATGTACCATAAAAATAAATGTATAAATGTACATCTTCTCCGCTAGGGGCGCTCGCACACTGCATAGGGCAGAGTGTGTGCGAGCGAGAAAGAAAATGAATAGCGTGGTCTCTTGCTGGAGGAGGTGGGGGAAGCAACTGAAAATTAATTTCTTTCTACTGGCATAATAATGATCCGATCTGATTCAGATTCGTTAATCTGGTAGATATAGTTATTCACTACCATACAGCGTTTAAGTTTAGTTTTTTGGCTGTCACAGATTTTCGTCCTTTGGGGTGCCGAAAGGGGGCGGGGCGAACTTTTGAAATTCACTTGTAGCAGTGTGATATCACATGAGTCTGAATAAAATTTGGTTGCTTTCTAACAGCCCTTTACCTAAAAAATTACCAGAACATTTGTCCAATCTTGGCCAACAGTGTATTTTTAGGCTTTTATTATCGCGGAATTTGGTAACGTCACGCCATTAACGTTCGTCAGGTGCCTCGGCGGACTTATAGCAAAAAATAAACAGGAAAGGTTTTTACATTAAATAACTTTGAAAACACTAACCGACACGATTTTTCCCCAAGGAACAAAACCAACTTTTTTTTTAAGATTTGGGCTTAGAAATGGTTTGATTTTTTCTATGGCAGAACTTATTTTTGAAGAATTTTTGAAAACTGGTATTTTCTTTCAACTTTTTTGAGAGGTAGCGTTTTCTTTTTAATAATCTTTTCAAAATAGCAAAGTTCTTTACAATCAGACGTGAAATACTATAGTTATGTGAAAAAAAGAAGCGCTACCTCTGAAAAAAGCTTTACAAAAATACCAGACTTCAAAAATTCTTCAAAAAATAAGTTCTGCCATAGAAAAAAACCATAATTATTAAAAAAAAATTTTAAAATCCCATATCTATAGAAAAGTCGGTTTGGATCCTTGAATGTTCGATTTTGCCGATTGGTGAAATGAACACTACATATTTCATATACATGTAAGATTTATAATATAGTATGGTTTATTATGCGTATAGTTCCGAATACAGTTAGAGATTACATAATTTAAAAAGGTCAACTTCATTAAATGTTCTTTCAACTCCCGTACAACTTTTCGCTGCTGCTTCCAAAAACCGACGCTGACTATCGACTTTTTTTTATAGCCTTGCGCCATCGCCTTTCACCTTATACATCTTACCGATAGTATCTTAAGTATTAATGTAATTTAACCGGCATGTCTTATCCAATTGATACCCGGATCTTTACATTCGGCCCTCCTGTTCATCTTCATCTGTCCCAGATGATAATGTCTCATCGTTTTGTGATATAAAACGCCATAGCGTCGTATTGTCACTACTCGTTCCTGTGATAGCTCAGCCCGACGTGTTTTATTGTAATTGCGCTTGTAGAACTCTTGTGCCTGCTCGATGCTGTGTCTCGGTTGGTTACGCAGCTCTTGGCGCTCGTTGTTAAACTGCGCAACCAACTACTCGTTGAGTACCTCCAATAGTCGACTCTCAGCTTGACTATGCATCTTAGTCCCAAACATGACCTCGAATGCCGACGACTTCAATGTTGAATGCGAATTAATCGCCATTTGGACCTGTCGCACATACTTGTACCACTTCGTTGACTCCTGAACCGACAACTTAGCGACGGTTCACCCGCTCAATCCGGCCGTTGCCTCTCGCCACGCCTATCGTACAAATGACCAATCAGTCAGACTCTTCACAACTTCTTCGTATCCCGTTGACTTGGTTGGGAACAACCAGACGAAATTGGAGAACGCATCCACCTCCACCACAGCAAAAATATATATTTTTATTGCTTGGCTGTCGCGTCCATTGGGCCAAAATGATCAACGTGCAACGTGTGTCGTGGCGTGTCACTTTTGTCAATACAATGATGGCTCCTGCTTGCCCAATTTTTTGTTGAAAATGATACAGCTGATACAATTAGCAATTAACTTTGCTACTTTGTTCTTGATCGTCATTCTACTGCGCCTTCTTTATCCGAGCTGTCAACTCCGTTGTCACAACCATGCAATTCTGCGGAAAACGGCTCAGAAAGTCCACATGTCTCATTCTATCTCCTCGGCAATGTACTGCTTTAAATGTGAAGTCTTCCATATACAGGATCCACTGGAAAACTTCTCTCGGTATGTCTTCTTTGGTTGTTGTCTGATTAAATAAACGCCACACAATCAGTGGCAATATCAAATTTGATCCCCAACAGGTAGTGACGAAACTTCTTGAGTACGAGGTATGCTGCTTTGACCTCCAAATAGTAACTGTAACGTTTGGATTCAGCTTCTGTAGTCTTTTTACTGTAATAGTAGACCGGATGAAAACTGCTATCATACTGCTGCAACAATACAGCTCCAAAACCTTCCTTGGACGCATCCGTGTGGAGTTCCGTTGGCGCTTCTCGTGAGTAGAGATGTAATACAGGTGCAATTACCAGTAGCTTCTTTAAGGTTTATAGTAATGGTTAGTGGAATCACAACAATTTTTGCTTCTTTGAATTTTTAATCGGTTTCTTTATTGTTTCGTATTCTTATGTTATTCGGTGGGGAGTTGACTGACCGCGACGTGTATGTTAGTTCTTGATGTCCCGGTTGAGTGCGACTTGTTATTGCTCCCGATCGACTGCCGATTGACTATGGCCTATCGACTCTAAAGTTAACTGCCGATTTGTGAACTGCTTGCGAACTCCAAGTGAACTCCTAGTGAACTCCAAACGAACTGCCTTAGTACAGGGATAACTCAGATATATGTATATAGCGTTTTCCAATTCTTAATAGGGCCAGTGCTGCTATGTATGGGACATTGCTCCGAGCCGGGTTCGGGTTTTGGCACTTTTCCATGCTATTTGTTGTATTTTGCTGCGTGGGTTGATCGCATTTCCTTGACGTTCGATGGCACGTGTGGCTGAGTCTTCGGTTTTTCTGTCGAGGTTGGTAGTTATTTTTCTTTATTTTTTCACTTGCTGTTCCCATTTTCGTGGATTTTGGTGGCGCGTGTGCTGAGTTTTCATTTCTTTGGGTGCTGACGTCGCCAATCATGGGATCCATGGTTCGATACACACCCCTTTCTTCCGGATGGGCATGTTTTTAGCTCTTATGCTTAAGTCGTGGCTAGGGAGATTGCGGGGGCTAGTGGTAGTGTTTGCCTCGTCGGTTGCATCCCTGTCCTCGTGGAATTCTTTCAAGTCGTTGATGTTAGCAACCTTCGATTTTCGGCTGCCCGGATGCTGTAGTTTTACGATGTTCAGTGATGTAAATCCTTTGACTCGATAGGGTCCATCGTATTTTTGTGCCAGCTTAGCGGCGAATCAGTCGGCCGCGTTGGAGAGGTAGTGTTGTCGTAGGAGTACTATGGATCCAATCGTGGGGCGCCATTGCGTACGGCGGAGATTGTAATGCCTTCCCTGTTCTTGGCTTGCCCTCTGGATGTTATTTCTGACAATGGTGAATACTTCGCTGAGTTTGGTTGCCTTGCTTATAGTGGTCTCTGGAGGGCTCCCTGTGCCTGTCGTGACTTCGTCATAAAGTGCTCCAGGCAAGCGGGGCTCTCTTCCATGCAGTGGGAAAGCGGGGCTAAATACCGTTGTCTCGGAGACGCTGGAATTTATTGCGAGTGATATTTCTGGTATAAGTTCGTCCCAGGTGTTTTGGCGATCCCCTAAAAATTGGGCAATCATGGTCTTGACCGTTCGATTGGCCCTTTCCGTTGGGTTTTCCTGGGGGCAGTACGGTGCGGTATGTTGCAGTTCTACTCCTGCTGTCTGTAGAAATGACCGAAACGATCGACTCGTAAATTGCATGCCGTTGTCGCACACAAAGCGTTTGGGTATGCCGAAATTGGTCAGTATTCGTTCTCGAAAAGCCAGTTCCAGGGTAGCGGTGGTGTCATAGAAGACGAGCCGCATCGTATTTCCCTTCTTTTAGTGGTCCAACGAAGATAGCGCATAGTGTAGCGAATGGCTCTTCGGCTTTGCGAGTGAGCATCTGGCCCATCGGCTTGCGTTGTTGAGCTTTGAACTTCTGGCAGCTTACGCAGCCACGGACATATTTCCTCACGTCCCGGTAGAAACCTGGCCAATAGTACCGTTGGGATATTCGGGTGATGGTTTTGCTGACCCCTAGGTGGCCGGCTGTGGGTTGGTCGTGGCATTCGTGAAGTATTCTGGCTCGTTGATCTTTTGCTACGCAGAGTTTCCATGCTATAGTAGTCGTCGTCGTCGGCGCCATGGCCCAGATGTCGATATAGTTCCCCGTTGGCGTAAGTGTAGTCGGGGTATTTCTGAGGCTCGTCCTGGACTTGTTTTATCCTGCGCTGGGGCCAGGGGCAGGCTGTCTTCTCTTCTTCGATCCGTGCGAGTGTTCCTAATGGTTGCCTGGATAGGGCATCTGCAACTACGTTCTGGTTGCCTGCTCGATAATGAACGTCATATTGGTGATGTTCGATGGCCCATCTCGCCACTCTACCGTACGGGCTTTCCAACGTATTTAGCCATTTTAGAGTGAGATGTTCGGTGATTATATCGAATCGGTATCCTTCCAGGTAACAGCGTATTTTTTCGATACGCCATTTCCCATTCTTTTTACGAACGAGTAAGATTGTGAGGGCTTCGGGAGGGCTTGATGAGACCTTCCGTTATCAATTCTACTTGTTTGTCTACTTTGTCTACTTGTCTACTTGTTCGTCGATGATTCGCATCTTGGCCGGGTTTTTTGGATATTATCGTTGCTTTATGGGTCGATTATCCCTCATGACGTCCAGAAATGCTTGAATTTGTGGCGCTTTGTCGGTTGGCCACGGATCCGGGGCTGGTTCTGACTCGTCTTCGATCTCGGGGTCAAAGTGTTGGTTCGGGGCTTCGGGTAGGATGGTGGTGTCGAACGCGCTGAGTGGTTCGATTCTGCGGGGGAATTCGCTTATGTGGGTGACAATGGGTGTGGCATCGACCACCACGATATTTTGGTATGCCGGGTGTAGTACTCGTGTTATACTGCAGCCAGACTGGTACGTAAACAGGTGAGTCACAATGACGCCTCTGGAATCGCAACAGCGACTTGTTTGGACGACACATATTGGACATGGCTCTGTGGACGCCGATGCGTTAATCCAGGACAGTATAAAGGTGGAATCAGTCCAGAAGCTTCCTGATACTGTGCCAAGGTTTATATGATCCCTTCTAACTTGATTGGTGAGTTGGGCACCTAAAACTGCAGCGCACAGTTCTAGACGTGGTAGGGATTGTTTGGCGGTGGGTGCTACTCCAGACTTTGAGCATAATATTCGTACAGAGCCCTGATTGTTTTTGTAGGTGGCTCGTACGTACACTGCCGCGCCATAGGCTCGTTCCGATGCGTCTACAAAGGTATGTAGATCCTGGGTGACTTGCACTTTTCCATCATATACGTGCCGCGGAATCTCCATTGAGTTAAATGATTGTAGGTCCTCCCGGTACTCCTACCATTCGTTTTGGAGTTGTAATGGCAGTTAATCGTCCCAATCGAGCTTAAGCTCCCACAGTTGTTGCATAAATATTTTGCCTTGACTGTCACTGGGGCAAAGATTTGTGCCAATTCTGAGCACACGACCCTTTTGGTGATGCGTGTTGCTTGGCTTTTTGTGGTTAGTCCCCGCAGCTGGTCTTGTTTTGGCATCGAAATGAGACCCAGCATTTTCACGCTGTATTACTCTAATGTTTCACCCAGCTTGACCCAGCTGTCGTTGACAACGTCCTCTTTAGGGATTCCTTGCAATAGCTGGTCGTTGTTGGAGCCCCATTTGCGAAGTTAAAGACCGAACGGTAGCAATATTTTATTAGGTTATTGTTGAACTTGTATCGCTTCCTGAATGGTATCCGCGCCAGTGAGACCACATAAAAATCATTCTTCAATGCAGCAGATCCTATAGTTAATCTGTTTTGGCTACGAGTTGCCAAATGATCCAGACATTTCGTTGTCAGGAATGGAGCAGATGTGGTCCCATATGAGACTGTATTTAAGCGATAGTACCTGATATCTTCCGATAGATTGATTCTCCAGACTATCATCTGATGAAATTGATCCTCGGTATTTATCCACACTTTTCGGTACATTTCCTCGATGTCCGCTGTGAATACGTACTTATGGGTACGAAAACGTAGTAGAATGGACATAAGTTCACTCTGAACTGTGGGTCCGGCATGCAGAATGTCGTTTAGAGACTTTCCGCTTGTTGATGCATCAAAAACGACCCGTAACTTTGTGCTGGTGCTCTCAGGTTTGAATACACAAGTGGTGTGGTATGAAGTAATGTCTCTCCGGCACTTGTGTTGCTGGGACCATCTTCATGTGTCCAAGTCCTTCATATTCATTCATCAATTCCACATAGCCTTTCCCTGTTCCTGGTGAAATCCGTCGCTCTAATGCCAAGAATCTTTTCGTTGCAGTTTCCAAAGACCCCCCCAGGGCTGAAGAGTGTTCGGAAAATGGGAGTTTTACTATCAACCTGCCATCCGATGCTGTTTGTAAGTTCTCTATAAAGTGAGCTTCGCAATATGCTTCGATTGGCGTGCGTGGTTTTTCTTCCGCCTCCAAGTTGTCCAGGGTCCAAAATTTTTCCATTATCTATCCCAATTTTGTATTTTGCAGAAACGGGTCTCCTGATTTGGATGTTTTTGATCTGGGAGTAGTAGCGGATAATAGTGCTCTGCTCTCTGCCGATGAGCATGTCGACTTTTTACGGTTTATAGAAATCCGGATCTGCCAGTGGGCAATTGTTTGGTATGTTCAAGTTCATTTTATCGAGTGCCTGCGCTGGTTGATCAGCAATTATCTGAGGTAGTACGAATGCTTCAGTTCTTTGCGTAAATCCGCCGTGAAGGGATTTTATTAGAACATTTACTCGTGCTCTGCTGGTCTTTGACTGACCTCCAATTCATTATCATTAAGTTTTACTGACAACATTGATGCCATTCGTTCAGAGATCAGGTTGATCTGTGATCCTGAATCCAGCAAGGCTATGAAATTGGCTCTCTGTCCATTGTTTGCTTCTACTCCTACTTTTGCTGTAGCTAGCAGGTTGTAATTATTGTTACTTGCTGCGCCAACCGTCGGTGCTTTTGGTTCTGTACTTGCGCCCGATGGTACGTCCAAGTTCAGCAGTGTATTGTGTTTTTTGTCGCACTTGAAACATGTCCGACCTGGGCATGCATTTGTTTGTGTGGCTTGTTTTAAAACAGTTGACACACAATTTCTGGTTTTGTACCCAATTTAGTCGTTCTGAAGGTGATTTGGAGCGAAACTCATCGCATCCGTAGAGCCAATGGCTTGCCTTCTTGCAGAATGAGTAGAGCGGCGTTTTCGATTTTCCAGTGTTTACTGTTGCACATGTTGTGCCTTTTGGCTCTTTCCTTGACATTTGTGTCTTTTCGCCTGTTCCTAGAACTCGAACTCTTTGTTCTAGGAACTGAAGCATTGTGTCCAGGGCCTGTATTTCCTTTGAGCTTCCCAATCATTGCACGTACAAGGCTCTGATAGTGAGATCCAGTTTATTTTTGATAGCTGCAATCAATATTGGATCCCAGGTGGATATATTGATGCCCAATCCCTTTAGTGATGCCAGGGATTCGATAGTTGTAACGTACAACTCTTTTAATGACTTGGAGTCGTCATTAACTGTGTTATAATTTAGGAAGCGGTTCAATACCGTGCTAGCGACGTCTCTGGGATTGTTGTATGTATCAATCAGAATTTCCCAGGCGCTCACATAATTGTCTTCCTTTAGATCGATATGCCGGATCAATCTTTCCTCTCCAGTTAGATACCACATCTTCGCACTGTGGGCATGTTTGTTTCATGTATCATACATGAGAACAGGTCATAAAACTGGGACCATTTTAGTATGTCCCCATCAAACTTGGGAATGTTGATTTATTGTGGCTGGTTTTGCCAATGTTCTTTGTACCTCTTTTTCCAGGGTCAGGTAGGCTTCCATGTTGTATCCTCCTTCCTCTGGGTTGTCATATTCCTCGTGGATAGTAAAATGGACTTCTTGTGCTTGAGTCCATAGTGATTTTATCAATTCACTTGATGTATGTCCTCCCGCCTCTGAGAATTGTCTCAGAGTACGTTTTATGGACTCTATTATGGCCTTTTGTCGGCGACATAGTGACGGCAATGTGCTGTAAGCATCCGTGAATTGCTGGCTCCGATCATTTGATTGTGGTTCGACATTTTGACCCACCTGAGCACTTGATGCCTGATTTAGCTTGTCCATGCTTTCAGTAAAGATCGCAACGTATGTTTTTAGTGTTTTACGTAAGTCTTCACAAAATTTGGTGTAATGATCGGTTGTGTATGCCTTTGATATTTTGGTGTCGATTTCGTTAAATCGATTCCATGCATCCTCGAGAGCCGCCTTTTTTGTTTGGAAGTACATTATATTTTGCTTCCTTTCTGGGGAGTCTTTTTTGAAGTTCCTAATGATCTTTGAAATTTCATCTCCAATTTCTTGCTGCTCATTTAATGCCTCTGTGGCGGCAGCGTGTTCCTTCTTGTGTGAATCCATTTAGCCTCTTACTTTTTATCTTGACCCGTTGGGAGTATTTTATTTGCTT
This sequence comes from Drosophila tristis, assembly GCA_018150885.1. NCBI lineage: Eukaryota > Metazoa > Arthropoda > Insecta > Diptera > Drosophilidae > Drosophila > Drosophila tristis. The sequence continues at coordinate 1,145,370 of JAECWT010000181.1, forward strand.
TTCAGCTGGATTCGCAACCGATGTTGGTCAAAGTAAAAGTACGGACGATGTACTGGATGGTGGATTGTGCTGTTTCAATGGTGAACACACACTTGTGATCTTGATCTTGTTGATCGTTGATCTTGTTGGCTTATGATCTGAAAGTGACAGATCTGCCAAATGGTTCTACTTATGGGTAGGAGATTCTACCGCAGGTATGTGGCTTGCTGCCAATTTTTGTTGAAGAGTCCTGGTGTCTTCTTCAGTGTGATCCGCAGATTATATCCTTTCCTGTCGCTTGTTGGACAGTTTGTAGAGGATTTCCTGCGTCGGGGTCACCAAATGTTAATGTGTGTTTGTGTGTGTGTGATTTGGCATGCATACGGCACATAAACCATTTACAATTTTGACTTCGCAACTAGAACTTGAACCAGTTGGACTGCGGAGAGCGTTTCCTACGGTGAGCAAATGAGGGTATGAAGACACGGCGACGTGTCGAGTAGACGAGTGAACAGGCAGTTACTGATACTGATTTAATTCAACAAACTTAAATTCTAGTATGAATATGGTAAAAGGGAATTGGAATTAATATTGAATTCATATGAATTTAATATGATATATGATATGATATATATGATATATTTAATATGTTCTTGGGCAAATGTGATAGTGTGCAATTGCACCAGTGTTTTTGCCCTCTCAAGAGCGATCGCATCGTCGGCAGAAATTGCTGCAGAAGCGGTTATTGTAGACTCCCGTTACGTGGGTCGTCGACCTGACTTATTCGATGTATATTATTTTATATTAGTTAATGCATAAACCTGCGACTAAACAACGGTTATTTTCTGTTTGTCTGTTCCTCTTCTGCCTATGTATGTGTACCACACCAAGTGTGTCTGCGTGTCTATATATGTGTGTGTATGTACCACGTGTATGTGCCAGAAAAAGGCGACGCTGCGGCGCGACTTCGAATTTCACAATTTTGCAACTGAATTACACGACCGATTTTTGTCAATCTCTTAGTGTTTATATCCACTTGGAACAACTTTATTTAGCTAAAAACAATAACTTTTCAACGATCTTGCATCAGCCAACTTTTTGTTTTTTTTTTTCTTTGATCATGCACTCTGGTCTCTGGATTCGACTCGGACGAGCCCACAAATGTAAGATTTATAATATAGTATTGTTTATTATGCGTATAGTTCCGAATACAGTTAGAGATTACATGATTGCAAAAGGTCAACTTCATTCATTTCGCTGCTGCTTCCAAAAACCGACTCTGACTATCGCCTTCTACCTTATATCGGTACCGATAGTATCTTAAGTATTAATGTTATTTAACCGGCATGTTTTATTCACTTGATACCCTGCACTTTACATACATGCACAAAATTTGTATACAGATAGACCTACCTGTCACACAATTGGATTTATTTTTATACCCGTATTCAAAAAAGAGTTAAGGGGTATATTAGATTTGTGGTAAAAGTGGATGTGTGTAACGCAGGGAAGGAAACGTTTCCGACCCCATAAAGTATATATATTCTTGATCAGGATCAATAGCCGAGTCGATATAGCCATGTCTGTCTGTCCGTCCGTCCGTCTTGTTGAGCGCCTGGATCTCACAGACTATAATAGTTAGGGTAACCAAATTTGGTTTCCAGACTCATGTGATATCACACTGCTACAAGTGTGTTTCAAAATTTCGCGCCGCCCCAAGAAAGGACGAAAATATGTGGCAGGCACAATTTTAAAGATACGATAAAACTAAAAACGCAGTATCGTAGAGACTGCCCATATCTATTAGATTGCAGAATCTGAATCAGATCAGATCATAATTATAGCCAGAATGAAGAAATTAATTTTCAGTTGTTTCCCCCGCCTCCTACAGCAAGAGACAAACTACTCTATCTCCTTCTCGGTCGCACACTCTGCCGCGTTCAGTGCTGCTCAACAGGGAACTTAACTCGTCACCTTAAAAACGAACACAATGTTCGCGATATCGATTCTAGTACTTCATTAGCTACAGGTGGAACGATATCAAATTTTTTCAACAAATCCACGCCAATAAGGTCTCTAAGAGATAGTAAATGGGCGCTGGGACGAGAGCTAGCTTTGTGGATGGCTAGAGATCTGCTCCCATTTCATACAATGAGCCACAATGGAATTAAAGACTTCTTAACCAAATATAAAGTTGTGGTAACTGCTGATGATATTCCACATTACAAAACACTTTCAACAACTGCACTAGACGATGTGTATGAATGCGTTTTAAAAGCAGTTACACGAATAGTATCTGGACAAAAACACTTTGCCTTAACCTTTGATTTGTGGACGGACAATTATAGAAGAAGAAGTTATATAACATTTACATTCCATTATCTGTCACCTAATTTTGGTATGAAGCATTTCACGCTGGAAACAAAATACTTGTCAAAATCTCACTCCGCAAGTAATATTTTAACAGAGCTTCAAGATGTAACTCAAATTTATAATTTGCAAATGGAATCTAATTTCGTCGTAACCGACCAAGGTAGCAATATCAAAAAAGCTATTAATTTGGGGTGTTTAAAGAACCATTTCTGCCTTGGACATGGACTACACAATTTGCTAAATGTAGATGGCTACAATTCCGTGTCGGAAATTAAAAACTTAATTGTGAAGTGCAAAAGCATTGTGAGAGCTTTACGATTTAAGACACATGTTTTAAGATGTCAAGCTGACGCACTTCAAAATGAAGTTTTGTCAAATATCGACAATTTAGAAGAGCTGCTTGCATCCGAAGACACTGAATGGGTTGACTACGATGATGATTTTGGACCGTTGGATGATGTTCCCTTGCAAACTTATAAAAACATTAACAACACTAATGACTTGCGAAGTAGTTTGGTGGACAAGAGGAATGTTTCTCTTAAAAACTCGGTCCCAACTAGGTGGCACAGCGTTTTAGCCATGCTTCACAGTCTTGGGTGCCAAAGAGCTGCAATAAATAAATTGCTCACTAGCAGCAACAAGATTGATTTGATACTATTAGAGACTGAAGTACAGCTTTTATATAAACTTCGTGACTTCTTGCAAAAATTTAAAGACGCAGTAAATATTCTGTCTGGAGATTTGTATTCATCCATAAGCCTTGCGTTAGTTATCAGAGCAGAGATCGTCTCAATTTTGGGTGAAGCTGAGAGCAATGAACCACTTTCTTTGTTTGAAATTAAAAATAATATAAAGAGTAAATTGGATTCGAGATTCCCAATATCAGATATTCTAGTCTGCGCATCCTTACTAGATCCGCGATTCAGCTCTCTAGATTGTGTGTTAGAGTACTGTAAAGACCAAAATTTAACAAAATCTGATTTTTTGTTAAAAATGTTTAAAGAGCTGATTGGCGATGTACAACAAGCTAGCGATCAGCAGGATAGTTTAAGTGAATCTCCATCTGTAAGCAAAATATTAAAGCTTGCTCAGCGATATTCTACAAATACCAAAAATAGCAATTTGGAAGCTGAATGCCATCTACTTTTAAGTTTGTCTTCATGCCAAGACGTTTTAAGTTTCTGGAGGGAAAAGGCATCTGCAATGCCCTTATTATCTATGCTAGCAAGAAAAGTTCTGTGTATTCCAGCAACAAGCACACCCAGTGAGCGAGTCTTTTCTATAGCAGGTCTAACAATAACACATAAACGGTCGCAGCTCAGTCCTCACAACGTAAATAAAATTGTTTTCATTCATGACAACTATGATCATTGCAAAGAAAACTTATCTTAATTAATTTTTTTTTTTTTAACTTTGCAAAAAGAAATTTAGATCTCAATTCAGATGTCAAATATAAATGAAGACTTAAATTTTTATATTAGTAAGAAAAGTCCATGAAGGACTACTGTTAATTTGTTGTAATTTTAATTTTTTTGAATACTTAATAAACACATGAAGTGATATTTTTTATAAGTTAAAAAAGAAAAAGGTTATTTATTTATTGCTTACGCCCCCGCCGCCGACTAATTGGGCGTACGCCGCCGCCGCCGCCGACTAGTTCGTCGGCTAAGCCGCCGCCGCCGCCGATATTATTTGGCCTCTACGCCGCCGCCGAAGCTAACACTGTCGGCGTAAACGTCTAGTATGTACATTAGGCTGGGCCGAAATTTGATCAAAAAATTTATTTTTTCTTTTCTCAAGCGGACATCCCCTTATTCTGTTCTTTGTTAGTAAATAAAATTATTCAATTTTTTTTTTTTAGATTTTTAGTTTAATGCTTGGGGCTTGCGACCACGAAAAGAAAATAATTTTTTATTGGTTAAATATACACTAAAAAAATTTATTTCGTCGGTTTTTTCAAATAATATTGAAACTAGTTCATATTGATAAGATATTTTTATTTTTACTTACTGTTAAAAAATTAACTATTGGTGAAAATGAAGATACAAAAAAAAAAAACATTTTTATGGCTCAACCTAATTTACATATGTATGTTGTATGATCACAACTGATTGCTGATTTTGGAAGATTCACTGTGTAGGCAAAGCCTTATTATTAATTTATTTTTTAACAATATTTAATAAAACTTTATTTAATCTTTTCTCAATACAACGCATACTAAAGTAACTTCATAATGGTTTACCCTGAGGAACCCTTTTGGGTTTTACCCACGGTAACTGGATTTTACGAAGATAGAGATTATAGAGGTACGCTTGAATTTAAAACTTTGTATGAAAGTGTCTGTTTATATATGAATGTCATGTGTTTTAGTTAATGTAGTGGAAGCACTTCAAGAATTTTGGCAAATGAAACAGTCACGAGGAGCGGACCTTAAAAACGGCGCACTTGTTATATACGAATCGATTCCGTCCAACAGCCAACCTTATGTATGTTTCGTAACACTGCCGGGGGGTAGTTGCTTTGGTAGCTTTCAGGTACATAGCCTTTTTTATATAAGAACCAAACTTTATACTGGTATTTGCTCTTTTAGAACTGTCCAACAAAGGCGGAAGCAAGACGTAGCTCGGCTAAAATTGCTTTAATGAACTCTGTATTTAATGAACATCCGTCGCGTCGAATCAGTGACGAGTTTATTTTGAAGGCAGTACAGGATGCACGTGCTTCTTTCAATGCAACACTACAAGGCAATGATGGAACAGAGTCTGGAATTGAAGCTTTCAGGTAAAATAAATTCGAAAATATATAGATTATTATACATTTTTCTTAAGCTTTCCATTGTTTTTTATTTTTAACCATAGAAAATTTTAAATATATATTAATAAATGGTATGAACTACCACCTCATCGGTAAAAACAATATTGATTGAAAACAGGTTCTACTCCCCTGTACATAGTTCTGCTTATTATACATCTTATTATTTATTGACAAACCTTATACATTTGATATTGATATTTATTGACACTGATTATACATATACTTATTTGTTAATTGTGCATAAACGAAGTCTATGGCTTTGCACATACTTATTTACCAATATTCTAGTTGGTCCCACAGTGGTTTGTTCCTTGGCATAAACTCAAACAATTTTTTTTTATTAAATAATTTTACACTTTTTCTGTTAGCGCGCTGTTAAAGTCAGCTGGTTATGTACCATATGTTTTGTATGAAATTCTTAAAATTTTACAACTTTCATTGCTAGTTCTGGCGAAAGTTTATATAAAAGTGAAAGCGATTCATCCAGGTATTTAAAACTATTGTTTAGAGGAGGATACCAAATGTATCACCTTTGTTTACAATAAAACGTCACGAACAGATTATTAGACAAATATGTTTGTTATAGTCGACTAGGTCGATTAGGCGACGATGTTTCAGGTACGAGTGCTACGTTAAGACAGTACATAATGCTATACAGAATCGAAGGGATAGCGAAAGATTTAAGTTAGGTTGATGACGAGAGCACGATGAGTCTGTTGGAGAGTTAGCGGGATTCAAGACGGGGTCAGATTGTAGACGCGGGGGTCGGTATAAGACGGTGTCGGATTGAATAGCTCGATTCCAAGACAATGTGCAAGTGATTGCAAGATCAACACGGTAGAACGTGTTGACGATCAATTAAAGACTGCAAGAGGGCAGGCGGACCGAATTGCCCGTTCCCTAATGCAAGCGTGAGAGAGAACGAAAGATATATAGAGAGAGAGAATGCGAGAGAACAGCATAGATGAAGAGAGCGATAGCGAAGGCAAAAGAAAGAAGAAAGCTAGATGCATATATAGACCGCGATTCGTGTTTATATATGCGCTGAGAGAAAAGTGCGAGAGATTGGAAAGGCATGCAAGTGCTGGACCAGATCATGACCATTGCGAAGGCATGTTAGGGCAGACGGACCGATATTGCAACCAGATATAAGATACTTAAGTTATGTAAAAAATAGAAGCACAACCTATAAAAAACACCATGAAAAAAATACCAGATTTTAAAAATTATTTTAAAAAAATGACACCATAAAAAAAATAATAAAGTAGTACAAAAACTTCTAAATCCAGATATCTATCAGAAAAAGTCATTTTGGTTCACAGCCTAAATAAAAAGTTCAATTTTGTTGAGTAGTGCTATCACTCAAATACATTTTAATTACAAGCATTGTAATATCCTATCTCAGGCTGAGGTATGCTTCAGTCTGTCCAGGGTTCTGAGCTGCAAGATATTTATAATTCACGAGGACCTTATTGGGAAAACCAGGAAATTTGCCAGGCACTGAAAGAGAACGGTTAACTAAATCACAACTCTTTTTGGTTCTTTAAAGTATAAATCTTTTTATACCCGTACTCAAAAAAGAGTTAAGGGGTATATTAGATTTGTGGTAAAAGTGGATGTGTGTAACGTAGAGAAGGAAAATTTTCCGACCCCATAAAGTATATATATTCTTGATCAGCATCAATAGCCGAGTCGATAGAGCCATGTCTGTCTGTCCGTCCGTCCGTCCGTCCGTCCGTCTGTCCGTCTGTCCGTCTGTCCGTCTTGTTTGACGCCTGGCTCTCAGAGACTATAAGAGCTAGGGCAACCAAATTTGGTTTCAAGACTCATGTGATATCACACTGCTACAAGTGTATTTCAAAATTTCGCCCCGCCCCCTTCCGCCCCCACAAAGGACGAAAATCTGTGGCAGGCACAATTTTAAAGATACGATAAAACTAAAAACGCAGTATCGTAGAGAATGACCATATCTACCAGATTGCTGAACATGAATCAGATCGGATCATAATTATAGCCAGAATGAAGAAATTAATTTTCTGTTGGTTCCCCCGCCTCCGCCAGCCAGAGACACACTACTCTATATCTTTCTCGCTCCCACACTCTGCCGCGTTCAGTGCGCGAGCAACCCCCAGCGGAGGAGATGTAGAATCTAAATGGTACATCTATAATCTACATGTTAGATGTAAAATATACATTGTAGATGTAGCAAAAAAATGTAAAATGTAAAATTTTTTTTTCTTTCTAAAATTCTAAAAAATCATATCTCAAAAATGTGTATATACTGACTGAGTACGGGTATAAGTAGAGTCGCGTCCCCAGAAGCGACTCACACGTTCCTTCTCGTTGTTTATTATTTCGGGTTATTATGCTAATTCTTTAATTTGACTGCTTTAATTTGACGCGGCGTGTATGTTACTTCTTGATTGCCTTACGATGGCTGGTGGACTCTCTTTGACTCTCGATCGACTGCCGATTGACTGCCTTACGATGGCTGGTGGACTCCTTTTGACTGCCGATCGACTGCCGATTGACTGCCGCGACGTGTATTGTAGTTCTTGATGAGCGACTCACTGGTGCTATTGCTGATGGACTCCCGATTGATTTTCCCGGGACTGTCTTATAGATATCTTATTTTTACTCCAAAAATGTGGGAAGGGTTCTTACATAAGTATATTATAGTCAGGCGTGCAGGCGGGCTGATCGGTAACAGAAGGTTACCTAATCGTTAGCCCTGTAGTCAGTCGGAGACTGCTCACGGGCTCGCGCATGTGAGTGTCCAACAAGTGTCTAATGTCCCAGGTAAGGTGATCGATGTGCACCGGTACCGTGGGAAAGGAATTTCGTTGGCACTTCGCGTTTCTAGTCGGAAAGGAATGTCTTTTGGGGCAATTTAAGGTTTATTTTGTATTACAAATATATATAGGTTATATACCATGGTTCCCATGGTTCGCCACAACGCAGGCAACACCAAGCAGTAGCAGCAGTAGCGTTGTGGGTCCATATATATATATATAGCTTATATATATATATATATATATAGCTATATTGTTAACGTACCAGTGAGTTCCCGTGTGTTGTTTTTTTTGTATATAGCTTATATATATATATATATATATATAGCTATATTGTTAACGTAATCCAAGAAGTAGCAGTTACTCCGGTAGGAGGTGGTGTGGATGAGTCGTAGCGGCGCCTTTTCTTGCTGGGGCCGGGACGTGTACTTTTACTTTGTTGTGGTTGTGGTTGGTTACGTCTTCTGAGCCAGCGGGTTTTCGGTCATTGGCTGCGCGCGTGCTGCGTTCTCGTCTTTCTTCGGTCGGCGTCTTTTGACTTGCGCTGCGCCTTTAAATTCGTTGACTTTGGTGGGTCAGCTACCAATGTATGGAACCAAAGTCGTGGCTAGGGGGATTACGGGGGGCTAGTGGTAGTATTTGCCTCGTCGGTTGCATCCCTGTCCTAGTGAAATTCTTTCAAGTCGTTGATGTTAGCAACCTTCGATTTTCGGCTGCCCGGATGCTGTAGTTTTACAATGTTCGGTGATGCAAAACCTTTGACTCGGTAGGGTCCATCGTATTTTGGTGCCAGCTTAGCGGCGAATCCGTCGGCCGCGTTGGAGAGGTGGTGTTGTCGTAGGAGTACTAGGGATCCAATTGTGGGGCGCCATTGCCGGCGGCGGAGGTTGTAATGCCTTCCTTGTTCTTGGTTTGGCTTCTGGATGTTATTTCTGACAATGGTGAATATTTCGCTGAGTTTGGTTGCCTTGCCAAGAGCGGTCTCTAAGGGGCTCCCTGTGCCTGTCGTGACTTCGTCATAAAGCGTTCCAGGCAAACGGGGCTCCCTTCCATGCAGTAGGAAAGCTGGGCTGAATCCCGTTGTCTCAGAGACGCTGGAGTTTACTGCTACTGATATTTCCGGTATTAATTCGTCCCAGGTGTTTTGGCGATTTGCCCTTTCCGATGGATTTTCCTGGGGGCAGTACGGTGCGGTATGTTGCAGTTCCTCTCCTGCTGTCTGTAGAAATGACCGAAACGATCTACACGTGAATTGTGTGCCGTTCTCGCACACAAAGCGTTTGGGTATTCCGAAATGGCTCACCAATTCGACCCACAAAGAAGACGAGCAGCATCGTGTTTTCCTTCTTTGATCGAGGTAGTGGTCCAACGAAGTCAGCGCATAGTGTAGCGAATGGCTCTTCGGCTTTGCGAGTGAGCATCTGGCCCACCGGCTTGCGTTGTTGAGCTTTGAACTTCTGGCAGCTTACGCAGCCACGGACATATTTCCTCACGTCCCGGTAGAAACCTGGCCAATAGTACCGTTGGGATATTCGGGTGATGGTTTTCCTGACCCCTAGGTGGCCGGCTGTGGGTTGGTCGTGGCATTCGTGAAGTATTCTGGCTCGTTGATCTTTTGCTACGCAGAGTTTCCATGCTATATAGTCGTCGTCGTCGGCGCCATGGCCCAGATGTCGATATAGTTCCCCGTTGGCGTAAGTGTAGTCGGGGTATTTCTGAGGCTCGTCCTGGACTTGTTTTATCCTGCGCTGGAGCCAGGGGCAGGCTGTCTTCTCTTCTTCGATCCGTGCGAGTGTTCCTAATGGTTGCCTGGATAGTGCATCTGCAACTACGTTCTGTTTGCCCGCTCGATAATGCACGTCATATTGGTATTGCTGAAGTTCGAGGGCCCATCTCGCCACTCTACCGTATGGGCTGTCAAGCGTATTTAGCCATTTTAGCGCGAGATGATCGGTGATTACATCGAATCGGTATCCTTCCAGGTAACAGCGTAGTTTTCGAATGGCCCAAATGACCGCCAGGCACTCCTTGTCAGTAGCGGAGTAATTTTCTTCCGCCTGGTTCAGTCGTCGGCTGACATATGCTATGACTCGTTCTTTGCCTTCGATTTCTTGGGTGAGAACTGCGCCAACTCCTAGATTGCTCGCATCTGTTTGCAGTGAGAACTTGACGTTGAAATCGGGGCACGCAAGGACGGGGGCGGTCGTGAGAAGTTTCTTCAGTAGGTCAAAGGCAGCCTGTTGTGCTTCGGTCCATATCCATGGTTTTCCCTTCTTGAGTAGGCAGGACATCGGTTGGACGACTGTCGCGAAGTTTGGTACAAATCTCCGGTACCAGGATGCCATCCCGATGCATTGACGAAGTTCTTTCAGGTTTGTAGGAGGCCTGAGTTCTTTGACGGCGGCAATTTTGTCGGGGTCGGTATGGATGCCTTCTTCGCTGATCATGTGGCCCAGATATTTGATCCGGCTTTGAAAGAAACTGCATTTTTCCGAGTTTATGCGTAGATTTGCTTTTCGTAGTCGAGAAAAAACCACTTCTAGATTGTGTAGGTGTTCATTAAAATCTCGCCCAATGACGATAATATCATCTAGGTAAGCGAATGCGTAGGGTTCCATATCGGCGCCAATTACTGTGTCGAGGGCCCGCTGAAACGTTGCCGGCGCTGAATGTAGTCCGAAAGGCATCACTTTCCATTGATAGAGGCCTCTGCCTGGTACTGTGAAAGCTGTTGCTTCTCGACTTCCGTTTGCCATTGGTATCTGCCAGTATCCATTCTTTAGATCGAGAGTGGTGATAAATCGTGCGTTTTGTAGACGTTCCAAGATGTAGTTGATTCTGGGCAATGGGTACGCGTCCGGGATGGAATGTTCGTTGAGCTGTCGAAAATCCACGCACATGCGCCATTTCCCATTCTTTTTACGCACGAGTACGATTGGCGCGCTGTGAGGGCTTCGGGAGGGCTCGATGAGACCTTCCGTTATCAATTGGTCTACTTGTTCGTCGATGATTCGCATCATGGCCGGGTTTTTAGGATAGTATCGTTGCTTGATGGGTCGATTATCCCTCATGACGATGGTATGCTCGGCGATGTCTGAGGTGCCATGGAGGGTAGCGAACTTCGGTAGCTCTTCGTCCAGAAATGCTTGAATTTGTGGCGCTATGTCGGGTGGCCAGGGATCCGGGGCTGGTTCTGACTCGTCTTCGATCTCGGGGTCAAAGTGTTGGTTCGGGGCTTCGGGTAGGATGGTGGTGTCAAACGCGCTGGGTGGTTTGATTCTGCGGGGGAGTTCGCTGATGTGGGCGACAATGGGTGTGGTATCGCCCATGGGTACGATATTTTGGTATGCTGGATGTAGTACTCGTGTTATACTACAGCCAGACTGGTACGTGAACAGGTGAGTCGCGATGACGCCTCTGGTATCGCAACAACGACTTGTTTGGGCGACGAAGATCTCGGACATGGCTCTAGGCATGGCTCGGTGCATGGCGCTAAGAATCATGTCGGTACGCGGAAGGTACTCCAATGGGTTGGCGAAGATCTGTGTGGCGTCGGCCGTGGGTACGACAGGGCTGCGGTCGGTGTATCGTGGGGTCATCGTCCTGGTTTCCGGGCCCGCGTTGAGGGGCTCTGTGGATATCAGTTCAATTATGGGCCCCGACCAGGGTGGGGTCAGCGTGGCTGTTTCCCTTGTTGCTGGGCTGTTGATCTGTTGCTGCCGTTGTCGGTGTCGATGTTGTTGTCTTGGTTCAGGGCTGATTGTCGTCTCGGAGGGTGTTTCTATGTTCACTTTCTCCTTGGAGGAGATGGTACTTACATGCTCTGTTGCTGGACTTGGACCTGGGCTTCCTGTGTCGAGCGCCGGGTTCCAGTGCGTTAGTGCGTGTCTCGTGGGTGAGATTTTCGTAGTTTCTTTGGGGTATGTGTCCCCTGTGGTTGGCCTAGGACGCGGTTGCTCCGTAGTGACCGTGGGACTCGTTTTCCCGGTTGCTTGATTGTTGTTTCGTGTTGTTGGCTTCAGCTTCATGTTCGTGGACCGGCGCTTTGCCTCTGCTGGGGCTGGGCTGGGTGTCTTGTTCTTCGTGGTGATCTGGGTCGTTTTGTTCGTTGTGGTAGGTCGTGGTCGCGTGCTTTCTGTTGCTGGTATCGGTGTCATGTTGGCGCTGCTGGGTGCCAAAATTGTTGGGATAGGTTGTGGACGTATGACGGCTGCCGTTGGCTTCGGTTTCTGATGTCGAGGTTCGTGTACGCTGTTGGTTGGAACGGGGCGGATAGGTGGTGTGGGGCACTGATCTCGTTATTGATCGTTATTTCAATGGCACATAGGAAGTCCATGCCGACGATAACTTGTTCCAACATGTTTGGTAGAACAAGGAGCGGTATTTGAACTTCTCTTTGATCCAGCCTGATGTGCGCCAGTAGAATCTGAGTGATCTCTCTGACCGAGCCGTCGGCCAGGCGTATGCGGACGCATGCATCTTGCAGGTTGGTGTTGTTGTTTAGTTGGCGGGCGAGGCTTGCACTGATAAAGCTTCGGGATGCCCCTGTGTCGACGGTGGCTTCCGTTGCCTGTCCTCCTATGGTTACCATTGCCACTATCCGGTTCTCGTTCATGTGTAGCGGGGGTTTTATTCGTGGGTCGGGGCAGACGTCGTTCCCGGCTGATCCCGTGTCAGTCGAGGACGCGAGTCGTTTCCCGACGTGTGCTGGCGACAGCAATCGACGGTCCGTGTGCCGCGCTTGCCACATTCCCAGCAGAATAGGATTGAGGGATTTTGGCATTCGTATGCCGCATGCCCTGCTTCACCACACCGGCGACAGGCTGCGCGTGGGTTGGCGATGGGGGTCGTGATCATGCGATGTGCCGCCTCGGGCTTTGCCGTACTGGTTGGGTTGGATAGCTGTCTCCTTGGTGAGTCTGCCGAGTCCCAATGAGGCTTCCGGAATGGTGTCCGATTAGAGTCGCTGCTCCTCGGCTCTGTAGCCGGCCTTGCGTATCTGGGCGTTTGTTGTGGTGGTGCGAGAGCGATCGGGATGGTCCGTGCTTGAATACTCTCCCACTCCGTGGCTAGCAGTGTTAGCTGGGACAAGTCTCGCAGTTCGTCGCGGCGCACGTACATCTGGTATGCTGGGAGGGCGTTGTCGTAGATCCTGCTTAGCTCCTTGGCTGCGTCGTATCTGGCGTGGTACATGAGTTGCCGTATCTCGATGAGTAAATCTTTGAACAGTTCCCCTGGCACTTGCTTGCGGACTCGGATCTGGTCTTCCAATTGTTCAAAATACCGTGGTGGCAAGAAGAACGCTAAGAATTCCTGGCGGAAGTTTTCCCATGAGGAACTTTGTAGGCGGCTGGTGCGGAACCAACACCTGGCACGGTCTGTGAGAAGTTCGGTCATGGCCCGCGGCAGCTGGTTTGTGTCCACCCCATACGAGAGCGCACGTTCTTCGAGTAGTTCAATGAATGATAGAGGGTCACCTTGGCCGTCAAACTGGATTCCCCATTTTCGGATGTTTTCCGCCATTTGTGCGGCGTGGTTGTAGTAGTGTCCTTCCATGGGTCGGTCGATCGCTGGCAAGGCCCTCGGTACGGGCGCTGGGTGAGTCTCTGTAGCTAGGGGCCTTGGAAACGGGGCTGCAGGAGTGCGGTATTCGGTGGCTGCGGGGACTCGTAATCCGGTCTTAGGATCCATTTGGTGAGTGTCGGATGGTCCAGGAGTATTAGGCAGTGGTGACTTGGAGCGAGAGCGTGAGGCTGGTTTGGCATAGTGCCTTTCAAACTCTCCTAAGCGAAGCCAGGTATCTTGCGCGAGTGCAAGCAGTAGCAGCTGTTGCCTGCGTTTTGGCGAACCATGGGAATATATTATATTATATTAATACACACAAAGTGTAATTTAACACCTCGTTGTAAGTCGGCCAGATCGGTTATAAGGCAGCTACATATATGAGATAGTGTTCAAAATCATATGAAACTTCGTAGTTCATCTTGTGACCCTAAATTATGTACACAAATCAATTTCACTTCAATAGCTTTGTTAAGCTATTAAGCGTTTTTAATAGCTATTATTTTAGGGCCTAATTTTAATAAAAGAGCCGAGAAGGTTTATTATAATATCAATTTATTAACGTTTAGTAGCGGCAGTACGCGTATTGCTAAAGGTATAAAGACCGACGGTTCTGATGATCAATAACAGACTGTGAAAGGGCAGGCGAGAGAGAGAGAGCAAAATAAGCGATAGAAGCTCGGGCTGCTGCTGAGCCGAGTACGAGCGATAGATAGAGAGAAAGAATGCGAGAGAGCAGCATAGATGAAGAGAACGATAGCGAAAGAAAGCTGGAAGCGAGTTGCATATATAGACCGCGATTCGTGGTCACCAATTGACCGAATATATGCGTATGTATATATGCGACGACAGAAAAGTTCGAGAGATTGCAAAGGCATGCAAGTGCTGGACCAGATCATGACCATTTCGAAGGCATGTTAGGGCAGACGGACCGAATCGCCCGTGCCCTACGCAATACAATAGAGAGCGAGGGAGTGTTCGAGAGAACGAGAGAGCTGATAGATCGAGAGAGTGATATAGCGAGATAGTAAAGTAAAGGAGAAAGGCACGAGTCGAAGAGACTAAAGAACGGTTGCATAGGCTATTAGATTAAGTAATTATAAGCGGTTACAATATTTATATGCAGTGGGCAATGCAAATAGCAAACAAAGGTGAAATTACGTTATTTTGCGCCACTGGCTATTATTCGAGGAATTTGTTTGGGGAATTTCAAGCTGGCAAACCAGACAAGCTTCATAAACAAAATTGGGGCAAGTTTGTATGATTTATTATATGGCAGCTAAATGAAATATGGCCCCAAATCAAATGAAACTTGGTAGGTCATCGTATCATCTAGATTGTGGATGCCATAATGCTGATCAAGAATATATATATTTGTAAATACCTAATGGTGTCGAAACCTCTCTCTTCTACTTGTTACATAATCTACACGAGTCCAATATACGCCTATAATCTTTCCGCATCATAAAAATTATGCTTTTTTATGTAGGGTAATGTCGCAAAGTTTCATTAAATATGTATATAGGTTACATAGTATTTTGCAATACGATTTTACGGGTCGCACTTAATGGCTCCTACACAAAATGTTTTATTTAAAAACTAGATAAAAAAGCCAATTTTCGCACACATTACAAGAAATCCAACTGGTGGAAATATGGCCATGCCATAACAACGACATCTATATGTGTAGGGAGAGGTTTTTCTTCGCAGACTAAAAGCCTGTTATATATATAAAGATTTATTGGTCCTCTAACTGCAAGTGTATGTACATATATAAACTTCGGCGCCCCGAAGTAACTTGTTTTATCACACAAATATATCTAAAAGGGTATTTCAAGCACCCACCACTAACTGAATAATTTCTGCTTTAATTCAGGTTTATGCTAGAAGCAAATAAGGGAAGAACCATGCTGGAATTCCAAGAACTGATGACTGTATTCCAACTTCTGCATTGGAATGGATCTTTAAAGGCAATGCGAGAACGTCATTGTTCAAGGCAAGAAGTAGTGGCGCACTATTCGAACCGCAGTTTGGATGACGAAATGCGTGCACAGATGTCTTTAGATTGGATAGCTCGTGAGCATGAGAGCCCTGGCGTTATCCGAAGGGAGTTGCTTTTGGCCGAACGAGAGCTAGAGACTTCTCGCATGGCTGGTCGGGAATTACGCTTTCCAAAAGAAAAAAAGGACATATTAATGATAGCTCATAATCAGCTGGGTGGAAGTAACTTGAACTCGGCATCTATTGATCATTTATAATAATAATAAAAAACTGAATCATTGCGAAGTCAAATTGAACATTTAGATAAAAAATGCAAATCTCTCATTGGGTACAAAATGATAATGCGCATGCTTCCAATTTCACTTTTTCTATATTATTAAAAGTTTACTGTTATTATACGTTTTTATACTGTTTTTTATTGTTTTTATTTGATCGAAATTACATACAATTTCGTTCTTGTCTGTAATGTAATCTAACTAAATTATTTGTTTGACCAATCCTTAGATCTGTGATGTGGTACGTTAAGTGTATTTACGTCAGAAACGAACTAAAAATTGGTAATCAAAAAGTGTTGTCTCCTGAAAACTAATTAAAATTATTTGGATTAAGTCGAAGCAGGATAAATTAACTGAAAATGGAAGCATGCGTATATATTTATATAATTGGCATACCATATGATCTCCAATAAAATGGATAAGTCGATTTAATATAGAACACTTATTATACATCATGAACCATGAACCCTTTCAAAATAAATTTCTTCTGGATGTTACAAAATATGTACCATACGACTTTACATAATCATTATTGAGTGGTTTGGGGTGTGATAAATTTCTGGAAAAATTTACCAACTGATCATGGATGCAACCATGGAGAAAACATCAGGCGTATTTACATATGTTTGACATCGAAATTTCCGGAACGAAACCGTCGAAACCAAAACCGCCATCATACGACCAATCATGCTCTACGAAGTCGTGGTTCACTGGACATTGTCCAGTCCTTAACAAGAAGAATGCTATTGATCACCTCTCAAAGACTTTCTAGATATTTATACCGAGATAAGACTGGGAGATGGCAACTCACAACCTGAAAATGCAGTCCATTCATGACTTAAGACTGGTGTAGTTACTCTGACGTGTCAAAAACTGATTGCACTACACGACTCGATTTTTTCTCAAGGACGTTTTTCTGATAGATGTGATAGATTGTGGTAAAAGTGGATGTGTGTAACGTAGAGAAGGAAAATTTTCCGACCCCATAAAGTATATATATTCTTGATCAGCATCAATAGCCGTGTCGACAGAGCCATATCTGTCTGTCCGCCTATCTGTCTGTCTGTCTGTCCGTCTGTCTGTCTGTCTGTCTGTCTGTCTGTCTGTCTGTCCGTCTTGTTGAGCGCCTAGATCTCAGAGACTATAATTGCTGGGGCAACCAAATTTGGTTTCCAGACTCATGTGATATCACACTGCTACAAGTGTATTTTAAAATTTCGCCCCGCCCCCTTCCGCCCATACAACGGACGAAAATCTGTGGCAGGTACAATTTTAGAGATACGATAAAACTGAAAATGCCCAAATCTACCAGACTGCCGAATTATGAATCAAATCGGATCATAATTATAGCCAGAATGAAGAAATTAATTTTCAGTTGCTTCCCCCGCCACCCGCTGCCAGAGACATACTACTCTATCTCCTTCTCGCTCGCACACTCTGCCGCGTTCAGTGCGCGAGCAACCCCTAGCGGAGGAGATGTAGACTGAGTACGGGTATAAGTAAAGTCACGTCCCCAGAAGCGACTCACACGTTCCTTCTCGTTTTTTTTTAAATTTGACTTGAAAAGTCGAAAAAAAAATTATATCATGTGTTTCGTCATGGTATCGTCGTGTTCAATGTTTTATGTTAAGATTCTTTTTGAATTCTTTGAAGTCTAGTGTAAGTAGGTTAGCTAGGCATAGAACGAATTGTAATGAATTTTAGAATATAATCGTTAAAATTGAATTCGATCGAGCGCACCGGGAACTTTTTTCGTCCCACATTTTTAATAAAACTTTACACCACCCAAGTATTTTCGGTCTTTCGCATTTAGAAAAACTATTCTAAATTTTCATGGCGCCCCCGGGTGGACTTAAAGAATAAATTAAAAAAGGCAACAAATAAAAGCGACAGTGACACAGTTTGCATAAAAATTGTAACAAAAATACATACACATACGGAAAGTTATAATAAATATAACTAGTTTATTCTATTATAGAATAAAAGTGTCGTGTTTGTGTATCCAAATATAAAAGCCTTGCCAAAACCATCGTGTTGGCCGCGCAATACCCTCACCGCCTCTTGCTGATCGTGGCTGCTACCCTGCCGCCATATCTGCTGCTTCACCTTTGGTGCTACCCTGCCGATATACTTGCTGCTTCACCGTTGCTGCTACTGGTTACCTGCTGCTTCCCGAACAGACCCCGTTGCTGCAACCTAGAAGACGAATGTCCCCCTGTGAGTGCACGGACTGCAAGAGGAAAGTGGCAGCTGGATTTAAAGATCCAAACGCAGAGCCAAAAGTATTTGTGCAAATACATATACATACATATATTTTCTTGTGCTGGAAAAATTGCACCTCGCTTTCAATCCTCGCATAGAATTATGATATAGTAGAGTTTGATTTGCATGTCTTTAATTTATTAGTGCACATACATACATATATAACACCACATAACACATACAGAAACCATACCATACTCTATTTGAACCGCTATTTGGACGCACAATTATATATCGTTTACCGCAATCACTGTCCACCCCACCTACCACATTCGTTGTTTGAAATTCGCCAAAAAGTTGGTTCGTTAACTCAAGCCGTCTCTCGCTTTCGCTTATCCGCCGTTGCTTTCTGTGTATTTGGTGGGAGAATTTGCCGCGCTTGATCAAAACGGAGCGCCAATTGTTTAGAATGCTCTAAAACATGAAGGGTAATAATAACCAATTTAATGACCGCACTTACACCATTGTAAATTGATATTTAGACATAAACTCATAAATTGTCCCAAAATACGAACCCTACAACCCTTATCTAGTTCTTAAGTGCTCAGCCGAGAAATCTCTTTTATTATACCCGTACTCAAAAAAGAGTTAAGGGGGTGTATATTAGATTTGTGGTAAAAGTGGATGTGTGTAACGCAGGGAAGGAAACGCCCACTCTGCCTCGTTCAGTGCGCGAGCAACCCCTAGCGGAGGAGATGTAAAAGCTAAATGGTACACTTATATAATCTAATATACATAGTAGATGAGATGTAGATAACAGATATAGTAAAAAAATGTGAAATTTTTTTTTTTTAATTCTTAAATTCTAAAAAGCATGCTCAAAAATTTATATACTGACTGAGTACGGGTATAAGTAGAGTCGCGTCCCCAGAAGCGACTCACACGTTCCTTCTCGTTTTTTTTTTATGGATTTCTTACGTTTTTATTTTTATTAGCATAAAAAACTTTCACGTAGTCTCTCAGTCAACAGACAGGGGCAGCATTAGGTCTAGCTGTTCTGCCTGAGATGGTCCTTAACCACATCTAAAGCCGGTGTTTCCTCACCAAAGTCCTTGATGACCGAGCAGCCGCACACCATTCGCCCAGATTCTTGTGCGAGTCCACGCGGATCAGGGGGATCTGATGCTCATTGCACAGGGCAGTGACCGGTTTCTTGTAGTTGGGCTCATCGAAGGACTGGGCCAGAATGCACAGAACGGCCTGACGCTTGTCCAGGGCCTTGCAAGCCTGGTGGATGCCATGCACGAGACCACCAGCAATCACAAACTTCTTCAGCACTTCCTGCAGAGCAGTGTTTATGTCCATGGCGCCATCGAGGACGGCAGCGGAGGGCACATCAACATCAACGTTGGCCATAGATGACAGATGTCTGCGATGCGTTGGTCGCCGATGTCACACCAAATGTGCACACATGTGTTATCTTATTTGGTTACCAGAGCTCCAGTGTGCTCACACAGACACACATACCACTGCGTTGGCACTAGACCTAAGCCTAGTTTTGCTTCACAGAAGAGCTACCTAATCTCATACAATTTTAATAAAGATCCAGTTTTAATATTGAACTCAACAAATGTGGATGTCTTTTCATCTTGGTTTGGTTAAGGCATTTACATTTTGGTCCTTCGACATCTTTGCAGTTGCACCCTCAATGGTAACGCAACTCAGAGAATAAACCAGCACCTTAAAGATTCTGTTTAGTACAAGTACTTACAGCTACAGGTTGCCAAATAAGTAACTCTTGTATCCACCCTTGTTGGTAAGGTGCAGAGTATAAAAAAAAAGCAAAAAGATATACAAGATTCTTTTATGTTTTTGTGTAACAAAAAATATATAATAAAATTTGTTGTGAAATTTTGATCGAGAAATCGACAAATTTAAATAATAATTTTGCCACCGTGCAAATATTGTTAAAGTGGCGTAATCAAGGCCGAAACATCGTATAAATATTGTGACATTGTGATCGAGAAATCGGCAATTAAAATAAAAGTGAAGTTACAGAGAACCCCGTCAACAAAAGATTAAAAGAAAAAGTCATCATCATTCGTCTACAAAAATAAAATCATCAAAATAACAAAGTTAAAAAAGAAAACAGTGTAACAATAAATTGCAGCCGCAACTACATCACCTGCAGCTAAAAAACTAAGATCTGCAGCCACACAGCGACGACTTCAATCTGCAGCCACAGAAACTACAGAAACAACTACAAACTGCAGCCCCATCGACTACAAACTGCAGCCCCATCGATTACAAACTGCAGTCAGCATCAACTTCCGACTACAACTTCAGATCCTTCAGCTAAGTTTCATTTAAGATTAAAAAAAAATATATATACAATAGCTGACCCGGCGAACTTCGTACCGCCTAACAGTCAATGAATGTCGTGTTACTTTTTAGCTGAACTAATTTAGGCTTTAATGAACGTAAAACAATGATACAAAATAATATATTTATATAGATAGAAACAAAAAAGTATTTTATTATGATGAATGATGATGAAAACATGCATACAGAATGAGAATAAAAATAAAAAAAATAAAAAATAATAATTAAGTACTTCAAACTCATGTCAGAAAAAAATGATTGAAAACTATGTTGTGCAGATTATGAAAAAAAAAATAAAACTCGGATTAATTCATTAATAGGATTTTCATTCAAGCACTTTGTGGTAAACGACATTATTTGTTTTTTGGTCAGGCGCAAGAACAAATAAAGCGGATGGTTTGCCGACACGTGAGCATGGCACAATTGACCATGAGAAAAACATTTCTAGATTGAGGCCACAAATAGTCAAGGATTGGCCCTGTGATTTGTTGATCGTCATGGCGAAGGCAAGACGAATCGGGAATTGAATTCGTTTAAACTCAAAGGGCATATCCGTTGGGATCATCGGAATCCTTGTAATAAGAACTTCCTCATCTTTAAATTTTCCTTTAAGTATCGACGCGTGAATCACATTGCTCATCAGTTTTCTTATCACCAAACGCGTTCCATTACACAGTTTTGGTTGGTTTAAATTTCTAAGCATGATGACTACCGAGCCAACTTTAAGTTTTAAATTGTGCGGTGGTAAACCAGGCACATCCAAGGAGTTTAAAAATTCAGTTGGATAATTAGTGGCTTCTTCTTCGTTTGTTACACAGTCGATAGATTTGAATGAATACAGAGTACCTACGATTTTGAATTATAAAATTGAGGTAATCTACATCTTTATTTTTAGCGGCCAAAATTGCTCGCTCACTTAACCATTTAGTATTTTTGTGGTTAGCAATGATATCCGGGAATACTTTGTTGATAAGCTCGTCTTTTGATGATACGAAATTGCAAAAATTTGGAGGAAATGAAATCAAACCGCTCGATTTGTCAACAGGAACACGGCCATTACCGATAGTCAGCAATTGCTTCGAGAAATCATCAGCAGATCGTTCAACAATGCAACTCTCATATTTACAGACAGTTGAAGTTTCTTTACATATCGCCACAGATTTTATGATTTGAGGCAAGCGTTTATTTCGTCGGCAGCAGTAGATCTTGGAATGACTGGTAGTGTTTGTCGGAAATCGCCAGATAATAAAATCATTGCACCACCAAAACATCTCGAGTCATTGCGCAGATCTTTTAATGTTCGGTCTAGTGCTTCCAATGCGCGTTTGTGCGCCATTGTGCATTCGTCCCATATGATGATTTTTGATGCTACTAAAACTTTGGCCATTGCGGAGTGTTTCGAAATGTTACATGTCGGTTGTTCAGTAGTTTGAAGGTTTAATGGCAATTTTAACGCTGAGTGAGCCGTACGGCATCCGTCTAACAATGTGGCCGCTATTCCAGAAGAAGCAATTACTACCGCAATTTCGGATCTCGCACGTACAGTGGCCAAAATCAATGACATGAGGAAGGTTCCAATTCTCTATTAAATGCGTCATTCATTCCGCGATCTGGCGCTGGCATTCCTAACCTAACTAACAAACTGCCGCACATGAGGTAACACATATCTTCGATCAAGAGCAAAGTCTGGTTATGGATCTCCTCATTCACCTCAAGATCGGAATTTCTTGAGCTGACGCGAATTCGATGTCACGTGGGTTCGATGGGAAGCATGTTGAAATGATGATAGCAAATAATGTGCGTATCTGACTTGGAGATGCAGAAATAATTGCTTCAGCGATTGTCGTGTCCCAATGAGTATCGTTTTCAAGCAAATTCAGCTCTTGACATGCTGCACGAAATGTGGGGCACACGATACCATTAACAGTTCGTAGTGATTCAAATGATGTTGGCCCTCGAACATGTACCAGCAACAACCGCAAATAGAAACATTCATCATTCTTCGGATGAACTGTGTAAATACGACCAAGATCATCAGTAGAACGCATATCTGGATGACCAGGAACTGCATCGCTTTGCTTCCGACGTTGAAATTTCTTCGATGTAGCGTTCCAAGTGTAATAGCGTGGCATTTCTGAGTAAAGCAAAGTTCGTGCGAACGGATCGCTTTGACAAATCGCAAAGAAACTGGTCAGCGTTGTCGCTGGAGGTGTTTCGGCACGTTTGAATGTTTTGGAAAGAAGTGGCGAATATGGTACAATCCAACTGTTGTCAACTACGAAATCGTTTCCTTTCACTTTAGTTGTGATAGTTCTACCATTATCATCGGGTGATCGACGCCGACGATAACCATCGTTGCCTGTAATGGTCTCTGCCGTCAATTTTCGTGGATACCGTTTGGAACACTTGCCGTCGACCATGCACGGTGATTGTCGGTTGATAGTGCCACACGGTCCATGAATCATATTCGTGACTACAACATCATATAGGTCTGGATCGGTTTCAGAAGCAGGAATCTCCGCACATATGATGTCATCTATTTGATCTGGCCGAATTCTTTCGACTAACCAAATCAGAATGTGAGCATGCGGTAGGCCTCGTTTTTGCCATTCGATTGAATACATCCAGCATCGAGTATTCCCAAAGACGTGTTGCTTAACAATGTAATTCATTAGTGACCGAATTTTTTGCCTGAAAACACGTGCGGTGATGTCGTGTCGATCACTTGATGTTTGTCCGGGAAGCAGCAATTGAATAATTTCTATCCATTTCGGATTACATGTAAATGTAATGAATAGATATGTCATTGCATCTTGCGCATATTCATGCAAATGACGCGGGCTACCTATGTATGTCGCCGGTAAAATAGTCAATCGACCAACATTTTCTGAATCTCCTTCTGTGCTAATTGCATCGCGTTAATGGATATACTCTTCCGAACGCAATTTAGCTTGATTCAACCGAATGAAAGTCAGGCGCTCCGTTTCGATTTTAACGTACATGTCAACGCAATATTATTGAAACAGTCGACGAAATCGCAACAAATAATTGTCAGAATTTTCACGAATCATCAAACGATATGCGTAATAATTCATCGAACTAACCTTCTTGGTAGTTTCCTCACCTGAAACAAATGCAGTAAAAATTGTATTTTAGAACCCGTAATAGGTTAACGACTCTTACAGCTACTCTCTACTAAATTAGAAATTACAACTTTTTTTGAGTACTAAAAGCAAACAGAATAAAATGTATATCAAGTTAAAATGAAAACAACAATATTGATCTTACCATTCAATGCATTAATCATTTTGATATTAAAGTGATATCCATCGTCTCCTTGCCAAAACATATGTGTTTCATATATTCTTTGTAGTTGCCCAGTATTGCGTCGTGTAAGTACAATATCACGTGTTTCCAATTTTTCACCAACAATCAGGATTGCCACTTCATCGATTGTTGGAGCATTAAATGTGCGTTCATGTGTTCCAGCTGGTCTTTTATCTGCTCTGATCACAACTTTATAGTCATCACTTGGCATGCGCTCTAAAGCAGTCTTGAACAGCCTGACCAATGCATGATGTTCATGAAGCATTTGCTGCAGATCTTGGCGAATTGCTGTGTTGATCCCTTGACGCCGGTCAAGTTGTTCTTCCATATTGCCCATGAAGTATATTTGCAAGAATTTATGCTGTGCATCTTTTATAGGTTGCCATGATCCAATGCGATTTACAAACACATTTTTTACAAACACTTTTTTTTCAAATAATAACATGCCATTTTTATTTCAGAGACAAATACAGAAATCTAACGAACTACATTCCAGATTTTTTTTTTACAATGATAGAAAATAAAGTTTTTAACGTAAATTACCTTAAATGTCGGATTATATCCGTGTTCTTCGATAATTTCCGCCGCAAATGAAGTCATTTGGAAACAGACATTGTATTTTTGAGTGTTCGCTAGAAAACGTCGTGATTCTAGTGTTTCGCCATAAAGCAGGGAGCACAATGGCTCTGGTGGCGGGACCAATAATGGCAATTTCCATGATAAGGGTATTAGAAGAATTTAAAACTTTAAGTAGTGAGCAGGTTAAAGAAGTTAAATTGTTGACAGCAGAATGTATGAATAACAACGATATGCTCTTAAAAATTGGTGTAGTCGATCACGACTATTTAAGGAAAAACCGCTATGCAGCTATGATGGTTATATTAGGAAGAATACAAAGTACAGTGGATAGTCAGAATCAGATGAGTGAATGTGTCGATATGGAACAAGAAAAGAAAGCGTTACGTTCTGGGCAGAAGCAAAAGATTTCTGGTTCCGATATGGATAGTACGAAAACTATTAGCTAACTTTCAAAATAAATAGAGTAGTTAAAAAAGTATTTAGATGCTATAATGCTATTGATGACGGAAAAGAGGAAAATTTGGAATTCAGGATAGAAAAGTTAATGTTTTATTGGAGAAAGGTAGTTGGTATAAAAGAAGACGAAATGATTGAATCTATTGATATGTATGATGATGTTTTAAATGAATTAGAATTTTAGGTGTTAACTGTAACTAAAATCATGAAGAAAAAAATGTGCCAAAAATGGGAGAAGTTACAAATCAAACGAGAAGGAACGTGTGAGTCGCTTCTGGGGGCGCGACTCTACTTATACCCGTACTCAGTCAGTATATTCATTTTTGAGCATATAATTATTTAGAATTTTAGAGTTTACATTTTTTTGCTACATCTGTTATCTACATCTACAATGTATATTTGACATCTAACATGTAGATTATACATGTACCATTAAGATTCTACATCTCCGCTAGGGGTTGCTCGCGCACTGAACGCGGCAAAGTGTGCGAGCGAGAAAGAGAATGAGTGGTTGTTTTCTTGCAGCGGGGGAGGGGGAAGCAGGAGAAAATTAATTTCTTCATTCTGGCTATAATTATTATCCGATTTCATTCAGATTCCGCAATCTGATAGATATGGGCATTCTCTACGAGACTGCGTTTTTAGTTTTATCGTATCTTTAAAATTGTGCCTGCCACAGATTTTCGTCCTTTGTGGGAGCGGAAGGAGGCGTGGCGAAATTTAAAAATACACTCGTAGCAGTGTGATATCACATGAGTCTGGAAACCAAATTTGGATACCCTAGCTCTTATAGTCTCTGAGATCCAGGCGCTCAACAAGACGGATGGACGGACGGTCAGACAGACGGACAGACAGACATGACTATATCGACTCGGCTATTGATGCTGATCAAGAATATATATACCTTATGGGGTCGGAAAATTTTCCTTCTCTGCGTTACACACATCCACTTTTACCACAAATCTAATATACCCCTTAACTCTTTTTTGAGTACGGGTATAAAAATTCCAAAATTTAAGGTACCCTCATTCTGTGGGGATTCCAAAGACTGGGACCTGCTTTATGAGTTATTTACCGAACTTATTCATTTAAGAGAGGATCTAAGTCCTATCTTATAATTTAATTACCTTGAGATTTCACTTAATGGAGAAGCGAGAAATGTAGTTTCTCACTTATTGTTAGGTTCAGGGGAAAATTATGTGACCGCTTGGGAACTGTTAACCAAGCGGTATGAAAATAAAAAAAAATATTTTCCGATCAATTCAACCGCCTTCTTGTGCTACAAAATTTAAATGTGGACTCACTCAGTTAGGCAGTTAAGAATGTTTATTGACACTATAAATGAGTCAATTCACATGATAAAATTAAAGGCACAATTATCTGATGAGGTTGATCTAATCTTTGCACATACAGTTGTGTTCAATGAAATAGTAGTGCCACACATCACGACTTTCAAACCCCTTTTTGATACTCTTCTAGTCATCCACATTGAACAAGTGAAACCTTTTTGGAAAGCTTAGAGTGTTATCATTAAACCCCTGAAAAAATCCCATTTAATTTGAATTTCATCTTTTGTTTTTCATGACTTTAGAAAAATACCCATGAAAAGAAAATTGAAAAAATCAATGAAACTCAAATAAAAACATATATTTCATGTTCTTTATGTTTCTTGAGTTTTAATATTTAGTTTTTAATCAATTTGGTTTTCATTGCGAACTTGCACCGGCCGAACATGGGTCATTAATCTCTTGCCAACGCCTCAATAGGATTTGAGCCAATAATCCTTGAACCACTGGCTAAAACTTTGCTCTGGTTGACGTATTTGCAGTTGCAACAACGTATTTGGTATTGCAGCATACGATTTTGATGATATTAATATCTAGTTGGACATTTGGCCATGGCAAAATGTCGATCTTTTCCGATAAAAATCAATTCCTAGCGAGCTTTTCTGGGTGTTTCAAGTCATTATCCGCTTAAAAGATCCTTTTAACATGAATTTTACAACTGTAATCTGGATTTAATGTATTCTTAAGTATACCTACATACACACTTTCGCTCAAAATCATACTATACTCAAATGCCAGGCTAGAAAGTACTAGCTCATATGAGCGGGGCCCCAATAAGGCTCAGCGTAGCATGCCCAATGCCAATTTTTTCATGATTTTAAGTGGTAATCGGATTTCTTTGTATGACAAACATATTGTTTTGAGCCTATCTTACCATATATTACAACTTTACTATCATCAGTCAAAAGTATTTTTGTCACTGTGACACAGGCCATTCCATATGAGTTTTTCCAAACTGAAATGCAACCATGTACTCTCAGACCCAAACGCGGAGCTTTCTGGGACTTCTTGCATTGAATTAATATGTTATCAACCGTCCAGCTTTTAGACGGAGAGCGAAATAATATTGGTTTCATAATTGTTGAGGGTTTTGAAGTCATGGTCTTGCCTTTGACCATCGCCGACCATCCTCTAAAAAATAAGTTTTTCGCATCCAAAATTGATTTTCAGTCTAATTCTTATAGTTAATTTGGTTAAATACAATAATGAGAGTGCATACAACTTAGTTTTCAATCCCATTATACCTCCTGCCTTAAGTTTTTAGTCTAACTCTTAGGTCTCCTCTTCTGGGCCGAGAAATGATTTCTTCGACGCTCCAAAATCAAAAGTACCGCTATATCCAAAACTTTTTTTATTCCATTTTTCGAAATCTGAATTGAGCTTGCAGATGGGGTCTTTTTTAAATTAATTTGCTGTGTTTTTTCATTTTTAGAAATTAATTTAACCCAGCCCTACTATTTCATTGAACAGCAGGTATCATGGGTAGTTGTCTAAAGTCAAGAAAAACAAGAAGATGGAATGCAAATGTAAGTTTATAATGGTTACATTCCAGGCTTTCCGTAAAGGTATCACTTGTTAAATTTGAAAGACTAGAAATATCTCAAAAAGGGTTTTGAAAGTATTGAGGTGCGGCACTACTATTTCATTGAACACAACTGTTTAATTATCAGAAAATTAAATAAAGAGGCTCTACAATTATATGAAAGCCATGTTAAGAACAACAAGAAAATTTAAAAATTATCCTACGTCATGGATTTTTGCGAGCAACGATTAAATTCGATAAGCTCGGTTCAGGATGAAAAACCTGTTAACAAAATATTTAGTAACAACAACAAAAGAGTTGTCTACTAATAGTTGTCCTATTTGCAAAGGACACACAATATTTTAATGTCACAAATTTAAGGCTTTAAATCCATCTGAAAGAATGGATAAAGTTAAAAAAGCGTTTCTGTGTGTTAAATGACTAAAACACACATATAGTAAAAAATGCACTAGCGAAACATCATGTTCGCTGTGCAAAATAAATCACCATAGCATGCTACATATTAATTATGTAAACAATCAAAAAAGTGAAAAAGTTAACACTTGCATGACGTCGGAACAGGCGTTGTTAGCTACAGGGCGTGTTCAAATAAAATCTTCTAATGGAGAATTTGAAACATTTAGGGCTTTGATTGATTATGCGTCACAAAGCACAACTATTTCAGAAGAATCTGCGCAGATTCTGAAATTAAAAAAAATTCGATCTCAAACAGAGATCAATGGCGTATCGTCCACGTATCGTTCAAAAGTGAAGCTTTACAAAAAATTTTAAAGGTTGAAGCCATAATACTGCCAAAATTAATGAAGGCTCTTCCAGTCAACACCGTGAATGTTGACAAATCGAAATGGGGAAAAGTATAATTTAGCTGACCCCGATTTTAATAAACCTGGCCGTGTTGACCTTATAATTGGGGCAGATTTATACGCTCATATTCTACAGAATGGAATTGTTAAAATCAATGGGCTCTTGGTCGAAAAACGGATTTCGGGTGGATTGTCTCTGGATGTAAGAAATCGAAAGGAAAAGAGGCAATTGTTGCAACCACTATCGAATTAAAAAATATGGATCGATATTGGTAAGTGGAGGAAGAAGACAAAAAGGATATCGAATCTGAATTATGTGAAAACAACTTTATAAGAACAACAAAGAAAGATTCAGATGGGCGATACATTGTGTCAATTCCATTTAAAGAAGATGTCACCTTACAGGTTTCAAGGAAACCAGCAATTGCTCGTTTTATGAATTTGGTAAAAGAGTTATCGGGGACAACAGCATTGGCATTTTATCCCCCCGGCAGGACCTCACTTCGGAGGTATCTGGGAGGCTGGAGGCCTCTAACATATGAAGAGATGTCAACGCTCTTATGTCAAATAGAAGCATGTTTGAACTCAATACCTTTATATTCTGCAGAAAATGGAATTGATCAACAAGAGGTTCTTACCCCAGGTAATTTTTTGATTGGAAGACCACCATTATATATAGTGGAGCCAATGACAGATGAAAAAATTGGAAATCTAGATAGGTTTGAAACTAATCCAAAAGATAAAAAGAGATTTCTGAGTGAAGTGGAAAGAGGAGTATTTGCATACTCTTCAGCAGATGCATAAATGGAAGAGGGAAAGCCCTAAGAAGGACAAATTGTCCTCTTAAAAGATGAAAATTGTCATCCAGCCAGATGGCCAACAGGAAAGGTGGAAAAAATCCATAGAGGCAAAGATGAAGAGGTCAGAGTGGTAGAGATAAAATTGCTAGATGGATTTATCACTAGACCCATCAGTAAAATTTGGACCCGTAGACGGAATTAAGTCTGTCGACAAGGTTGAGGCTGACACTAGAGAGATCCAGAAAAAAAGGCCGACTAGAAATTCATCGAGAATGTCAAAACTCGGGTTTATAATCGCCATTTTGTTATTTACATTAAGTTGCCAATTTTCTAACGCATCACCCAAAGTTGATAAACTAAATATACGCGAAGATACCTTTGTTTGGTCGACATGGGTCAGCGTTATTTAGAGTTGTTCCAATTCCAATCAGAATTGAAGAACGCATGATTATGGTGCACGTCGATGTTCAGTATTTAGTGTATAACTTCTGTGGTATTTATTTTTGACTAAATATGAAGAGCAAAAAGATGTCCGTCAAAGGCAGACGGAATACAAATCAAAAAGGGAGACGAGAGAACGCCGCTTCATTGCGACTCATACATACATGTTAACTTATGCTGGATAATGCATAACAGAAAGAAAAAATAGAGAAGACACAGTGCGTTGTTTAAAGTTTCATATTCAACACTCCTTCTCAACGCATTATGTTTGACTTTACAAATATCATTTCAAATTACAAACAGCATAATCCCATTAATTTTATACATTTCCCAGGCTTAACTTTAGACAAATTTTTGGTTAATACATCAGATATCATTTCTTCAGTGGGAACATATTCTATTTCAATTACATTTTTCTTAAACATTTCCCTAACATGATGATACTTAATATCTATGTATATGTTTGCTTCGTGCGTGGAAGGTCGCATTCTTAACAAGATGAAATATTAGCAGAAACTTTTCTAGAATACAACCACGGCTTAAACGACACCAAATTAATGCACCTATACACAAAAAAATAGAGGACACAGGATAATTTAAAAGAAGAATTACAGCATTCAGAACGTAAACATTATGAGATGAGAAATGGCGTAGTAAACAGGAAGAGAGATAATGACACCCTATTATTCTGTGTACCCAACGAAATGGAAAACCACGTACTGTACAAGTACCACGACGAACTAGGACATATCGGCATAGACAAAATGACCGACGCCATAACGAAAAGCTACTGGTTCCCGAACATCAGGTCCAAAGCCAAGCAACACATAGAAAACTGTCTCAAGTATATAGCGTACTCGGCATAAACTTTTCTAAAATACAAACACGGCTCGCTTGCACATGGTATAGAATTGAGTTTCTCGTTCCATTCCCTGCCGCTCTGCTTCAGACCATACAACGATTTGTGCATCTTTAGTACACGCTCAGGATATTGATGATCAATGAATGCCTCCGGCTGACGCATGTAGGAGACATCATGTAACTCGCTATTAAGATACGCTGACGAAACGTCCATTTGGTACATATACCACCCTTGTTCTGCAGCCAATGCCATGACCAGCCTGATCGTTGAGTATCAGGCAACTGTTAAAAAAGTCTCGGTGAAGTTTACTCCATATCGCTGAGCACAACTCTTGGCAAATAGTTGGGCTTTGAAGCGCTTGACATTGCCATCCTTGTCTCGCTTTAGTGCGTACACCCACATACAGCCGATAGGTTTTTCACCCTTTGGTAGATCGACTAGAGACCAAGTCTTATTTTTGAGAAGACTGTTCATTTCCGTTTTCATTGAAGCACGCCAGTCCGCTGCATGATTACTCGTCAATGCCTCATTTGCATTAGCAGGGACACAAATAGCTACAGCCGATATGGTGTTCAGCATGTGATATTCCTTCGCTGGGCGTCCAGGCCGACCCGTATAAACCTTTTTCGGTCTCCCGCGACCTCTTCGTGCTCCTTCTGAAATCGGCTGTCCGACGACCTACTGTCTGTCATCGTCAACTCGATCTGAACATTCTGGCTCCTCTGTGTTTCGTATATCGTCAATTTCAACTAACGATTCATCCTCACTAGCCACGTCCAGGGCCTATTCGTCCGGAATAGAATGCTCCTGGAACTCTACAAGCTGCGGCTGCACATATTCAGCAGCACTCGACGAAGGCCTGCGATTCCTATACAGGGTGCTCTCGATGAAAATTACATCTCGTGCCTCAATCACTTTCTGTTTTTCGGGATTAAAGAGCCTATATGCCTTTGCTGTTTCAGAATAACCGACCAAATAATGCTCTTCGCCTTTTGGCGAAAATTTCTTATGTTGAGTTTTATTCAAAACAATTGCCTTCGCACCAAAGTACCGCAGATGGCCGACACAGAGCTTCCTTCCTGTCCACACTTCAAACGGTGTCATGCCAGGTAAAAATAAGGATTCTGCACGGTTACGTCACTCAAGTATTCGCGACCGTTATCGCTTATCAAGAGTTGTCTGGACGTTCATATGCAATGACTGCATCATCAAGTGGCCCATGCGACACCAAGCCGAAGCCTGTTACGCGCGGAACCCAGGCAGAAACGCAGCCCCTCCTCCCGCCCAACCGACCGAGGGGCGCTGCCGCATGACGCGCGACGCGTGTTACCGAACCGATCGCGAGCATGCAGGAAAGATAAGTGTTAGACTAAAATTCGAGGAAAATTAGAACTAAACACAACTCAAAGAGCTAAACATGCACAGATAGCTAAAAAATAGTACTAATTACGGGAAAGGTATGTTAGTATTAGTGATTTAAGAAGAGGAGGGGAATTAGTAGTTGATATTATGTGGTAGAGGGAATTGAAGTCCGAGCAAAGGACCCTAAATGGTTCGTGCAAGGAATAATTCGATCTACAAAGCGGAAGGATCAAAGGAATGAAGTTTCTAGTAGATCTAACGGGAATCGTAAAGTTTATTCGGCTCAACAAGTCAGGGCTATCTACGTCCCCCTTGATCAGGTTGTGCACAAAAATCACACCTAGCATTTTTCTACGACTAACTAAGGCTGGAAGGTTTATTAAAAGCAATCTACGGGGGTAAGATGGCAGTCTCACATCTGCATTCCAGTTAAGGTCACGCAGAGCAAAAAGTAAAAAGTTTTTCTGGACTGATTCTATACGGTCCTGGTGTACTTTGTACTGGGGGCACCATACACAAGAGCCGTACTCTAAAATCGGACGAACAAGCGAGATGTAGAGAGTCTTCGTTATATAGGGGTCGTCAAATTCCTTTGACCACCGCTTTATAAACCCAAGCACACCCGTGGCCTTATTTACCATAGTGGAAATGTGTTCAGAAAACTTTAACTTTGGGTCTAATTTAACACCAAGATCGTCAACCAAGGTAATTCTCTCAAGAGAACCACCGCAGAGTCTATAAGGAGCCAAAATGGGGCTGGAGCGATGAAATGTCATTACTTTGCATTTCAATGCATTTAGGTGTAACATATTTGCACGACACCATGACTGAAAGTTATTGAGATCGGATTGCAAGCGAGAGTGAAATGAAATGTCCTTATACTGGACACAAAGTTTAACATCATCCGCATACATGATTACTCGAGAGTTTGTTAATACTGAAGGCAGATCATTAATAAAGAGTGTGAATAGTAGGGGGCCTAGATGGCTGCCCTGTGGTACACCGGAAGTAACCTTAACAGGTACCAGCTTCTTTCCCGATTGATTTTCCGCGAATGATTTAAATTGTTTGAACTTGACTAAGATTTCGTCTCTTGTCTTCAGAAAGTCAACAAACACATAGGGCGATTTGTCATCGGTGAATGTTACGAAGTACCGAGCTCCGTCTAAGGAGTTTTTATTCATTGGTCCGCAAATGTCAGTATGCACCAATCCAAGAACATTGTTTGCACGGTTTGTACTAGCCTTTGGGAACTGCTTTACACAAATTTTGCATTTTGCACAGGTTTCGCACACCTGGCCCTTCATGTCATTTAATAGACTTGTTTTAATACTGTTTGGTTACGCAGCCAAATAGTGGACAAATGCATAGATTATAGCCAGTGGTGCAGCAGTAGAGTAAATCCTTATTATTGTTCGTTGTTTGCACTGCCCACTGTACTAAATTGTCATCTACGTACATATTCATGCTCCCGCCCGGCAGCAGCCTGTGCAGCCGTTCTCTTTCGCCTCTTCATCTCGCGCCTTTCTTTCTTTCTTTTGCTTTGCTATTACTCTTTCGCTCTGTCCCTCTCTCGCTCGCATTAGGGCACGGGCAATTCGGCCCGCGTGCTCTTTGATTTAGTCTGGATCTAGCAACCACTGCACATAGTCTTGGAATCTAGTCATTCAATCCGACACCGTCTTGTACCGACCCCCGCGTCTACAATCTGACCCCGTCTTTAACCCAGCTAACTCTCCAACCGACTCGTCATCAACCTAACTCGAACCTTTCGCTATCCCTTTGACTCTGTAAAGCCATCTATACTGTTTACAACAATAAACCATATTTAATCTGAACAGCCATCGTCTCGTTAATATCTCGCAAAACAACGCTACTGAAAAAGCTCAGTAGCTCAACAAATACCGTTAACCATTTTTTCACACATCATCTTTTTTAGGCTTGAATAGTTTAAATGTCCGAAACGATCGTGCCACACGTTTACTGGGTTTTTTTTGTACATTTAAGTATTTGTTTTCTTGATTTTGGAACAAGAACAAATCGTGCTGTTTTTTTGCAACCATTATGGCGACGCCTTTATTGTTTTTCACACGCGCTTCTGTCTTTGCAAATTCAACAGATAATCATTTTTGATGGCCTTGGACACCGACATAAAATTGCATTGCAATTCCTTCACATACAAAAGGTCGACAAGTTTTATGTGGTTATTTTCCCAAATCAAATCCACTGTGCCGCTCCCTTCAGCTTCTATGTAGCTGCCCGCAATTAAAGCAATTCGCTCTTTGTGCTCGTTCGGAAAAACGAGATCGCTCACAACACAAGTGAGCCGTGGCACCACTGTCGACACACCACATACTCTTCGGAAAGCGAGTTTTAGACGCGCACGCAAAAACGGAATACGATTTCTCTCTTTCGGTTTCGTTATTTCCTTTCGGTGTGTTTTCTTGATTGTTCTTTGCTCTACACTTTGACGCCTTGTGTCCGCAACGACCACACGACCAGCAAATTACCCCACTCGGGCCGTTCGTTTTCTTCTGTCCGTTTTCGTTATTCGTCTTTTGCTTTGACGACGACCAATTTTTAACACCTGAACCGAACGCTCATTGTTCATAAAGCTTTACTTTCAGAGAGTTCAAATTTGGCAGACAATCACGTGTCTCCATTACTACCACAAAATTTTCTTAGGCCTCGGGCAGGCTCGATAGCAACAGAATAGACAAAATTTCTTCAGGAACTGTTAAGTCAATTTCTTTCAGTTTTTCCACGATCACACAAAAATTATTTACGTGGTTCACTACCGATTCATTTTCGCTAATTTTTACGAACAACAACTGCTTTAACAGGCTTTTGCGTCGCGCGGGGCCTGATGGCATATGGATACCCGCTAGAACTTTCGATGCTTCTTTTGCAGATTTATAGTTTTTCACATAGTTTATCTGGGATGGCTTGATACACAGCATAATACTCGCAAGAGCCTTCTCGTCTTTTAAATCAAACTGTGCCTTCTGCGCATCATTATCTTCTTCGTTTTTCACTTCTCGACCGCACACTTCTGACCAAAACTCAGAGTGTATTAGCACGCTTTTTATTTGGATTACCCACGCACTATAATTCTCATTGTCGAGCTTATCGATTGAATGGAAAGACGAACCCATTTTCACAATCGATCGAGTCACAATTTCAGAAAGTCAGAAAAATCACTTTCAACCAAACAGATGTCCGTCAAAGGCAGACGGAATACAAATCAAAAAGGGAGACGAGAGAACGCCGCTTCATTGCGACTCATACATACATTTTTACTCATGCTGGATAATGCATAACAGAAAGACAAAATAGAGAAAGAGTTGGAAAGAA
The DNA here is from genome assembly GCA_018150885.1 of Drosophila tristis. NCBI lineage: Eukaryota > Metazoa > Arthropoda > Insecta > Diptera > Drosophilidae > Drosophila > Drosophila tristis. The sequence goes on from JAECWT010000181.1 coordinate 1,180,623, forward strand.
AAAGTAGTTGGTTCTTTAAGGTTGAGGTTAATGCAAGGGCTAGGATACAATGCGGCACCACAAGCTCAGAGATAGTAGAATTGCCGGAACAGGGGATTTTAACAATTAGATCGGACTGTACTGCTCGAGTTAATGATAATATTATAATTCCTCATCACAGTATAGAAACAGAAGTTCAGTGAAAATTGTCTTTGTCATATATAGGAGACATCAGCGAAATACCCAAGATTGTTTGGAACCAATTAGACTCACCAATTATTAATCATACAGACATAATTCGCATACAAAATTAAAAAGAATTAAAATTAAAAGAATTCAAAGAACTAAAATTTCACCATTTTTCCGGGATTTTTTTTTATTTTAGTAATTATAATAACTGTAATTTTATTTGTATATTTTATAAGAAAAATAAATGTAAGGCGGCAATTACAAGGCATTGTCATACCGGAAGGCATGGTTAGTTAAAATAAACAATAAAAAAAGTATATTTGAAGGTATTACACCTATGTATGTATGTATGAATACAAAAATAGAAATTAAGAAAAAATTAAATTGTAAAGTAATACATCTCAGCACCTTTCCTGGCCTTTTGCAGAATGTTTAGAATGCTCTAAAACATGAAGGGTAATAATAACCAATTTAACGACCGCACTTGTACACCTATGTAAATTGATATTTAGACATAAACTCATAAATTGTCCCAAAATACGAACCCTGCAACCCTTATCTAGTTTTTATGTGCACAGCCGAGAAAATTTTCCGACCCCATAAGGTATATATATTCTTGATCACCATCAATAGCCGAGTCGATAAAGTCATGTCTGTCTGTCCGTCTGTCCGTCCGTCCGTCCGTCCGTCTTGTTGAGCGCCTGGATCTCAGAGACAATAAGAGTTAGGGTATCCAAATTTAGTTTCCAGACTCATGTGATATCACACTGCTGCAAGTGTATTTCTAAATTTCACCCCGCCACCTTCCGCCCCCACAAAGGACGAAAATCTGTGGCAGGCACAATTTTAAAGATACGATAAAACTAAAAACGCAGTATCGTAGAGAATGACCATATCTACCAGATTACTGAATATGAATCAGATCAGATCATAATTATAGCCAGAATGAAGATAATTTTCAGTTGCTTCCCCCGCCCAATACTGCAAGATACACACTACTCTATCTACATAGCGGAGGAGATGTAGAATATGAATGATTTAAGTTAAAAAATCGACATGTATATACATATACCAATTCCTGAAAGAGACGCACTACTCATTCTCTTTCTCGCTCGCACACTCTGCCTCGTACACTTATATAATATAATATACATACATAGTAGATGAGATGTAGATAGCAGAAATAGCAAAAAAATGTAAAAAATTTTGTTTTTAATTCTTAAATTCTAAAAAGACATGCTCAAAAATGTATATACTGACTGAGTACGGGTATAAGTAGAGTCGCGTCCACAGAAGCGACTCACACGTTCCTTCTCGTTTTTTTTTGTATGGATTTCTTACGTTTTTATTTTTATTAGAATAAAAAACTCACGTAGTCTCTCATTCAACAGACAGGTGCAGCATTAGGTCTAGCTGTTCTGCCTGAGATGGTCCTTAACCACATCTAAAGCCGGTGTTTCCTCACCAAAGTCCTTGATGACCGAGCAGCCGCACACCATTCGCCCAGCTTCTTGTGCGAGTCCAGGCGGATCAGGGGGATCTGATGCTCATTGCACAGGGCAGTGACCGGTTTCTGGTAGTTGGGCTCATCGAAGGACTCGGCCAGAATCCACAGAACGGCCTGACGCTTGTCCAGGGCCTTGCAAGCCTGGTGGATGCCATGCACGAGACCACCAGCAATCACAAACTTCATCAGCACTTCCTGCAGAGCAGTGTTTATGTCCATGGCGCCATCGTGGACGGGGGCAGCGGGGGGCACATCAACATCAACGTCGGCCATATTTTAGCGATTGGGATTCACTTCACTTTAGACAACCGGAAAAAAGGTCCCACGCTGACAGATGTCTGCGATGCGTTGGTCGCCGATGTCACACCAAATGTACACACATGTGTTATCTTATTTTGTTACCAGAGCTCCAGTGTGCTCACACAGACACACATACCACTGCGTTGGCACTAGACCTAAGCCTAGTTTTGCTTCACATTAGAGCTACCTAATCTCATACAATTTTAATAAAGATCCAGTTTTAATATTGAACTCAACAACTGTGGGTGTCTTTTCATCTTGGTTTGGTTAAGGCATTTACACCAAGTGACGAAGTACCCTGTTTTTTGGAGGTATATTGGTTTCGGCACTCACTTGGAAAGTGACGCGCTACCCTACAGTGGTAGGGTATATCGTTTTTGGCTGCCACTTGCAACCAACTAAACACCTCGTACCACGACATTCAATTAGTTTCGTTCTTTTTATCTACTAAAAAATATTAGTTGTCGTCGCGTAGATTATAAATAGTAAAATGGCACAAGAAAATAAGTCTGTTCTCGATGACTTAAAAAGTATGCTCAAAAACCTAGTCAAAAGCATTCGCCGCTTAGAGGATCGATTAGAGGGTGGGTCGATTCCATTGCAATTGACAGATCTACAATGCAGACTCGATGTTCTGAATACTGCTATTAACAAGGCCAACCTATTGAAGGAGCAAATAGAAGAATTTAGAAGCAAACAGCAAAAAAAATTAGCAAATAGAAGTTGCAATTGTAACCAAGGCAAACATAATGTCGCTTATCGATGCCTTGAAGCTAACAAGCGATACGCAGCCCTCGGTATCAGCTTCTACTGCCCCAACTTGTGCTCGACTTCCGAAATTGTCCCTACCAAAACTTAGTGGTAAATATTCGGAATTTAAAAATTTGATTAGCCTTTTGAGACTCTTGTTCATAATGATGATAGTATACCGTTGATTGAAAAATGTAATCATTTAATTTCATGCCTCTCTAATGAAGCATTAGGAACAATAAAAGCGTTTCAAGTCACCGAGGCCAATTATGCAAAGGCCATGGCCAGCCTAAAGCGAGTATACGACAACGAGTGTCTACTATTTTCGAGCCAGGTCTCCGCACTGTTTAATCTGCCAAAAATCTCACAAAAGTCGGCATCGTCCCTAAGGAGCCTGATCGATACAGTGTCATTGATCTATGGTTCATTACTATCGATAGGAGACGATACGAAGATTTCGAATGCAATGCTCATTCATCTCGTTTTGAACAGAGTCGACCCAGTTACTAGACAGAAGTGTGAAGAACAGCTTGACTTCGAAAAGTTGCCGCTTTGGTCCGACTTTGAAAAGGTTTTAAATCGTCGATACCAGCATTTGTCTGCGGAAGAGTCGACAAAGCCAAGGCACGAAAAAATCATGCCAAGCAAGTCACACAATCGCAGTTCATTTGTTTGTTCTTCCACTCCCCCCAACAGTAGAGCTCAGCGAACATGCAGCTATTGCAATTCGGGAAACCATGTAGTGGCCAACTGCACGCCATTTGCACGTCTCTCGGTTATGCAAAGGTTCGAGTTCAAAAAGTCTGCGTCTTTATGTATTAATTGTCTGCAAAAGGGTCACACTCGACTGTATGTCGAGTTTGTGGCCGCTCACATCACACATTGTTGCATCGTTACACAGTGACTGATAATAGTCTCGCGTTGCTTCCACCCCCAGAGAGTTCGTCTCCTCCTTTAAATCAGGATCACCCTTCCACCTCTCATGCTCTGCATGCGACTTCGTTGGACAGGGTGATTTTGGCTACGTCGATCGTAAGCGTCAGAACAAAAAACGGTGAACATATTTTGGCCAGAGCTCTCCTGGACTCTGGATCCCAAACAAACTTCATCACGGAAGACCTCGCCCACCGCTTACAGATCCGTAGAGACGAGTCGTGTATTACCTTGCTTGGTATTGGTGAATCTAATTCTCAAGTTAAGAATAAAATACACATTGTGGTGAAGTCGCGCATAAATGGTAGTGAGTTCTCCATTGATTTTTGGATCCTGAAATCAATTTCAGGTTATCACCCTGACCAGTCAGTTAATGTAACTGATTGGAAAATCCCAGAGAACCTACCACTGGCAGATCGCTATTTCTACAAGCCACAAAGAATAGACATGCTGATTGGAGCTGAATCATTCTTTGATTTATTAGCTGTTGGTCAAAGCAAGCAAGGTCCTGACTTTCCAACTCTTCAGAAGACCCTTCTTGGCTGGGTTGTTTCGGGAAAATATGTTTCCAAAAGTTCTGCCCCCCAAACTGCAAGCAGTTTTAGTTGCAGTGAAGAGTTGTTAGTTTCCATTGATAGGACCTTGCAAAAATTCTGGTCACTCGAAGAGAGGCCATCTCCAAAGCAAATTATTTTGGAAGACTACTCAGGTATTGCCATGAGGTCGATTTGAAGTAAGGCTGCCGTTTGAATCAGATCCAAATTGTCTGGGCAACTCCTTTGAGGTTGCTAAACGCGGTTTTCGTCTCTCGAAAGAAGGGTGTCTCGTGACCCTGAGTGGAAGAAAATGTATTTGGAATTCATGGAAGAGTACCGACTGACAATACGGTTCCTTCTACTCCACACTACGTAATTCCTTATCAGTGTTTCCTTCAGCCCCAAAGTACGTCCACCAAGCTTCGCGTCGTGTTCGATGCGTCCTCGAAGACGTCCTCTCAGGTGGCCTTGAATGAGATTCTGATGGTCGGACCGACCATTCAAGAGGAATTATACTCAACGGTTCTCCGCTTCCGTCTGCACAGGTTCGCCCTGACTGCCGATGTGAAAAGATGTATCGCCAAGTGATGGTAAATGAAGCGGATAGGCAGTTTCAGATTATAGTGTGGAGAAGAGACCCATCTGAGTCCTTGAGATTATACAAGCTTAACACGTATGGGACTGAACTCCCTTTTTGGCTATCCGGTCTTTAAAAAGGTTGAGTGAGTCTACGAAGCAATCATTCCCCAAAGCTGCTGGCGTTATTCGGTCCGACTTTTACCTTGTTGACATGTTGACTGGTGCTGCATGCGTAGAGGAGCTAAGGGCAATTGAGTCCGAAGTATCTCAGGTTCTTCAGACTACAGGGACTGCACAGCAAAGCCCATAACGATCTCGGATTCAGAATCGACTAAGGCGTTAGGAAGCTCATGGTTGCCTAAGGAAGATGCCTTACAGTTTAAAATTGACAATGAAGTCATGGGTCTCCGAGCGACAAAACGGAACATAGTGTCGGTGACATCGAAGATGTTCGACCCCCTTGGATTGTTAAGTTCTATCGTCATAAAGGGCAAGATCCTATTGCAGGAGCTCTGGCTTAACAAACCAGATTGGGATGAGTCGATTCCAATGCATTTGGAAACAGCATTGAATATATTGAAAAATACACTGTCTCAATTGGAAGAGATCTCCATACCTCAGATTGTGTATTCCGATCCGATGTCACCGGTTCAGATAAATGCCTTCGCTGACGCCTCCATGAGAGCTTATGGAGCGTGCGTCTATGTCCGTAGCAGAACTGCAGAAGGTCTAAAAATATCATTGTTGACTTCAAAGTCCAAAGTAGCGCCGCTCAAGACCAAAACGCTCCCACGGCTTGCGTTATGTGCCACTCACCTTCTCGCGGATCTCTGTCACAGAATCAAGACCCTCTTAAAGGTCCCTATCGAACGAGCTGTTTATTGGTCAGACTCTGAAGTAACTCTTCACTGGATTCGGTCGCATCCATCTTCGTTGTCGACGTTCGTTTCGAATAGGGTGGCTGCGATTCAGGAGTGGTCAGATGAAGCTACGTGTCGGCATGTCCCAAACCCAAAACCCAGCAGATATTGTGTCAAGAGGTTGTGACGTCAAGGAAATCGTCCAGTCAATCTGGTTTGAAGGACCCTCATTTCTAAAGGATGAAGAAGAAAATTTGTCCTAAGAACCCTCATTTCGAGCCTTCAGAAGTTGTTGAGCTGGAGAAGAGGAAGAACGCGGTCGGGCTGACCGCTGCCGTGGAAGTTTCGGATTTAGTAGATGTCATCGAGGGATTCTCGTCACACCTCATGCTGCTTAGAGTGTTTTGTTATATGTTCCGCTTTATAAGAAAATGTAAGAACCCGAGCATGACGTTTGAAAAAACGGTCTCACCGACCGAGTATGATAAAGCCTTTCGCAAATTTGTTGAAATCACCCAAAATCACGAGTATTGTGAAGAAATCGAGAAAGCTCGGAAAGGATCTAGAGTTGGTCCTAGTCTTCAGCGGTTGAACCTATTCATCCATGAAGACACTGGTACTTGGTGTACTTTTTCGTTGTTGAGAGTAGGGGGCGATTGGCTAAAGCTCCTATATCATACGATGCCAAGTTTCCGTTGTTTTTGACAAGGCGCTCGCAATTCGTGCGGAGCTATGTTCGTCATCTGCACGAAACCAATTTTCAAGTCGGCCCACGAGCACTTGTGAGCATCCTTCGACAGAATATTTTGATCGTAAACGCTCAGGAGGTCTGCAGTCAGACAGTTCGATCGTGTATCCGCTGCTTTAAATGCAAGCCTCGACTGCTGACGCAACTCATGGGAAATTTACCCGCAGACCGGCTCCGTGCTCTCCGCCCATTTTCAATTTGCGGCGTTGATTTTTGTGGACCCGTCTCGACGACATTGAAAATTCGAGGAAGGACCCCATACATGTCCTATATCGCGCTTTTTGTTTGTTTTGCGTCCAAAGCGGTTCACTTAGAACTTGTATCTGGCTTGACCACTGACTCTTTTTTATTGGCTTTCCAAAGGTTCTTTGGGCGCCGTGGATATCCCCAGATCGTCCATTGCAACAACGGGACGAATTTCGTCGGAGCCAGCCGCCACCTCAGCGCTCTGCAGAAGGCGCTCGAGCACGAGGCGGATGAAGTTCGCGGATTCGCGTCATACCGTTCATACCGCCTCGAGCGCCGCACATGGGAGGACTCTGGGAGACAGGTGTGAAGTCTGCGAAGAGCCTACTCCTACGGGCTTTAGGCAGCGCGCCCTTGAGACCTCGTTCTCGTGGCCGAGGACAACATGCCTCCACAGTAGTGGCTCCTCGGGAGAGTCATCGCCACGCACGCCGGGAAGAAGGCATGGTCAGGGTCGTTGAGATTAAAAGAGCCATGGAGGCGTTTTTCGGCGGGCCATCCACAATATGGCACCGCTACCATATTGTTGAACCCGCGCCTTCAACGGGGCCGGTGTTTCGTCATGTCAATGTCTTAGTCAATGTTTTATGTTAAGATTATTTTTGAATTCTTGAAGTCTAGTGTAAGTAGGTTAGGGCAAGGCGGGAGCGCAATAAAAGCTCGCTCTTTTGCTTAAGGCGAATTCGCCCCGCTTTGCCACCGTAGGTTAGCTAGGCATACAACGAATTGTAATGAATTTTAGAATATAATCGTTGAAATTGAATTCGATCGAGCGCACCGAGAACTTCGTTCGTCCCGCATTTTTAATAAAACTTTACGCCACCCAAGTATTTCGGTCTTTCGTATTTAGACAAATTTTCAATACCCTTTATACCCTTTATTAATGATCTGATGTTAAACTCTGTGTCCAGTATAAGGACATGTCATTACACTCTCGCTTGCAATCCGATCTCAGTAACTTTCAGTCATTGTGCTGTGCAAATATGTTACACCTTAATGCCTCGAAATGCAAAGTAATGACATTTCATCGCTCCAGCCCTTTTTGGCTCCGTATAGCCTCTGCGGTGGGGTGGTTCTCTTGAGAGAATTACCTTGGTTGAGGATCTTGGTGTTAAATTAGACCCAAAGTTAACGTTTTCTGAACACATTTCTACGATGATAAATAAGGCCATGCCCATAAGGCGTGCTTGGGTTTATAAAGAGGTGGTCAAAGGAATTTGACGACCCCTATATAACGAAGACTCTCTATATCTCGCTTGTTCGTCCGATTTTAGAGTACGGCTCTTGTGTATGGTATCCCCAGTACAAAGTACACCAGGACCGTATAGAATCAGTCCAGAAAAACTTTTTACTTTTTGCTCTGCGTGGCCTTAACTGGGATGCAGATGTGAGACTGCCATCTTACCCTCGTAGATTGCTTTTAATAAACCTTCCAACCTTAGTTAGTCGTAGAAAAATGCTAGGTGTGATTTTTGTGCACAACCTGATCAAGGGGGACGTAGATAGCCCTGACTTGTTGAGCCGCATAAACTTTACGATTCCTGTTAGATCTACTAGAAACATTATTCCTTTGTTCCTTCCGCTTTGTAGATCCAATTATTCCTTGCACGAACCACTTAGGGTGCTATGCTCGGACTTCAATTCCCTCTACCATATAATCCGTTACTAATTCCCTTCCTATTCTTAAATAACTAATACTAACATACCTTTCCCGTAATTAATTAATTAATTATCTTTGCATGTTTAGCTCTTTGAGTTGTGTTTAGCTCTAATTTTCCTCGAATTTTAGTCTAACACCTATCTTTCCTGCATGCTCGCGATCGGTTCGGTAAGACGCGTCGCGCGTCGCTGCGCCCCTCGGTCGGTTGGTGTCACTTGATGGTGCAGTCATTGCATATCAACGTCCAGACATAAGTATATATATACTTTATTGGTTCGAAAACGTTTCCTACTCTGAGTTACAAGCCTCCACTTCCACCAGAAATCGTATACCCCTTAACTCTTTGAGTACGGGTATAACAAGCAGGAACGTTGCGAGCCGCATCAAATGCCGCGCCTCTACTTTTATACCTAGTGCTCAGTCAGTGTACATATACATTAGGCTGGGCAAAAATTGAAAATGCAAAAATTCTGGTCACTCGAAGAAAGGCCATCTCCAAAGCAAATTATTTCGCCTGAGCACACGTTATGTGAAAAGCATTTTCGGAAGACTACTCAGGTATTGCTATCAGGTCGGTTTGAAGTAAGGCTGCCGTTTAAATCAGATCCAAATTGTCTGGGCAACTCCTTTGAGGTTGCTAAACGCGGTTTTCGTCTCTCGAAAGAAGGGTGTCTCGTGACCCTGAGTGGAAGAAAATGTATTTGGAATTCATGGAAGAGTACCGACTGACAATACGGTTCCTTCGACTCCACACTACGTAATTCCTTATCAGTGTTTCCTTCAGCCCCAAAGTACGTCCACCAAGCTTCGCGTCGTGTTCGATGCGTCCTCGAAGACGTCCTCTCAGGTGGCCTTGAATGAGATTCTGATGGTCGGACCGACCATTCAAGACGAATTATACTCAACGGTTCTCCGCTTCCGTCTGCACAGGTTCGCCCTGACTGCCGATATGAAAAAGATGTATCGCCAAGTGATGGTGAATGAAGCGGATAGGCAGTTTCAGATGATAGTGTGGAGCCCCCCAGCACCCTTTTTGGCTATCCGGTGTTTAAAAAGGTTGAGTGAGTCTGTGAAACTATCATTCCCTAAAGCTGCTCACGTTATTGGGTCCGACTTTTACGTTGATAACATGTTGACTGGTGCTGCATGCTGAGAGAGCTAAGGGCAATTAAGTCCGAAGTATCTCAGGTTCATCATACCGCAGAGTTTGAGTTAGCGAAATGGTTTTCGAACTCACCTGAGATAACCGCATATGAGAGCACAGCAAAGCCCATAACGATCTCGGATTCAGATTCGACTAAGGCGTTAGGAATCTCATGGTTGCCTAAGGAAGATGCCTTTCAGTTTAAAATTGACAATGAAGTGATGGGTCACCGAGCGACAAAACGAAACGGTGACATCGAAGTTGTTCGACCCCCTTGGATTGTTAAGTCCTATTGTCATAAAGGGCAAGATCATATTTCAGGAACGCTGGCTTAACAAACTAGATTGGGATGAGTCGATTCCAATGCATTTGGAAACAGCATGGAATATATTGAAAATACACTGTCTCAATTGGAAGAGATCTCCATACCTCGGATTGTGTATTCCGATCCGATGTCACCGGTTCAGATAAATGCCTTCGCTGACGCCTCCATGAGAGCTTATGGAGCGTGCGTCTATGTCCGTAGCAGAACTGCAGAAGGTCTAAAAATATCATTGTTGAAGTCCAAAGTATCGCCGCTCAAGACCAAAACGCTCCCACGGCTTGAGTTATGTGCCGCCCACCTTCTCGCGGATCTCTGTCACAGAATCAAGACCCTCTTAAAGGTCCCTATCGAACGAGCTGTTTATTGGTCAGACTCTGAAGTAACTCTTCACTGGATTCGGTCGCATCCATCTTCGTTGTCGACGTTCGTTTCGAATAGGGTGGCTGCGATTCAGGAGTGGTCAGATGAAGCTACGTGTCGGCATGTCCCAAACCCAAAACCCAGCAGATATTGTGTCAAGAGGTTGTGACGTCAAGGAAATCGTCCAGTCAATCTGGTTTGAAGGACCCTCATTTCTAAAGGATGAAGAAGAAAATTTGTCCTAAGAACCCTCATTTCGAGCCTTCAGAAGTTGTTGAGCTGGAGAAGAGGAAGAACGCGGTCGGGCTGACCGCTGCCGTGGAAGTTTCGGATTTAGTAGATGTCATCGAGGGATTCTCGTCACACCTCATGCTGCTTAGAGTGTTTTGTTATATGTTCCGCTTTATAAGAAAATGTAAGAACCCGAGCATGACGTTTGAAAAAACGGTCTCACCGACCGAGTATGATAAAGCCTTTCGCAAATTTGTTGAAATCACCCAAAATCACGAGTATTGTGAAGAAATCGAGAAAGCTCGGAAAGGATCTAGAGTTGGTCCTAGTCTTCAGCGGTTGAACCTATTCATCCATGAAGACACTGGTACTTGGTGTACTTTTTCGTTGTTGAGAGTAGGGGGGCGATTGGCTAAAGCTCCTATATCATACGATGCCAAGTTTCCGTTGCTTTTGACAAGGCGCTCGCAATTCGTGCGGAGCTATGTTCGTCATCTGCACGAAACCAATTTTCAAGTCGGCCCACGAGCACTTGTGAGCATCCTTCGACAGAATATTTTGATCGTAAACGCTCAGGAGGTCTGCAGTCAGACAGTTCGATCGTGTATCCGCTGCTTTAAATGCAAGCCTCGACTGCTGACGCAACTCATGGGAAATTTACCCGCAGACCGGCTCCGTGCTCTCCGCCCATTTTCAATTTGCGGCGTTGATTTTTGTGGACCCGTCTCGACGACATTGAAAATTCGAGGAAGGACCCCATACATGTCCTATATCGCGCTTTTTGTTTGTTTTGCGTCCAAAGCGGTTCACTTAGAACTTGTATCTGGCTTGACCACCGACTCTTTTTTATTGGCTTTCCAAAGGTTCTTTGGGCGCCGTGGATATCCCCAGATCGTCCATTGCAACAACGGGACGAATTTCGTCGGAGCCAGCCGCCACCTCAGCGCTCTGCAGAAGGCGCTCGAGCACGAGGCGGATGAAGTTCGCGGATTCGCGTCATACCGTTCATACCGCCTCGAGCGCCGCACATGGGAGGACTCTGGGAGACAGGTGTGAAGTCTGCGAAGAGCCTACTCCTACGGGCTTTAGGCAGCGCGCCCTTGAGACCTCGTTCTCGTGGCCGAGGACAACATGCCTCCACAGTAGTGGCTCCTCGGGAGAGTCATCGCCACGCACGCCGGGAAGAAGGCATGGTCAGGGTCGTTGAGATTAAAAGAGCCATGGAGGCGTTTTTCGGCGGGCCATCCACAATATGGCACCGCTACCATATTGTTGAACCCGCGCCTTCAACGGGGCCGGTGTTTCGTCATGTCAATGTCTTAGTCAATGTTTTATGTTAAGATTATTTTTGAATTCTTGAAGTCTAGTGTAAGTAGGTTAGGGCAAGGCGGGAGCGCAATAAAAGCTCGCTCTTTTGCTCAAGGCGAATTCGCCCCGCTTTGCCACCGTAGGTTAGCTAGGCATACAACGAATTGTAATGAATTTTAGAATATAATCGTTGAAATTGAATTCGATCGAGCGCACCGAGAACTTCGTTCGTCCCGCATTTTTAATAAAACTTTACGCCACCCAAGTATTTTGGTCTTTCGCATTTAGAAAAACTATTCTAAATTTTCATCATCGATGATAAGTCTCTGTTAAACACAGAGGCCTTTTTGTACGAGCCAACGCGTGGGGAGGCAACAAATTTTGCGCTTAACAGTATAGGAGGAAATAAACCAAGCTTTTGCGAATGTCAGAGCGCCTTGAAATGAAAATCATGATTTTCGGCTGATAACATAGCACGCAAAAGAAATTGAAAGCCTCCCTGAACATACAATATAGATTTTTAATTTCAATGAACTAAACATTTACATGTATTGGTCGAAATGTAAAAAGTGACCATACTTCTGACTGTATATTATCCTCGAATATTATTGTGCGCATGTCCAACCGTGAGAGTAAGAAATATTACATACATACATATGTGTGCATATTTCAATAAACATAGAGCCCAGTTGATGCTATAATGTTAGCATAAAGAATTAAAAATGCGTTACTATTGGACTTTTCGGATGATTGTATATATTTGTAAGTTTGACTACCAATCATTTACATGAATATATATGTATGTTCATATATGTATACAACTCGTAATTACTGTGAACATCTAAATGTTTTTTGTATGACATCTTTTTATATAGTACTTTCACGAGAAACGTCGACAAAACATACATATTTTGATGAAAAAGTAACAATTTTAGAGTCTGCAAATATAAGTAATGAATATATTGCGAATATTAATAAGGCGCTGAATAGAGGACCTTATTTTGATACTTCCGCAACCAAAAATGTCACTTCTCTTGTTGGAAAAACGGGGCACCTAAACTGTCGAATAAAGAATCTGGGCAATAAAACGGTACGTCCTCACTGAACACTTAAATCTGTAGAAAATATTTAATGTATATTAAATCATCAGGTATCATGGATACGCCATAGGGATTTACATCTATTAACTGTATCAGAAAGCACATATACATCGGACCAGCGATTTACTTCCATTTACAATAAACAGACTGGAGACTGGTCTTTACAGGTGTGTGAAAAACAGAAACATCAATTAAACAAGGGACCTTTAAACCTTAAAAGTAGACATCTCGACTAAAATCCCCTTACTTAGATGTCCTTATTTCTACGACAAATTCCCAACGACAAAAAAAAACAGCACTCTGAAATTTGATGCCTTTGTGCCTTCTCTATTCGTTGGTTGGTTGCGAATAAGTGAATGAGATTGACCTTATTTCTATATAATATAGTTGGTCTTTCTGCAGCGCAAGAGGAATAGATGAAGAAAGTGCCGCCAAGTTTGGCTAAATCTATACTTGCAGGAAATAAAAGCACATTTTTCGTATTTTCTTTCTATCTATCTCGAAAACAGAATATCGGTTGGTTTTCGAACACTTATAGCTCTAGAGCGAATGGAATAATGTTCATGATTTTTGATTTGTTGAAGAAAAAAAAATTTGAAAAAGCGACCGTGTCCAGTGTTTTTTTTTTTTTTTTTTTTGGCATAAACTTTAAGTTAATATTTGGTTTGTGTACATTTTTTACGGTCCCAAGACCACCAACCAAGTTTCATATGATTTGGAGCACTATTTCATATAGCTGTTATAACTTTATAGTCGAAGTAAGGAAGGCATAAACTCTAAGTTAAAATTTGGTTTGTGTACATTTTTTACGGTCCCAAGACCACCAACCAAGTTTCATATGATTTGGAGCACTATTTCATATAGCTGTTATACCTTTATAGTCGAAGTAAGGAAGGCATAAACTCTAAGTTAAAATTTGGTTTGTGTACATTTTTTACGGTCCCAAGACCACCAACCAAGTTTCATATGATTTGGAGCACTATTTCATATAGCTGTTATACCTTTATAGTCGAATTAAGGAAGGATATCCTCCTATAGTTCGCTGCATCATTGATATTGCCTTTTTTATGTATCGGGTAAATAATGCATTGCCGAAAACTTTCGGGGACATTCAAATTGTGTTGAAAACCTTCGTTAGACAATAAATACAATTTTCTGGTTTGTTTTTTTAGGAATTCTGCTGGTATTCGGTGGATTCCGGGTGCTTTACAGTGTTTGCTCTTGTTCACTGCTGCTTTGTCTTTCCACTGCGATATTTCCTGGTCTAGCTCTATATTTACGTTGTATGGCAAAGCAAAATAGTAGTGTATCGTTTGGCTGTCCTGCAGGAGTGCTGCGCTAAGATGTCTGGCTCAACCCTGATTTGCATTCTCTTGTTGGTCCCATTCAACCTCCTGACAAACGCCCAGAAACCCTTGCTATCTTTAATGTTATTGACTTCAAGCTCCATATTCCTGTAGTGGTCATCCTTTTTTGTTCCTGCGCATTTTTTTGAAGGACTTTTGTTAGCCTCGTCGTACTCCCGATTCTCTTCCTCACTGCCTGTGTGAAGTGTCCGTTTCAATGTGATCAGTTTCTTTGTCTCGCCCCGTGACATTCAGAGTCGAACCATGACTGTTTTCTTGCATGTTGGGCGGGTTTTTGAATGCAGGCAGCTACTATCTATACAGTTTGTTAGGGTCTCAATATTAGGTTCTTCAGTCTCGCCGTTCGATATTCTACTCGAGTTGAGCTCTGTACTGCTGACGGTACCTACATTCCATTTCAGTTTCGGCAGGAGTTTGTTGTCGTGTGGATTGGGTTGTGCGCGAAGGCCGATTTGTACCGCTAGCGATAAGTGATCCGAGAAAGTTTTGGGCACTACTTGCACATCTTCAATGAGATAATGCCACATGCCATTTATAAGACAGTAGTCTATTGAGGACACCGCTTGGCATCTTATGAAGGTGTAACTTCCGTCCCCGTAGCTTTGCGTTCTGCCGTTAAGGACCTTGAAGCTGTTTTCCAGGCACATCTCTATTACTTTCTTGCCATCGGTGTCTACTTTAAGATCCTTTGCTGTCCTGACTAGCGCTTCGAATTATCCTACGTGATCTTTACTCACCGGTGAGCACTGATGTGCTCCTATTCTGGAATTAAGGTCACCTACGACCTTTACACTAGAACTCGTGGACTCTTGGATAATGTCTCGTAGTTGATCATCATAATAGCCTTGCCAGCAATTACAGTTTATGTTGGGATTATTGTGAGATGTTCGTCCTCCTCCACTTGTTTTATAGCTTCTGTGCCACCGATGTCATGAAAGCTGCAACATCCAGATGCGACTAAGTCTGACCTGACGTGTATGTTCTGCTTATCGTTTTCGAGTGTAAAATTTATTCATTAAAAAAAAAGTATAGTGAATATTAATATAGAGAACATGAATCCTTATGCGTAGCGGGATACGAAATGGGAGACTATAAACTGAAGATGATGGAAACAGGAACGAAATATTGGGTATTTTACATTTCCAATCAAAATTAATTCCAAAAATAAATTTATATAAATAAATAAATAAATAGCTATTTACGTACATATACGACGTATTGCATAGGTTACATAAATCATAAGCTCACATATGTATGTATATTAGATTGAGCAAAAAAAATGTATTTTTGAAATTTAAACGGTACACCCCTTAATTTTGGATGGATTGGATTCGATATATTTGATTGCTTTTGCTCATTCTTGCACTTTTCTGCCTATCAGCGCAACTATCACCACTAATAACAACAAAAACTTGTAGATCAATACTCAAATTTTGGCGCTAAAAATGTATGATTGTGCAAAAAGGTGAAAATATACATAAAATCATTAAATAAATTACTTGAAACTGATTGTATTATTATCATACGACATTTTTCTGACCCCCTGATGCCATTAAGACACTGCTGGAGACTAACTTCGGTGGTTTTCATAATTTGAAGAAGAACTCCCACAAACTCTACAAAGAAATGTCTGAAAATAATATATAAATATGAGAATCAATTCTCTTCGTCCATTTTTCTGCCGTCTTGCATAATTCTGTTGATTTTCCAACATTTGTGTTTCTTTCCTTGTCATCAAGCACCCAAATCCAAATTCAAGACGCACGTCTGCCAATGTAAACGCCTTTTCTGCTTCATTGCGTCTATTCCGATATCGATAGCAGACGCGCCCAGTGTAAAAAGGCTATAATATTAAAGTTTTTATTTTTATTTAAGTATTTTTTTTCTGAATGAGTTGGATAATTCTATGATATCTATTGCATATATATTAATACCATTAATATCGTCATTAATCAGTTATTGGCAGTAAAAAACCTGTACAACTTGTAACATATTGGATACATCTCGAGGCCATTTTTTGGTTTTTCCCCAAAGAGGATGAGGGGGGGGGGGGTTATCCCTAAAAATCGGACGGGACACGGCTCTACTCCAACAACATTCACACCGATACAGTCACTCTATTAAAAAATTCACGTGCAAGAGATATATTGGGTACAAACACAATAACGAGCAAATCTACACCTAACCACACACACACGGATGCATACACACGTACAGACTCGGGTCACGATGAAGTTTTGACCCCGTATGCCCACCCTACCATGATCACCACTCCCGTCTCGTCCGGTGATCCCTTATAGAAAGCCTTCACAGCCTCCTAAACACTCCCACTACTACCCTTATCTTCCCGGCATGGTCCCCGCATACTAAAATACTAGCAATTCATACTTTTACAAGCAACCAACAAATAAATTTAATGACAAATTCTTAGGGCTAAACATTTTTTCCTCTTATCTTATAAACAAATGCAACCAAACGCTTTGCATGCGCTGGCAATTAAAGGCGATTTAATTCCCCTCCCCGCAAGCAAAACCAAAACATAAACCTACTGGCGTAATTCGAAATTTCGACGCATGTTCGTCGCTGACCGGCACCACGGTGCAAGCATAAGCGTCGTGAAGCCGAGAGAGACAGAAGGCCGCTCTCGATCGGTTCGGTCGTATACCGTATAAGAGAATTGTTTTTTTTTTTTCCTCTGGGTTCCTCCTCTACCTAGTACCCTGTACGGTCATTGGGGGTAAGGGTGGACTTATGGGACCTGGCTTGGGCACTAATAATTTAATCTTTAATATTTTTTTTTTTTTTTTTGACTCACCCATTCCAATACTTCGGCGAAAGCGCTTTCCTCGGGTATTGCTGGTTCGCTGAAATTGAGACTAGAAGAAAAAAAAAACCATGGAGCAAAGTCAAACCCAGCCTAAAATTGGCATACCCGGGTCTCCCCCATTAGCCACCGTACCAATGCCCTACAGAGATAGGTGTCGGCTACCAGCGCGTTCCTTGCGTCGCTTCTCCGTTTTAGGCGTGCATCTGCCTATTTGCGCGGGCAAATTTAGCCTACGCGTCTATTATCGCTCTCCCGCTGATCCCGCTACTTTAAGGGCAATCTACGTCAGCGCTCTCTCGGCCGATGCACTCTGCGAGGAGTTACTCTTCTATCATTCTCCCTACTCTACCGTGGTACTACTTATGACTACTTATGCACTACGAATATATAAGCAAGAAAAAAGATTAAAAAAAAAATTTTAACTACTTATAAATATGAACAGCTATGTATGTTAATACTTAAATACTACAAAAAAAATTGGTTTTTTTTTTTTTATATATAGTTTTGTGGAATAATGGCGTTAGTTGTGCCCCCTCCCCATAGAGCGCGGACCCTGCTCGCTTCCACGGCTTCTTCCGCTCCACCTCCTTCTTGGCCTGCTGATGTCTAGCAACAAAAACAGCGTCTATGCGTAGGAGGAGTACGCCCGATAAACGGAATGCTGCATCCGCAGCTTCTGGTCAGTCTGACGTCTTGACTCGTCCGTTTGGCGTTGGCGGCCTCGGCACCCCTGTGCACCACGCTAAGCAGCGGATTATCCGGAACTTGCCCTTTTCGGCCTATAACGGTGGTCCTCGAGAGCTGGCACAACACACGGTTTTATTTTTTTCTGCTCGACCGCGATATATATGTATAACTGTTTAGGTCTGCACTCGGTATTTTCGCCTTCGTACACTTTCGCGTCTAGTTCACTCCGTTGGTAAGACTCGACAGACCGAGCAACTCTCGACCAGCGCCAAGCAACCCACGCTTCCCAATCCGAAACCGAAGGGCCTTTCGCCTTACTGTTTCGTTGGTGGTCTGCTGCTCTTGAGCCAAACATTTTCTCTTTCACACCATCCTAAGATACATTTAAAAAAAATTACGTAGCCTGCTTTCGGGTGGAATTTAGATATTCTTCAACGCTACAAGCCACTTCAAATCCCCCCTACCAAAATCGCACTTTGGGGCCAACAGCAAAAAAGGGTGATTCCAGCTTGGAGCGATCAACCACTATCCTTGGAGCCTACTGTTTGATGTCTTTCGCATGAAATTTTCCGATCAACCGTCCCTGCAAGTCTTCTAACTCGTAGTAGGCTTGACCCAATCTTCGCCTTACCCGAGACTTCACAAAAGTTGGAGCCAACTTAGCATTAAACCCTTTCACGAAATTGCTTTGTTGAAAATTCCGCCGATATACTTCCTGGCCAACAGTGAAGGAAACATCTCTACTTCGCAGATTGTACGTCCTTTCATTTCGCACGTGCTGAGCCCTCATCGCATCTTTTGCCGTGCTACGCATCAAGTCGAACGAGTCGTCCCGCGAAAACTGCACCCAGCGATCTTCTAACAACTCCAGCTGCCGTAACAGCTGATATGTGGTACCATTCGTAACCATCTGTTGCCCAAACGCAAGCTGATACGGACTCGCCTTTACTGCACTGTGCACCGCAGATCTTAACGCACAAGCTATACTGCTGAGCTGTTCATCCCAGTTAGCTTGATCAGTATTTATATTGGCTTTGATAGCTGCCAGAACTGATCGGTTCACTCGCTCGGACGCGTTTGCTTGCGGTGCATAAACTGCCGTGTAAGTGTGCTGTATGCCATATTTCTGCAGTAAAGCGTTAAAAGCATGGGATTTAAACTGGACGCCGTTGTCCGAGACTAGCTTTTCAGGCACTCCAAAACAGTGAAACAATTGTTCCTCAAGAAATGGTATAATGGCATCCGCGGTAAACTTTTTAACTGGTTTAATAAAGGGAAATTTGGAAAAGTGATCCAACACCACAAATATTCCTATATTCCCACTGCGACTTCTAGGATAAGGTCCTAGGAAGTCTACGTACAGCTTCTGAAAGAGACGCTCGGTTTCTCCTGTTTTCGCCAGAGGTGGTCTTAATGGTCTATTTGGGTACTTAGTGCACTTACAGATTTCACACCCGTTAATAAAATCCTTAACATCCTTTAGCAACGTCGGCCAATAATAGTGGCGCCGAATCTTTTCAAGCGTTTTATTTATGCCTCCGTGCGCAGATAACGGGTGCTCGTGAGCCATCTTTAAGGCCGTATTTACGAGACCTTTGGGCACCCAAAGTTTCCAGCACAATTCGTCTGCTACCCTTTCGCCTGTCACGTGCTCGGTGCGACGATATATGTGGTTGCCTATCACCTTTACGTCGGGCATTTGAGCTTGGTTACCGGCGACTTTAGCCCGAAGAGCAACGTACTCCGACGAATTAAAGTGTTCTGACTCTAACTCGATCTTTTCTCCGGGTTCGATTGCTGCCAGATCTGGGGAAAAGGCCCGCGACAAGGCGTCTGGAACAATGTTTCGCGAACCTTTTCGGTGGCTAATACTAAAAGAATACCCCTGAAGCTTTAAGGCCCATCGGGCCAATCTGCTACTCAAATCTGATTGGGACATCAGCCACTTCAAAGAAGCATGGTCGGTTATCACCGTAAACTGATGTCCTTCCACATATGCGCGAAATTTCTTAATACTTAGAATAGCGGCCAAACATTCCTTTTCTGTCACCGAGTAAGCACGTTGGCACTTATTTAGTTTACGCGACATGAATGCAATGGGTACTTCATCGCCCTCGTCGTTGACCTGCATCAGCACCCCTCCTACACCTGTATGACTGGCGTCGCAATGGATATAGAATGGCTTTTCAAAATTCGGGGTGTGTAAGACGGGCGCTTCACACATAGCATTCTTCAAAGCGGTGAATGCTGCCTCTGCCTCATCGGACCAAATGAACTGGCGCTTCTGTTTTAAAGTGTCCGTCAGCGGAGACGCAATGGCGGCAAAATTCTTTATAAATTTGTGGTACCATCCCGTCATACCCAAGAATCGACGCACTTGCTTTATCGACTTCGGAACAGGATATTCCTTAATCGCCTCTATCTTGTCCAGATCCATCCCTATAGTCCCGTGGCCCACAATATGCCCCAGGTAATGGACTTCTGGCACACAGAACTTGCTCTTCTGTATATTCAAGGTCAGCCCTGCTTCCGACAACTTCTCGGCTAATACCTTTAGCACGCTCAGATGTCTTTCTAGGGTGTCTGACACTATAAGCAGGTCATCCAAGTATATAAAAACTTCATTTCGAAGATGTGCTGGGATGATGCGGTCCATCAGTTTTGACATAGTAGATGGCGCATTGGTTAGCCCAAATGGCATAACTTTGAATTGGTACAGCGCTCGTCCAGGCACCGTGAACGCTGTTTTGTCCCTAGACCCTTCTTCCAGCGGTATCTGCCAGTAGGCATCTTTGAGATCTAGGCTGGTGATATATTCTGCCTTGGGCAACCGGCTTAGTATCCCATCTATGATTGGCATTGGATAAGCGTCTTTCCGCGTTACCTCGTTCACCTTGCGACTGTCTATACAAAGACGAACTTTTCCCGGCTTCCGGACAAGTACTACCGGACAGGACCACGCACTGTTGGATTCTTCGATGACCCCTAGCGCAAGCATACGATCTACCTCTTCATACATCAATTTCTCGATAGCTGGGGACACTGGATAGTGGCGTTGCTTAACGGGCCTTGCCTCTCCTACATCTATGGTGTGGGACAACAAGGTGGTCTTCCCTAAGCCCTTTTTCGCGAAAGACGGAAAACACTGTATAACTTTATTCAGTTGTTCTCGTTGCCCCTCCGATAACGAACGTTGTTCGTCTGGCTTGCTCACCTCGTCACAATTGTTTCTTGTGTCACTAGGCCCTTTTTGTTGATGCAAACCGATAGGCAATAGCCCAAAGTCGGTCCAAAAGTTGATACCCAAGTACAGAGGTTGCGTTAGGGTTGGAACTAGATATAAAGTTATCACCCTGGTCACACCTTTATAGTCTACTTCCGTTTTTAGCTTCCCAACCACATCCTGAGCCTGCCCTCCTGCGGTCTGAACTGTCGACGCCATGGGCTTAAACTGAATTTGACTTTGAAGCAGCTCCCTGGCCAACGCTCCGCCAATACAACTAATGGATGCCCCTGTATCCATCAAACCAACTAGCTTTCTGTCTAACAAGGTGACCTCTGCATATGGTCTTAGATCATCTGATATTATTGAAGTTATTATGGCTTTTCTCTCTAGCCTTTGATTTTTAACAAATTCGTCCCGGCGCAGTTTAGCTCGCCTCTCTCGGTTGGATCCTTCATGAACTGCCCGTGGTATTTCCTTATTATCTACGCGTACATTACTATCTATTATATTATCTATTTGCCCGTTGGATTCTTTTGGGGACTGCGTGGTAGCCTCTACTGAAACTCCTCGGTGTTCGTCGCTTTGGACGCTGTCGGTCTGCGTGCACTTTTCAGAGGTGCACGCCCTTGGGTGTTTTTTGGGGCCTGGCACTTTTGGCACGACGGCTTGTAGGTGTCTGGAAGACCACAACCATAGCAAAACACCCGTCGCTCTGCTACACAATCCTGATAGCGATGACCATTACCCCGGCAATTCCAACAAACTAAATTAAAAGCTGCTATTTCCAGATCACTTTCCTCCGACTCATCTTGCACTGGGCTTTCCACAGCGTGAACTAACCGTCTTGGTGCTGGACGAGGCCTAGTCACCGAATCTTTGCCAACCGTTTGCATGAACAACTCTCGGGTCTTCACCAAGTGCCTTAACTGTGCAATACTAAATATCTTTTCGTACAGGAGCTCGTGTTGAATCTCCGGCAATAAATTGGACCGGAGTGACTCCATCAGGGACGATTCTAGCAAGGGCGTTGACAACGTATCTGCCAATCGGACAATAGCTTCATAGAACACATCAAAAGATTCGTTCTCCTTCTGTTTCCTTCGGTCTATTGCAGCTCGAATGTAGACGTCTGTCTTCTCATCCTTAAACTGTATCAACAATGCAGCTTTGAGGTCGACCCAACTGATCGTCCTTACACTCTTATGGTAGCGCCAATACCAGTCACTGGCACTTCCGTCAAAAAGATTGCTGACGTATCTCGAAAGCAGTTCGAAATTTCCGTCTAATGTTTGGGCAGTGAGTGCCTCTACCCGATAAATGAAATCATCGACAGATATTCCAGCCCGCCCAGAGAACCTAAGCTTCCAATTAAGCAAAATCTGGCTAACCCGCTCTGGTCGAATGTCCACACTCATGGCCGAGCTTCGGCTGCCTGACTCGAGTCCCTGTGAAGGCAACGGTGTTTGCCGTGGTACCGCGGTTTCTTCGGCTTGGGGATCCCTAGGGGAAAGATACGCCGCATTTGCCAATTGGCCCGTGAGAGAGGTGAGAATCCCTTGAAACCCAGTCGCGATTGCCTGGCTTAACATCTCCGTTTGCCTCAACGAGGCTTGAGCCAACATTTCCGATTGGCGAACGGATGCAGCAGCCATGGCCTCGGCTATGGTTCTCTGCAGATCACTACTAGTCGGAGCCGATACTACCACTGGTGGACCAACTTCCCTACTTTGTGGGGGATTGGCTGAACCAGAAGGTGACGCTCCCTGTGGCGTAGCCAAATTGGCTCTCCTTCTTGTGTCCGGCATATTCGCCTCTTCTAGGTTTTCGGAGGTGTTACCAACTGTGTCGTCTATAAGACTCGACGTCGAGGTCTGCAAGGACCTTTTGCACACGGGACAAACCTTCTTAATACCTACTCTTGCACTGAAGCAGGCCCTATGAAAGCAGTGACCACAAGAAGTAGTGAGAAGTTGAGCCACAAATTCGACCTGAGAATGGCAAATCAGACACTCTCTGGTTTGAACTTCTTCGTTTGCTAAATTCTCGCAGCTGCCAAATACGGGCATTCTTTCCTAGGAATATTGCAGACTCCTACTTTCCCCTACCTATTTTCTAGCAAAAACTACTAACTTGAACTTATCAAACAAAAATATAAATATGTAAAGCAGCGAAAAAAAGCTTGGTATGTAAATAAATAAGTATAGAATAATAATAATAATAAATAAATAAATATATAGAAAATAAATAAAATACCTAGAAATATAACACCAAAAAAAAAAAAAAAAATAGCTAAAAAATTTATAAATAAAATAAAAAAAAAAACTTCAAATAACTGCTAGGACCATGCCCCAAAGAACATAAAACCAATAATGGGGTGTATCTCTATCGATACGTATGCTGGCCTTTTCCGTGTGCTACATTTACTCAATACATATACGACACAGGACACCATCCATACTCGCAGCTACCGGCGATCACACTATTTCGCGGTAGATCGTAGTTTGGGCCTTGCCGGTTGGTTGTCGAATATGACAACTCGGGCCCCACGTTGGGCGCCAAATAATAAAATAACTGTAACATATTGGATACATCTCGAGGACATTTTTTGGTTTTTCCCCAAAAGGCTGAGCAGGTGGTGGTTCGGTTCCCGTCCGAGCACGTGCTTGTTCCGGCTTCCGTCTCATCGGCAAGAAGATCCCTAAAAATCGGACGGGACACGGCTCTACTCCAACAACATTCACACCGATACAGTCACTCTATTAAAAAATTCACGTGCAAGAGATATATTGGGTACAAACACAATAACGAGCAAATCTACACCTAACCACACACACACGGATGCATACACACGTACAGACTCGGGTCACGATGAAGTTTTGACCCCGTATGCCCACCCTACCATGATCACCACTCCCGTCTCGTCCGGTGATCCCTTATAGAAAGCCTTCACAGCCTCCTAAACACTCCCATTACTACCCTTTTCTTCCCGGCATGGTCCCCGCATACTAAAATACTAACAATTCATAATTTTACAAGCAACCAACAAATAAATTTAATGACGATTTCTTAGGGCTAAACATTTTTTTTTCCTTATCTTATAACCAAATGCAACCAAACGCTTTGCATGCGCTGGCAATTAAAAGCGATTTAATTCCCCTCCCCGCAAGCAAAACCAAAACATAAACCTACTGGCGTAATTCGAAATTTCGACGCATGTTCGTCGCTGACCGGCACCACGGTGCAAGCATAAGCTTCGTGAAGCCGAGAGAGACAGAAGGCCGCTCTCGATCGGTTCGGTCGTATACCGTATAAGAGAATTGTTTTTTTTTTTCTGTGGGTTCCTCCTCTACCTAGTACCCTGTACGGTCATTGGGGTAAGGGTGGACTTATGGGACCTGGCTTGGGCACTAATAATTTAAGCTCTAATTTTCGGACTCACCCATTCCAATACTTCGACGAAAGCGCTTTCCTCGGGTATTGCTGGTTCGCTGAAATTGAGAATGGAAAAAAAAAAACCATGGAGCAAAGTCAAACCCAGCCTAAAATTGGCATACCCGGGTCTCCCCCATTAGCCACCGTACCAATGCCCTACAGAGATAGGTGTCGGCTACCGGCGCGTTCCTTGCGTCGCTTCACCGTTTTAGGCGTGCATCTGCCTATTTGCGCGGGCAAATTTAGCCTACGCGTCTATTTTTGCTCTCCCGCTGATCCCGCTACTTTCAGGGCAATCTACGTCAGCGCTCTCGCGGCCGATGCACGCTGCGAGGAGTTACTCTTCTATCCTTCTCCCTACTCTACCTTGGTACTACTTATGACTACTTATGCACTACGAATATATAAGCAAAAAAAAAATTACAAAAAAAAATTTTAACTACCTATAACTATGAACAGATATGTATGTTAATACTTAAATACTACAAAAAAAATTGGTTTTTTATATATAGTTTTGTGGAATCATGGCGTTAGTTGTGCCCCCTCCCCATAGAGCGCGGGCCCTGCTCGCTTCCACGGCTTCTTCCGCTCCACCTTCTTGGCCTTCTTGGCCTGCTGATGGCTAGCAACAACAACAGCGTCTATGCGTAGGAGGAGTACGCCCGATAAACGGAATGCTGCATCCGCAGCTTCTGGTCAGTCTGACGTCTTGACTCGTCCGTTTGGCGCTGGCGGCCTCGGCACCTGTATGAGCATATACATACATACATAAACAGGCCCATATGCACATACACCGCCCGCTTGGTAGCCCTCGACTCACCCCTGTGCACCACGCTAATCAGCGGATTATCCGGAACTTGCCCTTTTCGGCCTATAACGGTGGTCCTCGAGAGCTGGCACAAACACACGGTTTTATTTTTTTCTGCTCGACCGCGATATATATGTATAACTGTTTAGGTCTGGTAGGTCTGCACTCGGTATTTTCGCCTTCGTACACTTTCGCGTCTAGTTCACTCCGTTGGTAAGACTCGACAGACCGAGCAACTCTCGACCAACGCCAAGCAACCCACGCTTCCCAATCCGAAACCGAAGGGCCTTTCGCCTTACTGTTTCGTTGGTGGTCTGCTGCTCTTGAGCCAAAAATTTTCTCTTTCACACCATCCTAAGATACATTTAAAAAAAAGTTACGTAGCCTGCTTTCGGGTGGAATCTAGATATTCTTCAACGCTACAAGCCACTTCAAACTAACTAGTTAACTAAATATATCAACCTCAGCTGAACTTAAATAATATTTGAAAAAACCGACGAAATCAATTTTTTTAATGTATGTTTAACCAAGGAAGTGTATGTATGTATTTGTATTGTATAATTTTATTTACTAACAAAGAACAGAATAAGTAGGTGTACCATAAAAAAAAATTTTGGCCCAGCCTAATGTATACTTACTGACTGAGCACTAGGTATAAAAGTAGAGGCGCGGCATTTGATGCGGCTCGCAACGTTCCTGCTTGTTATACCCGTACTCAAAGAGTTAAGGGGTATACGATTTCTGGTGGAAGTGGAGGCGTGTAACTCAGAGTAGGAAACGTTTTCGAACTAATAAAGTATATATATACTTATGTCTGGACGTTGATATGCAATGACTGCACCATCAAGTGACACCAACCGACCGAGGGGCGCAGCGACGCGCGACGCGTCTTACCGAACCGATCGCGAGCATGCAGGAAAGATAGGTGTTAGACTAAAATTCGAGGAAAATTAGAGCTAAACACAACTCAAAGAGCTAAACATGCAAAGATAATTAATTAATTAATTACGGGAAAGGTATGTTAGTATTAGTTATTTAAGAATAGGAAGGGAATTAGTAACGGATTATATGGTAGAGGGAATTGAAGTCCGAGCATAGCACCCTAAGTGGTTCGTGCATGGAATAATTGGATCTACAAAGCGGAAGGAACAAAGGAATAATGTTTCCAGTAGATCTAACAGGAATCGTAAAGTTTATGCGGCTCAACAAGTCAGGGCTATCTACGTCCCCCTTGATCAGGTTGTGCACAAAAATCACACCTAGCATTTTTCTACGATTAACTAAGGTTGGAAGGTTTATTAAAAGCAATCTACGAGGGTAAGATGGCAGTCTCACATCTGCATCCCAGTTAAGGCCACGCAGAGCAAAAAGTAAAAAGTTTTTCTGGACTGATTCTATACGGTCCTGGTGTACTTTGTACTGGGGGCACCATACACAAGAGCCGTACTCTAAAATCGGACGAACAAGCGAGATATAGAGAGTCTTCGTTATATAGGGGTCGTCAAATTCCTTTGACCACCTCTTTATAAACCCAAGCACGCCTTATGGGCATGGCCTTATTTATCATCGTATAAATGTGTTCAGAAAACGTTAACTTTGGGTCTAATTTAACACCAAGATCATCAACCAAGGTAATTCTCTCAAGAGAACCACCCCACCGCAGAGGCTATAAGGAGCCAAAAAGGGCTGGAGCGATGAAATGTCATTACTTTGCATTTCGAGGCATTAAGGTGTAACATATTTGCACAACACAATGACTGAAAGTTACTGAGATCGGATTGCAAGCGAGAGTGTAATGACATGTCCTTATACTGGACACAGAGTTTAACATCAGATCATTAATAAAGGGTATAAAGGGTATTGAAAATTTGTCTAAATACGAAAGACCGAAATACTTGGGTGGCGTAAAGTTTTATTAAAAATGTGGGACGAACGAAGTTCTCGGTGCGCTCGATCGAATTCAATTTCAACGATTATATTCTAAAATTCATTACAATTCGTTGTATGCCTAGCTAACCTACGGTGGCAAAGCGGGGCGAATTCGCCTTGAGCGAAAGAGCGAGCTTTTATTGCGCTCCCGCCTTGCCCTAATCACTTACACTAGACTTCAAGAATTCAAAAATAATCTTAACATAAAACATTGACTAAGACATTGACATGACGAAACACCGGCCCCGTTCAACAATATGGTAGCGGTGCCCTATTGTGGATGGCCCGCCGAAAAACGCCTCCATCGCTCCTTCTAATGTCCACGACCCTGATTATGCCATCCTCCCCGGCTTGCGTGGCGATGACTCTCCCGAGGAGCCACTGACTCTTTTTTATTGGCTTTCCAAGGGTTCTTTGGGCGCCGTGGATATCCCCAGATCGTCCATTGCAACAACGGGACGAATTTCGTCGGAGCCAGCCGCCACCTCAGCGCTCTGCAGAAGGCGCTCGAGCACGAGGCGGATGAAGTTCGCGGATTCGCGTCAAGAAACGGATGCGAATTGCGTTCATACCGCCTCGAGCGCCGCACATGGGAGGACTCTGGGAGGCAGGTGTGAAGTCTGTGAAGAGCCTACTCCTACGGGCGGCAGGCAGCGCGCTCTTGAGACCTCGTTCTCGTGGCCGAGTACAACATGCCTCCACAGGAGTGGCTCCTGGGGAGAGTCATCGCCACGCATGCCGGTCAAGCCAGATACAAGTTCTAAGTGAACCGTTTTGGACGCAAAACAAACAAAAAAAAACTTGTATGGGGTCCTTCCTCGAATTTTCAATGTCGTCGAGACGGGTCCACAAAAATCAACTCCGCAAATTGAAAATGGGCGGAGAGCACGGAGCCGGTCTGCGGGTAAATTTCCCATGAGTTGCGTCAGCAGTCGAGGGTTGCATTTAAAGCAGCGGATACACGATCGAACTGTCTGACTGCAGACCTCCTGAGCGTTTACGATCAAAACATTCTGTCGAAGGATGCTCACAAGTGCTCGTGGGCCGACTTGAAAATTGGTTTCGTGCAGATGACGAACATAGCTCCGCACGAATTGCGAGCGCTTTGTCAAAAGCAAGGGAAACTTGGCATCGTATGATATAGGAGCTTTAGCCAATCGCCCCCCTACTCTCAACAACGAAAAAGTACACCAAGTACCAGTGTCTTCATGGATGAATAGGTTCAACCGCTGAAGACCAACTCTAGATCCTTTCCGAGCTTTCTCGATTTCTTCACAATACTCGTGATTTTGGGTGATTTCAACAAATTTGCGAAAGGCTTTATCATACTCGGTCGGTGAGACCGTTTTTTCAAACGTCATGCTCGAGTTCTTACATTTTCTTATAAAGCGGAACATATAACAAAACACTCTAAGCAGCTTGAGGTGTGACGAGAATCCCTCGATGACATCTACTAAATCCGAAACTTCCACGGCAGCGGTCAGCCCGACCGCGTTCTTCCTCTTCTCCAGCTCAACAACTTCTGAAGGCTCGAAATGAGGGTTCTTAGGACAAATTTTCTTCTTCATCCTTTAGAAATGAGGGTCCTTCAAACCAGATTGACTGGACGATTTCCTTGACGTCACAACCTCTTGACACAATATCTGCTGGGTTTTGTTTTGTAGGGACATGCCGACACGTAGCTTCATCTGACCACTCCTGAATCGCAGCCACCCTATTCGAAACGAACGTCGACAACGAAGATGGATGCGACCGAATCCAGTGAAGAGTTACTTCAGAGTCTGACCAATAAACAGCTCGTTCGATAGGGACCTTTAAGAGGGTCTTGATTCTGTGACAGAGATCCGCGAGAAGGTGGGCGGCACATAACTCAAGCCGTGGGAGCGTTTTGGTCTTGAGCGGCGCTACTTTGGACTTTGAAGTCAACAATGATATTTTTAGACCTTCTGCAGTTCTGCTACGGACATAGACGCACGCTCCATAAGCTCTCATGGAGGCGTCAGCGAAGGCATGTATCTGAACCGGTGACATCGGATCGGAATACACAATCCGAGGTATGGAGATCTCTTCCAATTGAGACAGTGTATTTTTCAATATATTCCATGCTGTTTCCAAATGCATTGGAATCGACTCATCCCAATCTGGTTTGTTAAGCCAGAGCTCCTGCAATATGATCTTGCCCTTTATGACGATAGGACTTAACAATCCAAGGGGGTCGAACATCTTCGATGTCACCGACAGTATGTTCCGTTTTGTCGCTCGGAGACCCATGACTTCATTGTCAATTTTAAACTGTAAGGCATCTTCCTTAGGCAACCATGAGCTTCCTAACGCCTTAGTCGATTCTGAATCCGAGATCGTTATGGGCTTTGCTGTGCAGACCCTGTAGTCTGAAGAACCTGAGATACTTCGGACTCAATTGCCCTTAGCTCCTCTACGCATGCAGCACCAGTCAACATGTCAACAAGGTAAAAGTCGGACCCAATAACGCCAGCAGCTTTGGGGAATGATTGCTTCGTAGACTCACTCAACCTTTTTAAAGACCGGATAGCCAAAAAGGGAGTTCAGTCCCATACGTGTTAAGCTTGTATAATCTCAAGGACTCAGATGGGTCTCTTCTCCACACTATAATCTGAAACTGCCTATCCGCTTCATTTACCATCACTTGGCGATACATCTTTTTCACATCGGCAGTCAGGGCGAACCTGTGCAGACGGAAGCGGAGAACCGTTGAGTATAATTCCTCTTGAATGGTCGGTCCGACCATCAGAATCTCATTCAAGGCCACCTGAGAGGACGTCTTCGAGGACGCATCGAACACGACGCGAAGCTTGGTGGACGTACTTTGGGGCTGAAGGAAACACTGATAAGGAATTACGTAGTGTGGAGTAGAAGGAACCGTATTGTCAGTCGGTACTCTTCCATGAATTCCAAATACATTTTCTTCCACTCAGGGTCACGAGACACCCTTCTTTCGAGAGACGAAAACCGCGTTTAGCAACCTCAAAGGAGTTGCCCAGACAATTTGGATCTGATTCAAACGGCAGCCTTACTTCAAATCGACCTCATGGCAATACCTGAGTAGTCTTCCAAAATAATTTGCTTTGGAGATGGCCTCTCTTCGAGTGACCAGAATTTTTGCAAGGTCCTATCAATGGAAACTAACAACTCTTCACTGCAACTAAAACTGCTTGCAGTTTGGGGGCAGAACTTTGGAAACATATTTTCCCGAAACAACCCAGCCAAGAAGGGTCTTCTGAAGAGTTGGAAAGTCAGGACCTTGCTTGCTTTGACCAACAGCTAATAAATCAAAGAATGATTCAGCTCCAATCAGCATGTCTATTCTTTGTGGCTTGTAGAAATAGCGATCTGCCAGTGGTAGGTTCTCTGGGATTTTCCAATCAGTTACATTAACTGACTGGTCAGGGTGATAACCTGAAATTGATTTCAGGATCCAAAAATCAATGGAGAACTCACTACCATTTATGCGCGACTTCACCACAATGTGTATTTTATTCTTAACTTGAGAATTAGATTCACCAATACCAAGCAAGGTAATACACGACTCGTCTCTACGGATCTGTAAGCGGTGGGCGAGGTCTTCCGTGATGAAGTTTGTTTGGGATCCAGAGTCCAGGAGAGCTCTGGCCAAAATGCAGAGCATGAGAGGTGGAAGGGTGATCCTGATTTAAAGGAGGAGACGAACTCTCTGGGGGTGGAAGCAACGCGAGACTATTATCAGTCACTGTGTATCGATGCAACAATGTGTGATGTGAGCGGCCACAAACTCGACATACAGTCGAGTGTGACCCTTTTGCAGACAATTAATACATAAAGACGCAGACTTTTTGAACTCGAACCTTTGCATAACCGAGAGACGTGCAAATGGCGTGCAGTTGGCCACTACATGGTTTCCCGAATTGCAATAGCTGCATGTTCGCTGAGCTCTACTGTTGGGGAGAGTGGAAGAACAAAGAAATGAACTGCGATTGTGCGACTTGCTTGGCATGATTTTTTCGTGCCTTGGCTTTGTCGACTCTTCCGCAGACAAATGCTGGTATCGACGATTTAAAACTTTTTCAAAGTCGGACCAAAGCGGCAACTTTTCGAAGTCAAGCTGTTCTTCCACTTTTGTCTAGTCACTGGGTCGACTCTGTTCAAAACGAGATGAATGAGCATTGCATTCGAAATCTTCGTATCGTCTCCTATCGATAGTAATGAACCATAGATCAATGACACTGTATCGATCAGGCTCCTTAGGGACGATGCCGACTTTTGTGAGATTTTTGGCAGATTAAACAGTGCGGAGACGTGGTTCGAAAATATTAGACACTCGTTGTCGTATACTCGCTTTTGGCTGGCCATGGCCTTTGCTTTTATTGTTCCTAATGCTTCATTAGAGAGGCATGAAATTAAATGATTAAATTTTTCAATCACTGGTATACTATCATCATTATGAACATGAGTCTCATAAAGACTTAACAAATTTTTAAACTCCGAATACTTACCACTAAATTTTGGTAGGGACAATTTCGGAAGTCGAGCAAAAGTTGGGGCCGTAGAAGCTGATACCGAGGGCTACGTATAGCTTGTTAGGCATCGATAAGCGACATTATCTTTGCCTTGGTTAA
Organism: Drosophila tristis; assembly: GCA_018150885.1. Lineage (NCBI taxonomy): Eukaryota > Metazoa > Arthropoda > Insecta > Diptera > Drosophilidae > Drosophila > Drosophila tristis. The sequence goes on from JAECWT010000181.1 coordinate 1,212,285, forward strand.
AATGGCCATTTCTTCCAGCTCGGCTCCAAATTCATCTTTGTTATCAATTTCTTCTATTTGCTCCTGCAATACGTTGGCCTTGTTAATAGCAGCATTCAGAACATCGAGTCTGCATTGTAGCTCTGTCAATTGCAATGGAATCGACCCACCCTCTAATCGATCCTCTAAGCGGCGAATGATTTTGACTAGGTTTTTGAGCTTACTTTTTAAGTCATCGAGAACAGACTTATTTTCTTGTGCCATTTTACTATTTATAATCTACGCGACGACAACCAATATTTTTTAGTAGATAAAACGAACGAAACTAATTGAATGTCGTGGTACGAGGTGTTTAGTTGGTTGCAAGTGACAGCCAAAAACGATATACCCTACCACTGTAGGGAGAGAGCCGAAATGAATATACCCTAAGAATATAGGGTCGCGCTTCACTTGCAAAGTGAGTGCCGAAAACAATATACCCTCAAAAACCCGGGTAGCGCGTCACTTGGCGTTTTGATCAAGCGCATCAACGAAAATTCTCCCTATTGATTGCGGTAAACGATATATGATTGTGCGTCCAAAATTTGGACTCCAAATAGCGGTTCAAATAGAGTATGGTATGGTTGTTGTATGTGTTATGTTGTGTTATATATGTATGTATGTGCACTAATAAATTAAATGCATGCAAATCAAACTCTACTATATCATACGTCTGTGCCAAGAATTGAAAGCGAGGTGCAATTTTTCCAGCACAAAAAAAATATATATATGTATTTATGTATGTCTTCGGCTTTAGCTTTCAATTTTTTGCACAAATACCTCAGGCTCTGCGTTTGGATCTTTAAGCTGCCACTTTCCTCTTGCAGTCCGTGCAATCACAAGGGGCCATTCGTCTTCTAGGTTGCAGCAACGGGGTCTGTTCGGGAAGCAGCAGATATGGCGCAGCGACGGTGAAACAGCAAGTATATAGGCAGGGTAGCAAAAACGGCGAAGCAGCTGGTATGGCGGCAGGGTAGCCGCCGCGATCAGCAACAGGTGGTGAGGGTATTGCGCGGCCGACACGATGGTTTTGGCAAGGATTTGGATACACAAACACGCCACTTTTATTCTATAATAGAATAAACTAGCTATAATTATTATAACTTTCCGTATGTGTATGTATTTTTATACCCGTACTCAAAAAAGAGTTAAGGGGTATATTAGATTTGTGGTAAAAGTGGATGTGTGCAACGCAGAGAAGGAAACGTTTCCGACCCCATAAAGTATATATATTCTTGATCAGCATCAATAGCCGAGTCGATATAGCCATGTCCGTCTGTTCGTCCGTCCGTCTTGATGAGTGCCTAGATCTCTGAGACTAAAAAAGCTAGAGCAACCAAATTTTCTTTCCAGACTCATGTAATATCACACTGCTCCAAGTGTATTTCAAAATTTCGCACCGCCGCCTTCCGCAGCCACATAGGACGAAAATCTGTGGCAGGCACAATTTTAAAGATACGATAAAACTAAAAATGCAGTATTGTAGGGAATAACCATATCTACCAGATTACCGAATCTGAATCAGATCGGATCATAATTATAGCCAGAATGAATATATTAATTTTCAGTTGCTTCCCCCGCCTACTTCAGCCAGAGGCCGACTACTCATTCACTTTCTCGCTCGCACACTCTGCCGCGTTCAGTTGAACGTAGTTAAATGTTGAATCTACATGTTAGATGTACAGACTAATATCACAGACTAATATCACACTGCTACAAGTGTATTTCAAAATTTTTCCCCGCCCCTTTCCGCCCACACCAAGGACGAAAATCTGTGACAGCCACAATTTTGAAGATACGAGAAAACTAAAAACGCAGAATCGTAGAGAATGGCCATATCTATCAGATCGGATCATTATTATAGCCAGAAAAAATAAATTGTTTTTCCATATCTAACCTACCCCATGCGCTTACTCATTCTCTCTCACTCGCACACTCTTTAGTGTGCTGTCTGCTTTACGCCTGCATTTCTCCTTTACCTACAATGAGTAATATTAATCCCACGCAATTAAACCACAAACCCTATACTAGCTGCTGGGAGGCGCACTTTATCTTTGTTAGATATTGTGACCAAGAAGCGTAGTCTGCCTGTTGATGTCTTAGATTCTAAGACTTAAAACAATCACCCCCTCCTCATAAACAAATCAGTTTGTCCCTTTTGAAGCAGCCAGGCAAAAATGGAAGACAGAAAGAGAGACAGAGAGAAAGACCATGCCTTGCGATATCACGTGTTTTAAAAAAGACAACAACCATCCACCGCCCGCCCCCCACCCACGGCAATAACTTCTATGAGCTATATACATATGTATGCATCAGCCGTACCCCCCTCTCTCATAATCAGCTTGTTGATGCCTTAAAACAATCCCCCTCCCACATTAACAAATCAACCTAACCCTTTTACCAACAGATAGACCAAAGAGAGAGAAAGAGAGACACCGTTCCTAGCAATATCACATGTTCGAAACAAGACAATAACCACCCAACTCCCGCCCAGGCAATAAGTTGAACAAATTATATACATATAAATATTATTAAAACCAATGAACATACAAATGTATGTAGATACATATATGCACATACATATCTACATATCAATGTAGGTTCAACATACAATCAGCCGTTATATATTGGATTTGGGAGGGGGGCTAGCGAATACAGGAAAAGAATGAAAATTTTCCGCTAAAACAAACGCAAAATGTAAAACACCAAGCTGCCAAGCGCGCTCTCTCTCTCACACTCTCTATATTATCCCTTCCACATTCAGGGCCGGTTTTAGGGACTGGGCGCAAAATTTAGGGGCCGCCAGTTTCCGAAATGAAATTTATTGAAAATATATATAAGTATAGCACGCTGGAATGCGAAATGTTTCGTTTATATTTGGCAACTTGGCCAACACGCAATTCCGGCCCTGTCCACAATTTAACTGTGAGATGCGCTGTCTGTTTGCTTTTCCATGTCTTTTGCATGATCTTCCTCTCATCCTTCTCTCCTTCCAACCAAGCAATTGGTAAAAAATTTGTTGGCAATTCATAAATTTACATGCATATGCACGACTACATGTACATGTATATTTACATATTTATGTCAGTACTAAAATATATTAATAGTAAATATATATTTAAGATATTGCCGATCTTTCATTTAGCCTTTACATGCAGCTGTTAAAATCAGCCGTTTATTTACGTAGGGGAGGGGTGATACGCAAATGTCCTATCTCTAAAATTACTGTGGAAGGAAAGAGAAAAAAAACCGCCGAAATGTCTTTGAGCCTTTCTCTCTATCTCTCTGTTTCCACTTGAGAGTTCTCTGCCCACTCAGACAAGTGATCTCTCAATTGAGAAGATGCGCGGCTGTCTATTTACACACATGCATTCACATACATACATACAACGAACAGCGATAGCAAAGAGAAATAATAAATTAAATCATCACCCCACGCCATTGGACTGCAATTAGAAGTATAAACATATTCTAGTTAAAACCTTTGCATAGAAATGGCTCAGACAGATTGGTACATACATACATACATATGCATTGAATTGTCCGTTACGCATGCATGTTTTGACTCGGTTTTTTTTCTGCCTTTTGCGCTCTACTTTTTTACTTGTTCTTGAGTAAAAAATCGCGGAATCTCAGTAAGCAATTGTATTGGTTTGACCAGTCAATATCGAGCCACCGTGAACGATAGAGACTTTTCGATTGCCGACTGCGATAAAGTGCGTTAATTAATCATATTTAAACTAGCTTAGCTCTTAGATTAATAGCTAAAAGTAGTGCTTGGTAGGGAGTGATATAGGGATTTAGTTTTTCAGCGCCGATCGTGAGTTAGACGCTATAAGCAGTTGCTAACTCCGTCAGTGCAATCGCGCGCGCTTTTCGGTGCCGCTGTTGCCGTCGCTGCTGACGTCGCTGCTGCCTTCCAACGGACGTCGCTGCTGCTCGCTCCGCTTTGGGGAGTATTTGTAGTTGTAGATTTTATATGTAGTTTTGTATTTTATGTTAATTATTTCCTTTAATTATTAATATATTATCTTTTTATTTATATATTATAGGAATAGACAATCTGCTTCTCAACAGTCTCAGAGATGCAGGTTGAGAAACAGATCAAATAGGGAACAGTTAGAAAATAGGGAAAATTTAGATTCTGATAACCAGCAACAGCAACAGATTGAGGCCCAAGGGCAGGTAGCAGGTAGGCAAGTTCTAGCTGTTGCGCTGGAAGAGGCAGGCATCTCTGTTCAAGAGATTCCGAATGCACGAGGACATACGACAAGACGACAAGTAGCCGATTCTGTGCGTCGGTCCGGACGGATACGGAACCAATCTTTAGGAAATATAGAAGAACGAGTAGGCGAGCAGATTCCACGACAGGGGCAAGTGGCCGACACTCTTCGTCGGTCCAGACGCAGACGTAGCCAAAGGTATAGGACTATAGAGCAGGGACAACATACAGCCCAACATACTGTTAGAAGAACAGACGCACAGATTAGACTTGAGGAGCAAGGGGCCAATACTGCGCGTCGGTCCAGACGAAGACAGGACTCAGACTATAGGAATAGAGAGCAGGAAGAAAACACAGTAGGCCATATAGTGAGACGAACGGACGCGCAGATTAGACGTGAGGAGCAAGTGGCCGATACTGCGCGTCGGTCCAGACGAAGACAGGACTTAGACTATAGGAATAAAGAACAGGAACAAAACACAGTAGGGCATACTGTTAGAAGAACAGACGCGCAGATTAGACGTGAGGAGCAAGTAGCCGATACTGCGCGTCGGTCCAGACGAAGACAGGACCTGGACTATAGGATTAGAGAACAGCAACAAAACACAGTAGGGCATATAGTGAGACGAACAGACGCGCAGATTAGACGTGAGGAGCAAGTGGCCGATACTGCGCGTCGGTCCAAACGAAGACAGGACTCAGACTATAGGAATAGAGAGCTGGAACAAAACACAGTAGAACACATAGTAAGACGCACGGACGCGCAGACTAGACGTGAGGAGCAAAGGACAAATACAGAGAGGTGACAGCGCCTGCGTAGATACAACGAACGGAGACGACTGTTAGAAAGAGAGCAGGATAGAGTTCGCAGGGCCCAAGAAAGAAATTTAATTGACCGTAGGTATATCTTACGAGAGCGAGAAACTCTGACACGTCAAACTGCTCGTGCCGCAGCTCGACGGTCTGCAGTTGACGCTGCCAGAAGTGCTAGTCAGAGACTTAGCCAATATAGGAGCGATATCAGCAATAGGCTTGAGCAAAACCAGAGAAACGCCTCCCGAATGCAGGAAGTGAGAGCTAATATCTCCCAGGATAGGGCTCAAATAGGACCCAGATTGAGGCTTAGTGGCCTAGAAGCTCTAAAAGTAGTTTATAATAGGAATGTTAAGCTGGGTCCTGATCAGGTTTGCCTTTCTTGTAAAGGCCTATGGTTCCCCAAACAAATTTGTAAAATTTCTCGCGAGGTTTTACAAAATTGTTGCGAGTTTAGTGCAGACATTTTCGCTCCTCAAAGCCTTCTAGAACTCCCTTCTGACTGCCAAAAATTAAAGTTCTGCAGGACATGTCACAGTAAAATAACGAAAGGCAACAGGCCTAAGCTTTTCTTCCAAAATGGATTAGATTTCCCTATACTTCCCGACTGCTTAAAGGGGCTTACTAAATTAGAGGAACGACTGATTTTTCCTCGAATTCCATTTATGATAATTATGAGTCTGTTAGACGGATCGAGAGGCCAAACTGCCATTAAAGGAGCAGTAGTAAACGTCCCTATTTCAATAGACGAAGCCGTAAAAAAGCCAATTGGTGCTGATTTCATGGCTGAAACCATTAGACCTTTTAAAGTTTTTGAGGCTCTCAGCTATTTAGTTACCACAGATCTGTATAAAAAGCATGATGTTAAAGTTAACGAGGAATGTCTAAATTTAGATCCGATACAGTTCAATTCGTAGCATCTCTGGCAGACGCTGCCGTATTAGAATTGATGCAGAATAGAGATAGGAATGTAGACGCAGAGCCAGCCCATCCTGACGAGGATTTGGAAGCTGATCAGCTCAACCCTGGAGGTCAGGAAACTCTGCTTGAAGGCGAAGGCCAAAGATCTCTCGACATTATAGTAAACATTGACTCGGAAGAGTTATCCTTTCCCACCATTTGCGCAGGCGTCAAGAGACCATGCTCAGAAAGTTTTACAACCATAGTTAGATCAGAGCTTCGAAATGTAGATAGGAGAGGTTGTAGAACTGCTGAACTGTTTTTCAATTACAAGAAATTAGAACTCATTAATATTCGCATTAATATTTCAATCTGCTTACGTAAGCGGAGCATTTCCAGTGCAGTAACGGCAGCCAACGCTCTTAATGAGAATTTCATATGGGGACTTATTAAACATGATGAGGGATATAGAGTTCTTCGCTCGTCTCCAGCTCACTGGGAGGATGAAAAGAAGAAGGTTATGGCCATGATTCGTCAGTTCGGCCTGCCGAATTTTTTCATCACTCTGTCTGCTGCTGAAACGCGGTGGCCAGAGTTGCTTGTTTTGCTCAAAAAAAACGTAGATAGAATCATAATTAGCGAAGAAGAGGCCATTGATTTAGTTTGGGATGAAAAGGCACGTCTTATTAGGGCAGATCCAGCTACTTGTGCTAGGTACTTCGATTATAGGTATCGCGAGATTTTAAAAGTTATGAGCAGTCCAGAGGGCATTTTCGGAGAAAACTGCGTCATCAAATTCTATTGGCGTGTTGAATTTCAACAGAGAGGTTCTCCCCATATTCACGGCATGTTTTGGCTGAAAGATGCCCCAGCAGTGGACTTAACCAGTACTGAGTCAATTTCAACAGTTGTAGCCTTCATTAATAAACATATTACAGTAGATATAACAGAATTAGCTCCTTATGTTGAATACCAAAAGCATAAGCACACTAACAGGTCATGTCTTAAGACAGTTGGTAAATGTGGAAACAAAGTTTGCAGATTCGGTATTCCATACCCTCCAATGCCCCAAACGGAGATATTGAGTCCATTGCCGGAGGAAACTCCAAACCTTGATTTTCACCAAGGAAATTTTAAGAAAATTAAAGACCTATTAAATTCTGATCAATCCCCTGATCACTTGAGCGTGCCTCAATTACGAGGACTACAAATATTTGTTGAAAATTACCATTACTATCAATGCACGCATGTATTGACACACATATGTATATTTACATGTATGGTTGAGAGACGTGTCGAAGCAACGCCTTCTCCATCTTCTCTTTATTTTTTGTTTTCTTCTTTGGTTTCCATCTGCCTGCGAGCAAAACTTCTCAGTCAGTCACAAATAAACATTGCAAATGAACGAACGCAACGGCTACGTTTTTCTGTTAAAATATAATTTTCCACGGCATTGGTCAAACTCTGTTCAACAGGTTATGGGCCCAGGATCGGATATTTAGATCGGAAAATAAAAGAGATTGTTTTAGTTAGGAACTAAAAACATCGGTGTGACTCAGAAAGAAAACGATAATCAGCTATGAGCGGAATTTATCAAATCGACAAATTGGAGGAGGGAAACTATGACTCATGGTCCATTCAAATGCGGTCTGTGTTGGTGCACTCGGAGTTGTGGAGTGTGGCATCTGGTGAAGCATCTGGTGATGTCACAGCATCGGATGTCCCTGAAGGTGCAAGGGCCAAGGATGAGAAGGCACTGGCAATGATCACGCTATGTGTGAAAACTTCACAATTGGGATACATCAAGAACTGCAAAAAGTCGGCTGAGGCATGGAAAAAATTAAAAGATGTCCATCAACCAAGTGGACCAGTACGAAAGGTTCAACTGTACAAGAAATTGCTAAGCAAGCGCAGAGGCAACCAGAGGCAAAGCATTTCAAGCTACATAAACGAATTTATTGATATTCTCGATGGCCTTAGTTCGGTAGGAATCGACCTAAATGATGAACTTCGCACAATTGTTTTGTTGTCGAGCCTTCCAGAACATTATGAAAATTTTGTAGTCGCCATAGAGACGCGCGACAGTCTCCCATCATTCGACGTTCTATGTATAAAACTGAAAGAAGAAGGCGAGAGAAAGGGAAATTCAGAAGAACAAAAGGAATGCGCAAAAGCATTTGCTGCGACGCAGAAGCCGGCCGTTCAGAGAGCGCAAAAGAAGAGAAACAAAACAATTATATGTTTCAAGTGTGGTGAGCACGGGCATATGAAGGCTCAGTGTAAGAAAGAGAGCTCAAACGAAGGAAAATCAGCAAGAGGAGAGAACAAGCAGTGCAGCCTATTAAATGCGATGGACGCAGATAATTTGAAAAATAGTATGTGGTGTTTGGATAGTGGTGCGACATTCACAAAGTTAGAAAAACACACAGAACTGATTGGCCTGGCTGACTCCGGTTTTCTAAAAGCTGAAGGGAAAGGAGAGGTTCAGCTGAAGACAGATATATGTACGCTGTCGTTAAAAGATGTTCTCTATGTTCCCAAAATGAATGGAAATTTTTTTTCCGTGAGCAGCGCAGTAAAACATAAATGTTTTGTCACTTTTGGGCAAGAATATGCGAAAGTAGTCCAGGACGGTGATTGTATTATAAAGGCAAACAAGGTTGGAAACTTATATATGCTTCAAGGAACACAAAACAGCTGTTTTGCTGCGATTAAGGCTGATGGTGCTTTGTGGCATGAAAGGTATGGCCATTTGAATATCAGCAGTATGAAAGATTTACAAACCAAAGGAATGGTGCGTGGCATTGAAAATATGGTTTTCCCAGCAAGTATGAGTTGTAAAACTTGCATGCTCAGCAAGATTCATGCGCAGCCATTTCCTGTTGCATCCACCAACAGAGCGCAAGACATTTTGGAATTAATTCATGCAGATGTGTGTGGACCATTTGGCACACAATCACTTGCTGGATCGAAGTACTTTCTAAGCTTCATCGATGATAAATCAAGACGTATATTTGTGTACTTTCTACGGCGGAAGGATGAAGTCTTCAATAAGTTTGTCGAGTTTAAAACACTGGTTGAACGGCAAACGGGAAAAAACCTTAAATGCATCCGGAGCGACAATGGCGGTGAATTTGTCAACAAATCGTTTGATGCATTTTTGAAGAACCATGGGATCGAGAGGCAGCTGACAGTTGCCTACACTCCACAACAAAACGGCGTTGCTGAGAGAGCAAACCGCACCCTGGTAGAGATGTCAAGGTGTATGCTGGTCCAGTCAGGATTAGGCGAATCCTTGTGGGCTGAGGCAGTCAACGCAGCTGTGTATGTACGGAATGGATCACCAACAAGTGCGCTGACCAGTATGACGCCTATGGAAGCGTGGACTGGTAAGAAACCTTTTGTTGGTCATCTAAAAGTTTTTGGCTCCATTGCAGTTGCCTTGGACAAGGGTCCAAGGAAGAGTAAGCTTCAACCAAAAGGCAAAGAATATCGCATGATTGGGTATTCGGTAGCGGCTAAAGGCTATCGACTGTATGATCCGGTGTCCCATCAGGTGATTGAGAGGCGAGATGTCCTCTTTAACGAGCTCCAAGGCGACAGGGATGCAGTCGCAATCGAGTTTCCTATGAAGGAAGTTGCCGTGAAGTCGGAAGGTACTGAAGGAAACGCTGATGAGGGTGACAGCGACGACCCTGATGAGAATGACAGCAGCGATGAAGGAAGCAATGTCGACGACAATACCAGTAGCAGCGACTCTAACGCCTACGAGAGCGCAAGTGAGAAAGCAGACTCAGTTGATACGGTTCCTCGTGTTGGACCTGGCAGACCAAGGCTGATTCGAACAGGCAAACCTGGCCGCCCGAGAAAGGAGTACAACATCCTTGGTTCTCTGGTTGCCAGCAACGTGAAGATTCCATTATCCTATGAGGAGGCATTGAAAAGTACTCAAGCATCACAGTGGTCCGAAGCGATGCAACGTGAATATGATTCACTAATGGCGAACCAGACATGGCAGTTGGCAGACCTACCAACAGATCATCGGGCAGTTGGATGCAAATGGGTGTATAGCCTGAAACGCGGTAAAGATGGCCAGATTGAGCGGTTCAAAGCACGGTTGGTAGCAAAAGGTTGCTCCCAGCAGTATGGCATAAACTATGCCGAAACATTTTCGCCAGTTTGCAGACTGGAGAGCGTGCGATTTATTCTCGCTCTAGCAGCAGAATTGAAATTGTTTGTCAACCAAATGGATGTGTGCACGGCATACCTCAACAGTGACCTGAGTGATACGGTGTACATGAAGCAACCACAAGGGTACATTAACGATCTCATCCAACTAAGGCGTTGTTGCTTAAAAAGGCAATATATGGATTGAAGCAATCAGGAAGGGAATGGAATGCTAAACTAAATGGCGTCCTTATTAAATTGGGATTTGTTGCTTGCGATAATGAGCCTTGTCTCTACCAGCAAATAGGGAAAGGTAACTTATCGTTAATCCTGGTATATGTTGACGATTTACTTATAGCATGCCAATCCAAAGAAGACTTGCTCAGTATTAAATCGGCTATTTCCAATTCGTTCGAATGCGTTGACAAAGGTGTTCCAGAGCTGTTTTTGAGTATGGAGGTGCACCGTGAAGGTGAGCTTGGGCCTATCACCATAGGCCATTCGCAATATATCAAGGAACTATTGCAAGCACACGGCATGGAGAAATGTAGACCAGTGGCTACTCCGTTGGATGCGGGTTTCCAGGTAGATTGTACTGATGGGCAGTGTCAAAGAGTTGATCCTGTCAAGTATCAATCCATGATTGGTGAGCTGATGTGGCTGGCACTCACAACCAGACCAGACATTTTGCATTCAGTTGCAAAGTTGGCTCAGAGAAATCAAGATCCGCACGCTGAGCATCTGGCTGGTGTAAAGCACATTCTAAGGTACCTAGGAGCAACGGTCAATTACAAATTACACTACAAAGAGTGTCATCAGCCTCTGACTGGATATGTGGATGCGGATTGGGGCGGAGACCGAACTAACCGGAAGTCCTATACGGGCTACGTTTATTTTTTGGCAGGTGGTCCGATTTCTTGGCGATCCGAGAAACAACGAAGCGTGGCACTTAGCAGCACAGAAGCAGAATACATGGCACTGTCGGCTGCATGTAAGGAATCTATATTCTTACGGCGCTTGATTACACTAGTCAACACGATTTTTCCTCAAGGAACAAAACCAACTTTTTATTAAAGATTTGGGGCTTAGAAATGGTTTGATGATATTTTTTTTTTTTTCTATGGCAGAACTTTTTTTTGAAGAATTTTTTAAATCTGGTATTTTTTTTTTGAGCTTTTTTCAGAGGTAGCGATAGTTTTTTTCACATAACTTTAGTATCTTACGTCTGGTTGTAAAGAACTTTGCTATTTTGAAAAGATAATTAAAACAGCTAGAAGTTAAGCCCACTTTGTGATTACAGCTTACCGTCTGGGAAATATAAAGCATTGAAATGCAAAAATGATGATTTTTGTGCGGTATTTTTTACGAAATTTTGACTTTAAAAACTCAGGAAAAGTCGAAAAAAAATTATATCTTGTGTCCTTTATTTTTTTGTGTATAGGTGCGTTAGTTTGGCGTCGTTTAAGGTATCGCTCATTAAAATCTATGGAGAGACTTTGGAGCTAAAATTCGTTAACCAAACCTAAAATATGGAAAAAATGCACAAAAAATACCTTTTTGAAGGCGGCGGGCCCAACTGCCAATTGGGAACAAAGCAAACGAAAAAGGGTTGTACATTTGGTACCTGTTCGAGTTCCTTTGGTATTAAATGCTGTTGATAGTTACTTTTTTCGTTATACCCAATCTGAAGTAGGATACCTGTTCAGGTCAAATGTTTCCTTTATATTCTCTGATGATTGTTAATATCGAGCTAATTAAGAATTATAAAACATCGGGCAAATATGTCACTAAAAGTCCATTTGCTTCACTCCCCACTTAAACTTTTTTCCGACCAATCTAGGCGACGTTAGTGATGAACACGGAGAGAGATTTCATCAACTCATTTTACCAGCAAAATACCGTTGCTGGTCCAATGCAAAAGAAGAAACACGTTCAGGTACAAAAAATTCAACCGCTTTTCGTTTGCTTTGTTTCCAATTGCTAGTTGGGCCCGCACCTTTCACAAAATATTTTTGTGTGCTTTTTCACTTTTGAGGTTTGGTTAACGAATTTAAGCTCCAACGCTTATCCACAAAATTAAATTTGAAGTAGAAAGCTTCCAGCATTTGACCTGAATAGGTATTCTACCTCAGGTCACGAAAAAAGTAACTATCAACAGCATTTAATACCAAAGGAACTCGAACAGGTACCAAATGTACAACCCTTTTTCGTTTGCTTTGTTCCCAATTGGCAGTTGGGCCCGCCGCCTTCAAAAAGGTATTTTTTGTGCATTTTTTCCATATTTTAGGTTTGGTTAACGAATTTTAGCTCCAAAGTCTCTCCATAGATTTTAATGAGCGATACCTTAAACGACGCCAAACTAACGCACCTATACACAAAAAAATAGAGGACACAAGATATAATATTTTTTCGACTTTTCCTGAGTTTTTAAAGTCAAAATTTCGTAAAAAATACCGCACAAAAATCATCATTTTTGCATTTCAATGCTTTATATTTCCCAGACAGTAAGCTGTAATCACAAAGTGTTTGGGCTTAACTTCTAGCTGTTTTAATTATCTTTTCAAAATAGCAAAGTTCTTTACAACCAGACGTAAGATACTAAAGTTATGTGAAAAAAACTATCGCCACCTCTGAAAAAAGCTCAAAAAAAAATACCAGACTTCAAAAATTCTTCAAAAAAAGTTCTGCCATAGAAAAAAACCATAATTCTTTAAAAAATTTTAAATCCCCATATCTATCAGAAAAAGTCGGTTTGGATCCTTGAGGAAAAAAAAAGTTCGATTTTGTCGAGTAGTGTTATCGAAATCGGTTGTGGAGATAAAACTACAGCAACTACCCTCTATGGCGATAATCTGAGCGCGCAGGAGCTGGCTAAGAACCCAGTTTATCACTCAAGGACCAAGCATATTGATATAAGATACCATTTCGTTCGTCAGGTTGTAGAAGAGGGTCAAGTTAACTTAAAGTATGCTAGTACAAACGATATGATTGCTGATGTCTTGACCAAGAATCTCCCTAAGAGAAAGCATGTAGAATTTACTAAAATGTTAAGTTTAAATTGAACCAAATGAATTTGTAAGCATGCTCGCATTGAGGAAGGGTGTTGAAAATTACCATTACTATCAATGCACGCATGTATTGACACACATATGTATATTTACATGTATGGGTGAGAGACGTGTCGAAGCAACGCCTTCTCCATCTTCTCTTTATTTTTTGTTTTCTTCTTTGGTTTCCATCTGCCTGCGAGCAAAACTTCTCAGTCAGTCACAAATAAACATTGCAAATGAACGAACGCAACGGCTACGTTTTTCTGTTAAAATATAATTTTCCACGGCATTGGTCAAACTCTGTTCAACAATATTGAATATGTTCTGGTTTGAAGAAACCAACAATTTTTCTAAAAATGTCATTTGCTGAGATTAACATTAATCCTTATAATAAACACATTCTTTCAATGCAAAGTGTCAATATGGATATCCAATACATTTTGGACCCTTATGGGTGCTGTAGCTATATAATTAACTATATAAATAAATCCCAAAGGGGTATTTCAAAGCCTATGCGCGCGGCGGTAAGCGAAGTTCAAGGGGGCAATTACACGATCAGAGAAAAGCTACAGCACATTGGTCATAAATTTGTTTCTGGCACTGAGATATCTGCTCAGGAAGCCGTATACTGTTGTCTAGACATTCCGTTGTCCGGAACCAGCAACAAATGTGTTCAAGTAAATACTTTCCCTCCAGAGCAACGAGTTCGAATGCTCAAATCCACAAGCAACCTTCAAAATATGAATCAGGATTACACTGACATATTCGTCAAAGGATTGCTGGAGCGGTACGAACAAAGTCCAGATTGTCTTGAGGGCCTATGTTTAGCCGATGTTGCAGCAAATTACGAATTTTCTAAAAGCAAAAAAAGAACTGGACAAAATGGTGATGAAGGGGACGAAGAAAATGAGGTCCTAGTAGAAGTAGTCCTCTCCGCGATAGAAGTGGTTTTATTAGGGAACGGACCAAGCCTTCGATTTTAAAATATATGAGGTTTAATATAAACGCAGATAGGTCGAACTATTTTAGAGCACTAGTGATGCTGTTTTATCCGTGGAGAGATGAAGAGACAGAGTTAGTGAGCAGAAATTGTGAGGATGTTTATAGCAATCATCAGGAATTAGTTAGTTCGAATTTCCAAAAATACAATGCATTAGCAGATTTAGAAGACGTGCTTAGGAGGGCCATGGATGCCGAAGCCAATAGGGTAGAAAATGCAGGTGAGGCAGGTGATGAGGCATTTGATGAGGAATTTAGAGCTTTAGCGATTCCTGAAATAGGTTCCCAAATAAATGTTCTAAACTTGGATGTCCAGGCAGCGGATCCAAATAGGAGTATTCGATTAATTAAGCTTCCCACGTTTGTTTCCCTTACTGATTTAGCCAATATGATTAGATCGCTTAATTTAAAGCAAAAAACTTATCTCACACATGTTCTTCATAATGTGAGAGATAAGGCACTTTTTTATGAGTTTGTAGGTGGCGGCGCAGGGGTCGGCAAGAGTAAAACAATATCTACCATTTTTCAGACCATTTCTCAGGAGCTTAATCGTATACCAGGATCAATACAAATATTGATCTTAAACTTCTTATAATTGACGAGATTTCTATGGTCGGTGAAAAAATTGTTTCATATTTGGATAAGCGGATAGGTAAAGAAAATATTTTCAAGGCACGAAAGTCCTTTTGGTGGCATTTCTGTTATCGTGTTCGGCAATCTAAGGCAGCTATGTCCAGTAGGTAATCGTTGGATATTTAAATCATCATCAGGTGCGCTTAATCCATACAGTGCTATAGTTGGCTCTAGTCTCTGGGGTGGCTTCAAATTTTTCGAACTTACAGAGATTGTGATAGGGCATCTCAGCACAGACTAAAAGTGGCATACAATAATGTAGCTAGATATGTCTTCAATGTTAAGAGGGGTGAACACATATCCAGTTTGGCTGACAGCATCAATCAGATGAAGTTTGAAACTTGGAAAGACTACAGAACTTTAATAATGTTGCATAAAATCGCTTATACAAGAGAACCGAGCTATTTATATGAAAAGCTGCGTTTTGGTGTGTCTGCAAGAACCAACAATATTATTCGTTACAAGCTTGGCTGTTCCGAGCGGCAAATACATGGTATTCGTCTGTGGACTCAGCTACCACAAAACCTAAAAAAAATTAGTAGTGCATCGCAATATAGGGAAAAATTAAATTTATACTTAAAAAACAATTAATAGTAATATAAGTAAAAATAATAAAAACAGTAATAGTAAAATAAATATAATAAAACTACAAATTAAATAAATAAAAAATCAAAAATTAACATAAAAATATAAATAAATAGGCTAAGTAAGTTAATCATATCGACTCACACCCAAACAAAGAATTATTTTCTTTCACGTTTCATGTTTTGTGACCAGTGCATTAATTTATAAGAAACTTTCTTGTCGCACTAGGAAATAAGTAAATAAATAAATAAAATAAATTAAACAGAGATTATGCGACAGCGAGATGACCAACCTTTTGCAATCGCACTAAATAATATCGGCCGAAATGTCATCTGAAGATATTCAATTGCTTAGGGATAGAATATTTGACTGCAGTCAAGCTCCAAGAGATGCGATCCACTTATTTTATAGCAATAACGAGACAGAAAGGTACAATAGGGAGAAGCTATCATCGATTATGAGAGCAGAGCATACTTCAATAGCTTTAAACTGCATCAAAGCCGAACATCTTACTCCAGACATAAAAAGTAAATATCTTGAGGCTGTCAAGAGTTTCAAAACTTCAAACACACATGGTTTGTGTACTTCATTGGTTCTTAAAACCATAGGTAAATATATGATGACAGTCAATGTAGATACATCAGACGGCCTTGTTAACGGAGACACTGGTGTTATAATGCAGATATATCTTAGCGCATCCAATCCACCCGAACTTCTTTGAATACATTTGTCGTCCACACTTCATCCAATATAGAAAGAGAAGCATTGCAGTAGGGCCACCAGTGCGAATGGACTTTATATCGTTGGGCCTTTCATTCCCCCGAAACCCAAGCAGAACTGTCCTGTCGCGAGAGAGATGGAGAGCTTACGTTCGGTTAAGTTACTTCACACCCACTTCGATTGTTTACTCAATCCGTCCGAATTTAATATTTTCTTCCATAATACGGAAAACTTGCACTGCCATTTTAGCGATGTCTCTTCTGATGATCTAATGCTCAAATCTTCTATTTTGTGCTTCGTTGAGGCTTCCACTTACTCAAATGAAGCTTATAAAATTCCTGGCTATTCCACAGCAGTGCGGTTAGATTGCCAGTCCGTAGCCAGCGGAGCTAGACCGAAAAGAGGCATTCTAATATTGGTTAGGAATGATCTTTTAGATCACTTTAGTTTTGTTGAAAGTAATCGATTTTATGCTGTTTCCGGAAACTTAGCATCTCCAGTGTTTGAGTATGCTTTGTTTAAGTACAAATCTGTCGGCTTTATTGTTATTTACAGAACCCCCAGTTATCCGTTGCCAAAGTTTAAACAAGAATTTAAGGACTTAGTTCAGCGTTTTCCGTTTTTAGGTAGCAATTCTCTAGTATTAGGTAATTTTAATTTATGCCTTCATTCTCGTTCTGGTTGCTGTGGGGAAATTTTTGAATTCCTTTTAGAAAGGAATTTTAGGTGTTTGTTAGGTTTGGACTCGTCCACAACCAATTGCAATACGCATTTTGACTGGGCGTTTTCAAACATTTTCGATAGCAGGGCCAGCGCGCGCACCTTTGAGACTGTGTATAGTTATCATAGTGGAATTTTAGTCAATGTTAAGGAGGCAGCAGATTAGATTTTTTTTAGTTAGCAGGCATTACTGTAAATATTTTATATTTTATATATTTAAGCGTAATATTAATTAGTTCTTTAGTTCTGTTTTTATTATTATCAATTCTTTAATTTGTTTCAGGTTTTTTATTTTTATTCGTATTATTTTGTTTGGATTATTATTTAAATTTTTTTAATTTAAACGTATTTTTAAGTTTTATCTATTTTTTTTTTTTACTTATTTTTAAGTTATTTTATTTTTAGCGAAGGATTGGATCCTGTTTTTAAATTTTTTGGGGAATATGGAGCTTTAAAAGCAGATCAAGTCGACTCGTAGGTCCCCAAGATTATGTTTTGGCTAGTGTGACCCCATTGCTTCGCGATGGCCTCCCCGCGATGTTTCCTGGGTACCAATTTAATAGATTAATATATATTTAATATAACTCATATATATATAAATATATTTCATATATATATATATATATATATTAAATTGGTAGCTAATTCGAGCGGCGCTTACGTATAAAATATATAGAATAGTTTAAATACACAAATTATAAGCTCACATATATACTGCCTGAGTACGGGTATGAAAGTAGAGTCGCGTCCACAGAAGCGACTCACACGTTCCTTCTCGTTGTTACACTTTTTATGCAAACTGTGTCACTGTCGCATTTATTTGTTGCCTTTTTAAATTTATTCTTTACGTCCACCCGGGGGCGCCATGAAAATTTAGAATAGTTTTTCTAAATGCGAAAGACCGAAAATACTTCGGTGGTGTAAAGTTTTATTAAAAATGTGGGACGAAAGAAGTTCTCGGTGCGATCGATCGAATTCAATTTTAACGATTATATTCTAAAAATCATTACAATTCGTTCTATGCCTAGCTTACCTAGGGTGGCAAAGCGGGGCGAATTCGCCTTGAGTGAAAGAGCGAGCTTTTATTGCGATCCCGCCTTGCCCTAACCTACTTGCACTGAACTTCAAAAATTCAAAAATAATCTTAACATAAAACATTGACTAAGACGATGACATGACGAAACAGGTATAAAAGGGTGTGAAAAGTAGGGGGCCTAGATGACTGCCCTGTGGTACTCCAGAAGTAACCTTAATAGGTGAAGAGAATGAGTTTTTGAAGAGGACTCTGTGAGACCTAGAACGAAGGTAGCTAGAAATCCATCTCAAACGATTAGGCGGAAACCCTAAAAGGTCAAGTTTTTGTGCTAGGAGGGAATGGTTTACAGAATTTAATGCTTTGCTGAAATCAGTGTAAATGACATCCGTTACCTTGAAAGCCTTTAATGATAAAAGAGGTAAACTCTAATAAATTTGTGGTTGTTGATCGTTGCC
Source organism: Drosophila tristis (assembly GCA_018150885.1). Lineage (NCBI taxonomy): Eukaryota > Metazoa > Arthropoda > Insecta > Diptera > Drosophilidae > Drosophila > Drosophila tristis. The sequence continues at coordinate 1,230,603 of JAECWT010000181.1, forward strand.
TTATATATCCGTGCTGAGACGGAGATATAAGTGATTTGCAGAGATGTTGCAAATGCGGAGTTAAATTTTTTTCAAACATTTTAGGAGTAGCGGATAACTTAGATATACCTCTATAATTATTTGCATCAGACTTGCTACCTTTCTTATGCAGCGGAGTAATAAAAGATTCCTTCCAGATGGGGGGAAACATGAAGAGTTAATGGATAGGGTGAATAGTTTAAGCAGGGGTCCACACAGAGCGTCGGTACAGTACCTGAGTACACAGCCGGGAACTCCGCCAGGACCTGGTGAAAACACCGGCTTAACTAGTCGAGAGCAGTGAGCTTTCATTTGCCGTTCGACCTTGGTAAACTGTATGGATACGGCTGACGAGAGTAGCTTTCATGAGAATAGGTTGTTTGGAAAAATTTGGCAATTGCCTGATCATTGTTTGCTGACATATTGAGAAATGATAGCGAGGATGAATGTGCGGACGTTCTACGCTTACTATTTACAAAGCTGTAAAACTGTTTAAGCTCCTGTGAAAATCGTGTCCTGCATCGAGATAATTTGTATAGCATTGAGCGTTAAAAAGGGAGAAATTTGACCGATCTATTACATAGCGAGTGAGAAAAGAGAGAGAACCAACTTCTCGAAATAAAAAGTAAAGTCTTGATTTTAAGTCTTTTAGACTGGATAACTCTTTGGTAATGGTGGCCACCAGTAATAGGGTCATCGTGGAATTGTTTTAATATTTTATCGATCGATTTTTTGTCTTGCAAGTATACTGTTTTTTGCGTTAACGCAATTGTTATGTCTATAAGGTTTTTATTTCCAATTTCTTTAAATTCATCTACCAGGGTATACTTAAACAGTCTGTCTTCTAAGGACAGCTGTAATTTGGTGACGCCTAGATTACCGGCTTCTAAAGTAAGCCTCTTGAAGAATTGTTATGTTAATGTTAATTGTAATGTTAATGTAATGAGAAAACAAAGTATCTGCTTAAATATACATAATTTGGGTTAAAATAATTTTATATTATTATTTTGTTTTTATGTTGGCGGCGAACTTCGCCTTTTGCCAGAAAGTTGCATAGGTGGGCACTCTTTTCTTATAAATTTTATTATTATTATTCCATCTCTTCCTTGTCTTCCCTCGTCTGATTATGCTGTTGTAGTTGTTGTTTTTGTTGCTGCTTTCTGCTGCGGGGTTTACAAATTTTTTAATTATGGTTTTTTTATGGTTTTTTTTTATGGTGTAGTTTTTTTTTTAAAGAATTTTTTAAAATCTGGTATTTTTATTTTTTTATGCCCGTACTCAAAAAAGAGTTATGGGGTATATTAGATTTGTGGTAAAAGTGGATGTGTGCAACGCAGAGAAGGAAACGTTTCCGACCCCATAAAGTATATATATTCTTGATCAGCATCAATAGCCAAGTCGATATAGCCACAAAGCCATCTAGCCATATAGCCCACAAAGGACGAAAATCTGTGGCAGGCACAATTTTAAAGATACGATAAAATTAAAAACGCAGTATCGTAGAGAATGACCATATCTACGAGATTGCTGAATATGAATCAGATCGGATCATAATTATAGCCAGAATGAAGAAATTAATTTTCTGTTGGTTCCCCCGCCTCCACCAGCCAGAGACACGATACTCATTCTCCTTCTCGCTCGCACACTCTGCCGCGTTCAGTGCGCGAGCAATCCCTAGCGGAGGAGATGTAGAATATAAATGGTACATCTATAATCTACATGTTAGATGTAAAATATACATTGTAGATGTAGATAACAGATGTAGCAAAAAAATGTAAAATGTAAAATTTTTTTTTATTTTAAAATTCTAAAAAATCATATCTTAAAAATTTATATACTGATTGAGTACGGGTAAAGGTAGAGTCGCGTCCCCAGAAGCGACTCACACGTTCCTTCTCGTTTTTTTTCAGCGGTAGTGCTTCTATTTTTCACATAACTTTAGTATTTTATATCTGGTTGCTTTCCAGTTCTGAAAAGCTGCCTAATGCAACTATAAATCATACCCAGACACTTTGTATCTGCAGCTTAACGCCTGGAAGATATTAAGCTTTCAAATTCAAATTTCATCATTTTTTTGCGGTATTTTCCCCAAAATTATGACTTTAAAAACTCGGGAAAAGTCATGCATTTTTAGTTTTAGATAGACGCATTTTAGATAGGTGCATTAATTAGGCGTCTTTTAAGGTATTGCTCATTAATATAAAAAAAATTAACAAACAATACCTTTTCTAAGGTTGCGGGCCCAATTGGGAACAAAGCAAACGAAAAAGGGTTACACATTTGGTACCTGATCCCGTTCCTTTGGTATGAAATGTTGTTGAGTTACTTTTTTCCTTGTCTGAGGTGGATACCTGTTCAGGTCAAATGTTTCTTTTATATTCTCATAAGCGCAGGTCCACACAAATTAGAAATTTGTCGCTTTATTACAATTAAAGTAGAAATACTTGCTATATAGAATTTCATTCCCTAACCCATACAGCAATCAGTCATTTTAAGTATTTTCAGTCAATTGAAAAGAAATACAAACTTTTTTTTTGTTATGTAAACGTATGTGATACATTTGGTTTTCCACTGCTTGTTACTGTTCTTAAAATAATTTAAGTTTTGTGGATGTCTTCCTTTGTCATTCGAATCAGATTCCCTTATGAGAGTCCACACATAGTCTCCTAACATATTCTCATTCCAAAAACCTTGACAACGGTATTCCATAGATTTTAATTGTTGATGAAATCTCTCTCCGTGTTGATCACTAACATCGCCTAGGTTTGTCGGAAAAAAGTCCAAGTGGGAGTACAGGAAATGGACTTTTAGTGACATATTTGCCCCGATTTTTTTATAATTTTTAATTAGCTCTTGGACGATAGTAACATAATCATCTGTAACGAACCAGCGCATCCACGCTGGTCGGAAACCATATTCAAACTGATATATAGAGCCAACAAACCATGGTTTAACCCCGGTATCCACAAGTAGCGGTGTGACAGCACCTCCGGAAATTAAATTGGCTTAAGCAACGCACGCAATTACTAAAATTAAGAACTCTTGATCAACATCTCTACCCATTCTGCATTATTTTGCGGTCACCCACTTCTGGGCGATATTACGCAAGCACTCTCCCTCGAATCATCGACTTAACATTCAGCTATCGCCTTCTGCGATGCTGAGTTAGAAAACCTCATTTCGGAACACAATTCCCAACTGCAGCCCGCACCTAACGCGACGCAGTCCCAGCAAAACACTTCCTCAAAACCGACCCACTAACAATTGTCAACAAAGCACCAAGCTTCGACCCACTTACCACGCCCCACAATTATTGTCACCTAATAATCATAAGTTAGCAATAAGCAATTATTTCCGGGTCAAAGACAGGTGCGATCGCCAGCTGCTTAAAAGTGCCAAGATCGGCCGAAAAAGCAGGCAGTGCATCAGCCCAAGACACTGCACTAGGTAGTCCATCAGCCCGAACACAAGACACTGCACTAGGCAGTCACAAACTCAAGACACTTCACTGAGCAGCACCATTCCACAGCACAACTAGCAAGACCAGCAGGTCTCGAATTGTAAACAATTAAACGAATAGAGTCATCAATTTTCCCACCTTGCCTACTGCTCTTTCGGACATTTCAAGGCCAGCCCCGAACCTTAAGTTCCAACACATCTACTAATTTCTTGTAGAGGACCCTAGACAGGCTGATGCATATCCCAGCCTGAAATAGGTATATTACACATCAGACTTGCTGTTTCCAAGAAAGTTTGTTACTACCATTCGGAATGAGTTCCAAGCTGATTTTTCATTCTTTGATCAAATATTTTCAAATCCATCATCTTTTAGTAGTTTTCTTATTTGGGGACCATCAAATACTCCTTTTTTCACTTTTGCCAGCGATAAAGTGCAAAAACAGCTTTTAGGTAACGCATTGATTTGCCATCCTTATCCAGTGCTTTAATAAAATTCTTCATTAGTCCCAGCTTAATGAGTAATGGTAGTAAAAAACGTCTTTCAACTTCACGAGAGCTGCATTCTGAATGTTGTCATTTTCCAAAGTATGTTCCTCCCGTTTTCGCCAGTGTTCTTTTGAGTAATTCTGTTCTCTAGCTCTACTATCCCATAGACACATGAAGCAGCAGTGTTTTGTGTAACCACCTTGCAATCCCGTTAAAATGGCTAAGAATTTTAAGTCACACGCGACCTTCCACTGCTGTTCTTTATATTTTCCAACAATTTAGCCATTGTTTGATATGTTTCCTTCATATTAACAGCATGGGCGATGGGAACAGACGACAACCCTTTTTCGTTTGCTTTGTTCCCAATTGGCAGTTGGGCCCGCAACCCTCCAAAAGCTTTTTTTTTTCATTATTTAGGTTTGGTTAACGAATTTTAACTCCAAACTTTCTCCATAGATTTGAATGATAAATACCTTAAACGACGCGTAATTAATGCACTTATACACAAAAAAGAAAAAGAAAACAGGAGATCCTTGTTTCGACTTCTCCTGAGTTTTTAAAGTCAAAATTTCGTAAAAATACCACACAAAAATCATTTTGCATTTCAATGATTTATATTTCCCAGACGGTAAAGCCTAGTACTCAGATCCGAAAAAACACCTCGCGAACAGAATCAGGGCTGATATTCGTACAAAACCGATAAGAAATTTTTTCGGGCAAAAACTGTTCTATAGGCTTTGTACGGACGGCAGTACTCAGATTAACAAAAAAAGGTCAATATATACCAGAAGAGTATCCGAAGTATTTGCTTGTATTGTTGGTATGTTTCTACCCACCTCGAAAGTTATTTCAATTTGATATATTTTGCCAGCAAACACTAAGCAAACATTGCAAAATGAGAACAAAAATCCACATTAAATATTTAAATAATGAAGACAAGTCGAATCTAATTAATGCAGCATTATATGAAGGGAAATTATATGGATATTATAATATTAATATTTTTTATTAATTTTCATAAATATAAAACAAATAATGTTTTCAAAACAGTCTTCACGGTCGGCACCGGAGGCGTCTCCTAATTAATGCGTCTATCTAAAATTAAAAATGAATGCCAAGAATTATTTCGACTTTTCCCGAGTTTTTAAAGTCAAAGTTTCGGAAGAAAATACCGCTAAGAAATGATGAAATTTGAAAGCTTAATATCTTACAGGCGTTAAGCTGCAGATACAAAGTGTCTGCGTAGGATTTGTGGCTGCATTTGTCAGCTTTTCAGAACAGCAAAATTCTATGCAACCAGATATAAGATACTTAAGTTATATGAAAAATAAAAGCACTACATCTGAAAAACATTAAAAAAATACCAGATTTTAAAAAATTCTTTAAAAAACATAATTCGTTAAAAAATTGTGAACCCCGAAATCTATAAGAAAAAGTCATTTTGGGCCACAGCTAATGTCGTGTTGACTAGTGTAGTCAGACACATTACCTTGCCAATAAAATATTGGGGATTCCAGGATATGCCTAGGGAAGAGCGACCACAGCCGCTTTTTTGCATTTTATTAACTTTAGACAAAACAAACCAGCTGTCTGAGCAGTGTAACCGTACGGAATGCAGTGCACACCTCTGGTCACACCACTGGCCGCTAGAAGAATATATGACATTTGTTTGCTTGCAAACAGTTTTTGGATATGAGTACTAGGCTTTAGCTATAATCACAAAGTGTTTGAGCTTAACTTGAGCTTCTTCAAAAATAATTTCTGCCACAGGAAAAAAACGCTAATTCTTTAAAAAAAAATTAAAGTTGTATATCTATTAGAAAAAGTCGGTTTGGATTCTTGAGGAAAAAAAAAGTTAGATTTTGTAGAGTAGTATAATAAGGTATTTTAATTTTTATACCCGTACTCAAAAAAGAGTTCAGGGGAATATTAGATTTGCGCTAAAAGTAGATGTGTGTAACGCAGAGAAGGAAACGTTTCCGACCCCATAAAGTATATATATTCTTGATCAGCATCAATAGCCGAGTCGATATAGCCATGTCCGTCAGTGCGTCCGGTTTTGGTTTCAAGACTCATGTGCTATCGTATCTTTAAAGTTGTGCCTGCCACAGATTTTCGTCCTTTGTGTGGGCGGAAGGGGGCGGGCGCAATTTTGAAATACACTTGTAGCAGTGTGATATCACATGATGCCCTAGCTCTTATAGCCTCTGAGATCTAGGCGCTCAACAAGACGGACAGACAGATAGACGGACAGACAGACAGACAGACATGGCTATATCGACTCGACTATTGATGCTGATAATGAATATATATACTTTATGGGGTCGGAAACGTGTCCTTCTCTGCGTTACACACATCACCTTTTACCACAAATCTAATATACCCCGTTAACTCTTTTTTGAGTACGGGTATAAAAAACATTTTTTTGGCTTAACCTAATATACTCGAATGTACAATTTAATTTTATCACTATATATTTTTTAGATAATGTTTGCACAAATCAGAGATTCCGGAATATACGAATGTCAGGTATCAACCACACCTCCAGTTGGTTATACCATGATATTTTCCGTTGTAGGTAAGTTCAAAGAACTATATGATACTAGTTATACCCTGCCACATTTCGCTGTGGCACATTCTCTTTGCATGACTACTTGCAGCGATGAACAATAAAAAACGAGAAGGAACGTGTGAGTCGCTTCTGGGGACGCGACTCTACTTATACCCGTACTCAGTCAGTATATACATTTTTGAGATATGATTTTTTAAATTTTAGAATAAAAAAAAAAATTTTACATTTTACATTTTTTTGCTACATCTGTTATCTACATCTACATCTACAATGTATATTTTACATCTAACATGTAGATTATAGATGTACCATTTATATTCTGCATCTCCTCCGCTAGGGGTTGCTCGCGCACTGAACGCGGCAGAGTGTGCGAGCGAGAAAGAGATATAGTAGCGTGTCTCTTGCAGGAGGAGGCGGGGGAACCAACAGAAAATTAATTTCTTCATTCTGGCTATAATTATGATCCCATCCAGTTCAGATTCGGCAATCTGGTAGATATGGGCATTCTCTACGATACTGCGTTTTTAGTTTTATCGTATCTTTAAAAATGTGCCTGCCACGGATTTTCGTCTTTTGTGGGGGCGGAAAAGGGCGGGGCGAAATTTTGAAATACACTTGTAGCAGTGTGATATCACATGAGTCTGGAAACCAAATTTGGTTGCCCTAGCTCTTATAGTTTCTGAGATCCAGGCGTCAAACAAGACGGACAGACAGACAGACAGACGAACAGACAGACATGGCTCTATCGACTCGGCTATTGATGCTGATCAAGAATATATATACTTTATGGGGTCGGAAACGTTTCCTTCTCTGCGTTACACACATCCACTTTTACCACAAATCGAATATATCCCTTAACTATTTTTTGAGTACGGGTATAAAAATGGCATACGTTTTTGATAAGTTTAATTACATCACTCAACAAAATTGAATTTTTTATTTAGGCTGTGATCCAAAATGACTTTTCCTGATAGATTTCGGGATTTTAAAATTTTTGTTGTACTTAATTTTTATACCCGTACTCAAAAAAGAGTTAAGGGGTATATTCGATTTGTGGTAAAAGTGGATGTGTGTAACGCAGAGAAGGAAACGTTTCCGACCCCATAAAGTATATATATAATTGATCAGCATCAATAGCCGAGTCGATAGAGCCATGTCTGTCTGTCCGTCTGTCCGTCTTGTTGAGCGCCTGGATCTCAGAAACTATAAGAGCTAGGGCAACCAAATTTGGTTTCCAGACTCATGTGATATCACACTGCTACAAGTGTATTTCAAAATTTCGCCCCGCCCTTTTCCGCCCCCACAAAAGACGAAAATCCGTGGCAGGCACATTTTTAAAGATACGATAAAACTAAAAACGCAGTATCGTAGAGAATGCCCATATCTACCAGATTGCCGAATCTGAACTGGATGGGATCATAATTATAGCCAGAATGAAGAAATTAATTTTCTGTTGGTTCCCCCGCCTCCTCCTGCAAGAGACACGCTACTATATCTCTTTCTCGCTCGCACACTCTGCCGCGTTCAGTGCGCGAGCATCCCCTATCGGAGGAGATGTCGAATCTAAATGGTACATCTATAATCTACATGTTAGATGTAAAATATACATTGTAGATGTAGATGTAGATAACATATGTAGCAAAAAAATGTAAAATGTAAAATTTTTTTTTTTAATTCTAAAATTCTAAAAAAATATAAGCTCAAAAATGTATACATATTACATTTTTTTGCTACATTTGTTATCTACATTTACATCCACATGTAGATTATACATGTACCATTTAGATTCTACATGTACCATTTAGATTCTACAAGTCCTCCGCTAGGGGTTGCTCGCGCACTGAATGCGGCAAAGTGTGCGACCGAGAAAGAGAAAGAGTGGTTGTTTTCTTGCCGGAAGGGGCGGGGGAAGCAGCTGAAAATTAATTTCTTCATTCTGGCTATAATTATTATCCGATTTGATTCAGATTCGGCAGTCTAGTAGATGTGGGCATTTTCAGTTTTATCGTATCTCTAAAATTGTACCTGCCACAGATTTTCGTCCTTTGTATGGGCGGAAGGGGGCGGGCGAAATTTTGAAATACACTTGTAGCAGTGTGATATCACATGAGTCTGGAAACCAAATTTGGTTGCCCTAGCTCTTATAGACTCTGAGATCTAGGCGCTCAACAAGACGGACAGACAGACAGACAGACATGGCTATATCGACTTGGCTATTGATGCTGATCAAGAATATATATACTTTATGGGGTCGGAAACGTTTCCTTCTCTGCGTTACACACATCCACTTTTACCACAAATCTAATATACCACTTAACTCTTTTTTGAGTACGAGTATAAAAACCATAAATTGTTAAAAAATTTTAACAATGGGCCACAGCCTAATTGTCGTGTTGACTAGTGTTTGTAGTAGGGTGGATGTGGTCGTGTCGGCTTCGGTTTCCCAAGAGTATGATTCCCAATAAATATTCTTCAGATGGTGTTTTAATTTATCGAAGGTATATTGTTCGATCGTGACAGATATACGTATGTTTGGCGGGGGTGGAAACGATACTGAAAAGCGAGAGCAAAGGGCATGAGAGAGCGCGAGCTAACGGCGCGATGTTAATAGCATTAACAGCGCAGCTGCCCTAAACATCCTCCCCCCCCTTGCAGAACTGCAACGTCCCGTCCTATGGCTGCGTAGAAGCCCCGGACACAATCCATCCGAAAACGGTGCTCTGGGCCACTGGAAGGCCGTCTCCTCGCGCAAGGAACCCGGGCTGGATCACCTTCTGATAAACATCAGCTCCAAATACGAGAGAGATGGTGGCCGGGCGATGGAAGTTGTCATTGGCGAGGCGAATGTCGTCGAACTTGGCCCGAGTCGTCTCGCTCAAGGGTCGCAGCGGCGTGCGGACACGTAAGCGGGGTTCAATCTTGAGGACCACGTCCAATTGGACCTCGCCGGTTTTGGCGCGGACGATAGCGGTGGCTACCTTCTCCGATCCGATGCGTGTGCTGGGCAATTTAATGTCGGCGGCCAAGGAAGCGTCAATGCAGCTCACCGGCGTGCATGGGTCGATGAGCGCCGGTGTGTCGTGGGTTTTGGCGCCCGTATCCAAGATCACCTGGGCCGTCGGGAGGAAATTTATGCTTCGGTGCTGGAGCAGGGTGTTGACCGATGGAACAGGATTCCCCACGACGGGACGGCTTGCCTTGCCGGAATGCTGGTGAGCCAGGCAGTTCCGACACTACTTGTTGACCAGTACGGCTCGGAGCCTTTTCGCCACGGTCAGCTTGAAGAAACTGCGGCAGTCCCGTAGCGGATGGCTTCCGGAGCAGATGCGGAAGCGGTAAGCGGGTGTTCCTTGGGAAAGTTGGCTCCCTGAGGTGCGGTTGTCACGGGATCGTGGAGCCATCTGGATCTAGATGCGAAATAGCTGGTATGGAAAAGAAGAATCGGAGACGCATTAGTAACGTGCTAGGAACAGATAAAAGGAAAACTCTAAGTACTGTTGGACGAACAAAAAGACAAGGGGCGTGGATGGAATAGTAGACACGGAAAGGCATTATAAATGGGAATGCCTTCCGTTACTGTTGTACGGAATGAGGGGGTTCTACCGGACGGAGAACGACCTTTGCGACCGGGCGTTTGAGGACACCGCGGGCCGTGAGAATGTCTACCACCCGGACCCTCTTGTCGGCGCCGGGATACACTCTTCCGAGGCGCCAGTTATTAGAGGGCTGGTTATCTTCCTTGACGATAACCTTATCGCCGACCTGAAGTTTGGGCATCGATGTCTGCAGCTTGTTGCGCTTGTGGAGTTCTTTGAGATACTCATCTTTCCACCTCTGGCAGAACTGCTGGCTGAGGGCCTTCAATTGCTGCCACCGATTAATGATCGACTGGAGGTTCTCCTTTATTTCGGGCTCTGCTGTCGCCATTAACGGTGCTCCAATAAGGAAGTGCCCGGGAGTAAGGGCCAGCAACTCCGTCGGATTTTCGAACATGGGTGAGAGCATGGAACCTGGAATTAAGGCATGCTTCAATCTTCGCGAGAAGCGTCGAAAGCTCTTCAAATGTACACCGAGCCCTAGAACGCCTCGAGGAAGTCCCGAGAAAGGACAGTGGCTGCTCCCACGAAAGTTTTCCCATTATCTGAATGGATATGCTGCGGACAACCTCGTCGAGCGACGAAACGAGCAAGGGCGGCTAGAAAGGTCGGAGGTGCCTCCAAGTGAATAGCCTTTGTGGAAAAACATACGAATACGCACACAAAACCTTTAGTGATCAGGCAAGCTCTCCCGGTATAATTCTTTATGTCAAAAGGACCGGAGTAATCAATTCCTGTATGGGTAAACGGTCTGGAGAAAGAAGTTCGCTCTGTCGGGAGATCACCCATCAGTTGGGCCTGTAACTTCTTCTTGTGGACGATACATACTTTGCATGAGTTCACCACACCCTTTATCAGGTTCCGGATCCTCGGAATCCAATACTTGCAACGAATTAGGCGAGTCATCAGTTGATTGCCGCCATGGAGAGTTATTTTGTGCGTGAAGTGAGCCAGCAGGCGAGACAGGCGGAAAGGATGATTGGATGACGCTCGTCATACTTCAGATCTGGAGAAGCTGTGACACGGCCACAGGCTCTCATGATCCCATGTCGGTCGAGAAAGGGGTTCAGGTTCAGAATAGAGCTCGCCCTTGGCACAGGACGTTTAAAACTCAGGCAGTGAAATTCTTGGGGGAAGTCCGGCGCTGAGTCTCTAGGATAAGAGTTCGTTCCGCTTCGTTTATTTCCACGCTAGAGAGGGGGTCCCCGCATGCGGGTGCTACCTTCCGGCAACCCTGAATAAAACGCAGAACATACGCCCGCACTCGAAGAGCCCGCTCAAGCTGGGAGAATCGATCCAGGAAATCTTCGGATGGGCTGGGAACAAAATGGACTTTTACGGCCCTCTGGTCTAGGGTCATAATTGGAGCTGCATCGGCTTGGGTCGGCCATTGATCACGTGGAGATTGCAACCAAGCTGGCCCATGCCACCAGAGTTGGTTATCGACCAGTTCCTGTAGAGCTACGCCTCTACTGGCTAAGTCAGCGGGGTTGTGTTCGGAACGGACATGAGCCCAATCCTTGGTTCCGGTAGTTTGAGCTATTTTGGTCACTCGGTTGGCCACAAAGGTAGTCCAGTGGCAAGCGGGCTTGTTCAACCAAGCCAGTACAATTGTAGAATCGGTCCAGTAATAACATTGAGGACTTTCCGTCGGCATGCTTGGCAGGATAGCCGTCGCCATTTCGGAAAGGAGTACTGCACCGCACAGCTCTAATCGGGGAAGCGAAACGGTTTTCACGGGAGCAACTCGTGTTTTCGCCGACAACAGATGCACCGTAATATGCTGGTCACACTCGACGCGCACGTAGATCGCGGCACCGTACGCCTTTTCAGATGCATCGCAGAAACCGTGATGTTCGATCTTTACCGGTGGCTGGGCGCCAATCCATCTTGGAATCTTGATCTGGGGGAGGAAAGCGTGACTTTGCAGAAAGTCTAGCCAGCGCTGATACAACGCATTTGGGAGATGTTCGTCCCATCCCAAATCTTGCAACCAGATCTCCTGCATGAAAATCTTGGACCGGACGATGAATGGGGCCAGCCACCCCGCGGGGTCAAACAGCTTTGCAATCTGGGACAGAACTTCGCGTTTGGTGTAGGATGACTCGAGCGTGAATACGGGAGGAACAAAGAAGAACTCATCGGACGTTGCCTTCCAACGAATTCCGAGGGTCTTTGCCGTGCTCTCGGCCTCAATTTCCAGCAAATCGTTGTGAAGGAGGTGCTCACTCGGAATCCCGGCCAAAATCTCCTTTTGGTTGGACGTCCATTTACGCAGTGGAAAACCTGCCAAGCTGAGGGCGGCCTGCAATTCGTGGATAGTCAGCTGAGCCTCCTTGATGGAGTCTGTCTGGGCTAGGACGTCGTCGACGTACATGGACTGCCACACAATGTGACTTTCCTTTGGATATCGAGACTGGATGTCGTCGGCTAGCTGTTGTAGTACCCGGATGGCTAAAAACGGAGCGCAATTGACCCCAAAGGTTACGGGTTTCAGTTCTAATCCCGAATCTCCCCCTCCTGGTTGCGAAATAATATTCGCTGGAAGGGCGTGTGCGTAGGATGTACCCAAGTCTGGCGATACATCTTTGTAATATCGGCTTTGAAGACATATTGGAAATAACGCCACTTCAGGAAGATCATTCAAGCTCGTGCCGTTCGCCGAAGGGCTGGACGCGTTGAAGACCACGCGGACTTTCGTGGTAGTGCTCTCAGGCTTGACCACCGCATGGTGCGGGAGATAATAATTGGCGGAAACGTTGGTGGAGGGAACCTCTGTCATATGGTCGAGCTCTAAATATTCATGGATCACAGAGTTATACTGCTCATGAAATGGAATATCTCTCTTTAGCTAGGGTAATGGACCGGTAAGCACCCAGGCCTGCCCCACAAAATAGTTTCCTGTCACGAAACGGTAGGGACCCACAGATGTGCGGTCTGTGATGCTTCTTAACGAGGATGGACGGAAGGATGTCGGCTCCGATCAGAACATCTACTCTGAGAGGTGATCTCCTCCCATAGAATGTAGGGTTTGTCCTAGTGGCAGTTCGGCAAGTCTTGCAGAGCACTTTGCGGGATCGGATAAGAAGGCAGATTGTCGGCTATGTCTGGTAGGACGTAGGCCGTGGCGTTTAATTGTACGCCCGGCGTAATCAGGGAGCGGATGGAAAAATCGCAGAGCTTCTTGGACTGAGCTGCTACAGTCTGATTAAGACCTGAAACTTGGGCCTGAATAAGGCGGAATGGTAGTTTGATAATATTGAAGAGACGTTCCGTAATGAACGTTGCCTCGGAGCCTGAGTCGATCAGAGCACGGGCACGGAAATTTGTCCCCAGGTGGCAAATGTTGATTATTGCAGTGCCGAGAAGCACAGCCCTTGTTCCTGAGGCAAAATAGTTCTGAACGTTGGGTGGAGTGACGGAGGAATCGGGATCCTCCGCTGTGGTGGCTGTCGATTCGCTGGGAGCTGGAGTACCACGGTGCAGAAGCGTGTGGTGGCGGGATCCACAAGTGAAGCAACTGTGGGCGCTTTGGCATTCGCGGAGCTGATGACCTCTGGCGAAACAGTTCAAGCACAGCTGTCTCTTTTTTATACAGCTGACACGTGCATCCACGGTCATTTGTAAAAGTGCGGACATAGTCGAATCGGGTGATCCTCTTTGGAACAGAGATAGCACGTTCTTCTCTTCGGGCTCACTTGTGTCTGGAAGGAGTGAAACTTCCTTGGCACGGGACTGCCATGAGACCGGAACGGATTGGAATTGCTTTCGGAGGGCTGCGGATTCTGGGTACTTTTGGACGGTAATAAATTCGGATTGCCTTTGGACGTGGAGGTGTCGCTCTCCATGGCCTCTAGCGTCAGGTACCGCGGAGGCAACTCCTTTTTGTCAGTGACTGACACTTCCCACAAAGCCCGGGTAGATTTAGGCAATTTCGAGGCACAGATAGTCACGAGGAGACTATCCCAATTGTCGGTGCAGACCTTGGAGTGAGCAAGGGCGGTGAGGACCCCGCTTTGCAGCTCTTTCAATGCCCGACTGCTTTCGGACTCGACGCGAGGCAAAAAGAGCAAAATATTTATCTGGTTGGTCACCAGGAGCCGATTATTTTCATAACGGTAACGGACCATGCCGATTCGAAACCATCGTTGGTGAGCGGGGACTTTTCGACTATGGACTTAGGATCGCCACTTGTCTTAGCGGTGAGATGTTATAACTTCTCTGAGACAGCCGAGAATTATTTATATAGATCGCCGTAAATAAGTCCCGGAAAGTAGGCCAGCGGACGTAATCTCCTGTGAAGACCTCAATGTCGCAGGGGGCAGTCGACAGCCGCCCTGGTAGGTTTGCGGAGCAGACGGATGGACTGATGTTTGGGCTAGCTGAGCATTGATCCGCGTCAACAATCACTGCGGAGCACGCCTTATACTCCGCCTCGACATCCGCCCACATACTGAGGATCTGTCCTCGGCGAACCTCGGAAAGAGATGCGGATGGAGCGGCAGTGATGCGTGCTTCCAAGTGAGACAAGCGGCCAATGGCGGCGGCTAGTTTTGCCCGTGCAGTAGTGGTGGCGGATGGATCCATCGTGATAGATTGTCGAGAGCTGACGGGACTGAAAACGAAAGCGCTGGTTGGATCGTCTTGGATCCGAGCTGGCACCTTGAGAGTGACGGGAGACGGGAAGAGAACCGACTTGGTCCTCGCAGCAGGGCTGCTACTGGCTGCTCTGGGAGTTACTGGCGACATGATCTTCTGAGTTGGAGTAGTTTCTGAGGCGGAAGCGGTGCGTAGCCGACGTGGAGAGGTCACAGCCAAAAACCCTGTGCTGTCCTTGTCACCCGCATTTCTACGCACTCACGCACGCAGGATTTGAAAGCGAAGTCGGACGCGGGATCCGCGGATTGGCGAACAAAACAAACTTAGGCTTGGCTGGGCACCACGCACAAAGGCAACAAATCCCTGAAAAAACAAAAAAGAACCCACGACTGCTGAATGGAAGAGAAAAGGGCCTCGCGCGTTGCTGGAAAACAAATAATACCAACTCGAATGATTTGAGGTCGCTCTTGATCGAGGTTCCCTAAACAATGAGTGAATCAAATTGATGCACACTGAGGAGAGGAACGGTCACACTGGCTGTGGCAAAATTTAAAGAAATATTGTTAGTACGGCGTTCCTCCTTTTACCTTTTGACGGACTTGTGCAGTGGGCAAATTATTTTGCTTGCTTTGTGCGGATGGATTGCAGACGGAAATTTTCTCGATTTCTTGCTCCTGTGTTATTCCTTGGCGATAGTAGAGCCGATCTGAGACAAGAACACGAGATTTGGAGTCAAGAACTTAACTGAGTGATTGCTTCATCGGCAGTACCGATAGTTTTTTAAATTTTGTTACCACTAGTTTCTCTCCGTCACACGAACACACTCTACTTATACCCGTACTCAGTCAGTATATACATTTTTGAGCATATAAATTTTTAGAATTTTAGAATTAAAGTATATTTTACATTTTACATTTTTTTGCTACATCTGTTATCTACATCTACATCTACAATGTATATTTTACATCTAACATGTAGATTATAGATGTACCATTTAGATTCGACATCTCCTCCGCTAGGGGATGTTCGCGCATTGAACGCGTCAGAGTCTGCGAGCGAGAAAGCGATAGAGTAACGGGTCTCTGAAGTAGGCGGGGGAACCAACTGAAAATTAATATCTTCATTCTGGCTAAATATATGAATCGATCTGATTCAGATTCGGCAATCTGGTAGATATGGTCATTCTCTACGATACTGTGTTTTTAGTTTTATCGTATCTTTAAAATTGTGCCTGCCACAGATTTTCGACCTTTGTGGGGTGTGAAATACATTTGTAGCAGTGTGATATCACATGAGTCTGGAAACCAAATTTGGTTGCCCTAGCTCTTATAGTCTCTGAGATCCAGGCGCCAAACAAGACGGACAGACGGACAGACATGGCTCTATCGACTCGGCTATTGATGCTGATCAAGAATATATATACTTTATGGGGTCGGAAACGTTTCCTTCTCTGCGTTACACACATCCACTTTTACCACAAATCTAATATACCCCTTAACTCTTTTTGAGTACGGGTATAAAAATATTCACAGAAAAAATGCAAAATAGCTGCGGAAAAGCGCTGTGCCTGGGTTGAGGATTAATTTTAATATTATCATATTATTCTTTATTGTGGCGCCCGAAAGGTATGGCTGGAACTCGTAAATTTCTCGGAATCGCAGAATTTAATATAAAATATATGCCGTTTTATGAGAGTATGTGTGGGCTGCGTTGGGTAGATGTCGATAGTGGTATGTAGATGTAGAGTGGTATGTATATGTTTGTATATATGGATTTTGTTTTAGTAAAATAATTATATTATTTTAATGTGCACTATAATTTTAAGTATATGTTAAATGTTAGGACCACTTGGGATAATATGTTAGTTATTTACAGAACCCGATGCGGAAAAAAAATGACAAGACACCAACCCAATTTGGCTCTGTGACATGTATTTGAGTATTTTTATTTATTCGTGCTGAGAACGCGTATTTATTACGGGGGTGGATTGCACTCAGCCGTTTTTTTGGACTGGAATTTATGTTGTCTTTCTTTTGGCAGCACCCAAATCCAGGTGAATTTCTTTTTTTTTATGTTTAAGTTCACAAGCGTATACATATACATAGCGTATAGCGGAACTCGGAATTGGTGGGAAATTAATCAAAATCGCACTAGGAAGCGATTTGGGAAGACGAAATCGTACTTATCTTTGGAACATAGCGATGTAATCCACCGATGCTTGCAGCTCAAATGTTATCGGATTTTAGTAATTTTCTTTGTAAAAATACTTATAGTAAATGCAGCTCTAGATGCCAGGAATTGACAACTCTCTAAAACTAACCTTAAAACGTCATCAACTTACATGAAATAAAATAATTTTTTTTAAATGCCTTTATATATTTTTGTATTATTAATTTTCAAAACGGTAAGTCAGGTAAGAATGGTGAGCACATACAACAAAACAAATTTTAATTGCTGCAAAAAAAAAAAAAAAATGGTGACTTATTGATTCATTGACATGAATTTGCCACCATTATCAGGACAATTGAGATTGTGCCCTTAATACAATTTTTTTTTTAAACCAACCTCTAATTTTGATATGAAAAAAATCGTCTGGGCAACAACAAATAGTGAATTCGTCCGAACAGCTGCGGCAGCCCCATTTGGTTATCGGTCTATCTCTGTTAAAGCCTCTGATCCGAAAAAACACCTCCGAACAAAATCGGGGTCATATGAAACCGATACGAAATTTCCGGGCAAAAACTGTTTTCTAGGGTCTGTACGGAAGCAGTACTCAGATCAACAACAGAAAATGACGGTATATACAAGAAAAGTAACCGAAGGTATTTATTGGTATTGCTGGTATGTTTCTACTGACCTCGAAAGTTATATCACAAAGAGAACACGAAGTAAACATTGCAATATGAGAAGAAGAAACCAAGTGAAATATTTAAATAATGAAGACAAAATGATTCTAATTAATGCAGCATTATATTAAGGACAATTATATCGATATTATAATTTATTATATTTATATATATATTTTGGTTAATTTTCATAAATATAAAACAATTATTGTTTTCAAAACAGTTTGTCTTCACTGTGGTCGGCACGGGAGGCGTCTTGCCAATAAAATATTGGGGAGCCCAGGATATGCCTGGGGAATATTATTCATCACATATACAAAATTGATTTGCAGAAATGAAATACATATATGACGCCAACCGACGATAACCGCGTAAGAGTTGCCTTCAAAACTTCTGTATATCAACACCGTAACAAGAATACCAGATCTCGTAGCGCAAATGATATGAGTGCGTTTTATTCTGTATGGTGAAATACATTCTCTTAGGTCTAACCTCAACTTTTTCGTTGCTACATTTCGCAGTGATTCCTCCTACTCACTTGATCTCGCCAATCGGAATAAATCCGAAGCGGGAAGCATGGCTTGACTTGCTATCTTTAGTGTGACCGCAGGTCACCCAAATAACTAATCTTTGGAGAAATAATCAGTTCTGCGGCATCCCGACCCCCGTGAAGGAGCTGCATTCACCACATCCAATACAGCTAACTTGGAGACGGGACGCATCATCAGCTTGGATCGATCGTCGCTGTGTAACAGCAGCGCCGCTCGTCGTGGTAATCCATCCACTCCAGCGTACACTTCCTCCACGATGCCACTACTCCGTTCTCTCTGTGCTACGGCCGGATCACATGTGCTAGCAACACTTCACCCTGCGTACAAGCGCAGATAGGTACTTATGTACTTATGTATTGTGGTCAACTTCTCAGGCGGCGGACCATCGTCTCCTGGAAGGTCCGGTACACCGGCTGCTCTTTTCAGCAGACCGTTCATTGTAAATGCGGCTTCCTGATCAACCTTGACTGGTAATGACAATATTTTCCGCCTCAATCAGGAAGCTTCTCAACACGGCTTACTTAGGGGCGACCTTCTTCACCGTATGCGCCAGAACCTTCTTGATGCACTGGACCGTTCTCTCTCAGATGCCTCCCTCAGCTTGGTTTGCCAGACAGTGTAAGATCCATTAGACTTCTTTGGACGAAAGTTCGCCCTGGATCTTATGCGGCTCGAAGACCTTTTCGAATTTCCTGGCCTCTCTGTCAGAACCGACGAAATTCTTTCTGTTGTCGCTCCTCATGAAATAACGATGCACGAATCTGTGCCCTTGTGGTTAGATAGGTGAATAGTGCGACCTTTTCGCCGTTCGACGTCCAATCGTCACCATCACCCCAAATAGTGCAGGCCGGTATACTGCAATTTACATCCATTGGCCTCGAGCCAGTCCTCTGGCAAGGGACCCATCATTGGCTGTCTCTTCGTAGTTTGCAGATGTGGCAATTGGTTACCACCCTCCGTAGTAACCTTCTCAAGTTGGTTATCCAGAACCTCTTCCGGATCTCGCATATGGTCGCATCCAAGTTTTGATGCCGCATCTTATAGCCTTTTCACACTGGGGACCATCCACCATCCATTTCTGGGATGGTCCGTAAGGTTTTGCCGTTCCGAAAATTTCCCAGTTATTCCACCATCCATCTGGGATGTTCCTAATTCTCATGTTTCAGTGCGGTATTTTTTCGATAATTGTCAAATGCAACCATAAATATATGACATTCACAACAAAAAAATCGGAATTCACTACGAAAATGTAAACAATGATAGACAGGAAAATGGTAAAAACAACAACAAAACATCTGATATGTCAGAATTGTCTCAGGCAGAAAAACTCAGTTCTGTGGACTGGGAATTCTTTTATGAATGCTCTGCAAATCTCATGCAGTATATTGCACGCGCTGTTTGCTGACAGCTTTCCGACTGCTCTGTACTCAGAAAAAGAACCCATGGTATACAATGCCATAGCCATAGGCTATACAAAACTTTCCTTAAAAAGCGCCTCGTTGTTTTTTGGGTATATCTTCACTCCAAACCGCTTTTCAAAAATCATAGAATATATAATTGTATTTAAAACATTGATTGAATTTAGTAGAAGCAGTCACAAATTACCACGCTTCAGTGTTTTCAAAACAGATATCCATTCCAATAAATTCTCCTCGTCAATGTTGACCACATTATTATCATCATCATCCAAGAATATATATTGGTGCTGAATCAAATTCACAACCATTGCAATAATATTAATATTCTTTTAAATTATAAAAGAAGAAATTTTCCGCCGCACCAAATTGTGTGCACAGCTATTTCTGATGGATGGTGGATGGTGTCAATGTGAATCGGTGTTTCACATCTTTCAAAATTTCCCACCGTTCCCCCAGGATGGACTCAGTGTGCAGAGAGTATTAAGGTAGTGACCGACGATCATCTATGCCAGTGCGTGTTTGTGCGACAGTATGATCGGGCGCCGCTCTCTGATTGGCATGCATGCGGCCGCATCGATCCTTACCCACGCACATATGACTCCATCTTCGTCGACGTATGGCGACAGACCTCGTAATGTGCTGCCCTTTGTGACAGTCTTCTGTTGCGTCTCCTCAGCGAACGCCTCACTTTGCGCCCGCCGGATCAACATACCTTATGCCTCGGCGCACTCAGCCGCAGTTAAACCTTACTCGTCGCTCTTTTCGCGGTGGCCGCGACACCGTCGAATAAACCGGAGGACCCAGGCAGTGGACCTGACAAGTCGGTTGTAGCTCGAGAACCTCTACAAACTGCAACTTCTGCTGTAACCAGCGCAAACTCACATGGAACCTCTTTTTCTTCCTCCCGAAGAAGATTTCGGCCACTTCTCCTTAGGTTCCCGTAGAAAGGCATGCCCAGTACAGCCGATTGGTTTTAGTCCACGAAGACCTGCAGCTCTGGGGACCGCACGCGTCCGACGCCAATTTATTGGCGCGGACATCGAAACCCTCCCACGTGGCTCATCTCCAGCGTCTAGCTCTCAAACGCTGTGGCCAATTCATGGCTCGTCCCAGTCCACTCCTCTCCGTAAAATCTCTCTCATCAGCACTTTGGCGGTCACCATGTAGCAGCTCAAGAATCCCATCGGGTCAATCGTCGACATGATGAGGAACTCCCTTTTGGTGGGGAAGATCCTGTCATCACGGTGCTGGGCACCCGATGGTACTTGACGCTAAATTCGAGCTCATCTGTAGCCGGCTGCCAGTACCTGCCCAGTATTTTCTCCTCAGCTTCGGTCAATTCGACACTTATTGGATCCTTTTGGGTTCAAAGCCTTGACCACACTTTCTGAACTGGAAGAACCGGCACAAATCAAAACCAGCCTTAGCGTGAATTTCTCTTACCAGTCTTGATACAGCAATCTGAAGAATTTATGGTCTTCACATGGTGCGCGCAGCACGGTGAACAGGCGGCTCCGAACGTCATCAGCTCCTTTTCTCCACGGGAATCTCTAGGCACATCTGTCCTGTGGCTGTATCAACACCTGATGAAAAATCTCCTTGATGTCTGCGCATACTCCCACTGCTCCTTCCCAAGAGTGGCAGAGTGTGGCTGGGAGAGATTTAGGGATACGCCTCCGACTTTGGCGGCGGCATCAAGCACCAGATGAATCGTCCCGGGCTTGTTTGCGTTCTCGAAGTGCGGCAGGTACCAGACTCTGTCACTGTTGACTGAAGTGACATCCTGCTGCTCTAGCCGTCGTCCCTTCCTGACGTATTCATCCATGATTCCTTGTATGCCTGCACGAAGTTCGCGTTTCGACTTCCCAGTTCCGCTAATCTCACCAGGCTCACCATCTTCTCGTTCTCGCTTGGGGACTTCCCACCAAACCATTGAATGCTCACTTATCGACTATTGCCCATCAGATCTAGGCTTTGCATTAGCTCGTCATCTATCATTGTTACGGACGACCCTTCATCGAAAAAAGCGTAGGTGTCCACTTGCGTGTTTTCCCCGGACAAAGCCACGGGAAAAATGCGGAAGAGTAAATGACCTCTATCCGAATCGATACAACTTAAGTTCCGATGTGCCACTTTAGCGCCGTCCTTTGGCAGATGCCTCTTTTCTAGGGACCTACTCGGGGTCGGATCTGATGGCTGCGATGTTTGACCACCGCCTGTATGCAGTGATCGCTTGCGGTTACCTTGTTGATTCCTCCGTCGCCCACTGTATGAGTGTAGTGGCCGTCTGGGATTATCCAATCCGTCGTGCAGTAGGTAATGATGCCTTCTCTGTTATCCGTAGATATTGCATCCCTTTTATCCCTTTTACAGAACCTGACCATAGGTCGACTTTTCAGGCACGAGAAACAGATCCGATGCTCCCTCACCAACTCAACTGGGGATGTTGGAGAAGCATGGATGAAATCCTTGCAATCCTTGATCGTGTGATGGGCAACATTTGGTGTGGTCGTTCTGCCGCTGCTGATCCATGTGACTTGTGCTAGCATACAGTACCCGTCGTATTGGATCCTTGCTCTCGAAATCCCTGTTCGTACACACCAGTTTAGCGACGTCATTCAGCCACTCGCTCAAGTGCATGACCGTTGCGCACCTTATGGTCAGGGGCAACTTGGCTACACTAGTCGACACGAGATTACCTTAAGGAACAAAGCCAACTTTTTCTTAAAGATTTGGGGTTAAGAAATGGTTTGATGATATATATTTTTTTTTTCTATGGCAGAACTTTTTTTTGAAGAATTTTCGAAGCCTGGTTTTTTTTTTAAAGCTCAGGGGTAGCGCTTCTTTTTTTCACATAACTCTAGTATCTTACGTCTTGTTGTAAAGAATTGAAAGGATAATTGAAACAGCTAGAAATTAAGCCATAACACGTCCTCCTCGATGCCACGGCCACAAGCCGGGCACCAATCCTCAGATTCGTGGCCAAACCTCATTAGGTACGACCTGAAGCAGCCGTGTCCGCTCAGCAGCTGTGTGAGGTGGAAGTCCACCTGCTTCCGCTCCACCTTAACATCCGGAATGAGTCTATGCGTCCAGCGTCCTTTGGGCGAGCAGTCCCATTGTCTCTGCCATCTCGCGATGCTCCCCAGCCTAGACGTTGCCTTCGCTGCTTTCGTAGGAGTATTGCGGGTGCCCGTTTCGGCCAGCTCGTACAGCTCCACCTTTTCCCTTACTTGTTCCGCTATTGGGATGAGTCCCGCGATGACAAGTGCGGCGTCGTCGGATATCGTCCTGAACGCACAGGCGATCCTAATCGCGCATAGGCGGTGTGTTGCCCCGACTCCTCGCATGTAGCTTGGCACCTTCGTCGCTTTGGACCACACTGGGGCAGCATACAAGATCTGGGAAGAAACAACGATAGCGATTAGTTTCCTCCTTGCCTGCTTTGGTCCCCTGGTGTTTAGCAGAATTCTCGAGAGTGCTCGACATGTTTGTGAGGCCTTTGCATTGATGTGCTCCAAGTGTTCCCTGAACGACAGTCTGGTGTCCAGCATTACCCCTAGGTATTTTAGCGCCCTTTGGGATGTGACGTCGTGTACACCGACCGACACTTTGGCTGTCTCCACTTTCTTCCTACTACTGATAAGCACGGCCTCAGTCTTGTGGGCAGCTAGCTGGAGTCCCGCTACGGCCAACCACGACTCCACGGCTTGTATTGCCTCGTTAGCAGCTGCTTCCGCCGCTTCCAGGTGCTTTGCCACCACTACGACCACGTCATCGGCGAAACCTATTATCGTCGTGCTCTCTGGCAGGTGTAGTCGGAGGACTCCGTCGTACAACGTGTTCCATAGGAGCGGCCCAAGTACCGACCCCTGAGGAACTCCAGCAGTTATCTCGTACGTTCTCGAGCCTCCATGGTTCTTGCCCAGTCTGCCGTGTTGAACGCGTTTTTGATGTCAAGGGTAACCAGTAGGCAGTACTGTTTTTTACCCCCTCTCCAACGTGTTCCGCTGATGGCCTTCTCCGCTATCGTTGTAACCTTTTCGATGGAATCCAGAGTCGATCTTCCTTTACGGAATCCATACTTGTTGGTCGATAGGCCGCCGGCGTCCTCTATGGCATCGCTTAGCCTTCGCGCAATAAGTTTTTCAAACGCATTCCCCGAGTTGTCCAGAAGACAAATTGGTCTGTACGAAAACTGATCACCTGGTGGTTTCCCTGGCTTATTAAGCAGAAGCAGCTTTTGCATCTTCCACCGATTGGGGAACGTTCCTTCCTTGAGGCAGTTATTGAAAACAGCTGCGAAGGCTGCTGGCTGTAATGCGAGTGCCAGTTTTAGCGCTCTGTTCGAAACTGCTTCGGGTCCTGGGGCTTTTTTGCTGGGCAGGCTCCTCCCAACCTCTAAGACCTCGGTTTCCGTGATTTCTTCGATGTTGGTTAGGGGCGCTTGGAAACAGAGTGCGGACTATCGCTTTGAGCTTTTCGGGTTCCGTTGGCGCCTTACTTCCGGCGCTGAGTCGCTTTACTACAAGCTTGTAGGCCCTGTCCCAGGGATCTTCTTCCGCTGAGTCGCATTGCTTGAAAAAACATTTCCGCTTGCTACCTCGGATCGCGTTTTTTAGCGCTTTCCTAGCAGACCTATACTCCTCGTGGGATGTTTCGAATCGATCTGTGCGCCTCGCTCTCTGCATCGCTCGTCTGGCCATCAGGCACCTTGTGCGAAGTTCAGCGATCTCTGCATTCCACCAGACGATTGGCTCGTGATGCCGCGTGAAGGGCTTGCGCCGTCTCATGCTTGCGTCGCAGGCCTCCTCCATTCTCGTGGCGAGCTGATTGGCCAACTCGTTGGCGCCTTCACCGCGGTAAGCCTCCCACCTTCCGAGGCTTTGCGCGAGAGCTCTAGGGCTGAGTGTGTCCTGCCTGTACGCCTTAACCTGTCTGACTGGTCGACTGGATCTGGGATGCTCGCCAATAGTACATACGATCGCTTCGTGATCGCTTCCGGTGTACACGCCCCCTATTCGCCACCTTGCATTGCGCAGGAGCGAAGGGCTCGTAGACGTAAGGTCGATAATCGACCCTGCTCCTGCCCTGCAAAAGGTCTGCTGGGAACCCTCGTTCAGCAGGGCTAGGTCGAGTGATGCGAAAGTTTCGAGCAGCACTCGGCCCCTTGCGTTGGTGGCCTGGCTACCCCATTCGTGTGCCCAAGCGTTGAAGTCCCCTGCGATTAGGACGGGACCGCGGCTCCTTGCATCGTTTGCAATGTCCTCGATGCTCCGGCTGAATGACTCAAGGGATAGACTGGGCGCTAGGTAACAACTGTATACCCACAAGTTTCATCACGTTATGAAGTGTGAAGGTAGCACTTCCGCATGCCCACAATGCGGCTTTCCCTGTTACGTCTGTCGCCCACTGCTCGTTGTCGCCAGTTTGGTACGGCTCGCTGAGGATAGCCAGGACTAGATTGAGCTCTCTCACCGTTTGCAGGAGCAGGTCCTGTGCGGCCCTGCAGTGATTCAGATTGAACTGAATCACTTCCATCGTCATTTCGTTGATACGTCTTCATGCATGCCGAGGGGACACTGCCGACTTCCCGCTTGGTGACCTCTGTCCTCGCGGCCTTGGTCGGCGCAGACGAAGCATTTTGCCTTATTTAGGCAGTCCGCTATCTTGTGGCCTCTGTCGCCACAGCGTATGCAGCATCCCGTTCGGTCCGCTGCGCTCTGGCATTTGGGCGCGATGTGCCCGATCTCCAGGCACTTGTAGCACCTTGGCTTCGAATCCTTTTCCTTGACTCTGCACATCGTCCACCCCACCTTCATCTTGCCTTTGCCCAGGACCACTTCGGCGTCCTTACTCGGCAGTCCAATTACGGCCGACTGGGTATCTCTGTAGGATGGGCGCAGGCTTCTCACGGTCACGGCGTTGGCATCTACAGAGAACTGGTCCGCAAGAGCCTTAGTGAGGTCCTCAGCACGCACAAGTGGGTCCAGGTCGCTGATCGCTATCGTTCTCACCCTCGATTCTTCCGAAAGGGCTCGCACTGCCACTACTCCCTCCAGTACCTTGTCCAGTCGGTCCTTTATCGAGGCTGCACTTGAAACGTCGCCTCTGTTGAGCTCAAGAAGCAAGTTTCCATTTGCTGTGCTGCGTACCTTGTTGACGCTTTTGCTCAGGTCCTGCAGCTGGCTGTCGTCTCTACGGGTGACCAAAGATAGAACCTCGCTGTAGATTCTACCATTAGCCTCGACAATCAGAGCGTCTGGTCGGCGTGGTTGACGATCTCGCTTCTTTGGTCCGGCCCTTTTCCAGCCTGTGTGCTCTCCACTGCTTGGGATTGCGCGCTCTACGACGCGTTTCGCTGGGTTCGGACTGGTGGACTGCACGTTGGTTACTTTCTCCTTATTCTTTCCCCTGGGCTTGGTCGCCGCTTCCATAACGGAAACGGGGACCTCGCGGCTAAGCCGACGCCATGGGTCCGTTTGTGCGGCGCTGTCCCGTTTGGGGCAGGAGGAGGTCTGCAGCTTCCTGTCCACTCCTTTTGACTTCTTTCGCCTGCAGGAGGGGCACTCTGTGCGCTTCGCTGGCGTCCTCGGGAGAGTACCGCCACTCGCGTTTTTCAGAGCAGCGCACGCTCCTTCTTAAAGGGCCTTCATTTTGGTAAACATGTCCCTCATTATCATGTTTATGTGTCTCTTTTCCTTCGGGCGGTTGAGCAGCGTGTCGAGAAGGGTTCCCAACTCCGCTAGCATGTCGGCGCAGGAGTTATCCGTGTCTGCCCTAGTTTTTTTTGCCGGCTTAGTCCTCTGCACTTCTGTCAGACTATTAGGGTCCCTTGCCCGCTTGGGCGTGTCCTTCCCGTCTTCCGGTGCTGCCTGAACGCATTGATGGGAGGGCGCTGGGGTCGTGGCTGCGTTTAGGACTGGAGATCGTGCGATCCTTGAGCTGCTCCTGAACGCCGCTGCAGGCTCCGTCTCTTCTGTCCTGTCTGTCAGGATCGTGCTCGAACTTAGAGCATTCACTGCCGAGGCGGCCAAGTTCGCCACCGTCTCGTCAGGTTTCTGTGGAATGGGATTTAGGGCCTCCAGAATCCGTGCCCTTGCCACGGGTTTCCCCGCGTGTGGATTCCACTTGAGTGGTTGCCACCTGGAGTAATAATGTTATTAATCGACATTCTTCCATGGGTGCATTTAATACCTTCTGCCAGGTTTTTTACAATTTTGACCTAATTGTCAGGTTGCATTTTAATCCTCCTGCCAGGTTAGATTGCTGCCGGCCACTCTGGCACAGTCGCAGACCACGTAGCCGCCCAATGTGTAACGCGATCAGCTGGCGTGACCTACACAATATAAGGGGGGCAGCCACATTTGGTCGCAGAGAGAGGATTTTTGGACGCATAGTTACAGTAGAAGAGAAAACCACACATACAACAATTTCTCCTCTCACCCCTGTCCTCGGGCATCCAACCGGATCACTGGACCCAGAAGAGCCCGTCGCAGGAACACCCGGGCCGTCCCGCCTGGGTGAGTGATCCGCTTTTCCTTGTCGCACCATCCGTCTATAACTTGTCGTACCCTGCAGGTAGCGCCGCAGCACAGCAGCGGAGCTCCACTCGGAGAGCCGGCGCAGCACGTCCGCGCTCCACGCCTGTCAACTCAAACTCTTCTACTCTCTTCGGAATAGCGCTGTACAGTGCAATAAGCGCATTGCAATATATGCCATTCCTACAGCACCACCACCACTTTAGTTCGACCGCAGGGCACCAAAATACCTAATGTATGCATAAATACTATATGCGAATACCATCGATCATTAAAGCTAATCCGTTCCGCGACAGTCCACAAACCGATTTTTTGTGCCTGAGACAAATCTGACATCTCAGAAGTTTTTTTTTGTTGTTTCACACCTTTTTCCTGTCTGTCATTGTTTACATTTTCGTAGTGAATTGCACTTTTTCATTGTGATTGTCAAATATTTATAGTTGCATTTGAAAATTATCGAATAGTAACGTGCGAGTTTGGAACATCCCAGATAGATGGTGGAATACCTGGGAATTTTTCCGAAAGGCAAAACCTTAAGGACCATCTTCGAAATGGATGGTAGATGGTCGCCTGTGGGAATAGTAAATAGTAAAGTAAACAGTCCATCGTATGGCAGGTCATCGCTTTTGTCATAGAGCTGCGTCATGCAGCAATCGATGCAATCGATGTACGATTGCTTATACATCGCTTATCTTTAAAGACGATAATAACCTGAAAAAGTCACAAGAGCTCTCCTGGAATGTAGTTTCATCCGAAAAAAAACGACGTTTTGCCATGTCGTTTAAAGGTTGCCGTACCAAACGATGACCATTTAGGAGCAAAGGAGATTCAGACGGCCCTAAATCTTGTAAACAGCCGAATGAAGTATATTAATTGCTTGGCGTAGGCGATCATTGTTCTGCCAAGCCGATGGGATAAGTGAAATGCTTGCCGGTATCCAAATGCGCTGGACGCACGGCACGGAGGGACAATTTTGGCAAAAAAGGAAGATGTTCAGAGTGAGGTGGGTGCTGGGGGGGCAACAGCTCTGTGGGCATTCCAGCCACACCACTGTTAGCAATCCAGCTACGCAAGCTGTTGCCCTCGCTCTCGCTCTCACGCTTATGAGCGGTTTTCCCCCCGGTGACGTGCGCTCGCGCGCATATTCACCACGCTTGCGCTCCCGCTCTCGCCTCCGACAGCCCTCGGCAGCTTGAGTACCACCGAGCTAGTTTTAATTCGCTTTTCCACCCTAGCAAAACGGCCGGCTTTTGCACGCGATTACCCATTACGAATAAAATCCTACGAATATATTTAAAGAACCCGGACTCTACCGCCTTTTATCTTGGGACTATCTATAGGACACCCTGAGATGCCTCTCCGCTCAAACATTGGTCCTTCGAGCCGGATATACTTCGCCTTCCCCAAGCATATCCAGCATTCGGGCACGGCATCGCCTTCACCACTACGATCCTAAGATAAGTACTACTTTCGTGTGCCACAAATCCCTTCCATTCGCGATTTTTGTTTCCAATTTCCGCAGAGTCCGAGTTCCGCGATATAGGTACATATATATATTCTTATATATGTACTTATTTCTTCTTACTGTGCCATCCGTTTTCCGTGTCGCTTCGTTCTTTTCGACGCCGCCATATTATCGGCGATTTCGGCCGTTCTCCGTTTCTCCAACTCCAACTACCAGTGCTACGGTAGTTTTTCAATTCCGTTTTTTTTAATTGTGACAACAATTAAACCAAAAAAAATAGTGCATTCCGAGCATCTGTATGTACGCACATTCCAGCTCATAAGAGCGGCTTGCGTACATACACACACATCTACATCCGTGTCTCTACAGGTGCATTCCAGCACGACCCACCCCAATAAAATATACTTTGGCACACTCCGAGTGCAACTACAATCACATCAAGTGTTTTATTTCCATACATATAAACACATATATATTTATTTCCATACATTCATACATTTATTTCCATAGTTGGCCGCAATATATTGCCAACTATATCCATAACAATATTCCATAAAAAAAATACCACTCCACGTAGAAAAATACCGCACTCCATACTACATACATACTGCGCGAAAGTGCCAAATTTAATATAAAATTCGCGATTTTGTACAATCCGTGCACTCCAGCCACTTTTCACGATCGCTACCCCAACTCCAAAATTCTCCACTTTCCAAATAAATTACTCGCGACTAAAGCACGTCGCAATTATAATAATTATTTGGCAATTTCCACAGCCAATTGGCAAATTGTTGTTTCGCTCTTTTGTTGTTGTTTTTTTTTGTACCGTTCATTAGAGGTGGCGCAATAGAAAAATATCGGTATCGTAACCAAGTTTTGCGTTCGACCAAAAATAAATAAATAAAAAATATAAAAAAAAGACAATTTCCAAACAAACACACCGACACTATAGAAATAAATTGAACGATCCACGATTTCTAATCTAATAGCCTTTTCACACTGGGGACCATCCACCATCCACCATCCATTTCTGGGATGGTCCATAAGGTTTTGCCGTTCCGAAAATTTCCCAGTTATTCCACCATCCATCTGGGATGTTCCTAATTCTCATGTTTCAGTTCGGTATTTTTTCGATAATTGTCAAATGCAACCATAAATATATGACATTCACAACAAAAAAATCGGAATTCACTACGAAAATGTAAACAATGACAGACAGGAAAATGGTAAAAACAACAACAAAACATCTGATATGTCAGAATTGTCTCAGGCAGAAAAACTCAGGTCTGTGGACTGGGAATTTTTTTATGAATGCTCTGCAAATCTCATGCAGTATATTGCACACGCTGTTTGCTGACAGCTTTCCGACTGCTCTGTACTCAGAAAAAAAACCCATAGTATACAATGCCATAGCCATAGGCTATACAAAACTTTCCTTAAAAAGCGCCTCGTTTTTTTTTGGGTATATCTTCACTCCAAACCGCTTTTCAAAAATCATAGAATATATAATTGTATTTAAAACATTGATTGAATTTAGTAGAAGCAGTCACAAATGACCACGCTTCAGTGTTTTCAAAACAGATATCCATTCCAATGAATTCTCCTCGTCAATGTTGACCACATTATTATCATCATCCATGTCCAGCAACATGATTAGATTATGCAAGAATATATATTGGTGCTGAATCAAATTCACAACCATTGCAATATTATTAATAATATTCTTTTAAATTATAAAAGAAATTTTCCGCCGCACCAAATTGTGTGCACAGCTATTTCTCATGGATGGTGGATGGTGGATGGTGTCAATGTGAATCGGTGTTTCACATCTTTCAAAAATTCCCACCGTTCCCCCAGGATGGACTCAGTGTGCAGAGAGTATAAACCGTTTCGTCATCCTTTTTCCGATTTTTTCTGTTTTCCTTCGGTATTTCTCCCGATAGTTCTCCAGCGCCCATCCGCAGTCATATTCTTGACTGTAGCTTCCGGTAACGATTACGGCGACTAGGTTTATCTGCACTTTGTCGATCCAAACCGACATATAGAGCAAGCTATCGCCCATTCCAATCAACTATCGAGGATATAAATGCCATTCCGTCCGCCGTCCATCCGCAAATATCCCCGTTCTGATCACGACTGCGTCAAAGAGGTAAACGGAGGAGCCCGCACTAACAATATTTGCCAAAATCAGTGTGACCAGTCCTCTCCTCGGCTCAGCGCAATATAAGTCACTCATTGTTTGAGAAATTTCACTTCACGGTGATCTCAAACAATCCGAGTCGACCCGACTATTGTTTTCCAACAAGCTCGAGGCCTTTTTCCTGACAGCCTTCCAAAAGTGGGTTATATTTGTTTCACTCAGATCATTCTTCTGTCCCTCCAAGACTTCCAAGTCCGATTTTCTGTGCGTGTGTGAGTTCGGAATATGCCAACAGGTCACAAGGACGGCAACCAGCTTTTGCCTGTGACCTCTTCCAACCGGCTACGCACCTCGTCCGCCTCCGGAACTACGCCGACTCAGAAAATCACTCAGAAAACCCTCACTCCGAGAGCAGCCAGTAGCAGCCCTGCGGCAAGGACCAAATCGGTCCTGTTCCCGTCTCCTGTCACTCTGAAAGTTCCAGCTGTGACCAAACAAGATCCGAAGGGCTCCTTCGTCAGCAGCCCCGTCAGCTCTCGCCACTGTATCACAATGGCTCAATCCGCCACCTCAGTCGCTCGGACCAAATTGGTCGCTGCTATTGGCCGACTGATGCACCTGGCAGAGCGCATCACCGACGCCCCATCCGCCTCCTTGTCCGAGGTCCGTCGAGGCCAAATCCTCAGCATGTGGACGGACGTCGAGGCCGAATATAAGGCCTGCTCCGCGGCGATGACGGACGAGGAGCCAGAAATCCAAGCGGACATCCGTGACACATACGGCGAATGCTATGGGGTATTTGAGCAGTGCCTCAGTGACCTCAATGCCCAACTGACCACATCCACAGTTCTTCCTCCTTCACAGCCAGTCCAACAGGGCGGCTGTCGACTGCCTCCCGTCAACATTGAGGCATTCTCAGGGGACTACGTCCGCTGGCCTACATTCCGGGATTTGTTCACTGCGGTCGTGATCAACAATCCTAGATTGTCTCCGGTAGAGAGGCTGTACTATCTCACCGAGAAGACCCGGGGCGATCCGAAGGCCATCGTAGAGAAATCCCCCCTCACTAATGACGGTTTCGAGTCCGAATGGTTGGCTCTCCGCAGCCGATATGAAAATAATCGGCTTCTGGTGACCAACCAAATCAACATCCTCCTCTTTTTGCCCCGCGTAACATCCGAATGCAGTCGTGCCTTGAAGGATCTTCAAAGTACGATGCAAGGAGTCCTAAATGCGCTAGCGGTCTCCAACGTCTGCACGGACAACTGGGATAGTCTGCTTGTGACCATCTGCGCTTTCAAATTGCCGAAGTTGAGCCGGGCGTTGTGGGAAACGTCCGTAACGGACAAAAAGGAGGTGCCGCCCTGGAAGGAAATCGACTCCTTCTTGACTCAGCGATACCTTACGCTAGAGGTTATCGAGAGCGACCCTTCCACTTCCCAAGGCGCTCCGAATCCGCCACCCGCCAAAGGCAGTCAGAATCCGCCATCCTCCCGAAGCCAGTCCAATCCGTTCCTTTCCCAAGGCAATCCTGTTCCAAGGACAGCGCACTCGTTCCAAAGCAACATGAATCCGAGCAAGAGCACATGTGATCTCTGTTCCAAGGAGAATCACCCAATCCGACTATGTCCTCATTTCCTACAAATGACCGTTGATGCTCGCTCCAGCTGCATAAGGCAAAAGCAGCTCTGCTTAAATTGCTTCGCAAAAGGCCATTTGCTTCGAGAATGTCAAAGCTCCCACAATTGCAACACTTGTGACGGACGACACCACACGCTTCTGCATCGTGGCGATCCAGCTACCAGCGAGTCACATTCCACATCCGTACCCAATTCCACATCCGTACTTAATTCCACAGCTTGGCCAGACGTAAGAAGGCAAGCACCCGCCGCACAAAATTCAAATTCTTCCGAACCTTCGACGAATGTTCAAACGTATTTCGCTTCCGGCACAAGTTCTGTCCTTCTCGGCACGGCAATTATTAATATTTGCCACCTTGGGAAAACTTTCCGCGCCCGCGCTCTGTTCGAGTCGGGCTCCGAGGCAACGTTCATTACGGAACGCCTTTTCAACACGATTCAATTGCCTTTCCAACGTATTCGGACACAGATCTCCAGCATCAATCAGACAGTATCCGCTCAGTCCGATAAGCTCTGTCAGTTTTCCATTCGCTCTCCAACGAGGCCTGGTTTACAATTAAACGCCAAAGCCTATGTTATCCCCGAATTGGCAAAGAACCTTCCGTTGCATCCTATCTCGCCAAGTTTCTTGAAAGATTTTCCGAGTCTTCCATTGGCGGATCCTACATTCTTCGAGAGCTCACCAATCGATGTCCTGATTGGAGCCGATATCCTACCATCGGTAATGTCAAGCGGCTTACAGCCCAACATATGTGGCTCTCTTCTCGGCCAAGAAACCATTTTTGGTTGGGTGCTCACTGGTCCCGTGTCCAATACGGCGAGCCATCAAGTTGCATCCTTTTCTTGTCAAATTTCCAGAGTAGCTTCTAATGTCCCAAATGTGCCCGTCATCCGTTCCAAGCTCACTTCTAATGCTTCTTCGACTTTTTCATTTCGCCCTAGCCATTCACATACAGACATGGGTTCTCGACCCCGTTTCGACCGCACCGTGGAGAGCAGACGTTCACGGGGTATTAAGTCCTACCAATGCCGAGTCTGCTCTGAAATCCATCCTCTACGGAAATGCCGCCGCTTTCTCCGCCTGGATTCCGAAAGGAGGCTCCAAGCTGTCCTCCACTTCAACTATTGTACCATTTGCCTGGCTCACCGACATTCCTCCCAGGATTGCCGCAGCGGTGATCGGTGTAAGGTGTGTTACCGGAGCCACCACACGTTACTCCACCTTCCCGAGTCTCGGCACCCATCTGGCTCCTCTGCGGCACCGCCGCCTTCATCTTCAGCGTACAGCGCCGATGTGCGCCCTCGTCTTCCTGTCAGCCGCCCCGTCATAGGAATCCCGGATTCATCAGCAACCTCCTTGCTTTTAAATCGGAGCATGTAGGGTCTTTGCAATCCTGCAAGGGGAGAATGTTCAGAGTGAGGAGGGTGCTGGGGGGGCAACAGCTCTGTGGGCATTCCAGCCACACCACTGCAATCCAGCTACGCAAGCTGTTGCCCTCGCTCTCGCTCTCACGCTTATGAGCGGTTTTCCCCCCGGTGACGCGCACTCGCGCGCATATTCACCACGCTTGCGCTCCCGCCCACGCTCACGCTCCCGCTCTCGCCTCCGACAGCCCTCGGCAGCTTGAGTACCACCGAGCTAGTTTTAATTCGCTTTTCCACCCTAAGCAAAACGGCCCATTACGAATAAAATCCTACGAATATATTTGAAGAACCCGGACTCTACCGCCTTTTATCTTGGGACTATCTATGGGACACCCTGAGATGCCTCTCCGCTCAAACATTGGTCACTATCTGTGGGACACCCTGAGATGCCTCTCCGCTCAATCAGAAGATGTGGCTGTACAGCTACAAATATATCGTATTTCGGAATGATTAGGAGTACCATCGGAGTGCATATGATCGTTACACATGTGAAGAGCATACTAATTCACAACCCACCAACCTACCTCATCACCAGGTGGGACGCTGACGGAGATCGGACTTCTCCAACGGATTCTTTATTTTTATTTACTTTATATTTTCTTCCTTTTCAATTTTTATTACCTTTGATTTTATTATTATTATTTCATTATTGTTATTTCATTGTTATTATTTTCATAGCCCTAGTTATAACAATATAGATACTAAGTACTCAATAACACTACTCAACAAAATTGAACTTTTTATTTAGGCCTAGTACTCAGATCTTCATTATTAAAATATTTCATTTGGTTTTTTGTTCTCTTATTGCAATGTTTGCTACGTGTTTGCTGGCAAAATATATCAAATTGATATAATTTTCTAGGTGGGTCGAAGCATACCAGCAATACAAGCAAATACTTCGGATACTGCTCTAGTAAATAACCACCTTTTTGTTTGTTGATCTGAGTACTGCCTTCCGTACAGAGCCTAGAAAACAGTTTTTGCTGTAAACAATTTCTTATCGGTTTCATACGAATATCAACCCTGATTCTGTTCGCGAGGTGTTTATTTCGATCTGATTACTATGCTTTAGGCTGTGAACCAAAATGAATTTTCTGATAGATTTCGGGATTTCAAAATTTTTGTAGTACATTATTTTATTTATGGTGTCATTTTTTTTAAGAATTTTTAAAATCTGCTATTTTTTCATGGTTTTTTTCAGAGGAAGTGCTTCTATTTTTCACATAACTTAAGTATCTTATATCTGGTTGCATAGAACTTTGCAGTTCTGAAAAGCTAACAAATGCAGCTATAAATCCGACCGAGACTCTTTGTATGTGCAGCTTTAAGCCTGAAAGATATTGAGCAAATTCAAATTTCATCATTTTTTGCGGTATTTTTTTTTTTCGAAATTTTGACTTTAAAAACTCGGGAACTCTCTTCAAAAGTAATTTATAGCTGCGCTTGTCAGCCACTAGTCTTTATTTAGAGAATAAAGCCGATACCATATTTCAGGGTCGAATGAGCTAGGTTGCGCACCACTGGCCAAGCAGCCAAAGTATAAGAGAGCGATGGTCGCAGCGCCAGCAGAGGCTAGCGGCAAAGAAACAGATTTTTCGGGCTTGGGAAATAGTAACGCACAGACACAAAGACGCATAGCGGCCACCTTGCTGTGACGACGGACATAGCCGTGGCCAGGAACCCAGAAAAGAAGCCCTTCAGACCGGATACAAGGAAGGAACGCTCAACAGACGGTCGCTACCGCCACCCCAAAGAGTCTCACTGCCACCAGAGATGCGGAAGCATGTGCGAGCACCATCTCCAGAACCGTCATAGCAGCATGTGATGCAGCGATGGAGGGGAGGAGGATCGGAGGAAACAGATACCGCCCAGTACCATGGTAGAACGAAGCCATCTCCCAAGCTAGGAGAGAGTGCTGTGCAATCCGTGGCGCCTACCAGCGTTCCAGAGGAACCATGCAGCTTGTTAGTAATGGCCTGGCATCCAAGGCCAAAAGGAGGAGCCTGAAAGACGCTATCTAAGCCGCAAAGTAGGCACAGATGCAGCAAATAGGCTGCAAGCTTATGCTCTCGAAGCATGAAAGCTTTTGGAGCGGCCCCTTAACAGCAAGGGCAATTATGCCCAGTAGTTCTAAGCTGAATTATATGTATGGTAGTTGAAATCAAACCCTTGATTTAAGCCCCACCATCCAGGAAATTAAGAAGGAAGATGGAAGCAGGCAATAATCTCCTACTACGAACATTGGTCCTGAGAACCTAAACCAGCTAAGTATCGAAATCTTCCAAAAATTTCATTAAATTGGGTAGAGGTCTGTGTTGTGTGTAAAGAAAATTCCAAAGGAAAAAGAAAAGTGCAAGTAGATTTAGTACTACATACTACTACATACTACATCGAACATAGTGCATCGAACACCTTGGATCGAACATAGTGCATCGAACACCAACTTGCACTTAATACATACATACATACGTTCATATGTACTTGTCTTTTTCAGCACTTCTTTTTTTTCCCTCGTGCTTTACACATATATAACTTACACATATATAACTGTGTAATCCGTCTCTTCATATATATATTTCACTGAATGTTTTGCATGCGTTAAAATCAACAATTCCAATAATATGCAATCAAATAAATATTCTTCGTGTCCAACTCCGAACATACAACGCACATACAAGCTTAGCTGAGAGTGGCTGCGTATTCCGTTTTGTGCCTCGCAAACGGCGGGTATACTTATTTCGGAGAGTGTTTGACATTTGAACGATTTTTCGGAAAAATAAATATTTGTATATGATTTTGAAAAAGAACAAAAGAGAACAAGCTATTTACTGCATATTCCCTTCCAGCATTCCGAAAAAAAAAAAATATATATATATAATTCAGAAAAAGTATCTGTTCGGGCCAGCGGCTACTTAAGCGTCTATCATAATATTAAATGTAGCTCTAACTAGTTGTATAAGAGTATCGAAACCTAAGCTTATGTATGTTCCCAGCGTTCGGCCGTTCTGCTGCGCTCTCCCTGTTATAGGGCGCTCTGCACCTGCCGCTTCAGCTCTTGCATTGATCGGCCGTCGTGGCCCAAGTAGTTCTATGCTAATCTCTCGCCGCATAGGTTGCATACCGAACCCCCGCTTGTGCACATTCATCTGGCTGGGCAAAAGAGCGAGCAATTGGCTGTCATATTGACAATCACCAGAACCAAGTGAATCTACATCAACAGATTCATTTGATTCATTCATTTGGTGACCCCCGACTTTTGGACATTTAACCGTTCATCTGGAGTATTGTTCCCGATTTGGAACTTGGATTTATTTGGAAAATCCTACATAATTGGTCAACTTGGCGACCAATTTACATACGTCATCAATCACAGTTGTGATTTCTCATTACCCTCTGTGAAGGAAAACTAGCTGGATTTATTTAAATCTACCCAAACCGATACAGTCAACTTGGCGACTACGGTTGGATTAAAAAAAATATTTCACATTGTCATTAAAAAATTTGTTAGATTACTTTGACCACCTTTT
This sequence comes from Drosophila tristis, assembly GCA_018150885.1. Classification (NCBI taxonomy): domain Eukaryota; kingdom Metazoa; phylum Arthropoda; class Insecta; order Diptera; family Drosophilidae; genus Drosophila; species Drosophila tristis. Next base: position 1,267,886 of record JAECWT010000181.1, read on the forward strand.
TTGGTTGTGAGTAGAGGCACAGCCTGTCATAACGACAAACAAATTACCTCCATCGGGTCAAAGTAGTACGACAAATAATAAAAAAATGGCATCATCAAGCATTAATGTTGTGCTGGACAGGCAATTGGCCACGGGCGAAGAAATCCAAAACATCATCAGGAACTACAAAAAGGATCCCTCTGAAAGGAAGCAGAAGCCTGAATATTTTCAAACCCGACTTGAGAGGTTAATGAATCTCTGGAAAACATTTTTAATGGAAGACACAAACATTCAAGAAATAACTCATGGCTCGAAATATGAGCACAATTATTTCTCTAATAAATATTTTGAAAATATTAAAGAATTGGTCAACAAATACAACGACGAGTTGACCAAACAATTGTCTGCTTTGGAAATGGAGATAGATTCTGGATCTATTACCTCTATGGAGAATGAGTCCGAAATTGAGCCCATGATCTGAGAACAAAGGGTGCTGCTTGAAAGTCTACAGCGCATCATGAACAGAATGACAATTGAGACGCGAAAGGATTTCAAACCAATAATAATAAAATATTGGGATTCCAAATGCATCGATCCTGTGAAAATGGGATATAACATTAACAGTTATATTGCAGCTGAAGATGCTGTATTAGCAATTCAAACAATGACTGTATCAGACCCTGTTCTGCCATTTATCCCTGCGTCACATATGCATAATGTATTACCCCTGCCAAAGGTTGCAATCCCCAAATTTAATGGAGACTACCTAAAGTGGAAGCAATTTCATGACATTTTTAAAAAAATGATTCATGAAGCAAATGTACCCGTCATTCAAAAGATGTGGTATTTAAAGACCAATGTTACGGGAGAGGCAGAAAATTTAATACGCCACCTTTCGTTAACAGAAGGAAATTATATCACAGCATGGAATACGTTACAAGAGCGTTTCAGCAACAAGAGAGTGCTCAGTAACACATTGATTCAAAAATTATTGGATCAACCAAACATATCAAATGATGCCAAATCAATTAAGGCATTACACGATAACATCAAAGAAACTTTAGCAGCACTAAATAACATCGACATAAAAACAGATAAGTGGGATACGCTTCTTCTATGTTTTCTGACGAAGAAATTAGATCGTCAAACTCATACGTTGTATGAGCAATCCATACAAAATACTAAGGAATTACAGCCCATGAGCGAATTCATGAAATTCCTCGAGCAAAGGTTCCTTACATTGGAAGCCATTGAATGGGAAAAACCAAAGAAACCCATCACATGTGCCTCAGCAGGAGCTGAAAGTCAGTATTTCTGCTATTTTTGTGAAAAGCCAAATCACGCTATCTATAAATGCACACAGTTTTTAAAGAAAACTTCTGCAGATAGATTAAATTGGGTTCAAAAGAACCAACTGTGCGTCAAATGTTTCAAACGCGATCACACAGCAAAAAATTGCCAAAGAATAGATTGTTTTAAATGCAACAAAGGACACAAAACTCTTCTCCATTTGGAAACTAAGTCCGAAGCCAAAACTGCAGCATCAGCAAATATAATAATATAACAATAATATAACAACAACAAGGCAACAATGGACAAATTGCTGAGTTCAGAGCATTGCTTGACTCATGCTTACAAGTCAATGTAATCTCGGAAAGAGCATTGAAAATATTAGACCTGAAAGTGGAAAAATCAGATCTACAAATAAATGGAATTGGCGGACGAACATAAACATCAAAAGCAAGAGTCAATGTTATGCTCAAATCAAGACATAACAAATTCAGTTCAAGACTAGAAGCAATTGTACTGCCACACATAGTCTCAGATCAACCAGCACAGTCAATTGATACGTCTCGTTGGAAGCTTCCGAAAAGCATAACATTAGCTGATCCCAATTTCGACAAAGTTGGAAAAATAGACATTCTGTTAGGAATGTATCGATTGGAAGAGGATTGCCAAAATTACAAAAAACCAAATTAGGATGGATTGTGGCTGGAAAACTAAAAGACGCTTCAAAAAATCCGAACACATGTGCAGTATTGACGGAAGAAGAAAAAGTCGATCAACAGATCGCAAAATTTTGGGAACTGGACTCATTTCCAAATAACACAACATATCTTTCTCCACTGGAAAAACGATGTGAGCAGCATTTTTTACAAAATGTTCAGATGGCATCAGATAATAAACTCATCGTCCGATTGCCTTTTTTGGAAGACCCTTCATCCCTGGGGCAGAGTCGTGATCTAGCGACACGACGACTCTTTTGCCTAGAAAAGCGGCTCGCTCGAGATCCGAAGACCAAGGCAAGCTACGTTACATTTATGAAAGAATATGAGGCTCTTGGTCATATGAAGGAAATGCAGACAAAAGAAATAGCAAGATCACGTTATTTCATTCCACACCATTGTGTCATAAAACCTGACCGCTCTACAACTAAATTGAGAGTGGTTTTTGATGGGTCTGCAGTTACCTCGTCCGGAAAATCGCTCAACGACCTAATGCATAAAGGTCCAACTGTGCAAAATTCAATATTTTCAATATTGCTTAGGTTCAGGATACACAGATATGTGTTTACTGCGGACATCGAAAAAATGTATCGTCAGATCTGGATTAATCCCGAGGACCAGTACTATCACACAATAGTATGGCGCAATGATCCATCAGAAGATCTATAGACTAAAAAGAGTGACTTATGGAACAAAAACGGCTCCATATTTAGCCACAAAATGTTTACAATATCTCGCCCAAAGAGTAAGAAAGGAATACCCGTTTGGAGCTGCTGCTCTGGAAAATGACTTTTATGTGGATGATTGCTTAACAGGAGCAGATTCCATACCAGAGGCCCTTCAGAGACAGCAAGAACTTAACAAACTACTGCATAAATCAGTGTTTAAGTTAAGAAAATGGTGCACGAACAACGTTCATGTACTTCAAGGAATTCCAACGGAAGACATCACTTCAAGCGTACAATTGGACGATACTGCTTATGAAGATTACAGCATTAACACCCTGGGAATCACTTGGATGCCTAAATCTGACAAGTTTTGTGGAAGAACAGAAATTGCCACCAAGGATGTAATATCTAGAAGAGATGTTGTATCGGTGATCTTTAGGATTTTCGATCCACTTGGACTCTTCTCACCGGTGGTAATGAAGGCAAAGATCTTCATGCAACATCTCACAAAGGTAGGATTTGACTACAAAGAAGCGCTTCCAGTTCATCTCCAGGAGGAATGGAAAAGGTACAGGGAGGAGTTAAAATTATTAAACATCATAAAAGTACCACGTCATATATTCCAAGGAAAAATTCCGATAGCAACAGTAATACACACTTTTGTTGACGCATCAGAGAAAGCTTTTGGAGCTGCCGTATATATCCGAGCACTGCAGAAGGATAAACGAGTAACAATTCAATTTCTATGTGCCAAATCACATTTAGCTCCTATAAATGCGTTAACATTACCTAGTCTGGAACTAAAGGCGGCTGTATTGGGTGCACAACTGACAGCTAAGGTAAAAGAAGATTTATCCATGGAGAACGCCACAACATTTTTATGGTCTGATTCAAGGATTGTTTTGTCATGGATTAATTGTACAATATCCATACGAGACAAATTCGTAGCTACAAGAACAGCTTCAATACACGAATTAACGATGCAAAGGCATTGGAGGCATGTTTCATCTAAAAATAATGCAGCAGATGCATTATCTAGAGGAATGACGTCGATTAAATTCGCGAAAAATAGTATGTGGTTTTATGGCCCACTATTTCTTCATGGCCCATCATCTACATGGCCACCAGCATTTGTGGCTACAAAAGAAGAAAATATCAGTGCAAATCCCCAAAACAATTAGTCAGTCATCAATTATGACCATCACTCAGGAGGATGATATTATATACAAAATAAAGCACAACAATTCATACAACAAACTAATCAGAATAATTGCTTACATGATGCGTTTCCGAGGAAGGAGAACGTACACAAGCAATACTATCCAATTCAATGAGATAAAAGAAGCTCAGAAAATTGTCATTCGTAACATACAACAGAATGACTTCAAAAAGGACATACGTTACTTAACAAAAAATAAGGAAACGCAAAAGGGAAGTTCAATTAACTCGCTTACCCCGTTTATGGATCAGGAGGGAATCTTGCGAGTAGGTGGTCGACTGGAAGCGGCAAATATTTCATTTGACGCCAAACACCCAATGCTCCTACCTTACAACGATCCAATTGTCAAGTTGATCCTTGCTAAAATACACAAGGACAACATGCATTGTGGCCTCCAGGCATTGCTGACAGCATCACGACAAAGGAAGATAATGGCCACTTTGAAGAATAACTCAATTGTTTCATGGCAAGGACAATTTCGTACGAGTGGTTGAAGTAAAAACAGCCAAGGGAATCTTCCAACGTGAGATTCAACATGTTGCTCCACTGTTCAATGAAGAGGAACACACACATAAACATCCAATAGATGATCCATCTGAAAATGGAGAGTCATCTGAAGACAGACAGCCTAGAAAAAGGACACAGCCGAATAGACTGTCGTTAACCATGACAATGTTTGTTATATTGTTACTTTTACCGTTAGCAATGGCGCAGTCAATCAACATAACCCAGTTTGGTTCAAAACCGGGTATATACTTCGAAAGAGTAGGAACCAGCCAACTTGCGACAACTGACTGGACCATAATTGTCTATTACTACCTAAAGCCCTATTCTAAAGACATGAACACATTCACCATGGGTACTTCAAAAATTGGACATCTATGCAAGCAACTTCAACAAGTAGACGCATGTACCAGTATGTATCAACATTTCAAACATATAGAAGAGGACCTGCAAGCTGAAAACGCGCTAATAGCAAGGACACGGAAACAAAGAGCTCCGCTGGACATCATTGGAAACATCGCAAGCAGTCTGTTTGGCGTATTAGACTCAACATATGCCCGTGAAATGTCGGAAACGATAGCAAAGGTTAAGGATAACGAGAATCACTTATTAACCCTGCTTAAAAATCAGACATCATTGATTGACTCTACAATTAATGTAATAAAAAGGGATGAAATCTCAAACTCCAAAAGACTAAGTCGAGTTGAGGACTTTATCACCGAGTCAAAGGGAAGAGCTGATCACTTCATCGCTTTTCAATGGTATATAACATTGTCAACTTAATTGACTCTATTATCTGCAAACCTACAACGAATGCAAGCGGAAATTATCAACGTCTTGACAGATATCCGACACAACACGATAAGCCATGTGTTAATTTCGCCACGACAACTAAGGGAACAACTCGAGCAGATACGAGATCACTTAAAGGCGGGACAAGTTCTCCCAGTAACTCCCGAAAATATGCTAATGGTGTATCAGATGATGAAAGCTGAAGGCACGATTATAAATGATCATGCAATCATCAGAGTTACTTTTCCATTAGTTTCAGCATACGAACTGGAAATCTACAAGCTGACACCTATCCCATCATCAACTGAAAACGGGATAAGTATGTGTAGAAATTCGAAACTATTTTGTTTAATGCCTTTACTTAGGCTTGAGACGCGGGAATTAGTATTACAGACCAGAGCTGTGGGCGGCGATAAAGGGCGATCAAAATATAAACCGTGCGAAACGAAGTTCAATTTACGAGTGCTTTATTCCCACGCATCGCTTGTCGGCTATGCTGCGGGCGTGTAGTTACATGTTGCTTGGATTTACAGTGGCGGGACTTCATGCCGTAACCTTACGAACTACATTAAATTTCATACATAACTTCATTGACTTATTATTATTATTTATTATTATTATGGTGTAACGACATTCCGGCCGCCTTGAACGACCGCACGTCGGGCTTCAACTTATCGACAAAAGTGCCAGCTTATGGATTGGGCGTCTAATCACGCCCCCTCCTGTTCGCACCTCGGCTACCCTGACCTTGCCGTCTGCTCCCACGACGACGCTGGTGACCCTGCCGGTGATCCACTGCTGCGGCGGCGTATGGTCGTTGTGGACCACCACCATGGCGCAGACCTCGATGTTGGCCTCTGGGGTTTGCCATTTGCTGCGTCCCTGCAGGTTGTGGACGTAGTCCTTCGACCAAGCCTGCCAGAACCGTCGTTTGAGCTCGGAGAGTAGTTGCCACCTCTTGGTAAAGGTGGTACCGCTGCTCCGTCCGTCTGGCTCGCACCCTTGCGGCAGCGAACGAAGGGGCTGGCCGATCAAAAAGTGGCCTGGCGTAAGCACCTCTCCGTCGTTTGGATCCGTGCTGGCTGGAGTGAGCGGCCTGGAGTTCATGATTGCCGACTTGACGGCCGCCTCCCATAAACCGCCGAAGTGAGGTGCTCGCGGGGGGATGAACTTCCACTCCATCCCTTGCTCCGCCGCGAACGTCATCAGGCTGGACTGCTGCTCCTCGAACGCTTCCTGAAGCCTCTGCAGCTCGTTCCGGGCTCCGACGAAATTTGTCCCGTTGTCGGAATACATCCTCAGCGGAACGCCACGTCTTGCGATGAAGCTTTTTAGAGATAAAAGAAAACAATTAGTCGACAGGTCTGGGACAAGCTCTAAATGGACGGCCTTCGAAGCGAAACACACAAATACCGCGATGTACATTTTGAGCGGCTGACGACCTCGAATCCGAAGCGAGACGTTGATGGGACCACAAAAGTCTACCCCGCAAATCAAGAACGGACGACCTTCCCTAAACCTGTCTGCTGGAAGATTCCCCATAATCTGACCCATCAATTTAGGCTTGTATCGAAAACAGTGGATGCATCTCCTCACTATGCGAGTGCATTCTCGACGTGCATTTACTAGCCAAATCTCTTGTCTCAGCAAACTTACTAATGTCTTTGCATTGGCGTGACAATTTTTAAAATGCAGGTTCCTTAAATAGAGTTCGACGAATTGACTCTTGGCGGGAAGTAGAACCGGAAACTTAGCCTCTATTGGCACTGGAGCATGCAACAGCATTCCTCCGACCCTGATAAGTGTAAACGATCGCCCCTCCTCTGATCTTTTTTGGATAAAAGGGGCCATCATCTGCAGGCTCGGTTGCAGCGTATGCCCTTTCTTCAGCTTCTTAAACTCTTCAAGAAGACGCTTCGCTGAACCAGCTCCATCAATTTTAGAGACGATTGCTGCAACTCCTTTGCAGTTAGCTCCCTGTAACGTTCCTTGTTCTTGCCGATATTAGCAAATCGGTATACATACGCAAAAACTCGAACTAATTTGGGGTACGACGAAAAACGAGAAAATATTTCATTTGAAAACGAGTTCGCAACGCCAATTAGAACCTGGGCGGACCGTTTCGCCTCGGAGTTCTTCACATCATCTGGGATGTTAAAATGCGGGGTCTCTGGCCAACAATGCTCAGGCTCACATAAAAATTTCGGACCTTCTAGCCATATGGACTCCAGGAGCTCAGGCACTTCGCATCCGCGAGACGCCAAGTCCGCTGGATTCCACAGCGATGGGACATGACGCCACGTAATGCCCTGACATAGCTCCTGAATCATGGCTACTCTATTTGAGACAAATACTGCAAGTGACGACGGTTGGGTTTTAATCCAATGTAGCGTTATTTCTGAATCCGTCCAGAAGAATACGCTCTCGATTCGACACTTTTCCAAAATTGCGCCAATAACGCTGCGGCGCACAATTCGAGCCTCGGGATGGTCTTTGTTTTTAGGGGAGCTACTCTTGCTTTCCCAGCGATCAATCGAACGTACGTTTGACCTTCGAAAAGCGCTCGCACATAAATGCAGCACCCATACGCTTGACTAGACGCGTCCGCGAAGCCATGCACTTGAATCGACGAGCACCCACTAGCCATAACGTACCGAGGCACGGCTATTTTGTCAAGACCACACAAGTTTAGCTTTAGCCTCTCCCAGCTTGTATGCAGTGACATTGGGATGGCTTCATCCCAATCCAGCTGAAGCTGCCACAGCTTCTGGAGGAAAATTTTCGCTGTTATGCTGATTGGACTAAGTAGCCCAAGCGGATCAAACAGTCGAGCACTAATTGACAGAATGGTGCGCTTAGTCGGATTCAAGTTTGTGAAGCTATCTTCCAAGTGATACCGGAACGTATCTGTTCTTGGACTCCACCTCATCCCCAATGTTTTGGTCGAATCGGCATCATTGAATGATAGGGATTTCTCCTCAATGTTTCCATCCATTAGTTCTGGATGGTTCGAAAACCATTTCGAAAGCTGAAACCCTCCGGAGCCAAGAATCTCAGACACCTGATCGCAAATCGACTTCAGCGTGTCTACGTCATCGGCTCCTGTCAGCATGTCGTCTACATAAAAATCACTGCAGATCACCTCAGAACCCTTCTTGTGGGTGTCTCTGTGGCGTACACCGAGCTCGTGCAAACAACGAATGGCAAGGAAAGGTGCTGCGGAAGTACCATAGGTAACTGTGTTCAACCGAAAAATTTGCAATTGATCGGTGGGATGTTCTCGCCACACGATGAGTTGGAAATTCCGGTCTTTTACGGCCACATCCACTTGCCTATACATTTTCGAAACGTCTGCCGTTAAAGCATACCGATTCACCCGAAATCGAACGAGTGATAAAAATAATTCCCTCTGAATAGTAGGTCCCACCATAATTAAATCGTTTAATGACCACCCAGTTGTGGTCTTGCTCGACGCGTCAAAAACGACTCGAAGCTTGGTGGAACTGCTATCAGGCCTCAGGACGCACTGGTGTGGTATAAAATAATGTGGTCCTGGCGGAATCGCGTTGTCTGTCGGAGACATATGGCCGAGCTCGATATATTCTTTCATGAAACTGAGACACATGTCTCTCAGCTCACTCTCTCTTAACGTTCGTCGCTCTAACGATAAGAAACGACGTTTTGCGACCTCGAAGGACGACCCCAACGATACTGGGTCTGTCTTAAAAGGCAACGGTATTTGAAACCTTCCGGTCGGTAAATTGCAGACATTGGCTTTGAAAAACTCTTCGCATGCCAGCTGCTCTGCCGAATTTGTTTGAGCATGTTTTTCTTCTGGCGTTGCATCTATCTCCCACAGTCTTTCGACCATTTGAGACAGAGAGTCTTCTTCCGGTGAGTAGGTTGCGACGCAGCAAGCGGCTTCTCCAGTCAGAAGCTTGCTACACCGACCTGAAGCTACCCAACCTAAAAGGGTCTTTTGCAACAATGGTGCCCCTTCACCCAGTTTTATTTGGCCTGTGCACAACAGATCGAAGAACGAGTCTGCTCCAATCAGCATATCTACCCTTTGAGGTCGATGGAATGCTGGATCTGCCAACTCCACATTCGCAGGAATTTTCCACTGCTTAATGGGCAGACTTCTGTCAGGCTGCTGATTGGTAATGCTGCTAAGAACCCAGAAATCTGCTACGAAACTATGGTTATTTAACCTTGAGTATATTGTCGTCGAGACTTCACTCCTCGACACCGAGCTTGACTTGCCTACAGATGTCACTGTCAGGCAACGGTTGACCCTTGCCAACCTTAGCGATTGCGCTAGACTTTCTGTCATGAAATTGACCTGTGAACCCGAATCCAACAACACTCTTGCTAAGTGAACTTGGCCAAATCTGTCCCGAACTCTTACCACTGCTGTGGCAAGGATGACATGCTCGGGCTCACTGGATGCCTGCTTCACCTGCGCAGGATGGGACGATGCTTGTACTCTTATTGCCTGACTTTCTGAATCTGCGCTCTGAGCTGCGTATCTATGCAAGAGGGTGTGATGCCTCTGTGAACAAACTCTGCACTTAGAGGATGTGCACTGAGATACCCTATGTCCAGATTGGAGGCAATTAATGCATAATTGCTTGCCTTTTGCGAACTCGAAACGCTCCAAGACGGGTATTGCCCCAAATCCCTGGCAGTTTCCGATCAAGTGGTTGGCGCCGCAATATACACACTTGGGGTCGATCGACTTTTCGGCCCTCGCGCAAGAAAATGACGATCTGCTGGTTTTCTTGCTGGTCGATGGCATGTCAAACTTTGGTTTGCCTCTCGCTTTGGATGACTCCTCTGCTGAAAGGTGTTGGTACCGGCGGTTCAACATTTTTGCACAATCCGACCAGCAAGGGAGCTCATCGTAGTTCAGCTGCTCCTCATACTTTGTTTTTGTGTATGGGTCCACCTTGGATAACACCAGATGTATTATCATGGCGTTAGCAACCTCTCGCTCGTCTCCTAACGATAAAAGCGACTCCAGAATGGCTGACACTGTATCTATAGTTGATCGCAATGCAGACGCTGACGGCTTGGTTACGGCAGGAATGTCAAACAACTGGGCAAGTGTCTCAAAGAATATTAAGCACTTGTTGTCGTACACCCTCTTCAAACTTTCTAACGCCTTTGGATAGTTGGCATCTGACATTTGGAACGCCTTAACGGTTCCCAAGGCTTCATCGGACAAGCACGATATGAGATGGTTGAACTTCTCTATATTGGACAACGACGGGTCGGAATCTACCAAACTTTCAAACAGACTAATAAACTGTTTGTAATCTGCATGCTTGCCGCTGAACTTCGGCAACTTCAATTTTGGCAAATTGGAGTGGTGGTGTGTGGGTGCTGAATTCATGTATGGTTGAGGGGATCTGTTGGTCGCTGCCGACATGTACAGAGCCTTTGTGATCACACACGTTTCTTCCAACGCCGCCCTATCTGAATTATCTGGGTCTAGTACATCGATCTCGGACTGCAGGGCCATTGCTTTTTCAATATAGGAGTTCAATATTTCCAAACGACATTGGATTTGTAATGGATCCAGCGAAATTGAACCCTCCTCAAATGCTATCCTCATTCGATTTATATCTTCGCTTATTTTCTCCAACCTCACATACAATTTTGCGAGCTTCGTGCTTCCACACATTCCGCTCCCAGTTGCCTTCTCTTCATCATGATCTTTAGACATGTTGATTAAATTATCAACGTTGGCTGTTCCTAACTTCTAAACTTCAAACTTGCTAAGCGAAGGCGACGATAACCTGAGGAAATGCACTGCGTTCAATAAGAACAATGTTTGACAGTACGGCAGAAGTATTCAAGTACCCACGTATAAACGTATTAGGTTCGATGCGACAACGACTGCAACAGTTAGAACAGACAAAACGCAACAAACGCAACCGAGCTCTGTCACGGCGAACCAAACTCGACCCACGTTCGATCCCCTACGAAACGGACGTCTGGAGTTCCAATGCGCGCAACGCTAAGCTAAGCGTACGCAACCAACACCAAATTTGGCTTGACACACTGAGCTCGAACCAAGTTCGAACCAATAATCAAACGCAATTCTAATGCGCGCAACGCACTCGACTCCCAAATTAGAACAGCGTTCGACCCGAAAACTAGTTGGCGAACGATGTTTAATTGAGTGGCGCAATATAAGAGCGGATGATCAGCTCTCTGGCGCATACGACAAGCTCGGCGACACCAGCTAGAAAATTAGATGTCACAGCGCACACAAATACCTAAATTAGAACAGCGTTCGACCCAAAACGAAGTGGCGAACGATGTTTCAATTGATTGGCACAATATAAGAGCGGATGATCAGCTCTCGTCACAAACGACAAGCTGGGCGACACCAGTTAGAGAGTTGGATAACCACGAAGCTGCGGGAGCAAAGTTACGACGAGGGTACTGCACGAACGTAAACTTAAGAGAACCGTATGCTGTACATTAAAGAGCGCGAAAATTAGTTTACCGCTGCAAGGGTCAATGTTTTCTCAGCGAACGAAACGAAATGCGAAATAATGCTACCAAATGCGAAATGAGCGGTAAACTATGTCGCTGGCACCTTCTAATACTCTTCCCGAACTACCCAGCTATCACGAATAGTTAAACGGTAGGTGAATGTACATATGTACAATACTGTTCAATGCCAAGCCAATAGGTATTAAACGCTATTATTTGAGCCGCTATTGCTTTGGCATTGTTACCTGGTCGTCGGATGAATCCACTTCCCTGGGCGTTGGCAACTCAATGTCCATGTTCTGCTTCGGTTGTAGGTGTGGATGGCGGTCTCCAATGTGGTCTTCCGTGGATTCCGTGATCTTCCTTCTGGATTGTCGATTTGGCTCGGCGGTTTTTTCGCGGCTTTAACTCGCGAACAGCGTTCTGGTCGAACAACGATTATTTAAAACGAAACTAATCCCAAGGTCCCTGTTCGGGCGCCATGTAGAAATTCGAAACTATTTTGTTTAATGCCTTTACTTAGGCTTGAGACGCGGGAATTAGTATTACAGACCAGAGCTGTGGGCGGCGATAAAGGGCGATCAAAATATAAACCGTGCGAAACGAAGTTCAATTTACGAGTGCTTTATTCCCACGCATCGCTTGTCGGCTATGCTGCGGGCGTGTAGTTACATGTTGCTTGGATTTACAGTGGCGGGACTTCATGCCGTAACCTTACGAACTACATTAAATTTCATACATAACTTCATTGACTTTTATTATTATTATTTATTATTATTATGGTGTAACGACAGTATGTTCGAAGTCAAGACACCATACATCGCAATCAACAGTCACCGAGACGAATTCGTTGAACTGTCAGAGAGTGATCTAAAAAATTGCCATCCAAGAGCAAACAATGATTTTGTATGCTATAATAAACAAACAATGTTCTCAGCTGAAACAAGTTGCGAATTACAAATGTTCCATAACAAAACGGATCCATCATGCAACTTAATCAAAACAAAAAAATCATTTATATGGTTGAGTATGCATGGTAAAAATCAATGGATATTTTCAACAAAATCATCATTGAAATTATCAGCAGTATGTGCAGATGGAATATCAGATATCAAACTACAAAATTCAGGATTATTGACCGCAAAACCTGGATGCATCATTCGAAATTCCTTGATGACCGTAACAAGTCAAAGCACAATGGAGACGACATGGCATTCGTCATACGCTCGGTTCGGAGAAACAACGGCCGGGAGGATGTACGATTTAGATTTAAACATCAAACCGTATGGTTAGACCTAAATTTATGTTTGTTATTAGGTAGTAAGAATTCTCAGCAACCTAAATAAATATTCTCAAACTAATCCAATAAATATGAGATATGCACCGCTGACCTAAATAAATATTCGACAGACAGCTGGATGCACGTGCATGCACATGCATTCACATAATCTTGTTATATTGATAATACAGTCATAAATTAAATTCGAGATGATCTGAAGTTGTAAAATGTCACACCATCTGCATGATAGTCGTTTTACGACAGTCATAAAATTATCTTAGACCTGACCCACGGACCTTTGCACCCGGACCCATGCAGTGAAATTTGTAATCATTGTTAAGTCATAAATAAATGCAGCATGTTTCCATACCTACTTATACTTAGAACTAATTAAACAAGCCTATGATCCTAAGTAAACAATTGTACTAATAGAAACTGTATATATACCTCGCATTTTACCAAATAAAATCAGTACAAAAGAAAACTCTGACCTATTCACATCTCCGAAGCCCAATTTGTTCAAGTACCGATTGCGGCGACATTTTGTTACTGGTACATGAACCGGTGGCATACACATTTATATTTCAGCATACGATTGTCATATTGACAATCACCAGAACCAAGTGAATCTACATCAACAGATTCATTTGATTCGTTCAGCGTTCGACTGCCTTTAAAGCATGATGCTGATCGCTTGGGAGAGTCCTATACTCAGGCGTATCGACGATTTCTCAGCTTGGAGCGAAAACTGGATCGTAATACCGCGCTCAAGGAGCGTTACTCAGCTTTTATGAAAGAGTATACTGATTTAAAGCATATGTCCAAAGTCCATCCTGACTCACGTAGCCCCTGCAAGTATTTTCTGTAGTACCACGACAAAACTCCATGTCGTTTTCGATGGCTCTGCAGCTACATCAAGTGGATGCTCCTTAAATGATGTGATGCTGGTCCTGTTATTCCGCCAGCATTGTTTAACATACTGATCCGGTTCCGCACGTATCCCGTCGCTCTCACTGGTGACATTTGTAAAATGTACCGCTGCCGAGGTTTAGGTCTACAAATTAGACTCCGTCACATACGGTACGAGGGCTGCATCGTTTTTAGCTGTCCGCGCAATACACCAATTGGGTAATCCCTACCCTCTTGTGTCAGCTGCTCTGCAACAGGAGTTCTATGTTGATGATCTCATCTCTGGCGGCAACTCGGTCGCAGAGGTCATGGAAAAGATGCGCCAAACTTCAAGTCTACTGTCTTGCGGTAACTTTAAGCTTAGAAAATGGTGCTCGAGTAACTAGGAGGTGCTCGATGGAATTCTGGAAGACGACGTGGTGAAATCTCAACGGTTTCATGATGGAAGCGACATTACCAAAACTCTTGGTTTAGCTTGGGACCCTGCGTCGGATCATCTGCTGTTTGCCTTTTCCGCGCCGGACACGAGTTCAAGGCCCTCCAAGCGGTCGGTTTTGTCAACTATTGCGCGTTTCTACGACCCTCTTGGATTGATTAATCCTGTTATTGTCGGGTGCAAGATCTTTCTTCAGCAGCTTTGGAGATAACATTTGGACTGGGATGAAAGCCTACCGACAGCTCTGCACTCAACTTGGATTGACCTGAGAAACAGTTTGGCAAGCATCTCTCGCATTTCCTTTCCTCGCGTTGTCCATCATTCCAGCACAATTGTAGAGATTCATGGATGTTGTGATGCCAGCATGGAAGCATATGGTGCTTGTATATATGTCGTGTTTAGGCAAGGGGAGTCGTCGAGCAATGTTTTGTGCTCAAAGTCTCGAGTGGCGCCACTAACATCATTGTCGATTCCACAGCTGGAATTGAGTGGAGCCCATTTGCTTGCGAAGGTTATGCGCGACTTAAAGGAGACGGGAATCTTCCCAGGTCAGTTTTACTGCTGGTCGGATTCGTCTACGGCGTTATCTTGGATTCGGGATGAGCCAGCCAAATTCCAGGTTTTCGTGGCAAATCGAGTGGCAAGAATTCAGGAGCTGACGCAAGGCATGGAATGGCGCTTCCCACATTGCTGAATCCCGCTGATATCCTCTCCAGAGGCTCGCTTCCCAGCCACCTCATCCAGTCAGAGCTGTGGTTTCACGGCCCCTCGTTTTGGTTAGGTTCTAAGGATGAGTGGCCTGTATCTGCCGTTTCTGAAACTCCGACCATTGAGCTTCGCAAGCGTGTATTGCTGATCGCGTCTCCACATGCCGATCTCACGTCCGGATGAAAATTTGCTAATTCTTTCTTTGGCATGCAGCGCACATTCGCCTACATGCATAAATTCGTTCATCGACTTAGGCATCCTGGACTAACGGTTTCTGACATACAGCAAGGAACGCATCTTCTTGTTCGACACGTTCAGCTGGCAAGTTTGTGGTCGAACCTAAAGGAGATTAGGCGCAATGGGCAAGTCAGGAAGTCTAGCTCCATCAGTTCGCTATCTCCGTTCATCGATCCGTCAGGTTTAATTCGAGTTGGAGGTCGTCTCGGCAACTCATCGCTCCCGTTTAATGCTCAGCACCCGCTTATTTTTCCCAAGGGACATCCCGTAACATCTGCAATGATAAGCTATTATCATCAAAGAAACCTCCATGCCGGACCTCTCGCCTTGCTTGCTAAAATTCGATTAGAATATTGGCCTATTGGAGGAATCAAAGCCGTCTTGAAAGCGGTTAGCAAGTGTGTAAGATGCTTCAGGACGAGGCCGCGAATGGTTGAGCACATTATGGGAGACTTGCCTAAGGAGCGTCTGGAAGGATCTCGGGACTTCGAAGTAATTAGAGTGGACTATTGTGGAACCTTTTTCTACCGATCAGAAATCCGCACGAGGCCTCCGATCAAGTGCTAAATAAGCGTGTTTATTCGTGTTTATTATCACATCTAAGGCCATACACATGGAGCTTGTTAAAGATCTGACCACCGCATCGTTCCTAGGCGCATTGAAACGTTTTACGTCCACTCGAGGAAGGCCAAGTCATATTTGGTCGGACAATGCGACAAATTTCGTTGGCGCTAAGAATGAGCTTCTGGAGCTGAAGAAGCTTTTCCTGAGCGACTCGCACATGAAGGAAGTCCATGAATCCTGCTTGGCGGACACCATCGACTGGCATTTCATCCCCCCGCGCTGTCCGCACTTTGGCGGATTGTGGGAAGCGGCCGTGAAGTCCGCAAAGTATCACCTGTACCGCTCAGTTGGGCCATCCATCCTTAGCTTCGACGAGCTCCGCACCTTGATCTGCCAGATCGCGGCCATTGTTAATTCTCGCCCTTTGCTCTCGCTTTCAGAAAATCCTGATGACTTGGATGTGTTGAAGCCTGCTCATCTGCTGTTTGGAGGCCCGCATCAGTCAATTCTCGAGCCTGACCTAACGACGCTCAATTACAACCGTCTGGATGGTTGGCAGCGGGTCACTCAACTGCAGCAGACATTCTGGAGGCGTTGGCGCGAGGAGTATCTGCCTCTTTTGCAAGAGTGCTCGAAGTGGCGTACGCCTACGAAAACCTCTGCGTCAACGATGTCGTCTTGGTGAAGGATGAGAATCTTCCTCCAATGCGTTGGCCACTGGTAAGAGTGGTCGACGTCGTCAAAGGCAAGGATAGAGTATGCCACGTGGCTGATTTGAAGACGGCTTCAGGTACCATCAGGAGGGCCGTTACTCGGCTGTGTTTGCTTCCCCTTGTGAAGTCAGTTGAAAGGCGAGCTTCCAAAGGGGGGAGTATGTTCGGGCCAGCAGCTACTTAAGCGTCTATCATAATATTAAATGCTGCTGTAACTAGTTGTATAAGAGTACCGAAACCTAAGCTTATGTATGTTCCCAGCAGTGCTGCTGCGCTCTCCCTGTTAAAGGGCGCTCTGCACCTGCCGCTTCGGCTCTTGCATTGATCGGCCGACGTGGCCCAAGTAGTTCTATGCTAATCTCTCGCCGCATAGGTTGCATACCGAACCCTCGCTTATGCACATTTATCTGGCTGGGCAAAAGAGCGAGCAATTGGCTTCAGCTAGCCGCCGGTATAAATAAACATTATAACGTTTTAAATCAAAGGTCTTTTAACTGATTTTGGATAAATGTAGGTGCCAAAAAAGATTGGCATCTCAAACAGTATCTGTTCAGAGTGAGGACGTCGCTGGCGGGGCAACAGCTCTGTGGGCACTCCAGCCACACCACTGTTAGCAATCCAGCTACGCAAGCTGTTGCCCTCGCTCTCGCTCTCACACTTATGAGCATTTTTCCCCCGGTGACGCGCGCTCGCGCGCATACTTACCACCTTTACGCTCCCGCCCACGCTCACGCTACCGCTCTCGCCTCCGACAGCCGCCGGCAGCTGACTTCGACTAGTATTATTGCGCTTCTACACTCTAAGCAAACCGGCTTTGCACGCGATCCCCCTGTACACTTTTCGAATAAAGAAGCAATTGAGGAACTTAGACTCTACGCATTTTATCTTGGGACTATCTGTGGCACACCCTGAGACGCCGCTTCGCTCAAACATTAGTCCTTCGAGCGGGATTTTCCCCGTCGCCTTCCCTATTTTCCTAATAGGAAGCCTTCGAGCATCGGCGGTTCCACATAACCATCAGAGGATCCTATGATAAGTACGACTTTCGTGTGCCACAAATCCCTTCCACACGCGATTTGTGTTTCCAATTTCCGCAAAGTTCGAGTTCCGCGATATAGGTACATATGTATATATATTCTTATATATATACTTATTTCTTCTTTCTGTGCCATCCGTTTTCCGTATCGCTTCGTTCTTTTCGACACCGCCATATTATCGGCGATTCCGGGCGTTCTCCGTTCCTTCAACTCCAACTACCAGTGCTACGGTGGTTTTTCGATTATGTTTTGTCTGTGCGCTAATTGTGACAATAATTAAAAAGAAAAATATTCAGCAAGTGTATTCCAGCTCACAACAACAACTACGCAGCTGATTTGCAAATATTCAAGTTCCAAATACTTACATCCATACATACGCACATTCCGCAAGTGCATTTGATACAAAACCCACCCCAATAAACATAGACCTTGGCAAACTCCAAGTGCAAGGAGAATATAAATAAAGTTTCTTAATATCCTCATCTACATATAAATTCATTACCGTAGTTGGCGGCAATATATTTATATTGACAACTATATACATACATATAAACCTAACGCACATACATAAAAGTGTAGTATGCATAAAAATACCGCACTCCATACAACCGAATATACTCCGCTCATAGTGCATTTTTTAATATACAAATTCTGCGATTCCGAGCAGTTTACGCGTTCCAGCCATACGTTTTTGGTCGCCACACTAACGAGTAGTAATTCCAAAAACACAATAAATTATCCTCAGCCAAGGCACGGCGCATTGTCCGTACTTTTTGGACCCGTTACATTGCCAATTGTCAAATTGGTGTGTCGGGAGTTAGAGGTGGCGCAATCCAAAAAGTATCGGTATCGTAACCGAATCTTGCGTTCGACCAAAAATAAATAAATAAAAAATAAAAGTAAAACCTTTATCTCTTCTGACAATATGTGGCTCTCTTCTCGGCCAAGAAACCATTTTTGGTTGGGTGCTCACTGGTCCCGGGTTTAATACGGCGAGCCATCAAGTTGCATCTTTTTCTTGTCAAATTTGCAGAGTAGCTTCCAATGTCCCAAATGTGCCCGTCATCCGTTCGAAGCTCACTTCTAATGCTTCTTTGACTTGATCATTTCGCCCTAACCTTCCACATACAGACATGGCTTCTCGATCCTGATTCGACCGCACCGTGGAGAGCAGACGTTCCTGACGCGCGCTCGGCCCTTACGCTCCCGCCCACGCTCCCGCTCTCGCTGCCGACAGCCGCTGGCAGCTGACTTCGACTAGTATTATTGCGCTTCTACACTCTAAGCAAGCCGGCTTTGCCCGCGATCTCATTGTACACTTTTCGAATAAAGAAGCAATTGAGGAACTTGGACCTCATGCATTCTATCTTGGGACTATCTGTGGGGCACCCTGAGACGTTCAAACAGTATCCAATATATGTATATACAAAAAAATAATTTTTTTGTTTTATATTTGAATTGTGTTGTACCACTAACCATACAGTATATAGATGTGCCACTTCATACACCGAACGTGTCGCAGCTGAGTTTTCTGTCCCAGCACCCCCAGACCTTCGGCTGGGGTGCTGGGACCATTCGGCTGTGGTGCTGAGACGTTCGGGTCGTGGGCCTGAGACGTTCGGCATTTTTTCGATATGTTCGATTCCTGACGAGATGCGAAAGCAAGCCGAGACTTGCAAATGTATATGTGTACACAGACACGACAAAATATTTATCAATTCTTATTTTCCGAAACCGTTTTGAGTTTCGTTTCCAGGTTACTGGGCTCTACAATTTTTGGGCGCGTGAACTGAATTTCGGCTTTTTGTTTTGTTTTGAGGGCTGATGTAGCGACCTGAGCTGACTGTCGCAACATAAATTTTGAATGGGCAGAGTGGGTGGGAGTGGGAAATAAATACAATATATAAAAATAATGGATGTTCATTTTTTCATATATGTATGAACTTTGATATGAACGAATATGTATAATAAACGGATATTATTTGATTTTAATTCATAATCGACTTCATATTAGAATAATTCCATGAGGGTATTAATGGTGCGCGACTGATGAAAATATGTATATAAAAATATCTTTAAACGCAATTATATGGATCGTAACCACAGGTCTCTGAAAAATATAGATATAGATTATGCAAGAATATATATTGGTGCTGAATCAAATTCACAACCATTGCAATATTATTAATATTCATTTAAATTATAAAAGATGGTGGATGGTGGATGGTGGCAGTGGGAATCGGAGTTTCACATCTGTCAAATATTCCCACCGTTCCTCATAGATTTGCTGGGTGGGAATAGGCTATTAAGTCAAATGTGTGCATACTTTTTGAGCAAATTGTGAAAGATTTGTAGTCAATTGTAGTTCTGCCAGGTGGCATCGCTTCAAAATGCCAAAACAGAACTAAAAAACCATTTCTACACATTATTGCCATTGCCATTATCGTCTGAACGTGAAAACGAGTCAGAGTCCTTACCTGCGCTGCAAGGTTTGTTTTCTAATATGTTGCCTCCGTAGTCCTCCGTAGTCCGAGGCCAACAGTCTCGGTAAAAGCATTTTAATTAAGTTTACCGTCAAATTCAGATGACTCTTTTTTTGAACAGCTGATTGATGCCATGCACGGAGAGTTGCCAGACAACTGCTATAGTTTCCGAGTGCATTGTTTTTTTTAACTCGCACGATATGGGATGTTTTTTTGCTTTGAAATTATGTTTTTTATTCTTTATTATTGTTTATTATTGTTTTGATCATAAATCAATAAAACTGCAAAATGAACCCTATTCGAATTGAATTTTGAAAGGTGTCAAACCTAGCCTTAGTTCAAATTTAGTTTGTGACAATGCTAAGAAAAATTAAAATCGCTCGGAATTCTGTGGCACGCCGGAAATTTTTAAGCGGAAATCCCCTGAGCGGTTTCCAATTTCACTAGTGATTTCTGTGACACCCCTGTATATTTACGTCTAACGCCAACCTGAAGCTATAATTTTCTTTCCGTCGTTCCCCTCTCCTACACAGCTCTTGGAGCGCTTATTATGTCCAGTGATCGCGACGCTAAGAAGCGTCTAACAGTTCCAAGCTCTTAACCGTCGCCGAGTCCAAAAACTCCAGCGTCATCCGTCGAAAAGGTCCCTTCAGGTTCGACAAAGAAAGAAACCGTCCTCCGTCCTCTTCAATATCTCAAAATAATCCACAGTCGCGCGTTACTCGCAACGTAGGACAAAAAATGGCTGAGTCCAAGAAAACAGCGTTAGACGAGAATAGTATAGTTTCGAGAATAAAAGAACTCTTGTTACTAGAAAACTTATAATCCTGTTCAGCTTTTCCCCTATCCAAAATGAATCCGGAGCTGATTTAAAGGAGCTCCAAGGTGCTGTTCAGGGATGCCTCACGGCCCTTGAACACTTCCCATTGATAAACGCTTTGCTGATAGAGTGCTGGTATTCCTGGTATCCTCAAAACTGCATCAAGTGACCTTGTCGCTTTGGGAGCAATCTCTTCCCAGCAAAAGTGAAATTCCGTCATGGCCAGCCATGAATAAATTCCTGAGTGAGCGATACTTGTTACTCGAAGTGATGGAGAACGCGAATACCTCCATGCAAGTGCTTTCCCGGAGCGATAAAAGGGTGAAAAGCTCAAAAAAGGTCAACTCCTTTGAAGCAAAGGTCAGCGTCAAAGCGCGCACATGCAACCTTTGCGCGAGAGAAAACCATCCTGTGCGTCAGTGTCCACGCTTTTTCAAAATGTCTGCTCATGATAGAGCCAGCTAAATCTCTTTCGCTAGACCAAATCAATCACCAAATCAAAGATTGCACGAGTCAACATAATTTATTTACATGCAAACGTCGCCACCACACATTTCTGCACCGTGGTACTCCCAATCCAGAGCCCTCTGCAACAGTTCCTTCCATTCCAAACCCAATTCAAGATATACAGTCCGCTTCATCATCCAATGTCCAACGCTACTACACAGCGAACACAAGGGTGTTCTGCTATGATAAATACATGCCACTTGGGCACCAATTTTAAAGCACGTGCATTGATTGATTCTGGATCGGAAGCAACGTTCATCTCCGAACGTCTGTTCAGAATCATCAAGCTTCCTTTCCAATCAGTGCGGGTTCAAGTAACGGGCTTGAGCCAAGCCTGAGAAGATATGCCACTTTCAAATATTCTCACCATCAAAACCGAGGATCCGCATAGAAACCAACGGCCTACGTACTCCCAAATGTGGCAGGCACCTTACCCTCGTACCCAGTTCCTCAAGTTTTAGTAAAGGACCTGCCAAACATTCCTTTTGCTGACCCTCCTTTTTATAAAAGCTCGCAGATAGATGTGCTCTTAGGTGCAGATATCCTTCCATCTATTTTGCTCGGCGGCTCCCAACCCAACATTTGCGGTTCGCTGCTCGGTCAGGAGACCATATTTCGATGGATCCTCACAGGACCAGTAGCTGACTCAACTCGCCCCTCAATTCCTTCCTT
Source organism: Drosophila tristis (assembly GCA_018150885.1). NCBI lineage: Eukaryota > Metazoa > Arthropoda > Insecta > Diptera > Drosophilidae > Drosophila > Drosophila tristis. The sequence continues at coordinate 1,289,926 of JAECWT010000181.1, forward strand.
TGCTACAAGGATAAAGGTCAGCACAGAGCAGCGCTTAGCAAAAAAGAGCCTTAGAGTCTTCTGATTCCGTCTGTGAAGACAATTTCATTCAACCTACCCGTAGAGATTCAAGTGGCTGATATATGGTCGACTTGGGCCATTCAAGATCAATCGCGCTGGCTGAGTTCCTCAAAAATGAAGGCCGTTTAAAACGGAACCCACCTTTAAAAGAGCAGTACGACAGTGTCCTTCAGGAGTATGTAGACTTAGGTCACATGGGACGAGTACCTCCAAGCAATGACTCTGACAACTTCTATCTGCCCCATCATTCTGTCCTTAAACCAGACAGCACCACTACGAAGTTACGGGTAGTATTTAACGCCTCCAGTCCATCTTCAAATGGCAAGAGTCTTAGCGACATCCTACATCCAGGACCGGTTCTCCAATCAGATCTGACCATTCAGATACTGAAATGGCGTTTCTTCCAATTCGTTTTTAATGTTGACATCACTAAGATGTATAGGCAAATCAACATCGATCCCACGCAGACAAAGTTCCAAAGAATCCTTTTTCGGAACAAAGATGGCGAGCTCTGTGACTATGAGCTTACAATCGTCACTTTCGGTGTGAATTGCGCACCAATTGTGCGGGAGATACACCCACTGGCGAGCGACATCATATCGGATTCCATGTATGTTGACGATGTGCTTGCTGGCGCGCACACAAAACAGATGGCCTTTGCAGCGATCAAAGAGCTTCACTCCGCTCTAGACAGTGCCGGGTTTCCGTTGAGGAAGTGGACTTCTAACACGAAGCAAGTCCTGCAGGACATTCCTACGGACCATTTACTGTGCGCCGATTTCCTTGAAATGGAGGACTATAGCTCCGCAAAAACATTGGGTATCCGGTGGCAGGCTCAAAGTGATGAATTCTTCTTTAAACCGTCCGAGGTAGACTTAGGTTCCTCATCCACGAAAAGGGGGGTCCTATCCCAAATATCGAAGTCTGGCTTAAAGAGCTCGGATAAGGTGACTCTCTGTCAACAAACCTTCAGCAAAGTTGCAAAATTGCAGTTCCACGGCTTCTGTGATGCATCCCAAAGTGCTTTTGGTGACCAAGAGGTCTCTGTCCATCTACTCACGGCGAAAACCCGGGTAGCTCCTGTGAAGACCGTGTCCTTGCCTCGTTTGGAATTATGTGGGGCGGTTCTTCTTGCAGAGCTGTCGTCGTCTCTCCTTCCTCGACTGTCCATTGATAGCTACGAGTGCTTTTATTGGACAGACTCCACCATCGTGTTAGCTTGGCTGAACAAGCCACCCTGCCAATGGACAACTTTTGTGGCTAACACGTAAGATCGGAGCACAACCCGGCTGACTTAGCGAACAGAGGGGTTTCATCCCAAGATCTGGCTAGCAACGATCTATGGTGGCACGGGCCAGAATGGTTGCAGTTAAGCCAAGACCAATGGCCCATCCCAGTCGAACCTCTGCAAGAGACAGACGTAGAACAACGTCATCTAAAGTGTAACCTTTCTCAGTCACCACAAGATCCAGTTTTCTAGCCCGCTTCTCAGAATATGAAAAGGCCCAGAGAGTCCTGTCATTATTGTAGATTCCTCAAGCGGTGTCAGAAGCCGGACACCCAATTTCCAGACGAGCTCAGTAGCAACGAACTATCCGAGACAGAAGAGCGTATGGTCCATACTTACGGTTTAGAATATGCCAACGAATTCCGGCACTTGCTAAATAAGCAACCTCTTCCTTCCCACTGCATGGGGGGAACCAATTAATGATGCGGCTCAACCGATCCAAATATTGGGTTCCGAAACTACGGACCCTAGTCAAAACAACGATAAACTCCTGGAAGGTCTGTGTGGTCCAACGCAGAATGTTGCAAACCCAGCGTATGGGGTAATTGCCCGAAGAGAGGACAACGAGGACAGCGATCCATTTGGAAGCAACCTCTGATCTCACAACCGAAAAGTTTCTCGCTGCTTTTAATCGGTTCGTAACAAGGCGAGGTTGCCCTCAACATATGTGTTCCCACAATGGGAAGACGTTTGTCGGAGCTGAAAAAGCCCAATCTCACGATTTCCTGGTGGCCACCAGAGCAAATGTTCTTGCAGCATATCCGCAGCAGCACCTCACGTGGCGTTTTAACCCTCCAAGCGCAAAACTTTCTCGCTTTTCTACAAGTCTACCTCGACCTGGAAGTATACTTTCGAAGAACTGTCGACCCTCCTTTCCAATATCGAAGCGTGCTTGAATTCGCGGCCCATTTCCCCTAGGTTAGAAGATCCAACTGACCTTCTTGCCCTAAGTCCAGGCTATTTTGGATTCGGTCCGCTGTATGTTATGTATGTATATGTATATGTATGTTAGTTGAAATCAAACCCTTGAATACACAGCGACGCGCACGCGCATTATTTTTTCGAAGACATTTCCGTTGTTTTTGTTTTGAGCACCTAAACCCCACGATCCAGGAAATTAAGAAGGAAGATACAAGCAGGCAAGGATCTCCCACTACGAACAGACGCCATCAAAAGCAGCAAGCGCCCGAACAATTTTGGGGGGCATACCAGCTCGTTATGGGGAAACTCAATAGACAGACTATGCCAAAGTGCTCTGCTCAGCTGAGGGAAATTGTGGGCGCACTCATTCCATTCACCACAAGAGGCAAACAACGAGGAAGACGCGAAACAGACGATCACCACCATTACTGCGAAAGAGGTGCTAGAGGTAACGGGGCAGCTAAGCAACGGCAAAGCGGTAGGCCCCAATGCGGCCCTGAAATGCATTGTAACTGCCCACCCGGAAGCATTCGCAAGGCTATTCAACCAGTGCTTTTCGGAACGAAGAGTCACACAAGCATGGAAACGCCAGAGACTTGTCTTGCTATCCAAGCCAGGAAAGGACCTAAGCGCCTCATGGGCATACCGGCTGATATGCAATCGCCTCGGGACCGAACTGACAGAGCGCCATGGCCTTCCTGCTCAAAAGTACTATTTCCGGAAGCAGAGGAGCACCACAGACGCTATCCAGAAGGTGACAAACCTGGCCAGAGAAGCCATCCGAAAAAAAACGGACATTTTGCCATGTCGTTTAAAGGCTGGCGTAGAAAACGATGACCTTTGGGAGGAAAAGAGATTCACACCGCCCTAAATCTTGTATACGGCCGACTGAAGTATATTAATTGCGACGGCAACCTGCTTGGCGTGGGCGATCATTGTTCTGCCAACCCGAGGGGATAAGTGAAATGCTTGCCGGGCATCCAAATGCTGTGGACGCACAGCACCGCAGGAAAATTTTGGTAAGGTGGTCGCTGGAAGATGTGGAAGTATATTTTTAAAAGTCCTGCCCAAACACAGTTTGAGCAGCGGATTCCATAGCCTTGTCTCCGCAAAGGTCGCGTATTGCAAAGGGCAAAGTGTGTGAGAGCAAGAAAGACAATGAGTGACTGAAAATTAATTTCTTTATTCTTTCTATAATAATGATCCGATCTGATACAGATTCGGCAATCTGATAGATATGGTCATTCTCTACGATACTACGCTTTTACTTTTTTGGTATCCTTTGCCACAGATTTTCGTCCTTTGTGATGGCGGAGGGGGGCAGGGCGAAATTTTAAAATACTCTTGTAACAGTGTGATATCACATGAGTCTGGAAAAAAAATTTGGTTGCTCTAGCTTTTATAGTCTGTGAGATCCAGGCGACAAACAATACGGACAGACGGACAGACAGACATGGCTCTATCGACTCGGCTATTGATGCTGATCAAGAATATCTATACTATATGGGGTCGGAAACGTTTCCTTCTCATCGTTACAAACATCCACTTTTACCACAAATCTAATATACCCCTTAACTCTTTTTGAGCACGGGTATAAAAAGTGTGCAAATCTTGAAAAAAGCATACATTATCGCAAATGGAAAAAAGTTATGATTTTACAATCAAATCAAAAAACGAATTGCATATAGCACCTAAATAAAAACTTGTATGAGCCGGAAAAACTATAAACCAATTTGCTAATGTTTAAAGTTTATATTTTTTTAAACTACTAGCAGACCCGCTCGCTCCGCTGCGTACTAAATGCATTTAAGGTTTAGAACTTCATCGAAATTAAACAATGATAACACTAGTCAACACTAAAATTAGGCTGTGGCCCAAAATAACTTTTTCTTATGGATTTCGGGGTTTACAAATTTTTTACGAAATATGGTTTTTTTATGGTGTAATTTTTTTTAAAGAATTTTTTAAAATCTTTTTTTTTTAATGTTATTTTTCAGAGGTAGTGCTTCTATTTTTCACATAACTTAAATATCTTATATCTGGTTGCATAGAACGATTTTAATGATTTTTGACTTTTCCCGAGTTTTTAAAATCAAAATTTAAAAAAAAAAAACCGCAAAAAATTATGAAATTTGAATTTGAGAGTTTATCTTCCAGGCGTTAAGCTGCAGATACTAAGTGTTTGGATACGATTTATAGTTGCATTTGTCTTTTCAGAACTGCAAAGATCTATGCAACCAGATGTAAGATACTTAAGTTATGTGAAATATAAGCACTACCTCTGAAAAAAACCATGAAAAAAATACCAGATTTTAAAAATTCTTTAAAAAAAATGACACCATAAAAAAATAATAAAGTACTACAAAAATTTGTAAATCCTGAAATCTATCAGAAAAATTCATTTTGGTTCACAGCCTAAATAAAAAGTTTAATTTTTCGAGTAGTGTAATCAAAAGCAACAAATATACTTAAACAAATTTAAATTTTTCAGAAAACAATTTTTCATACTAAAAGGTATAAAAACAAAATCTATATTATAAATTTGTATTTGAGGAACCTATTTATAGAAAAGTAAAAACTTTTCTATAGAAACGAGTTGTGGAGAAAATAAATGAAATAGGATTTCAAACACACACTTTTGGACCAAATTTAAGATTTTTTGGACTAATTTTTAATTCTTGAGGAACCTATTTATAGAAAAGTAAAAATTTGTTTGTGCACACAATGCCACATTCTCTGGCTATCATTTAAAAAAGACAGCATGCAATTTGTTGCACGCGTTTCGGAGATAGCCGCTTACACACCGATTTTTTATATTGTTAGTATAGTATATAGTATATTGTTCCAAAATATAATCGCTTAAATGTCTAAATTTTGTATGGGCTAAAATGAAACAAGAAATTGTATTACAAAAGAACAATGTCCGACCGCCAGATAAATTCTGCACCTAAATTCTTGATAAATCGTGGTCCATCGAGTGTATGTCTCATGGTACATATGTTATATAACATTATTGCAGTAGCCAATTCCGCACCAAATCCATTTTTGGTTGGTAATACCATATTTTTTGGTCGACGCTAACGAGAATCGTTCTGCAGCGAAGACATCGATTACCGAATTCGCAATACCAGTTTTTCACAGTGGCAATTGATCAAAAGTTGAGCTAAGCTTGTAGAACTATTCTTGTCTTGAAAATCCTCATCCAAAATCGTAGAAAATAATGACGCGGAAATTTTGATGTTTCATTTGCATTTCATTTTCAATTAACGATACAGTACAAGAAAAAGTTCTAAGCATAACTTGGCCAAAAAAGGAAATATATTACGGCTACGGATATTAAAAACCACCTGCATATATATTTCGAAGTTTAAGTTTATTTTCAACAACTCTCCTCTAAGAAAACTGTCGGTTCAAGCAGCATAACGCATATGCCTACGCCCGGAAGCGGCTGTTCTGGCAGCTGTCTCCCGCTGCCTTCGTGTTGCTGCTGCACCTGCTGCGTTTAAGCAGCTCTCTTGCTCTACTCGGCTCAGAAGCCGAGCTTAACTCTTCCATAATGCTCTCACGCTCTCGTTATGCATAGGCCACGGGCAGTCGGCCCATTTTGCCCTGCGATCAGTCAATTATTGATCTTCAGAACCGTCGGTCTATATACCTTAAGCCACCATATTAAATACGCGTACTGCCGCTACTAAATACTAATAAATTGATATTGTAATAAATTTATCGGCTCTGTTCTTAAAATTAATTAAAATAGCTATTAAAAACGCTTAATAGCTCAAACATTTGGTGACCCCGACGTGATCTGTGCAATTTGGTACATGTCACAAACTACATTTCAACATAATAATTAACACTTAATTGCCGTTCGTTCGTCTGCTCTGATCCAGTGCCATCGACCACATAACAAGTGGCATCGACCACATAGCTGCCATACATGCATATACACCGGCCACCTGTGTATACACAAATTGCGCTTGAAGTTCCCGTTTGTTACGCGCGTTGCGCTTTGTGTTCCTCTTCCCGCTACGAACGTATTTAGAGCCGCTGCTGCTATGGATGCTGCCAACGACGCTCCAGTGCCCAGGGAGCAAAACAGGGTGTCTTTTCTGAGGTTTAAGTCAACGGAACTATGTGAGAAAGTGAAAAGATTTGCTACCGCTTGGGAAGATGAGGCTGCTGTCTGTGACTATTACATGCTACTGGTAAAGCAGGAGCAGATCGAGAAGCTGAATGCGCAATTTGAAACATTGCACAACGAGCTTGAAGAATTGGACTGCAACGAAATTCATAGTGGACTGTGCGACAGCTTTGAAACAATTACCAGTTTCACGCAAGGGAACAAAAACTACGGAACGATTTTTTACCAAGACTGTTGCCGTGGCTAGCAGAACGACATCATCGCTGAGACCCTGGGCAATAAGAGCAGAAGAGGTAGATGCTGGAATAGATGGTTCAGTGGTATGAGTAGCCGCAGAGGACTCAGCGATGGGATGAGACGTTGCAGACGGAGACAAAGTGACAAGTGGAACAAATCCACCTTCGGCGGCAGTAGCATCAGGGCCACCGAAATGCAAGAGACTGTGGTGCCTACGTCCACAGGTACGGCATTTGCTGGAGCTACATTCACTCAATCTATGCCCTGTTTTGAGGCAATTTACACACAGGGAAAGCTTTTTGGCTTCCTTATGGCGATTTGCGGGAGACAGTGCTATAAAATTGGGATAATGATTGATTTCGTGAGCGCTGTCATTGCACAGCACGCAGCTTGATGTGTTTTGGTTAATGGCAACAAGTGTGGATTTAGAATGGTTAGATTTTCTACTCCTGCCCACCTGACTGCTTGGCGCATATGTTGCCATAGCGAAATCCACGGTTTCCAACGTCCTGCATCGCTGCTTCAAAAACGAGGCCATGGACTCCCATGATAGAATCAAGTTGACGAAGGCTGAGTCCTCTAAACGTTCCTCCCACTTGGCTTGAGTCGCCGGGTCCAGCTTACGAAGAAGCACCTGTACTATGATGCATCCTGCGATCTGCTCAGGCGTGTCCAAAGCCTGCAGCGCCCGAATATGAGCGTTGAACTTGTCAGAAATCTCCCGCAGCATCGGCACTCATCCATTCTTAACTGCCAGCAGCCCCAGAGTCTCAGTAATGTGCGCCGGAAAAAGTAAACGACGATTATTAAAACGCTTTTTCAATAAATCCAATGCTATATTATAGTTGCTGTCCGAGATTTCCAGCGAACGAACCGTCTCCAACGCCGAATCACGCAGGCAAGATCGCAGATGCTGAAACTTCTCAATGTTGGATAGGTCTGGACGATTATCGATGATGGTCGTGAACATCGAGTAAAAGTCCGTCCAATCAGCATATCCTCCGCTAAACCTTGGCAATTGTATGGGAGGAAGGGATGAGGTGGCGGCTGAGCACCGGCAAAACCTGCAGTTGCATCCTAGCAGTTTCACGCATGATCGTCGAGCGTTGCTTGATTTTGGCTCTCAACTAAACTAAATTACTTCTCGCTTCGCAAATCATCTTCAGTTTCGGAAAATGAAATCATCGACGTCAGTATTAACTCTCGTTCATCGGAATACTCAACTCTCATCACCACTGTCGTAGCCTCTAGCATAACCGACCGGCAGCCGAGCTTCGGAGTAGACACTTGCAACTGAAATATTCAGCAAACCTGCCACTAGCTGATCTAGAGTTCCATAGACCGCAGCGTGTCGATCTTCAAATTGGCGCCAGTTTGTTTTACGAACTCCTCTGTGTTGGCCAGGTCAAGCTATTGCCAGGATTGCCATCAATTCAGAAGACTCGCTTGGGATGGGTCATATTTGGAGGTTGTTCCCGGGTAAAGGAGGGGTCCTCTTTAATGGATTCGCGCGCCCCGGCCGTAGCTGCGGATGATAACCTAGACGAGAGACTTGAGTTACTGCTGCGACGGTTTTGGGAGGTAGAGAATTGCATCGAACCCATAGTAAATTCTACTAAAGAATAGCTAGATTGTGAAGCTCTCTTTGCGCAGCATTTCCGGCGATTGCAAACCGGCGATTATTGTGTTAGGTTGCCCGCAAAATACAATCTGGATCTCTTGGGAGAATCGTACCATCAAGCTCTTCGAAGGTTCTTATCCCTTGAACGGAAGTTAGATACCGTCCTGATGTAAAATCTCTGTGTGCTGCTTTCATAAAAGAGTACCTTGATCTAGGTCATATGTCCTTGGTTCCTGCCGAGTCAATCAGCTCCTGCCGTTATTTTTTGCCTCACCATTGCGTCACAAAGGAAGATAGCTCTACAACCAAGCTTCGGGTCGTTTTCGATGGATCCGCATCAACTTCATCTGGTTATTCCCTGAACGACGTTTAAATGGCCGGTCCTGTAATCCAACCGAAGCTTTTCCATATTCTTACTCGATTTCGGTCACATTCAGTTGCGATTACGGGAGATATTTGCAAGATGTACCGATGTGTAAGGGTCTCATCTGAGGACAGTAACTTGCAGAGTATTCTATGGAGGAATTCCATGCATTGCGTGTTGCGTGTGTTCAAGGTGGACACCGTTACTTATGGGACGAAGCCTGCCTCGTATTTATCTGTGCGGGCGATGCATCAGCTGGCAATGGATGAACAGACAGACAGACAGACCTTTTGTCTGGACGTTGATATGCAATGACTGCACCATCAAGTGGCCCATGCGACACCAAGCCGAAGCCTGTTACGCGCGGAACCCAGGCAGAAACGCAGCCCCTCCTCCCGCCCAACCGACCGAGGGACGCTGCCGAGAGCATGCAGGAAAGATAGGTGTTAGACTAAAATTCGAGGAAAATTAGAACTAAACACAACTCAAAGAGCTAAACATGCACAGATAGCTAAAAAATAGTAATAATTACCGGAAAGGTACATATGTTAGTATTAGTGATTTAAGAAGAGGAGGGGAATTAGTAGTGGATATTATGTGGTAGAGGGAATCGAAGTCCGAGCAAAGGACCCTAAATGGTTCGTGCAAGGAATAATTCGATCTACAAAGCGGAAGGAACAAAGGAATGAAGTTTCTAGTAGATCTGCTCAACAAGTCAGGGCTATCTACGTCCGCCTTGATCAGGTTGTGCACAAAAATCACACCTAGCATTTTTCTACGACTAACTAAGGTTGGAAGGTTTATTAAAAGCAATCTACGAGGGTAAGATGGCAGTCTCACATCTGCATCCCAGTTAAGGCGACGCAGAGCTAAAAGTAAAAAGTTTTTCTGGACAGATTCTATACGGTCCTGGTGTACTTTGTACTGGGGGCACCATACACAAGAGCCGTACCCTAAAATCGGACGAACAAGCGAGATGTAGAGGGTCTTCGTTATATAGGGGTCGTCAAATTCCTTTGACCACCTCTTTATAAACCCAAGCACACCCATGGCCTTATTTACCATAGTGGAAATGTGTTCAGAAAACTTTAACTTTGGGTCTAATTTAACACCAAGATCGTCAACCAAGGTAATTCTCTCAAGAGAACCACCGCAGAGGCTATAAGGAGCCAAAATGGGGCTGGAACGATGAAATGTCATTACTTTGCATTTCGAGGCATTTAGGTGTAACATATTTGCACGACACCATGACTGAAAGTTACTGAGATCGGATTGCTAGCGAGAGTGTAATGACATGTCCTTATAATGGACACAAAGTTTAACATCATCCGCATACATGAGTACTCGAGAGTTTGTTAATACTGAAGGCAGATAGGTCTGAGATTCTTCGCCGTGACTTCTACGTTGATGACCTGATATCCGGAGCCAGCTCTCCGGAGGAGGCTATCCGCATTCGTGAGCAAACTGCAGGAATTTAGACTAGAGGCCAGTTCCGACTGAGGAAATGGTGTTCGAACATCCCTGCTGTCGTCGATGGGGTTCCTGAGGAGGACAAGGAATCTTATTTGAAGTTCGACGATGGCAGTGATTTTACCAAAACACTGGGACTTGCCTGGGATCCTGTGTCTGATCAACTTTTATTCTCCTTTTCTGCCCTACATTCGTCTTCGCATCCCTGCAGGCGTTCCGTCTTGTCCACAATAGCCCGGTTCTACGACCCCTTGGACTAGCTGGACCTGTCATTACAAAGGCAAAAATCTTTCTCCAGCAGTTGTGCAAGGAGAAGTTGTCCTGGGATGAAAGCTTGCCATCAGGACTGAACATATCGTGGCAGGAATTATGTAACAGTTTTGGCCACATTCGACGCTATGAATTTCCTCGGTTCGTGCTTATTCCGAATTTTGAGCTAGAAATTCACGGGTTTTGCGACGCCAGCATTGAGGCTTATGGTGCCTGCATTTATGTTGTGTCTAAGGGTCAGCGGTTCAGCAGCCACTTACTCTGTGCAAAATCTCGTGTTGCTCCATTGAAAATACTGACTGTACCAAAGCTGGAGCTTTGTGGAGCGGAGTGGCTAGCTAGACTCATATCTGAGATAGCCGGAATAAAAGTATTCAAAGGAAGGTTTTACTGTTGGTGTGATTCGTCTGTTGCGCACTCTTGGATTCGGGACGAACTGTCCAGATTCAACGTATTCGTCGCAAATAGAGTGGCAACGATACAGGAACTTACTGCTCAAATGGAATAGCACTATGTTCCCACAGCATTGAACCCGGCCGACATTCTCTCGCGAGGGGCTCTTCCAGTAGAGTTGAGCGAGTCACCTCTTTGGGCTCATGGACCTCCCTTTCTTTGCGGATCCTCTGATGACTGGCCACCCACTGTACTACCTGTTAAGCCAACCCTGGAGCTTCGTCGGAAGGTTCTCCTGGTAAAATCGCCCTACGTAGATTTCGTATCTGAGTCCAGGTATGCGAACTCTTTTGCGTCCATGCAACGCGTTTTTGGATATGTTCACAAGTTTGTCAACCGGATTCGGCATCCTGGACTCACTGTTTCTGACATTGAACATGGAACTCAGTTATTGGTGCGGCTAGTCCAGCGTACGGAACTATGGGAAGACATGAAGACACTGCGTGCTAAGGGGGTGGTCTCCTCATCTAGTTCCCTCGTATCGTTGAATCCTTTCATGGATCATTTCGAACTTCTCAGAGTTGATGGCCGGCTGAAGAACTCGTCGTTGGATTTTGATGGCCGTCATCCCATCATCCTGCCCAGCAATCATCCGCTTACTTTTGCAATCATTTCTCACTTTCACGAACGGAATCTGCATGCTAGACCTCGAGCTCTGCTTGGATTAATCCGATCCCAATATTGGCCTATTGGGGGAGGAAGACGGTAACCAAGGCCGTAAACAAGTCCGTAAGATGCTTTCGAACGAAGCCTAGAGTATTGGAGCACATCATGGCGGATCCTCCGAAGGAGCGGCTACACGGTTCTTATGCCTTTGAGATCACAGACGTCGACTTTTGTGGCCCTTTTTTCTACAATCCAGAGGCACTGAACAAGGCTCCAATCAAATGCTACGTCTGCGTCTTCATTTGCTTTGCGACTAAGGCTGTTCATTTGGAGCTGATCAAGGATTTGTCTACAGTCTCCTTTCTGCACGGCCTAAAGCGGCTCATATGCACAAGACGAAGGCCGTGACAAATTTGGTCAGATAACGCAACCAATTTTGTCGGCGGCAGGAATGAGCTTTTGGATCTAAAGCGCCTATTTCTCAGCGACGACCATCAGAAGGCGGTCCTGGAATTTTGTTTGGTTGAGGCTATTGACTGGAACTTCATACCGCCACGCTCCCCGCACTTTGGAGGCCTGTGGGAAGCTGCAGTGAAGACGGCCAAGTATAGCTTCTATCGTGCTATAGGCACCTCGGTGCTTGGATTTGAAGAACTGCGTACGCTGCTATGCCACATCACGGCAGTTATTAATTTAAGACCCTTAGTATCCATTTCAGATAATCCTGCCGATCTGGACGTTTTAACTCCAGCTCATTTCTTGAATGGCGGACCTCCTGCTTCGTTCGCTGAACCTGACGTAACTCAGCTAAAATTCGATCGCCTGAACGGATGGCAGCGCGTTTCATATTTGCAGCAGATCTTCTGGTCCCGATGGAAGGAAGAATACATAACTTCACTGCAACAGCGCTCAAAGTGGCGCACGCCGAAGCCTAGTTTGGCAGTCGTAGATGTGGTCCTTGTTAAGGATGAGAATCTGCCTCCCACTAGCTAGGGTGGTCGAACTATTACCCGGAAGAGATATCGTCGCCCGAGTCGTTGTTCTGAAGACTGCATCTGGAATGACAAAGCGAGCCGTTAACAAGCTGTGTCTTCTTCCCCTTAAAGATGCTGTTGAAAGTCAGGCTTCCAACGGGGGGAGTATGTCGGGTCAAGCAGCATAACGCATACGCCTACGCCTGGAAGCGGCTGTTCTAACAGCTGTCTCCCGTTGCATTCGTGTTGATGCTGCACCTGCTGCGTCTAAGCAGCTCTCTTGCTCTACTCGGCTCAGAAGCCGAGCCTAACTATGCCATAATGCTCTCACGCTCTCGTTATGCATAGGCTACGGGCAGTCGGCCCATTTTGCCCTGCGATAGTCAATTATTGATCTTCAGAACCGTCGGTGTATATACCTTAAGCAACAATAACCATATTAAATACGCGTGCTGCAGCTACTAAATACTAATAAATTGATATTGTAATAAATTTATCGGCTCTCCAAATATGCATTCGCACACAGCTGCGAATCCCAAACACCTTTTTTTTGTCAAATCGATTTTAAATTTAGCATATACATATGCTAAAGGGAGGGACATATCCCTTTCTTTACTGGGTATTCTCAGATCAACTGTGTTCATTCATTTTTATACCCGTACTCAAAAAAGAGTTAAGGGGGTATATTAGATTTGTGGTAAAAGGTGATGTGTGTAACGCAGAGAAGGAAACGTTTCCGACCCCATAAAGTATAGATATTCTTGATCAGCATCAATAGCCGAGTCGATAGAGCCATGTCTGTCTGTCCGTCTGTCCGTCCGTCTTGTCGAGCGTAACCAAATTTGGTTTCCATACTCATGTGATATCACACTGCTACAAGTGTATTTCAAAATTTCGCCCCGTGCTCTTCCGAACCCACAAAGGACGAAAATCTGTGGCAGGCACAATTTTAAAGATACGATAAAAATGAAGACACAGTATCGTAGAGAATGACAATATCTACCAGATTGCCGAATCTGAATCAGATCGCATCATAATTATAGCCAGAAGAAATTTATTTTCAGTTGCTTACCCCACCCCCTCCTGCATGAGATCCGCTACTCTATCTCCTTCTCGCTCGCACACTCTGCCGCGTTAAGTACGCGAGCAACCCCTAGCGGAGGAGATGTGGAATCTAAATGGTACATGTATAATCTACATGTTATATGTAGAATATACTTAGTAGATGTAGATGTAGATAACAGATGTAGAAAAACACAATATAAAAAGTTAAATTTTTTTTTTTTTATTTAAAATCCAAAAAAAAGACTTCAAAAATGTATTTACTGACTGAGTATGGGTATAAGTAGAGTCGCGTCCCCAGAAGCGACTCACACGTTTCTTCTCGTTTTAAATAAATTGTACGGTGTAGTATTGTATTTTTTGTTTGTGCCTGTAACCATTCGTCATTTATTTATGGAATTGTTTAAACTTTTACTGTATTATAGAACCCATGACATCTATTCCTGGAGGCCCTGAATTGTATATTGACTTAGGATCAACGGTGAATTTAACTTGTGTCGTAAAGCATCTACCCGACCCGCCCCTTACAGTACATTGGACCCACAATAATCAGGTAATTATATAACAAAAATCTTTCAGCGGTGTTGTACATAACAGTTACTTACTGTTACATTAAAGTTAGTAGGTCGTTTAAACAATATGTGATACAAATATCTGCGGTAATACATTTTTTTTTTGTCCAAAAAAAGGTGTCTTTACTTCGGCATAGCTACATTCTACTTCTATAAAAGAAGGGTGAGATATATAGTTCCTTTTTTAGCTACCTAGTCGGCGCCTCAATATACTTCCATGTTTCTGGGTCCGGCCCCGGTTTTGGGAAGAGAACGCACTACTCTGTTGTTAATTTGAAAAAATAGTGGGAGTCTTTTAACTGACACAAAGGGACAACATGCCCCCAAGCTCTAAAGTTTTTGATTGACTGTTATTAAGAGAGACTATGGAGACGTCGAGCATTCTACCGAGGATACGGCTAATGTATTTAGACAAAGACGTAGAAGTTTTACTTCTACTTTCCATAAGAGGGGTTCGACTACTCCACCTTAAGCGCTGTCTTGTCGGACTGAGCTTTCTGAATTCTTCCTTTAGACCGGCCAACCTATTTCTTAGGTTCCAGGTCTCTGGAATGTAGGCTTTGTCAACATCGCCCTAGGCTAGATGGAGCGGGAGTGCAGCACTTGGCTTTACTTCCACGTCGACACCAAACTCTGCTCTTTTAATTCGGAAAATTGGTTTTCACACTGGATTTTACTAGCCTCAGAGGTGATTGTAAGTTTACAATCTAGAGGGTCCGCCTTTGAGTCAAAAGACCTCATTGATATCATTCATGCCCTCACTTCTCTCGCATATATGTGGGGGTTTTGGTTTAATATTAAGTTTAATAAATGAAATATGGCATTGGTACAAGAAATAGAATTTAAGCGTCGTTCGTCGTCTGGGTTCTTTCCACAACCCTCTCACGTCGGCAGCTGGATCGAAACTCCCCGGCCTCTCTCTTCCCGATCTGCTTTGTGCAGATGTCTTAATTCGCCATCGGTCGTGTTTGCTGTTGTGTTTTGGGAATTCGCTTGGGAGCGAATTCGCTCACGCTCGTTTTGTCTAGCGATTTGCAAACACAGCCCACATCCGGCCGTCCTGACTATGCACTCGCCTCGAATGCATCTTCGCTTTCCTCGTCGTTACTCGTGGACCATGGCTTCAGATACTCCGCACACGAAGAAGCTTAGGCCCATCGGAATTGCCAACTTTTTTGACGTCGTAAGCATAGTTATGTTTCACCATGATCTGGTACGGACCCAAAAACTTCGGTTTTAGTTTGAGTCCGCTACCAAACTGCGTCCTCTTTATGACTACTAGGTCGCCAACGTCATACTGCCTGGCTGCTTTACGTCGCAGGTTATACGTGTTCTTGTTCTCGTCTTGCAGATTCAGAATTTGAGTCTTTGCTTTTGCCCGTAGCTCATTGCGGTCGTCTTCAAATGCAATGATAGACTCTTTCTGGATCAAACTCTGAAGCTGCTGGTCATCTCTGGTGCGCATCTTGACACCAATCAAGCGTTCGAAAGGTGTGGTATCGATGCTTCTTGTGTATGTCGAGTTTATTGCTCGCTGGACTCGATCTACGTGCTTAAACCATTTCGAAGGGTCCTCTATACTAAGCTTGGCCAGCACGGAGATGATCACTGCGTTCAGCCTTTTCACCTGTCCGTTTACCCGTGGAAGTCCTGTAGTCCTGTCGTCTTCACCAGTTTGATGTTTTCGTCTTCGCAGTACTGCAGAAAGTCTTGGGCGGCAAACGCCGAGCCTCTGCAGGGGGTGCAAAAGACCTTCTTGTTTACCTCGCTTGCGATTGATTAATATGCAAGGCATAAAGCAGTCGGTGTACTTCTTGATTTTGTCGTCTTAATTTGGTATGTAGTACTCCTTGCAAATTACCTCCTTCGTCTTCTTGATAGCGAAGTGGCCTCTATCGTGAGCCTTGCCGATGATAGTTTTCTGCATATCCCTTGGAACCACTATCAATTCAGCATCTTTGATAAATTTGTAAAGAATTCCGGACTTTATAAAGTAGTCGTCGTATTGTTGATTGTCGTCGCTGATAAGCTTCATGATCGTCTTGTTTTTGTGCCTGTTCTATGCCAGCTAAAATGCTTCCGTCACTTATGTGCATAGCGGGATATCGTGAGAGTGCGTCCACGTGACGTATTCGGGATCCTGCGCGATGCTCAACTTTATAGTTGTACTCCTGCAAAAAGATTATCCACCTGGCCACCCTTGTACATAGATTCTGTTTCTCTAGTATTTTGGTGAACGCGTTGCAGTCCGTTATAATCTTAAATGGTATGCCCAAAAGATACACCCGAAATTTCGTCAATGCTTCAATGACCGCAAGTATTTCCAACTCATAGCTATTGTATTTTGCGCTGCGCATCCGTCGTTTTCTTTCTCTTGTAGTATACTGGATGCAATTGGTCGTCGTCCGGTGATTCAACACGGCTTCAAAACCGCCTATGGATGCATCCGTATGGAGTTCTGTCTCGTACTTCTGATTATACATGGCTAGTACTGGGTTTGATGTCAAACATTTCTTCAACACGCGAATAGCGTTCTTTTCGTCTGGGCCATTTACAAACTATGCATTGTTCGTTGTAAGGTCAGTCAATGGTTTCGCCATAACCGCGTAATTGTAGATAAACTTTCTAAAATAGCCTGTAAGACCCAAAAAACTCTGAAGCTGTTTCAGTGTCTGCGGCGTCTTGAACTTAGAAACGGCTTCAATCTTCAACGGTCTCGGATACAGCTTTTTATTTTCGATGATATGGCCAAGAATCTGGATTCGTGTTTGTAAAAAATGACACTTTTTAAAATTCAGCTCAAGCCCATACTCTTCACACGTTTTGAGAACTTCTTTCAGATTTGTCAATGCTTCTTGCTCATCTTTGGCTGGAATGATTACGTCGTCAATATATGGTAGTGCTATTCCTTTTCTAGTCAGCTGTCGAAAAATAGCCACAATGTGCCTTTGGAATACTCCGGGAGAATTTGACATACCAAACGGCACCTTGCGGAACTGATACTGGCCGCTTTGCGTCACAAATGAGGTGTACTTCCGACTCTCTTCGGCTACAGGAACATGGAAGAACCCATTCTTCAAGTCAATTGTACTGAATATTGCAGCGTCTTGCAAACGATCTAGCTGGTCATCTATTAACGGCAGCGGGAAATGATCTTTTACGATGACTTTATTGATACGTCCAAAGCCAATGCATAGACGTGGCGTGCCGTCGCTCTTCTTCACCAATACAACCGGACTCGTGAACTTTGACTCTGACTCTTCAATTACCTTTTTCTGCAGCCACTCGTCGATCTGGTCTTCTATGATGCGTCTTTCATTTATCGCAAATCGCCGAGGCCGCGAAAATATTGGCGTTTCGTCTTTTAGAATGATTTTCATTTCAATATTCGTTGTTTTTGATTTTTCCGGTTTATACGTCGATATAATTTAGCGTATTTTGCTTTGTGTAAACTCGTTTACCGCGTTGTTTATGTTCAGCTGAGAATCGTCTACCGCTACGTCGATTCTCATTATGCACGATTCGTCATAAGGATCTTCTTTATTTTCATTTGGCATTTTACTCACTTTCACTCCATTGCGGTTGTACGATATTTCTGCGTTTCAGTTTTCAGTTTTATGTCCATGAACCTTGCAGCTACAACATAAAAGTTTAACACATATTCATCATCGTCAATATGTATGCTATGGTTCACCTGACCAATCGGCTTGATATTGTCAGCTTTGCTCTCACTTCCGAAACCGACAAAACACACTCTGCAGTCTTTTAATGTTGGCATACGAAGTTCGTCGTATAAATCTTCGCGTATAATGTTAAATTTACTGCCAGTGTCAAATAATGCCATACACTTTGTATTTTTAATCGAGACTTCTTTAGACGATAATTCAGTCTTATTTGAAACTTCGCGCATGTTTTGTTTTTCATCGTTTTGCTTCTCACTATTTTCCTTGCAATTTTTAGATATGTGTCCAAACTGATTACACTTGAAACACTTTCTTCCTTTAATGACATCTCGTCAACACCGCCAATCACGTATTGCATAAGTGCGTCGTCTTCCACATTGCCTATCGAAGCAATATCTCTCATACGATAAAAATATTCCAGAACACTCTCTTTGGGTCGTCGTTTACTCTCGTTAAGCTGCATGTGTATTTGTTTGCTACTGATTTTCGACTTGAATTCGTTCAATAGCGCGTTCTTCAATGTTGTCCATGAGTTCAAATGTTTTTCACTCAAAACAAATAGTCGGGCAATGCCCTTTTTCGACTTCTTTGCGAAAATAAGTTTTTGTAAATCTGTCCAACGCATGAACTCTGCCTGTTCCTCGAAATCTGCTATCCATTCTTCGACAGCCATATCATCAGAGCCATCGAACACTCGGATAGACTCTTTTATATCGCGAAAACTTATGGCAAAACGGGGTGCGGCCTGCTCATCGTAGTTCTGACTTTGCTCGTTGCTTCGTTCTATATTCCTTTGTTGGGATCTCTCTTGTGTGCATGTCGTTATAGCTTTCTCGCTCACTCCCGCGTCTCTCAAGCACAGCTTCTACCTCGTTCTCTTGATCTTCGTTTTCGTCTATTCCCTCCTCGTCGTCCTCTTTATTAGTGTCGTCTTCATCATCGTTGTCCTCATCGTCGTTGTTGTTTTGCAGCAGCTCTCCTTCCATTAGATTCCTAATAATATGGAGTGCCATATTTTCTGCATTGTGATTTATGTTCAACGTAACACATATTGAAACAAGATCACGGTCCGTTAGCTTTGCTTGTACGTATACGCGCTTAGCTGCAAATCTGGCTTCGTCTTCGTCGTATTCGAAACCACTAAAATCGCGCAATCGGCTTCTGTTTTTTCGATCTCCTTCTTGTTCATACACGAATTTGTGCAATGCACAAATGCTTGACTTCGTTGCCCGTCGAAGTCTTTTTGGAATTACTCTCGTTTAAAAACGTCATTTTGCTGAGATAAAAAAAAATGGTCTATTTTATTTTCTCCGCTTTTTAAATTTCCACGTCGTTTTTTGTTCTCAAGCTCCGTAACTTGTACCGCCGTCATCGTACCGTCACATATAAATTTTTGCTTAATTCTCACACGCGTTCCTTAAAACTTTTCCGCTCAAATCCGGGACGAGTCTCCAAAATGTGGGGTTTTCGGTTTAATATTAAGTTTAATAAATGAAATATGGTATTTGGTACAAGAAATAGAATTTAGGCGTCGTTCGTCGTCTGGTCTCTTTCCACAACCCTCTCACGTCGGCAGCTGGATCGAAACTCTCTCGGCCTCTCTCTTCCGATCTGCTTTGTGCAGATGTCTTAATTCGCCATCGGTCGTGCTTACTGTTGTGTTTTGGGAATTTGCTTGGGAGCGAATTCGCTCACGCTCGTTTTGTCTAGGGATTTGCAAAACACAACCCACATATATGCTATATTGTAAAGCATCGTTGCTTTTGAGCCATCACGGGATCTTACTTTCCCACTATTCTCTACCTCTATCCCCGGCTGTCTTTTATCCGATGCTTTGCATTTTTTATTCCCTCTCGCTCTTAAGATGGTTTTGTCCATTTGTTAGGCTGTTATTTGACCAAAACTTTTTCGATTTAAGGACCAGTAATTGTTACAATGTTATATTGACAAACAAAAATTTATAATTTTACAATTGGAAAATATGTACTGGCCACAATGTTGAACTTTGACTATTTATTGTAATGCTTCTATACATTGTACCACCATGTTGTCTAGCACACTAAGTTTTAAAAGATTTTTTTTTTTCACTGTGCGACAGTCAATGATTTAGGACTTAGGCCGTTATTAAAAAATGCCCTGGACGCAGCTATAGTCAACGGTCTGAAACTCCACTCTGTTCTGGAATAACATGCTGGCATTCCGGAAATTCAAGAGATATGCAATGTAGTATGACATGGTATGAGCTGCTCATCAGAACCATTTACTAATCAGCGCTAAAATGTGCGCATTATATTGTGGATCCGGACTTTGCCGGCTCGTACGAGAGTGCCATGGGAATAACCTCCTCCTTCTATGCGATTGCCTAGGTGTGTCTTAGCAGGCTCTACCAGATCTATGACGAGCCACTTCCTTTCCGTGTCTGTGAGACAGATTGCCTTTTAGCACTAGAACGCACCAAATTTATATGCTCACTCAAACTTTGAAAACAAAAATTTATATTTTTTAAACTTTGTAGATCATATACGTTATATGCATATTTGTTTAAAATTACCTTTTTTACGTATATATTATTTGTTTTAAGCAGGGTCAGAAAACAGAGAAGAGGCACTACGCAAATGCCGATTGCTCATGATATTTTTTAAAATATGTAAGCATTAAGTACCTGTTTGTTACCGTTTAATTTATGAAATTGGAGTATATTCTTATTTAAACAACGTTTTCACAAATGCTTCTATCAGGAACTAGATTTTGCACGAGGAGAACAAATGCATTTTTGTTGTGTAATTTTTTCTCTTGCATTCAAGCAATGCTAACTGAGTAAGCCCTGTAGTGTAACTCTTTTTCACGTTTCATAATTTCACGCTTTTACGGTTAATTTTCGGCTTAATAAAAACAAAACGGCTTCATATTTCGGATCTGTTTCGACTGGCCGCCGTTTGCTGCAGAACTAGTTACGCGGTAATCGACGCGAAGCTAATTCGAGAGGGTCCATTTAACCATTTGGTTCTATACCCATTTGTTTCAGAAAGAGCTGGTCAACCAAATCTCATGTCTACATACATATGGCCGAGGCTTTAGCCAGCGGCAGTAAAAGACCGATTTTACGTTTTATATTTTACTAGTGGACCCGGCGAACGCTGTCTCGCCCGATACAGCTGGATTGCCACGATGCAGAAGCGTGTGGTGTCGTCCCCACAAGTGTTGCAGTTTTGACATTCTCGAAGAAAATGGCCTTTGCGACGCAATTTAAGCAGAGCTGCTTTTGCTTTATGCAGCTAGAGCGAGCATCAACGGTCATTTGTAGGAAATGAGGACATAGTCGGATTGGGTGATTCTCCTTGGAATAGAGATCTAACATCTAGGATTGTTGATCCCGACCGCAGTGAACAGATCCCGGAGTGTCGGCCAGCGGACGTAGTCTCCTGAGAATACCTCAATATTGACGGGAGGCAGTCGACGAGACTTTCGGGTCCTTTGGTGTCAGAGTTAGAACTTTGAGGGACACGGGAAAAGGAAACAGAACCGATTTGGTCCTGGCAGCAGGGCTACTACTTGCCGCTCTCGGAGTGAG
Source organism: Drosophila tristis (assembly GCA_018150885.1). NCBI lineage: Eukaryota > Metazoa > Arthropoda > Insecta > Diptera > Drosophilidae > Drosophila > Drosophila tristis. The sequence goes on from JAECWT010000181.1 coordinate 1,311,219, forward strand.
GGGTGACTTGATTTTTTGTGTCGGCGGTGTTCCGGAGGCGGAAGATGTTCGTAAAGGGCTTGAAGAGGTCACAGGCAAAAGCTTGTTGTTGTCCTTGTGACCTGTTGGCATATTACGAACTCACACCCGCACTGAAAATCGGTTTTGGAAGTCTTGGAAGGACCGAAGACTGTTTTGATTAGAGTTCAAACGGAAAGACGCCCGGAAACAAATATTTGTTCGAAAATATAACCCACTTATGGAAGGCTGCCAGGCCTCGAGCTTGTTGGAAAACAATAGTCGGGTCGACTCGGATTGTTTGAGATCACCGTGAACAGAAATTTCTCAAACAATGAGTGACTTATATTGCGCTGAGCCGAGGAGAGGAACGGGTACACTGATTTTGGCAATATCTTGCAAATATTGTTAGTGCTGGCTCCTCCGTTTACCTCTTTGACGCAGTCGTGATCAGAACTGGGTTATTCGCGGATGGACGGCGGACGGAATGGCATTTATATCATCGATAGCTGACTGGAATGGGCGATAGCTTGCTCTATATGTCGGTTTGGATCGACAAAGTGCAGATAAACCTAGTCGCCGTAAGCGTTACCGGAAGCTGCAGTCAAGAATATGACTGCGGAGTGGGCGCTGGAGAACTATCGGGAAAAATACCGAAGGAACACAGAAAAAATCTAAAAAAGATGACGAAAAGGTTTAAATTAAAAATCATAGATCGTTCAATTTATTTCTTGTAGGGCCGGTGTGTTTGTTTGGAAATTGTCAAACGAGAGTAAGGTTTTATTTGTATCTCTTATATATTTATTTTTGGTCGAACGCAAGATTCGGTTACGATACCGATAGTTTTTGGATTGCGCCACCAATTTGACAATTGGCAATGTAAAGGGTCAAATAATTACGGACAATGCGCCGTGCCTTGGATGAGGATAATTTATTGTGTTTTTGGAGATACTACTTGTTAGTGTGGCGACCAAAAACGTATGGCTGGAACGCGTAAATTGCTCAGAATCGCAGAATTTGTATATTCAAAAATGCGACTATGAGCGGAGTATATTCGGTAGTATGGAGGCGGTATTTTTATGCATACTACACTTCCAACTATGGAAATGAATTTATATGTAGATCGTGGGTTGCACTCAGCAACTGCCGGTGGCTGTCGGCAGCGAGAGCGTAAGCGTGGTGAGTCTGAGCGCGCGAGAGCGTGTCACCGGGGGGGAAAATGATCATAAGCGTGAGAGCGAGAGCGAGGGCTTGCGTAGCTGGAATGCTAACAGTGGTGTGGCTGGAATGCCCACAGAGCTGTTGCACCGCCAGCGCCGTCCTCACTCTGAACACTAGCTAATCGTGTTTTGTAAAAATGGGCTGGTTGACGGTATTTGCAAGAGTGTTTATCTGGCTTTGAACTTTTGGGCTTGTTACTATCAGGGGTGCCACAGAAAAAACTTCCGCTGGAAAATCACTTCAATTCCATTCCGCCGTTCCACACACCGATTTCTCAGCGGAATCTAAATCGCTTATACATGTTAAGTTAATAAAATAAGCATTTTAGTAAATCACTATTCAATCCGCTGACTGAATTTTCACTTAAACTTCCTATACGTCAAACGTGTACATACTTTTTGTGCAAATTGTGAAAACATTTGTAGTCATTTGTAGTTCTACCAGGTGACATCGCTTTAAAATGTCATCAGCTGACTAAAGAAAAATAATAATACAAGCCAACGAAGAAGAAGAGTACTAGCTCAAAATGTAAGTAAATTTGGTTTGGTATTTGTTTAATTGTTGCATTTTTTTAACGGGAAAGCATCGCACGCCAAATCAGGACGCAGTTTTTTTATACCCGTACTCAAAAAAGAGTTAAGGGGTATTTTAGATTTGTGGTAAAAGTGGATGTGTGCAACGCAGAGAAGGAAACGTTTCCGACCCCATAAAGTATATATATTCTTGATCAGCATCAATAGCCGAGTCGATATAGCCATGTCCGTCTGTCCGTCCGTCTGTCCGTCTGTCCGTCTTGTTGAGCGCCTGGATCTCAGAGACTATAAGAGTTAGGGCAACCAAATTTGGTTTCAAGACTCATGTGATATCACACTGCTACAAGTGTATTTCACTGCCCCCTTCCGCCCCCACAAAGGACGAAAATCTGTGGCAGGCACAATTTTGAAGATACGATAAAACTAAAAACGCAGTATCGTAGAGAATGCCCATATCTACCAGATTGCCGAATATGAATCGGATCGGATAATAATTATAGCCAAAATGAAGAAATTAATTTTCTGTTGGTTCCCCCGCCTCCTTCAGCCAGAGACACACAACACATTCTCTCTCTCGCTCGCACACTCTGCCGCGTTCAGTGCGCGAGCAACCCCTATCGGTGGAGATGCAGAATATAAATGGTACATCTATAATCTACATTTTAGATGTAAAATATACATTGTAGATGTAGATGTAGATAACAGATGTAGCAAAAAAATGTAAAATGTAAAATTTTTTTTTTTTCTAAAATTCTAAAAAATCATATCTCAAAAATGTATATACTGACTGAGTACGGGTATAAGTAGTGTCGCGTCCCCAGAAGCGACTCACACGTTCCTTCTCGTTTAATTTATGAAGGATCGTCCGGACATTGCCCGCAATTTTACCAAAGGGGGTGATGAGCGCAGCTTGGGAGGACTTGGCGCTTCAGCTGAATGCTTTGGGCCCTCCAATTAAAACTGAAGAGGAGTGGCGAATTGTAAGCAGATTTAAAAAGGAAATAGGAAATTTTATTGAACATTGCCTTTTACAGGTATGGAATGGAGGCCGGCCATCAAAAGAAAAATGTATCATAATATGCGGGAGACCAGAGCCACAGGCGGTGGGCCTTTTAAGCAGCTGGCACTTAGCCCTTCTCTGCAATATGTTCGAACGGTGGATTGCGTGGCTGGTGCCAGAACATATGGCATCCTGCAGTGCGCTGAAGAGAAGGAGAACGAAGAAGAGCCGTCCCCAAAAAGACCACGAATGGATGGTGCAAGCTACAGCAAAGAAAAAGCGACAACTGACCACAGGCTAGCTGCAATGGTGGCAGATGAGACTCTGGTCTTAAAAGAGATAAAGGAGGAGCTGGTGGAGCTCAAGAAAAACGCGCAGGAGATGTTGCAGGAGCGCAAAAGGACAAAATTAATATTAGATAAATTAGTTTTAGCCATAGAAACGAAATTTAAGTAATTAATTTAGAAATAATAAAAATACATACTTGACAAAACTAAATACATTTATTTATTAAAAAAAACATCTACATAAAAAATCATTAAAGTCATCTTAAAGAAGCTGCTATGCTATCCCGAATTCGTGAAGTTGGTTCAGGCTGATCAAAATTTAGTAAAGCGCCAACTTCTTCGCGTCTTTCATTAGCTTCGACAACACGAAACTCCTGATCCTTTTGCTCGCGGTATAAATTATGAAAAACGCAGCACACATTTATTATGCATGTGACCTTTAGGGGATTATACAAAAGGATCTCTTGGAGTAGTCTGAATCGGCTTTTAATAACTCCAAAAGTCCTCTCAATCACATTTCTTGCAGAAGCATGACGAAGATTAAAAGTATGTTGGTTGGACCCTGCCGTTGGATTTCTGTAAGGTGTATGCAAAAAGGGTTCTAAGGGGTAACCTGAATCTCCAAGAAGCCAATTACCACGGGAACTACTATCATACTCTTCCTGCAAAAATGCCCTGGCCTCGCTCTGACCCCAAGCGCAAGAGTCATGAGTTGCTCCAGGCTTCGAAGCATCCACATAAATGACTTTAAGGTCGTAATCACATAACTATAGGAAGCAATATTTAAAAGTTAATAAAATGTAAAGACAATATTGGAACAAAATACAGCGTTCTAAAACACACATAAAAAACACAGACAAACATAACAAACCACTTCTACACAATAAGAAAAGTAAACATCTTAAAAGCATCTCACTTACTGCCATTACATTTAAGCTAAAATATCCCTTTCTATTAAAATAAACTTGCTCGGCATTTCCGGGCTTCATGATCTTGATGAGGGTGCCATCAATGCACCCAATAACACCAGCAATCCCATAATTTTCATAGAAATGCTGTTTGCATTTACTCAGCTTTTCCTCTGATTGCTTCAGTTGAATGAAACGGGGACCAAGTTTCCTTGTTTCCAGCAACGGAAGCATTTTCCATAGAATTTTTCCAACGGATTGCCTGTACATGGACAGATCCGCGTCCTTTCCTATTACTCTCTGGAACGACCCAACTCCTAAAAACCGCAGGGCAGTCGCCAAGTGCTCCAAGTGATTGCAGAATGGGCGGAATCGAGGAAGATGGGATATCCTCTTTGATTATATTAAGGATCCTTTCGAAGATTGTCTTTTCAGCACGATAATTGTACCGAAAGCTGTTAATTGTAATAAAACAAATTAGCATTGGTTTGAGAAGAAAATCACAAAAACTACATACGTATCGTCTGATTGTGAAAACGGGTCCGATGCGCATCTGAGAAGCCTGCGCCGGAGGGTTTCTTTTCTAATCTCCGTACCTCTTCGATGGCCAGAATTCCCGCTATAGGCATTTTTCTTAACTTTAACTAAAATCAATTCAGATGTTTGTTTCTGCCAGGTACGGAGAGTTGCCAGACAACTGCTAGAGTTGTCGAGTAATTTATTTTGTTTGGCGCGCAAGAAATGGGATGTTTATTTGCTTTGTAATTATTAAAGTACAGCTTTGAAAAATCAGTTATTTTAAATGATAAACGAAAAAATAAAAATCAATTGTTTTGATATGATAAAATCAATAAAACTGCAAAATGAACCCTATTCGAATTGAATCTTGAAAGGTGTCAACCCTAGCCTTAGTTCGAATTTGGTTTGTGACAATGCTAAGAAAAATGAAATCGCTCGGAATTCTGTGGCACGGCTGAAATTTTTAAGCGGAAATCCTCTGCGCGGTTTCCAATTTCATTGGTGATTTCTGTGGCACCCCTGTATATTTCTGCCAGCATATCTTTGACGTGGTTGCAATCAACTACCAGAAAAAGGACTGACATCTCTACGGTCTCGTCGGCAATGCGGCCATATTCCGATAAGTTCGTGGTGTGTCTAATATAGTTTAATTCCTCCCACACTATTACCGTCCCGTCTGTAATAGGTATGGAGTGAAAGTGGGAATAGTCAGTAACGCGGGCCGCAACTATTGTCTAGAGGTGAAGTACCCAGAAAAACATGCAGATGTACAACAATAATCGATCAGAGGGCATTGGCATTGGAGCGGAAGAGATGGACTTTACTGGCTGGACCACGCTGACACCGCAGGAAATTGCCATGTGGATCGATAGTCGTGCTCGTTTTGTGTTCCCTGTGGCCTTTCTGGTGTTTAACATGTTCTTCTGGACATTTGTCTATTGCATTTGATGGTCCTCAATCAATTTAAATTTCCAATTTAACTGTATGTTATTTTATGTAAATATGTATAAGTAATTTCCAAGTGTTTTATGTATTTTTTCTTGTTATCAATAATATTTGTTACTTGCCAATCTCAAAAAAAAAAAAAAAAATAAAAAAAAATTAAATGAATGAAAATATGAGGAAATAGTACGGAAATACCACCACTTATCTCCTTAAACCTAACCGGTGCAATAATGTAAGATAGTCCTTATGGACCACAATCCCTCTAATCAGAACTGTTGTGCCCAAGTCCGCCTCCACATCTTCCATCCATGTATAGCGGGGTCAACTTTTTTCCGAGATGTCTGTTAGAGTGAACTTGCACCTTTTCTCCTACTCTAAAAATTCTATTGTGTCTAGTCTAATTTACTTGAGTGTTTTGCACAATTTGAGCTTTCTGGACCCTATTTTGTATCTCTCTTTGAACCTCTGCTGCAGCAGAGTAAAATATATCTACGGGCCTTTTTTTTGTGACTTAATGTATTGATCTATTGTATTTCACAGTTGCCTGCAAGAATAGGTCGGAAGTTTGGCTAGGGCCGACAAAATGGCCCTAGTAGCTAGTAGCGTAGTTTGCCTTCTTGTCTTTTAATGCTCGGGATGTCATTCTAATGAGTTTCCCATTTTCGGAAAGGACTGCTCCTATGCCATAGGCTGAAACGTCCGTGATCAAATCAAGAGGTTTTTTAAAGTCGGGATACGTCAATATAACATTCTCTGATGTAAGGCCTCATTAAGGTGCATAGAAATTTGTTGGCCTATATTTGCTTACTGAACCGTTTTCTCCTTTCAGAATGTATGAAAGAGGCTTCGCTATCGCAGCGAATTCTTTTATAAAGCAACGGTACTAGCTTGCCAAGCCCAGAACGGACCGTTTCGGAGCAGTAGCCGTTAATAGTTCCTAAGAAATTGACATCACATAGTAGCACATCATTGCTTCGCCCTGTTCTCGCGGCAGTCCAAAATATTTGTCGAACACACTGAATCGTAGTTCACGGCCACGGCCTCAACCCTTGTAACCCATCGAGAAATAAAAACTTTGTAAAATTTACCAAAGGATTATATTATTTGTAAATGTGGAGTCAGAGCTGCCGAAAAAGCTCGGCAGCTTCCAACAGGACCTGATCGCGAATACTGAGTTAGGCTGGTCGTATTGCTGGATAGCCTATTCCTGGATCTGGGTCCGTTTTTGTGCCATTGCTTGTAACAATAAACCCAGTGTGTTCCACGCTTTCTTTACAGTATTGCGACTTTTCTTGAGCTCTCATGATTGTCTCGTATATGTTTTTCAGTATCCATTCGACATGTCTCACATGGTCGTCCTTTGTTTTAGAAAACATAATTACGTCATCCACGTATGCGTACCATTTTATATGACAATATCTATACCGATTTGTTAGCTCAAAACTTCATCGTTGCCCTTTGGAATATACTTCCCGCATTTCGAAGACCAAAGGACAGTCGGCAAACACACATTTCCGTCCATATACGGTAAAGGACTTTTTTCCCGGTCACGTACCGCCAAAGTTATTTGGTGGTAACCGGATTTTAAGTCGAAAGTCATGAAGTATTTATCTGACCCCAGTTTTTCCAAAATCAGTAAGATAATTGGCATAGGGCATATCCGCTAGGGTTGGCAAATGCTGCACTCCTTCTATTCAACATCTGGATAAATTTTGCCTTTATTACTGATGGTGCGTCGACATCAACTACGTTAGTATCGTGGACGTCAGTGCATTTGTGGAATTTGATAGCCCTAGTCGGGTTACCGAATCTGACTGTTCCATATTTCAGGCACAACATTGCCTCTAACTGCGTTAGCAGGTCAAGGCCAATTATGACATCGAAGGTTGACAGGGATCTTAGCAAAAAGAAACGGGTTTGTCGGTGGTCCCACGGAGTTGTCTTCAACGGCCGATATATCCCCGCAAGAGCAGCTATGTTGGCAAGCCCGTTTTATTTTAAGGTATAGATGGTTACATAACCTTTTTCAAATGTTACAATATTACTTACCGCAGTATCTCCGCATGCTCTTAACCACGTGGCAATAAAAGTGCAGCTTAATTTATCGCTGCCGAAAATATTACAGGACACAAAATCCATTAATTTCAGAATATACTAGATGTATTAAAAATACCTATCACTATCGATTACCGTCCACCGACACAGTTTTTGTGCCGAATATCGACAGCGGACACTTTGCGGTGATCTTATTCGTCCCGTTGACCGAATGCCCCGGGAACGGTGTTTCAACCGTGATAACGCCCCGAAGCCCTGCATGCGTCAACCCCTTCTACTTTCCGCCGAAGGAGTGGTGTACTTTCCCCTACAAAAAAATCGCGTCACACACGTAATCGATCTCGTCGTCAGCCTCTATTTTAGCGACTGCCTTAGCGGCAGCCTCATTATAGGTATCCTGGGCTTGGTTGTTTCCTGGGGTAATATGTTCCGCTCTTTGCCGCCGCGGTGCGCCCTGACGAATTTTTTTTTTTTTTCGAAATAGTTTTTTCTTCTCCCCGACCCAGACGGCATATAATAGGCCGTGGTCTGACTTGTTGTGGCGCTTGGGTTTTGTGCTCACCAAACTTATGGGATTTCTTTTTGATAATCTTGACGTAATTCGCAGCTAGAACGCAGCGATCTTCGCTGGATTCCGCTGACTGCGTAAGGGTCCTTTGACCTTTCCGAAAAAACTGGCATGTTCAGTGCTCTTCTGAAACCTTAAATAAATACCTCTAAGGCATCTTCCCTGGCTTTGATGTCCCACACGTTTGATGGCTCTGCCGTGTGGACTATAATGTTAGTAAAGAGAGAGAGCTGTCTCTCAATGTCTTCATAGTTCTCTGTCAGTGACAGATTTGCCTGCCGCATTTTTGCTATCTCTGCTGCGCTCACTGGCGTTTTGTCAGAACATGAGCTATCTAGACTATTAATGATGGCCTTGAAATTCAATACCGTGCCAAATGACGCTGCCCGTTCTGCGGTCTTCATTTCACCCGTGTCAGACGCGGTTGATGACCAGCTGATGATACCAAATGCTACCGAATTTTACAAATAATGTTATTCAAGAAAATTTAAAAAATTATGTTTGCCAAAAGAAGTGGATAAATGGTGAAATATATTGCATATATATTGATACCATTCGTATCGTCATTAATCAGTTATCGACAGTAAAAAACCTGCACAAGTTTTTGGGAACTAGTTATCTAAATATATCAACCTCAGCTAAACTTTTTGATTTTCACCAATCGTTAGTTTTTTTAAGAGCAACATAACCTCTTAAAAAAAAAAAAAAAAAAAAAATTTTTGCTCAAATTTTTCCCCAGCCTAATCAGCATTCTAACAAGCAAGAATTCCTCTGATTCCCTGCAGCTGGTGGGGAGTGTTAACTTATTTCTGCGATGCATTTTTTTTCCGTTAGCATAGAATAATTAAAAGTTAATGTCTTTAATAAACATTTTGTTATTTTCTAGGATATAAACTATGATTCGCCACGAGGAGGAGTCTCAGTAATAACTGAAAAGGGAGACATAACAACATCATATCTTTTGATACAGCGAGCAAAGATTTCAGATTCAGGAAAATATTCTTGCTTACCATCAAATGCAAATCCTAAGTCAGTTAATGTTCACATACTTATCGGTAAGCACTTTTTATTTTCTTATAGCTTTGTTTTTTACTCAGCTATAAAAAACATTTTAATGATGATTTAAAAAAAGATGTATTTAGTAATTGGAAAACGGGTTATTTTTTAAGAGCATAAGTCTCACTGGACTAGAATACGCTGTAAACTGAAAGAGAGATAGAGAGGTTTAGAAAAACTGATCAAAAAGATATGGAATAAAAGCAAGGATGGGTGTGCGGGGATTTGCGATTTCTCGTGACGCAGCTGTAAAATATGTTTAGGGTCCTGAGAAAATCGCATTCTGTAGCGAGATAGGTAACTAATCAGTCGTGCCACAGAAATCACTAGTGAAATTGGAAACCACGCAGAGGATTTCCGCTAAAAATTTCCGCCGTGCCTCAGAATTCCGAGCGATTTCATTTTTCTTAGCATTGACACAAACCAAATTCCAACTAAGGCTAGGGTTGCATAGGGTTCGTTTTGCAGTTTTATTGATTTTATCTTATCAGAAAAATTGGTTTTTATTTTTTTCTTTTATGATATAAAAAACCTGATTGTTCAAAGCTGTACTTTTATAATTTCAAAGCAAAAAAACATCCCATATCGTGCGAGTCAAACAAAACACTGTACTCGGCAACTCTAGCCGTTGTCTGGCAACTCTAAATGAATGGCAGCAATCAGATGTTCAAAAAAAAACAGACATATGAATTTTACGGTAAACTTAATTAAAATGCTTTTACCGGGACTGTGGGCCATCGAAGAACTACGGAGGCAACATATTAGAATACAGGCTTTTCAGATGCGCATCGGACTCGTTTTCGCGTCCAGACGATACGTATGTGGTTTTTGTGATTGTCTTCTCAAACTACTGCTAATTTAGTTCATTACAATTACCAGTTTTTGGTATAATGATCGCTTTTCTTCTATTTGAGCTGCCATGGGTCTGCACTTAGACGAACAGGGGTTTTTGACATAAATGCAATGGCAATAATTTGTAGAAATTGTTTGTTAGTTCTGTTTTGGCATTTTGAAGCGATGCCACCTGGTAGACTTACAAATGACTACAAATGTGTTCACAATTTGCACAAAAAGTATGCACACGTTTGACGTAAAGGAAGTTTTATTGCAATGGGCTATATTAAATATATTAATCCGAATTCGGCTTAAAAAAGTTGGCATTATTGTATTAACTTCGAAAGTCCGAATCGCCCTATGTGGCCACCTCGGTCTGCAGCGGATTGAGGCGGAATCGTTAAGTGAAAATTCAGTCAGCGGATTGAATAGTGATTTACTAAAATGCTTATTTTATTAACTTAACATGTATAATATTAAATCATTTGGATGAGGGTTAATCACCAATTGAACAACCTTTATATGAAAGTAAGATTCCAATCGTTTTAAGTGTGTTTTATGGGTGTATTTAATCAAATAGCTGAAAAATCGGTGTGTGGCACGGCGGAATGTAATTGAGGTGATTTTCCAGCGTAAGTCATTTCTGTGGCACCCCTGAATATGTAAGATTAAAAATCCCAAATATGGTAACACTATGCAGCAGCCAATAAAACTCTGCCATGAAAACAAATTTTTCCAATAGAATTGTGGCTTCAAAAGTTTTTGTATAGTTAATTTGTATACAAAATTTTTAATGCTTAAGTTTTTAATATGTGTTTCAGAGACAGGCTTTTTATTTATTTAATTGTTTTACACCTAGTTTTATAGAAAATTGCACTTCTGAGAATCAATTAAATTCAATTGCATTTCTGCAATTTAATCAGCCACCAAAATTTTTTACTTAAACATAAATATTGTAAAATATTAAGCTTTTATTGTAAAATGCCTGATTTGTTTGCGTCCGCACAAGTTATTCTACATTTTCCGAGCTCAAGGTCTATCAGATAAATGCAGTTTCTTTCTTGAAAGAGGACAAAACGACACTCTCGTGCAAAATTACTCGACCTGTGAACTCATTTATAGCAAAGGCGGCAATGCAAATTTGTTGCATCGAGCAAGCAAACAACAGAGGTTCGTAACAACAAATCTCTCTCATTCAGGCAGGCTCTGTTTTTCACTTTCACTTTGCGTTCAACTTTCCAGCCAAGAGTCATACTTTTATTTATCGATAAAAAAATCGGGCTACGACAGCTGTTCGCACGAATTCACTATTTGTTGTTGCCCTAACCATTTTTTTCAGATCCAATTTTAAGATTGGTTTAAAAAAATATATTTAAAAAAGGGGCACAAGCACTGACAATGGTATCAAATTCATGTCAATCAATAGGTCATACATTTTTGGAGGTAAAATTAGTTTTTTTTGTAGAAATATCCGTTTACTTTTCATTTCGGCGAGGAATATGTTGGCGTATTGAAAATGGAAAAGTTTTGCGTTTGTGAATGCGGGTCGCCTAAGTTTACGTTTCGAAAAGTAAATCGTAAATTTTTTGTGAAAGTGGTAACCGGAGCCTGTCTGATTGTGTTAGTTTTTAAAAATGACTTTGATTTTAACAGATTGGGCTTACAAATAATTTCACATTTTCTACATTTTATAAAATTCGTTACTCCAACTATTTAGGTAATCTAAAGTGATATATGAAGCTTCGTCCACCGATGTAAACTTTTAAATAAAATATACAGCTTATGCTCTATTTTCTATCTTTTCATATAGGTGATCATCCTGCTGCCGTGCAAAAGGCCCATATTTTAGTTCCCAATAGTTGTAAAATGTTAGTTTTAATAATTTTTGCATTCTTTAAACTAAGCACTTAAAACTTAGCACTTCAAACTTAACAATTATATCGTTTTGTAAATAATAAAAATCTTTCCACATAAAAATGTAATTTGCTCGAGACTACAACCATATCTCGGCGGAGACAACATTGGACTGTATAGATAAAGGCAAAAAGGTACTGACCCTGCTGTAGAGTTGACAAAATCCTTTATATTTGTTCGGCTAAGCGCCGGCCCATGGCAGCGCAAAGAGCGCTCTGCTCTGACTCTGCGCTCTTGAATTGCTTGCCCTTTCCCGAAATTCATCAGCCGACAAACATAGTATAATCGAACAAACTGTGTCGTGATTTCAATCAAATTATGAATTTCTATCTAACTCTACGCTATTGAAAAAAAAATTTGGTGATATATATAGATATATAAAACATTTTGGTGATATATATAGATATATAATATATGTCACCAAAATGTTTTTTCAATAGCGTAGAGTTATATAGAAATTTATAATTTGATTGAGATATAGATTTAATTGTTTTAATTCGCTTTGTACCACGGTTTTTCTGTTCGTCGTTTGTGCACAAGCAACAGAAACGGTTCTCGCGACATCTGCTTTGCGGTTTTGCTTGCGGTTGTTTTGTTTCGGTTTTCGGTGCTCTTAGAGTGCATGCCATTGTTGTCAACTGCACTTACTCAGTTCGTTTCAAACTGTAAATTTCCGCAGCTGGTCTGTAGAACTGTGAGTCCATGTGTTTGAATGCTGTTCGAGGTTATTTTACGGTTTTTAACCTCTGCTTGCTTCAGAAACTTTAAACCCAGTGCTTCGTAAACATACCCAATGTCTTCTAATAGCATCCCCTCACTCTTGCCCCCTCACCATTGTTCGTCGATTCGGAAGCTGGATTCTACAAGCGCAAGGTGCAATGCATGGTAGGGGCAGCACGGAGAATCGAAACGGTCGTCGGCAAGGAGAGGATTGGCAAGCTCAGTGAGGAGGAAATGAACGTGAGGTTGATGTTCCCAGCGGATCTTGTAGCTTCATTCAACGAGCACCATAATGCCCTGAAGAGGATTGATCTCGATGAGATCGGTAGTCCCTTGAGGGATGAGTTTGACAAGTGCGTGGTCATGCTGACGATTCGCATGAAGCGGGAGTTAAACAAGCCTCAGCCCCCAATGCTACCATGCTCAACAATGCGGACGGACCATGTAGGAGAGGCCCCAACTACGGTCGCTGTGCAAAGTCGGCCACGCCTGCCGGAGTTGGAGCTTCCTAAGTTCAGTGGGTGCTACGCTCAGTATTCCTCGTTTTGGAGTATGTTTTCCTCCATAATAGACAAGGATACAGATTTGTCAAATGTGGTGAAGCTGCAGCACATGCGTTCCTGCCTGAAAGGACCAGCACTAGACACTATTTCGTCAGTAGAGTTCACGCACGCCAGCTATCCCATCGCGCTGACTGGGCGGGGGAAGCAACTGAAAATTAATTTCTTCATTCCTTATGATCCGATCTGATTCAGATTCAGCAATCTAGAAGATATGGTCATTCTCTACGATACTGCGTTTTTTTTATCGTATCTTTAATATTAATATTTGTGGGGGCGGAAGGGGGCAGGGCGAAATTTTAAAATACACTTGTAGCAGTGTGATATCACATGACTCTTTAAACCAAATTTGGTTGCCCTAGCTTTTATAGTCTCTGAGATCCAGACGCTCATCGAGACGGACGGACGGACAGCAGGACAGACGGACATGGCTATATCGACTCGGCTATTGATGCTGATCAAGAATATATATACTTTATGGGGTCGGAAACGTTTCCTTCTCTGCGTTGCACACATCCACTTTTACCACAAATCTAATATACCCCTTAACTCTTTTTTGAGTACGGGCATAAAAAGTACAGAGCAACACTAGAAGTTCGTTTGTAGCCACTGAGTCTGTTTCTCTTGAGTGTCTATTTTGCAATACTGCTGGCCATAGTATATGTACATGCGCGCTGTTTGGAAATGTCTGAATTGCCTGAAGGCTGGCCATCAAAACTTGTCGCCACTGTGGTAGCAAACATCACACGTTATTGCATTTGAACGCCAAACCCTCGCCCACGGAACCCGTTGTCTCTTCATTCCCGCACCCTGAAGCACAGCCACAGTCCTCAGCTGCCTCTATGGTTTCACAGAACTCCTGCAGGGACGTTGTTCTCTTAGCCACTGCAGTTGTTCTGCTGAGGAATCGTGCTGGATCGCTCGTACCATGTCGGGCACTCCTGGACTCCGGATCACAAATACACCTTATAACCTCCAGCCTCGCCCAACAACTTAGACTGAAAAAGACCATGTCGTCGGCCGCAGTATCTGATCTTGGGGATTCGAGTTTTGTATCGGAGGGCTATACTGTGGGACTCAACTTGCAGTCCCAATCACCGCGCAGCAGCCCAGCTTTTCAGTTGACGTTTCTGATTGGAAAATTGCGCCGAATTTACCATTGGCAGATCCGCAGTTCTTCAGGCCACAGCGTATTGACCTGCTCATTGGGGCTAGACTATTCTTCGAACTGCTGTGCATTGGCCAAATCAAATTGGATGTTGGCCATCGCTTCAGAAGACTCGGCTTGGATAGGTGGTTTCAGGAGGTGGTCAGCAAACACGTAGGACAGCCTTGCTTGGGGCTCAGGCCTCATCTGACGCCAGGCAGGAGTCTCTCGATGAAGTGGAACTGTTACTGAGGCGTTTCTGGGAGGTTGAAAGTCCCACTGAAGATTCGGTGATGGTCAAGTAGGAGGATATCGATTGTGAAGAGCACTTTAAAGCGAATTTCTCGCGCCTGTAAAGCTGACCATAAAGTAAAGTTTGGATATCTTGGACGACTCATACACGCAAGCATATCGGCGCTTCCTCAACTTGGAGCGGAAACTTGATCGTCGTCCGCAGCTTAAAGCTCAGTACTCATCTTTCATTAGGGAGTACCAACAGCTTAATCAAATTTCATTGGTGGAATCAGAACTGCTCAGTCGTTGCAGCTATTTCCGATGACATCATTGCGTGATTAAGAAGGACAGACCAAACTTTTGTTCGTGTTCGATGGAACTTCCCCAACATCAACAGGTTTTTCTTTAAACGAGGTCCTAATGGCGGGGCCTACTATCCAGCCAAAGCTGCTACATATGCTGCTTTGGTTCCGTACGTTCTACATTGTAATGACTGGTGACATTTGCAATCTGTACAGGTTTGTCCGGTATCTGAGCCAGATAATTACAGTGCATCTTATGGACGGATTCCCCTCACGAGGATGTGAAAGCGTTCAAGCTCGACACTGTAACATATGGAACCAAACCGGCCTCCTATCTTGCTATTCGTGCCATGCTCCAATTGGCCGAAGACGAGAAGACTGCATTCCCCATTGGCTCGGAAGTGTTGACTTCCAATTTCTATGTCGACGATTTGATGACTGGAGGAGGATCTTTAGAGGAAGTGCGCGAGAAGATGAGGCAGACATGCCAGTTACTGGCTCGGGGAAGGTTCCCAATTCGGAAATGGTGCTCCAACGTTCCTGACGTACTTGAGGGAATTTCTGACAAGGATAAGGAAGCGCTGCTAAGGTTCGACGATGGCACCGACTTCACAAAGGACGTTGGATTGGTTTGGGAGCCTGCATCTGATAATTTTCTCTTTTCAGTAGTACCCACGCAGCTGCCATCAACGCCAACGAAACGTTCAATGTTGTCAACGATTGCTCTTTTTTATGATCCTTTAGGACTGATTCGGCCTGTCATCGCAAAAGCAAAGATTTTCCTTCAGTTGGTATGGAAGGAGCAACTCCAATTGGATGAGAGTCTGCCAGAATCTCTTTCATCAGCGTGGACCATTTTCTGCGAGAGTTTGTCTACCCCTCAGCGGTTTAGATTTCCTCGTCTGGCAGCTTTCACAAATTCAACAGTGGAAGTTCTCGGCTTTTGTGACGCCAGCCTGGACGCCTATGGCGCATGTATGTAGGTTATGGAGGACCGAGAGACACGAAGCGGCAGTAGTTTCGTCGCGTCGTCTTTATAGGCAGCCTTCGGCTCTGGGAGAGCCGAGAGCAAAGAAGCGAGATCAGTCGAAGTCGAGAGTCAGAGATAGTCAGTAGTAATTGAGCCACGCATCGTACTTCGTACGAACCTAACTGTACCACAAATTGTACTTGGAGCTAAGAAATATATATTAATACAATCAATACTTATAAATAAATTGCCATTAAGCAAAAAACCTATCTAGATGTATTTATGTTGTGTCAAGGACAAATAATCCCGCGCACGTGCAACTTCTGTGTGCGAAGTCTCGTGTCGCCCCTCTTAAGTTATTGGGGTTGTGTGGCGCTGAATTGCTTTCTCAATTGATCAGTGAGATACAGCAACTTAAATTGTTCACTGGAAGCTTCTATTGCTGGTCCGACTCCACATCTGCCTTGTCTTGGGTGCGCAATGACCCATCAAGTTTTAACGTCTTCGTTGCAAATCGGGTCTCAGCCATTCAGGACCGGACTGCTCAGATTGAGAGCCGCTAAGTGCTCACCGCCCAGAACCCTGAAAATATATTGTCCGGATGCGCTCTGCCATCAGAGCTTCTGGAATCGCATCTTTGGGCCCACGGGCCACCCTTTCTTTAAGATGAGCAAGCGCCATTTATTCAATCCATGCCAACACTGGAGCTGCGCAAGAGAGTCCTGATTGCAGTTTGCCCATTCGTAGACTTATTTGACATCTGAAAAATTCCAATTCCTTCTGTTAATGTGTGTTTGTGTGTGTGTTTTGGTATGCATACGGTACATAAACCGTCTACAAATTTGTCGTCGCAACTAGGGTTTCCTACGTCGAGCAAATGAGGGTCTGAAGACACGGCGACAGCCAGCCTCTGTTGATTACAGTTGTAGAGAATGAGTGAACAGGCAGTGATGGTACTGTTTCTGATACTGATTTTATTCAAAAACATAATCTTTTTATAGGTAACAAAAGGTACAGAAAGTGCTGAGTCTAGTAAGAATATGGTAAAAGGGAATTGGAATTAATAGTGAATTAATTTGGATTTAATATGATATTGTGTTATTGGGCAATTGTGATAGTCAGCAATTGCACCAGTGTTTTGCCCTCTGACGAGCGATCGCATCGTTGGCAGAAATTGCTGCAGAAGCGGTTATTGTTGACTCAGCTACAATGCTTTGTCGTTTGTTATTATGTCTCCCGTTACATGGGTCGACCTGATTTATTCGATAAGTGTATATTATGTAATATTAATTACTGCATAAATATGCGACTGAACATTCTCCCGGCCGTTGAACTGGTGTTCAACCATCGCCCAAGTCGACTGAAAAGCGGCGTGGAATGGGTGATGATCCGCGTGGCTCTGCTTGGTTGATTGTTGACGGCCTTGGGTTCCATGATTGGTACTTCTTCCGGAGAATGAACGCAATAATCAATAGCATTGATATTGCTAGGGCAGCATAAGTAGCGATTTGATGATGCTGCACTGTGTTGAGATGGTGTGGCAGCCTTTGTTGATTGATTGCCACTAGTTGCAGGCGTAAATCTTCCAATTCAGTTTTTGGCGAAGGGGGTGTCGTTGGTAAGCGTATGTCCCCAAATCGAGTGTAGGTTGATTTGACTTCACTGATTGTTGTGCTGAAGGTACTGATGCTTATTTCTGTATTGCGAGCAGTGCATCCAGGTGACAGTGAGAGCAAGCCAGTTCCTTCCAGTTGTATAGTTGACGGAGACCCGTTGCAAACTGCCTGAAGTCTCATTGTAGAGTGTGTTGCAAAAATCCATTTATTTGCTTCCTGTGTTTTGTACCACACCATGTCCGCCTTCGTGTGTGTCACTTCACATAAAGGTGCCGTTTTATTGTTAAACAACTGAAACTCACAGCGATTGTCGACATTGAAGACTGTTTGATGATCAAAGCAGATGTATTCTGCGTTGAGTAGTTTAAAACAGCGTCGAAATTCTTCTGGAGTAAATCCCATGAATTGATCTCGGTTAGTGTTTACAGTGATGATGGTTGTTTTGAGATTGAACAAGCTCCAACTTGTTGAATCCCAGACCGGAATCGGCATGATACTGAAAACTTCGAGCTGAACTGTTGAAACTAACGGTAGTGTCACCTTGAAAATGACGTGTGTGGCAGTCAGTGTTCCTTCAGCTCGCATGAGCCTGTATAATTGTATCACATTTTGTGTTGTGACAGGCAGCATTTGATCAGCTGGCAAGTGATCCCGGATTTGGTCTAGTTGCTCTCTTAATTGCTCAGGAGATACTAGCGTTGGGCTTATTATCCGATGGTGAATGCCGATTAGTACATCAGATATGTCAGACTGCATACGTTGAAGACTCGTTGTCAGCAGAGTTAGTTGTGCTGTGAGCACTAGGTATGAATGAATTAGATGAGCGCCGTGATATGTTCCTCTTTCTCGGCTGAGGGTTGCCATTTGTTGTTCCAATACCTTTTGGCGGTTGTCCATGGCTGACTTATCCTTCCTGATCACGTTCATTGTGGAGTCGACAATTGACGTTTGATTTCGTAGTAGATGTAGCGGAAAGTCTTCGTTGGTTTGTACCCTTTCGATTACTTTGGCCATTTTCTCAGCATATGTAGAGTCAAGTACACCGAACAGCTGGTGAGCCACGTTTCCTACTATATCCAGAGGTGATCTGCGTTGTCGAGAAGCCTTCATTAGCATATTTCCTGTTTGTAGTTCTTCATACAAATGTTGAAAGTGTTGAAATATGGAGTTGCACGCTGGAACATTTCATAGTTCAGGGCACATGTGTCTTAGTTCGGACGTTCCGGCTGACATGACTTGCATATCCTTCCAGTATGGATCCAAGTCGTAGTATACAATCATGGTCCATTCGGAAGTGGTCATTCTTGAGGTTCCAAGTTTCTCATAGAATATTCCAGGCTTGTTTGCAAATTGCGTCACATTTATTGATTGTGAACATGCTAATGGCAGCTGTGTTGGTGGCGCCTCTGTTTCCGCAATGTCTTGAATAGCATTGCAGCGTTTTGTTGCTACATCCTCTGAGAATAATGGGGCGAGACGACTGATGGGGCGTTTGTATACACCGGACGATGTTTTGACATCAACCACTCGTACATGGTTGTCTTTCCCAGGATAAGTTTTGATGATGCGACCCATTGGCCACTCCATTACTGGAAGGTTGTCTTCCTTCAGCAAAACTAATAATCCTTCGGTCACGTTTGGAGCGGTGGTTTTCCATTTATGCCGAGTTTGTAGTTCGTGGAGGTATTCCGTAGACCATTGTTTCCAAAATGCATGTTTGAAGCGTGACACCAATTCCCAGCGCTTAACCTGAGTTTTTTCTTGACGATCAGTGTTGACGTCAGGTGCTGCGGTCAAAGGTTCACCGATCAGGAAATTCCCTGGAGTAAACGCACTTGTATCCGTTGGATCATTTGATCTTGGAGTTATGAGTCGGGAGTTGACAATTGCTTCAATTTCGATTATGACTGTGTTCAGCTCCTCAAACGTCAAGGATGCTGTTTCTGTGGTTGTAACTAACAGCCTTTTCGCTGATTTTACCGCAGCTTCCCAGAGGCCGCCAAACGATGGGGCCCGAGGAGGAATGAATTTAAAATCCACTTGTTTTTTGTTGCAATGATTTGTGATCAGAGCATGTGCCTTTTCGCTAAATATTGCTTCTTTCAATTCCTTTAGCTTGTTATTTGCGCCAACGAAATTTGTTGCGTTGTCGCAATGAATAGTCTGACACTTCCCGCGTCTGCTAAGGAATCGCCGGAGTGCTGCCAAGAATGCATCTGTGGTTAAGTCACTTACTAACTCCAGATGTACAGCCTTTGTGGAGAAGCAGCAGAATACGGCAATGTATGCCTTATCTGGCCGTTTTCCCCGGATTTTATGGTGGATCATAATTGGTCCACAGTAGTCAACGCCTGCATTAAGGAATGGGCGTGCTTGCGTGACTCTTTGTGCTGGAAGATTGCCCATGATCTGGTGCATCAGCTTTGGTCTGGCTCTGGTGCATCTAATACAGCTATGTATGATGCTTCTAGCCATCGTCTTGTCGTTGATAATCCAATATTGTTGTCTTGCGATTGCCCTTAATGAAGCTCTCGCATAATCATTTTGACTATTGGGTCGTTGTACGGTAGCAGGATTGGATGTTTTGCGTTGAACGGAATTTGAGCTTCTTCGAGTCTTCCGCCAACTCGGATGAGCTCATCATCTCCTAGTAAGGGTGATAGCGAAATGATCGAACTCTTTTTATCCACTGTTTTATAGCGTTTTAATTGTTTTAAATCCGCTGTGAACTCAACTTGTTGAATCGTTCGTAGGATCATAGTGCGAGCACGCCTTAGTTCTCCTGTGCAAAGTGTCGTTGTAGGTGCTCTATTAGTTTTGTAGCAGAAGCGAAACATGTACGCTACAATACGTTGTAGTTTGTTGAACGAGTTGCTATGTCTGCATGTGTATAACTCTTCTCCGAGAGAGCTAGATGCGATTGGCAAGCTGACATGCTTAGCCTTTCTCTCGAGATTGCTGGGCTCAATGATGGGTGGTTTTGTCCATTTATCTCCTGATCCGTGCAAGAATAATGGTCCGTATAGCCAAAGACTATGATCCCTTAGCTTGCTTGCTAGGATTCCTCTTGAAAGGACATCTGCTGCGTTGTTGGCTGATGAAACATGACGCCATTGTAATTGGTTAGTCAATGCCTGGATTTTGGCGATTCGATTTGCCACGAAGGTGTGGTATGTGGACGCCGATGCGTTAATCCAGAACAGTACAACCGTGGAATCAGTCCAGAAGCTTCCTGATACTGTGTCAAGGTTCATATGGAGATCCCTTCTAACTCGATTGGTGAGTTCAGCACCTAACACTGCAGCGCACAGTTCTAGACGTGGTAGAGATTGTTTGGCGGTGGGTGCTACTCGAGACTTTGAGCATAATAGTCGTACAGAGACTTGATTGTTTTTGTAGGTGGCTCGTACGTACACTGCCGCACCATAGGCTCGTTCCGATGCGTCTACAAAGGTATGTAGATCCTGGGTGACTGGCACTTTTCCATCCGGGGAATCTCCATTGAGTTTAATGATTGTAGGTCCTCCCGGTACTCCATCCATTCGTTTTGGAGTTGTAATGGTAGTTCATCGTCCCAATCGAGTTTAATCTCCCATAGCTGTTGCATAAATATTTTTGCCTTGACTATCACTGGGGCAAAGAGACCCAGTGGGTCAAAGATTTGGGCCAATTCTGAGCACACGACCCTTTTGGTGATGCGTGTTGCATGGCTTTTTGTGGTTCGTCCTCGCAGGTGGTCTTGTTTTGGCATCCAAATGAGACCCAGCGTTTTAACGCTGTATTGCTCTAATGTTTCACCTAGTTTGACGTCGTTGACAATGTCCTCTTTAGGGATTCCTTGCAAGAGCTGGTCGTTGTTGGAGCACCATTTCCGAAGTTTAAGGCCGCACGGTAGCAATATTTTATTAAGTTCTTTTTGAACTTGTATCGCTTCCTGAATGGTATCCGCGCCAGTGAGACAGTCGTCCACATAGAAATCGTTCTTCAATGCAGCAGATCCAATAGGTAATCTGTTTTGGCTCCGAGTTGCCAAATGATCCAAACATTTTGTTGCTAGGAATGGAGCAGATGTGGTTCCATATGTAACTGTTTTTAAGCGATAGTACCTGATATCTTCAGATGGATTGTTTCTCCAGACTATCATCTGATGAAATTGATCCTCGGGATTTATCCACACTTGTCGGTACATTTTCTCGATGTCCGCTGTGAATACGTACTTATGTATACGAAAACGTAGTAGAATGGACATAAGTTCACTCTGAACTGTGGGTCCGGCATGCAGAATGTCGTTTAGAGACTTTCCACTTGTTGATTTACATGATGCATCAAACACGACCCGTAACTTTGTGCTGGTGCTCTCAGGTTTGAGTACACAGTGGTGTGGTATGAAGTAGTGTCTCTCCGGCACCTGAGTTGCTGGGACCATCTTCATGTGTCCAAGTCCTTCATATTCAGTCATGAATTCCACATAGCCTTTCCAGGTGTCTGGTGAAATCCGTCGCTCTAATGCCAGGAATCTTTTCGTTGCAGTTTCCAAAGACCCCCCCAGGGCTGAAGAGTGTTCGGAAAATGGGAGTTTTACTATCAACCTGCCATCCGACGCTGTTTGTAAGTTCTCTATAAAGTGAGCTTCGCAATGTGCTTCGATGGGCGTGCGTGGTTTTTTTTCCGTCTCTAAGTTGTCCAGAGTCCAGAATTTTTCCATTAGCTCGTTGAGTCCAATTGCACAAATGGATGCTGAGTTGTGTGCAGACCTGATTTTTCCTGCCACAATCCATCCCAATTTTGTATTTTGCAGCAACGGGCCTCCTGAATTTGGCTGTTTTTGGTCTGGGAGTAGTAGCGAATAATAGTGCTCTGCTCCGATAAGCATGTCGATCTTTCCCGGTTTATAGAAATCCGGATCTGCCAGTGGGCAATTGGTTGGTATGTTCAAGTTTATTTCATCGAGTGCCTGCGCTGGTTGATCAGCAATTATCTGAGGTAGTACGAATGCTTCAATTCTTTGCGTAAATCCGCCGTGAAGGGATTTTATTAGAACATTTACTCGTGCTCTGCTGGTCTTTGACTGACCTCCAATTCCTTCGATGCGTAATGTTGTATCATTAATTTTTACTGACAACATTGATGCCATTCGCTCAGAGATCAGGTTGATCTGTGATCCTGAATCCAGCAGGGCTCTGAAATTGGCTCTCTGTCCATTGTTTGCTTCTACTGCTACTTTTGCTGTGGCTAACAGGTTGTAGTTATTGTTACTTGCTGCGCCAACCGTCGGAGCTCTTGGTTCTGTACTTACGGCCGATGGTATGTCCAAGTGGAGCAGTGTATTGAGTTTTTTGTCGCACTTGAAACATGTCCGACCTGGGCATGCATTTGCTTTTGTGGTTTGTTTTAAAACAGTTGACACACAATTTTTGCTTTTGGACGTATAGCCAATGGCTTGCCTTCTTACAGAATGAGCAGAGAGGCGTCTTCGATTTTCCAGTGTTTACGGTTGCACATGTTGTGCCTTTTTGCTCTTTCCTTGACATTTGTGTCTTTTTGCCTGTTCCTAGAACTCGAACTCTTTGTTCTAGGAACTGAAGCATTGTGTCCAAGGCCTGTATTTCCTTGGAGCTTCCCAAAGATTGCTCGTACAAGGCTCTGTTAGTGACATCCAGCTTATTTTTGATGACAGCAATCAATATTGGATCCCATGTGGATATATTGATGCCCAATCCCTTTAGTGATGCCAGGGATTTGATAGTTGTAACGTACAACTCTTTTAATGACTTGGAGTCGCCATTAACTGTATTATAATTTAGGAAGCGGTTCAATACCGTGCTAGCGACGTCTCTGGGTATGTTGTATGTATCAATCAGAATTTCCCAGGCGCTCACATAGTTTTCTTCCTTTAGATCGATATGTCGGATCAATCTTTCTGCCTCTCCTGTTACGGTTGTTTTCAGATACCACATCTTCCGAACTGTGGGCATGTTTGTTTCATGTATCATACATGAAAACAGGTCATAGAACTGGGACCATTTCAGTATGTCCCCATCAAACTGCGTGGAAGCTGCACGTCATTATTGTTTGATGTGGCTGGTTTTGCCAATGTTCTTTGTACCTCATTTTCCAGGGTCTGGTAGGCTTCCATGTTGTATCCTCCTTCCTCTGAGTTATCATATTCCTCGTGGATAGTAAAATGAACTTCTTGTGCTTGAGTCCATAGTGATTTTATCAAATCTCTTGATGTATGTCCACCCGCCTCTGAGAATTGTCTCAGAGTGCGTTTTATGGACTCTACTATGGCCTTGTGTCGGCGACATAGTGACGGCAATTTGCAGTAAGCATCTGTGAATTACTGGCTCCGATCATTGGATTGTGGTTCGACGTTTTGACCCACATGAGCACTTGATGCCTGATTTAGCTTGTCCATGCTTTCAGTAAAGATCGCAACGTATGTTTTGAGTGTTTTACGTAAGTCTTCACGAAATTTGGTGTAATGATCGGTTTTGTATCCCTTTGATTTTTTGGTGTCGATTTCGTTAAATCGATTCCATGCATCCTCGAGAGCCGCCTTTTTTGTTTGGAAGTACGTTATATTTTGTTTCCTTTCTGGAGAGTCTTTTTTGAAGTTCCTGATTATCTTCGAAATTTCATCTCCAATTTCTTGCTGCTCATTTAATGCCTCTGTGGCGGCAGCGTGTTCCGCCTTGTGGGAATCCATTTCGCCTCTTACTTATACTTTGACCCGTTGGGAGTATTTTATTCGCTTTGCAGCTGGATACGCTCCCATTCGCAACCGATGTGGTTCAAAGTATAAGTACAAACGACGTACTGGATGGAGGTTTTGTGCTGGTGATCTTGATATTATTAATCGTTGATCTTGATGGCTGATGATCTGAAAGTGACAGATCTGCCAATTTGTTCTACTTATTGGTAGGAGATTCTACCGTAAGTATGTTAATGTGTTGAAAAAGTCCTGGTGACTTCTTCAGTGTGATCTGCAGGTTTTCCTGCGTCGGGGTCACCAAATGTTAATGTGTGTTTGTGTGTGTGTTTTGGTATGCATACGGTACATAAACCGTCTACAAATTTGTCGTCGCAACTAGAACTTGAACCAGTTGGACTGCGGCGAGGGTTTCCTACGTCGAGCAAATGAGGGTCTGAAGACACGGCGACAGCCTCTGTTGATTGCAGTTGTAGAGAATGAGTGAACAGGCAGTGATGGTACTGTTTCTGATACTGATTTTATTCAACAAACTTAATTTCTATTTATAGGTAACAAAAGGTACAGAAAGTGCTGAGTCTAGTAAGAAAGAAAGAAAGGTAAAAGGGAATTGGAATTAATAGTGAATTAATTTGGATTTAATATGATATTGTGATATTGGGCAATTGTGATAGTCAGCAATTGCACCAGTGTTTTTGCCCTCTGACGAGCGATCGCATCGTTGGCAGAAATTGCTGCAGAAGCGGTTATTGTTGACTCAGCTACAATGCTTTGTCGTTTGTTATTATGTCTCCCGTTACATGGGTCGACCTGACTTATTCGATAAGTGTATATTATGTAATATTAATTACTGCATAAATATGCGACTGAACACCTTCGGAAAGCTCCAGCGCACATTTGGATACGTCTTCAAGTTTCTGCAGCGCATAAGGTCGTCCGGACTACCAGTAGCTGACATCGTTGGTGGTACGCGGATACTTTTTCATTCGATTCAGCGAGTGCATTTGTGGCTGACTCTCTTGCATCTTCATATGTTTTGCCAACAAGGCAGTTCACTTGGAACTTGTGCAGGATTTGTCGACGCGTGCGTTTATAAGCACTCTAAAGCGATTCATTTTTACTCGCGGTCGACCCAGGTAAATTTGGTCCGATAACGCAACCAACTTTGTGGGAGCAAAGAATGAGTTGGCAGAGTTGAAGAATCTGTTCCTGGCAGAAAGGCATATGAAGGAAGTTCAGGAGTTTTGCGTTGCGGATCATATCGACTTTAGGTTAATTCCCCTTCGCTCTACTCACTTTGGCGGACTCTGGGAGGCTGCGGTTAAAACAGCCAAACATAATTTCTACCGTTCCGCTTCCACCTCCATGCTGTGCTTCGATGACCTGAGAACGCTTGCGTGCCATATCACTGCTATAATAAATTGAAGGCCATTACTTCCCGTTTCAGAGCATCCCGACGACTTAGACTTGCTAACACCTGCGCATTTCTTAGGTACTGCTCCAATCCGTAGCTCCGTGCTCCAGATGTGATCGGACTCAGTTTCAATTGTCTCGATCGCTGACAGCAGGTCAACTTTTTCTTTTGCCGGAGGAGGTGGGTGAAGGAGGGAAGCAACTGAAAATTAATTTCATTATCATGGCTATTATAATGATCCGATCTGATTCAGTTTCGGCAATCTGGTAGATATGGTCATTTTCTACAATACTGCGTTTTTAGTCATATCTTCAAAATAATGTCTGCCACAGATTTTCGTCATTTGTGTAGGCGGAAGAAGGCGGGGTGGAATTTCGAAATACATTTTTATCATTGTGATATCACATGTGTCTGGAAAGAAAAATACGCTTTTATAGTCTCTGAAAACTAAGCGCTCATCAGGACGGACTGACGGACAGACAGAAATGTTTATCAGGGGTGCCACAGAAATCTGTAGAGATTTTAACTCGAGAGATTTGTCAAATCAACCCAAAAATCCGTAGGAGCCACAGGATATCTAGAGATTTCATTTTTCGGACACTTTTTTCGGAGTGCACGCGCAACAATGAGAATTGTAGCTCAGAGTTGTAGTGTTTCAAAAATAATTTTGTGAAATGCTGGTGTTTGTTTATTTTATTGTTTTTCCTTAGGGATCTGAGAAGGAATGTTTTATATAAAGTTACCCAAAACAACTTTTGCATTTGGCCACTCCTCGCTCATAATCTTTGAGCACAGGTGTTCCACAGTCTCCTCCTCGTCCTCATCTCTGCAGCTACGACAGAAGTCGTTATATGGGGCGCCCAGCCTGTTTGCATGTGTGCCTATTAGCCAGTGTCCCGTAAGAGAGCGTATGACTGAGCTGCACCTACTCCTGCTGAGTTTGCAGAGCTCATCGGTGCGCTTCCTATTTATGTTAGGCCATGTTTGCCGAGTTATGCGACATAGTGGCACAGTTTGCCATCTGTCATTTATTAGTTGCTTAAAATGTTCTTTTATTTTGAGCTTGCAGGTGGCCATTGGCATACGAATATCCTCCTTATCATTGAGAAGGGGGATTGTTGTTCCAGCTCTGGCCAGCTCGTCTGCTATGCAGTTGCCTTCAATGTCCTGGTGGCCCGGGACCCATATTAGGCTGATGACGAACTGATAAGCCATCTCATGAAGAGATTTGCGACAGTTTGCCACGGTAGCCGAGCTTGTCGTTATCGCATTCAGCGATTTGATTGCAGCTTGGCTGTCACTATAGATATTTATGTGAGTTGCCGCAGGGGTTAGTTCCTGAAGACAGCTCAAAGCTTCCTTGATCGCTATGACCTCCGCTTGGAAGACACTGCAGTGATCCGGGAGCCTGAAGGAGTAACTTATGTTCAACTGTTCGGAGTAGATTCCACCTCCGACCTTGTTGTCCATCTTTGAGCCATCGGTAAAGATTCGAATGGCTCCTTTTGGACCAGGTGGTCCCTCAAGCCAGTTGTTTTTGTGAGGGATGATTGTTTCAAAGGGGGTATCTGTATACTCCCTCGGAACGCAGTAGTCCGTTTTTGTGGGGACGATTTTGTTTCCATTTAGGATGGACGCATGACCGGTGTGATGTGACACCCATTGGTCCGAGTCTCTCAGACGGATTGCTGCCTTTTCTGCCTGCTCCTTACCTGCAAGGTCAAGGCTCTGCAGGCATAGTATGGCATTTAGCGCATCCGTTGGTGTTGTGCTCAGAGCTCCACTGATGCATAGGGCTGCAGTACGCTGCACCTTGCCTAGTTGTTTAGCGATAGTCCCCTTCGATAGGGCAGGCCACCACACTGCGACTCCGTAGAGCAGTATTGGTCTTACTATTGCCAGGTAGATCCATTGGACTATTTTTGGGTTCATGCCCCATTTTAGCCCAATGGCCTTCTTGCAAGTGTAGAGGGCTATCGTAGCCTTCTTCACTCTGTCTTTGATGCTCAGGTTCCAGCTAAGCTTTTTATCAATTACCAACCCTAAGTAACTGGCACTGTCGCTGAAGGAGAGCCTGCATCCGTTTAGTATTGGGGGTTGAGGGACGGGATTTTGTATTTGGTTGTAAACAACACAAGTTCCGTTTTTGAGGGATTAACTCCCAGTCCACGCGACTTTGTCCATTCTGAAAGTCGCGCGAGCTTCGCGGTCATTAGATCGCAGAGTGTTTGGGGGAATTTTCCCGAGAAGATAATGGCAACGTCGTCCGCGTATGCTACCACCTTGCAGCCCTCCCCTTCCAGGTCACACAGAATCTTATTGACTGCTATGTTCCATAGAAGGGGAGACAGGACACCACCTTGCGGGGTGCCTCTGTTGACATACCTTGACTGAGTGGACGATCCCATTG
This sequence comes from Drosophila tristis, assembly GCA_018150885.1. NCBI lineage: Eukaryota > Metazoa > Arthropoda > Insecta > Diptera > Drosophilidae > Drosophila > Drosophila tristis. The sequence continues at coordinate 1,339,141 of JAECWT010000181.1, forward strand.
ATGATGTCACTGTCCTGCATGTGAGCAATTGATCTATGAGCATCACCAAGTGACGATCCACTCCCAGGTCAGTCAGGGCCTCTGTGATGGCTCCCGGTATGACGTTGTTAAAAGCTCCCTCAATGTCTAGGAAAGCAATTAAGGAGTATTCTTTGACGTGTAGAGATTTCTCCACCGCCGAGATTACTTCATGGAGTGCCGTTTCCGTGGATTTCCCTTTTCGGTAGGCATGTTGAGCGCCTGACAGCCACTGAGGATTTATGGTTGTCCTCAGCTGCAGCCCGACTAGTCTCTCAAAGGTTTTGAGAAGGAAGGACGATAGACTTATTGGTCTGAAGTCTTTTGGGGTTGTGTGTGAGGGTTTCCCTGCTTTGGGGATAAAGACTATTTTAGCCTTTAGCCAAGCGCGGGGGATTTTTCCCACTGTCAGTATCTTCCTGAAGATACTTTGCAGCCAGTTGATGGCCATGTCCCCGGCTTTTGTAGCTGAGCCGGAATGACGTGGTCCGGGCCAGGTGATTTGTAGGATTTAAAGCTGTTTACTGCCCAGCTAATATTCCGTTTTGTGAGGATGTGCCTCATCGAGGTTTCCGGGCCTTCACTTGGGGTGTCTGCCGGCTCGATGGTCGTACACCCTGGAAAATGAGTATCGAGTAGAATGTGTAGGGAGTCCTCACTAGAGTTCGTCCACGTACCATCCGTTCTCTTGAGATATCCCACCGAGGGGGATGTTTTTGACAGGATCTTGCGTAGCCTTGCGGCTTCTGACGTGTCCTCAATATCGGAGCAAAATTTTTGCCAAGAGGCCCTTTTTGCTCTCCTTGTTTCTTTTTGTATAGGGTTAGCTTACTTTTTGTAATTTTCCCAGTGCTCTACCTGGCTGCTGCTTTTGGCTCTGTTAAAGAGAATCCTGCAGTCTTTCCGGAGGGTATCTATCTGTTTAGACCACCAGGGGGGTTTCTTTTTCCCTCTTGGTTTGGTTGAGGCAAGCTGCCATGAAGGCCTTATTGCAAGCTTCCGTGAAATTGTCCACAAGACGATTAAGATCGTCTTGTGTCCGGGCATTTTGGGGCTAGGGGGGAGTAATTCCTCCATTTTTGCACTAAACGTATCCCAGTTGGCTTTTCTTGGATTTATATAGCTAGCGGGTATGGTGCTTTCGAGCGATAGGATTGTCTCGATGTACCTGTGGTCGGAGAAGGAGTGGTCCTCTAGGACTCTCCAACTTTTCATTATGTCTGACAGTTTGTGAGACAGTAGAGTGAGGTCAATAACCTCTTGACGGTTCTTTATGATAAAAGTGGGGTCATTACCCCTATTACCAATAATTAGGTTGGAGTTTAGGATGAAGCTGAAAAGTGACTCACCCCTTACATTTGTATCCGAGCTCCCCCATTGGGTGTGATGAGCGTTGGCATCGCAGCCTATTAGTAGGCTTGTATCCGACCTCTCGCTGTCGCTGGCAATCTTGCGAACGAGGTCACTGGGAGGATCGCTTTCCTCATGAGCCATGTAGGACGACACCAGGCTCAGGCGTGTCCTTTGTAGCTCTAGGCTAGCCGCCGTGTTGTCGCCATTGCTAAAATTGTGGAGCAGAAAGATATTTAGGTGCTTTCTTGCTAATATGCAGGTTCTAATTTTACCTTCCGTTTGGGCTACAATCAGCTTGTAGTCCTTCGTCGCTAATCCACAGACCCTGCCTCCTACCACCCAGGGCTCTTGGATTAGGACTATGTCCCCTCCGCTCGCGACTAAGCGGAGTATCAGGGCAGCGGATGCTGCTTTACAGTGGTGGAGATTTATCTGCAGAAGTCTCAGAGACTTCATTAGAGTCCTTCTCCACCACTGTTATGTCGGCGTCCGAGTCATCGAGGATATCGTCCCGACACAGCGCCTCAAAATCGAGCATCAGCTCCGTATCCGAGGAGTAGCTCTCTAGGGCCGGCTCCGGCTCCGGGTCTACCTCGGGTGCCTCGATCTCCGAGGCAACGTCCTGCTCAACTGGGTTGTTGACAGAACGCGCCTCGGCCGCTGCATCCGACTTATAGACCTTCATGGTCACCGAGCTGAACCCGAAGTTGAGCTCTCCCTTGGCTGCCTCGATCGGGGCTAGTGACTCCTTATTCAGGATTATCACTGCCTGGTTGGTGGGGCCTTTTGATGCCTCCACTTTGACCACCTTCCAGTCTGTGGTTGGCAGTGTGGGGTTGCATCTCTGCAACATAGTGAGGATCCGCTCGGGCTCCTTAAAAGTGGCCGGTACCCATATACGGGCCCTTGGTCTACTGGGCACCTCGCTCCAGTCCACAGCGACGAGCTTCGCCCCGGCGTAGACCTCGCCGATTTGCGCCACCGCAGCTTTGTATAGCTTTACGGAGCGCTCATCCTCGCAGGCTACCACTTTGATGTTCCCCTGGAACCATCCCATGTCTTTGCAGACTGGGGGTGGCCCGGGATCCTTCTCTAGAAGCTCGAAGCAGCGGTCGGCCAGTGCCGCTTCCACCCACTTCCATTGGCTTCTAGGTATTCTCCCCTCCGCGCTGCCTTTGTCGAGAACGCCTATCAGCGTCCTCTCCTTGGCAATCTGCGCGAAGGACACGTTTGGAAGCACTCTAGAGCGCTTCGCGGCAGGTCCGGGCGTCTCTTGCGAGCGCTGCCTCTTCGGTTGTGCGGCCACCTTCTGTGGTTCCACACTGAAGTTGGGCAACACCGCCGAGGCCCATTCCACCTTTTTCAGCCAATCTGCTGTTGGACTGACTTCCTGGCTGGCGTTCTGCCGACGGAGTATGTGCCCAGCACTCCTCTTTTCGGCATAACTATATTTTTGGTTTGGACGCTGGTTGATGGTAAGTCATCACCCGCCGCTTCACCGGAAGGTTGAGCAGCCGCAATATTGCTTAGCTGCCCTACCATGGTATCAGTTTTGGGTGTTGGCTTTCCACCCATCCCAGGTTTGGGATGGGACCCACCCGGATTCATTCCCGCGTCCTTCACCGTGCAGGTCTTTCCTGCGTCTGAGCGGATTTGGCCAGGCCTTTGGGCCGTTGCCTTCTCTCGCTTGGGATTTCTCCCAGCCGGCATTTGGGGAGTGCCTTCCTCGTTTTTGTTTTCGTTTTTGTATTTTGTGTATTTATCCATATGATTCCCACGAGCTGCAGAGAAAGGGAACGGTCCACCCCGGCAGAGCTCTGCGTTACCCGGGTAAGGCATAATTAGAACAGGGGGCTGCCAAGTCCCTGAGCCCTCCGTTCACGACTGGGCTAGTTTTTGTACCGGGCCCCCAGCCAGGCTGACTCTCGGCACGGGTCGAGTGACACCTTAGTCCGGCCCGGTGTGAGGTGAGTGTTGGGGTTGGGATGTGGGTAGGTGTTGTGTAGGGATGGGATTGTGTGAGCTACTTAATGAGAGGCGGCACCACAAGCGCATCGTCAGTGTTGCTGCGTCGCGAACACCCGCTGGCTGTCCGGGACTGCTTATTTCGGTACTCTCCCTCAGAGCCAACTTAGTTGATGCTCTTTAGGATGCCCGCTTATTCGCAGCTGACCTACCCACTAGGGTAGGCCGTTCGCTATCCGCAACCTGCGACCCGTCCGGTGGCCTCAGCTAGGCCCCCTCTGAGCCACCTCAAAGCCCAATAGGATCATCAACGTCAATTACTTGTATTCTAAATTGAACAAATTTTATAGAAAAATGCTAGTCGCCGGATTAATAGCAAGGGATTGGTTTGGTTGGTTTTGGTTTTTTTAAGCAACATGTAAACAAATGATTATTTATTTTCGTATTTTGATGAAACAGCTTTCGCTATAACTATCGAAAACAAAGAAACTTTCATGATGGTTTTTAATTTGATGGTTTTTAATTTGATAAGGAAAGACATCCCATCATCAACCATTTCACCGATCCTGCAGTTGGCAACTGCTCTTCGATTTTTGGGTTTCGGTTCTTTTCAAAAGGTTATTGGAAAGGAAAAGGATTTGGCCCTTTCTCGTCCTGCTCTGCTGTTCTGTGCTTTCTTCTATGATTTATAATCAATTAAAACCCAAAAACAATAAAATATTATGTTAAGACCTTAAGAAAAAGTCTAGACATTTGCGAGTTGAGTTGTAAATTCAAACTAAATTTTATTCTTAAAATCAGAGCCTTATATCAGTTTACAAACAATGTATGTGGTACAATTGATATTCTATTCTTATCGCTAGACCCATGGAACGGCTACATTTACCGTGGGGGTTGTTTTGAATGCATGCAACGCATTGCATACAACATTAATGCTTAGCTCTACATTTGATCAGTGGGATCTCCACTTGTGTGTTGCTTGTCGCGTATTTATTACCACACATCTTTGCCCTTTCTTTCAAACGGTCGTAAATTGTCGACTTTATGTACTACTACATTTAAATTTAGAAATATATAGATTGTGTACAGAATCTTCTCTTAATGTACTCGTACATCGACATGTTCATGTTTGAACATATTACTTTCATTTTCGTTTTCAGCTTTATTCGACCTATTTTTCTTTTTGACATTGACGTTAGCACTCGATAACACACTTGGGGTTGTCATCTATTATAAATAATTGGAGCGGCAGAATCTTCATTAATTACGCACTTATTTTGCCACGACTGCAAATTTAAATAAATGATGTAAAATTAAGTGTTTTTTTTCTCTAAATTAAAACCATTAAATGCATAATATCATTCGAATTTAGCACTCCGAAAAAAATTAAATTGTCGGAAAAACTAGGTGGCCAGATTTACCTTTGAGTTGGTTTTGGACGTCGTCTCCGAATGGCAATTCTACTGGAGATTTGACTAGAGATTTCGTAACATGTAAATAAATGGACTAAACCAAGTGAATTCTTAAATTGTTCTAATGCAGATATATCACAAATTTAACAAACTTTCCAAAACTGTAACACTTTCTTGAGTAAAGGGTGTTTGAGCAGTGAATTTAACCAAATCTCTAGCCATAATACTAGAGATTTTAAAACCAACCGAGACAGCATGCTGTGGCACCTAGCAAACCAACTCAGTTGGAATTCGGTCGGTTTGACAGTCTGTGGCACCCCTGTATATGTCTATATATACTTTATGCGGTCGGAAACGTTTCCCTCTCTGAGCTACACACATACACTTTTACCACAAATCTAATATACCCCTTAACTCTTCGAGTACGGGGAAAAAGGACCAAAAATGATGTCAATATACTAATGATTACATATATTTTATCCATTAGACATGTGGGATCTCAAAAAAAATCAGAAAATAATTAGTCCAGAGAAATGTTAAGTTTATAATATATATCTTCCAATGATGAGCATTTTAAAGTCTAAATTTTTTCTTGGAAATGGTTAAGATATTCTGAGGGTTTTTTTATCTTTAAAGAGTTACTTTCTTATCCTTAACCATATTGTATCCACAAAGAGAGCGTCCCCAAAGCAGCAGCGTTGTGCAGTTGTACCAGCTAGCAGGTATTCGTGGGGTAATTTTTGTGGGGCCGATGCGCAGTTGGCCGAACATGGCCCATTTGGGTTTAGTACTTATTGCTGGGTAGACTATGTCTTGTCTAGTTTCGGTGGAGGAATTGGCCCCATTCATCAGTGTGTCTTTGGGTTGCGATCTGTACGAGATACTTGTATTATGAGACTTTTGTAACACCACAAACAGCTGGGTGTCAGCGCATCCAATCTGGTTGGGAACAATAATCAAACTGATCTACACAAGGCCATGGTTCTCCACAAAGAGCGGTGTGTCAGCACCTCCGGAAAATAAAATAGTCTTAAGCATTACACACAATTACTCAAATCAGATTAACACATTAAGCGCCGAGTGTCTTAAACCAGAAATTTTGAAATTCATTCTTGTTATTTAGTTAATAGGAACATAGTGAATTTCGTTTTTTTTTTATTTTTCATTTTTTATTCGGGTACAATGACAAAATAAAGGGGTATCTCCGTCTGTTTTAAAAGCGGATGACCATCTATTGAATATGAGGCCATCACATTAAAGACACACTTGCTAAAAGAAACAGATTAGCATTTGCTAATGTTGAGAGGCAGCTAGTTAAGTCTGCACCAACGATCAATTCCATCCAGATCTCGCTGCAGCTGAATACTGTCGCCTACGGTTTTGACAGCCCGGAAAATTTTCAAATCATCAGCAAAGAGCAGATACTCAGAGTTTTGGATGCTGGGACATATGTCATTGATAAATATTAAGAACAGCAGAGGACCAAGTGGACCAAGGACCTGTGGAAGGCCGGATGTAGCCACATATGGGTCCGAAGGCTTTCCATTTATCAACGCCACATACTCCCGTCTCTCAAGATATGAAGTGAACCAACCGAGCAGGCGGGAATAAATCCCTAGTTGATATAACTTGGCTATAAGGGCACTGAGAAACTTTGTCAAAGGCCTTGGCAAAGTCAGTATACACAGCGTCAACTTGAGTGTGCAACTCAAAGGCACGAGTGCAAAAATTACTGAAAGCGACAAGATTAGTGGTCGTGGATCTACCCGCCATAAACCCGTGTTGATTTGGGCTGATATACGACTTCATGAGGAAAGTTATCTTTTTGGCTAGGATTCGCTCAAAAAGCTTCGACACATTACTAAGTTTGGCAATTGGTCTATAATTGGAGATCAAATTCTTAGCACCTTTTTTAAAAATGGGCGTAATCGTGGCAGCCTTCCACCTATCACAGAAACGACCCGTGGCAAGAGACCTTGTAAGAGACTTCTCAAAATAGGATCACAAAAAGCAATATCACAATTGCGAAGAAGGAAGGGAGAAATGCCATCACTGTCGGGCTTTTTAGAGTTGTCGAAATCGGCAACAGCCTCCAGTTGTCAGCGTCAGATATAGCTAATGCACCAATATTGATGACCGAAGGAATAGAATTTAGAGTACCTAAGTCATTCCAAACTGCATAAGGTTCAAAATTTGATCTGAAAAAAGAAGCAAACAAGTTAGCTACAATACAATAATGTGATTTTTAAGTAATCTTAAATTTTTTAACTTGGCTTATTTTTAAACTTTAAAATTAAAAGTACAAAATCCAGGTGTAAGGATTAAACACATACAACAAAAAATGTTTTTGAATATGTTGTGTATATGAAAAAACCGATATTTTTCCTTCCAAACTCCAGACGTGTTAGAAGAAATCTATCAATACGGTAAGACAGTTCCTTAGCGATTCTCGATCCCCAATTTTTCAGCCCACGACCAAAATTCAGTCATCACCTTCTGCTATGCAGATTCAGCAAAAAACCAATCCTAAGTCCAATCCCAAAATTTCAAAACACTTCCCTTACTCCACTGACCCAATAACCAATTGTTAACGAATCACTAAGAATCACTAAGTAGCCAACACGCCATTTACGATGTGGCCCAAAATTACTTTTTCTGATAGATTTCGGGATTTTAAATTTTTTAACGAATATTTTTTAAATGGTTTAGTTTTTTTCTTTTGAGTTAGTGCTTCCATTTTTCACATAGCTTAAGTATCCTATATCTGGTTGCATATAACTTTGCAGTTCGGAAAAGCTGATATAAATCCGACCGAGACAATTAATAGCTGCAGCTTAACGTCTGGAATATATTAAGCTTTCAAATTAGATAATTTTATTGCTGTATTTTATGATATATCTTTGGTTTTAGATATACGCATTTATTATGAGTCGTTTAAGGTATAGTTTGTAAGAAATCCTACCTGTTCATGTCAATTTGGGCTGTAAATGTTGTGGACAGTTACTTTTGTTCAAATATTGACATTTTTTGGTCCACAGGTGCTGGTCCCCCACAAATTATACCTTTATCCCTTCTAGATATTCATAAAAAATGATATATAACACATATAACATATATAACACTGTAGTATCCCCGACTCAGTGTAGTTCTAACTTCCATCAGAATACGATCGTGTCTGTTAAAAAAATACTACTTGTTTCTAATTGAAAGCAATTGAAATGGATAGCTCAAGCCGTTCATTTTCATTTGTTCACAAAGCAGACTCATTTTGCTACATATGTGGAAGTGCTGGTCATAGCAAGGACGAAAACTTCGTTATTACCGAAAAGTTGCAAGAACAGTATGAAGAAAACTTTAAAATCAGGCCCAAAAGTATTGGCGAAGAGTGGGCTCCAAGCTGTATATGCAAATTGTGTAAATTGAATTTAACAGCCTTTGATAAAGACGAAAAGTAAGTTACCCTAAATCCCAAGCTATTAAGTGTACAACAAATACTGAACAATACTTTTTTTCTTACAAAATTTTTTTTTGTAAACAATTTTAATTTGGAACTTCAATGCTGTTTAGAAAACGGCTCACGGCTCTGAATGCTTCCTTTGTTCATTCAAAATAACTGGAATCGGGAGATCCATGAAACGAGGTTACCCGAAAAAGCCTGGTCAAGGCTTTACGCTTCCTGCTCCTCCTTTAGAGGATACACCGCAACTAAGGAACATCGCATGGAACAACGGACTCAAGTAATGAGCAATCAGGAGAATATAAATATTGCAAGCCTCTTTCACAGGAAAAATTGAACGATTTGGTGAGGATCCTGGATCCTCCTAAAAGTTACGCACAGCTTCTTCGATATTTTGTAAAGGATGCTCTTTTATTGAATGAAGATGGGAAAATAACTCATAAGGAAAGTTTAAAGGCTGCTTTGTTACACAATGGAAACCAAAAGCCGTCTGTGTCTTTCGTGTTGGCACACATGTCGCAAATCGACACCAGACTGCAACGTCTACTTTTCACCACCAATATAACGAATAGAAATGAACTTCAGCAGCAGTTGAAAGCATTTGCATACAGCAAGCGAAGCGAGTATTCGGCTTTAGACCATTCGATCGGTCCTGATAAGAAGAGGTTCAAGGCACACACTCCAATGAAGTGCCATTACTGTGGGAATCCCGGACATAAAATGCTGGAATGCCGTAAGAGGAAGGCCGAACAATCAAAGTCAAATCAATCGTATGGAAAACCATTGGCGGGACGAGACAGGACTGGAGTGACTTGCTTTAAATGCGGAAACGTCGGTCATATTGCATCCGCATGCACGAAGGGTACGACGGCATCGAATAGCAGCATGAACGAGAAGCGAGTGGACGTCTGTTCAGTGTTGGAGCCCAAAGGAATCTTATATCAATTTGGTGAGCCCTTTCCATTCTTCTTCGATTCGGGTGCCGAGTGCTCCCTGATCAAGGAAAAGTTAGCAGACAAGTTAGCTGGAAAAAGATTTAATAACTTAGTCATTCTGAAAGGAAATGGTGAAAACGTTGTACGATGCAATTTACAAATACTGTCTACTATACAAATTTGACAATTTAATCTGGAAATTATGTTTAAGGTAGTTATGGACGAGCATTTGAAACATGACTTAATGATTGGTCGTGAAATTTTAGCTCTTGGCTTCGGCATAACGTTGGACGCTGATAAATTTAATATTTTTTAAACTAAACAGATTAATGCGATTTCCCGTGAAACCATTACAAATTACGATAAGCTATTTGACGATAATTTTGATTTAAATGATAATGATAAGTGTAAACTTAAGAACATTTTTGATCTATATTCTGAAAATTTCATTGTCGGAATGCCGAGTAGACGTGTCACGACTGGAGAATTAGAAATTCGTTTATAAGACGCCAACAAGACTGTGGCGTCCATATCGTCTTGGTGTAGATGAAAAAGAATTAGTAAGAGATAAAATCAAGGAAATGTTGGCGGCAAATGTAATACGTCCAAGTAATTCTCCATTCGCTAGGCAGTGATCGCTTATGCGTTGATTATCGAGAGCTCAATTCAAATACAGTGGCTGACAAATACCCTTTGCCGTTGATATCAGATCAAGTTAACAGATTGCGTGGGGTTAAATACTTTTCTTGCTTAGACATGGCCAGTGGGTTTTATCAGATTCCCATAGATGCAGGATCCATAGAGCGAACCGCCTTTGTAACTCCCGAGGGCCAGTACGAGTTTCTATCTATGCCATTTGGGCTAAAAAAATGCCTCTTCGATTTTTCAGCGAGCTATAGCGCGAGCACTGGGTGACTTGGCGTACTCCTATGCAATTGTTTACATTGATGATGTAGTGATAGTCGCCAGGTCAAAAGAGGAAGCATTTGACAGATTGGCAATAGTGCTAAAGGCTTTATCGGAAGCAGGATTTTCCTTTAATATAAAAAAATGCTCATTTCTCAAAACTGAAATAGAATATCTAGGATACTTGGTCAAAGACGGTAGTATTGAACCAAATCCGCGAAAAATACAAGCTCTGGTTGGACTATCTGAACCAAAGACTGTTACACAATTGAGACAATTTATAGGTTTAGCATCTTACTTCCGTAAGTTTGTTCCACAGTTTTCTGAACAGATGAAATCTTTATATCAGTTAACCTCTAAAATTAATAGTTTCGTTTGGAAAGTTGAGCATGAAGAGATACTCCAGAAAATTATCTCAGTACTAACTCTTGATCCTGTTTTGATTATCTTTGATCCCCAATATCCCATCGAGCTGCATACGGATGCAAGTGCAGATGGCTATGGTGCCATACTCATGCACAAAATAGACGGCAAGTCTAGAGTCGTTGAATACTATAGCAAGTGTACATCGCCCCCAGAATCGAGGTATCATTCATACGAACTAGAGACCCTGGCAGTGTACAACGCTGTAAAACATTTCCGACATTACCTTCACGGTCGAAAGTTTGTGATCTTTACGGATTGTAATTCGTTGAAAGCAAGTCGTACTAACGTAGAACTAATGCCTAGAGTACACAGCTGGTGGGCATATTTACAGTCGTTTGATTTCACTGTAGAGTACCGCAAGGGAAGTCGCATGGCGCACGTGGACTTTTTATCTCGAAATCCGATTGTCATTGAGCGTGATACCATAATTAGGGCAACCGAAGTCCGCATCGATCTGACTGAGGTGACGGACAACTTGCTTGTAGCTGAGCAGCGGCGCGATTCGTGCTTAAGCGAAATCATAGCCCAGCTGAATAGTTGGGAGTCGCAGGAGAATTTGGCGAAAACATATGAGTTAAGAGCAGGAGTTCTATATCGGAATATTCAGAGAAATAGTAAAACGCGCTGTCTACCTGTAATCCCGAGAGCCTTCAGGTGGTCAGTGGTTAATCATGTGCATGAGGCGATAATGCATTTGGGGTGGCAGAAAACATTAGATAAGGTTTATGAGCAGTATTGGTTTGAACACATGTCCAAGTATGTACGAAAATTCGTAGAGAACTGCATAACATGCAAACTGTCAAAGCCTCCATCAGGAAAGATTCAAATGGAATTGCATCCAATTCCGAAAGTCGAAATACCATGGCATACTGTGCATATTGATATAAGTGGAAAGCTGAGTGGTAAAAACGATACCAAGGAATATGTCATAGTGCAAATTGATGCGTTCACTAAATTTGTTCACCTATATCATACTTTGAATTTGGATGCAGAAAACTGTATTAAGGCTGTGAAATCGACCATATCGCTTTTTGGGGTACCTAATCGTATCATTGCAGATCAAGGCAGAAGTTTCGCTTGTGGACGATTTCGAGAGTTCTGTTCAATGCATAAGATAGAATTACATTTGATAGCGACAGGTGCAAGTAGGGCCAATGGCCAGGTTGAACGAGTCATGAGCACAATGAAAAGTATGTTGACAGCTGTAGAGACAGGTGAACGTTCCTGGCAGGATGCACTATGTGAAGTTCAGATAGCCATGAATTGTACGACAAACAGGGTAACGAAATTTAGCCCGTTAGAACTATTGATTGGAAGAGAAGCTAGGCCAATGGGATTGTTGCCCATAAATGATGAAGCTAAAATGGATTGTAAGCAGGCAAGAGCTCAAGCCAAAGTAAATATGGAAAATAATGCGAAATATGAAAAGGGCGAGTTGATAGGAATAAGGCAAAGATAGTAAAACACAAGGTTGGGGATCATGTCTTGCTTAGGAGTGAAGAACGTCATCAGAAAAAATTGGATCCTAAATTCAAAGGACTGTTTGTGGTTGTGGAGTTGCTGGAAGGTGATCGATACCTGTTGAAATCATTGACCAGTAAGCGAACGTATAAGTATTCGCACGAGAGTTTGCGAAGTTTGCCGGAGGAGCAGATTTCTGACGAGAATGTTGAGAAAAACGACAGTGGTGAAAAAGACTCTGGTCGTAAGACCCGTTCTCGCACCTAAGAGAGGTGAAGAAAGCATCAAACGCAGGGGCTAGATTTAGTCAACAATATTCATGCCAGGTGTGGGTGATGTTGTGTGATGGACATTGGATCTGAGTAGATCGTGGCACAAGAGGTGCAAAGCGTCGCAAGGATGCGGCAAGAGCCTATAACTGTGTTTTGATTACGAGAATAGCCAAATGGGCGGGTTTGCACAGAAGAGTACGAGCTACTAAGAGAGATGATCCAGGTCAAGTCGAAGGCACAAGTGTAGAACCGGAAGTGTTCTGACATGGCGTGTGGCGCGGCTGACATGGTGTTGCGAGTTTGATGTGGCTCACTGTGAGAGATAAAGTAAGAAGCCTGCGAAACCGACATTTAAAGACACAATATATGAAGTTGTGTGCTGTTTAATTTATATTTTTGAATGATCTTGAAAGATGAAAAGAGAAGTAAAGTAAGAATGATACCAACCTAGTGTTACAGTATGCACACGAGGACGTGTGATAGTCAGGAAGGCCGTGTCGGAGATGTATAATGAAGATGTATGAAAACTGATGAAAATGTAAACAGAAATGTATAGAGTTAAGAAACTATGTCAATAAAGGAACAGAAACTACGCAGTAATTAATCCGTTGTTCCTTCTATTTACATTGTTGCTGAGAGCGAGGTTTGAGAACGAGAGAGAGAGTCGTCTCAGCCGAGTGTGGCGCGGTTGTGTGTACGATGCCTCTGAGAGAGAGGAGGATCAAAAGGGAATTGCTAAAGAGAGCAATTGGATGATGCAATGATGTTATGTATTGCGTAAGCGAAAAGAAGAAAACGAGAAGAGAAGTTTTCAGTTTGATAATTTTGATTTAAATGATAATGATAAGTGATAAGTGATAAGAACATTTTTGATCTATATTCTGAAAATTTCATTGCCGTGTCACGACTGGAGAATTAGAAATTCGTTTATTAGACGCCAACAAGACTGTGGCGTCCATATCGTCTTGGTGTAGATGAAAAAGAATTAGTAAGAGATAAAATCAAGGAAATGTTGGCGGCAAATGTAATACGTCCAAGTAATTCTCCATGCGCTAGGCAGTGATTGCTTATGCGTTGATTATCGAGAGCCGTTGATATCAGATCAAGTTAACAGATTAAATACTTTTCTTGCTTAGACATGGCCAGTGGGTTTTATCAGATTCCCATAGATGCAGGATCCATAGAGCGAACCGCCTTTGTAACTCCCGAGGGCCAGTACGAGTTTATATCTATGCCATTTGGGCTAAAAAAATGCCTCTTCGATTTTTCAGCGAGCTATAGCGCGAGCACTGGGTGACTTGGCGTACTCCTATGCAATTGTTTACATTGATGATGTAGTGATAGTCGCCAGAGCATGAAGAGATACTCCAGAAAATTATCTCAGTACTAACTCTTGATCCTGTTTTGATTATCTTTGATCCCCAATATCCCATCGAGCTGCATACGGATGCAAGTGCAGATGGCTATGGTGCCATACTCATGCACAAAATAGACGGCAAGTCTAGAGTCGTTGAATACTATAGCAAGTGTACATCGCCCCCAGAATCGAGGTATCATTCATACGAACTAGAGACCCTGGCAGTGTACAACGCTGTAAAACATTTCCGACATTACCTTCACGGTCGAAAGTTTGTGATCTTTACGGATTGTAATTCGTTGAAAGCAAGTCGTACTAAAGTAGAACTAATGCCTAGAGTACACAGCTGGTGGGCATATTTACAGTCGTTTGATTTCACTGTAGAGTACCGCAAGGGAAGTCGCATGGCGCACGTGGACTTTTTATCTCGAAATCCGATTGTCATTGAGCGAGCGTACCATAATTAGGGCAACCGAAGTCCGCATCGATCTGACTGAGGTGACGGACAACTTGCTTGTAGCTGAGCAGCGGCGCGATTCGTGCTTAAGCGAAATCATAGCCCAGCTGAATAGTTGGGAGTCGCAGGAGAATTTGGCGAAAACATATGAGTTAAGAGCAGGAGTTCTATATCGGAATATTCAGAGAAATAGTAAAACGCGCTGTCTACCTGTAATCCCGAGAGCCTTCAGGTGGTCAGTGGTTAATCATGTGCATGAGGCGATAATGCATTTGGGGTGGCAGAAAACATTAGATAAGGTTTATGAGCAGTATTGGTTTGAACACATGTCCAAGTATGTACGAAAATTCGTAGAGAACTGCATAACATGCAAACTGTCAAAGCCTCCATCAGGAAAGATTCAAATGGAATTGCATCCAATTCCGAAAGTCGAAATACCATGGCATACTGTGCATATTGATATAAGTGGAAAGCTGAGTGGTAAAAACGATACCAAGGAATATGTCATAGTGCAAATTGATGCGTTCACTAAATTTATTCACCTATATCATACTTTGAATTTGGATGCAGAAAACTGTATTAAGGCTGTGAAATCGACCATATCGCTTTTTGGGGTACCTAATCGTATCATTGCAGATCAAGGCAGAAGTTTCGCTTGTGGACGATTTCGAGATTTCTGTTCAATGCATAAGATAGAATTACATTTGATAGCGACAGGTGCAAGTAGGGCCAATGGCCAGGTTGAACGAGTCATGAGCACAATGAAAAGTATGTTGACAGCTGTAGAGACAGGTGAACGTTCCTGGCAGGATGCACTATGTGAAGTTCAGATAGCCATGAATTGTACGACAAACAGGGTAACGAAATTTAGCCCGTTAGAACTATTGATTGAAGAGAAGCTAGGCCAATGGGATTGTTGCCTATAAATGATGAAGCTAAAATGGATTGTAAGCAGGCAAGAGCTCAAGCCAAAGTAAATATGGAAAATAATGCGAAATATGAAAAGGGCGAGTTGATAGGAATAAGGCAAAGATAGTAAAACACAAGGTTGGGGATCATGTCTTGCTTAGAAGTGAAGAACGTCATCAGACAAAATTGGATCCTAAATTCAAAGGACCTTTTGTGGTTGTGGAGTTGCTGGAAGGTGATCGATACCTGTTGAAATCATTGACCAGTAAGCGAACGTATAAGTATTCGCACGAGAGTTTGCGAAGTTTGCCGGAGGAGCAGATTTCTGACGAGAATGTTGAGAAAACGACAGTGGTGAAAAAGACTCTGGTCGTAAGACCCGTTCTCGCACCTAAGAGAGGTGAAGAAAGCATCAAACGCAGGGGCTAGATTTAGTCAACAATATTCATGCCAGGTGTGGGTGATGTTGTGTGATGGACATTGGATCTGAGTAGATCGTGGCACAAGAGGTGCAAAGCGTCGCAAGGATGCGGCAAGAGCCTGTAACTGTGTTTTGATTACGAGAATAGCCAAATGGGCGGGTTTGCGCAGAAGAGTACGAGCTACTAAGAGAGATGATCCAGGTCAAGTCAAAGGCACAAGTGTAGAACCGGAAGTGTTCTGACATGGCGTGTGGCGCGGCTGACATGGTGTTGCGAGTTTGATGTGGCTCACTGTGAGAGATAAAGTAAGAAGCCTGCGAAACCGACATTTAAAGACACAATATATGAAGTTGTGTGCTGTTTAATTTATATTTTTGAATGATCTTGAATGATGAAAAGAGAAGTAAAGTAAGAATGATACCAACCTTGTGTTACAGTATGCACACGAGGACGTGTGATAGTCAGGAAGGCCGTGTCGGAGATGTATAATGAAGATGTATGAAAACTGATGAAAATGTAAACAGAAATGTATAGAGTTAAGAAACTATGTCAATAAAGGAACAGAAACTACGCAGTAATTAATCCGTTGTTCCTTCTATTTACATTGTTGCTGAGAGCGAGGTTTGAGAACGAGAGAGAGAGTCGTCTCAGCCGAGTGTGGCGCGGTTGTGTGTACGATGCCTCTGAGAGAGAGGAGGATCAAAAGGGAATTGCTAAAGAGAGCAATTGGATGATGCAATGATGTTATGTATTGCGTAAGCGAAAAGAAGAAAACGAGAAGAGAAGTTTTCAGTTTGATAATTTTGATTTAAATGATAATGATAAGTGATAAGTGATAAGAACATTTTTGATCTATATTCTGAAAATTTCATTGTCGTGTCACGACTGGAGAATTAGAAATTCGTTTATTAGACGCCAACAAGACTGTGGCGTCCATATCGTCTTGGTGTAGATGAAAAAGAATTAGTAAGAGATAAAATCAAGGAAATGTTGGCGGCAAATGTAATACGTCCAAGTAATTCTCCATTCGCTAGGCAGTGATCGCTTATGCGTTGATTATCGAGAGCTCAATTCAAATACAGTGGCTGACAAATACCCTTTGCCGTTGATATCAGATCAAGTTAACAGATTGCGTGGGGTTAAATACTTTTCTTGCTTAGACATGGCCAGTGGGTTTTATCAGATTCCCATAGATTCAGGATCCATAGAGCGAACCGCCTTTGTAACTCCCGAGGGCCAGTACGAGTTTCTATCTATGCCATTTGGGCTAAAAAAATGCCTCTTCGATTTTTCAGCGAGCTATAGCGCGAGCACTGGGAAACTTGGCGTACTCCTATGCAATTGTTTACATTGATGATGTAGTGATAGTCGCCAGGTCAAAAGAGGAAGCATTTGACAGATTGGCAATAGTGCTAAAGGCTTTATCGGAAGCAGGATTTTCCTTTAATATAAAAAAAATGCTCATTTCTCAAAACTGAAATAGAATATCTAGGATACTTGGTCAAAGACGGTAGTATTGAACCAAATCCATGAAAAATACAAGCTCTGGTTGGACTATCTGAACCAAAGACTGTTACACAATTGAGACAATTTATAGGTTTAGCATCTTACTTTCGTAAGTTTGTTCCACAGTTTTCTGAACAGATGAAACCTTTATATCAGTTAACCTCTAAAATTAATAGTTTCGTTTGGAAAGTTGAGCATGAAGAGATACTCCAGAAAATTATCTCAGTACTAACTCTTGATCCTGTTTTGATTATATTTGATCCCCAATATCCCATCGAGCTGCATACGGATGCAAGTGCAGATGGCTATGGTGCCATACTCATGCACAAAATAGACGGCAAGTCTAGAGTCGTTGAATACTATAGCAAGTGTACATCGCCCCCAGAATCGAGGTATCATTCATACGAACTAGAGACCCTGGCAGTGTACAACGCTGTAAAACATTTCCGACATTACCTTCACGGTCGAAAGTTTGTGATCTTTACGGATTGTAATTCGTTGAAAGCAAGTCGTACTAACGTAGAACTAATGCCTAGAGTACACAGCTGGTGGGCATATTTACAGTCGTTTGATTTCACTGTAGAGTACCGCAAGGGAAGTCGCATGGCGCACGTGGACTTTTTATCTCGAAATCCGATTGTCATTGAGCGTGATACCATAATTAGGGCAACCGAAGTCCGCATCGATCTGACTGAGGTGACGGACAACTTGCTTGTAGCTGAGCAGCGGCGCGATTCGTGCTTAAGCGAAATCATAGCCCAGCTGAATAGTTGGGAGTCGCAGGAGAATTTGGCGAAAACATATGAGTTAAGAGCAGGAGTTCTATATCGGAATATTCAGAGAAATAGTAAAACGCGCTGTCTACCTGTAATCCCGAGAGCCTTCAGGTGGTCAGTGGTTAATCATGTGCATGAGGCGATAATGCATTTGGGGTGGCAGAAAACATTAGATAAGGTTTATGAGCAGTATTGGTTTGAACACATGTCCAAGTATGTACGAAAATTCGTAGAGAACTGCATAACATGCAAACTGTCAAAGCCTCCATCAGGAAAGATTCAAATGGAATTGCATCCAATTCCGAAAGTCGAAATACCATGGCATACTGTGCATATTGATATAAGTGGAAAGCTGAGTGGTAAAAACGATACCAAGGAATATGTCATAGTGCAAATTGATGCGTTCACTAAATTTATTCACCTATATCATACTTTGAATTTGGATGCAGAAAACTGTATTAAGGCTGTGAAATCGACCATATCGCTTTTTGGGGTACCTATTCGTATCATTGCAGATCAAGGCAGAAGTTTCGCTTGTGGACGATTTCGAGAGTTCTGTTCAATGCATAAGATAAAATTACATTTGATAGCGACAAGTAGGGCCAATGGCCAGGTTGAACGAGTCATGAGCACAATGAAAAGTATGTTGACAGCTGTAGAGACAGGTGAACGTTCCTGGCAGGATGCACTATGTGAAGTTCAGATAGCCATGAATTGTACGACAAACAGGGTAACGAAATTTAGCCCGTTAGAACTATTGATTGGAAGAGAAGATAGGCCAATGGGATTGTTGCCTATAAATGATGAAGCTAAAATGGATTGTAAGCAGGCAAGAGCTCAAGCCAAAGTAAATATGGAAAATAATGCGAAATATGAAAAGGGCGAGTTGATAGGAATAAGGCAAAGATAGTAAAACACAAGGTTGGGGATCATGTCTTGCTTAGAAGTGAAGAACGTCATCAGACAAAATTGGATCCTAAATTCAAAGGACCTTTTGTGGTTGTGGAGTTGCTGGAAGGTGATCGATACCTGTTGAAATCATTGACCAGTAAGCGAACGTATAAGTATTCGCACGAGAGTTTGCGAAGTTTGCCGGAGGAGCAGATTTCTGACGAGAATGTTGAGAAAAACGACAGTGGTGAAAAAGACTCTGGTCGTAAGACCCGTTCTCGCACCTAAGAGAGGTGAAGAAAGCATCAAACGCAGGGGCTAGATTTAGTCAACAATATTCATGCCAGGTGTGGGTGATGTTGTGTGATGGACATTGGATCTGAGTAGATCGTGGCACAAGAGGTGCAAAGCGTCGCAAGGATGCGGCAAGAGCCTGTAACTGTGTTTTGATTACGAGAATAGCCAAATGGGCGGGTTTGCGCAGAAGAGTACGAGCTACTAAGAGAGATGATCCAGGTCAAGTCGAAGGCACAAGTGTAGAACCGGAAGTGTTCTGACATGGCGTGTGGCGCGGCTGACATGGTGTTGCGAGTTTGATGTGGCTCACTGTGAGAGATAAAGTAAGAAGCCTGCGAAACCAACATTTAAAGACACAATATATGAAGTTGTGTGCTGTTTAATTTATATTTTTGAATGATCTTGAAAGATGAAAAGAGAAGTAAAGTAAGAATGATACCAACCTAGTGTTACAGTATGCACACGAGGACGTGTGATAGTCAGGAAGGCCGTGTCGGAGATGTATAATGAAGATGTATGAAAACTGATGAAAATGTAAACAGAAATGTATAGAGTTAAGAAACTATGTCAATAAAGGAGAACAGAAACTACGCAGTAATTAATCCGTTGTTCCTTCTATTCACATTGTTGCTGAGAGCGAGGTTTGAGAACGAGAGAGAGAGTCGTCTCAGCCGAGTGTGGCGCGGTTGTGTGTACGATGCCTCTGAGAGAGAGGAGGATCAAAAGGGAATTGCTAAAGAGAGCAATTGGATGATGCAATGATGTTATGTATTGCGTAAGCGAAAAGAAGAAAACGAGAAGAGAAGTTTTCAGTTTGGTCACAGAATTGAAGGAGAGAACACATAGCCGCGACTCACTGCGCTCAAGTGCTACAATGCAGGAGGAAGAGCACCCAGATTTCCTGCCCCCGACTTATTTATTATTTTCAGACATTTCTTTGTAGTCTGTGGGAGTTCTTCGTCAATTTATGAAAACCATCGAGGTTCGCCTCCAACAGTGTCTTAATGGCATCAGGGGGTCACAAAAATGTCGTATGACAATAATACAATCAGTTTCAAGTATCAAGTATAATGTATAGTTTGACCTTTGCGCAACCATACATTTTTAGAGCCAAAATTTAATTTTTGATCTACAAGTTTCTGTGAAAAAATATGCTTTTAAGCGCAAACGCAATCGAATATTTCGAATAGGCACACATGCATCAGAGAGTGACTCAACTTTAGCCACCACTAGGGCCCTATGCTTAACCTTTGTAAAAAAAACGCAAAGAAGCATGACGCAGCCCCAGTGTAAGCAGCCTATTAGACTTTTTGCCGACAAACCTAGGGGATGTTAGTGATGAACACGGAGAGAGATTTCACCAACAATTAAAAACTATGGAAAGACGGTATTAAGGTGTTTGGAATGAGAATATGGTTTGTGACTATGTGTTGACTCTCATAGGGTAATCTGAAATTTTGAAATACACTTGTAGCAGTGTGATTATACATGAGTCTGGAAACCAAATTTGGTTGTCCTAGCTCTTATAGTCTCTGAGATCTAGGCGCACATCGAGACAGACAGACAGACGGACAGACAGACACGGCTATATCGACTTGGCTGTTGATGCCGATCAAGAATATATATACTTTATGGGGTCGGAAATGTTTCCTTCTCTGCGTTGCACTCATCCACTATTACCACTATTATCCACTTACCCTTAACTCTTTCTTGAGGACGGGTATAGAATTGTTATATTAATTTAAATTAAATTTAAAATTACTGATGGTTGTATGGGTTAAAGCATGAAATCCTATATCTCAGCTACTTATGTTAAATTGGACCAGCAACATACCAAACGCTATTTTTTCAGGTAAAATGAGTTTTGAGTCGTTTTGATCAATCGGCTGCAACTTCGCCGTTTATCGATTCTTACACACGATACCTTAAATGACGACTAACTAATGCGTCGATATAAAACCAAAAATTCATGCCAAGAAATATTTTTTTTTATTTTTCCTGTTTTTAAAGTTAAAATTTCGGGAAAAAATACCGCAATGAAATTATTAAATTTCAAAGTTTAATATATTGCAGACGTTAAGCTGTAAGCCTAGTAGTCAGATCGAAAAAAACACCTCGCGAACAGAATCAGGATTGATATTCGTATGAAACCGATAGGAAATGTTTTACGGGTAAAACTGTTTTCTAGGCTCTGTACGGAAGGCAGTACCACTAACCATACAGTATATAGATGTGCCAGTTCATACAACGAAAGGGGCGCAGCTGAGTTTTCTGTCCCAGGTCCCCTGGTCTTTGGCTGGTGGACCTGAGACGTTCGGGTCGGGGACGTGTGACGTTCGGGTGGTGGACCTGAGACGTTCGGGTGGCGGACCTGAGACGTTCGGCATTTTTTCGACAGCAAGTCGAGAATTGCAAATGTATGTGTGTACACAGGCACGACAAAATATCAATTCTTATTTTCCGAAAGCGTTTTGATTTTGTTTTGAGTTTCGTTTCCAGTTTACGTAAATGTGTGTGTGCCATGTATTTACACATACTATGCTTGTGTGGGTTCTACAATTTTTGGCCGCTTGAAGTGGTTTTTCGTTTTGTTTTGAGGGATTATGTAGCGACATGCGCTGACCTGCCGCATCATAAATGAGGACTAGGCAGAGTGGGTGGGGGTGGGAAATGAATACAATATATAACGAGAAGGAACGTGTGAGTCGCTTCTGGGGACGCGACTCTACTTATACCCGTACTCAGTCAGTAAATACATTTTTGAGATATGATTTTTTAGAATTTTAGAAAAAAAAAAATTTTACATTTTACATTTTTTTGCTACATCTGTTATCTACATCTACAATGTATATTTTACATCTAAAATGTAGATTATAGATGTACCATTTATATTCTGCATCTCCTCCTTGGGGTGGTTGCTGCACTGAACGTGGCAGAGTGTGCGAGCGAGAAGGAGAATGAGTATCGTGTCTCTGGCTGGAGGGGGCGGGGGAACCAACAGAAAATTAATTTCTTCATTCTGGCTATAATTATGATCCGATCTGATTCATGTTCAGCAATCTGGTAGATATGGTCATTTTCTACGATACTGCGTTTTTAATTTTATCGTATCTTTAACATTGTGCCTGCCACAGATTTTCGTCCTTTGTTTGGGGGGGGGGGCAGGTTGTGGATACCAAATTTGGTTGCCCTAGCTCTTATAGTCTCTGAGATCCAGGCGCTCAAACAAGACGGACAGACGGACAGACGGACATGGCTCTATCGACTCGGCTATTGATGCTGATCAAGAATATATATACTTTATGGGGTCGGAAAATTTTCATTCCGTACACTGCTCCAGACCGCTGCTTGATTTTTGTTTTAAGTTAGTATAAAATGCACTTCTTCGGCTGGTGCCGCTCTTCCCCAGCCATATCCTGGGCTCCACAACATTTTGTGGAAGGGGTAAAGTGTAGCATCAGAAGATGGCGTGCGGACACCGTGAAGAAAAATAGGTTTTTATGTGGAGTTCTATATTTATGAAAATTAATAAAGATAATAAATTATAATATCCATATAATTGTCATTCATATAATACTGCATTAACTAGATTCTTTTTTTTCATTATTAAAATATTTCATTTGGTTTTTGTGATCTAGTTGCAATGTTTGCTTCGTGTTTGCTGGGCAAATAATATCAAATTGATATCTTTTTCGAGGTGGGTCGAAACATACCAAAAATCAAGAAAATACTTCGGATACTTTTCCAGTATGTGCCGACCTTTTTGTGTTTTGATCTGAGTACTGCCACATGATAAACATATAAATTGAATGTATGTTTGATTAATTTGTAAGTTTTTTTATTTCAAATGAAAAGAGAAGGAACTGGCGTACTGGCCCCAGATTGATGGTTACTGGGGCCCGGTTGTGAGGGTTGATCGGCCCACGAATACGCCGAAAAAAGAAATTTATTGACGAATTTGCAAAGTCAGCCGAGACATTTGCACAATATTTATGCATGCATTTTATTAGTATATACATTTCTAAAACAGGATATGTATATGAAAGTGTGCAATATCGTGAAACCAAATAAATCTTTCAACTAATCACAGTGAAAGTAACTTAATATAAAACGAGAAGGAACGTGTGAGTCGCCTCTGGGGACGCGACTCTATATTCATACCCGTACTAAGTCAGTAAATACATTTTGAGATATGATTTTTAGAATTTTAGAAAAAAAAAAAATTTTACATTTTACATTTTTGCTACATCATTATCTACATCTACAATGTATATTTTACATCTAAAATGTAGATTATAGATGTACCATTTATATTCTGCATCTCCTCCGCTAGGGGTTGCTCGTGCACTGAACGTGGCGGTGTGCGAGCGAGAAGGAGAATAGTATCGTGTCTCTGGCTGGAGGAGGCAGAGAACCCTGAAATTAATTTTTCATTCTGGCTATAATTATGATCCGATCTGATTCATGTTCAGCAATCTGGTAGATATGGTCATTTTCACGATACTGCGTTTTTAATTTTAATCGTATCTTTTAACATTGCCCCTGCCACAGATTTTCGTCCTTTGTGGGGGGCGGAGAGGGGAGGCAGGGCGAAATTTTGAAATACACTTGTAGCAGTAGAATGTGATATCACATGAGTCTGGAAACCAAATTTGGTTGTCTCACTCTTATAGTCTCTGACACCGGGCGTCACACAAGACAATGGACCAGCGGACAGACAGACATGACTCTGTCCGACTCGGCTATTGATGCTGATCAAGAAATATACTTATGGTTTATGAGAACTCGTCCTTTCTTTCCGTCCTTCTCTCACGTCACACCACCTCCCCTTTTACCACAAATTCAATATACCCCTTAACTCTTTTTTGAGTACGGGTATAAAAATATATGTTAATTTTTGACTTATTTGATATTCCACACTTTTTTTTTTTTATACCCGTACTCTAAAAAAGAGTTAAGTGGTATATTAGATTTGTGGAAGTGGATGTGGGTACTGACAGAGAAGGAAAATTTCTCCCCCATAATCATATATATTTTGTATCAGCATCAATAACGAGCAGTCTCCTTGTCATGCTGTTTGACGCCTGATTGGACTATGAAGTTAAGAACAGCAAATTTGGTTTGCTCATGATAGTGATCACGCAACACAGAGACCTGCCCCCTCAAGTCCCCCTTCCCTTCTCGGACAAGCGTTTTAGGATACGATAAAACTAAAAAAACCCGATCTCGTGAGAAAATATATCTGCCAGATTGCTGAACATGAGTCAGGTATCGGATCAATATAGCCAGAATTCCCCTTCCCCCCGCCCCCTCCTCAAGACAAAACACAACTCATTCTCCCTCTCGCTCACCACTCTCTCCGTCGTCGAGCAACTTTCCTAGTGGGAGGAGATGCAGAATATAAATGGTACATCTATAATCTACATTTTAGATGTAAAATATACATTGTAGATTAGATGTAGATAACAGATGTAGCAAAAAAATGTAAAATGTAAAAATTTTTTTTTTAAAATTTAAAAATCATATCTCAAAATGTATTTACTGACTGAGTACGGGTATAAGTAGAGTCGCGTCCCCAGAAGCGACTCACACGTTCCTTCTCGTTTTATATTAAGTTACTTTCAATCGTGATTAGTTGAAAGATTTATTTGGCCTCCACGATATTGCACACTTTCATATACATATCCCTGTTTTAGAAATGTATATACTAAATAAAATGTGCATGTACATAAATATTGTGCAAATGTCTCGGCTTTCGACTTTGCAAATTCGTCAATAAATTCCTTTTTTTCGGCGTATTCAGGGCCGGATCAACCCTCAACCGGGCCCTGTGCAACCATCAATCTGGGGCCAGTACGCCAGTTCCTTCTCTTTTCATTTGAAATAAAAAACTTACAAATTAATCAAACATACATTCAATTTATATGTTTATCAGTGGCTATTATATTTTTTATCCACTATTTGGAGTTTTGTTTTTTCAAAAATTGTTTCTGTTAGCCCTAGGGTGGGCCCTAGGCAACTGCTAATTTGGCCCTGGACCAATTCCCTTCGTCAGACTTCATATTTTGTTGTTTTCTATTGTATAGACTTTGCTAACAATCAATTGTATGTATATGATAAATAATTCTGAGAACTTTTGTATATATATTTCTTTCTTTTATATATATTAATATATATATATATATATTAATGCAAAGAATTGGTATATGTATATACATATGTCGATTTTTTAACTTAAACTTAAATCAATTATTTATATTATCATATTTATTATCATATGTTTTGCATGCAAAATAATTAAATATATCAATTTCCTTTAAAAAAAACTAAAAGTGAAGAAATCACATTTTTCAAGTTTTCAGGCAAATTTTCTCATGAAAACCACTGAGATATGCCATAAAACCATTGCTCGGCTTGCTCGTCATGAATCGAACATGTCGAAAAAATGCCGAACGTCTCAGGCCCACGACCCGAACGTCTCAGCACCACAGCCGAATGGTCCCAGCACCCCAGCCGAAGGTCTGGGGGTGCTGGGATAGAAAACTCAGCTGCGACACGTTCGGTGTATGAAGTGGCACATCTATATACTGTATGGTTAGTGGCAGTACTCAGATCAAAACACAAAAAGGTCGGCATATACTGGAAAAGTATCCGAAGTATTTTCTTGATTTTTTGGTATGTTTCGACCCACCTCGAAAAAGATATCAATTTGATATTATTTGCCAGCAAACACGAAGCAAACATTGCAACTAGATAACAAAAAACCAAATGAAATATATTAATAATGAAGAAAAAAAGAATCTAGTTAATGCAGTATTATATGAATGACAATTATATGGATATTATAATTTATTATTTTTATTAATTTTCATAAATATAGAACTAATATAGTTTTCAAAACATTTTTTCTTCACGGTGTCCGGCACGCCATCTTCTGATGCTGATAGTAAGACACTTTACCTTGCCAATAAAATGTTGTGGAGCCCAGGATATGGCTGGGGAAGAGCGGCACCAGCCGAAGAAGTGCATTTTATTAACTTAAAACAAAATCAAGCAGCGGTCTGAGCAGTGTAACCGTACGGAATGAAATGCACACCTCTGGTCACACCACTGGTCGCTCGAAAAATATATGACATCTGTTTGCTAGCAAACAGTTTTTCGATCTGAGTACTAAGCTGTAGCTACAAATCCTGTCGGATTTATAGCTGAATTTATCAACTTTTTAGAGCTGCAATGTTCTATGCAACCAGATACATTAAGATACATTAGTTATGTGAAAAATAAAAGCAATACGACTGTAACACAACATGAAAAAATATCAAAATTCAGAAACCATAATTCTTTAAAAATGTGTAAATCCCGAAATCTATAAGAAAAAGTCATTTTGGGCCACAGCAGGAAAAAAGAGTTAAATTTAGTCAAGAAGTATAATAGAGCTTAGCTTCCTAAGCAGATCCTTCTGGAGGAGGCTATCCATACAGCAGAAAGACCAAAGCATCAAAGGCGCACAGGCTGATCGGCAATGTCAATGAGTGGACCGACAGAAGAAGGATCATGGTGGACTACTGTTCAGTCGCAGATTTGTGCATTAATTAATATTACATAATATCAAAGACTATGCAATACAAAGATGTTGCAGGAGGAGCAAATGCTCGTTCAATTTTCGTTTGACATTTTTTGGTACGGTCGCGCGGGGTATTTCTTCCATTCTCTTTTAGGCTCGTCTTTGTCTCTGCTTTCGGCTTCGTAAATGCCTCGGCCCGCGTCGAGTCGCGCTACAGAATACACCAACAAAATATGAAGTCTGACGACGGGAATCCAGGGCCGGATTAGCTAACAGGGCTAACAGAAAAATTTGTTCAAACAAAAATTTTCAGTTTTTTGAATAAATAAAAAATATAATAGCCAGTGATAAACATACAAATTAACCAAACAAACATACAA
The DNA here is from genome assembly GCA_018150885.1 of Drosophila tristis. Classification (NCBI taxonomy): domain Eukaryota; kingdom Metazoa; phylum Arthropoda; class Insecta; order Diptera; family Drosophilidae; genus Drosophila; species Drosophila tristis. The sequence goes on from JAECWT010000181.1 coordinate 1,365,905, forward strand.
TTTTTAAGTTTTTATTTCAAATGAAAAAAGAAGAGAGCTGGCGTGAAAAAAAGGAGGGCCCCCAGATTGATGGTTTCCCAGGGCCCGGTTGAGGGTTGATCCGGCCCTGAATAGGGCCAGTTTGGTCTTAAAGTTATTTGTTTGTATTGTGTGTATTTACAGTGGGGAATAAGCCGAAAAGAGTTTTCAAAATTAAGAAATTATTTTATGAATGCTTTGAATAAACTAAATGTACACATCTAGTAGAAAATTTTCCAGAGCTTTAGCGAATCTAATTTTCAAGATAATTTTTGTTTAAGCATGGTATCCAGCACTGCGGAATCAAAAAATTCCTGTCAAAGTCCATTTAAAAAAAAGTGTGACAGGAATGTTTCGTTTACGTATTCCTGGAGTGTGTATCCAGCAACACGAGCGATTTATATCGATAGTTGCTTATCGGGACCGTGTGTGGACTGAGAGAACAGCTGATACCCAGCTCAGGAATATATACTTTACAATTCTTTCCGAAGTGAATGGTGCAAGATGTAGGCAAAAACTGTCCGCAAAACCAAAAAAAGGGATGAAAATTATTCTTTTTTGTTTTGCAACAATATATGTCGCCACCAACACAATTACTTCATCATCAGAGTGTATTTTTTTCCTTTTTAATTTTAGCAGAATTTTACAGTTGGCTCTGTTTACAAAACACAGCTGATTCATCAACCCTGTTTTAGTTATGTTCCACACCCTCACGGAATAACTATCAAATTCCTTGCAGCAATTTTCCGCGGTGCTGGAGACAGGCCTTTAGCAAATATGAACAGAGATATGATATGAAATGTACAAACAATTTTTTGAACCCTTTTTCAATTTATAATTTATCAAGCCCACTGTGCGCATCTTTCTCCAAGCTCGCTCGGCTCGGTTCTTACGAACAGACGAAGCTGTCGTACAGCGGGCTCGCGGTCAGAGACGAAGCATAGCCGAAAAGAGAATTGAAACCCCGCGCGAATTACCAGTCCTTGCCAGGTGGTATAGATAAGGATGTTCCTGGTTCCTTTTGGATGTGTGACTTCAGATATTTTCCTGGTTGATGGTTCGATTTGAAGTTAGGTTGAAGTTCAATAAAGCGATCTGTCTTCGTTCTTCATTCCTCTTCACTTGAAGGCTGCAAAGCTTAGGGTCTAGTGTACATAATGTATTTGGGTATGTGTTGCGAAACCGCCGAGTCAGCTCCTCGCCGGATGTTGGGTCCGAATATGTTTTCATCGGAATCTCTGGGTTGCAGCTCGTGGCGGATTGTGTTGACGCGGCCAATGTCTGGGTTGAACGACATAGTTCAGTGAGACAATGTCCGCGGGGGTTTGGGTGGGGGCGACGTAACCGCGGAGGCGGTAACTCCTCCCCCCTTAACTTGGAACGATGGCCATAGCCAAGGTATGACCGAAGTGACAACAGGTTCCAGGCTGGGGGGTGCGAAGATTATTGTTTTCTTCTTCGTGATCCATGCGACGGTTGTGATGAGTAGTAAAATTGCTATTAATACGTAGACGATTGTTAAGCTTTGAAGATTTAGTTCTTAGGCTGCATGGATTGTTGTAAGGTTTTTTAAGTGTGGAAGATTGACATCAATTATGTCGGTAATTGTAGCCGAATCTACGTATTTCGTACCGTTTGCGGTAATCGAGCAGTTCTCATAATGTATAAGCATTGATCCGCTAAATATTTTCTCGGGCAGACAGTCTGACGTGATATTCAAGTTTTCCACGTTCAGTATTAATAGCAGTCCTTTTACCGGGACAAAGATTTGCTGATGGTCCCCGTTTATTTGTCGCACGTTGCTTTTTGGTCGTTGAATAGGTTTTGGAGACAATCGAGGTTTATTGGGAGTGCCGGGGTTTCGCAAACGTAAGTGTTACTTAACTTAATACAAGGTGTGCTGAGTTATTATACCCGTACTCAAAAAAGAGTTAAGGGGTATATCAGATTTGTGGTAAAAGTGGATGTGTGTAACACAGAAAAGGAAAATTTTCCGACCCCATAAAGTATATATATTCTTGATCAGCATCAATAGCCGAGTCGATATAGCCATGTCTGTCTGTCCGTCCGTCTGTCTGTCTGTCTGTCTGTCACGATGAGCGCCTAGATCTCAGAGACTATAAAAGCTGGGGTAACCAAAGTTGGTTTCCAGACTCATGTGATATCACACTGCTACAAGTGTATTTCTAAATTTCGCCCCACCCCCTTCCGCCCCCACAAAGGACGAAAATCTGTGGCAGGCACAATTTTAAAGATACGATAAAACTAAAAACGCAGTATCGTAGAGAATGCCCATATCTTTCAGATTGCCGAATCTGAATCAAATCAAATAATAATTATAGCCAGAATGAAGAAATTAACTTTCAGCTGCTTCCCCCACCCCTTCCAGCAAGAAAACAACCACTCATTCTCTTTCTCGCTCGCACACTCTGCCGCGTTCAGTGCGTGAGCAACCCCTAGCGGAGGAGATGTAGAATCTAAATGGTACATTTATAATCTACATGTTAGATGTCAAATATACATTGTAGATGTAGATAACAGATGTAGCAAAAAAATGTAAAATGTAAAATTTTTATTTTTACTCTAAAATTCTAAAAAATCATATCTCAAAAATGTATATACTGACTGAGTACGGGTATAAGTAGAGTCGCGTCCCCAGAAGCGACTCACATGTTCCTTCTCGTTAATAATAAATTGTGGTATTTGCAAATATCTTGTTTTTTTTCTTTACTCTTCGTTTATCTCAGTCTGTAAGTCGTATGTGATTAGTGTATGTATGTGTATAATATCGTTTATAATATGTGGACCCAGTGGCAATTCTAGGCAAAAAGAGACATGGTTGTTTGTGATAAAAATTTCATTTACTGAACTACTGTTTTGTGTGTGTTTGGGCGAAAGAAGAAACCAAGGAGAAACTCATTTTATTACGCTTGTTGTGAAGTACTTATATACAAGGTAAAACTCATAATTTTTTCTTTGTTTTTTTTTTTTGCTTTAAATTTCATTTGGCCGCCCACTCGGTAGCTGCGGTTTCAATTTTATATACAGTAATACGAGTCAGTGAGCCAGAGTGAGTGAGGAAGATTCCTATAGCTGTGAGGCAGTTTTATATGCAAGGACCGCTGCCCGTCTTGATACTGGGCAACGTCTGGTAACTGCAAGGCAATCAAATTTTGTAAGCCTTCTCGGACATTGTATTTGTTTATTTCAATGAACGACTCTTGGTTCATATACAGCTGAGGAATTTCGTTCTCCTAAGTCTTGATGATGATCGGTACTCGATGCTCGTATGGTGACATAGAATTTTTTTTTGTTTACATTCTTGCGATGCTCGGAACTTGATACTCGCGCAGTGTTACAATACATTAACTTTGTTGCAAAGATATTTTTGTATGAATTGTTTTAATTTTATATTCTTCACTTGCGACGATCAGTACTTGATGTTTGCACAATGACACAGGATATCAAAAATTTCGTTGCAATTTGTGTCTGCAAAATGTATACTTTTAATTGATTTTATATTCTTCACTAGCGATGATCAGCACTTGATGTTCGCACAGTAACACAATTTATTTATTAGAAATTTTGATTTCTTGGCCACCATAATTGTTTTATGTTTTCAATTGTTAATTATATTTTCATTATTTGTATGTAGATGTGTATATACATCATTATACATTTTTTATACCCGTACTCAAAAAAGAGTTAAGGGGTATATTAGATTTGTGGTAAAAGTGGATGTGTGTAACGTAGAGAAGGAAAATTTTCCGACCCCATAAAGTATATATATTCTTGATCAGCATCAATAGCCCAGTCGATAAAGCCATGTCTGTCTGTCCGCCCGTCCGTCCGTCCGTCCGTCTTGTTGAGCGAATGGATCTCAGAGGCTATAAGAGTTAGGGTAACCGTATTTGGTTTCCAGACTCATGTGATATCACACTGCTACAAGTGTATTTCAAAATTTCGCCCCGCCCCCTTCCGCCCCCACAAAGGACGAAAATCTGTGGCAGGCACAATTTTAAAGATACGATAAAACTAATATAGAATACCCATATCTATCAAATTGCCGAATCAGAATCAGATCGGATCATAATTATAGCCAGAATGAAGAAATTAATTTTCAGTTGCTTCCCCCGCCCCCTTCTGCAAGTGAACCGCTACTCATTCTCTCTCTCCTTCGCACACTCTGCCACGTTCAGTGCGCGAGCAACCCCTAGCGGAGGAGATGCAGAATATAAATGGTACATCTATAATCTACATGTTAGATGTAAAATATACATTGTAGATGTAGATGTAGATAACAGATGTAGCAAAAAAATGTAAAATGTAAAATTTTTTTTTTTCTAAAATTCTAAAAAATCATATCTCAAAAATGTATTTACTGACTGAGTACGGGTATAAGTAGAGTCGCGTCCCCAGAAGCGACTCAAACGTTCCTTCTCGTTTGTAATTTAAATTTAATAATTTTGAATTTGAAATTAAACGTTGTTTTTGTTTTTGGATAGATATTCCTTTGTTAAGCCTCTTAATTTTTAAATAAATTCTAATCTTAAAATAAAACGTTTTTATATCTAAATTGTGATGCACTGGTCAAAAAAATAACTGATACAATTGGCAAACACATTCTATGTCACGTCCATAAAAAGGGGTAACATAAATGATCAGTTGCAAAATACCTCGAAAATGAAAAAATGAATTACTAAACCTACCAACTTAAAAGTAGCAAAGGATTACAAGTGGTTATCAAAGGAATCGAACCAACAGTCCCAATCAATGAGATAATAGATGGACTTAACGATAAGGGCTTCGAAGTCAAAATGGCTATGAACATAATAAATAGAAATAAAATTCCCCAGCCAATGTTCAAAGTAGAACTGAAAATGAAATTCATCCAATATACAAGCTTCAATATATACTCCACCGTGGGATAACCGTTGAGGAACCACACAAACGAAATGGACCGGTCCAATGCACAAATTGCCAGGAATATGGACTCACGAAAACTTATTGCACTCTACGGGCAGTCTGCATGCCCTGTGGTGATGTTCATCTCACTGAGGCCTGCCCCGTAAATAAGGAGGACCCATCTGCCAAAAAATGTAGCAACTGTGGAGGAAACCATACTGCCAACTATAGAGGTTGTCCAGTCTATAAGGAATTGAAAAATCGACTTAGCCAACAAATAACTGCAGCTCGAAACCCGGTCGTCCGAGGAAACGTACCATATATACCATCAACTACGACTCCTGGAGTTTCTTTTGCTCAGGGGCTAAGTTACAACAACGGGTCGTACGCCTCAGTCTCTAAGCCGACACTTCAACCAACCACAGCAGGAATAATGCAGCATCAGGCATCAAATAAGATCCCAGAAATCTCTGCCCAACATACCCATGCAAATCCGTCCCAGTTGCCTAGTGGAATTGAGTCTATGCTGGTAATTATAACAAACACAATGGTAGCAATACAACAAACGATGCAGGAGTTTATGCGCAACCAAAATCTCCTCCTGGAGCTCTAAATCAAACAGAAATCTGTTTAAATGGCTTGTCTAAATATATGTTACTGGAATGCAAATGGCATTTCGCAGCACAAATGCGAGCTCTTACAGTTCCTCGCTCAACACGACATAGACGTCATGCTCATATCAGAGACTCACCTAACAAATAAAAACTATTTTCACCTCAATGGCTATAACTTCTATGCGAAAAATCATCCCGATGGTAAGGCACATGGAGGTACTGGCGTTCTGATCAAGCATCGCATCAGGCATTATCCATTGCCTTCATTTGCTACACCTTATCTACAGGCAACATTCATTCATATTGAAATTCAGAGCGGCTACCTAAACCTAGCCGCAGTATACTGCCCACCGCGCTTCTGCATTTCCGAAACAGAATTTGTAACATTCTTCGACCTACTACTACTACAATGCCAAGCACACTCATTGGGGATCTAGACTTACCAATCCGAAAGTAAGACAACTATATAACGCTATAATAACGCCACGAAACAAGCTAGACTTTATCTCTCCGGCCAAGCCTACATATTGGCCCACAGATCCAAACAAGCATCCCGACTTGATTGATTTTGCAGTTACACGAAGGGTGCTGCAAGCTCAGATTCATGTAGATCACTTAACAGATCTATCATCGGATCACTCGCCCATTCTACTTCACCTTTACGACCATCCACAGCTTTCGGAACGCCCTCACTTTCTAACTTCTAGCAAAACAGATTGGCTCAAATACAGAAAGTACATAAGTTCTCATATTGACATAAGTTCTCGTAACGATGACATTGATAGGTCAGTCGAAGCATTAGTATCCTCAATGTCACTGGCGGCAAAACACTCAACACCAATATTAGTACCTAATAAACTTTCCAACAGCAGTCGTATTTCTAGGCACGTTGAAGTGCTGCTACGCGATAAAAGAAGGCTTCGCCGAGAGTGGCAAGCACACAGATCACCTGCCTCGAAAGAGCGGCTAAAAATAGCCAACATCCTACTACGCAGAGTCCTAGAAGATGAAAAAAACCGAGCTCAAATATCCTATATGGAGCAACTCTCCCCAACTAGCAAACGATTCCCACTGTGGAAAGCTAAATCAGGCGTTTGCCCACCAATCGAGAGTGAATCTCACCTTTGCGTACACAAACAGGAGAGTGGGCTCGCAGCAACAAAGAGAAGGCAAATATTTTTGCCGTCCATCTAGAAAACGTCTTCAAACCACACCCAGCAACAAATAGCTTTGTGCTCCCACCAACCAGTAATCCCAAAGCTACTCCGCCTATCATATTCCAATCAGGAGAAGTCACAAGGGTCATTAAAGAACAAATCTCAAAGCAAAAGAAAGCTCCGGGCCACGATATCATCTCCCCTAGAATGATCATAGAATTGCAGTTGTGCAGTGTATTTCCTTACTGTGAACAGCATGATGAAATAATTCTCTCCCTCTCAACATTAACAAATGTTACTTTGTGTCCTTTAGCAAGTGTGTATTCAATGTTCAGGCCTCATATTCGCTAGATGGCCTTCCGCTCTTGAAGCATACAGAGACACTTGACCTAGGGGTCCTGTTCGATTCAAAATTTCTTTTTATCGAGCATTTGAACTTCATTTTGCCAAAAGCCTATGCTATGTTCGGCTTTGTTACGCGTAATTCATCCCAGTTTAGGGACCCATATACGAGGCTGTCTTTATTCATTTCTTGTGCGCTCGCGCCTTGAGTATGCGTCGGTGGTTTGGAACCCCACTGGGGTCGTTCAAATTGCGCGAATCGAGAGATTGCAAAGGAAGTTTTTGAAGTTTGCACTCCAGCCTTTGCAACTTTCCGTTCCGTTGCCGTCCTATGAGTGCAGATGTCGCCTCGTGCATCTCTCCTCTCTCGAGGATCGAAGGACCATTGCGGCTCAGTTATTTATATATGATATATTAGTGGGTAACATCGATTGCCCTGACCTGCTTGCTAGGATAAGCTTTAACTCGCCTGCTAGGAGCCTTAGGGGCCATGCACTCTTTGTAGTTCTTCACCGGAACAATTACGGTATTAATGAGCCAATATGTAGGGCTCTTCGCCGGTATAATTTGCTGCCTGCTGGGATGCGATTCGATTTTTTCCTTAGGAAAGGAGCCGTCAGACGGTTGCTTTCTGAGTTTTTCTTGTTTCATTGTTAGTTCCCTATTTTGCGTGTTTATTTTTTAATTAGAATTAAGTTAGTTTAGCCAGATAAGGTTTATCCGTTGGCGAATAAATAAATAAATAAATGGGGCTATTATCCTCAAGAATGGAGGAAATCAGTCATCACAATGATCCATAAAGCCGGAAAAGACAAGTCCAAGCCATCATCATATAGATCTATCAGTCTACTGCCTTGTCCATCAAAGATATTTGAAAAGCTGCTCCTGAATCTATCAAACAATACCTACACATCAACGGTGCCATCTCGGCTCACCAATTTGGATTTCGCGAAAAACACGGAACCATTGAACAAGTAAACTGTATAACCTCTGAGATACGAAATGCATTTGAAAGACGGGAGTATTGCTCCGCTGTTTTTCTGGATGTCGCCCAGGCTTTCGACCGCGTTTGGTTAGACGGCTTAATCCACAAAATCAAAATATTACTTCCACGGAACATCCATGGAATATTGGAGTCATACCTACAGCAAAGAAGCTTCGCAGTACGATGCAAAGATTTCCTCTCTGAATATCATCCAATTGAAGCTGGTGTACCGCAAGGCAGCGTGCTTGGACCGACACTGTATATCATATTCACAGCAGATCTACCGACAAACAGCCTAACAACAACTTCAACATTTGCTGATGATACCGCCAAACTAAGTCGCTCCAAGTGTCCAACAAGGGCCTTGGAATACTTATCGTCTCATCTCGTGGCCTTAGAAAAATGGCTAGCAGACTGGCGCGTACGCGTAAACGAACAAAGTACTTTTACCGAAGTAACATACCTTGGTGTTCATCTGGATAGAAGGCTTACTTGGCGTAAACACATCGAAGCGAAAAGAAATCTTCTTAAATTTAAAGCTAGTAATCTACACTAAAACTCGACTACAAAGTACTTTTGTACAATGCAGTTCTCAAACCCATCTGGACATACGGCTCCGAGCTATGGGGAAGTGCTTGCGTCAGTAATTTAGAAATATTCCAGAGAGCTCAATCGAAGATACTAAGAACTATCACTGGGGCACCATGGTACATACGGAATGAAAATATCCATAAAGAATTAAATGCAGGATCAGTTAAAGATTAAATTGCCAAAGTGAGAGCAAAGTACCAGGCCAAGCTTCAAGCCCATCCTAATAGACTTGCGCAGTCTTTAACTTGGCACTCTAGCCATACACGACTCCGGGGAAAAGACCTCCCAACCCAGCATACCTAGCTAGGGACGAACTCCAAGTAATTAAGTGCAAATTATTAAATTAACATATTATATTAAGATTTGCATACATGTCGTAAGTCTCTATTAGGGAAGATATATAAAATCACGTAATTAAAAAAAAGAAAAATATCTAAATTAATTTAAACTGTTCTTTGCACGTGCTTGCAGCAAAAACTACAATACGTCATTTTTGTTGTGCACAAGGGTTAAGGCAAGAAGCGAGCGCGCACTGAACGTTGAGGTCCTGAAAATCGAACGATTCGGCAACCGACGAGACCACCTTATATAATTGCATCATGGCCTTGCCATAGAACAGCTTTTTGGTCGCTCATGCAGCATCTTGGAATTGTATTGTCTTTGATAATATACCCTTATAGAATAAGTCAGGTCGACCCATGTAACGGGAGACATAATAACAAACGACAAAGCATTGTAGCTGAGTCAACAATAACCGCTGTAGTGTGGTCGGAGGTCTTTTCGTTATAATTGATTTTTATTTAAATGAAGCTTATATTTATACAAAATCGTTGGGGCGAGTTGCCTCCATGCAGGTGTTCTATCGTGGGAAACAAAGCCCTGTTGCGTAAGGTTCCCACAGTCAATATGCAATATGAGGCGTCAGCTTTCGGTCAGCGGTGGTACCTGCCCAATGCCCGTTACGTAAGGTTCTGACGGTTTAGATGCAGACGCATCACTTTTGGGCAGCGACAATGACCGCCGCCGAAACTGCATCATATTGCAACTTGGCCTTGGGGTGGTGCTTAATTGGTTAGGCCAAGCACACTGCATGAATGCACTACACCTCCCTTTTTATAAGAATAACGTAATATAGTAATGGAGTTATTCTAAGGTGTTACAAGGTTTTACAAAGTGTGTTTGTGTGTGTTTAAATATATTTGTGTAGGTGTAAATTGCTTTAAGTGTACATTGTATTATTTTTAATAATTTTTTTTTTTTTTTTTTTTTTTTTTTTTTTTTTTTTTTTTGTTAATGTACGTTTTTGTTTAATTCTGTTTAAGGGTATAAGTATATATGTATGTATAAGTAATTTTAGAACCAATTGTTTATATTATATTTTCTTTATATACTTTTAATCTATTTTTGTTTACGTTGGTGGTTTTATTTCTATCCTTTAATATGTAGTTATTCCTATCGTCTATTCCTATTACCTTATATGGGCCCCTATATTGGTTATCTAGTTTATGACCTGTGTCATTTTTAACTAATACTAAATCTCCTATATTTATTTGTATGCTATTTAGGTTCCTATCATAATATGCTTTTTGTTTTGTTTTTGCTTTTTCTAATAATAATTTTGATCTACTCGTAGCTATCTGTAATCTATATTTTACTTCCTTATCGTATGCTTCATGGTTGTATACTGGACTAACCTTACCTTCTTCTAGAAAGTCATACGTTTGTGGTTTTTTACCAAAAACCAGTTCAAATGGGCAATACCCATGTACTGTTGATGGTGTTGTATTGTAGCAATATGTAAAGTACTTTAGCCATTCGTCCCAATCATTCTTTTAACTAGAGATGTACGAGCGAACATACTCGTTGAATGTTCGGTGTGTACGTTCTACTGCACCGAGTGTCTGATGGTGATGGGCTGTCGATGTTCTATGTTTAATTTTTAATAACTGGCTTAATTCGGAAAGAATGCTGTTTTTATATTCTGTACCCATATCCGTTATGAGCGTCCTCATAGGACCATAGATAAGAATAAAGTTATTAAATATACTACTGGCTACGACTTTAGCATGCTTGCTAGGGATCGGTATTGTAATAAGGTATTTAGTCAAATCGCATAGAATTTTAACGGCGTATTCATTATTATTTTCTGACCTTGGTAGGGGTCCTATTGTGTCGATCTGAACCGTATCGAATGCTTTTGCTGGCGTTGCAGTTAATTGCATTTCTTCTTTGTTGTGTTTGAGAGTTTTGTTCTTCAAACATTCGTCACAATGTTTGATATACTTTTTTATATCCCTTGTCATGTTTTTCCAGTTGTCTTTTTCTCTAATCTTGGTAATTGTACGATTGACTCCCTGGTGGCCTCCAGTAATTGGGTCGTCGTGAAATTGTTTTAATATTTTATCGATCGATTTTTTGTCTTGCAAGTATGTTGTTTTTGGCGTTAAAGCAATTGTTATGTCTGTAAGGTTTTTATTTCCCATTTCTTTAAATTCTTCTACCCGGGTATATTTAAATATTCTGTCTTCTAAGGACAGTTGTAATTTAGTGACGCCTAGATTACCGGCTTCTAAAGTAAGCCTCTTGAAGAATTGTCCTAAGTCAATTTTCTCGTTAATAATCAGGTCATTCACTATAAATTGGCTACAAATTCGTTTTCCCTTTTTGAATAGTAAATTCGGAAGGGTCAGAATGAGCTCGACATGTCGTTTTACTTCTTTTTTATATAGCGCTTCATATATTTTTGGGACCTTAAGACTTTCTTTGCCAGTCGTATTAAGAGTGTTTTTTGTTTTTACTTTTTCGGCTTCTGAACGTGTTGTTACTTTAAGTATTTGGGCTGCCTTGGCAGTTAAGTTTTTCAAATCTGATATTTCTATGCGGGATAGCGCATCCGCTACATAGTTTTCTTTTCCTGCTATGTACTCCACCACAAAATCATATTCTTCTAAATCTAATCGCATTCGTGTTAATTTAGACGACGGGTTTTTCATTGAAAATAGGTATGTTAATGGGCGATGATCTGTTTTCACCAGGAATTTTGTACCGTATAGGTATGGTCTGAAATATGTTATAGCCCAGTGAATTGCTGCTAATTCTTTTTCTATTGTTGATTTATTGGATTCGCCTTTTGTGAATGCCTTAGATGCCTTAGATGCAAATCAATCCCTATTATTCCATCACATGGGATTGCGAAATTTTTGTTTACTAAATGGAAATTGTGAGGAATTATGTATTTATCTGTCTGTAGCTCTATTGGTGCAAGGCCTAGGGATTTTATAATACCTTCACCTATACCTTGAATGTCTATTTTATTGTTTATTTGTATGTCGTTGAAGACATCTGAAGTTTCTTTTATTAGCCATATGTTCGCTCCTGTATCTACTAGGAATGTTAGATGTTTTCCTGTTGTGGCATTGTCAAATGACACGAAAATGTTAAGATTGAGATTGATGGTTTGAACCGTTGTTTTTATTGTTGAATATCTAAAGGTGCTTGGGAGTTTCCCGAAGCTGTCTGGGTAACACGGACATTGTTTTGTCGTGTACCTCTATTATTGTCGTATTGGTTGTTATAGGAGTTTCCGTTTCCACGGTTATTTCCTCTATAACCACCACGACCTCTATAGTTATTTGAATGCTGATTATTGTTATAACTGTTGATGTTGTTATAACCACGGCCATTTCCTCTACCACGATAGTTACTTCTATAGTTATTACCGCGATAGGGTTGTCCTCTTCGGGTGTAAAGTATTGAACTCGCACTGCCGGTCATTTCAGTACTACACTGTATATATTTCGTGACGGCATCGTTCATTGTTAAGAAATTACCTGCCTCAAGAATGGTCTTTAGTCTACCATGCTCACAATTTTTAACCATTGTGCTAATGGCTTCTTTTGTGCTGAATTTATCAGCATGTTCTGAAGGTAGACCTTCATCGATGTACGAAGCTTCAAGGAGCTTTCGTAAATTATCGATCTCTGTTGTAAATTGGGTTGATGTCTTCCCTTTTTGGCATATTTTTGCCATTTTTGCCTTTACGACATCCGATGATTCACCGACAATTGTGTCTTGCAATTTCTTTATTATTGCGTTTATGGTGGTTTCATCCTGGATTTTTGTACAGAGTGGTCCCTACAACTTTAGACTTAATGACCTCTACAGCTAGACTTTCGTATGGTCCTTTCGTTAGATTGACCAATTTGACCGCTGTAATGAAGCGTTGTAAATGGAGTTTTTGCCCATTAAACTCTGGGATGGCGTGCGAAATATCTTTGATATATGCCCGTTGGGCTACAGTTTCGTCTGCCATTGTGACGGTTTGATTATGCTTGTTGCTAGATGCTGCACTAGTTGACGGGGTGTCGTCGTTTATTGGAAGGTTCGATCGATTTGATCGAGAATCGTCTTCCGATATGATGCTAATATTTTTGATATTCGGGGGCCTGGGGCTTATTGGCCTTGATCCTGATTCTACAGCTGGTATATATGTCGCTGCTGTGTTGAGAATTGTTGGTATATGTATGTCCAAATTGAGCTTTTCTTTAACGGTAACCAATCGTTCTCTTAGACGTTTGAAAACGTCTGTTGCTTGAAACCAATGTATATCGTCAAGTCTTTGTTTATTTGTTAAAAAAAAGCTCTCTGATCTCATTATAGATTTCTACTAGGTTGGTTACATGTTTAATGACCGTTCTATTTTGAGTAGGTCTGTTTTGCGTTAAGCATTTATAGGACTTATCGAACTCTGCTCTAAGAGTACAGACTTTAGCGCAGATCGTAAGCCAGGCCATGTGGTGTTTCTATGTTGTTCACTCCGAATGGAAGACAATCTGACATCATTAACCAAAAATTCCCGAATTTAAGATTTAAATACGACGAAGTCGATGACCCTGCCTAGAATGGAATGCTCATTTATTACTGATTTGACCGCGTTACCTGGAATGGTAGTTAACACAATTGCTTTTTGTGTTTTTGAACAGTCTATTAACGGTGAAAATTCTAAATGAAATGTACTCATGTACATATATTCGAGCTCTAATATGCTCCTTGGGGTCGTTGAGACCAATTGTAAAATTCTGATTTTAAAATTTGGGTCCCTGTTATAAACATTCCTTATTGCGTTTAGAGTTGTCATTATTATTCCTTTTCAAATTTTATATTTTGTCCAAATCATTAGCCTTACTCAAATATTTCTTTTTAAGGCATTTATTGTGTAGCTTATAAATTTTGAAAAAGACGTTAGCACACAAAATAACAACAATTATCATCAACAGGGTATTAGTAAAGCCTAAAACTAGCGTATTAATTGTTCCTTTCCTATACCATTGAGGTTCGTTGTTATTGATTTATTTATTTTTATATTATTTGTAATTTCGCCAATTTTGAAAATTGAAATATCAGCCCCTGTGTCTACCAAAACGTTGAAACCGCATTGTTTAGTGAAGTTTTTGTTGATATAAAACTATTGAAATGTAAATTGAACACGAATATGGATTTTAGCGCTATTTATTCTTGTGGGGAGTTTATGCGTTTTCCGCATTTTCTGTACTATCTACAACGCGGACATTTTGGTGGCCTCCTCGTCTATTATTTTGTTGATTATTTCCGTTTCGGTAATAGCCACCGGTATTGTACCGACCGTTGTAGTTTCCGCGGAACTGGTTATTACCACGACCTCGGGTACCCTGGAAACGGCTCTGTTTCCACGATACCCCTATTTGAATAATACATTACGGTATCTGCTCGTCCAGTTGCTTCGGTGAACTGGTAACGAATTTGCTACGCTTCGCTCATGGTCGAGAATGTTCCAGCTTGCATGATAAGTTTGACCTTATCATTGGTGCAGTTTTGAATCATTGCCTTGACCGCCTGCTGGGTACTATATTTTTCTGCCTGCTCATGTGTCATTCCGTCAGAAATAAAAGCGCATTCCAGAGTTTTTGTTAATTGTTCGATTTCTTTTGTGTACTGGTTAGCGGTCTTACTCATCTGGCGGATGTTCATTATTTTGGCAGTTATTGAATCTATTGATTCGCCTTTTACGTTTGTTTTAAGTCTATTTATAATGGAAACAAGTGTGCATTCTGTACTAATTAAATTCCTAACAGCACCTTTTAGTTTGGTTTTTACCAATGACACTGCTGTGGCGTCATGTTCACCTTTGATGGTGTTAACCAAAGATAAGGCATCCAGAAAACTTTGTAGGTTTTCTGCCCTACCGTCAAACTCTGGGATGAGTTTGCTGGCTGTATTAAGAAATTCTATTATTGTTTGAGGCATATTTGAACCTGAAGGTTTTTCACCTCTGAACTATCGTCGCTATCTGAACTATTTTGCAGCAGTTCTCGTGTGAAACTGCTGGGTTATTTAGCGATTGGTATCATTAAATGCAAATGGTGTCTTTTGTTAATGTTCTCAAGGCACTCTGTTAGGTCTGAGAACATCTTGACTTGGCCGTTATGGAGTTCGAAAGGTTATGGTGGGCTGCTTTATTAAGCATTTGATTTCGTTGTAAATGTGAACAACGATCTCAGTATGCTTAATTAGGTTTGTCGCTTAATGCGCTTTGTCTTATTTAGACATTTATATGATTTATCAAATTCTACCTTGAAATTTCTAATTTTTGTCTTAATGTTTCCCATTCCATTCCGATTGGTAGCTGGGTTGCAGAATTTGTATCAAGAGTTAAACTAGATTTTATCTAGTGCATCAGCGCGAGACATATACCTTTTTTTCAGGCTTCTATGATGCATGTTGTAAATTTTGATTATTAGATTTATTGCTGCTATGATTACTAATATTAACAGAAGGAACCACAATTCATTGATGCTATCTGTATGATCAACAATTTGTATCTTGTTCACCACATTGGCATTGGGGTTTTCTACTTTTGATTGCGTTTTCCCATTGTAGTTATTAATATTTAGTATTTAAAAAAATTTTTTTTTTTCTTAATTAAAATTTGTTTGTTTTTGGAAATATTTTTATTTTATCATTTTATTTAATACTTTTACATATAAAAGGGAAAATATTATATATATATATATAAATTTAAGAATTATTTTAGGGTGCTGGTTTGTTTGGCCAGCAGCCGTCTTTTTCGTACGCGAAGGCCTTTTATGGCGTCCAGCAGCTCTTTGTAGCGCCTTTTTCATAACTTGTACGAATACACGCTACGTGTGCTGCGGGGCTTGGGTTCTGTTGGGACTGAGTTCTTAGGATTCGTTCCAACAGTTGTGTGGTGGTGTTGGTCTCTTCATCTTCATCTTTGATGGATTTGAGCGTCCTATGCTCTCCAATTGCAAATGTAAGTCTCGGCGGCCAGATTGCTGTGCAACTCTTTAGCTTGGGCTGGCGGAGACAGTTCTCGTCGTCGGCCACCTCCCGTTTGATCCCGCGAGGCTGATCCTCGGCTCCTGGGGTCCTCAGGTTCGCAGCTCGCGGCGTATGGCCTCCACGTTATCATCGATGTTGGTCTTGCGGAGCGCAGAGTCGTTCGCTGAGTTGTGTTTTGTATTGAGCGGGCGGCCAGTGGAATTGGCAATCGTTTAATCAGGGCTGCTGTGTCTATACTGGTGTTCCTGAGCAGTCCCGTCTTTGGGAGCGGCTCGAAGACATTAGTCGCAGTCGCGTCCGTGGACTCGCTTGAAGAGCTGCAGCTCCTAGGCACAAAATATCCTTTAGGTAGAGGGTTTTACGACTTCTTGTCGTCGTAGACGATGGTTTAGCACCTCATCGACACAGGACTCGAAATATTTCCACAGGACTTTAGATTGGTTTCTCAGTTTTTGGTTTTGTTTTTTGTTTTGTTTTTATTATATTATATATCTGGCGCTATAACGCCGCTGATATATATATAATAAATTTTAAACCTGGCAGGATCGCCATGTATGTGGTCGGAGGTCTTTTTGTAATGATCGATTTTTATTTAAATGGCTTATATTTATACAAAATCGTTGGGCGAGTTGCCTCCATGCGGTGTTCTATCGTGGACAAAGCCCTGTTGCGTAGGTTCCCGTCAATATGCAATATGAGGCGTCAGCTTTCGGTCACGGTGGTCCGCCCAATGCCCGTTACGTGGTTCTTACGGTTTAGATGCAGACGATCACTTTTGGGCAGCGACAATGACGCCGCCGAAACCGCATCATATTGCAACTTGGCCTTGGGGTGGTGCTTAAATTGGTTAGGCCAAACACACTGCATGAATACACTACACTACTTTATTAATTACATTTGCAGTGGAATCCACTGTCTTGGTGTCTACTAAACCCATGTTGGTGACAATCTCTGTTTTTCTATGAAAAAGTATGCCATATATATATGGCTTATTTTCGGTGTTATTTCCTAACTTACTTATAGTATTGTCGTTCATTCATATTATTTTCTGAGATTTTTTTTTTTTTCTATTTTCAATATCAAATCAAATTTCAAATCCAATTACAAAAAAAAATGTAAAAGTTTGGAAAAAAAAACTAATTTTTGAAAATAAGAAGATAGAGTGTTAGGGCATATGGCTGATTTACATTTGTTTGCTCGATATAATTTCAATATCAGCCATATGTTGTTATTTAAAGCCTTTCGTTAAAAAAAAATTGGTTAGTTTTTTTTTTTTTCAAGTAGCGTTTTCACGCACAGCCTTTGAGTGTTTTTTATTAAAATTAATGGTAAATGAAGGCAATGGCAAATGAATGCAGCCTTATTTACGTTACTTTGCTCTTGCAAAGTTCCTTGTCTATTTTGTTTATTTCTTCTGTTTGGGCTGCTGTTGCTGCTGCTGCCGTGCCCGGTACTCAGCTATTGTGAGTGGGCGTCGTCCATCGGTTGGACAAGCCTCTAACGCCTCCTGTAGGCTTGGCTTGTCCCTTTGCTCGATAGGAGCAGCGTTCAGGAGATCTATCTCCAGTTTTCCCTCGTTGGCGTAAGGGGCGGTAGGCCTCTCACGCTTGTTGTTGCTGCTGCTGATGTCCGTGGCCTCTGAGCTCAGGCGGTGCCGGTGCTGGTCTTCGCACAGGTCATTATTATGTCGTTGCACGCTTCTTTTTATTTTTATTAAGAACACATGATTAGCTTCGGTTGGATTTTTTTTTTTGAAAATCCAGTAATTTATTAGAGGCAATTTAAACGTGAAATTTGGATATGCAGAATTATTTTTGGGTCTCACTGTTCACGGTCATTTGGAAGTGTATTTTAAATGCACATTTTCTTTTGTTTTTGCGTGAAAATTGTTTTTGCAGAATTATTTTTTTTGGTCTCATTGTCACGGTCATTTGGAAGTGTATTTTAAATGCACATTTTCTTTTGTTTTTGCGTGAAAATTGTTTTTGCAGAATTATTTTTTTTTGGTCTCATTGTCACAATGTAGCCACATAAACTCGAGTATTGTTATATAGTTTGGTGTTTTTCACATTTGATTTTCACATTTTTCACTGATTTCGAAGTGTAATCGAGTGTTCGCGAAATGTCACGGTCGCCATGTAGTATTAGGATTTTTGAGAGAAAGACCTCCGTCTTTCTTGATATAAATTTATTGAATTATCTTTTGTATCTTTCTTACATTCTACTTGGCTGAGGGCCAGCGTAGCTGCGCCGCCAGCAACGCCGGCAGCGGAGCGGCCGCATTTGTTTATTACATATATATACATGTGTATATGTGCATATGCCCAGCGCTGCTGACAGCGAGGGCGCGAGGGAATATGTATGTGTATGCATGTGCCGTCAAGTCATGGGAATATGTTGACGCTGCACTTATGTCGTTCGAGGCGTTCTTGGGCGATCGTAATACGATAGCTGAAGTTATGCCTGGGACTTTTAATTACATAAACACTGCAACAGAGTGTTACAGTGTGTTCCCCTTAAGTACACTTGGTACAGTGGGTATTGCCTATGTATGCATACTACACAACTGGTAATTGCTTACCATCGTACTCTTGGCTTAGTACTGCTCCACATGCGAAACCGCTGTCATCTGTTGTTAAGCAAAATGATTTTTTGAAATCTGGGTATTGTAAGATTTGAGGGCTTATAAGAGCATTTTTAAGAAAATTGAAAGCTGTATTGCACTCTTCCGTCCATATAAAGGGTGTATTAAATTACGAGCTTGTTCTGCAAAATTTGGAATAAATCTTCTATAGTAGTTACAAAATGCAACAAACCTTTTTGTTTCGTCTGCTGATGTTGGTGTTGGGTAGTTTTGAATTAATGTGAACTTAGTGTTGTCTGGCAATATTCCTTTGTCTGTGCATTTATGGCCTAAGTATGTTACTTCGTGACTAAAAAATAAACATTTGTCTGGGTGCAACTTTAGATTGTATTTTCTGCAGATAGTGAACACATCTCTAAGGTTTTTTAACATGTGTTCTTCGGAACAGCCTAATACGACCAAGTCGTCCATGTATAGGAGGAATGCCTGTGCAGGTGATAATCCTGCAAATGCCATGGTCATCATTCTTTGGAATGAGTTTGGTGCTATTTTGAGGCCGTAAGGCAATCTTTTGAATCTATATGTTCCGTTATCTGCCGTAAAAATGTGACATTTCTTGACTTTTTCTCTAGTTCAATTTGGTGGAAACCAGATGTTAAATCTAAACAGGAGAAATATTTTGATCTTCCCAACTGGTCCAAAATATCATCTATTCTGGGCAGTGGGAACTTATCGGCTATTAGTTTTTTATTTATTCCCCTATAATCAACTACCATTCTCCATCGTTTTTGAGTTTTTCCTGGTAGTGATTTTTTTGGTACTAATAGCAATGGGCTGTTGTATGCTGATACTGAGGGCTCTATTATGTCATCTTTTATAAGTTTCTTTATTTGATTATTTATTTCGTCTTTTTGGCTATGGGGTATTCTATAGTTTTTTATGTAAACCGGCTCATCGTTTAATAGTTTTAATTCCTGTTTGTAAAAGTTGTTAATGTTATTGGTTCACTCTCCAATGCAAATATATCAACGTATTCAGAACAGAGGGTATTCATTTTCTTTTTTATAAATTTCGGAAAATTCGTATTAAGTTTTTTCATAATTTCTTTATTTTTGTTTATTTTTATGTTTTTATTGTTAATTAGTACATAATCCTCAAGGTTTTCCGTTTGAATATTTGCATCGGATACTGTGCAATTATTATCAGTTGTATTGATGATTCGGACAAAAGCTTGTTTGCTTGTGGTAATTGTATTTGCAATGAAGATGCCTTTGTGAATTTCCTGGTTCGGTATGAGAACTTCTTTGTGTTTTGAGCATATTTTCATTAAACGGACAACTTCGGACCTAGCTGGAATTGTTATTGTATTTATATTTTGTGAATTTCGCATAGGAATGGCTATGTCTTCGTGAAAGTCGTGTGGTCTCAAAGTTAACCAATCTTGATTATCTTGGTAATCTAGAATGCAATTATATTTTTTAATGAAGTCTAAACCAATAATTCCAGTACAATCGATTGGAAAGTCATCTTTGACAAGATGAAAAGTATGTTTTATTAAAATATTGCCGCATATCAAGTCCGCCTCCACTATTCCTAGCGTATTAATTGTTCCTTTCCCTATACCATTGAGGTTCGTTGTAATTGAATTATTTATTTGTATATTATTTGTAATTTCGCCAATTTTGAAAATTGAAATATCAGCCCCTGTGTCTACCAAAAACGTTGATACCGCATTGTTTAGTGAAGTTTTTGTTGATATAAAACTATTGAAATGTAAATTGAACACGAATATGGATTTTTTAGCGCTATTTATTTTTGTGGGGGAGTTTATGCGTTTTCCGCATTTTCTGTACTATCTACAACGCGGACATTTTGGTGGCCTCCTCGTCTATTATTTTGTTGATTATTTCCGTTTCGGTAATAGCCACCGTTATTGTACCGACCGTTGTAGTTTCCGCGGAACTGGTTATTACCACGACCTCGGGTACCCTGGAAACGGCCTCTGTTTCCACGATACCCCCTATTTAAATAGTACATCACGGTATCTGCTCGTCCAGTTGCTTCGGTGCAACTGGTAACGAATTTTGCTACCGCTTCGCTCATGGTCGAGAAAGTTCCAGCCTGCATGATAAGTTTGACCTTATCATTGGTGCAGTTTTGAATCATTGCCTTGACCGCCTGCTGGGTACTATATTTTTCTGCCTGCTCATGTGTCATTCCGTCAGAAAAAAAAGCGCATTCCAGAGTTTTTGTTAATTGCTCAATTTCTTTTGTGTACTGGTTAGCGGTCTTACTCATCTGACGGATGTTCATTATTTTGGCAGTTATTGAATCTATTGATTCGCCTTTTACGTTTGTTTTAAGTCTGTTTATAATGGATACAAGTGTGCATTCTGTACTAATTAAATTCCTAACAGCACCTTTTAGTTTGGTTTTTACCAATGACACTGCTGTGGCGTCATGTTCACCTTTGATGGTGTTAACCAAAGATATGTTAGGTTAGGTTAGGTTGAGGCGGCTGTCGGGGTTGTCAGAGACCCGACACACCTAGGCCGGTTTCGGCCCGTTGTGATACCGCATGTTACGTTCCCTTCTCCCTCGTGAGACCCTATTTTATCCATTATCCCATCCGGATGCCCTTATAAAGCTTGCGATTCTTCTGGGACTGATTGCAGACATGTCCGAAATGTCACCTAGAAAAGGAGCGCCCAAGTATTGGAGTCTCCTTCTACTGAGAGCCGGGCAGGAGCAGAACAGGTGTTCCACAGTCTCCTCCTCGTCCTCATCTCTGCAGCTACGACAGAAGTCGTTGTATGGGGCGCCCAGCCTGTTTGCATTGTGCCTATTAGCCAGTGTCCCGTAGGGAGCGTATGACTGAGCTGCACCTACTCCTACTGAGTTTGCAGAGCTCATCGGTGCGCTTCCTATTAATGTTAGGCCATGTTTGCCGAGTTATGCGACATAGTGGCACAGTTTGCCATCTGTCATTTATTAGTTGCTTAAAATGTTCTTTTTTATTTTTGAGCTTGCAGGTGGCCATTGGCATACGAATATCCTCCTTATCATTGAGAAGGGGATTGTTGTTCCAGCTCTGGCCAGCTCGTCTGCTATGCAGTTGCCTTCAATGTCCTGGTGGCCCGGGACCCATATTAGGCTGATGACGAACTGATAAGCCATCTCATGAAGAGATTGCGACAGTTTGCCACGGTAGCCGAGCTTGTCGTTATCGCATTCAGCGATTTGATTGCAGCTTGGCTGTCACTATAGATATTTATGTGAGTTGCCGCAGGGGTTAGTTCCTGAAGACAGCTCAAAGCTTCCTTGATCGCTATGACCTCCGCTTGGAAGACACTGCAGTGATCCGGGAGCCTGAAGGAGTAACTTATGTTCAACTGTTCGGAGTAGATTCCTCCTCCAACCTTGTTGTCCATCTTTGAGCCATCGGTAAAGATTCGAATGGCTCCTTTTGGACCAGGTGGTCCCTCAAGCCAGTTGTTTCTGTGAGGGATGATAGTTTCAAAGGGGGTATCTGTATACTCCCTCGGAACGCAGTAGTCCGTTTTTGTGGGGACGATTTTGTTTCCATTTAGGATGGACGCATGACCGGTGTGATGTGACACCCATTGGTCAGAGTCTCTCAGACGGATTGCTGCCTTTTCTGCCTGCTCCTTACCTGCAAGGTCAAGGCTCTGCAGGCATAGTATGGCATTTAGCGCAACCGTTGGTGTTGTGCTCAGAGCTCCACTGATGCATAGGGCTGCAGTACGCTGCACCTTGCCTCAGTTGTTTAGTGATGGTCCCCTTCGATAGGGCAGGCCACCACACTGCGACTCCGTAGAGCAGTATTGGTCTTACTATTGCCAGGTAGATCCATTTGGACTATTTTTGGTTCATGCCCCATTTTAGCCCAATGGCCTTCTTGCAAGTGTAGAGGGCTATCGTAGCCTTCTTCACTCTGTCTTTGATGCTCAGGTTCCAGCTAAGCTTTTTATCAATTACCAACCCTAAGTAACTGGCACTGTCGCTGAAGGAGAGCCTGCATCCGTTTAGTATTG